>CM060898.1:112875394-115375394 GCA_030762935.1 Hymenopus coronatus
GATTTGTGGTGGACAAAGCGGCGCTGGGGCGGGTTTTCTCCGGGTACTCCGGTTTCCCCCGCCATCGCATCCCACCGGTGCTCCATCATCATTCATGTATCCTGCGGCGCCATGGGTAGTTACGGCGGGCATTAAACACTACCAAAAAACAACACACACATAAAGTAATGAAACTACGTTTGTGAAAAATAACCGATAGTTATGAGCCTGAAATAATTACGATGTACATTGTCAAATCGATAAACCATAAACATCTCAAAATTAATGTTTTAAAAAAAAATATCTGATGTAGTTAATTCACATGATTTTCTCTATCAGTTCTGCAAACAACTATTGTTATAAAATTTCTTTTATCCATGCTAATGGAAATAAACATTAGCAGAAATAGTCGTATTACTTGCTTCCTTCTAAGTAGAAGAGAAATAAGGGCTAACGCGATAGTAAAATCTTTTAAAAGTTAGTTATTATGTGAACAATTGAAGTTCGGTTCGCTTTGCTTTGTCAACCGGAGAACTCGAAGTAAATCCGCCCCTACGCCGCTTTATCCACCTGGAATCTACACGCGGTCGCTTGGAACCGAACCCAGGTCATCTAGGTGAGTTAAAAGTTTAAAATCGAAACAAGGAATATCTCGGAAGCGGTCAACTCTACAACAAAAATGTATGTGATATAAATTGTTTGTTTCAACGAGATCTACATTTTTGTGCAGTAAACTTTTGTCTATGTCTTATGGTTTACCAATTATGCAAAATTCAACAAAACTCATTTAAAATGAAGAGGTCTTTAGAAGTCATTTCCAGAAAACTCAAGATGTGATTCTTATTTGTGATTATAAATATCTTCAATACGATTTTGTTCAAAATCGTTTGCCATTTTTGAGAAAAACAAACATGTTTCACGTAAAGGGTAGTTTAGGGTGGGAGGATTTTCTTTAAAATCGTGTCGCATCCTTAAACTAAAACTTAAAATACCAAGTTTGGTATTTAACGGTATTTTAGTTTTTGAGCTGTGCTGTCCGCAGACACACAGCCACTAAGTGAGAGGAAGAGAAACGCACACATGGACCTTTTTCTAAAAAAGCTCTTTTTTGACTTAGAAGACACCAAAATATGTATTTCCGGCGAAATATCGATAGATGTTTTTGAGTGGAATACACGCTTTCTCTATACACGATGTACATAGTGTGCGTAGAGAAAGTAAAAAATCTTATGTTCCATTCACATGACTTTCTCTACATCTCTGCAACAAATTATTGTTAAAAGGCTTATGCTTCTATTTATTTCATGCTAATCGAGAAAAAAATAGCAGAAATAGTCGTATTACTTGCTTCCTTGTATGTAGAACCAAAATAAGGGAATACCATAGGTTAAAGTGATAGCCAAAATCTGGTTGCTATGTGACTGAAGTTTCTATGGACACGAGTTGACAAATTTCTGTATGAGAAAAGTATGTTTTTTTAAAGCTGAAATCAAAAACAAGAAATATCTGAAAAGCGACCAACTTCCCGAAAAAACTGCATATAAGATAAAATGTGTGTTTTAACGTGGTCTACAATTTTTGTGTGGTAAGTTTTTGTCCATCTCTTACGGTTTAGCAGTTATGCAAAATTCCGTAAACTTCATCCAGAATAAAGTAGTTTTCAGAGGCTATTCCCAGAAAAGTCAAGATATACGTTTCATTTGTCACGTAAATATCTTTAATATACGATATTTTAATCAAAATCGTTAGAGCCATTTTTTAGAAAATCAAAATTTTCGTAAAAAGTTCCATGTAAAGGGTAGTTTGGGGTGGGGGATTTTTCTCAAAATCTTCGTGTTGCATCACTGGAAAATACTAAACTTAAATACCAAGTTTGATATTTTACCGACTTTTCGTTTTTGAGTTATCGTGTTCACATACCCACGGACACACACGCGGACCTTTTTCTGAAAATGCTTTTTTTCAGATACAGGAGACCCTAAAACATATATTTCCGGTGAAATATCGGTATCAATTTTTGGGTGGAGCGCAATACTTTCTCTATAAACTATGTACTTAGTACGTATAGAGAAAGTAAAAATCTGGTGTGTTCCACTCACATGGCATCTCTGCAACAAATAATTGTTTAAAAGCTTATTCTTCTATCTACTTCATACTAATCGAGATAAAGATTAACAGAAATGGTCTTATTACTTGCTTCCTTGAAAATAGAAAGAAAATAAGCGAATACTCTAGATTAAAGCGATAGCTAAATATTTTACAAGGTGTTGTCATGTTGAAATCCGCTTCTTTGCATGGTCAGAAGTTTACAAATTCACGTATAGAAAAGTATACGTGTTTTATAACTAAAATCAATAACAAGTAGTATCTCGGATCTACATCTTTCTTTCTTTTTCTTTTTTTTAATAAGTATTTTATATCTCTTGCAGTTTACCAGTTATGCAAGTCATCCAGAATAAAGAATGTTCAAAGGCTATTCCCAGAAAATTCAAGATATTTTATTTCTCATCTAATATAGTTAGTAGGTACGGCATTTTAATCAAAATCGTTGAACCATTTTTGAGAAATTCAAAGTTTTCTTTAATGTAGAAAATGCCAATAAGAATTAACAAAGCCACCCACACGCCAGCTACTTCCCAGATAAATTGCAATATACGAAAACCATACTTTTTAATAATTCAGACAGATTAAACAATAAAATGCCTTCCCATTCTTACAGCATATCAGAAAACAATGCATTTGTGAGAAAGTTCCCGTACCTTTCCAAGCAGAATACGTAGTTCTGCTCGCGTTATTTAACGGGAGATCTATGGTTAAATCCCGGCTGAGGCATTGCATTTTCAGTGTGATTGTACCTATCCAACTCCTATCCTAAACAAGGATTGTGTAGGAAAAACAATTAGCATTAATTGGACTAATAGTTGGGTAACTATAAAGCCCAGGACAAAGTACTTACGATATTTTAAGTCACCGTTCCATAAGAAAATATCTTGAGATCATTTTGTGATATCATCGCACAAAGCAAGTCATTTGGGGAATCTAATGTTGGGTTCACCATATTGCCATGGTAGCTCAGTGATTAGAGCAACCGGACCAGAGTGGGAGATCTATAGCTCAAATCGGTGCTACATTGAATTTTCAGTACTCACTCTACCTATTTCTTCTATCTTACACGCGAATTGTGTGTAAAAATAATTAACACTAAAGCATTATTATTATTATTATTATTATTATTATTATTATTATTAATTGCTATTAAGTTTGCAAGTTCTCGTGCCGCAAAACTGTTTAACAAAATGTATCTTTTCAGAAAAACATTTAAATAATAAGTTTAGGTAACACATGGATTTGATCGTCCTGGAATATTTTATAGCTAATGTTCAATAATATGTAATGCGTTTTATATTACTTCAATTTCATTACCTTCGACGGAATATAAAAACATAATCAACAAGCTCCGTTTTTTTTCTTTCTCCAATGAACACCGGAATAAGATTTCAAAATACCCACCTTTTCTATCCAGAAGCGATTTTCTATTTAAAAAATATAAATATTAATATCCATGGTAATTATTCTAATTAATTTTCAAATATCTTGAATTTCAAATTTGTATTCAAAACATCGCCAACCACCCAAACCTGGGAATCCCTGAAATGATGTCACATGCATCCACGGAAAGCCCCCTTATTCGCGTTCTAGCTTTAAACAACTCAACAAAGTTGCCAACATTTCATATCCGTGGTTTCTGTTGAAACATTTATCTCAGCTACTCTTATGAAAATTGAAAATACAATCTCGTGCCTCCTGCGGCATTAACAAATTTGTTCCTAGTATCTTGAACCGATTCGTTCCGTTTTGATGCACGATTATACGTAGTAAAGGACAGCGTCGTTAACAAACAAAACAATGCCTGTCCTTCAAGAAAAAACAATAAAATCCAGTAAATAGATCATGTCACAGTTTTATATTTTATGGCACATGAAATTAAGTTCTATACTCAAAATGTGAGTCTGAATATCAACAGTTTCTTAAAATTTGATGTTACGTTCACATGACTTTCTCTACCTCTTTCGTCAACACATTATTCTTATGACATATATTTTATTTCAGTTAATCGAACTAAATATTTGTAGTAGTGCTTTTATATAATCCTTGTACACCCAATGCAAATAGGGGAATACAGTAGGCATAATTGTGTGCTTTAGCGAGATACACATTTATTGTGTGGTAAGATTTCGTCTATCTCTTAAGGTTCATCATAATCTAAAAGTCGTTCAGAATGAAGAGGACTTCAGATTAATTGTAGAAAATTCAAAATATACATTTTATTTGTCATTTAATATCTTTAATATACGGTATTTTAATCAAAATCAGTATAGTCATTTTTAAGAAAAACAAAAGTTTTAAAAAATGTTTCCATGTAAAGGTTAATTTGGGGTGGGTGAATTTTCTTGAAAATGCTTGTGTCGCATCCTTGGACATAAATACCAAGTCTTTTGTTTTTTAACCATGCTATCAACCCACCCACCTACATTACACCGGACCTTTTTTCTAAACATTGACTCAGAGGAGCTCAAAACATTTCCGGTGAAATCCTGACATCGAATTTTGGGGTGCAATACAATACCTTCTCCACCTACATACATAGTACGTGTAAAGAAAGTAAAACAGTAGATCCACTTGAATTTTTTTTTCATGCTAGCATCTTCCCAACTATGCCTGAGACGAAAAGAACAGTATCCATACTCATGACTGCAGCTAGCCTGAGCCACAATATTAGTACATTGTACATGGCTACTCAAAAAAAAGCTTATGTGTTACACTCACATGACTTTCTCTAGCTGCTCTACAAACTTCTTAAGTAAGATTATTCTTCTCTCTTTCGAGAAAATCATTAACAGGAATGCGCTATTCTAAAGTGATAGTCAAATGTTTTAAAAGCTAACGTTATGCAATTGTCATTGCAAATCGCTTCTTTGCTTGGACAGGAGTAGAACAAATGAAAAACGATCATTTACTGTCTGAGAAAAATATAAGTACTCCACAACTGAAACCAATAACAAGGAATATCTCGGAAACGGTTACCTCCAAAACAAACATGTAAAGGACATAAATTGAGTGCTTTGATGAGATCTACATTTTCGTGTTGTAATTTTTGTCTCTCTCTTACGGTTTAGCAGTTAGGCAAAATTCATCCAGAATAAAGAGGTCTTCAGAGGCTATTCCCAGAAAATGCAAGTTATACATTTAATTCGGGATGTAAGTATCTTTAATATACGTTTTAACCAAAATCATTAGACATTTATTTAGAAAATCAAAATTTTCGAAAATTTTTCCATGTAAAGGGTACTTGGGGGTGGGGGGGATTTACTTGAAAATCTTGTTGGCCATCCATACCAAGTTTGGTATTCAACGGATTTTTCGTTTTTGAGCTATGCTGTACACACATGCAAAGAGACACAAGGACATTTTTCTAAAAATTATTTTTTTGTATTCAGGGCTCTCAAAGCATGTATTTCCGATGAAGTGTCGGTATCGAATTTTTGCGTACAATACAATACACGATGTACATAGTTCGGGTAGAGAAAGTAAAAAATGTGTCCCAAAATGCACATATCATCTAATGTTTCAATAAATGTTGCTGCATTAACTATTTTTGAGATATTGGTTTCAGTGTTCAAACAGTAGTCACCATTAATTTGCTTTTCATTGTCCTGCAAACATTTGTTACACTTACAATGAAATTGCATTGAAACTATGTCTATAAATGTTTATCTCGAGACAAAATAGATAAAAGAGTAAACTTTTGTAAAAAGAGTTTGCAGAAGAGCAGACATTTTATGTACTGTCTTGTTTGTGGTAGAGTAATAGATTTGTCACTTAAAAACATACTTTGCATTTACACCCTGCAACAAAAACTTTTCTTTAAATGAATAAGACAACACTTACCCCTCCAAACTTCATGTTGTAAGTGAAGCAGGGTGGTATAATTTTATTGACTAGAGCAATGATGGGAAGAGGTTGCCACAGAAACATGATGGATAAATGTCTAACTAGTAACTGTCACAAGTGACCTCTTGTTTAAATCAAACTATACTGAACTGCATTTGTGGGTGCACTTGAAAACTGGATTATGTGTATAAAATCTATCATTGTTTAATTTCCCTTTAGTTCTAAACATTGTATATTATTTAATATGGGTATGAATATTTTATGAAAGTAGTTACACTGCAGTCAAGGTATATATATATATATATATAAATTTAATCAGAATGATATCAGTATAGTAGTGAAGGATGAACTACGATTATGGCTGCACCATCAACAAGTGAGCATATGAATCCAAGTAACTATTCTTCAGTAATTCTAAAAGAAAGATTGGTTTTAGGTTTTAGGTGTGGAAAGTAATAATTGCCTCCAGATTTCCAAATATGAGGTGTAATTAATGACATACCAAACTTGTATAATAATTTTCTTTAGTTCTTTTATCACATTGATAAACTTTCTGCAGATGCCATGGAAGAATGAGAAATAATATCTACTCCTTGTTATATCATAAAAAATTGGCTGTCCCAAAGTTGTTTAGCCGAGAAGTTGACAAATGACTTAAAAGAAGAAGACAACACTTGTACAATTAATTTCACCTATATTTAAATTGTTGAAAATTTACAAGAGTTATTTGCCATTCATTTCAATACACCCTTTAAAATTTTGTTTTAAAATATTAACCAAATGCTGATGCAACTTTACGCTATTTTTATTCTTCTTCTCTAATAATTTAGGTAACCAAGCGCAAAACCGCACTAGTCCATTTTTTTTAGCAATATATGTGTTATTGATATTGCATTTGGTTCAAACAGGCCTATCTTCCAAGCCATAACAGCAGAAATGTACAACTATATATGCAGTGATATTCATTACAGTAGAAGTACATTATCAGGTGCTGTTTTGCATGTCACTCATAAAATCTAGAATATCTTCAAAACAGCACATGTTCACAGTTTGGCATTTCCCACCAGGAGTTGTGGCCAATGGAACTGTTGTTTTAGTAATAGATATTGAGTTTGAGTACTCAAAGATTCATTCTTCCTTAAGTGCAGTGCCTATTTACAAAAGTTTTGCTTAATAGGAACTATCAACAATAAGTAAAATGAGGGACAATACTGATGTTTTATGCCAGAAATCCTGGTTATGTTTTTGGTACACAATGTATGTCAGATTATCATGCATTTATTTATTCCTATACAGAGCTGATCAGTAGAAAGACACACATGAAATTATACCTTTATTGGACAACTTCCATATATTATTGGACAACGTCCATATATATATATATATATATATATATATATCATACCACATTATGAAACTACAAAAAGGCTGTACACATGTATTTAAACATGCCTGTACCTCACAAAACCGAGATGCCATTGATAAATATTTGAAAACATTCAACATGTTTTTTACAAGACTGCAAAATACTTATCGTGTGACCAGATATTGTGCATATTGAATTAAAAAAGAGAAAATAAGACAAAGTATAATAATCCAGATCAATGGATGAAAATTACAGAAGCACTTTCATGTAAGGTTGCAATTATCAAAGTGAACAAGCAATACTTAATCGACTCAAGGGTTCCCAATAACGGAGGTGAGGTGTTAAAATAAATACACAAATAAAAAATATTTGGTTCTTTGGGCCATGAACCTCCAACCATACCAGTATAGTCAACTCTCACATACCATGCCTTACATCGCACAATACAACTGCATTATTGTATGATCTTATAATGCTGCATAACAATGAGTGAAATCTTCTTTTTTTTTTATTTAAGAAAAAAAGGGGTAAAATACATGTATCTGCACTCAACTGAAACCTATCAGCATCCAACTATACTATCACACTGATTGCTTAAGTTAGACCTTCCCCATCCTTTTCATCAGTTTTTACTTAAATGCAGAACATACATTTTGCTGGATTCGATCATATTGTCCTTGGTTAGCTACTCCTATCGTGCCATAGACAGCATGGCCATAAATCCAGATGTTGAGGTTTGTATTATTCATGAAACTAAGCGTTGTTATTCGTTGATAAAATGAGCTTTTTAACAGCCATGCACAGGACATCATAATCACATCATAGGGGTTAAGGATTATAAGACTAATTACCAAGGTTAAAGCTCAATATTAATATCAAAACATCAAGGAAAGCGGAAGAAAACAACATACAAAGGCGTGGAATATCAACAGATCTTAACCACATGCACTACAGCAGGCGGGTTAGTAACTGATAATAACTTTGAATTTAGAGGTAAACAGTCTATTGACTTTATATCGCTTCAGGCAGCTATTCCCATCAGATACCATTAAAAACTGCCAAAAATATGATTATGACCTTATTTTAAAAGCCTACTTCAGAAGTATGGAAATGTACCAAATAATTTGTAAAGCGATATGTTTATTGACACAGGAAGTGAAGTCTGTGATTTAGGAGGAGTGTACAACCATTAAAGTATGGAAGTAAATATGATAATATGTAGCCATATTAGAAAATAAGAATATTTCTTAATTTAAATGTACATATAATGCCACGAACCCCTAATCCCTAGTGCACATGTGTGTAAATATTATATTAATGTATGTTAATAAAATAATTTACTTGCCAGAAACAGACCAACAAATCAACACAATAACACTGATATGCAAAACAGTACAAAAACATGATTTTCAAACATTAATTTTGTGAAAACCATTTTATACAGCTTCATAAAATTTTATCTGCTTAAAAATAATCATACTATCTCAATAGAAATAAAAAAAATTAGTTACTAGACTATTGCTGTTTTGCATCTCATGCTTTTATTGCTCTGATGTTCCAAATTTGTAGAAGTTTGTAAAAGAAAATTATTTTAAAAAATTCCCCACAGTGGGAAAAAAAAAAAATTGTTTTTGTTTGACACTGTCAATTGTCAGGATCATATCAGTGCCACCACTGTGCTGAAATTTCATCCCACAAGAGTTTTACATGCCACCACAATTATGGAGGCCGTTGCTTAAAAACCATCGATCTAGGCTTAGTTTGAACTCACAACCTTAGAATCACAAGCCCAGCGGCTATCCAAGTGAGCCAACCAGACCAACAATCTAATGATGTTGCAACACATGATTCGAGGTGCAATTGTGCCATGCCTTATAGGCCCCTCATCAGACACTTATAATAAAGTGTAAAATGGTGAATGCAATTTTGTTGCCAGATTAAATTTGTGCAATTCTCAAACAAAGATGATTTTGTTGATCATATAAAACTACACTGTACAATTTCCAGCTATGAAATACCATTTAAGTGCCATCATTAAAGTATTTCACTCTGTCGAGTAATCTTTAGTATACCCAATGTATTTAAATTTCAAATTTCAAATGCACTCCAGTTTCTTCTCCCCTTATTCAAAAGTTGAACTGGCAATTAAAATATACAACATAAGTAATAAATTTAAGAAACGTGATGTGTTCCATTCTCTACCTATTCTGTTGCAAACTATTCTTATAAAGCGTATTCTTCTATCTACTTCATGCTACTCAAGCTAAACATTAATGGAAATGCTCTTGTTGGTTAGTTCTTTTAAACTAGAAGCATAGTCAAATTTTGTAAAAGGTGGTTGCTATATGATTGAAATTCGGTTCTTTACATATCCAGGATTAAAACTAAAGAAAATGTGATGGAAAATTCCCATTTGAGAAAAGTTTTAAATATTTTAAATTGAAACCAATAACATGGAATATGTCGGAAAGCCTTATTATCTATGTTGACCGTGGTCCAGTTGTTGGCATACCCTATGTTTTGCCGAACACAGCTTTGACGAAACATTGGTTATGTCAACAACTGGACCACGACCAACAAGCCCGGTAAACTTAGATAATAAGGTTGATAACACCGGCCGTGAAAGCCTAAACCTCTACATATCTCGGAAAGGGTTAACACTTCAAAAAATTGTACATAAATTGTGTTTCACAATTCTAAATTTTTTGCTTTTTTATGTAGCTTAAAGTCCTTTAACCTGGTTAATCAAATTGGACAATGAATGAAATTTGTGTACTGATGCTCAAATGATCTCGGGGTCTATGGAGCTTAAAGTTACTCGACATTCATCTTCTCGGGATAAGGGAAAACCCTGAAAAAAAACCTACACAAGATTCAAACTCGTAACCTGTTAAATGTGAGGTAGACATACTACCACCACACTACCCAGATTGGCTCTATATTTTTTTGTGTATTAGGTTTTTGACTATCTCTTACAGTTTACCAGTTTTGCAAAAGTCATCCAGAATGAAGAGATCTTCATAGGTTACTCCCAGAAAATTTAAGATATATATTTTATTTGTCGAGTAAATCTCTTTAATATGCAGCGTTTTAATCAAAACCATTAAAGACATTTTTGAGAAAATATCACATTTTGAACATTTTTCCATGTTAAATTTAGTTTGGGATAGGAGGATTTTCTTAAAAATCTTAGTGCCCTGCCGTTAGAAGATCCAGAACTTAAATTGTAGTTTGGTAAATAACAGACTTTTCATTTTTAGTTGTGTTCACTGACATACACACCTTTTTTCTAAAAATTCATTTTTAGACTAAGGGTCCGGCAAAATCATGATATCTTACTATGTAGAGAAAGTAAAAAGGCTTTAAAAGTTCTTGGTAGATTGAATATTACTTTAATGAATTCGTTTAATATATTTAATACATTAGAAGGAATGAAAACACAAATTCCTAAAAACCTCAATAATTATTGTTATAATGGCTTTACAAAAAAATAGCAGATAAAATATAGATTTTTAACATTGTTACATAGGCAAAACAGCTCCCCATTATCCCTGACATGTAGGCTATTGCTCTAGGTTCTGAATTTTAGATTTAAAATCAGTATCTTCACAGGATATGGGAAAAATGTTCACAAAAGGTGGGCCAAACTAAAACTATCTTTTGCATGGAACATTCGTTTTTTAATTTCTCAAAAACGTCTCTCAAACAATTTTGATTAACATACCCATCTATTAGACAGTTCCATGAAAAATAAAATGTATATTAAATTCTCTGCACATAGCATTAAGTTATCTTTATTGAAAATTAATTTTTGAAACTTTAAAACATAAGAGAGGCAATAATTGCCATGCAGAAAATTTAGACTTGTTAAAATGCACACTTGTAAATACATTTTTTGTAACATAATATGATAATTTTCAATATACTCTTTATAATTGGTTTAAATTGTCAATTGCTTATAATATACTTTTTTCAAGGCATTATTTTAATTTATTTTTTCTTTCTTTTCTTTGTCATGTAAAGAGAATGGAATGTCAAAATATCACATAGCAATTCATATAAGAAAAATAAAAAATCATACGAACATAACATAGGGTGTTTCTCTTTCGAATTGCCATGTTCTTTTAATTCAATTTACACAACTCACCATGTGGTACTTTTAAAGAGAAACGCCATAATATTATATGTTTTTTGTTTTGGGTCTCAGTTCGAAAATATGTCTACTCTCAAAACAAAATATAGCTTTTATATTTGTGTCACTTGCTATATTGCTCATATTTTTTTTCGACACATTTTCTTAATTTGACTGGTTAGTTTGTATTTCTGCCAGTAGGAGATACTTTGTGCCTCTCATTGTTGACATACTTTAGAACTGCCAGCATTTGAATGACAAACATGTGATAGATCCATAGCATTGTTTGTAAAATTGACAGGGCCCATGCGGCCCTAGGTTAGGTTATGAGGCTTAAATGTGTGTGTACATTAATGGGATTCAAATAACTGGTTCTCATGGCTGTTTCTTCTATGCATAAGCATTGGTAACAAAATGGAGTCCTTTGTCGACATTCCGTGATTATTTTGCTATAAAAATCTTAAAAAGGGTGGGTTTGAGACTTTTCAAGTAATTCATTCATCCCTTCTCCTATTTTAGGTTTTAGCATTGTATTTTTTTCCCCCATTTTTACCTTATCTAATTAGCACATAGAGAAGGTATTGCATTCCACCAAAAACTTTTATACACAAATATCACTAGAAATACATGTGTCTTAAAAAAAATAATTAGAAAATAATCCATGTGTCTGTGTGTCCGTTAAAAGGAAAGTTTAGTAATTTTCAAAGATGGCACAGGAAGATTTTGGGGAAATTTCCCTCACCCCAAACTGCCCTTTACAAGGAAAAAACTTAGAAGATTTCTAACTTTCTCAAAAATGGCTGTAAAAATTTTGATTAAAATAATGTATATTAAAGATATTTACATGACCAATAAAATGTATATTAATCTTGAATTTTCTGGGAATAGCCTCTGAAGACCTGTTCATTATTCTGGGTTAATTTTAGATAACTGGTAAACCACAAGTGTTACACGAAAACTTGCTGTAAAAAAATGTAGATCTCATTAAAACACATAATTTATGACATATAAAGTTTTTTCATGGAGTTGATTATATCTCAGATATTTCTTGTCATTGTTTTCAGTTTTAAAAAAACTTTTCTCATATGGGGATTTATCAACTTCTGGCTACACAAAAAAGTGAATTTCAACCATATACCAACCATCTTTTAAAATACTTGATTATTTCTTTAGCCAAGTATATACCCTTATTTCCACTCTACTTAGGTAGCGAGTAATAAGGCAATTTCTGCTAATGTTTATTTCGATTAGCATGAAGTACATAGAAGAATACACTTTATAACAATAACTTGTTCTTAGATGTAAATATCAGTAAATATTCAAACAGAGAGAGAGAGAGAGAGAGAGAGAGAGAGAGAGAGAGAGAGAGAGATTGAGGGAAACATTCTACAGATTATAAGATTATAGCATCTCATTTGAAATATGACACATTACACTAGTTGGCAAGCTGCATCAGAAAGAATACAATGCAACAAAATAACCATTATTCATTTGCATCCTCTTTAGTCAACACCCAACTTAGATTCAAATTAATTTACTCATTTACAATTTTTTTTTTTGTAGATTAACACCCTTTAACTGGTTGTTCATACCGCATGATGAATGAAATTGGTGAAATAATGCTCAAATGGAGCTTAAAATTACTTAAATTCAACTTCTCAGAATAAAGGAAAACCCCCAAAAAACCTTAAATGAGTAATTCACCCAAAGCAGAATTCACAATCTCTTGAATGTAAGGCAAATACGCTATCCCCACACTACCAAAGCAGGCTAGAACAGTTTTATTTGTTTTCCAAGATTGGGATGTACTTTATGTTTAATGTTGGCCATTATAGTATGTAGATTGTTTTGGATGTGATTGTGTATGAGAATTTTATTTTTACAGAATATTTCTGAGTTGAATTAGTAACACTTAAGTATAACTTACATATAGTTTTGCCAAATCGGTTTCGAAGCCATGAGGGCTTTATTGCCGAAGGTTTCCAACAGAATTTCTCCAGGATAAGTGAGTCTTAAATGTTACAAATCCAACTTAGAAATATTCTATTCATACATAACACTGTTCGTAAACCCTTTTTCATCAAAATTGTTGCCGAGTTTTACACTTTCTACTCATATCTTGTATTATAAAAATTTTCTGTTTGATGGAGTGAACATATGCATTTCAGCTGTTTCATGATGTTAGGATCATAGAAAACTGCCAATGTATATCTGCTAAATTATTTAAGGTAAGTTAGCAATAATTCTCCCAGTCTAACCCTAAGTTAGGGATATAGAGACAAAGGAGCAAAGCACAGTCTAATGTTGAAGATCCTAATCCACAAACCATATCCCAATGTTGATGGCCCCTATGCCACAAATCATAGACAAAGATGTTTTTTGATAAATATAAAAGTGAAGTAGTCTGCTTAGCGACAAAAGGGAGGGTGAGCCATAGACAAGGGATTTATGAAGCTTTGATCCTTGTGTGAGGAAGAACTAAAAATGTAATTTCTGAAACTGTTTCTAAGTATTTTTGAAAATACAATCCAAATTACAAGTTTCTGAGGGGGAAACCCCTTTGAAATCTGTTCTGTTAACCAAAGTAAACTTTTACCTTAATCTATATTATGCATAGAATTCGCAGCACAATTTATATAAAAATGTTAACCAAATCACAACAATGCACAGCTTTGTTTTTCTTTCTTTTTTGTAGGGCAAAGTCCTTTGACCTGATAGATATCGGATGTTGAGTGAAATGGGTGAAGTGATGCTCAAATGAGTCCAGGATCCATAAGTTAAAAGTTACTCAACATTTATTTGTCTTCTCAGGACAAGGGAAAACACCAGCAAAAAAACCTTATTCTGGTAACTCACCCTACCTGAGACCTGTTGAGTGTGAGGCAGAGACACCATCAGTACACTATAAAGGTAGGAGCCATTATAATAGTTCAAGGTATCCCTGATATATTATCCTATCCATATAGAAAAATATCTGACATGGACAGCCACACAACATTATCTACCCATGATAAATTCACATACATCTTATAGTATTCATTTAAAAAGAAAATCTTTTACCCATGTTACATTTTTTGTAATATATTTTATTTAGGAATGACTTCAAAGAGAACTGCTTAGTTACATGGAACGTACAGAAAAAGCAATCGAAAATTTAACAAGCTCTTGCAGAGACAAATCCAAGATTTATTTATGAAGATGCTAGTATATTGAAATAAAATGTACATTTATAAATTTTCAAACATCACATAAGTGATCAATGAATTATCCTGGACACACAGATTAATTTAAATGGTGAGAAAATTTGTGAAGCCAAACCTTCAGATTTATAACATTTCCTCACTGTCCCGCATCACATTTCTAAAGTATCTCCTGATTTATTAAATAAAGATGCCTTTAAAATATAACATTTTTAATAGTTTGATTACTTACTTTTGCTTTAAATTACTGATACTCTTTTTTAAAATGTATTATTACAGCTCAAATAATTTCTGCTATACAGAAGTCTGTAACGTTATTAAAACTTTATCTTCCATTCATTTCAGTTCATACACAGTATGTGGATGATGACTACTACTCTGAGTGTTAATCCTGGATGACTAACAAATTTCAGTAATTCTACATGACCACTCTATTAATACAGGTGAGCGGTAAATGAAGTACCAATTTCAGAAGAGAGCATTCGCTGGATACCAGCTGCTTGATAAGTGTGTGTGAGAGAGAGCAAGAGAGCGAGCGCGCAGGCAGAATATTTGAAAATCCTAATATATATAAACATGGTATTTAAATTTAGTATCTTACAAACATGTTATTTATACAAAGATTAATTCTGGCAAGTGATTATGTAGTAACAACTTCAGAAGAGTGTCGATATGAGCAAAGAGTATGTTCATGAAACTGAAATAGAATAGGCATTATATGACACATAAATATGTAAGGATTGTGTGCAAAAACACAGAAATGAAAAGCAATAATATTGGATAACATAAGTAATGTCTAAAGCAAACCATGCGTAAAATAATGCAAATCCATAAAAGATTATGAAAGCATTTAGGATACATGAAATTCGTAACAAATGTCACAAATTACTGCATATAAAGGTTGGTTTAAGGAGGAAATTCTTGAATTTTATTTGTAAAAATTGCATCTTTGGAAGATAATTTAAATGCCAGTTCAGTATGTGTCGAGTTTTTTGTTTTTGAGATATTCTGTTCTCTCTCTCTCACACACACACACACACCGACACAGCAGCTGGCATTCAGCTTATACACTCTTATGAAGTTAGAACTTCATTTGGTGCTCAATACAGATGCACGCACGCACACATACACACAGCGGTCTTAAGAAGTAATTTAAGTGGCTTTTACCGGCGATCCAAATTTGAAAGTGTTGTAAACATTAAGTTGTTCAGATGTGAAAGTGGCCAGATTGACGAAGTTTTGCATACTTCTTGGGATCATTAGGGTTTTAGCTTCACAGATCCCTCAGCTACGCTTTGCAGCTTGGGGCCCTAAATGTTTATGATAGACCAGTAAGTAACTACAAAGTGGCTCTAACAAAAGTACCCACTTATTGAAGTAATGTCAAGTGGTGGAACCATTGTATACTAATAATCATTTTGGTACACATTTTAAGTGCACACCAAAGTTGCAAAGCATAGTCATGAGATGATTTTTTTTTTTTAAAAGGAGAGGGCCACAACTGCAGAATGACAAGGCATAGCTGAGATATCTGTGCAACTAAAATCCCAATCAGCCATGACGTAAGGCATGACAGTATGGGAGAAACTCCGAAAATATTATATTTGTTTCAGTTTCTTAAACTCAAATTGAGTGTCAATTAGTCACAGACTTATTTGTACATTTCAGATAACAAACAAGGCTCACAAGTTCTCAAAAAATGAAAAAACACATAGGTGCTCTTAGACATGCAATATAATTTAAATCCTCAATGACAATTTGCCAACAGTCTGAACATGTAATCTCTATAACATCGCCCAAATATAATGCTGGCTCAATTTCACACATACCAAACTCTTTACTGCTCCACAACAAAATTATTCCAAAATTTTAAAGCTATAGTGTTTGTAAAGATAAAGCTACATACCTCTTGTGTAAGATCTGCAACAGTCGCTTGTACGCCACTTAAATTAGTCTCTTCATTTTCTATCAATGTTGTACTATCACTGGTTGATGGACTAGAATCAGCTGGTACAACAGAACTTTGTGTTTGCCTACCACTATTGTTCTCTAACGTGGAGGAATCCAAGACACTTGTACTATCTAATGCTTCATTAGGGGCAGCACCACTATCATCTATGTTGAGCAAATACGCTGCAACATCTAAATTATGTGGTCGTATCCTATTGTAACGACCAAGAGCATTGAGATCTTCAAACACTTCTCTCTCATAGTTGAGCAATACTGAGTCTAAGCTCTTTGGATGTATGTAGGATTGACGAGGAATTGTAGCATGAGCATAACTTGTACCAATGTTGAGGTCGTGGATATCAACACCTATACTAGGTACATCATACCCTAGATAGGAGTCCGGGTCCACTCGCAAAAGGCTTAGAAGAATTGCCAATTGCAGCAGTTCATCTCGATAAAACTTTTTAAGGCACAACATTTTTATTTAGTTAGTTCACAAGTCTATAATATTATAGTCCCCACCTGGGGCCAGAATACTAAATGCAAGCGTCTACAGTTTCGCAGAACATAACTGGGTTCCTTCTGAAACCTAAAATTAAACTTTATCATTACAAAAATGACTTGATATGTACATGTCAAGTGAACTCATGTTCATTGTTGAACACACATTTTGCACCGGTGAAAATCTGTAGCATATAATTTCATTTCAAAATGCACTGATAAAGGTGTTTTAAAATCCCTTTCAAGCTGTCATAGTTATTCTTAACTACTCAAAATATGATTTATTTATTCTAATTAAATAATCAAAATATTATGCAACTTCAACATCATGACAACTGTATGTCACGACGTGATGTTCACAAATGACTGCACGTTACATTAAGGGTAATTCTCCAATCTCAAACCCGAATCATGAGTTCACAAGACCTAACTTTATATACTTCTACTGACAAGAATGAAAAACAAGGTGTCTACTGTATGATTTTCAAACCAGACAATAAACACAATGTCATCCTGCAATCGACCTTTCATAATGCTGATGTTTCGACGTTTTATGAAGAAATGAGCCCTACAAATAATTTGTTTTCTCACAAACAATGATTTTCTGTTAGCATTTCAAGAAACACATTATCATCCTGTCACACCCGGCAACTACAGTTAATGAAATTATTTCGGTTCCACCATTCATTGGAATCCCCAAAAAAATGCACTTTTAAATCCCGACACTCGCAGTTATTTATAGAAAGTATCACACAAAACACTTCAATCGTTACTTATTTCGAACAGGTCTCACAGTCGTCTTCTACACACATTAACTTTTCGTATGACTCAGCAGTTGGGCAACACTGCTAACAGTGCTAACACCACATATCTAACACACGAACTACACGAGAGATGGCAGGCCAATCGCTCACCATTTCGCAACAGAATTATTATTTATCGCAAAATTATAAATGTTTATTAATACTTAACATAAGTTCCTCTAATTATGTATTCGCTTTTCGAAATCTATTATTAAGGAATAGCTTTAATATTTCACTTGTCAGAATGTTAATGCGTCTGCTACTCCCAGTGTTGCCATTATTCAATAAAATAGTTCCTTAAATTTGTAAATTAATCTTACCTGCTGTATGTTGTATTTCGGAGGTGACAGTGGTAAACCGGGGGACAGACTCTTCATCTGAGGCAAATCCTCCACCCCCATCATGTTGACAGACGCAGCCTGTAAAGAAAAACCAATCACTCAGTAGTAACCAGGAAATGTGACGCTGGAAAACTCACGAATAGCTTTCTCTTTATAAATACAAAATTTTCCACAAATGATATGTCCTCAAGTTCACATTCGTACAACATTTAGGCACTAAACAAAAACACCGAACACACAAAAAATGTATACTATTACGCAAGATTGTGATAATTTGTAAAAAACATACGTCGATCAACTGCAAACAACCTCCTCTCTCGCCTTCCGTCAAGGTTATAATTACGTCATTCATATAGTGGAGTGCAGAGTAGAGAAGATGAAGGGGCGTATTAAATGTATTAATGCGCCAAATAGCCCGACGAGCGACAATGTTTATGAACACGTGCTTTTCACGTGTTAATATTGCGTTTATGCGATCGATCAAGCAATAGTTTCTTTTGGGGGTCCCAGTCAATTAACCATTGCATTTTGGAAAGATGCATAAATCTAACAGTATGTTTTTACTTTCTGTACATAGTAGGCAGAGAAGGTATGCATTCCATCCAATTCGATTCCGCAAATTTTCTGTAAATGCACGTTTTAGGGTCCCTTAGTATAAAAAAAAAGCCTTTTCTGGAAAAGTCTGCGAATACGATAACTCAAAGACAAAAATTCGGTAAAATACTAAATTTGGTATTTAAGTTTATTTTCCAAAGATGCGACACAACGATTTTGAAGAAAATCTCCCACCCTAAACTGCCCTTTAAATGGAGACGTTTTCGAAAAATTTTGATTTCTCAAAAATGTCTCTCTGGTTTTGATTAAAATACCATATATAAGATATATTTATATGACAAATAAAATGTATATATTGAATTTTCTGAGAACAGCTTCCGAAGATCTCTTTATTCAGAATGAATTTTGCATAACTGGTAAACTGTAAGAGATAGACAAACTTACTAAAACACACAATTTATGACATCAACATTTTTTTTTTTTCTATGGAGTTGACCATTTCCGAGATATTTATTGATTTCAGTTATACTTAAAACTTTTCTTATACGAGAATTTGTCAACTCCTGGCCATGCAAAGAAACGAATTCCAATCACATAGCAACAGTTTTTAAAAAATATATATTATTGCTTTAGCCTATTTATAAGAAAGTAATGAATACAATCATTTCTGCTAATTGTTGTCTTGAGTAGCACGAAGTAGAGAATAGGATCAACTCTTATAACAATAATTGCTAGAGAAAGCCTCTGGATTACATTTTTGTTATACAAATATGAAAGAAAAATGTCGTGCTTAGTTTAATTTGGACCTCATTTACATAGTTAGTTTATCTAATTAATTGCGTTATAAAAATACTACCCAAAAATAAACTATTTGGTCAAAGTTAAGCCAAACTTCCAAAGAAGTGTAAAACTACATGTTCAAGAGAATTTTAAAAATGATTGTATTCTAGCATACATGGTTGATTGCGTCGCTTACTATTTTCGCTTTCTCTACATAGTACATGGCACAAACATATGTAGAGAAGGTATTGGCACTTCACCCAAAAATTCGATTTCGAGATTTCACAGCAAGTATAGGTTGTAGTATTCCCTATATTCCAAAAAAGCATTTTCAGAAAAAGGTCCACGCGCCTGGTGTGTGTGTGTGTGTGTGTGTGTGTGTGTGTGTGTGTGAGCACAACTCAAAATCGAATGGTCGGTAAAATACCAAACTTGGTAGGAATCTAAGTTTAATATCTTCTAAGGATGCAATACGAAGATTTTGAAGAAAATTCCACACCCCAAACTACCTTAATGTGGAAACATTTTCGAAAATGTTGATTTTTCTCAAAAATGGCTCTAACGATTTTGATTAAAATACTATATATTACAGATATTTATATGAGAAATAAATTGTATTTCCTGAATTTTCTGGAAATTACCTCTTCGTTTTGGATGATTTTTGTATAACTGGTAAACCATAATAGATAGACAAAAATGTATTACATAAAAATGTAAGCGCGCACGCGCACACACACACACACACACACACACACACACACACACACACACACACACACTCTTTTTAGGTAGCTTACCGTTTTGAGATATTCCGTGTTATAGGTTTCAATTTTAAGCTATTTGAACTTTTCTCAAATGGGAAGACATCTTTTTTTAGTTTGTCTCCTGATAAGCAAGGAGAACAGAATTTCAATTGTTTTACATAGCGACCGGCTTTTAAAAGATGACTATCTCTTTAGCCTAGTGCATCCCCATAGTTTGCTTCTGCTTACAAAGAGTAAGTAACAAGACAATTTCTACTAATGTTTATCCTGATTAGTATAATGTAGACAACAGAATAATCTTTTATAAGACAAATTTGTTTGCTAGTAGAGCTCATATAGCAAACTAGCTCTTCGTGAGCTATGGGGGGCACGTCACTTTTAAGTCCTTTAGTATCTGCCATAATATTAGTTTTGCTTTTGGAACAATAAATTTGAAACAGGCAATGATGTTCACTTGCTTTACTGCTGTGTTAATCTTTGTATTTGTGTTAATATGTTTTTTTCTTTTATAAACTCTTAATTGGGGTTTGTCTTTCTTTCGCTCTTTCCTTGTTTCTTTTAAATATTGTCTATTAATAAAATATCTCCAAAATTAATAGTCTTTATTCCTTTCTCTGTTGTATCTACTATAAAAGTAAATTTTGGTAATATTTACCGAATGAGGTGGCGGCGCGGAAACGCATGCGACTAGTATTTGGAAGGAGGGGTTCTGTGTTCGATTTCCGGCGATTGTTCACTCTCACCAGGGGTTTTAAGGGGAGAGGGGGTTCCTGGGTCATCAGGCGAATGTTGGATGGTTTCTCTCATCCCCTGAATTTCCTGCCCCTCCATAGCGTTCCATTAATTATTGCATTCATCCTTAACCCCATTTGGTCTGTTTCATGGATAGAAACGACGTTGAAGATGGCGTTAGGGAAAATGTATGTTGTAGAGAGCATACTCCGCCCATGAACTTCGGTTGGATAGTTGGTTGACCATCCGTTGACCATCTAGCTGGGTCGGGGGTCTCCCGACTGTCAAGGTGTCTCAGTCTGGAAACCCTTTGCCTATAGTAATTAATTATTCAATATGAGAGATGGCGTTCAAGAGATATATTTATCTTGTTGGGCAATAGCTAAACCCTCAACCGGAATGTACAAATTATGTACCTACTCGTAGAACCTCAACCAAACAAGATTGAACCCAACAAAGAGGGATGAGTGCACAGTGTTAACCAGAAAAACAATTGTTTATACTGGTGAGCATTCTAATTATAGCTAAAATTAATTGAACTACTTAAATATAGATATCAAAGTTATAAGAAGTACGAGTATAAATTTCTGTTGGTTGACTAAATATCTATTTTTGTGTCAGTGGAACTTAAATAAATCATAAAAACAAAGTTTAAGCATCCTTGAGCGAAACGTAACACACACGCACAGTAGAGTCATATTTTGTGGGCTAGCTAGTTCGAAGCGCAGTAAATTTGTGGGGGGAAAAAATCTGATGTATTCCATTCACATGACTTTCTCTACATCTCTGTAACAAATTATTATTAAAAAGCTTGTACTTCCATTTACTTCATGCTAATTGAGAAAAATCTGAGTGATCCATTCACATGAATTTTTCTACATCTCTGCAACAAATTATTATTAAAATGCTTAGGCTTCTATTTACTTCATGCTAATCGAGAAAAAATTAGCAGGGCTAGTCTAATTGCTTGTTTCCTTGTAATTAGAAGGGATTAGATTAAAGGGATAGTCAAAAGCTGGTTGCTATGTGACTGAAGTTCCTTTGTTTGTATTAACAGGAATTGACAAATTCCTGTATGAGAAAAGTATACGTTTTTCAAAGTTAAAACAAAAAACAAAGAATATTTCAAAAATGATCAACTCCACGAAAAAAAAAAAAAATTATATAACATAAATTGTGTTTTAACGTGATATACCTTTTTTTTTTTTTTTTTACACTGTGTTTTTGTCCATCTCTTACGGTTTAGCAGTTATGCAAAATTCCGCAAATTTCATCCAGAATAAAGCTGTCTTCAGAGGCTATGCCTAGAAAATTCAAGATGTACATTTTATTTGTCCTGTAAATAGCTTTAATATATGATATTTTAATCAAAATCGTTAGAGCCATTCTTTTAGAAAATCAAAATTTTCGAAAAAAGTTTCATGTAAAGAGTAGTTGAGGGTCCCCCACCTTAAAAATCTTCGTGTCGCATTCTTGGAAGATACCAAACCTAAATACCTAGTCTGGTTTTTAACGGTCTTTTGTTTTTGAGCTATGCTGCCCACAAACACACACACACACACACACACACACACACACACACACACACACACACACACACACACATGGGCATTTTTCTAAAATTTTTTTTTTTTTGGATTCAGGGAGTCTCAAAACATGTATTTCCGATGAAATCTCGGTATCGAATTTTTGGGTGCATTACAATACCTTCGCTATACACTATGTACATAGTACGTGTAGAGAAAGTAAAAAAAGTTTGCTTTATTAAAAAACCCTGATGTGTTCCATTCACGTAACCAACTAACTCTCTCTCTCTCCCTCCCCCCCTCTCTCTCTCTCTCTACCTGTTTTGGAAATAAATCTCTCTCAAAAGATTGTCTCCTATCTACTTAATGCTAACCGAAGTAAGCATTGAGGGAAACGGCCTTTACTTAGTTCTATATAAGAAAATAAACTAAGGTAATACTCTAGGCTAAAGCGATATTAAAATATTAAAAACTGTTGCTGTACGATTGACGAAATTCAATTAATTTTGCCTAACCAGGAGTAAAACAAAATTAAAACACATGGGAACTTCCTGTAAGAATAAGAATTTTAAAATTGAAACCAATAACAAGGAATATCTCCACAACAAAAATGAATAGGACATAATTTGTCTATTTTGACGAGATATACATTTTTATGTAATAAGGTTTTGATTATCTCTCACGGTGTATCAGTCATGCAGAAGAAATCCAGAATGAAGACGAATTCTAAATCCATTTCCAAGAAATTCAAGTTATGCATTTCATAAGTCACGTAAATATCTATAATATACGGTTTTTATTCAAAATCGTTAAAGCTATTTTTGCGAAATAAAAATAAAAATGTACATTTTTCCATGTTAAGGGTAGTTTGGGGTGAGGGAATTTTTTTAAAATCTTCGCATTGCATTCTTGGAAGATGCTGAATTTAAATATCAAGTTTCGTATTTAAGTGACCTTTCATTTTTTGCTGTGATGTTCACAGATACAGACACACTCACACGGAACTTCTTCTAAAAATGTTTTTATTTTGTTTTTATTCAGGGATACTGTATATTTCCAGTGAAATCTCGGTATCGGATGTTTGGGTGGAATCAATTAACTACTCTACTTACTATGTATGTAGTAACTTGCAAGGAAAAGTAAAAAACAGAGAATTTCTTCCTTATCTGACGGCTCTTTTTACTCGAACCTATTGTTACTGCATAAAATCGGCTTCTTGAGATAAGATTGTTAAAATTTGAATTGCGTTGTTCCTGTCTTCTCAGGTGGGAGTAGCATGACTCACCGATGAGACACGTCATGCAAAACATAGCCGACAAATCTCGAGGACAGCTGAAACAACTGGATTCGTGTTAGTCAGTCTAGGTTTTTATTGATGAATATAGGGATTCTTAATTTGACGAATGAACACAAAATCAGAAGTCACATATTTCAAAAATAGGAAAATAATAATTTAAAGGTCCATTCACCGTCATAAAGAAGTCACGCTATTTAACGAAAGTGCATAAACCAGTAAATGTGTTTTATGTACTGACAGTGATTGAGTTGGCTACACTGTAATAGGACAACAACACATTCTAATCAGCTTTTGACATGTATCATGCTCTGTTATAAACTTAAAAATGTGCGATATCGTGAAAAGTTTGCTCGTTAAACCATTTTCGCTACATACTTATGAAGAGAAACTGCTAATTGTGCAAAATGGAAGACCGAAACCTGTACTCAGTGATTTAAAATGTGAGCACAGAGAAAAATCACGTGTTTACATGCGATCATTTAATACAGGCCATTATGAGAAGTATGTGTGGTTAACTGGTTCGGGTGAGTTGCATAAACTTTATTGTTGGGCCTGCTTGTTATTCAGTTCTGAAGAAAATCCTTGGAGTCGTTCAGGTTTCAGTAATTTGAATTATGTAGTAACTGCATGCGATAAGCATCAGAAATCTGTTGCTCATCTGAGAGCATTTTCAACCTTGCAAACTTTTGGTTCCCAAAGGATTGATCTTGCTTTAAATGAACAAAAAAGAATTGCAGATTCCTTACACAACAAAAAGGTGACAGAAAATAGACTGATTTTAAGGAGATTGATTGACACAGTATCATATCTTGGCAAGCAGGAGTATCCCTTCAGAGGACATGATGAAGAGAATTCAAACAATAGGGGTGTGTACATAGAGTTGTTGAAATTTTTGGCTAATTATGATCCTCTATTGGCAAACCACTTAAAAACAAGTACAGTTTTTAAGGGTACTTCCCCTATTATCCAAAATGACACCATCAGTGCTGTTGCCAGTGTTGCCAGTGACAAAATAAAATTAGAAATTAAACATACACCTTTTGTAGCAATCATGCTAGATGAGGCAACAGATATTTCTAATCAGAGCCAACTGTCAACAGTTATAAGATACATTGATAATGATGGAAACTGTCAAGAAAGGTGTTTGCATTTTTCAGATGTTTCTTTCGATAGAACTGTTCAGGGGCTTTTCAAACATGTCACTGCTGTAGTTGACGACTTGGGTTGTGCAAATAAGTTGGTAGCACAGACATTTGACGGAGCTGCAGTAACATCAGGAAATGTATATGAACTTCAGAAACTTGTTAGAGACAAATATCCCTCAGCATATTTTATACACTGTTACAGTCATAAGTTACATTTAGTGCTGTCACAGTCTACAAATTGCATCAAGCAATGTAGGCAATTTTTCATTTCCTTGGCTGGCATTTCAAATTTCTTTTCTCATTCTACAAATCGCATAAATGCTCTTAAAGATTTTATGCTTAAAAAACTTTCAGCTTTAGTTCCTGCAAGATGGAATTTTTCATCAAGATTAGTCAATACGTTACTAATGTACAGACAGCAGCTCATTAAATTTTTCTTGTCTATTGAAGATGAACCAGACAGTTGGACTCCCGAAGAGGTTAATGCAGCATCAGGTTTTATTTGTTTCCTCACAAAATGTGAGACAAAGTTTTTTCTTGTTGTTTTCAACAGAATTTTTTTATTTTCTGATAGACTGTATGATGTCCTCCAAAGAAAAAGTATGGATTTAGTCTACTGTAACAATGAAGTAGCAGTATTTTCTGAAAAACTACGGATAATAAGAAATTTTGATTTTGAGGAACTGTGGAGAAAAGCAGAAAATCTTGATACAAATCAAAACAATTATATCTCTATGAGGCAAGCAATGGACAAGGAACAGCTGAGAAACATATTTTATGAAATAGTAGACACTCTACTGTTGCAAATGAAGTTGAGATTTGAGGCAGAGAAAGATTTGACATTTGTTTCTTTGTTGGATTGTGATAGATTTAGTGGCTTCCGTAGATCCTTTCCTGATTATATCTTTAGTGAACTCAAAGAGCCATATGTCCATTTCTTTGACACTGTTCGCCTGAAAAATGAACTGAAAGTTGTGTATGGCCAAGAAGAGTATGCAAACAAATCAGTGAATGATATTTGTTCATATATTAAGTTAAATAAACTCCATGTAGCGTTAATTGAAGTTTATAAACTGGCACAGCTGGTCCTCACATTTCCATCAACAGTTGCAACAGTTGAGAGGAGTTTTTCAGCGTTGAAACGAATCAAAACCTATATCCGAGCTACGCAAGGTCAGATTCGTCCAAGTAATCTTGCTGTCCTTTCTATAGAGAAAGACATTCTTGAGTTGATGAAAGAAAAATCTCCTGAGGAGTTTTATGATGCTGTCTGCAAGAAGTTTATAGAAAAGTCCAGAAGAATTGAATTTATATACAAATAAGAAGGAAAAGGTATGACTTTAGAGGTTTTAATATAGCTTAGTTGCTGCTATATTTTTAGTTATGTTGATTTCTCTATGCATATTATGCTGGGCCATTCATTTAGTGTTTTATGTTGGGTTCTCAGATTGGTTTGAAGTATCATTCAGACATACTAAGGCCAGAATTTTCTGTAGATAGGATGGGCGGCCCCTTTCCTTACTTTTTATTAATTCTTTGACATTACTTTGCAGTGCAGCCCATTCTGTACACCCCAGCTGATTTTAAATTCATAGTGCAGCCAGGAATTGAATCTGCAGCTTCCTCTTGACATTTCAGTGTATTTATCCATTACATAGTGGTGGTTATTTTTCATTGCTGTTTTAATTTAAAGATCTAGTTAATGAGTAATCACAATTGCTATAATTATTATTATTATTATTAACTGTATGAAATTTCATAAGAATATTCACATTGTTAGAAAATTTCATTAAATTCAGAACAAATGCGTAGACATAATTTATCAAGTGAACAAAAAGACTAGCCTAGAATTTGGTAGCAGCATATACCTCTAATGTATACAACATTAGCAAGCTCATTATACATGTTCATGTAAGTTAAATATCCATGCACCAAAAATCATCTAAAATCATCTGCTAGAAAACATTGCAATGGTTTTATTAATGTATAAATGCTATCGCTATGTAATAAAATTACATTTAATTAGGATAGGTAGAGTCAGATTGAAAAATTCAATGTCATAACCAGGATCTGAACCATGCATCTCCTGGTCTCTAGCCGGTTGCTCTTCCACTGAGCTACCATGACAACATGTGGGCATAGCATTGGATTTTTCAACTGACTCGCATGTTTCCCGGAAACCACAAGGTGATCTCAAATTATTTTGAGGTGACAACCCCAATGGCGACCTACAATGTTGTAAGCACTTAAGTCCCAGGATTCATAGTATAGCCAACTATTATGGTCAATAGGTATTGGTTTAATTAGTTCATTTTACAATAATGTGTATTTTTAGATCATACATTTTACCTCAATGCAACTCGCCAAAAAAGAAAATATACACAAGACCTCTGGCATATTTTATGAATCATAATCAAAGATTATAAAAGTGTTGTAAAATGTGTACTCAAAAGTTTTTTTTATGCATTTATACACACTATGTTATAACTTATAGCAGTAAAATTATTTTAAAGATTTAGTCTGTACTCTTTAAAGGTTTTCTGTATATATTATATATCTTGTTTAGAATTACCTTCGAAAGGTTTCTATAGTTTTCTTTTCAACAGTAATCTGAGAATCACAATCCACTGTATGGGAACTTTACACTTCACTACCATGCATTCGCTTTATGACAGGCTGTGGTTACATATATGCATAGTTCACTTTGACTGCATCAACCTCAGTATTTATGTGCTACACAGTAGCAGCAAATGTGCTACACAGCACCATGTTTATCAGCTATCTTCGTCGGGCTGTAAAGATTAAAGTTTGTATATTTAGCATCACAAATGTGAAAGTTTATTCAAGACATCTGCATCATCTATTTATTTATTTACAATATGTTTCAGGCATTATCAAGCTACAAGTATGGTAAAAACAAAGCGGTAATTGACATGATCAGTCTTAAGTCATAACAACAATTACATAATACAAAATTACAATTCATCTAAACACTATAAACATGTTCCTATTAGGTATTTCCATAATTCTTTTTTGATGTTTATACCTTGATTAGGTCTTATAGTATGTGGCTATTTGTTGTAAAGTTTCACTCCACTTATAAATGGAATACTTTCACTTGTTCTGTTATTAACGTTAATCATATATATAACTGTAATATTGATAATTACATTATATAATATTACTTTATACACATATAAAAAGATAATGGTAAATAAGCTGTTTTCTCTATATAGTTCTTATATAATTCTTCTGTAAAATTAATAACCTATTTAAATTGTGCTTACTAGTACTTCCCCAAATCTTGATTCCATGTTGAAGGTAATAATATATACACCAAAATATACAATTCTTAAAGTAGCAATATCTAGATATTTACATGGTCTCCTTAAAAGATATTAACCCTGAGCTTACTCTACTACAGTTAAAGACAATATGGCTATGAAAAGACAAATTTTTGTCTAACATTATTCCCAGGAATTTAATCTGCTGCGCATGTTCAAGTATTGTATTTTGTAGACTTAAAATTAGAGGATTATTTGCTTTTTTATTATGATACTGAAAATTTTCCGAGCAGATGGGTGCAGTGGAAGACAAGCCAGGAACAAAGGTTAATGCTTGTACTAGTGAAAGAGAAAGGTAGCAGCTAACCCTATTTCTGGCACCATTAAATGGAGGTTAATATATATGTAGGCCTATCACAAAGATATTTCACAACCTGTTGTTTTATGTAATGATACATAGTAAAGTCCATACAATTTGAGGTACAGAGTTAAATACTCAAGTTCATATAACACTAACTTTAATAGTGGTTTCACTTAATTTTTGTGGTAGTTCTTAACCCACAAAACCTCAGGTCTTAAACAGTTTTCTGCACTTAAATGATACCAATATTCTATTCTTGTAAGAAATTATACCTCTGCATTTCTTACAAATTTATAATTATTCAGAGTATATCAACATTGGTACTGAACTGTTGGGAATGGCAATGTTTGTTAAATCTGGAATTGAGCTGCATTCTGTAGAGAAGCTACCTTTAGGGCAAGATATCTGTTGCTTGTTCAATAGTCATGCTTTATTAACATATACACCCCTTCTGGCACAAATAAATCTTAAGAATGCAATACTTTCTTTTGAGATGATTTTTCTTATTTGTTGCACCATTTGTCAACTAATGTGATCCTTGGGGGAGACTTCAACTGTGTTTTAAGACCAAAAGACGCACTGGCACATTTCATCCGAGTAGCACCTTCTATGAGCTAGTTAGCAGTTTTGATTAATCAGATGCCTGAATTAATACTCTCAGTGATATGGAATACATCATTTACAGTGGAAACTCAATCTCATGGATTGATCAGTTTTACCTATCAAAAGAACTTACTAGTCTGCTTTCTTCTACCTATGTTGCTTCTGCTGTGTTCACAGATAATCATCCAGTGTTTATTCATTTGAAGCTGAATATTACTTTTATTTCTATCGACAGATTGTTTGAATATTGAATAACCCCCTTTTATCGGATGTGATATTAATAAATTAATATCTCTTTATCCCACAAATAATACCCTTAAATTGATTTTTATTATTTTAATTTTTTTCAGTTATATTAATTCTATTTAATGTAATAAATTATTATATACCTTATAATAAAAGAAATTCCTTACCAGATTTTAAGCACCTTAGAGACAAGTGCTTTCGAAGATAGCAAAGCTATACTGATTTAGTTGAGTGGTGGAACCCCCATGCCAAATCCAGCAATAGTAGTTTCTTCAAACAATGGTCTTGGATGCGACATCAAGATGAGGTTCAGGATTATTCCCAAAAAATTCAAGATATAGAATTCATTTGCTAGGAAAATATCTTAAACATTAAATTACAGCATTTTAATCAAAATCGTTAGTCATTTTTAAGAAAATCAAAATATTTTCCATGTTAAGAGTAGTTCAAAATGGGACAGTTCTCTTGAAAATCTTCATATCACATCCTTGAAAGATGCTGAACTTAAAATAAGTTTGGTATTTAACTGACTTTACGTTTTTAAGTTATGCTGTTGATAGACATGCCCATGCAGGGATCTTTATCTGGAAATAAGCTTGTTTTATTTGGGAACCTCAAAACGTGTATTTATAGTGAAATTTATATACCATATTTTTGGATAGAATGCAGTTCCTTCTCTATCAACTATATATGTGCTAAAAAAGGTATAGATAAATAGTTTATTCACTTTTTGTAGTATGCCCTTTAATCTGGTCTTATCGAAAGATGAATGAAATCTGAAACAATACTCAAATGAGCCCATGGTCCATGGAGCTTAAAGTTACTTGACATTCATCTTCTCAGGATAACTTAAAACCCTGGAGAAAACCTTATATAGGTAAAACAAAAATATATACATAAATTTCTTATAGAAACTACTTCCAAAACCATATCCTTTGTACACTGAGTTTTAGGAGGAATTGCCATTGATAACTCAACTTTAAATCAATTCTTTACATTCTACTTAGTTCTTCCATTTATTGTTGCAGTAATAGTTCATTTACTTACTCACCCTAACCGAGATTCGAACTCAGGTTCTCTTGAACATGTCTCAGACACACTACAGAGAGGGGCTATTATTTATTTATTAATTGTTCCATTTAAATCCCCCCCCTTTAACTGTATGATCATATCAGCAGCACTCACTGCAGGCACCACTAAATAAAATGAGACATTCATAGAAAAAGAATCTTTACGATCAAAGCAGTAATGTAAGCTACAATGATTGAGCATGCTCAAAATGTAACTAACTTGCTGGATGAATATGATAATTATGTAAATGCATAGATAAATTAAGAGAGTCATAGATGTAGGCAAAGAATGGAGAAGGAACCTCGCTCACTGCAGATCTGAATGGCATATTGAAGCCATTGCCTCTCAGGTGGAAGTGAAGGGAACCATGTAGACTGGGAACCACCTGGGAATTGGAGCGACCAATGATAGAGATGCATGGAAGTCTCTAACAATTTAAATGCCCCGGCACATTGGCGAGGAGCCACAGCATTGATAGACAGCAAGAAAGACAAAGCGTGACCAGTGATTTACAGCAAATGTATTTAAGCAATAGAGATTCTTCAAAATTACAGTCTATATCCCTAAATATCTTTTATATATATATCATTTCCCTTAATGTGGTAGGTCATATTGGATGATGAATGAAATTGGTGAAATGATACTGAAATGAATCTGGGTCAATGGAACTTAAATAAGGGAAAACTCAAGAAAAATACTTATTCGGGTAACTCAAACACTTATTATACAGGGTTACTACAAAAGAAATAGACAACTTCAACTGCCTGTAAAACAAAAACTATTAGAGATAGCAACCTAATTATTTTGGAGATATGTTGAGAAACTCTCAAAGTTTCGTTTGTTACTATTGGTAATGCTGTAGTGTTTTGTTTGTTGTTGCAGAAGCTGAAATGACAGAAAATCCTGTGGAAAAGGCATATTACGTGTTGGAATTTGCTAGAATGCAATCAGCAACTGTTGTCCAATGACATTTTAGAACACGTTACCATAAAACGCCACCGACTAGACAGTCAATCTACGACTGGTATAGAAAATTCGAGACAGCGGGATGTTTGTGCAAAGGGAAGAGCTCGGGAAGACCAAGAGTTTCGGAAGAAAACGTTGAAGGTGTCCGTTCTGCCTACATAAGAAGCCCACAGAAATCGACATCTAGGGCAAGCATGCAATTACAAATTCCACAGCAAACTGTATGGAAAATCTTGCGGAAGCGACTGCACATGATGCCTTACAGATTAAAGATGTTGCAGTTTCTGAGTGAAGAAGATAAGGTCATACGGCGTGACTTTTGCATCGACATTTTGCGACATGATGAAGACGATGCTGGTTTTTGTGAGCACATCATTTCATTTTTGTGGTAACGTGTTCTATAATGTCGTTGGACAACAGTTGCTGATTGCGTTCTAGCAAATTCCAACACGCAATATGCCTTTTCCACAGGATTTTCCGCCATTTCAGCTTCTGCAACAACAAACAAAACACTACAGCGTTACCAATAGTAACAAACGAAACTTTGAGAGTTTCTCAACATACCTCCAAAATAATTAGGTTGCTATCTCTAATGGTTTTTGTTTTACAGGCAGTTGAAGTTGTCTATTTCTTTTGTAGTAACCCTGTATATTGTAAATAACCATTTGTACTTATAATCTATGTTTCAATTAAATTATTCTGCAAATAACTTTTCTCCAAGAACCTGACCTTAGTCAACCAATCTCAACAATTATGTATAATTATTATATCCAGTCCATTATAATTTCACAAAATAATTCTACCTCATGTTAACCGTTATACATGTGAATTGATAGGTAGGCTGTATCTTAATAGTAATCCTTGACTAAGGACCGCTATCCTTCTTGGGTTTTTCTCTCTTACAGAATGCACACATCCACACCATCTGCCCGCAGGCATCAAACCATTGGCAACCAGACCTGAAAGAGGAAAAGTAATGAAAGAAAATCTGATGTGTACCATTCACATGACTTTCTTCATATCCCTGCAACAAATAATTCTTAAAAAGCTTATACTTCTATTTACTTTATGCTAATCAGAAAAAATTAGCAGAAATAGTCTTATTACTCGCTTCCTTGTAAGTAGAAGTTAAATAAGGGACAACCGTAGGTTAAAGTGATAGTCAAAAGCTGGTTGCTAGGTCAATGAAGTTCCTTTGTTTATATGGATAGGAGTTGACAAGTTCCTGTATGAGAAAAGTATATGTTTTTCATAGCAGAAACCAAAAATAAGGAATGTCACAAAAACGACCAACTCCACGAAAAAAATGTATATAACATAAATTGTGTGTTTTAAAGTGCTCTACATTTTTTGTGCAGTAAGTTTTTGTCCATCTCTTACGGTTTAGCAGTCATTCAAAATTTAGTAAAATTCATCCAGAATAAACTACTCTTCAGAGGCTATTCCCAGAAAATTCAAGATATACATTTCATTTGTCAGGTAAATATGTTTAATATCCGAAATTTTAATCAAAATCGTTAGAGCCATTTTTGAGAAAATCAAAATTTTCGAAAAAAGTTCCATGTAAAGGGTAGTTGGGGGTGGGGGGATTTTTCTCAAAATCTTCGTGTCGCATCCCTGGAAGATACTAAACGTAAATGCCAAGTTTGGTATTTTACAGACTTTTCGTTTTTGAGTTATCGTGTTCACAGACAACGGTCACACACACACACACACACACACGGACCTTTTTGTGAAAATGCTTTTTTTGGATATTGGGGACCCTAAAACATATATTTCCGGTGAAATCTCGGTATCGAATTTTTGGTGGAGTGCAATACTTTCTCTATACACTATGTACATAGTGCGTATGGAGAAAGTAAAAAATGAGAAGTACCCCAACATTTGCCTTGGTGTCCCGGGTAAACCATGGAAAAATCTAGGGCCAGATTGCACAGTTGCCAGGATCGAACTTGGAACATCCTGAATGCCAGTAACAGATGAAACTACCTGAGCCACTTCGCTTGCTGAGACACATAGATACCAATGCATATGTGAAGCAGTAAGAAAAAATTTAAAACACAAGAAAGTAAACACAGCATAAATTAAATAAAATTATCTTTCCTTGTAATACTTTATGGGAGTGAAAGTTTAACCAGACAGATAAAAGGTATATTTACTTGGAAATTACTGCAATTTTGTGTTCTGTCAAGGGAGTTACAATGGGAAAAATTATAGAATAATGCAAACAAAAAATGCAAATATATTAATGGAATCAATGTAAGCAAATTACCAAGAAAGATGCTAGCTAGATTTAAACCAGTAAGAAGACCCATGTGAAGATGGAAGAGAGACCAACAGTCTAAACCATAAAAGCAAGAAAAAGCATGTTTTAATATTTGCTTTTTGGATCATTGCAAGAACCAATCATATCTTCATATGAGAAACAATTTATGTTTGTACTGTTGGTTTGCTTAACATTGATTTTATTTTTATCATTAACCACACCCAAGTTTTCTCAGACATTCATACTTCCTGAAGTATGAATGTCCTTCCTGCAGATGAATGATTCTTGGGTTGAGAAATCAAAATACTGAACAGTAGACCTAAGAGGTAGTCTTTTTTGTTTTATTATTCAACATAGTTGCCTTGTAAATTAATACATTTAGTTTAAAATTCAGTAAAATTAAATTTGTCTAGCTGTGCAAGATAAACATCTGCTTTGACCTCACTATTTGAACTTTTGTCCAACCAGCCATTTCTTCAGGGAACTAAAGGTAAGCGCTGGCAGCCAAATCGTAAATGAAATATCTTGGAAAAGAAAGTAGTGTAGTTTATGAAGTTGTGCAGCAACATTCTGAGACATTATGAAAGATAACTTTTTATTTTGCAAGATGTGGACCTTTAGTCCAAAGAACTTCAATTGGTCAATTTATTACTCGAAAGTGTAATAAATTCCTGGCGATGGTGCTACCCTTCTGGAGGTAGCCTATGAGCACCACACCATGAGAATCCTAGAACCGTATAGGATTCTCCCGCAGATGACATTTTTGTTTTCTTTGGTAGGACACTATAACCTGTTGCTATAAATATTTGGACCACTCCTTCATCTCTGACATGTAGTAATGGATCCATGCATCATCTACTCTTATGAAATGTCATATAAACTCACTGGAACTGTGTTTAAACAGTTCTAAACACTCATGTTCATTTGAATGGGTTTTAGTCCAGTGTTAACAAATGCAGTGATTTGAGAGGAGATAGCGGACAAAAGTTAAATTAATTTTATGTATGGATACTCTTTAACTGCTATAATTCTCAACCTCTCATTCTATATTGAGCATGAAAGACGGCTTAATTTTGCTCAGAGGTCTATATTAGTCTTGAGGTTATTTTACAAAGCTTTACAACCTTTCTGAAGGAAGCCATACTAAGAATTTTTTTGGGTTTGAACCCATAACTTTGGGAACCAGAGGCTGGCATATTACTCCATGACCACGAAGGATGACGGAGATAGTGGAAAGCTTGCTCATAGCCAGAATTTAATATAAATGTAATGGAAATGTTATGGAAGTCTTTGTAATAAAAATTTAATGCCATACTCATGGAGGAAATGCAAACTGGCTAAATTGCAATCTCATTAATATAGGCTTTAGGATGCCTGACTGAGATTTTTAACTGTTAAAAACGAAAGTGAAGAATACTTTATTGTCAAACTTAACTCCTTTTGATAGCTTTTGGGATTATGCCCTTCAAAATGAAGTATTTTATTACAGCTCTTATTTTTATTTTATCCATTTTGTAGAAAATGTAAGTTGATACTTGTTTATTTACGATCATTACAGCAAATTTTCATCATATCTTCTAAAGGATGATACATCTTTACAACTACCTATCAGCCTTCGGTAATACTGCGAATGCTGATAGTTTTTTCGGCAATTTAGTTAGGGTTAATGAATACTTGCAGTCATCGGACAACAATCATGGATTTGAAAACTATTAAACATGTAAGAAACATTATAAGAGATGCAGGTGTTCGTAAAGTAATTAAAATCCTAGAATAATACCATTTTTTAATCTTTTAATACAACCACTGAAGTGATAAAAATGTAAAAACGATGCCTTTTTTTAACTTTTAATGTGGTCCTCAAGTAAGTGATTTAGATCTTGTAGCATTTATTTGAAATTTTGAATTTGGTCACCAAATTTTGCTATTTTAACAATTTGTACCAACTGCCAATTGTGTACAGGGTTTGAGAATATGTTTCCAAAATACCCATTTAATTAAAGCAGTTATAGGAATAACTAATGAACATAGAATAAAAAAATATCTATTCTTAATTTTTGAGCACCCATACTTTAAAACTATTAAGTTCAATTTGACTTGACGAATAAGGAAACAATAAAATTACACTGAAAGATGGTTACATGTAATCATCATAAGTAAGCTAACAAGAGGTTGTGCTATTTTGGAAAAAAAAAAAAAAAAAAAAAAAAATGCTGTCTAAGGAATAACGTCTCACATTAAATTTGGTTTAATTATTTTAGCAAATAACGCAAAGAAAATGCTAAAAGTGAATATGAAAACTAATTAGTTAGGAATATTAAATAGACTTAGTTGTATTTTTGCCATGCAAGGCTCTCTGAAGCTTTTTGGATTATTATAAGTGGCATATCTTTACAGTTTGCAATTAAATGTCTTTGGAACTATACAAACTGGAATTCTCTTTTTAACCCCATAGTACCTGCTATAGTGTATTTTACCTTTTTAGCCTTTTAATGGCTTTTGTTTTTAATTTATAATTATTCTAATCCTCAGTAAAACATAAGTATTAATAACTGTTCTGCATTGTAAAATATTCAATTTTTGGAATAACAGTTTTAGTGTTGTTTTTTTTAAACAGAACAGAAAGCAAAGTCCATACAACTACAGTCAAATCCAAGTGAACATCAAACCATGCCATCACACCAATGATTTTACTTAGGCCCTCCCCATCCTTTACCACAGACACATTTGACTGCAGTTGCTGGGATTTGAACTCGCAGTTCATGTAACTACAGTCATAACAAAGTGGAATGTCATTAGGGCAGCCATTGGCTATGCAGGCAACGTTGACGTGGCAGAGAAGAAGCCAGAACCAATCAGTAGTCCTACTGTATTTGGATAACCCAGCTACAGTTGCAATTTGTTTGATGGTGGTTCGTGTGTGGAAGTGCATATAAAAAGTGACTGAAGAATTCTACTCCAGATTTAAAGAAATGATAGACCTGGAACCTGATATACGATTGTTTGCTACACCTTTCTCTGTTGCAGTTGATCCTATTTCTACCACATCACAACTAGAAATGATAGATTTGCAGAATGACATAGAACTCGAAGACAAATTCCAGAATTGAAATAATCTGAGTGACTTCTACAGCAATTTCCCTTGATCTTGCTTTCCAGAATTCATCATTTTGCTACCTGGTATCTAAGCAAATTTACATCTACATATTTATGTGAGCAGTTGTTTTCACTAGACTTGTAAACCACATTACAGAAACCAGCTATCAGACCAATGTATTCTTTGTTTGTGCATGAATCAGAGTATAGTGCCTACTTTTGAAAAACTAATGCAGGATAAAAGAATTAAAATATCTGAACAAAGTAGTATAGGCTCGCAGTACATTTACACTCTGGTTACTTCAACAGAGTATGCATTGTAAAAGCAGAACCCATTTTCACAAGGACAAAGAAATGATTTGTTTAAATACTGTCATTAGGATTTAATCATTATTTCTAAGACATGATAGAGAATGTTATCATTGCTCTGTATGTGCAATTTCGTTACACAAAAGTAGTAGTAGTAGTAGTGTTTTGTTTCTTGTGCAATGAAGTCTATTTTTTTTACAGTTATTTTATATCAAATCAATAATATTGAACATCCTGCATTGTCACCAATAGTTTAGGATTCATAACACAATCTGTAATAGAAAATATGTCGCTCGGATAGATGGGTCCCACCAATGTATGCTCTGACACCCCATTGTCAGTCATGCTATGTAAACAGTGCTGCATGTCCTTGTTTCCGGGTGAACCTGTTCCGTGATTACATCACAGGCAAGTTAGTGATAGTGACTAGTCTGAAGTAACTACATCTTCTAGGTGTGCGTTCACATCGATTATATTAATTGGGACCTCTCCATCTTTTACCACAGGCACATTTAACTGCAGTTGTAGAGATTTGGGCCATTCCATTATCTCTAATTTTACTCTCATTCAAACTGTTATGTTTGTGGTGCCTCTGAAAGGGATATGAAGACAGATTTAGAAATTTAGAGGAAAAGCAGTATATGTATCAAAATAATTCTGCATTAAGGGATCAACAGTTGCATGGCAATAAACAACTAAGTTTAAGCAATTTATATTCATACTTTACAGAATCCATTGCAAGATCTGGAAACAAAAATCTGGGAATTTATGAAATTAAATGCTCAGTCTGTAACTTAGCATATAGGAAGGACAAAGAGAAGTTTGGAAACCAGATTAAAGGAACATATGATAAACTTAAAATACAAGCAGACAGAAAAATCAGTAGTTGCCTACAATTTTTGGACATCAGGACACAAAATCACTCCTAATATAAAACTGTTAAAACCAGTGTATAAACCCACAGAATTAGATATCTGGGAGATGATCTACATTATGAAGAAAAAGAGCCATATCATGAATTTTGATTTAGCACCTTTGGAAGTTCATAGATCCAGCAACAGATGCCTCCATAAGTGATACACCACCACCCTTATTGTTGATGCCAATGAAACAAGATTTAGTCGGAATAAAGGGTTGAAAATATGAACAAGTGTTCCCGAAACCGGTCCCAGTATGTAATTTCTAAGTGATATTTGTGTTACAAAAACTGACTCAAATTCTTTTGTTTTTAATTTAAATGCATCACTGTCACAAGCTTCTTTGCATATATGCAAGATTTCAGCTGTTCTGATATGTTATTGTGTTTGTTCTTTGTTCATGTATGTCTGTTTTTTGTCTTGTTTTGTAATTATGTATACTATCGTTGGAAATAAAGAGTTCATTTTCACAGCTGCAGCTATTTTTAGATGCATTATGCATTTATAAATATACATACATGGTTATTTAGGATTTACATTTTTTTGAAATATGGCTTACAGGAGGCTCTTTGATTTGCTCCTGCCATTTACTCTATTTTCTTTTGAAGTAAAAACAATCTTTTACAATTGGAAGAGTTTCCCCATAAGAGAATGCCATAGTTTAATCCTGAATGTACATAAGCAAAATATGCATGTGTTTATATTTACGGAGGTTTTTAATAATCTAACAGTGTGGCATATGCTACTAAGTTTATTTGCTAAATTTTCACTGATCCAAACACCAAGAAACTTTAACTTTATTATAAAGTAATTGAATGGGTGAAATTTCAGAGATGATGATTATTAATATTATTAAAAAAGAACTATTTGCTATAATTATTTTAAAAATACTTCTACTTTACATTTTGTTGTACAACTCTGACAGTGATCATGGCACAAGATTTTAAAATTTCATAAACCTTTAATAGCTAAAATTTATAATTGCTTAAAATTTGAGGAATTCTTTCCTCTTGGTTCTCTGAAGAACTTAGATGCAAATAAATCATAATACTTTTTAAATTTTCAAACTTCAATTAAATGAATAATAGCAAAAGGTATATCAAATTTGAGGATTCAAATTTTGAATTGCAGGTGGATTTTGATACTAATAAATTTAACATAATTGTCAAACTTCAATAACAAAATAATAGGAAATAAGTACTTTATTAAGAAATAGTATTTTGACAAACATTGTTTAGCTTAACACTTTTTTGCAATCTATTTTTACTCTGAAACAAATGTTTGCTTATTCATTATCAGAGCATTCATCATCAACAGATGGAAGGCATATGGTCTTTATAATCATTTTGCTTAAATTTTGTATTATTTATTAAAAGTATGGCTAATAGAAGAATGTTTCTCTTCAGTATATCAAAGGATACAGCTACATAGAGAAATAAAATGGCTGTCTCAATCATTATTGGTCAAAATAAGAAAGCTCTTCCTTCTTGCCCTCACAAATCACTTGTATTTCTGTAAGTAAAATGAATTACTATGAAACAGTATACTCTTTTTGCTGAATCCTTTATAAGTAATGCACTCAATGGAACTCAAGCAGATGAGTAATAAATTAAATATTAATGACAGAAGGTGGGAAGTGAGGCAAAGATCAAATACAACCACTGCATAAGAGAGGTATGCTTTGTATTCTTAGTGGTATTCAGCGAGTTTACCATGTATTAACATTATGAACAGCAGTTGCCAAAAGGTTTTAAATAAAACAAGAGCAAAGAATCAGGCTCAGAGGTTAATCATATGCTTATTGAAAAAGGAACAACAGAGGAAGGAAAATGTAACTCATTAGCAAGTAAAATGCTAACTCAATGACCTTTTTTGAGTAACATTATCAAGTTATTCCTTCATGAATAGTACCACATCCTGTTCATATTGATGTAATACAACAAATTATGGCATTGCTGAAATAATTCCAGTAAAACAATTAAACATAACATCCATTCACATAACTTTTTCTAGCTTTCTCTCCATATACAAACTATACTTACAAAAGATTATTCTGTTATCTACTTCATGCTAATCAAGATAAACATAGCAGAATTGGTCTTTAGGGAATAGTAGAAGGGAAACAAGGGAATACATTAGGCTAAAGCAAGTCAAATATTTTGATAGCTCATGCTATGTTTACCTAGCGATAATCCCAATTGACAAAAGTTGGGTAGTTTAAAATTGAAACCACTAGCAAGAAATATCTCAAAAATTATCAACTCTGCAAGAAAAACATATATGACATAACTTGTGTGTTTTAATGAGATATACGTTTTTTGTTTGGTTAAGTTTTTGTATATCTCTTACAGTTTAACTGTTATAGAAAATTATGCAAAACTCATCCAGAATAAAGAAGTCTTCAGAGGCTATTCCCAGAAAATTCAAAATTTACTTTTGTTTGATGTAAAGATCTTTAATATACAATATTTTAATCAAAATCATTAAGAGCTATTTATGAGAAAAATGGAATTTTAAAAAACAACTTTATAACTCGTACTGTCATTATTTCATAATTATACAAATCGTCTTGAGACAAAGGAGTCCATTCAAATTTAAATACATATATTAAAAATGCTAGTTGGCCAGGCAAATACAAAAGATAAATTTATTAATCAAAATCGAAGCTACTGAAAAGACATATAATTGGAAAAGGGATATTGGACAAAACAATTTTACATTTAATCAAGAAAATAAACTTTCCGACAATAAAAACCCTACCAAAGTCTATTAGAAAGCAGTGTGAGACTGCAACAAAGTTCCAATTATTGCAAGATTCATGGCAGATTTTAAGCCTCTATATAAAGATTCAGCCTTCTTTGTTGGCAATAAGAAATCAAAATATAGTAAACTGAATGATGCAATTAAAACCTTTGCAGTGCAGTTGAAACTGTGGAAGAGATAGTTACACAAAGGGTTGGTGTATTGTTTTTTCCCTTTGCAATCCCTCCAAAATACAAAAGAGAACAAGAAATTTAAAAAGTATATTGCTTTACTAGAAAATCTAGAGTAAACAATTTGCCAAGAAATATTTTTGTCCTTTTTTGCAAATCCTATGCATGGTGGCTACAAGTCTAAGAATGGATATACTGCTGCAATTAATATCCACGAAATTATATGTTTTTTAAATGATAAACACTGTGTTAATTTATGTATACAGTAATGAGTTACACACGCATTAAGATACTTTGTAGTTAAAATTTTGATTTTGCTTCTACATATTTGTGTAAGCAACTGTTTTCACAGATGAATTGCAGAAATTCAAAATATAGTTCTTGTTTGATTGGCACAGTTGAAAATAACTATTGGAGGCAACCCAGACTTTAAAGAAAGAATTGTATATGTAAAACAATTTCAATTGAAAGCCATTTTTCAGAATGCAAAAAGGTTAATAATATAATAATGATGAAATAATCTGAAATGCTGACAGAAGAATGCTAACAATTGAAAACTGCATAAAACTGTCCATTGTAGCAGTTGAGCATGAATATGTACAGTAGTCGAAATATTTCAATGTAATTAAAAATTCATTGTATTATTTTACCATTGTCTAAATGTATACAAAAGAAATGGGTGCAATATCTTAAGAATCACCAACAGCCATATAAAGGGTAGTTTATGGTGGGAAGATGTTGTTCTTCTCCTCCTCCTTCTCCCTCTCTTTCATATATATATATATATATATATATATATATATATATATATATATATATATATATATATATAGTGTATTTCCAGTGAAATCTTAGTATAACATTCTCGTAATGAGAGAGTAGTTCCTGGCAAATTTCAAGTCTGTACGTTTTCATTTCAGGAGTCAGCATCCAGGGTACCCATCATACACAGATCTTCCAATAGCCAAGCAAAGCAAAAATGTGACCCACATGTTCTTGTGAAATGCCGGTTGTGCTTGCAATTTCTCTCTGAGTGATAACGACAATCGTCCTGAATCAATCTGTCAACATTTTGCTTCTGAAACTCAGTGGTTGCTGTCACAGGATGTTCAATGCTTTGTTTGTCACACAAGTCAGATGTTCCCACCTCAACATCTTTAAACTTACTCGCCCAACGATGCACAATACTTATATCAACACAATCAGCATAAACGGCTTTCATTAACTGATGAATCTCCTTTGAGGTGACACCTTCTGCTGTCAAGAATTCAATGACTGTACTTTGTTTAAGTTGCATTGACTAACCGGCTGTGCAGGGTTCCATACTTTACACTGTAAGAACACAACCGTTCAATGCTAAGGCTTCCCACCAACTGCAGCTGTAGAGAAGAGGATATGGAACAAGCCAATACCTGCTGCATACCAATCCTGCCATTTTTGAAGAACTATGAAGGTGGAGGCATTACTTTTCATTCAACCCACGCATAAGGATCCATTTTTAAACAATTTGTATAAATTCATATGATAAATATAAATTAAGAAGTTGAAATACTTTTCAAAAATGTTCTTATATTCACAAATGAAGTTGCAGCAACCAGATTTTAAAATTATATTCTGCTTTTTTTTTTTTTTAAGCAAGGAGGCTTTCAACCCCCAAAACCCTACCCTAGCTACACCTCTGGCTGTATGAACACCCTTTGTTTGGCACTGAACTGCAATCTTAAGAAATGTATACACTCTTATGTGCTAAAAGAGAATTAGGAAGAAGAAGGTTCAAAAGATTACAGTTTGAGTTTAAACCTTATACGGTGAAGCATTACAAATGAACATAATACTTACCTCATAACACTTAAGATAAATATTGTTTCCCATATTATTTATTCACATTTTGATGTAGATTCCTGGTCCTGGAAATATCTATATGATTTAACAAGTGTTTTTGAATTGTAGTTTCCTTAACTGAAGGAATTTTCAAAAAAAAGTAAAGGAAGATTGTTTTTCTAAACAGACGACCACGATTATGTGAATCACAACATATATTCTGTTACTTAGGCACATAGAAATGAGTCAGTATTTATTTATTATTTTGTAAAGTAGTACATTTATGAAAATCAATTGAATGCTTAACCTAAAATTGCCTTTATATCTAAATGTACTGCCTCTATACAAATTAATTTAAATTAGTTATTAGGCTTTCAGTACATAAAAAGAAACAAATTTCTCAGTTTATACTTATTAAGTCTTGCCAAATATATTAAGGAAAATTAATAAAGTTAACAAAATTATCCCTGATATTCACAATTGCTAGACAGAGAAATATATTATATGCTTTACATACACTATGAATGCATTTGGTAATCTTAGTTACTGCACAAATTCACTCACAACTCCATTTAACTATTGGCACTATCCGACCGTGCATGCTACTCTTGAAGTGAGCTATAGGCACACTTAAGGACAGGAATGAAATGCCCTTGCTATTGCGCAAGGCTAAACACTGCACTGTGATGACATACCCTGAGGCGTGGAGTGGAGTCAGTCAATGCACAATTTATCCAATATGCTTTAACATTACACATATTTCTAAAAAAAAATAAAAAAATGGTTTTATAAATGCTTGCACACATATAGCCTGACTCAGCTCACCCTGTTGGTTTGTTGATAGCCAAAACTGCATTCTACAAACAGTGAAAAATTCAGCTAGTCTCACATTCAAATCTGATCTGCATCCTGGCATTGTTGTAACGAGGACAATGTCTAGCATACTGATTTATCATGTCTTTTTTCAATTCCCTACTTCACTATAGGTGGATTTTTTATTCATATTTTTGTTCCATACCAGAAGATTTCTTTTATGCTCTATTTGAAGTCTACGTTTAAACAAAGAAATAATTAACTGGTCAAGTGAATATTACTTTAAGTTTGACATACTTAGTTTTTGTGGAATTTGTTTTGAAGATCTTCATCTTAATCATCAGCTTTTAGTCATCCAAGCACAATTAAATGAAACGAAGTGTTAGTCATAACTAAGACTAACACTATGGGAACAACAATTTATGAAATTAATTTGTTGCCTTAAACTGTATTTAAATTGTGGATGAAATTTTGCTAGTAAAAATGCATTTTATTTTCATACTTTGCAGGCTCTTTTCTCTACATCAGTTCTCATTAAAAGTGAACCAAGCTTTTCAGAAACTGTCATAATAGTTTTGCAGTTTTAAAGTGTAACTAATCTAGCCGTAGCTATCAGCTACTATATTTATTTCATTCTCTTCATTCATGATGCTAATGGAGTATAAAATTATTGTATTTCATTTAATTTTATATTGTTAAGGAAGGAAATACTTAAACAAGTTTTTGCTACTCCCCATTGTGTAAAATGTTTTAACTATGCAATGTAGAAAAAAGATTTTTGGCATTAAAATATATATATATTTCATATTTTGCCAAATTGTTCTTATTATGCTGTTCCTAGTATTAACTTACAAGCTTTTTATGGTGACCAAAATTGCACAAGAACAGTAAATGGAAAATAAACATACAGTTTATTTCTGATAGCATTAACACCTCTTTTTATTCAAGGAATTTAATTTAGTATGGGGGGAACTTGTCTTTAATTATAATTATTCCCTGCCATCATTATGAATGTGAGAGAAAATGAGTACATTTCAAAATCAAAATGTATTTAATATAAGGAATTGCTTCTGAAATCAATCAAGGCTGCCTATAATGGTTTACTTTGACTTCAAATGGTTCAACCTTTGCTTATATTTAATACTCCCATGATAGTTCAATCTTGAAATGTGAATGTAAACGTTCCTTGAAGTTACCACATGCATCCTTGCAGTTTCTGGTTTGTAAAATACATGTATTGTACGAACTTCCCAATCCAAAGGATGAGTTGAATGGCCCAGCATATTATACATTTGTGTGATGTATGTGTATGTTTTCATGTATATATAAAAATTAAAAGATTTTAAAAATGTATTCTTTGCCTCATTTTTATCATTTTTTATTATTTTATTATAAAAGTAGTACTAATCTTTTATGACAATCTCGCTTACCAGGTGGACAGTGATTAATTAGTGATGATATTTTAACATCCTACCCAATGCATGCTTTTCTAGTAACAAGTGCTCATATTTCATATTCTGACAATCCCACGTCATTTCACACTGCTAAAATTAAACCACTAGACATTTTAACACAACTAAAATGCAACAAAATCAATAAATAATGCCATACACAACAATAAAAACAACACTCATACTTGTCAACACACTTATATGCACTTCACATTTACTTAACACAAAATATAATATCTTTTTTTTTAAAATAGTTAATGTATATATCAAACAATGTCATGTATTGAAAGAGTCCTCGGTTATAAACATTAGTCTAGTTAATAAACTGTAGTACTAGAACATTAAAAAATGACTATGCTAATTGTACCATATTACATCAGAACAACAGTCTGCCTGACAAAAGACTTGGAGGGTAATATCAAGTTTATGGACTGGGATACAACAGAATGATGACACCACAGCATTTTCTTTATTCATGGATTTACTGATATGTCTCCCTCCCCTAAAAGATCAATCTTAGGTATGCATAAACATAACTTCTGCCACTTTATTGGACTTGCGTATAAATGCTTCATACAAAATACAGTCTTTGAAAGTTAACGATACTCAAAACTGATAGTGACTTCAGAACACAAAGAAAGAAATACACAATTTCATTTTATGTTAAATGGAAACAAGGTAACATGAATAAAAAAATCTGATGTGCTCCATTCACATGGCTTTCTCTACATCTCTGCAACAAATTATTGTTAAAGGCTATACTTCTATTTACTTCATGCCAATCGAGAAAAATATATCAGCAATAGTCTTATTACTTGCTTCCTTGCAAGTAGAAGCGAAATAAAGGAGTAGCATAGGTTAAAGTGATAGTGAAAAGCTGGTTGCTATGTGACTGAAGTCCCTTTGTTTGAATGTATGGACAGAAGTTGACAAATTCCTATATGAGAAAAGTATAAGACTTTTAACGCTGAAACAAAAAACAAGGAATATCTCAAAAACAATCTACTCCACGAAAAAAAATGTATATAACAAAAATTGTGATTAATATGCTCTACGTTTTTTGTGTGGTAAGTTTTTGTCCATCTCTTATGGTTTAGCAGTTATGCAAAATCCATAAAATTCACCCAGAGTAAAGTAGTTTTCAGAGGCTATTCCCAGAAAATTCAAGATATACATTTTATTTGTCAGGTAAATATCTTTAATAGATGATATTTTAATGAAAATCGTTAGACATTTTTGAGCAAATAAACATTTCTGAAAAAGTTTCATGTAAAGGGTAATTGGGGGGTTGGGGGGGATTTTCTTGAAAACCTTTGTGTCGCATCCCTGCAAGATACTAAACTTAAATACCATGTTTGATATTTTACCGACTTTTCGTTTTCGAGTTATCATGTTCACAGACACACACACACACAGATCTTTTTCTGAAAATGTTTTTTTTTTTTTTATTTAATAAAGGGGACCCTAAAACATATATTTCTGGAGAAATCACGGTATCAAATTTTTGGTTGGAGTGCAATACCTTCTCTCTACAGTATGTACATAGTATGTGTAGAGAAAGTAAAAACTATGGGACTATTTACTTTATATGCAACCATGCCCTTTACTGAAGTAAGCATTTAGACCTCACTGATATTGAAATCCTAGCCACGTTTTCAGTCAACATGGTTTTGTTTAAAGATATATCTGAGTTGAAAAGGAGGCCATGTATAGTTTCTATTTAAGTCTAAGCATTCATGTAATTCAATTGCAAAAAGCATAATAAGATCTTTTGACAAATAGAGCAAAGAAAAATATTAGACTTCTCTTCTCTAGACTTTTGTATATAAATGTAGAGTTCATTAGAAATTACCATATTCTTACATTTTGAGAAGGAATGAAGACCAATGCAGGAGGGTAATTTGAAAATATGTGTGTTCCATTCGCACGACTTTCTCTAGCTGATCTACAAACAAATTTTCCTTACAAAAAATTGTTGTTTTATCTAACTCATGCTAATCAAGATAAACATTAGTAAAATTGGTCTTCTTATTTGCTTCTTTTTAAGCAGAAGAGAAATGTGGGAATACACTGGGCTAAAGCGAGACAAATCCTTTCAAAGCCGCTCACCATGTGAAACTCAAATTTGGTCATCTTTGCTCACCAGGAGTAAACAAAAAGAAAGATTACCTCCTATTTAAGAAAAGTAACTTAAAACTGAAACCAATAACACAGAGTATTTCGGAAATAGTTAACTCTAAATAAAAAAAATGTATAAAACATAAATTGTGTTTTAACGATATTTAGATTTTTGTCTATTTCTTATACTTTACCAGTTATAAGAGTTATCCAGAAAGAAGAGGTCTTCAGAGGCTATTCCCAGAAAAATCAGGATATGCATTTCATTTGTCATAATTTTTTTTTTTTTAATATATGGTATTTCAATCAAAATCGTTAGAGCCAGTTTTGAAAATAAAATGTTTCGAAAAATTGTTCCATGTAAAGGATAGTTGTGGATGGGGGAATTTTCATGAAAATCTTTGTGTCACATCCTTGGAAGATACTGAACTTAAATGCCAAGTTTGGTTTAAATGAATTGAGTCACCTTTTTTTACACTTTTTGCTCCACTTTCCCTTCATTTGGGAAGACCAGTTCCAGGGTTGACTGACACTACATACAACAGGTGGTTGTGTGTAGTCTGGTGTTGTGATATCTCTACTTGAAGCCATTCATGGCGGGGACCTCAAAATTCATAAGATAATCATTTTCTTTGGTGATGAAGATGTTTTCCCAAATTTGCAGTGCAAAGAAGATTGCCTTATGTATTAAGGTTCCCACCATGGATAATGTCATCCTGTTGACAAGAGTAGAGGGCAGAAAACACCAGGCTGCACACAATCACCTGTTGTATGCAGCGTCAGTCAACCCCGGAACTGAAGATAGGGTTAAGACACCCTGAAATCAGTCTTCCCAAACAAAGGCAAAATGGAGCAAAAAGTGTTAAAAAAGGTGATTCAATTCATTTAAATTATGGTGCTACCTGTTTAAAATACTTGTTTTTATTTGTTATACCAAGTTTGATATTTAACTGCATTTTCATTTTTGAGTTATGCTGTCCACAGACACACACAAAGACCAGTTTCTAAATTTTTTTTTTTTTATTTAAAGGACCTTAAAGCATGTGTTTCCAGTAAAATCTCAGAATCAATTTTTTTGGTGGAATAGAATAAGTTCTCTATCTATTATGTGCATTGTACATACATGCTAGAGAAAGTAAAAATGTTATAGATTTGAGAAACAAGATATTTTTGAATGATAACTGAATAAACAACATTTATGCATACTTAAGGATATGTAGCACAGGAAATTATGAATAAAGAGAGGCTGTGACTTTAAAATTTCGAAGTGGGTGCTGGGGGTGAGGGGCATGAAACCTAAAATGTAAGTAAGACTAGTTTTAAGCTTCCCCCTCAATATCTAGGTTGACATGTTTTTTTTTTTAAAATTAAATTAAATTGAAATAAATTGTGATTTAGACAGGGAAGTTTTGAAATGAAGCCTGTATATTAAAATATGTTTATTCATGTTCATTTCTAGTGCTCCCCATAATATAATCTCTGATCTTTGCAGGTTAACTCATTCCACCAAGCAATGAATGCATTCATTTCTGTGATTGAGGCACCCAGGGCAGTGTCCATTACCTGCAATGGTATGGTGGTGGTGATGGTGGAACAAGATGACCTACTTCCTTACTGTGGAGTCTGAACCACAGTGGGCCTCAAGAATACTCCATATCAACTAGTCAGAGCTGGGAATCTAACCATGGACCCTCAGCACAAGTGTGAACAAAACCATTGAACTACTCTAGCACCCTGAAACACATGTGTTACATTTAAATGCCTATTGTAATTACTGCTCTGTTAACTTTGTATAGAGGAAGTTACATTCATTGTAGTATAAAATGTGAAACAAACTGTGGGAATCATAACTATAACGACAAAATGAGGATTTTAAGATACATAAGATGGGGACAATTATATTGGTGAGTTCAACAGCAAAATTAAGTCTGTTTGGCCAGAAGATTTTTAGTGGACATTACGTTTGTGATGCACAGCCAAAACCATTGGTTGGTCTTCATGAATGACAGCTACTTTAGCTTATAACATTCAATTTTAACCAGTGTGCAATTTGTTGGTAAAAGTGACAGTGAAAAATGCATTGGGGTCTTAATGAAGATCATACTTATTTTGGTGCAGAAAGCTAGTTAAAGAAATTAATGCTTCATTGAAAATTCTCAATATCAATGAACATTTTCTTTTTCAAACAACTAAGTGGAACTGTTCATCACATCAGTCAGAAAAATAACACTTTACATTGCTTTGATGTAGGACAACATTTGTTCCTCCGTTTTACAATTTTTACTTTCTCTAGCATTTATAGTACGTAGAGGATAATAGTATTATATACTGCACTGCAGCCACTGGCAGGCTAGGGCCTGCCATCCAGATTTGCAGCCTCATGCAGATGAGCAAGGCATAAATGAGTGATCATCCAATTGATATGGTCACATCACTAATCCTACAGCTAGAAATTTGGCTTTCTTGCTAGAACCACCTTCCTCATGATGCTGAGTGGGCACTGATCCTATATCTGGGATTTGAAATCTGCATTTCCTTGGGCATGATCAAACTCGGGCGCATTCCTCATCCAGGAACCAAAGCACTGTGCTCTAGCATATTGCACACGACAGTGTAATACTAAGATTTCATTGCAAATATTTGTTCTCAGGTCCACTGAGCCCTACAAAAACATTTAAACAATTCATATGCATGGTTGTGTGTACAAAATAACTCAAAAATGAAAACCCCGATAGATACCAAACTTGGTATCTAAGTTCAGCATCTTCAAAGATTGCAATACAAAGATTTTTAATAGAATCATTCCCAACTCCAAACTACTCTTTACATGAAATGTTTGCAACTTTTTATGAACCCAAAAACGGCTAATACAATTTTGATTAAGATATCATATGTTCGACATACTAGAAAGATAAATAAACCTGTGTATCTTGAATTTTCTGTAAATAGCCTTTCAAGTCTCCTTTATTTGATTGAATTTTGTGTAAAAGTGTATGCCTAAGAAACCATATGAGCTGGACAAAAACATACCTCAGGAAAAGTGTACAGCTACTTAAAATAAACAATTTGGGTTAAATAACTTTCGATTTCATAGTGTGAGCTGTTTCCTAAATATTCCATGTAAAAATTTACACATTTCCTGAAAGTGTGTCACCAAGAAACATATTTGAAATATGTGATTCTCTTTGTTTTCTTTTTTCCATTGCAAGAGCCACTTACCACAAATAAACATTTGAATGCTACTTGCACACGTTTTATGTAACTAAGCACTTGCTTACACAAAAATTTATCTTGGATAGCTAACATAACATGGGTAGAAAAATAACTCATAATATGTAGGTAACATATATGAGAAGTTGCCACGAGTAGAGGAAGTTGTGTGAATGCATTGCAAAGGTGTTCCTGTAAAAATATGTTGTAGGGTATTTGAATCAATTACACTTTTTCATAGGGGAATGAAAGTTCTTAAAGATATGTCATTAGCTTTCAAAACTGTAAAGTGGCTTGTAGGTGGGTGACATTTAAAACATTTCTGCTACATATTGTCCAGATATGCTTGTAACAACTCCTTTGACACAATATGCATACCTAAGTAACACCACATGTACATTTTCACTCACTTTTTGGCAGGTACAAAACTTACTGCAATTTTATGATAATATTTCCCCGCACATAAAACTTTTATAGGAACCAATTTTGATTCATGCCATTCATTTCACATCACTTGCATCAGTTTTTGTAACCAGACATTCCCAAAATATATATACAAATGTCAGCAACTTTGCAACTACCAGGTCAGTATTCCAAAATAACACATTTCTGAGGTTGTTTCATTGACTCTTGAATATATAGGCATCGATAAATAACACTGAAGTAATTCAGTGCAAGTTTGTGGAATCTGACTTCAGATAACATCACAGCCCACGTGTATCTAATAAAAGTCTTATAAACTCAGTTCTTTTATTCTACAGACTGTATCCATTTACTGCTAAGCACCATAGGTTTACAGGTGGACTATAATATAAATAAGAGAGTGATGTTTCCTATTATACTATACAGACTTGCTAGAAACAGAATTTCTGTTGATGCTGACATCAATAATATTACATGAGTAAACACAATGTTAAAAAGGTTAGCTTTCTGAATACATTTACATTGATGACTTATTTACAAATGACCAGAATGCGTAACTACAACAAAACCACATATGTATCATCTGTAACAATACGTATTCTAATCACATAAGCATTCTTGTAAACTAAACATGGTAACTTTTTCCACTTCTTATGGTATACACAGATGTTTTTTGGTTTACAATAGCTGAATTCTTTAAGCATGATTCTGTCAGCCATTTTCTGTACATAAATTCCAGCTAACAATAAAACAACATATTTGTTCAGAAACCAAACACTGCATAAGCTACATGTATTAATTTTAATATTTCCATATACCTATAGTATAAGAACTTTAGTTGTTATGATTGTTAATGACAAAGTCTACAACCTTAAAACCATTTCAAAATAATTTTGTGCTTTCGTGCTTCATTACTTTATGGCCTATATACATCATGGGATACATATCATGCATGCATTATTTGAACAACAAAATTGGAACACGGAATTCTTTTTTGGAATAAAAAATTTCTGATTATCTTAATCTGTGGAGTATTTTTAAATAATTGTCAATATTGCAATAAAGCGACTATTAATAAATGTTCTGAAGGAATTAATTTTTATTATCTAATTCTACACACCTTAAGGCAATTTTTCATTTGTTGTTTTAACACTTTTCACAGTATGATATAGTTTTTGTAAAGGGTAGTGATCAGTTTTTGGAAGGTAACATAAATAAAATGAAACAAAGGCTTCCCCACCTGAGAAATAAAATCTAGACCAAATTTGATTTTAAAGATCTTTTTTGTTATCTTATCCTGTACTTTGATAATGAAGCCATTAGCACCCTTTCTTTCCAATAGTCTTTCTATGATAGATCCAGCAGAATACTTTACAGGCTTTGACATATTTTGTGAATTTAATACAAAAAAAGAGAGAAATGAAATAGGCATGCAACAAACATTAAAAATATAATTGTAGGAACTATTGGATAGTCATAAGTGCAATTCAACTTTACTCATATACCTCCTTTTGATTGTGAAGTTGTGTATCCTGTTTTTCCTCCTGTGTGAGATTTCTGGAATGTTGAGTATAACATCCAGAGTTGTCTCCTATTATATCATAACTTCAACAAACTTGGTCTCTTTTTTCTAAATACTTAATTTGTTAGTGAATACATTTTCATAAGATCAAGATTTTTAGGAAGTAAAATCTTCCGAGTATCTCAGGACTTAAATATCTGCAGCAACTGATAGTGACCAAAGACTATTTGTTGATGATCACTTTATTCATAGTTATAGCCTCCTCCAATCATTGTCACCCTCCGTGGTGTAATGGTTACTAACTTCATATACCCAAGGTTGCAGGTTCAACCCCAGTGGAGGACAATGGATTTTTTTCAGGCATAAAAATCCTTAGCATGGCTTCCTTTGGAAGGGAAGTAAAGCTGTTGGTCTCATGTCGTAGATTTACAGCCTCTGAGGAAAATTAAGTGATCTTTCACACCCAGTATAGAATGGGACGCTGAACCACAGCAGTTAAAGAGCATCCATAAATAAAACTCCATTTACATTTCCAATCATCATCCTAAGTTATGACTTTAATGCTTACTAAGGATTGATAATATGCTATTGCATAACTTTGCAGCATTTTTAATGACAGCCACACTAGATTTAGGAGTTTTGTTTACCATTTTTCATTTGTAATAAGAATATTTTTGATGATGGCTTATATTTCACAGATTTTAATAAATTTAGACTCATTCATGGACCAAAGAAGATGTAGTATCAAGTGGAGCAGGGCACTTATGTAATTTTTTTCTGCTTAAGTTACACAAGATACAAGGAAGCAGAATCAGTTCAATATTTGTTCCATTTTTGGAGAAAATGGCACCTGGGACAGCATTGCAATATTTCAGCAAGCAAAAAAACAAAGTTACAAGTTAAAAATTTTAAAGAAATGTTTCATCACAGACCTATATAATGAATTGGCTGTTTTGGTAAACTTTGAAACATTATGTAAACAGTGATGCATTAGCATTCTAATGCTAATTACTGAATTGAGAATTGAAAAGAAAAACATCACTTACATTTAAATTATCTTGAACATTTTCAGAAAATTTGTTTCCACCCTAAGGGTACAACTGCTTGTGGTAATAAAACTCATAGCACATTTCCTTCAAGTGGCTCCTTGATTGGCTCCCCCCCCCCCCCAGGGATCTCGTTAGGCTGAGTGCAGCCTGGACCAGAAAATTCCACTCTTGTGCTGGGAATTGAACCCAGGCAACAGCACTATCACCATGCTAAGGAGACTGCCAACATGTATAGACGGAGTAATGAATTAGCACAAGATGTTCAGTGGTGGCAAATCAAAATACATTACATGATTATTAATATTTGTATTACTTTAAAGTTAATAGCTTCAATTTTTACATATTATTCATTACATAATATTTGTGTTTTGGTGTTCATATTTTTTCCCCATATATTAACATGTGGCAGCGCTGTCCGAGTGGTTAGACCACTTGCCTCTCACCTAGGTAGCCATAGTTCAATCCCAGGAGAGTGCATGTGGATGAAGTGGGTCTAGGCAGTTTTTCTCTGGGTTCTCCAGTTTCCCCTGCCATTCATTTTACCAATTTCTCCTTAATCAACTTTTCTATCCTCCACTTCACTGTAATTTCATATCATCCATTTCTTCATGCCAGGCATCGGGCTGATCAACCATCTTGGCTTCTCTCTGATCCAAAGCCTCTGCTTCTCAACAGGCATTTAACTCCAGAAGTAAGTAGGCATACGAATGGTAGGCAAAGAAAGAAAGAAAGAAAGAATAATATGCCTGGGCAGTTGGTGTTTTTTTAACAGGTTTGCTGCAATGTCTAACATTTTGGGCCTACAATTCAAGAAATCACATTCATTATACAAAATATAAGTGATGTTTTATGTTTCAACTTTTAACTTCCAACTCAATGATTACATTAGACAGAAATAATGTAAATTCCTTTCCAATTCACATCACTGTTGTCCACCTCCATGAAACAAATGACAACATTAATACAGTCTTCTAGCTTATGTTATCTTCGATATACAAAAAAGTTATTCTAAAAGAGTTATGCACCTGTTTACTGGATTATCCAGAAAGAAAACAGACTTCTATGTGAAAAGTTTACAAGTTATGGTGAACATTTAAATAATAAAATAAAATACTGTATGAAAAAGTTGCTTGAGGTATATAGAATTAGATAAAGACTGAATTATATATCCAAAATGCTTTAATAGCCATTATTTTACTCTATGACCTATGAATAAAAATGTACTTTTATGTTTTTAATATTTAAATTTCTTACCAACAATTTTCATATTTAGGGATATGCATAGGGTTTCTAACCACAGAGAATTACCAGCAATCTTTACATTATTTACATATACTGACTTAGTAGTCTATATGGCACCTATATGTAATGTTTTGACTGGATCCGAGTATTTTAACACTGGATACATAAAGTGAAAAACATAAGTTAGTTTACTAAGTAATATATTATTACATATGCCTTAACCTAACATGAGTATAAAAATGTACAGTACAAGCTTGGATAAAATTTGATTTTTCAGGTAAACTCTGTATAAAGGGCATGTTTCAACTCCTTAAAGCACCCTGGAAAGAATATGTACACCAACCAAACCCTTTGGATTATATACAATCTAGTTTTTAATTAATGAAGTATTATGATAGAGGCAAATTATAATATATGTAAAAGAGTGTAAAATATCCACTATATGAACACATGGAATTAGTTTTTTGAAATTAAAAAAAAAAGCATTACAAAATGTGTAAGATTGTTATCCTGTTTTGGATTTATCATGCAATTAAAAAAAGTATGTTGTAGAAAAATGATGCTGACACAGGAAATACAATTATTACTGACCCATCATTTAAGAAATGGGAAGCACTTGCAGTTTTGAAAAATGAACATCCGTCAAAAAATAACTTACCTATGAGGTAGCATTAAAGATACTGATCACTGATTGATTGAATTCTTGATCTATATAAATATGAGTCTGTAATCAAGTAAAAAAATTATTTATAATTGCTTTGGGTTAAAAATTAATAATGCTCTGATTTCCAAAGCTGAAATATTATCACAAGAAATAACTGTAGAATTGATGTCACTAGTTTTTCATGTAAGTGTTTGTCTGCGTAAAAACATCAATTATGTCTTTTTTACATGCAAGTTCAGTTTAGGAATGATTAAAATGAACTTAACATTTATTCTGTGACAGTTAAAAAATTAATGGAGGTACAGCAAGAAATGTGTAAGTAAAAGATCTGTGAAATTACTGGCATGCCTACAGCTTGCTAATTGCTAGCACTGATCCTCCAGATAGCAAGACACTATCATGTTAATTTACGATGGATATATATATCCATAACTACTCTATGGAATAGAGTTGCTAAACCACTATGAATAAATAAAACAAAAAACATTAGAATCATGTTTAATTTAAAACCAAGGGAATCTTGAAGGAAATGTTTAATAAAAGAATATATACCATCTACTCTCTGTATGCATTTAGAGCAACAATGTTTGTTATAAATAAATGTAAACCAATTAAAATCATGAACACAACACAAGTAGTAATGTGGATTATTATAGATGTAGTATGAGTATATACTAATGAATACAGTGAATATAAAATGAATACTTATTTACAATTCCTTATAGCAATACCAACTTTTCCCGGCTTTTATTAGTAGGTCTGTGCCTCTTATACAATTTTCATATTTTATACCCAACTTTGGTACCTATTTCTAGCTCACCATTTGTTTCAGGTATTTAGATTCTAAAACTTGATTGTCAGTTATTTACAAAGACAGTCCATCCTTAAACTACCTTACCAAGCAGGACTAAATCACAACCTGTCATAATAGTTCAAGCTAAACTCAACATTATTTGTGAATGCCAAAAGTCTTGGTGAAGTTGTTAGATAGGCAATACTAAGAGCTACGAGTACTATCCATTCTCCTTAATTAGCAACAAGCAAAACAGCTTGAACCAATTAAAATAGAAATTACACTTCTAATTATTTTGAATATTCCAAAATGTATCCAAAATAATATTTATGGAAAAACAAACCCTTAAAGAACGACTTATATCTTTTCATGAAAACTCAGCACTGATTAGAGTAATGTAACTACAGTAGGATATATAACTTTATTCTTAATAACAATAAATTTATGGACTAACATGTAATGAATGGCCATTATTTAGAAATCCTTTGAATAGTTCAGTACCTATTGACAGTAATCCTTTACTAACAAAACAGAAACATCAATATGACAGTTATTTCTTGTCAGACTTGTTTAAACGTTTCTTAGATTAAGCTGTTGTAATAAAACAGTTTCATGTGCAACACACCCAGCTGCTTCTTACCAAACTGAAACATTTATATACACTTATGTAGTGCCATTTCCTGCCCTTGCCCCCTATGTAACCAGATTCTGTGAATGAGTTGTCTGTAAATAAAGGTTGAATTAGTTAAATAGGAGTAAAAACATAGATTACACTCAAACTTCACTCTTGAAATAAAGTAACTTACTTCAGACATGTTTCGGTGACTTTTGCCACCATTTTCAACAGAGATTTACTGATGAACTCGTGGTAGCGGCCTGTGGAGGCCTCCTCCATACAAACACAAAAGATAAAATCCTCCCATTGAAACAATCAGGGATATATGAAATCAGCTGCAAGGAATGTGAAAAGGTATATATAGGAAAAACAAAATGAAACATTGGACAACATTTTAAAGAACACATGAGATGTTTAAAATACAAACAGACAGATAATTCAACTGTAGCACATCATTTTTGGACTCAAAACCATAATTTTCACAGTGAGCCCAAGTTATTAAAATTAGTACAGAATCCAATTGGATTAACAGTTTGGGAAAATCTATTAAATTTAAAAAACAAAAACAAGGTCATAAATTTTGACATACCACAAACAAATGGACTCATCTCGAAATTCATCTATCTGGAAGAGAGACCTCCACAGGCTGCTACCACGAGTTCATCAGTGAATCTCCGTTGAAAATGGTGGCAAAAGCCACCGAAACATGTCCGAAGTAAGTTACTTTATTTCAAGAGTGAAGTTTGAGTGTAATTTATGTTTTTACTCCTATTTGATTACTTACTTCACTGTTCATTCCCATAAATTACTTTTGAATTAGTTCTTTCATTTTTCTGCCTATAGGGAAATTAATGAAAAGCTTTAATTATTTTAATTGCAATTTGTTACCTAAAACGGCAAAGTATTCTGAGGTTCTAACAGAATCATAGCAACTTTAATGCATCAGTAAAATGCTGCATGTATGATTTTAGCCTAAGCCTATCCCAAAAATGTTGAGTATCAATTACTTTTGAGTAAACTTCTAGTTTGGTTTTCTCCAGAAAATCTAACTTATTTTCTTTACTTACAAAGAACGTTTGAATGGGCCCACATCAGAGGCATTTGTGCTATCAAGCTGGGCTAGCTTTATTTTTTACTTGAAAAATCATATTTATGTTTTTGTTTTAGATTTAATGAAAATATTCTGTAACAATGCAAATATTTTCAATGAACTTTAATACATGCAGTTAATAATAATGAATACTAGCAACAAAAAAGAACAAAATAACATGACACACAGCCCATTAAGAGCCAAAACCTAAGAGCCCCCAACATGCCCACATTTTTTTTTTTTTAAACAGTACCGGAGTCTGATCAGGACTCCGGCACTGTATCCCCATTTACATTTCCCTCCCTAAGTTTACCTGAATGATTACTGGTTTTACTGTTCCTTTAAACAAACATATACACATTGCACAAATATATAACACCTATGCCCAAGGCGGGACTCAAACCCACGATCCCCTGCCCACGAAGCACCAAAGCGAGACAACATTCAGAGATGGATGAATGCCCAACTGTTATGGGGAGATGATATGGTCAGCAGCACATGTCCTTATACCAGAATGTTGGTTTATTTCAATTAAATTCAATGCTATGCCATGTCAGCATATTGGACCATCTTAACAGCGGTTTCTTGACCAGAGAATTTCTAGTTTGTGAGTTCACAGCTATATGCACATGGTGACAAGGGATCATTTGGCCGTGACATGGCCAAATGCTTAGATCACCTGCCTCTCACTAAGGCAGCTTGGGTTTGATACCTGGCACATGTTGGATTTATGGTTGACAAACAACATAGGGGTGAGTTTTCTCTAGATTCTCTGGTTTCCCCCCACCTTCGCATTCCACCAGTGCTCCATCTCTATTTCATGTTTCATCACCTGGGGTGCCATCTGTAGTAAACACGAGCATTAAACACTAAAAAAAAGAAAAGATAATTTCATCTTCCATAAGGACGAGATCATGACTTGTGAATGTGAAACATTGCAAATGTAGGTTAGGGACCTTTTCTTTCAAGGTATGGGATTCTTTTGCATGCAAACAAAACATTACATGGGACCAACAGCTTCTTCCATTCCCAAGGACCAAGAAAGCCATGCTAAGGATTTTTATCCCAAAAAAGGATTTTATCTACCTCTGTTGCATTTGAACCCACAACTTTAGGTATTAGAGAATGGCGCAATACACCACAGGGGAACAAGGTTTGTGTGTCCTGCATATTGCTACTACCCACTGCAACTTCTCATATTTTCATAAGCTGAGTGGGCATTGGTCCTATAGATGGGCCAAAACCACATGAATCCTGAGGCCAGGAATTAGAGCACTGCTCTCAAGCCATTGTGCTATTGCATAGGATGCTAAAGTACAATAGTTGCATAATTTATCTTGCAATCATAATCAATATTGGGAGTCCAATCGTTAAAGAATAGCATTTATTTTAAATACATAATAGAGATACTAGTGACTATACTGCTGAATCCTTTCACTTGACAGCTTGCAGTTAAGTTCACTTGCAAAAAAACAAATGAAAAGCTTTACCCATTTGACCTGAACCAATCACAAGGCAGTATTTTGGAGCTTTAAGTGGCTATGTTGCCAGATTGCTATTCTAACTGCATACCTCAGTTTGTGATCTCCAACATACATTCTGTCAAGAAAATACCGGGAATTGATCATTTAAAAATCCTGTTTAAAAGGGGATTCAAAATTATTGTTGTCACTAAGTGGGTACAACTTTCCTCTATACCCACACAGAGTTTGATCGTCATCTGTCATCTAGTTTGCTTACAGTACACCTTTTTGTTAGTTCATCTCAAAGGTGATTTGCGATTTTACGATGGATACAGATATTGAACAAAGAATCGTGTCTGAAATTTTGCATTGCAAACGGTATTTCGTGTACCAAATTGCTGTAAATGTTACAAAGGGCTTACGGTGAATCAACTTTATTAAAAACATGTGCATATGAGTGGTACAGTGCATTCAAAAGTGGTCAAGATGTGGTGGAAGATTTGCCTTGCTCTGGTCGGCCATCAACGGTTTCAACTGAACTGAACATCACTAAAGTGAAGAAAATGGTATCTGAAAATCATCATTTAGGTCTGAGAGAGATTGCCACTGAACTTTCTGAGTCTCACAAATCGATTCGTACCATTTTAAACGATTGTTTGGGCATGACACGCGTTGCAGCTCAGTTAGTTCCGAAAGGCTTGAATTTTCTACGAAAACTCAATCGCGTAAGGATTGCTGAAAACATGCTAGGATGAGCCAGTTCCGACCCCATGTTCATGAAACGCATTGTAATTGGTGATGAGATGTGGGTTTACGAGTTTGACACTCAAACCAGTTAACAAACTTCCGAATGGCGCCTTCCAACTGAACTGAAACCTAAAAGGGCACATCAAACTCGATCAAAACTGAAGGTATTGTTGACAGTTTTTTTCGATTATCACGGTGTCGTGCACTCAGAGTTCTTGCCAGAAGGTTAGATGGTAAATAAAGACTATTATCTGAGTGTTATGCTGCGTTTAAGAGAACAAATACGGCGAAAAAGGCCAGATTTGTGGAACGACAACTCATGGATTCTTCACCACGATTACGCACCAGCTCACAAGGCTATTGTTGTGAACGAATTTCTGGCCGAAAACTCAACAAATTTCATTGAACAACCACCGTATTCACCTGATCTATCTCCTGCTGATTTCTTTCTCTTTCCAAAACTCAAGTTACCACTTTGAGGCACTCGTTTTCAGTCAATAGAAGACATAAAGGAAAATTTACGACGAAAATTGACATCAATTCCTAAAAGTGCCTACAAAAATGTTTTGATGATTGAATTATTCGTTGGCATAAATGTATAATTTCAGAAGGGGCCTACTTTGAAGCAGATAAAATAAAATTGGATGAACTATTCATTTTTTGTGTTTTATTAGCAAATTCCTGGAACTTTCTTAACACAATAGTATGTCCAAGTAGTTCTTTGCAAGCTATATGTTATTCGTTATTTATATTTGTCATTGTTGATAGTACTGATGTTTATTTATGTATATTTATCTACATTTAATTGCCTGCTTATTTACATATATTTCATTTGTACTATTTATACAAGATTTAAACTGTGACAATGCCTAAAAATAATGCTGATCACTGAATGATAGTTTGTAAAGTGAAAATCCTTTTCATAAAGGTATGCCATTAATAGCCGAGTAAAGAAATTATTAAGAAGGACATGGAAATTCTTTGAATGAGAGGAGTGCATGAAGGCTAATGGACATCCCTCTATTCCTGCTGTTGATAAAACCGTGCAGCAAACTGCAGCAGCTATTGGACACAACAAGTGTTAATAACACACAATGGTGACAACGATTATGCTTCTGAGATGGTGGCAACTAAGATTTAGATGGAACCATTTGCAATTTTAAACAGGTGAATGAAAGCACTTTGTTATACAGGGTGGGCCATGGGAACCTGATAATTTTCAAGTTGGCAAATATGACAAATGAATGTGCGAGATAACACGAGCAAGACTTTTGTGATGGAAACTTTTTTAAAAAAGGTGATTTGGTTTACATTGCATAATGATTATATTGTTGTCATTTTAATGTCCCATGTCATGGCAACGTTCCTAGCAGGAACACTATCAAGTTATGATTACAGAATATTCGAGAAGCAAAGAAGAAATCACCATGTCCTGTACACGTTGTGAGAACACCAGAAAACATGAAAGCATCAGACAAGCAATAAAAACAAGTGTTAGTAGCTCAACAAGAAAACACGTTGCTGCCTTACCATTTTTATCATGGACAAGTTTTAGGAGGATTCTACACAAAGATTTACGTTTTCATCCCCACAAGATGATTGTGTGTGGTTCAAAGTTAAAAGATTGTATAAATCTAATTGAATTACATTCTGTGAAAACTTTGTGAACCTCTTTAATGATGATATGGTCCTGTTAATGAGTAATGCAGCTAATTTTCATTTAAATGTTATAGTGAAGAAAATTTTCACTATTAGAGTGATTCAAATCCACAACAGCTATTTATGCACCCTCTTCATAGTCCACATGTAACAGTCTGGTGTGGCGTTGCAACTTTTGGAATCATAGGCCCTTAATTTTTTTGAAGAGAATGATAAAGCTGTATCAGTGACCTCAGATCGATATGTAGAGATGTTAGGGGACTTCCTTACTCCTGAGCTATATTATCGTGGAATCGATCTCAACACCATCTGGTTTCAACAAGAAATGTTTCCAAACAAAGTGATTTCAAGAAGACGAGACATTCCGTGGCCTGCACGTTCTCCAGATCTGTCAGTATGTAACTACTTCCTTTGGGGCTACCTCAAATCTCAAGTGTACATTAGGAAACCAAGGAAACCATACAGGAGGAAATTACAGCCATACCAAACAACATTATTCAATCAGCGATACAAAATCTCCATTAAAAACTACAACAATGTATACTAAGCAGTGGAGGCCATTTAAGAGATGTCTTATTTGGAAAATAAGGTCACATTCTTAAAAGGTATTCAATACCCTATTACAATGTTACAAAATTAAAATTTGAATTTGAATCTTATACTATTGACTTTATTTTACAAATCGTCAGATTCCCATGGCCCACCCTGTACTTATGTACATGAAGATGATCAGCTACCTTGTTTTATGCAAGGCGCTGATAATGAAAACTTTGTCCACACCAAGGCTACAAGCATCTGTGTGCAAAACTACACTGAAAATAATTTACAATCAAGATTTCAAGTCGAAGTCACAAAGATAAAATCAGCCTCAATATATATATTTTTTTTGCAGTAATAGGTGCTTCCAAGAAAAACACTGCAGAGAAAAATTACATATTTATGTAAGTTATTTTGTTTAATAATTATTAAACATTGATGTATGAGAGGAAGAATTAGATATTATTAGTGGGTCATTCTAATTTGTACATATTTCTTTTACTGTCAAACTTGGACCTATGTATATATAGGCGTTTTTATATTTTTGATCTAATTTCACACACTCAGATATAAAATAACAAAACAAAAAAACAAAAGAAAACGACAGCTTGATCTGTAACATCAATGTGACAATGGTACCTTGTGCATCACACATTTCATTCCTCCCCCCTCCTTTCTTTTTCATGGGTACTTTATTTATAACATTCTTTGTCCAACTGAAATAAATTATAATATTGTAATTTGATTGACAGTGGAAAAAAAAAAAAAGAAGAAATATATACATTTTCCCTCACATTTGAACCAAATATTTTTAACCAGGCATGTCCATGCACCAATCCTGAATCATTACCAAGTGAGCTTAATTCAGGAAGGAACACTAAATTTAACCCATTTCCTGTTTTGTTCTTATATTTGTCAACCATCCAAGGAGCTTCTATTCTATTAGCACTGAGTCGCCATAGAACAACTCATGAAGTTAGAAGGAGAAAGGAGGAGAGCCTGTCTTTGTGATGTGGGGATAGCATGTGCGCATCACATTCAAGAGATGCTGAATTTTAATCTTGTTTAAGGCAAGTTACCTGTATGAAGTTCTTTTAAGTGTTTTCTCTTATCCTAAGAAGAAGACTGACTGTTGGGTATCTTTTATCTCTATGGACCCTGGTCTCATTTCAGCATTATTTCACTCATTTCATCCATTGTCCAATATGACCTACCAGATTAAAATAATAATAAAACAGCAAAGAGAATGACATCAAGTGTTAAAAAATGGTATGACTGGCTTAATTCCACTGAAAATAATCTTTGCAGCCATAAACAGATGTTTCAAGAAAATGAAAGTCCCAGTTGAACAAGGCCAAAAAGCCTTGTTAAATCTTTTTGGCACTGGCCATGACTTCTTGTTTTCATGGTCTGTATTTTGTTTAAAAACTTCAGATAGCCATCACAGAAAGTTTCTTATTCTTTGATTTATTTTCTTTCAAAAAATGCAGTAGGCAAGGAGCATCTGGGTATCAAATAACTAATTGTTGATGTTTAATAATGGGTTATGGGAGATGGCAAGTGTTTCATAAAACTGTTCTATGGAATGTAAAAGTAATGATAGGATGAAGAAACTAATGTAAAATTAAAAACAATGTATATCAGTGTATAAGTTGCTCAGAAAAGGAATTACTGTGGAGACAGTCTTTACAAAATGATGTACATGTTGATCCCAGGTAGCTAATCAGAGTATTATCTGCCCAAGTAATCACTAAGCCACGTATTAATAGTGTCCTGGTTCTCCTGTACCCAGTGGATGTTGAGAAGTATCGTCTCCAGACTCTGCTTTAATGCTCGGCTACCTGACCCCACATTCATATGTCGGAAAAATTGTGCAACCTGCAAGAAAAGCAGTATGTTCATATCTTGTTATTTAACACATAATTGTGTTAATCCTGGAACACATACCCATTTTTGGTATCTTTTAACACTTACTTGAATACCCCACATAAAAATCCATTTAAACACATATTTATTTTGACAGTGCATGAATGTACTGTTCTTGATCAAAATTAAACGTACAAGTTCATATTTCATGTGTTTGGTGTACATAAATAATAGTCTCTAAGTAATATTATCTTAGCATACTAGTTGACATATTAAAAATAATAACACTATGCAATATAATCAAGGCCCTTGGAATATCTTGTTATGTATACATAATCTCTGGGAGAAAAATGAAACATCACACAATTTGTATACAATTAGAAAAAAAAAAATGTTATTATTCTCAGAACAGACAGGTGTATGGTTCTGTCTTAGTTTTTCTGGCATTGGCTCTCGAATAAAAAGCTTGTTTGTTGGCTTTCCTCTGGAAACTTCTGGCGTAGTTTCAGAATTAGTGATACCTAGAATATAGCTGATTTCTTCTTTCAGTTCTCAACTTATTCGTTTTGGGCATACAATGCCCAGGTCAGGAAGTGATGTTGGCTCATCTTACTGTTCATTCAGTTATGCAAAAACTAAATAGCACCATGTTATTCACTACAGATATGTCCAAAATGCCATAAAGAAACCCCAGTGGCCAGCATTTGGTTTTCCTGGCTGTTGTGTACAGGGTAATAGTATCACCCTTGTTATCATAGATGAGAATGATCTCAGATTTATTGCTGATTCATTTATGTTTTTGTTATAGTGCATAGTTGAAAGATGCATTACACTTTTGCTTTCTTTGGACATTATGACACCAGTCTTCTCTGTATTAAACACAAATTCAGAACTTACTACTAGCTTCTTTCTGTTAGGAAAACGTGAGGCAGGAATCTCCTCCTTGTTTCGCTGCATTGTCTCACAACCATAAGATTGTAGTCTTTCAGCATTGGTTTTGCTTAAGTGATAATACACGAAAATTACCTTTACATACAGTGGAAAAAAAAAGAAAAAAAACATCCGTAAATACATACCAGGGTACCGCCATACTCCACAAGCTACTTTGTCACCCATAATTTAACATTTCTAACACTCTTACTTACCTAGAACAACAAAACAGCTTTCACACTACACAACAAAGTCACAAAATGAAGGTACCTGGAACCCAAGCACAATAATTTGGAGTTTATTCCATCTAACGATAGTTCTTCAAACATTAAAACATTGAGGTATTCAAACATCCCGATAAGTGTTCCAGGGTTAAATGACACTGAACAAATTACACTCATATGGCAATGCCTATGGGTAGAGAAGGTATTGCATTCCACCCAAAAATTCAATATCAAGATTCCATTGAAAATACATGGTTTATACATTCTTGATCCAAGATGGTTTTAGAAACAGCAATTTAGTGTCTGTCTGTCTGTGTGTCTGTCTGTGGGTGGGTGTGTGTCTGTGGGTGGGTGCGTATGTGTGTGTATGAACAATATAACTCAAAAACAAAGTTGCATAAATACAAAATTAAGTATTTAAGTTCGAAACCTTCCAAAGATGCAACATGAAGATTATCAAGAAAATCCCCTATCCCAAACAACCATTTACAGGGAACATTTTCAGAATTGTTTTATTTTCTGAAAAAGGAGTCTAACGATTTTGATTAACATACAATATAATTAATATCTAAATAAAATGTATATCTTGAGTTTCTGATTTACAGTCTGTGTAAATTCTGGGAATGTGAAATTCTAATTCACAATCCATAAAAGGAATGATAAGTCCTCTACATTCAAAAGAAAATTTATATAATGCATAACTGATTACGTTAAGTGATCAGGCAAAAACTTACAATTTAAATATGTGTATCTCTTTAAAATATACAATTTATTTTAAATAATTGAATAACTTTTGTGGCAACAACCATTTCTAAGATATCTGTTATTAATGTTTGAAATTATTCAATACTTATTCTTCCAAAATTTTGTCAATTTTCAGTTTCTTGTGATGCCATGGAAACAATATGGAATCTTAAGATCAGGATATAGCATCCAATTCTTGAACATTTGACTATTTCTATTTCCTTTGTATGTATAACAAAATGTGTATTGTGACTGTTTCTGGAAAGGTTTATTTCAGTTAAAAATAAGAAGATAGGAAAAGAAACTTCTGTAAGTATAAATTGCATACCTAATACTAAGTGATAAAGGTAGAGATTTGACTATCACTTTAGCCTAGTAATATTCCCTTATTTTCCTTCTACTTATGAGGAAACAAGTAATAACACCGTTTCTGCTAATGTTTATCTTCATTAGTACAAAGTAGATAGAAGAGGTAATCTTTCATAATAGTAGTTGGTTTGCAGAACAGGAAAAGAAATTCATGTGAATGGAGGACATCAGATTTTTTTTTTTTTGGAGCTAATATAGTACTATTTCCTGTAGCTCCTAAGTGGAGCAAAGGACATCATTACAATGTTTCCATGATTGGTCGTTAGCTCACCATTATGCACCATGGTGACGAGGAATCAGCTAGTCATCCACAGAAATGGCACTGTAGGACGAAATCATGAGTTGCAGATGTGCAATGATTGCTAAATCACATATATTTATATGAGAACTAGGCCAGTCATTTGAAAATAATCTTAACAGTGAAAAAACACAAACCATCTGCTTTACAAAATGTTCACTCAAAAGAATAAAAATCACTGAAAATCAGAAATAAGGAACTAAATTACAGTACTCAAGTTAAACACCTCGGTGTGCTATTAGATCAGCGCTTATTATGACATAAACATGTATAACAAACAAAAGGAAACGCAATAGCCAGGACAATCCAATTCTATCCACTATAAATGAAACAAACAGTATTTCAATAAAAAGGAAGCTACAATTCTTCAAAACTCGGATTCTACCAATACTGGTTTACGTGGCTCCAGCATGGACCTATATGGTAAATTCAACTTTTAAGCCACTGCAGGTTGCACAAAATAAAGTTTTAAGAATTATTCATGGTGGCATCTGGTATACCACAACTACACAAATATAAGAGGACTTTCTGTATCTTACTTGCAAGACTACATTTCACAACATATACACGATCTCTACTACCATCTTCAACTGGGTCCAAATCCAGCAGTACCACAATTTGGAAACTACATTGTTAATCAATACATAAGATACAAGACACCAATGACTGCCTTAAAAGACTGATTTTCCTGATTAATAATCTGTCCTAAATTTTAGGAAGGTTTTTCTAAATACATTCGTTAACTTGTAAGACACCATTTATTTATAGTCAGGGACTGCTTGTCAGTTCGATACTATTATCATTGTAAGAAGCATGTAAAAAAAAAAAAAAATCTGATGTGTTCCATTCACATGACTTTCTCTACTTCCGTGTAACAAATTATTGTTAATAAACTTATTCTTCTATTTACTTCAAACTAATCGAGAAAAAATTAGCAGAAATACTCTTATTACTTGCTTCCTTGTAAGTAGAAGCGAAATATGGGAGTATCAAAGGTTAAAGTGCAGTCAAAAGCTGGTTTCTAGGTGACTGAAGTTCCATTGTTTGTATGGAAATGAGTTGACAAATTCCTGTATGAGAAAAGTACAAGTTTTTCAAAGCTGAAACCAAAAACAAGGAATATCTCAGTAACAATCAACGAAAAAAATTTATATAACATAAACTGCCTGTTTTAATGTGCTCTAAATTTTTTGTGTGGTAAGTTTTTGTCCATTTCTTACGGTTTAGCAGTTATGCAAAATTCCTCCAGAATAAAGTAGCCTTCAGAAGCTATTCCCAGAAAATTCAAGATATACATATTATTTGTCAAGTAAATATCTTTAATATATGATATTTTAATCAAAATCGTTAGAGCCATTTTTGAGAAAATTAAAATTTTCAAAAAAAGTTCATGTAAAGGGTAGTTGGGGGTTGGGGGATTTTCTTGAAAATCTCTTGTCATATCCTTGGAAGATACCAAACTTAAATACAAAGTTTGGTATTTAACGGTCTTTTCGTTTTTGAGCTATGCTGTCCACAGACACACACACAAACCTTTTTCCAAAAATGCTCTTTTTGGATTCAGGGGAACCCAAAACATGTATTTCCGGTGAAATCTCGGTATCAAATTTTTGGGTGCAATACAATACCTTCTCTATACACTATGTACATAGTAAGTGTAGAGAAAGTAATAAATAATCTGATGTGTTCCATTCACATGACTTTCTCTACATCTCTGTAACTAATTATTGTTGATAAGCTATTCTTCTATCTACTTCATGCTAATCGAGATAAAGATTAGTAGAAATGGTCTTGTTACTTATTTCCTTAGAAGTAGAAGGGAAATAAGCGAATACACTACGCTAAACCATCAGTCAAAAGTTTTAAAATGGGGTTGCTATGGGATTGAAATCCAATTATTTGCATGGCCAGGAGTTGATAAGTTCTCATATGAAAAAGCATATAAGTATTTAAAAACTGAAACCAATAACAAGAAATATCTCAAAAACGGTTAACTCCATGAAAAGAATGCATATAACATAAAGTATGTGTTTCAATAAGAAAATGTTTTGTGTAGTAAGTTTTTGTGTATTTCTTAGGCTTTACCAGTTATGCAGAATTCATCCAGAATAAAGGTGTCTTCAGAGGCTATTTTCAGAAAATTCAATACATACATTTTATTTGTCAAGTAAATATCTTTAATATACAATATTTTAATCAAAATTGTTAGTCAATTTAAGAGAATTAAAATTTTCAAAAATTTTTCAATGTAAAGGGTAGTTGGGGGTAGGGGGATTTTCTTGAAAATGCTTGTGTCGCATCCTTGGAAGATACCAAACTTAAAGACCAAGTTTGGTGAATAATGGGTTTTTAACTTTTTGAGCTATGCTATCCACAGACACACACACATGTACATACATGCAGATCTTTTTTTAAAAATGTATATTTTGGATTCAAGGGGACCCAAAACATGTATTTTCGGTGAAATTTCGTTATCAAATGTTCGCTATGTATAGAGAAATTAAAAAAAAAGATATGCAATGGCAGAAAATTTTGCCCAGAAACTTTCTTCTTTCAAGGTATGGGGTTCTTTTACACATAAATAAACATTACTTGTGACCACTGGCTTTACTTCTCTTCAGAGTCATTACTTGTGACCACTGGCTTTACTTCTCTTCAGAGTGAGCTATACTTAAGTATTTTGCATCTGAAAATATCCATCACCCTCCTGCAATCTTGGGTTTTAGAGGCTAGAGGGTGACATTGGAGCCAATACACTAAACAAAAATCACTTAAGCAATACCTGTAGTGGTATGAAACTACCAAGAAAATCAAAATCAAAGTGCACTTATACTCCATCCCTCTATCTTACTATAACAAGGAACTACCTGATGTAGTCAAATCTTTAAAAATCCATAACAGTGTCATAGAATATATCAATATTATAGAACATCTATCCTCTATCTGCAGTCATAAATATGTTCCTAGAAATTGGAATATGCTCTGATACTTGGAAAACTGCTAAAATAACCCTTTCTTAAAAAAAGAAATAAGAGTATATAAACAATTATATAATTTTTATATCAGCATTCTCTAAAATGCTTTAATGCATTTTTCATAAAAGATTTTTTATGAATTATTTAAACAAATCTGATTTGTTCCATTCACATGACTTTCTCTATATCTCTAACAAATTATTGTTAAAAAGCTTATTCTCCTATCTAGTTAATGATAATCAAGTTAAATATTAGCAGACATTGTCCTTATTACTTGGTTCCTTGTAAGTAGAAGGGAAAACATGTAATGTCTTCTGGCTTTACAATAAATAAACCTTTTACTCAAAACATTAAACTGTTATCTACATCATGCTAATAAAGATAAGTATAGGTAGAATTAGTCTTACAAGCTTCCTTGTAAGTAGAAGGGAAATAAGAAAATGCATGGGTTAAAGTGATAGTGTTGCCCTATAAAAGTTGTGTCACTATGTGAAACAATTGAAATTTTAATCTCTTTGCTTGCCAGGAATAAACAAACGAGAAAACAGAAGAACAAAAATATATATCACATAAATAGTGTGTTTTAATCAGATCTATATTTTTTGTTTAGAAGTTTTTGTATATCTTTTACTGTTTGCCAGTTATATAAGTCATCCAGAATGAATAGGTCTTCAGAGGCTATTCTCAGAAAAATCAATACATTTTGTCATAAAATTATCTTAAACATAAGGTATTTTAATCAAAATCTTTAGAGCCATTTTTGAGAAAATCAAAATTTTTGAAAAATGTTCCATGTAAAGGGTGGTTAAGGGTGGGGGGATTTTTTTTTTTAAAATCTTCATGTTGCGTCCTTGGAAGATACCAAACTTAAATACCAAGTTTAGTATTTAACAGTCTTTTCGTTTTTGAGGTATGCTGCACGCACGTACACACACACACACACACACACTGGAAGACACACGAACATTTTTCTAAATGTGCCAAGTTTGGTATTTAATGGGCCTTTTGTTTTTGAGTTATACTGCCCACAGACAGACAGACAATTTTTCTAAAAATGCTTTTTTTGGATTCAGCGAGTCTCAAAACATGTACTTGTGGTGAAATCTCTGTATCAAATTTTTGGTGCAATACAATACCTTCTCTATACACTATACACTATGTACTTAGTATGTGTAGAGAAAGTAAAATGATCATTAATTGCCCAAACATGAATATGAATTTGTGAAAAATTGTTCTACAATAAGATTTATAGCTGATTGTATTGAAGGCATGATATGGAATATTGGCTCGGGTAAATACACAGCAGTTTCAGATCTTTCAGATCTTACAAAAGCTTTTGATTGTTTAGATAAAACTATATTGATGGATGACATCGACAAACTATTTTAGTATACAGGATCTCACAGACATTGCTATTCTAGAGACTACCTTGAATAACACTAAAAATAAATTGCTGAAATACACAGTTAAAAATCCTAACCCTTCCTAGCTTACATATTTATCAAACTGTTAAAGAAAATATAATTTTATTCTAGATACCAACTCTGATTGACACAATCACTAAATATAAATACAATCTATGAATCCCCAGTCATCAATTACCTTTTATACTTTCTCTGCACACACTCTGTATGTACATAGTAGATAGAGAAGATGTTGTATTCCACTCAAAAATTCAATGTCAAGATTTCACCAGAAATATATTTTGAGGTCCACTGAGTCCAAAAAAAGCAGTTTTAGAAAAAGGTCTGTGTGTGTGCATGTGTGAACATGGTAGCTCAAAACAAAAAGTTGATATTTAAGGTCAACCTCTTTCAAGGATGTGACATAAAGATTTTCAAGAAAATGGGGGGAAACATTTGTCGAAAATTTTTCAAAAATTTTAATATAAAAAAATTACTCTAATAACTTTTGTATAACTCGTAAACTGTAAGAGATCTACAAAAAAAATATAGATCTCTTAAAATAATCAATTTGTCATATAAACTATTTTGTAGAGTTAATGATTCCTGAGATATACTTTGTTATTGGTTTCAATTTTACACTACTTTTACTATGTGCTTCCAGTTGATATTAAACTGTATAAACACAGCAAATTTAAAACTTCATTAAAAACATTTCTACTAAATAAACCATATTATAACACAGATGAATTTGTAAACCCTTATCAGTAATTTATGTGCATGTGTAAATATACACCATACTTGTTCTTAGACTTATTTGTATAATTGTACAATTTTGCCAATGGTTTACTATTTTCTAGTTGCTCAACGCCATTGTTATTTATCTCTCCATTCATCCTCCTCCTCCAACCACTTTTGTATTTCCTCCTCAGATAATTCTTTTTCTGGAATAGTCTATCCAAATGTTTGTCTTAGAAATCCTCCTCCTTGCATTCTTTTAAGTGTTCATACCAATTCAACTATTTATTTTGTTTGTTTGTTTGTTCTTTTTTAAAACTAAAAATATTCAAGATACTTTTGTACTTATATTCCATTATAATTCCTGTCTAAAGAAATTAATTAGGCTACTACAGCTGAAATACCTCCAAAAGTTGTCTGTTATAAACGGATGGACATGCATTCTGTATTTTCATGTGCTGATCATCAAAAAATGACCCATGAAGCATTAAAGTAACTGCTTTATTTGTGTTACACAAATGTTAAATTCTCTTAGCTTTTAAAAAGGAAACCAAAATCAATGTAGGAACAAACATTCAATAATAGCTTACTATCTTGTAGGGTAACATTTTCTTGTATTTCCTCCACTATAATATCAACTATTTAGTTTTTGTTTTTGTTTTTTTGTTATTCTTTCATTTATATAGCCCCATTTAACATCTAAAATCATAACTGGGGCTTTGCACTCGAAACAACTTGTATGTAGGTTATACACGTTTGATTTAAATAATTTTATTTTACACACACACACACACACACACACACACACACACACACACACACACACACACACACACACACACACACACACACACACACACACACACACACACACACACACACACACACACACACACACACACACACACACACACACACACACACACACACACACACACACACACACACACACACACACACACACACACACACACACACACACACACACACACACACACACACACACACACACACACACACACACACACACACACACACACACACACACACACACACACACACACACACACACACACACACACACACACACACACACACACACACACACACACACACACACACACACACACACACACACACACACACACACACACACACACACACACACACACACACACACACACACACACACACACACACACACACACACACACACACACACACACACACACACACACACACACACACACACACACACACACACACACACACACACACACACACACACACACACACACACACACACACACACACACACACACACACACACACACACACACACACACACACACACACACACACACACACACACACACACACACACACACACACACACACACACACACACACACACACACACACACACACACACACACACACACACACACACACACACACACACACACACACACACACACACACACACACACACACACACACACACACACACACACACACACACACACACACACACACACACACACACACACACACACACACACACACACACACACACACACACACACACACACACACACACACACACACACACACACACACACACACACACACACACACACACACACACACACACACACACACACACACACACACACACACACACACACACACACACACACACACACACACACACACACACACACACACACACACACACACACACACACACACACACACACACACACACACACACACACACACACACACACACACACACACACACACACACACACACACACACACACACACACACACACACACACACACACACACACACACACACACACACACACACACACACACACACACACACACACACACACACACACACACACACACACACACACACACACACACACACACACACACACACACACACACACACACACACACACACACACACACACACACACACACACACACACACACACACACACACACACACACACACACACACACACACACACACACACACACACACACACACACACACACACACACACACACACACACACACACACACACACACACACACACACACACACACACACACACACACACACACACACACACACACACACACACACACACACACACACACACACACACACACACACACACACACACACACACACACACACACACACACACACACACACACACACACACACACACACACACACACACACACACACACACACACACACACACACACACACACACACACACACACACACACACACACACACACACACACACACACACACACACACACACACACACACACACACACACACACACACACACACACACACACACACACACACACACACACACACACACACACACACACACACACACACACACACACACACACACACACACACACACACACACACACACACACACACACACACACACACACACACACACACACACACACACACACACACACACACACACACACACACACACACACACACACACACACACACACACACACACACACACACACACACACACACACACACACACACACACACACACACACACACACACACACACACACACACACACACACACACACACACACACACACACACACACACACACACACACACACACACACACACACACACACACACACACACACACACACACACACACACACACACACACACACACACACACACACACACACACACACACACACACACACACACACACACACACACACACACACACACACACACACACACACACACACACACACACACACACACACACACACACACACACACACACACACACACACACACACACACACACACACACACACACACACACACACACACACACACACACACACACACACACACACACACACACACACACACACACACACACACACACACACACACACACACACACACACACACACACACACACACACACACACACACACACACACACACACACACACACACACACACACACACACACACACACACACACACACACACACACACACACACACACACACACACACACACACACACACACACACACACACACACACACACACACACACACACACACACACACACACACACACACACACACACACACACACACACACACACACACACACACACACACACACACACACACACACACACACACACACACACACACACACACACACACACACACACACACACACACACACACACACACACACACACACACACACACACACACACACACACACACACACACACACACACACACACACACACACACACACACACACACACACACACACACACACACACACACACACACACACACACACACACACACACACACACACACACACACACACACACACACACACACACACACACACACACACACACACACACACACACACACACACACACACACACACACACACACACACACACACACACACACACACACACACACACACACACACACACACACACACACACACACACACACACACACACACACACACACACACACACACACACACACACACACACACACACACACACACACACACACACACACACACACACACACACACACACACACACACACACACACACACACACACACACACACACACACACACACACACACACACACACACACACACACACACACACACACACACACACACACACACACACACACACACACACACACACACACACACACACACACACACACACACACACACACACACACACACACACACACACTTCCAGACTCTGTGGGGGATAGGGAATAATTCTGGTTAAAGAAAACTTCCCTGCCCCAGCTGGGAATCAAACCCAGTACCTCCGGGGTGAGATATTTAGTTTTTGTTACTCAAATATCTTGAAATATAACAGCATAAATCATATATTCTTGAGGACTTTTATGCAATTTTAACCAGTGTTGGCAGACATGTAGCAGTGGATTGTACATTTAAATACCTCATGGCAAAGATGTTAAAGATTAGCTTCTGCAGTTATGTTAGAGAACTGTACCTCTTGGTAATCGTATTCCGTGGTGAAGTGTGATGTAACGGCTGAAATGAAGGTACCCATGGTGTATGTGGAATTACCAAACATGGACTGCAAGTAGTTCCAATGAGCTTTGAGATGTCTCCAGGCCAGCAACTGTCCTTCAGGATTCACTGCTACTCCTCCCAACACTGTCTTCACATCCTGTGGTTTTACAAGATTCCTGTCCAATGTTGTGAGCAGGAACCTGACAAACAAATAAACACATCATTACATTTATTACATAAAACCTATAATTCATTATTGCCAAGAAATTCTAATAACTACAAATGTAGAAAAATGAAATAAACTTCAAAATAAATCCTTCGCTTGATAACAGGAGCTATTAAAACAACACCAATCAAATGCAAATTTTGACAAAAAACCCAAACATAGAAACTGAAATTGAGAAAACAGCAATCATACAATACAAAAAAACTTATAAGGTTACCTCATAATATTGGATTCAGCAAAAACAGAAATCCATTTTAAAACCCAACAAAGCTTCTTAAGCATAGTATATAAAATCAAACAGAAATTACAAATCTCAAATTTAAATGAAAATTTCCAAATAACAAACAATTGTCTAGAACTCTTTGAAATTCAATATAACCTCCATCTAACAGAAGATGTCAAGAAATCAGAAACTTCTCCAGACATCTTAAAACAAATGTCACTGGAAATAATAAATTTACAATATCCTTCCCCTAAATGGTTACATATTTTTATAGATGTTCCAGTCTACCAAATGATGGAGGCACGTGCTGGAGTAGCATGCCCACTCTTTCATTTTATCAAAAATTAGATATGTATTCAACAAATTTAGATGGCAAAATCATGGCAATTCTCTTAAGTCTACAAAATCTCTTTTATCATATAAGAAAATTGAAAAAAACTGTAATCCTATCTGATTCAAAAGCAGCCATTATCACTATAACACAAGATACAACACCCAAAAGCATTAATATTCTAGAATGTTGTAAAATAATACAACAATTAACCCATTTACATAAAAGAATGTAATTCAATGGATTCCAGCCCATTATGGAATAAGAGGTAATGAAATGGCTGATTTTTTGGCCAAAAAGGGAAGTAAAATGATCACCAAATCAACGCCTAGTTTAATCCCTTTTTGCTCTATTAAAAGAATAATATCAAAAAAGTACAAAAACAAAATTAATGAAGAATACACAAACAAAACATCTGGAAAACAATGGAAAAATTTACAAGAATACAATATTTTTACATTACCACGAAAATCTGTAGTGGCAACCTTCACAATACAACAGGACAGGACTGTCTACAAAAATACTTATACAGATTTGGCATAGCAGAGACTTCTATATGTCTTTTCTGTAACCTAAATGAAGAAATGGATCGTGATCATCTTCTACATTGTCAGACTTTTATGAAGATTGAAGTGTAAGAAAGAATGATTTCATTATCAAGCATTTAACATTAGATACCAAGCAACATTTATTACAATTCAGCATTTAAATGTTCTGCAGAAGATGACTAGCAGGTGGAGTAGTGAAGTAAGTGGGTGAGCTCATCCATACCTAATTTGACTCTGTCTTTAACTCCATTTTCTATAATTGCTTTTATGGAGTTTAGGGCCCTCAAAAACAATGACATTTTAATACCAAATTTTTGGATAGAGTGCAATACATTTGCTACCTATTTGATACATGGTTAAGAAAGTAAAAGAAAAAAACATGATTGATGACTGCCACTCAACCAAGTTACTCTTTAATTCTTATGTAATCAGTATATGCTTTGTGTCTTATATGATCTTGTTGAATTTATTGAAGTGTTAAAAAGGTTATTGTTCAAATTTAAAAGTTAAAATCAAAGCTTGAAAGAATTTGGAAGTAAATTGAAGTGTTTACATGAAGCATGCCTGGTGGAGGAGTTGGGAGTTTTGAACCCCCCCAAATTTTAGCTTGAAGCTTTTGCCACCTATAATTTCAAATTATTAATTTGTATTAATATACTGAATTCTAAGCCTCTATCGGAAAGATATGCTTGTTAGTTACACTGACATGGGCCATTGTCACTTTGATATTGCAGATTTTTTATAGTCAAAATGTTTACTCTCCCTATAGGATCCCTAACCAACAGAAAAATAATACAGTTTTAAGTTGTAACAGTGAATTTCGGTCTGCATTCCAAACCAATGATCAGCTAGCTACCTTGTAGTTTGCAAAGTACTGATAATTATAATAAGTTTGTCTACACGAGGTTACATGTATCTGCGGGCAATATTGCATCAAAGAATACTTAAAAACAAGATTTCATGTTGAAGACAAAATTGGTCACAATTATGTTTCATTTTTTCCCAGTGATGGGTGCCTCCAAGAAAAACACTGAAGAAATAAAAATTGCTTGTTTTGTTTAACAATTATTAAACACCAATATATGCAAGGAATTATGTGTTACTAGGGAATCATTCTTATTTGAAAATATGTTTTTTTCTTGTCAAACTTGATCTATGGAGGAGGAAGCCGAGCAGTAAAATAATTTTTTTTTTCTCGGTGTCATGTTATTCAAAATTTTCTTATCTCTTGTATACAGCATGCCAGTAGTCTGAGAAAACTCACTATTTCCAGTCTTGCCTGCCTGTTGTGCTTGGCTGGTTTGGTGGAGAAAGGGTTTAACCTGCTATCGGTTGTGGTGGCTCTGGGCATTGGAGAGTTAGGTTATGATCCGATGTTAATTGAAACCTAAGTTGCATCATCTTTGCTTTGTTTAACAGTTGAACTCTACATTTTAAATAAAGGTAATCCTTTGCATCTCCATTTGGTTTATTTAAACAATTTCATTATTTGTTTAATGAGAGATTTATCTTGCAATTTTGGAGGGACCAAGTACCTTCAGTAAAATTGTTGGGGGTATTATTTGTTAATGATGCTGTCATTTTCTAAATTCATATTGATGAGTGCTGCTGGTGTGCTGGAATGTAGGAGTATTTTACATCCCAGTAAGTCTACTAACATGGAGCTATCGCTTGTAAGTTCACTCAAAAAGTGATGGTCTGATATTTTAGGTAATAGTAAAGAAGAAATGGATTCTAACGTATTAATTATAGAACAAAAAATGCAGGAATGCAGGAATGGTTTCTACAAAATAAATTAATTATATACAAAGAAAAATCTGTTGCTATTTTTTTTTTCGTCATAGTCAAAGCACTAAAGAATGTAAACCAAAAATAAAATTAGACAATCAGGCAGTGCAATACAAACCATTTACAAAATTCCTGGGTATATGGATAGATGAACATCTTAAGTGGAACATACATGTCGAAAGGTTGTCATCCAAATTAAGTCAAGTTTATGCTTTTGAAACTATAAATGAAGTAGTAAATTTAAATACTTTAAGGAATTTGTATTTTGCATGTGTAAATAGTTTATTGAAATTTGTTCTAATATTCGGGGAAATTCTGACAGAGGATATATTATCTTTAAGTTACAAAAACATAATTAGGTTAATGATGGTATTAAGCAAAACTCATTCATATAAATATGTATTTCAGTTATTGCCAATATTAACATATGTTAGAAAACACTTGAATCAATTTGAAGATAATTTTGAAAAACATAAACATAACACCAGTAGTAAACTGCAGCTAAGCATAGTCAGTCAAAATACAACATTGTTCAGTAGAAGTACCAAGTATGCTGGCATTAAACTATATATTGTCTGAAAAACTAAAACTTGCCACCTCAGAGGTATATTTAAAAGAAATGTAAAACACTTCTTATTGCAACATAACTTCTATTCCATAGAAGAATTCTTGTCATTTTAAAAACATTGTTTTGTATTCTTATATTTACTTATTTTTCTATTATTTTATTTGTATTGATGATACCACATGGTTGAAATAAAATGAAATGAAATGGGTCAAGTTTGAACTTACGACCTTGGGATCAAAAGGCCAGTAAAATAAACTAATATGCAAGATGAATTTACCTCTGTAATATCCAAGGATCTGAGGCTACTGCCAGTGCCTTTAAAAGAAGCCTTCTTTCACTTGGAACACCAGTACTATTGTATTTTGACCAGCAATACTGCCAGTCTTCCACGTCACCATACTTAATACCTGAAATTATATTTTTTTTTTAAAATGCAACTAATGAAAATATTTAAGACCATTTCATTCCTCACTATCTTAATTCAGAAAAATGTCACTTTTTTGCTTTTAATAAGACAGGAAGTATTCACCTGCTATATAGACTACCTCTCGAAGATTTGGAGGAATACGGATGCCATTATCCACCCAGTCACGGAATTTCTTTTGTGCTTGTTTTACTGTGCTTGGAACATCACAGAGGACAGCAGATGCTAGAATGTCTGATCTCATCAACCTGAAGAGAAAAGATAAAAAAAAAGAACCTTATATATTACATTTACTTGAATTTCTTTACTCATTATTGATTATCGTTATATAGCTTCTCAAGTTATTCTCACAAAAGTTATTTTTCTATCTTCTTAATGCTAAATGAGAAACCTATGCAATAATACTCTCATCACCCATTTTTTATAGGTGCAAGGGACAAGGGAGAAATGAATTGATAGATGTTTGAAAGCTAATCACTAAAAGCTCTTTCATATATTGTAAGAAACAACTGAACATTAATAGCACTTCAAGAAAAGTGACAAATATTGAAAGATGATAATCATTAATAATGCATATGTCAGAAATGGTGATGTCACAAAAACATTATTTGAAATAAATATTATGGGCTCTTCTTTCCAATACGTGATGCACAATTTTTTTATGCTTTCTAAATATTTTTTGAAAATCAAATATGAGGTTCACAGCATCTCCTATGAAAGGATCCTCTGCTTTTGAGATCTTGTCGAGGTTAGGTTACGTTAGGTTAGGTATGTGTAAATGATCTGGATCAAAATGAGGGGTATAAATGGAGTTTCTAAAACTCGGGTCTTCTTTCCAAAGCAAAACGCACAGTCTTCCATTCGTTCTATTTGCTTGCACATGCACATTGCCAAACCTTTGGACTTAAAACATTTTCTCATCATCTTGCATCACTGTTCGAAAGAATCCCCATAAATTGGTTTAAAGGATTCTATTCAATTCAATTCCATTTTTATTCACCGCAGATTTACAATTTGTACACATGGCTTTGTCATCACTTACAAACAAAATAGCACAAGAAATATACAGGTGTAATATAATACAGTTGTCCTAATACAATAGGTGCTAAATAACAAAGTTAAGAAAATCATTAATGTTATAAAATTTGTGTTTTAATAATAATTTATGCACTTTAGGTTTAAAAATGTTTCCTGGCACAGCTTTTAATGATCTAGGTATCTCATTATATAAAATTATTCCTTTATGGGATACACTATTGAGAGTTTTATATAGTCGATGACACTGTAATTGTTTGTGTAATATATTTTTTTTTTATCTTTTATGGTTTAACTTATGATGATTATGTTGTGATGTTTGAGTTATATCAATTATATTTTGCCCTTGTAAATAATAATATAATTTGTGTAAGAAAACGTAAAGGGGATAAAATTTCCATTATAGATTTCTGTCAATTTGAAAAGATTATTTCCCTCTTAGCTGACACTGCAGAAACGTTAGGGTATAGAGAGGGGTTATTGTTCGGATTGAACAGTAGGGCTGCAGGACACTGACTCTGCATCAGCAGGTAGTCTCTGTAGAATAATGCAAGGTGTATGAAAAGTTTTGGTGAACTGATATCAGAAAATAAAGGAATTGAATTAAATTGAATAATTTATCAGTCATTGGGTAAATACAAACATTGCAATAGACTTTGTCACTTACAACTATATATACAACAGTATTCTCTTTGGCTACACAATATATAAAACAACACTCAAACTCATGTGCTATTCTTGTTCAGCTCTTCAAATTCCTGTATACTATATACAGGATTTTTATCGTCCGTGTATAGACTCTATTCTTAAATATTAATATAAAAATAATAGTTGCAACAAATCTTCACTTATCTTTTGGAATCCTTGCTTTGGACTAGTTTCGCAATCAATTTATTGGATTATCAACAAAATTTCCTTTGGAAATTTTTTCAAAAACCAGACCAAAACTGAGACCAAAGGAAATTTTGTTGATAATGCAATAAATTGATTGCAAAACTAGTCCAAAGCAAGGATTCCAAAAGATAAGTGAAGATTTGTTGCAACTATTATTTTTATATTAATATTTGTGTTATTACTTCACTGTTACTAGCTTCTTTTTACATTTATAAGTCTATTCTTAAATACCTGAAGATTGAGATTACATATTCTATCTTGTAGTGCAATAAAAAACTTTATACCTATTATTTTTTGTTTACTTGTTTTATTTAATCTAATATAAGGCATATACAGTTTGTTTATGTTTCTTGTATTGTAATTATGTATTTCTTTTCTTGCATTATGATTAAGCACATTTTCTTCTACTAATTAGAACATCATTAATGTATAAATTTAGAACTGTGAGAATTTTTAGTTTTACAAAAAGTATTTCACAATGATATATTTTTTTTGGCATCTGATTGAATTCTAATGGCCTTTTTTTGAATCCTTAACCCCTCTACTACCCATGTACTACCCATACCTAAATATGTTCTGAAAGAAAGAAAAATAAGCTATGTAGAAAATCATTTGAGATGTCGTTTTTTAAATTTGCTATTAAGAATACTACCCAAGACAATTTACTTCCATGACAATTGTTTATCTAGCACTATTCCCAATAATTTAACTTCTTCAGTTGTGGTCTCACTTAGGACTCTAGAATTCTTTAGTGTAAAGACTATATTTTGTGATTTTGCTTCATTCATGGAAAAACCATTATTCTTAAACCAAATTTGTGCCTGCTCCATTGTACTATATGCCAACTTGATAATGTTTCAAGATTTTTATGGACGTTCAAAAATGAGGTGTCATTGCATATACAACAGTATGAGCAAGAGAACATTCTGATACATCATTAATCATCAACAAGAAAAGCAAAGGTCCCAATACTGAGCCTTGTGGCACATCTATTTCTACTTCAAATATATTAGATCATTTCCCATTAACTGATACTACCTGCTTACAATTCTCAAGATATGATTTAAAAATGTTCAGGCACTGTCCCTTTATTCCAAAGTTTTCCATTTTTTCAGCAATAGAGCATGTTTAACACAGTCAATGGCTTTGCTCAGATTACACAGGAGTTACTGGCCTTCAAAGTAGTCACCATTAGCTATAGCTAAGGACACTCAAATTTCGCGACTCGCGAAACTCGCGAAAATTTTTAAAATGCTTAAAATTAGGGAATAAATGTATACGAAGACATATTTGATTAATTTAAATACTTTTTGACACATCATCTACTCGCGAAATTTTGAAATTCCCGCTCTATATACAAATTTTTAGGTTCACTCGCGAAATTTATCGCATATAGCAAAAAGATCACACATTCTTGTTATCAAATTTCGGTTAACGTTTTTTGCTTCCAGCTTAAGCTTTGTTAAGTGCCGTGGGAGTCTGTTAGCACGGTATTGGCTATCTTGTCAGCGTTCGATCGATAACAACAGCAGTCTGCAGTATTGGCGGACCAGCGAAGCCGTTGAACCAGCGAGATAGGAGCGCTCATATCCGGTATGCGCTGCGCACGCATTCTGTTACTACCCTAAGTAACTTCTTCTACGCGTATCCCACTAGTTCCTGTTCACCCATGCGTTCAGTTCGTTTTAACTAGCAGTAGCGTAGTTCTGAAATATTGTACAGCATGCCACCAAAAGTGAGCTTAGATGAGCGGGTAAAGCAATTCTCGCAGGACGGAATGAAGAGGTCGGGAGAAATAATGCTTTGCAGCTTTTGCAATAAAAGAATTCCATATGAAACTTCGGATGCTGTAAAAAAACATATTGCTAGCCAGAAACACGTGGATGCAACGAAAACGCGTAAGCGACAAAGAACAATGTTCGAGGCGGCTGAATGTTCAAAAGGAGCAAAGGTATGTAATTTCCACATTTTCTGCATTTATCTACTTCAATTCTGTGACAATTTTTATTTTGTTACTTAGAGTTTGAAACTTGTGTGTAAAGAGGTAAAGGTGTATTACCTATTTAAAATTAAATGCCAGTTTACTTCCTTTTAAAGCACATGTTTTTAGAAATCAGAACATTATTTGGCTAATAGTAAAATATCGTGTGTAGTTGCACTCTTCGCTTAATCGCATATACTTATTTTGCTCAGTTATATGTTTTACATGATTTTATATCATATTTCAAATTTATTTTGGTTTATAACTTGACATCGGGTGTATAACACAACGCTGCTTTAGGTTCGTGGTGATTTAGCCGGTTGTATGACACACGTTGAGGGACATGCGAGCACGCTCTCACAGATATGAAGTGTAGCATACAAAATACGCGGGTAGGACATAATTTTTAGTTCTGTTAGGCCTGTTGCCGTTGAAAGTTAAAGCCTCCGATATCACCAAAGAAGTTAAAGGGGGCTATAAAAATGAAAAATAAGGCAACAAAAGACATGTTATAAAAAGGAACATAAACTGCAGCATTTTAATCTCAAAGAATCAATCTTAGAGATTCGCTTTCAAGATTTAACACATTTAAAAAGACATTTTGCAAAAGTTCTGGTCTATGCTTATATGTTTTCTTTTCTACTTTTACCAGGCTGCCAAACTGGATTTTGTCACTTCCACGGTTGAAATGATGATTTCAACCAATATTCCATTGGAGAAGGCAGATCACCCAGCCTTCAAGGAATGGGTGAAGAAGAACGTTATTGGCGGTGGAGACCTTCCAGGAAGCAATGTTCTCCGTAGAGAATATTTACCTCTCTTGGCAAACTCCAGGAAGGAAAAAGTTGTTGCAGCCCTACAGAACAAGAAGGTTGCTGTTATGGCTGATGAAACAACAGACAAGATGGGCAGGGCAATTTTCGTTGTTCTGCTGTCTACAGTGGAGCCCTCCAGATCGCAGGAGCAATATGTGGCTGCTGTCACTTCACTGGAGGTAGTGAATGGACGGTCCTGTGCTCGAACAATTACCGAGGCACTACGGAACACAGGGGTAAACTTTGACCAAGTAGTGGCATTAGTAAGTGATTCAGCCAGTTATATGACCTCCTGTTATGCTGGGTTATCACTTCTCCTGCCAGATGAGTCCCTACATATTCAGTGCTGGGCACACAAAATAAATCTGATTGGTATGGTGATGAAGGACTACTTGTCATCGCTAAATAAACTAGTCATTTCAGTCAAGCAGACTTTTCTGCATGCCCGGAAAAAAAGACATGCATTTCGGCAATTCATGCAGGAGAAAGGATCTGCAGCAGGAATGTTTCCAATTCCAGTGGCCACAAGATGGAATTCCTGGGTGGAAGCAGTTGAGTGGATGGCAGATAACTGGACCGTTCTTTTTGATTTTTTTCGCTCCATTGGTGGCAGAGAGTCATTTACTGCAGCATCTTCACACCTGCAGAATATTACTGATTCTGAGCTACAGATGCTTTATGTGCAAGCTCTGTTTGTGAAATCTTTAGCTTCAGTGATGAAGCAATTGTTGCTCAGCCTGGAAACAAATTCCAAACCGATGGCTGCAGAAGTGTATCCCAAACTTCAGAAGAAGCGCTTACAAATAGTTGCTGCCGGAACTTTCAGTGACAGAGTTCAGGAGGAGCTTGATGCCCTGAAAGGAAATCTCAGGGGAAGTTCGATGCAGGACATAAAAATTGCAGCAGGCCATATGCACACCAAGCTGGACAATCTTATGTTGGGGGACCCTGCCCGTGCATTTTTGGAGCCTGTGGCTGCACTCTTCTACAGGCAGAATGTGCTGTCACAGCCTGCTGCAGGAGACGAGCTGAAAACCCTTTTCCACAAAGTACCATCAATGAAGGGTATTCCCATCGATGAAGGACTGCATGCTTACAGGGATCTTCAGGATATTCTGAAGAGCAATGTAAATATATCAGTAGAAGATGCTCTTCATGCAATGCGTGATGATCATCAACTTTTTGTTGATGGTGCCTTAAGGGCGCTGTGGGTTCCTGTCTCAAACGTGAACTGTGAAAGGTTTTTTTCCAACTTTTCGTGTGTGTTGACGGACCTCAGAACAAATCTCACAATCACAAACTTGGAGATGCTATCAGCTTATAATTATGAAAGTAAACCATAAGAGTGTGTGTAAATTATGCTTGCTATTAGCGTTTTTATATTTTAGATTGTATAAATTAATTATGCATTTATTTCTATTTTTGTAGGTGAGTAAGTTAATATCCAAGAATTACCGTATCCAAGAATTTTCCTTTCTAACTCAAGAATTTTACCTTCTCACTCAAGAATTTTCTCTCTTATTACTCAAGAATTTAGCAACATTTTATTCAAGAAATTTGAGTGTCCCTAGCTATAGCACACTTCTGATAATATTTGTATGTATTGGAAACTATCAGCAAATGCTTCTTATAAAATAACTCAAGTACCAAAGTCATGTATTGTTGGATGTCTACAACAGCTGCAAAGTGTAAGCTGGATCATCTTGAGTTGAGTGATCGTAATATGCGATGGACATTGTCAAGGAGGAAATTTCATCGTCCACTCCTGTACAGTTCTGGCAGAATCCAACACATGCTTTGCAGCAGCTGTTTCAAAACTCCCTTGTAAACTTCTTCAATGTGACCCTCAGGTAGAAATTCATGATGCCCTAGCTGACAAAAAAGGAATCATCATAATCTAATGTTGGGTTTTGTCAGCCACTTTTTGGGAGGTGGGGAAAATAATGAACACTGCTATTTACTGTTACTTGGACTCTGTATTGTATTGGTAGCACCAGATCTCATCTCCTGTAATGATAGTTTCTAAACGCTGCAGATTTTGGTCAGACATGTCAGTGAAATCTCCAGACATTTCTATCCAAGTTTGCTTCTGCTCATTGGTCAGCATGTGCAGTAGAAACCAGGCACAAATATTCCACTTTTTCAAAATGTTTGTGAACAATAGTGCTTACACTGTCTGTGCTTATTATACAGGGTGTATATAAATGAATATCAGGGTTTTAACTCTTTATAATATTTATTACATTCAACTTACAGTTATGAATGATATGCCAAATGAAAAAGCAACTCAAACAGTATTACCAAGAAGCTTATAAATGTTCAATGTGACTACCCTTTGTCACACAGCACACACCAAGTCTATAGCCAAGTTCTTCCCAAACGTTGATAAGTGTGTATTCAGTAATTGTAGCAACAGCTGCTTCAATCCGGTTTCTTAATTCAGGGAGGTCAGCTGGTGGCGGAGGCATGTACACACAATCCTTGATGAAGCCCCAAAGGTAAAAATCGCATGACGTTAGGTCAGGAGAACGTGGAGGCCATGCATAGCAAGCCCTGTCATTGGGGCCCTTGCGGCCTATCCAGCGCTCGGGTACAGTGACGTTCAACCAATCGCGTACTTCGTTATGCTAGTGAGGTGGTGCACCATCCTGCTGGAAAATGAAGTTCTGTGGCTCATTTTCTTCCAACTGAGGGAAGAGCCATTGCTCTAGTGTATCAAGGTAAGAAGTGCCAATTACAGTAGGTTCACCAAAAACGAAAGGCCCATAAACTTTTCGCCGGGATACGGCACAAAAAACATTCACTTTTGGGTATCTTGTTGCATTTGTACCATCTCGTGAGGATTTTCTGAGCCCCAGATGTGCACATTATGAGTGTTAACATGTCCACTAAAGTGAAAGGTCGATTCATCACTGAAGACAACACGATCCACAAAATCATCATGAACCAACATGTCGTTTGCGAATTTGGCACGTAATCCGTGGTCTGTCGGCTTTAGAGCCTGTAATAACTGTAAATGATAAGGACATAGCTATAAGCGTTTTCTTACAACTTTCCAAACAGTCGACACAGGAACTTGTAATTCACGACTAGCCTTCCAGACTGATTTCTTTGGGCTACAAGTGAACGACTCTCTCACTCGCTCAACAGTCTCTTCACTTACTCCTGGTTGTCCCACGCTCTTCCCTTTACAAAGGCAGCCGGTATCTTCAAACTGATTATACCATCTACGAATGTTTTTATCACTAGGAGGATCAAACCGAACTTACTACGGAATGCACGTTGCACAGTAACTACAGATTCGGTCTTTGCAAACGGCAAAACACAAAACGCTTTCTGTTTACTAGTCGCCATCTTTGCTACTACCACTGTCTAGCGGATTGCGGCAGAAACATTGCACACACATGCGCACTTGTGCCAACAAACAAAACTGTTTGAGTTGCTTTTTCATTTGAGATATCATCTATAACTGTAAATTGAATGTAATAAATATTGTAAAGAGTTAAACCCTGTTATTCATTTATGTACACCCTGTATTATGCTCTATATTACTAATCTGACTGGTAACACTGGGGACAAATTTACTGGTGTATTCTGCAGAGGTGGCATCAGCTGGTTTTCTTGTGGTGAAACTGGTGAGTTTATTTAAGGGTGGGATTTCAAAATTCAAACTCAACTCAACAATATTTCACTTCACTGCCACCAACTTATAACTTCCAAGTTAAATCAATTGAACTTTTTTATGAGTGTGAGATGTTTGGTGTATACTAAATAATAACAATATAATATCATTATAATAATAATGTCAACAATTAACAACAATAATAATTATAATATTATAAATATTAATAATAATAAAATAATAATAATATTAGTAATAATAATAAAATAATAATAATAATATTAATAATAATAAAATAATAATAATAATAATAATTAATAACAACAATAATATTTAAAAAATAAATAAATAAATAAATAATAATAATAATCCTTATTGCTCATAGATTTTTTTTTATATTTGTTTTTATAAATTTCATGCATTGTTAAGTTTTATGTACAATTAGTTTACAACTTCTTTTTTACAAGGGGTTATAATTCATTCATAGAATGCATACATTTTTTTAATTAGGTACGTTTTAAGTTTCCTCTTAAAATGTACCATTTAAAATTTTATATTTTATAGCAATTTATTAAACAATATAGTTCCCATAATACGAGGTACGTCCGGAAAGTAAGTTCCGTTTCAATTTATCTCCGCTGCAGCGCTGCGATCGCAGTTCCGCATGTGCGCGGTAGACGCTCTCTATCAAGGAGAAGAAACGTGCGCCATTTTGAGATCGCTGTCAGCCACATACGCTTTGTTGTGCTTGTTTACAATGTCGGTGTTGATTGAAAATCCCGTCGCTTGTGAAATCAGATCTGTGATTCGTTTTCTGAATGCTAGGAAAGTGAAACCAATTGAAATTTATCGGCAAATTTGCGAAGTTTACGGACAAAATGCAATGATTGATTCAATGGTGAGAAGATGGGTCTGACAGTTCAATGAAGGACGTAGTGAAGTGCACGATGAAGAACGAAGTGAGTGTCCATCTTTGGTTGCAGAAGAACTGGTTCACGCGATTGATGACAAGATCCAGGAAAACCGCAAGTTTACAATTAGTGCCATCACTATGGAATTTCCCCAAAGCTCACGATCACTAATTCATGAAATTGTTACTGAAAAACTGAAATTTTGTAAACTTTGCTCATGTTGGGTACCAAAGATTCTAACTGAGCAACACAAAACAAAACGGATGGGTAGTGCACTTCAGTTTTTAACCCGTTATGATGAAGACGGCGAAGAATTTCTGACACAGATAGTCACATGAGATGAGACTTGGGTTTCTTACGACGCCCCTGAAAGTAAGCGGCAATCAATGGAATGGAGGCATACTTCATCCCCAGCAAAGGTTAAGCCGAAACAAATCTGATGTGCACAGTGTTCTGGGACTGGAAAGGCATCTTAATCATTGATTTCTTACTGCGTGGTCAAACAATCAAAGCAGATGTTTATTGCGAGACACTTAGGAAATTGCAGCCACGCAATACAGAATAAGCGCCGAGGATTGCTGTCAAAAGGTGTTGTTTTTCTTCACGACAACGCATGACCACACACTGCAAATGTGATCAAAAACCTCCTACAGGGCTGGGACGTGTTTGATCATCCTCCGTACAGCCTGAACTCGCTCCTAGCGACTTTCATCTATTCTTACATGTCAAGTCTTTCCTTGGCGGTCAACATTTCAACAATGATGAAGAGCTGAAAGAAAATGTTTCCAACTTTTTGAACACACAGGTGGCAAACTTCTATGAAGAAGGTATACAAAAACTTGTGACACGCTATGACAAATGCCTGCAAAATTTCGGCAGTTATGTGGAAAAGTAATTTAAGAGTTGTAGAATTTTGTGCAATAAATAATTATTCCGTATCTATACACAATTTAATTTTATTACCAAACGGAACTTACTTTCTGGACGTACCTCATATATACATCTTTTTCTGTAGCTGCCATATGTTCCAATTCTATAACAGTCACTCTTATTTCTGATTTATTTATAGTTATGTACATAGTTGTTTTTTATTAAGTATTTTTCCCTTACAAGTAATATTGACTTATATGAGTATAATGAGCAGAGCATAAGTACATGAGTATTTACGAAAGCTTCAACTTACTTTTGCAGATGTGTTCCTGAATCTTCCCATCCCACAAACTTGGCAGCAGGCTCTAGCAGTCTACGCATGTACTCGAGGAACCGCTTGTATGCTGCTGATTCAGAAAGGAGTTTACTCCAGGCCTGAAAATGTTGAAGAGCTGTAGCCCAAGGAACATGTTCTTGTTCTTGTAGCAGATACATGGACAGCTTCAGTGGCACTGTAGCATTTAGTACACCAGCTCTGTAATATGATATACACAATTTACTAACACATGATTTGGAAGAGAACCCAAGGGTAAAGAGATTTTCTTGAAAATCTTCATATCGCATCATTGGAAGATGCTAAACTTAAATACTAGGTTTGGTATTTACCCAAATTTTTCTTTTTGAGTTATGCTGTTCACAAACATATGCACACACTGTTGTCTAAAAAATGCTTTTTCTGGTTTCAGGAGAGACCAGAATATGTATTTCCTGTGAAATCTCAGTAATAAGTTTTGGGTGGAATGCAATACTTCCTCTACTTACTATGTGGAAGAGAAGAGAAAATAAAAATGCTAAAAAGGCATTCATCATATGTGGAATTTCTTTTTTTTTTTAAAGGATCATCCTCTGAATAAGTAAAATTTGGGAAACTATTTAATAAAAAATATGAATTGTTGCATTCACATGACTTTTAGTATTTCACACACGCACGCGTGCGTGCGCACACACACACACACACACACCTTTTTCTCAAAATGCTTTTTTTGGATTCAGGGGGAACCAAAACATGTATTTCCGATGAAATCTTGTATTGAATTTTTGGGTGCATTACAATACCTTCTCTATTCACTATGTACATAGTATGTGTAGAGAAAGTAAAAAGGACCTGGATGAATAGTGACATTTTTAAAAACTGTTTCCACAAACTTTTTTTACCAAGTTCGGCGATTTCTAGAAGAAAAAGGATTGGCACAAAAGGCTGTTCTATTGATTGATAACGCTCCTTCACATTCCAATGAGAGTATTCTCGTATTAGATGATGGACTCATCGTAACTAAGTTTTTACACCTAATGTGACTGCCATTACTCAGCCAATGGACCAATGCATAACTGCATCAGTAAAATGGCGCTATTTGATAAGGATGATTTGGTCATGTTCTAGAAGAAATTGACAATTCTAGATGCCATACATGGGATTTCTGATACCTGGATGTCAAGCCACAAAAACTAGTTCTGTCATGGAGGAAAATTCCTCCAGATAGAGAAGAAAGTAATTTTCAAAGTTTCAGTGATGAAGAAAAAGCAGCTGCACAATTAACGTAACTGGCAATGGGTTTAAATGGCTTTGAAGATGTCAATGAAGAAAACCTGAATGGGTGGCTAAAGATCGATGCATATGAATCCAACTTCGAATACATCAGTGATGCAAAATTGTGATGCCTGCTTCACAACAAAGCAAAGAAGAGGACAGTGAATGCGAAAATGGGGATGAAGACAGTGAGCTTATCAGTCACTGTATTTCACTACAATGTGTTGATACTCTTCTAGATTATATGGGGCTGAGAGGGTTTGAGTACAAAGGCTTTATTGCTGCAAGAAAAATTTGAAAAGCTGTGCTAAAAAAAATGTCAACTCGTCAGAAACAGAACACCACTATGGGCAACAGCTCTATAATACCTAAGCGATAAGTAGAAAAACTTTTGAACAAAGAATACATGTTGAAAAAAAAGCTTTTAAACATAATTTCCTATTTAAATATGTATGTTTTACCTTAAAAGCATTAAATTATAGGTTTCTTGATTATTCATGCTTCTTTCCCCCCACATTACTCCAAATAATCGAGAGTATACTGTATATAAAAGAAGTTTATATGGTGAAACTTTACAATGTTGTTTCTTGCCTCACAGTGCACCACTACACAATGGCTAGAATAAATGTGACCAGCTTACTGTAAATCTAAAGAAGAAATAGATTCATGACTCTTTTAATGTTTTTATTATTTAAAATTTGTTAGTAGTGGTTATGATTAATGTTTCCTTCCTAACATTCTACATTTTAAGTTTCATTTGAAAAGAGGAAATGGTAATTGAGTAGGTCTTGAAATTATGAATGTCAACAAGCAGCATAGCATGGCTCCATGCAGCTGCAAGTAAGTAAAATGGCACCTTACTTGTGAGAAGTGATAAATAATGCATTATGAAAATGACTGCTGAGTGTCTCAAAAACCGCCCTAAAAGGAAACTGATAAGAAGTGGTGAAAAAAAGTGTCTTGAATGTATTTCATGAGTTAATGAAGCATAACCTGAATGCCAGGTGAAAAATTTGGTGAAATCAACTGCAGAATATACTGATTTATCACTTACTACATTGAACATCTCAATATGTTAAAAAAAAAAACTGCAATGTTCAAAATTGCCTTAAGAGAAAAGAATGCTAAACAGTATTAGGAAAGGTAGATAACGGTTTGTTAAATGTACACTTGGCTATAAACAAAATGCTTAAGGCAGTTAATAGAGATAATGATTAACAATTACTTTAACTTCCATAAGAGAAATAGCTTTAAGAGAAATGAGAAATTTATGTTAACATTGTAAAATAAATAAATGGAGTGTTAATTTATGGACGCTCTTTAACTGCTAAAAATAAATATAAATGGCATGTTATTTATGGACGCTCTTTAACTGCTGTGGTCCTCAGCGTCCCATTCTACACTGGGCGTGAAAGACCGCTAAATTTTGCTCAGAGGCCTCTCAATCAGGCTTGAGGTTCTTTTATATGCCGTAAATCTACAACACGGGACCAACAGCTTTACTTCCCTTCCGAAGGAAGCCATGCTGCAGATTTTTACACCCAAAATAAAATCCATCGTCCTCCGCCAGGTTTGAACCTGCGACCTTGGGTATGAAGTTAGCATAGTAACCATTACACCACGGAGGTGGACATTTAACTGCTGCTGTTCTCAGCATCCCATTCTATACTGGGCATGAAACACCACTTAATTTTGCTCAGAAGCCTCTCTATCAGGCTTGAGGTTCTTTTACGTACTACGACACGGGACCAACAGCTTTACTTCCCTTCCGAAGGAAGCCATGCTAAGGATTTTTATGCCCGAAAAAATCCATAGTCCTCCACCAGGTTTGAACCCGCGACCTTGGGTACATGAAGTTAGCATGGCAACCATTACACCACAAAGGGCGACATGTGAACATTGTAATTGACATACATAAGCTATTGAGATTATATGGAGTAGTATTAAAGGCTAGAATCTTTCAAATGGAAATGTCATGTTATTTATGGACGCTCTTTAACTACTGTGGTTCTCAGCATCCCATTTTAAATTGGGCATGAAAGGCCGCTTAATTTTGCTCAGAGACCTCTCTTTCAGGCTTGAGGTTCTTTTATGTGCCGTAAATCTACGACACGGGGCCAACGGCTTTAATTCCCTTCCAAAGGTAGCTATGCTAAGGATTTTTACACACAAAAAAATCCATCGTCCTCCACTGGGTTTGAACCTGCGACCCTGGGTATATGAAGTTAGCATGGAAACCATTACACAATGGAGGGCGGCTAGAATCTTTCAAAGTGAAATAGGTATATCAGCTTGTAGCAATGTGTAGCAGGATTACCTCACTGATAACATTGTTGACATATGAAGGTGATGGTTCAGGGGTGAAGTTATTGGGAATATGGTGCACTGAATTCCTGAGTTCAACCAACAAATTATTAAAGTACTTACTCAAGTAAAGAATGGAAGGATGGACTTTATCTACAAATGCGAAGATTAGTGCATTTACTTACAAATTAGCATTGCATTCCACTGTTACTTTTTAGTATCCATTCATTGTAACAAATCTTTAAATTGTGCCCCACTAGATAATTTGGTGATGTACCATCATCAAACTAACAATATGTTTGAACCATACAACACATTTATCCAACATACAGAAGTGGTATAACAGTTCTTGCATACCTACAAAGAGTAAAAGCATCATCAATTAGGCTTGCTCTGTCTGCCGGGCTGAATATTGTATGGTTATTCTGCAATGCTGTGACAATTGCTTCCCATATGTCTTCACTGTAAGTTACACGATAGAAGCCTGATTGATTAACATTTGCTTTGATCCATTGGGTGTCTGCAGGCACTTCAAATTTCACTGCAACAGTACATGATTTATTTCAAGATCACTAAAATATGGTAAAACTTAAGTCATGCTTAAATGTAGTAGAAAATAAGATAGGTAGCAATTTAAGATAAACAAACTACAGGTACCAAGCTATGGATGCTTTTAGTATAGTGAACTCTACAAGTAATTACATTAATTGGAACATATGGAAACAAAAAAGAAAGAACAATGATATTCAGAAATTAGTAAGGAGCAGAGTAGAATTCATAGGAAAAGCAAGAGAGATGGGGAAGCTTAGAAAATAAGAAATCATTAACATTTTAATTTAATTTACTTTTAAAATGAAAATAACTTCACACAGTTAATAATGTTTCTGTTATTAATAAATCATTTACTATCTACAGAATTATAAGAGAAGGGAATATTGAACATAGTAGCAGGTAGGAAAAAGAAGAATATGCATGAATGAGAATGGAGTCAATGTCTTAATGAGGGTTAAGAATAACATACTTCAAATAATAAAAATGCATGCTCTAAATGGTATGTCACAATGTTCTACACTGGCTCCCTTATTATTTTTACTTACATTAATGATCTACAAGTTTCTCTTTCCCTGTTAACATATTTATGATTACTTTTATCCTACTTTTCCTCCCAGACTTTTTACCTCAAAATTTTAATGTGTGTGGTGTTTGGTTGTAGTTTCTTGAATAGCAGAAGCAAAAATGTATTATAATTTGTTGACATTTATGAAGAGTACATAATACAATAATCATGTTTTAGTTTATATAATTACTACTAGTAACTATTATATCGATAATTTGAAAACTACCATCTGACATAACATTAGTTTTACATATAATGAAATTATATTTATTTATACATTTTAACACTAGATTTTGATACTCTTTGTTTTTATGTGCATGCAAAAAAAAAAAAAAAAAAAAAAAAAAAAAAAAAAAAAAAAATAATAATAATAATAATAATAATAATAATAATAATAATAATAATAATAATAATCTGTTGTTTTTGTAACCTATGTTTTTAGCACTAGAGCTTTATACATTTTTTTTTCATAGTATATAGTATATAAACATATGTGTACGTGTATATGCCTTGACAAGTTCTATGTCCAGTGGCTTTCTGGACTAAACGAACCTACAGAATGCTTTCTAATCTAATCTAAAACAAGGAAAAAAAAAATGCGTTTCAATACATAGGTTAGGGTATTCATTTAAGTGATTCTGTAGTGTTAAAAGTTTAGTTAAGCAGTAAATTTAGAGTGAAAGTTTTAAACCAGTATGATGGTCAATGCGTGTATGGTGTTTGGCTGTAGTTTCTTGAATAGCAGAAGCAAAAACAAGGATAGGGAGAAGTGTTTCAATACATAGGTTAGTACACTTATTTAAATGATTTTTCGGTAGTATACTTAGTAAAATATGCTATACATTATCAACAGAACAATTTTGGATTGTTTGTTAGATTTTAGATTTCCAACTCGGAAAGAAATTAGAAGCTTGGATAAAGGCAATTCGCAGACAAAATTGGCAAACTACTCACATTTATAAGAAACCTCTTGCTAATTCACCCATTTAGTAGCTATTGAGAGAAATAATTACTATCAAATTATGTGCTTATGATACTAAACCATGAGAATTGGGGCATGTTCCTCGGACTTAGAATTCAATGGTAATTATCGCAATTATTCATTCATTTTACCAATGCTGTAATATATGGTACATTAAAGTTTTAGATTAAGAAATTAGAACAAAACTAAATTATGACCTTGTCGCGATGTTTACTCCAATAATACCAATTTATCAATAATAACTTCTGACAGGCCAAAAAATGTGATTGTAATACCTTCAACTAGAGATCACTCCCCTTCCATTGTTCTTTGTTTTTACCTTCAAAAACTTAGAAAAACAATTAATTTGACAGATGTTGCGTTTGGTATATATGGTAGTGTGTAGTGTCCCAAAATAGCGGCTGGGCACAAAAAGTGTTTCAGAAAATGCTAGCATTTCTCTCCCAAGTTTTTGCTGATGCCTTCATTTTTCTGCTTCCTGCTTCTCTACTTGTTCATTTGTTCCTTCCAATCCATAATTTGAAGTTTATAATACATGCAACCTTTCCCTTATATATGAGCTGTTCAATTAATCCTCTTAGTTATTTCCTTTGCTCGAAGACATGTTTTTATTGATGTAAATGTTGAATTCTTTCAATGTTCTTGCTTGGCTTATTACGTCCCTCACCATTTGAGTACTTATGCATTTCACCAATACGTTTCTCTTTCCAATTATAATAGGATCATATATTTCAAGTAGTTAGCTTCTATTCCTAGCCGCTTGTCAAGTAGTTCCTCACCTCCTCTCTTGTATATCTTCCCACTTTTCTTCTGTTCCCAATATTATCAGGTTAAACCTTATGTCCATATCTTCCATTTTTTCAACTATTTTTCTAATATTCTGTTTTTCCTCCATGATTTTTCTCCATTCTCTGCTCATTTCCTATTCTTTATTGTCCTTTTTCTTTCCTATATTTTGTTCCAAATCTTTCAATTCCCTTTTTGGTGTTGCTGTATTCTCCTCTGTTCCATGCTTCTTATTCCCTTCTTCCTCTCCCTATGGAGCTGCTTCAATACAAGTCTGCATACTTTCATTGCTAACTATGCACTCTCCATAAAATTATACTAATATATCCTCTAAAAGTTTACAATTTGTACCATCATGTAATTACAGCACGTAGGAGCTGAAGCTAAGAAATTCATGCAAATTATAAAAACAAACAGTTTATGAGTAAAACAACCATACATTTGTACTAAGTAAACTAAAGTTGCATATAATGAGGTTATACCAGAGTCAGCATTTTGGTTTTTGAATATGTTTCATAAGCAATCCTTCCAACATCAGCTTCCAATAGTGGGAGGAATTGCTCTTGAAACATGTACAAAAATGGATTTGTTTTATTTTCATGTGCTTATCTATGAAGTAAGACATAGCTTTCTCAACAAGACCATCTTCACAGTTTATTTTATAATTTGTATTCTAATTATACAGGATTTGTATTTTTTTTTAAATCTTTTAGGATTGAAATTAGATTATCCCTAAATCCAAACTGATTAAAACATCAGATTTTTACTACATTTGTTGGTGTTGATATAACCTTCTTTTCTTAGATTTAGTTTAATTATTTTTGTTATAAACAGTTGCATTTTTTAATTTGTTGCAACAAAAATTTTGATGAACAGTGGTTCCCAATGGTGAAATAATTATTAAAATTGATTAAGTAGTTACCCTAGATATACTCACAAACTTTATCTCTAAAATAACCGTTTTAAAATAATTTCCTAACAATCACTGTTTGGTACGAATGATAATGTTAAGTTTTAGCATCACTTACCATCACTCAGATTCATCCACACATGCTCCACTTTGCCAGGATGGTGACTCGTGTAGTAATTTAGAGGCACATACCATTTGTAGTCAAATGGTGAGATGGATTCATGGTTGTTGATCTCTGTCTCATTGGTCAGAGTGGCTGTCAACATGAATCGTTTCTGTGTAGCAGTAACTGTGGTTCCTTCTAGGTTGATTGTGATTAGAGGGAAACCCATCTGTCTTGTCCAGGTATCCATAATGGCCTAGGTTAACAGATATAGTATACCAAGATACAGCTTGTCGCATCAAACAGTGTCTATATACTAATCTGCAATCTTGTTTTAGATAGACAATTAATAGCATCAAATATAACAGGTTGCTTGTTTGTTTGCATTTTTTATCTTTTTACACAAGAATGGCTCAATTGATATTTTTTAACTTTTTTGCTTGTTTTATACCAGTTCAATGTTCTTTAATTGGATAGTAATAATAATAATAATAATTTTTATTGTCATTGAGCTGTACAGCAATAGACAACGTCACAAAATTACAAAAGGGTTTAAATATAATCTTCTCAAAACAAAGTAGCAATAATGTGTTTACAAATAAGAGTATTACAAAGATATAATGGGCATTTACAATTCCCTTAACCAAGCACCTACACATAAATAAAATTACATTAGATTTCAAAATATTCCTGTATTCTGAGTAATAAGGTTTAGCAACTAACCATCCATACAGCTTATTCTTGTAAATTGATCCTGAAAATTGTTTTATTTCTAAGGGTAAATTATTGCAAAGTTTTATACCTAATATTTCAAAGCTCTTCTGAGATGTGGTTAGTCTGTGGTATGGCGTATCAATATGTTGAACCCCTCTAGCGTTGCATGTAGGTATATCTAGTCTATTTTGGAATTCAGGTAAGCGACTTCCTATATGTGTAAATGTATAGGTCATGTTGGATGATGAATGAATTTAAATTAAAATGAGCCCAGGGTCTATGGAGCTTAAAATTATTTCATATTCACCTTTTCAGCATAAGGGAACTCACTTTAGGTATCTTGCACTAACCAAAATTTCAAATCAAGACCTCTTGAATATGAAGCAGACATGCCACCCCCACACCAAGAGGTGGGGTCAAATCTATTGTTATGATTCAGTATATAAAATATCTAGATCTTGCAGAGAAAAGAGCATATGTATCTTAAATATTTTACTTCAAGGGGTAGGGGCTTCTAAATGCTCATAAAAATTAATGGAACTTCTTATTAAAATTTTTGAAAAACATTATATTACAAAACTTTTTTACCAAAACATTTTTAACAAATATTGTTATGCTTTTAACATCTCAGGTCATATTGGCAGCTCTTCACCTTAGAAGTAATTGTTCCTCAGCAGTGATGTTCACTCACTTTATAGTGTTAACCTTTGGGTTGCTATTACTTTGGTTATTACATTAAATTCATATACACATTGACGCCCATTCATACTTCCAGGCTCTAAGTAGGAAATAATCCCATTAAAGAAAATTCCCACCCTCCAGTTGGGACCTCTGGTTTAACAAATTTTATCATTTATAAATTTTCAATTGAATGAACAAATTATTCTGCATCTTGTAACCATGAGATAGCTCCAGTCACAACACAAGTCTAAGGAAGAGGCATAAGTTTGGATCTGTTAAATCTGTCACTTAGTTTCCATATTTAATAACATCTTACATAAATAGCTTTATCCAATACCTTACAATTTGATAATATTTTAGTTCCCATATTTAATATCATACTTCCTAATAGCTTTATCCAATATCATACAATTTCATTGTCCAGATTTTGGATTCATTACCAGTTTTAAAATATGGTATAACAAGCTGCACGCACGCACACCCACCCACCCACAGAGAGAGAGAGAGAGAAGGAGAGAGAGAGAGGGAGAGGGGCAGTGATTGCCAAGATGTGAGCTATAGATATAAGGAGAGTGAAATAGAGGAAAAAAGGGAGAAACAATAGCATAGAACAGAATAGAATAGAATTGAGGAAATGTGAGTTGAGAAGAGACAACAACAAAAATCACCACATTTAACACAATACGAATAGACTGCAATTTTTATTAGTACAAATTTAAGAATGAAAATTCTCAAAATATGACTTAACCAGCAACATTTTATACAAGTTTGTTATTCTATTGATCATGTGGATATATTTTATTAATTCAATAGGTTAAAAATTTGTACCTCATCTAGAAAAATACAATTTTCATAAAATATATCTGAAAAAAAAATCTTATTTTGCAGATACTATAATAACTACATTTTTAAAGTTATGTGAAATAAAAGGTTTTCAACAAATGTGACATTTTCTCTAATCATAGTAATGTCAGACTGTTCCGTGTGCCAAAATTATGCAAACCAACAGTTAGCTTGCATATATCATAGGGAAGAATAATGCTTCAGCAATGGCTTATGAAAATATAAGGGGGAATCAAATGAAAACCACAAAAATCTCATGTTAAAAAGCTGTTTTCTTTTCTAGGAGTTTGCAAATTTGTAGAAACATCCTTGATGTCTTTAGGAACTGGTAGTAGGAAATATGATGGCAGATGGGATTGGAGGTGAGGAACAGCTGAATCAAGATAGTGATACCACCACAGTTGCACCAAGCTGGAACAGGATGGAGTTATTAAATTTTTATGGAGTGAAGTTGTGAAATTGGCTAGTATTAATTGGAGATTGCAGACACAATCTGTGGCAAGTATATGATTTGTGCAAGAAATTTGCAAAAGGTACGATTTGACTGATGCTCCCTGTCTGGGTCAGGCTCATCAAATTGTGACAGAGGAGTCCATAGCCACAGCATATCAGTTTATTCAGGATAACTGGCCTGTCACCCTGGATGAATATGAGATGTGGTTCAACACAACACATGATGAACTCTGCTACAGAAAAATTGGGCTCTCAACAGCTGATGCAGGAACTGACAGACCATAGAGTTGACGCATTGCAACATTTATAACATGAGACATAACATGTAAGTAAAGAATGGCAACATTTGTCTTTGATGAAACCAAAGAAGTTTCTGCAAGGAAAGTCTTGTTGACTTTACTCAGATAAGAAAGGACCCTATTCTGGAACACTACATACCCGCATATGCGAGATAGTGACTATACCCCTGAATCCTTGCACTTGACAGTTGGGAGTCAAGTTGGTACACAGCTGACAACAGATGAAAAGCTTTCCTGTTTGACTTTCTGAACCAATCACAAAACAGCATTCCGGTCGGTTGATCAGACAACGGAAACGAATCTACATGCTGCACTGTTGCAATATCTGGCTATATCCAATCATGTGCTCAGTTTGTGAACTCCTAACTCATGCGTTGAGCAGTTCTGTGCAGGCTATGTATTATTATATTTGTTGTTATTGTTTGTTTGTACATTCTTAGAAGAAGAAAGTGAATCATATGCACAAAATAATACGAAAAGCACAGGAATTAAACGGAATCATAAGCGAATGTGAACGACCAGTATATGTTTTGGTGACGATAATACTTCCAAGAATGATGACAGGTACTTGGATGGGATTCAGCCATTAAAATTCTAAACCAGTGGAAATCACTTTGTTATACCTTTCTCTCATTGTAATAAGCTATTTTACATTAATTTGTTCTATATTGTCATAAATACATAATGTATGCTACATCTTTATAATATCACTGTTATTTTAAATTAACACCAATAATAACGAATTAGTTTCATTATTCATCGGCATTCATTTGCTATGTACACTGTATATATTTGTCTTTACACATGATAGAGACATTTGTAATCAGCTGTTGTTTCGTAGTTAGTCTGGCAACGCCGCAAAGTCAGTATAGCCAACCTTACGCAAAAGCACCGAACTGTCAAGTGCAAGGATTCAGCGGCCATCTACACTGACCTTCTCAAGAACCATTTGAAGCTAGCAATACACACAATGCGAAGGGGATTGCTGCTTGCAATTGAGATTTGCTTCATCATGATAACACCCATGCTTATCTGTTTGTGTAACCAAGTAAACCATCACTGGTCTAGCTTCAACTACCTCCCAAATTCTCCATACTTGTTAGATTTGGCATAATTTGATTTCCACATCTTCGATCCATTAAAGGAGTATCTTGGAGGGTAGAAGTTCAAGTCTGATAAAGACATCCATTAAAGTGATGCATGAATGACTAGATTCTACCAAAAATTTTTTTCTTACATAACATTGAAGCACTACCTATCCAATGAGTGCATTGAACTGGGAGGGGGCTATGTAGAAAAATAATGTACAATCAACATTCTCTCTGCATTAAAATAGCAAAATAAAATTAATTATAGTACACAAAATTATACGTGTATACTCTTACCTTGACATTGAGAGATTGGTTTGCATGTTTACTAAGAACATCCCATAGGTCCATTGTTTCCGCATTACCATATTTGTATTTATCAAGATAATCTTTGAGGCCACTGCGCAGTGTCTCTTGATGTAGGAATTTTTCCATCATGTACAGGATTGATGCTCCCTGTTAACAGAACATTGGTATCATTCTCTATTTTCTAAAGAGGTTTTGTTTTGATTGAGGCCATATTACAGAGAATTGCTTGCTCTGCAATGCACTTTTTCTAACCAGTTCTGTTCCCTATCAGTGTGCCAGCTAATGTCCTTGTACAAAGGTTTATAGTTATGAGCGTGTTTCTGGTTTATAGTATGTTAGTGCTGTTATAGTGTCAAAAAATGTGTACTTTAGCACACAGAATCTTATGTGTCAATCTTAACGAATACATTTTGTAGACAAGTGAGATGCTGATTTATAAACAGATTACCTGTTGTTCATGTGCCTTACAGAGAAATAGTTTGTAATCTTTCAAATAGATTTAGGAAAATTGGATATATTCTTGATAAGAAACGAAAAGTAAATCACTGTGTTCTTACAGAGGAAAAACTCAATAACATTGTAGAAAAGTTAGAATGAAGACCAAAAAAATCTGAGAAGGCTTTCAGAGGAATCAGAAATTTTGTACTCAGTACTGAACTTTTAAAATTGAAACCCTATACACATATGATAACTGTAGTTCAGTGCAATTGCATGATAATTTGAGTACAATAAATTTCTTGACTGAATGTTGGATAATATTGATGATTCACTCTAATGACTTTCTGCCAAGGACAAGGTCAACTACCATGATGGATGATGGCAATCTTATTTATATATAAATGTAAAGAATTAGGTAAATATTTTGCTCACCTGTTTATTAAAAACATGGTTTCTTGATATATTTAAGAGATCTAACCTAATGGGAACTGAAGTTCATAGTTTAAGAAACATGTTAGGAAACATGGTAGGAAAAACAGTAGAAGAAATACAAGAATACATCACATTAATAAACCTTTGCATAGAACAAATGTCTTCACAAAATTACAAACAAAATTCTGGTTTAACCCAATCACCACTATTAACAGAAGTTTTCATGAACAATTTGGAAATAAGAGTCACAAATGAATTTCTCTGTATCTTCAAATTATGGTATTGCTTTGTAGACAATATTTTTGCAATACTCCCAGAGAAACACTTGGAAGATGGATTAAACCTGCAAGAAAAATGTATAAAATTTACAATGGAATATAATAGACCCTTCCTTGACCTCAAAATCATCAAACATTTAGCATCTACAGGAAATTACACTCACCAACAGTTACATAAAACAAAATAGTTACAACCTTGTTTCCCACCAGCATGCAGTACTCAACAGTCTTATGCACAGATTGGTTAATGCCCCCACGTGCAAAGAAGAATATGACCATGAACTACGCAACATAATGTACATAACTACAGAAAATGGATTCTGGGCAGAAACAGTAAATAAGAAAATAAAGAGTCAAAACAGAAAGTAAAAGAGGTCAGCACACTTATTCCAAATGAAAAAGTAAACAAGAGTTTTAGGAAGTTCACATACCACTGAATAGCTTTCTACAAATTTCAGAGGATTCTTTAAATGGATATCATTTTGGCCCCAAAAACAGTTATTTCATAAAAATATTAAATTTGAAATTAAAAGATGACATTCCACAGAAGCACAAAGCATTTACCAGTTCAGCTGTAATGACTGAAGAAAATTTACGTTGTAAAAATTAAAAGAGATATAAAAACAAGAGTAAAAGAAGACCTCAGAAACATAAAACAAAAGCAAGAATGCAAATCAGCTGCAGACTGGCATTTTTTAGAAAGACCAATACACCATAAATAGAAATCCAAAAGTACTAAAATCATAACAAGGAAACCAGAGCTAACAGTTTGGGAGAATATTTATTTATAGAGAAACAGGAACTGTCTTTTACTTTCTCTAGCACATATTTACAATGTACATAGAAGGTAGAGAAGGTATTGTATTTACCCAAAAATTGAATACCAAGATTTCTGGAAATATGTTTTGAGACCCCCTGAATCCAAAAAGAACATTTTTAGATGGAGACAGCAAAACTCCAAAACAAAAGATCCATTGAATACAAACAAATAAAACTGTATATCTTGAATTTTCTGGGAATAGCCTCTGAAGACCTCTTCATTCCGGATGACTTTTGCATAGCTGGTAAATTGTAAGAGACAAAAATTTGCTCACAAAAAAAATGTAGATCTCGTTAAAACACCCAATTTATGTCTTACACATTTCTTTCATGGAAGTGACCATTTCCTGTATTTAAAACCTACTCTGAAGACGAGGAAGATGCACTTCTTCGAAACGTTGGTGTCAAGCCAAGTTTTTACCTGGCTAGAAGCCCGAGAAGATTTTGAATTAATACGTCGCCAGGAAAGCTTCAGTTCTTATTTTCTATTTATACAAGTTCTTAAAATTTTATTTCAATATTTGCAGTGGTCCATAAGTTGTTTCATGCATACATATGAACTGCCTATTTAATGTCATCTCTTAGAGAAGCATTTAAAATTCAACAGTCAACCAAAATTTAAAAACAAAAATTTACTGTGTTTCGCTGCATTGGGTAATGGATCATCATAGCTTTCAGAGATAGTAATAATCTAAGTGCTGTTTTGTCTGTGCTCTCAGGGAACCAAGAATCATTTTCCATATTTATCTAGTCGAGAAACAGCTTTAAATCACTACCTTATTATATGAAATAATGTCAAAAATGGACTCAATCTCATTAGGGTCATGTACAGCAACAGAAATGGGATGACTACTGGCGAGGGCATCCAACCCCAAAGCTGGATGAGTTTTCTCCAGAATAAACTGGTCCATCATCTTCCAACTCGGCATTATGTGATCAACACCCAAATATTCCAAGTAGCTGGCAAAACCCTCATTTAGCCAGAGGTCATTCCACCACTTCATGGTCACCAAGTTGCCAAACCACTGAAACAAAAAAATAAAGTAGCTTTATTAGAGAAGCTTACCTGTTAAGATAAGTTTCAAACTGAAAGGTAATTAAAAAGGACAAGAAGACAATAAATATTTAATTACAGTAGCATCTTAATTATTATTATCTGAGATTACATTGGGTACAAAAACACTTTGACAATACAAAAATAATTGCCAATAGTCATTTCAGCAGCAACCTTCTTAACATTGTTGTTGCTAACCACTTTTTTACAGCATTAAATTTGATTCCAGAGAAACCACACATCTTTTCACCTACCATACAAACATCACTACTCGTCTATATATAGGTGTATACATAGGTCTATACATAACTTAAACGCCATCATAACATTTGGATACACTTCCATTAAACTTAATTGACACATGCCACTTAGAGTCACACTGATATAAAATTAAATATGTTTATTTTTAAGTACTCCCTTGATTAATTAGGATTTCGTTAATTGCAATTCTATGTATTTCACTTTTATTAGCAGAGAAAATTTCTCTATTCTCCATCCTTTATAAAATTTCTTCATGCCAGTCTTTTGGACACCTAGCAGTATTTTCTTGAATGGGTAGAATTTCTAATATGTGATTTCACGGCTATATGCACATAATGACGAGGGATCTGTTGCTCATCCATAGGTAGCACCATCACAACTTTGTAGGTGTGAAAATGATGAAATTTTACCCATAGACCTTCTCTTTTAAGATATGGGTTATTTTATATTACAAAGGACCAATAGCTTTACTTCTCTTCCTAAGGAAGCCATGCTAAGGATTTTTATATTAAAAAAAAAAAAAGAATGAGTATAATTAATAAATTCCTGTTGGGTAGTTAGTACTGATAATACCATGGTTACATAACAAAGGGTTTCCCATGTTCAACTACCTTTCCAATTGCGTGTTGATGCCCCCTCCCCTCTAAACATTAGTACTATATGCTAACTGCTGTAGTAAATGTGACACATTGTGAACGCATTAAGTACAGTTCCTTAACTGCACAAATTTGCTAATTTTACAAATTTAGTTGTTATTATTTATCTTGATTGCTCACTCTTAGGTAATTTGTGTTTTTGTCTTGGGTTTTTTCCAAATAAGTGATTAAATAGTATGTGTTAAAAATGGAAAGATGTGTAATCATGTTCAGAAAAATAAAATCAATGTGCTCTCAATAATATGTTTATTGAGGGAACTATTTTATTTCCATTTTACTCTCTTACAAGTATAATCTCAGACTTATTTAAATATGAAAGTGTCTATTGAGGTCTATACACTATCTAATTTTAAAATATTGGCCTAACCATAAACCAAAACAAAACATTCAGCTCTTAAAGTCCTACCTATTGCTAAACTGTGCAGATGATGTTTTCAATAATGTTCAATTATCTGCGTTACTTTTCAAGGTAGATGAAATTGTTATTGCACTTTATTCCTCATATATATGGTGTTAGGGGTATGAGTGCACAGAATTTGCATGCTGGGTGATCCAAATATGAGGAATAATAACAATTTTATATATCTATACACACAATAAACAGGAATTTACCTGGTGAGCTAGTTCATGTGCCACCACAATGGCAACCCATTGATGACCACCAGCTGATGTTTCTTCAACATCATACATTATAGATGTCTCTCTGTAGGTGATTAGGCCCCAGTTCTCCATAGCTCCAGCAGCAAAGTCAGGAATTGCTATTAGATCTACAAGAATAAAATCACACATTATCACATTCTCATAGAAAATATAGTTTTTTTATGAAAGCTGCAGACATTCAGAATGACATCTAATGCCCCCAACAGCAAAACGGAGCCTAATATTAAATCTACTTTATCTTCTAAAAATAAGGGAAAATCCCAGAAAAATGGTTTTTGAGGTTACTCTAATCAAGATACAAAATTCAGGATTTCTTGAATGTGAGGAAATTGATTGACATTACATGACAATAATCCTTTGAAACCATATTTATGAATGAAGCTAAGTGTACTATGCATACAGCTTTTCCGGGTTCTTGGCTCCCTAGTATACATTTGGTAGAATTTGTGAAATTTTGGAAGCAGAGCAGCGCGATAACATTGAGACATGAAGTACACTATACACCTTGACAACATTGTGGAAAAACAGGCACTCAAGCTCCTTTTTCTTCCCCCAGCCCTTATTTCCCCGTAAAACTAGCACCCAAGTAAAGGTGCAAACACAATGTGCATAACTGTTTTAATTTAATTGTTTTTTCACACAAGCCGTGTTTAGGACAGGAGTTGGATAGGTAGAATCAATGCCATAGTCGGAATTTGAACCATGGATCTCCCAGTCTTTAGCCAGTTGCTCTACCACTGAGCTACCATGGCTACATGCCAGCATAGCATTGAATTTCTCAACTGACTCGCATGTTTCCTGGTAAACCACATGGTGATCTCAAATTATTTTGAGATAACATACCAACATACCCTAATGGCATTTTACAATGTTGTAAGTACTTTAAGTCCCAGGATTCATAGTGTAGCCAACTATTATGGTCCATTAGTATTGATTTAATTGTTTTTTCACAAGCCGTCTGTAGGACAGGAGTTGGATAGGTAGAGTCAGACTGAAAAATTCAATGCCATAGCCAGGATTTGAACCACAGATCTTCCAGTCTCTAGCCAGTTGCTCTACCACTGAGCTGTTTGTTTTAATTTGTTAATGTAAGGCTGCCATACATTAAAAATAAGTAAATAAATAAAATGTTAATATAATCAGTTATTAAGCATATGTTTTCAAAAATCTCCCATGTTTGACCATATTGAACAATGGAAGTCATAGAGATATACTTTTTATTATGTTGGACTACTAGAATATAAATAGAAAAACAAATATACCAAGAAGGTTTTTTTTCAATGTTACCTTGCTTAGGCAGAGGATATGGAACTCCAAAGAAGTCTTCATAATAGTCCATAGCATTTGTTGCTGTTACAAGTGCAAATTCAGCCTGAGATATCATCTCGCTGGGAGCATACACAGAGACAGATATCTTCTTCTGCGTGAGCCGAGTGATGCGCTTGTAGTCACACACTACAAACGCTACAAGGTATGTGCTCATTTCCACAGATTCCTGGAAGTCATCTCTTAACTGAAACATGTATTATGCATCTTCATTAAAAATAATAAGAGAATCAACATTCAAGAATATCTTATCAGTAACAATATGTTAACTACACCAAGTGATCAAATTTATTTGGAATTTATGGTGAGAGAATTTGAATAATGATGTAAGTGCTAGTCAGTGGGCCCTATTACAGCTCAATCTAGCAGCTAAGATAAAACTAGTGTATACCAGAACATTAGTTAGTATTAGTATTCCCTCTTAAAGCCTCGAGAGCATGCTAAATAAACATCAGATACAATGCAAGAATGCAGGCCTTTAAATGTATTCCATGAAAATGACTGCTACGACAAACAGAGAAGAAACCAGATCCAGATTGAAGCAGAAGCATTACAATATGTCCAAGAGTAATGTGTCAAAATGTGTCATTTCAAGAAACAGCTACAAAGAAATAAAACAAAGGGTCTCAATAGCCTGGAGAAAGTTTTGGAGCTTAAGCTACATCCTAATGGCCAAGTAGCAATTGCTAAATGTCAAACAAGAGATCCTACAGAGCTGCATCCTCCCAGCATTAATATATGGAGCACAAACATGGAAATTTAGATCCATATATTGTTGCGAGTCAACTAAAAATTTTAATTCCGGTTGGTACAGCAATAATTATTGTAGCTCCTGTTTTAAAACTTTCTTTCTTTTTAGGAAATTTTATATTCATTGGTATATAATATAGTTTTTATGGATTTTTTTTTTTAATTGCACAACAACCTAGCAACAAAGGACAACCCTGCAGGTCACCCAGAGAAAGATGGAAAGGAGATATTACAGACATTAATACGAGACCAGACAAGAAACACCAAAGTTGAGAGAAGGACACGAGTGAAGGATGCAGTGACTGCAGCACAAGTAGTGAAATGGAGATCGGCAGGCCACATGCAACACTTAACAACAATCATTGGACAAACATAGCAACAGTATGGAACCCAAGAGAAGGGAGAGGGGGCCTGGTAAACAAAGAACGAGATCGGTGGATGAAATGAAGAGAAACACTACCAACATCTGGACCAGGATTGCGAGGAACCATGATGCTTGGGAGACTCAAGAAAAAGTGTACAAGAACTGACATACTCAGTGTAACCATGGGCCTAGGAAGAAGGGACATACCAGAATAGGAAAGTGAGAGTGAGAATAAGTGTTTAAGAGTAAAAGTGTTTGGTGTATAAAACCAGGCTAAAGACAAATTAACTAAGACACAAAGGTAGGTAAATTCCACATTTATTGCTCAAATGTGGAAGGTGCCTTGTTGCAATTAAGGGATATTATTATTATTATTTTGTATTAGTATGTTAAAGAATTAACATAGCTTGATTGGCAGATTTTGACATATGACAGGATACTGTCAATTTCATTGAAGTGAAGTGCATGACCAAGTATCACATTTTCATAATCAAAAACTTCTTTTAATCTGATAGAATATTGAAGGAATGTTTTATGATGATGCTGTCCCCTGCATACATGAACTTCTTAGTGCTTTCTCTGAATTTCAGCAATTATTTTGCAATACCCCCTATAAAAAGGCTAACGACAGCAACACCTCAGGTTAAGTAAGAGAAGTGCTATTATTTTTATTTCTGTTTATTGTACTGTGATTTATTACCTCATTTTATTTGCATATATTTATTTTTCATTTAAGTTAGTTCAGACCATGGTTCAAATTCTGGTAGATGCTATTAACTGGATAAGTTTTTATCCAAATTTTCTCCAATTCAGAGTAGGTGAATACTGGGTGACTTAATATTGAGGAATAATTAGAACAGATTATTTTATTTGTCTTATCTTTGTATCAGGGTAGGTAGGCGGCACTGTGGCTGAGTTATTAGTCCGCTCGCCTCCTAGGTGGCCTGGTTTTGATCTCAAGAGCCCACATGTGGGATTTGTGGTGGATGAAGAGGTGTCTGGATGGGTTTTTACCAAGTCCTCCGGTTTCCCCTGCCACTTATGCCACCAACTGCTTCATCATCACCTTTCCTATCATCCATTTTACTTCCATTTCGTATCATCCACTTCCTCATGTTCATGCCTAGCTATGGGCCAACCACTTGTTCCAGGTTCTCCATTCTGTGGTTTGGCCTGTTGGCTCCACTTCTGATCCCTAGGCATCTACTTGTAAGTCCCAGGGAGGTGTCAGTCCTACAATATGGTGAGGGTAAGCCGACTACGAAAATCAGAGTAGGTATGAAGGTCATAATGAAAGTTGCAAGAAACCCACTGTTAAAATTCAAATTCCATAAAAGTAACAGATCATATTTTGCAGATTTACACCATGCTACCATATTGTGATGTTAGCATCTTCTGTCACATGACCACAGGCATTATTTGCAAAATAGCTGACATCAATATTTCGTTTTGACAAGCTGGTGCCTTGAAATTCTTACTACAAATGGAAAATCTGCTGGTAAAATACACCTCACACTTCAACATGCCTATGGAGACGTCTGCAGCATTAGATGTGTGATACATTTCAAAGATGGGAACATGAGTATCTAAGATGACTCTTGTAGGGTCGCTCTCAAACTGTTTCCCGGAACACAACAAGGAAATAGTTGATGGGCTCATTAGGGAAGACAGGGATGTTACTGTGGATAAAATCACTGCAAAATTTGCAGTAGAACATAGGATGGTACAAGAAATGATCAAAAGCTTAGGTTATTGAAAGTTTGCGCCCATTGGGCTCCACATTAATTGACTGAAGGCCACAAACTACAGAGAATAACTATCACCCAAAACTTTCTTCAGAGTTTTCAAAATAAATCTGATGAATTTTGATGAGTACTATGACAGGCAATGAAAGCTCCATTATTATAAGCCTCAAACAAAGTTTGAATGGCACCACTTGTAGGACATTTGAAAAGCAGTGCATCAGTGTCTTTGGGTAGTTGGAACAGAGTTCTTTCGTAATGGTGTTTTCAATCTTACAGAACATGAGAAAAACGTGTACCAAGAAATGGAGACTATGTTAAAAGGTGACAGAAAATTCTGCAGATTAAGTTGATGTACTTGGTGTGCATAAAAAATAAAGATTAAGATTTTTAAAAAGTGTTGCTCAAGAATTTTAATATAATCCTCATTTTTAAAATGAAGTAAAGCTTAACTACATATACATAGATAGCATTGCAATCTGTAGATCCTATTATGAGATTAGATTCTATGCCCAAGCTCTAGGATGTAGATCATGTCAAGAATTATTTATTCATACTTATTAATACATTTATTTGCAAATAATAACTGACAATGAATTTTCAGAGGTGTCAGTTTTGCATAATTTTCAATTACATGTCTGTTTCCAAAAGCATACTCAAACACATGCATTCTTAGAATATTTGTGTTTATTATATTTACAATGTTACACTACTACCAGTGTTTTTTGATTGAATGAAATCCTCCTCTGTATAGAAGGTGTGAGTAATAAGGTATCTTTTTAATTCTGATCTCAACTTGTTTTTGTTCATTTGTAATTCTTTTATAGAAGAGGGAAGTGAATTAAAGAAACTATTCCTTTCTAGTAAACCCCTTTTTAGAATAACTGCAAATCATTTGTTGGTCTATGTAAGTCCTGCCTATGTCTGGTCTCTTTGTTATGAATATCTGTATTTTTTGTAAACTTTTCTGGGTCATTTATTACAAATAACAATATGGCTAGAATATATTCACAGGCTAATGGTAAAATTCCAAACATTTTGAAAAGTGGTTTGCAGTGAGTTGGTTGTCTTTCTCCTGCCATTATTCTTATTACCTTTTTTTGCATAATGAACACTTTTTTTTGTATTTCCCCAAGGAAATTGGAATGGACACAAAGTGGTTTCCATCAAGTTATAAATTCAATGCATTTGTTGTCTTCTAAGATCTCACTAGTGGGTATGAGATTAGAAAAAAAAAAAAAAATAGAAAAATCTGATGTGTTCCATTCACATGACTTTCTCTATAACTCTGCAATAAATTATTGTTAAAAAGCTTATGCTTCTATTTACTTCCTGCTAATCGAGAAAAAACTAGCGCAAATAGTCTTATTACTTGCTTCCTTGTAAGTAGAAGCGAAATAAGGGAGTACTATAGGTTAAAGTGATGGTCAAAAGCTGGTTCCTTTGTTTGTATGGACACGACTTCACAAAGTCCTGAATGAGAAAAGTATGTTTTTTATAGCTGAAACCAAAAATAAGGAATATCTCAAAAAACAATCAACTCCACGAAAAAAATGTATATAACATAAATTGTATGTTTTAAAGTGCTCTACATTTGTTGTGTGGTAAGTTTTTGTCCATCTCTTACGGTTTAGCAGTCATGCAAAATTTCGTAAAATTGACCCAGAATAAAGTAGTCTTCAGAGGCTATTCCCAGAAAATTCAAAATATATATTTTATTTGTCAGGTAAATATCTTTAATATATGATATTTTATTCAAAATCGTTAGAGCCATCTTTTAGAAAATCAAAATTTTCGAAAAAAGTTCTATGTAAAGGGTAATTCGGGGTGGGGGAATTTTTCTCAAAATCTTCGTGTCGCTTCCCTGGAAGATACTAAACTTAAATACCAAGTTTGGTATTTTACCGACTTTTCGTTTTTGAGTTATCGTGTTCACAGACACACTGATACACACACACACACACACACACACACACACACACACACACACACACACACACACACAGACCTTTTTCTGAAAATACTTTTTTTGGATACAGGGGACCCTAAAACATATATTTCCGGTGAAATCTCGGTATCAAATTTTTTGGTGGAGTGCAATACCTTCTCTATACACTATGTACATAGTGCATATAGAGAAAGTAAAAATATAGAAACCATAAGACAGAGGAAAGAAACTTAACAGTTATGTGGGACAAATAACAGCCCCAAGAGCCACAAAGGCACCTAGTTTTAGAATAACTCATGTTCAGCGTGCAAGAAGCACTGCCACAACATGGACTTTCTTAGAAATAAATCACATTCAAACAAAAAAGGCACAGATATCCATGAGAATGCATAGAAGTAATTCACATTCAGATTATCAGAGGTGTCGATATATCCATGGCTGTTTGTAGGTCCTTAGAACCATTTGGCTATAATGAAGATATGTTCTATAATAGTGACATCCTCAATTCAAATTCTTTCATTGTAAATTCTAAATAAATTTGAGCACTTAATACATTGTTAGGAAAACATTATAAATAGCTTTCACAGTTTCCATCTATAACCCTGTTTTAGTGCAAAATTTTGTAAAACCACCCTATACCTAATTATCATGTGATTAATGACACTTTCTTATACAAATTACAAGATAAAATTAAATAACTACTCTACTTTAAATTTGGCTTAGGCGTTTTGAAAAGAATAGTCTTAACTTAAATACCAACAGAACTGTCAACATGTATTTTGGAAGTAAAACTGTTCAAGAATCCTGCCATATTTCAATTAACTGTACTAAAATTAAAAAGATAAAAGATTTGCAAGATTTTAGGTAACATAACCAATTCCAATTTATTTTGCCACTGCCATATTAATTTTTTAAGTGAAAAACTGAGCCACCTATTTTATGTATTCTATGTCCTGGAAAAATCTCTATTCAATGGATTTTCATTGAAAATAAAAGAGCTTGAATTTTGGTTAAATTGCAAAGCCAAAAAAAATTGGTAATACAATTGTTTGGTTCTTAGTATACACCTATCTCCATAGCTTACATCACTGAACCATATGCTTCAAAAGTTACTTAAAAGGTGCAGAACTTTCAATAACCTATATAATGTTATATGCATATTGAATTTTTATTTTAAATGTTATATATTGTAATTAAATTTCACTTTGTATATAAAAATATTTTGATGATGCCACAAATCAAGTTGATCCCATGGCTAACAAAGCATCTGTCTAAGGCTCAGGAAATCTGTATAGCATATTTCAAGGGGAGGGAAAGATATTTATCATCAACATGTGAAGTTTACAGACCATAATACAAAATAATAAATCCTAATCTTAGTAAGTTATGTAAAATGCTTATAGTCTGGAAGTGATAATGCACATTTTAAGACTGCAAGAGCACCAATAGAAGAATTCTGTATGGTACTGTGCATTTTTGCTTCTCACAACCTGACTTTTAATTAAACATCTTTGATCATGCTTATTAAATGAGTCTTTATAACACTATGGATAGTATATATGCTATCCAATTTATTGATAGCATAAATCAAATGCTCTTTCACATTTTATCACTCTACAGTATTACTTAATAGCAGTTTCTGGACTGTGTCCAGTATAGCATATGTTATCACTAATTTTCAAACAATCTTTTTAAGTCATCCTTGTTGCATCTTGTGTGTTATGTAACTGGACTTTCAAAATAAAAATGTAACATGGGTAATTTTAAGATATTTTGAGATCATTGAAAAGGTTTGCAAATGCTATACACTCACAAATACTTAAGCTCAAAGCTCAAATTCTCTGAATTTAACTGAATCCAAATTGAGAAATGTTTTTTTAAATTCTATTTTGTTTTATGTCACTATAACAACTTGGTCATATTGTGACCTATCTGTTCAGTAAGGTACCTCGTTGATGGTACCTATGTGGTGGTCAGTAGCCTTCATGGTCTCATCTCCTGCCATATTACTTTCGTTCCATGCTAAGCAGATAGTGTCAGAGTATCATCCAGTCTAGCCACTCTGCCATCCGAAGTTGATTGGTGATATGCAGCTGACTTTTTTGGGGGTCTCATCCCTTTACACTACACCACTTAGCTCTGAGACAAGCAGATGGGGTTGCCATACAGTCTACTACATTCACTTACTGTGTGCAGATGGCAGCAAAATTGCAATTATTATCTATTTTCAGTTTTACGATTATTTTAAACTAAAGGTGGAAGTTTAGGTTGTGGTGTTAAATATTCAATTTGATATTTAGCTTGCTGACTGAGGGAAACCACGAAAAACACCCAACCAGATTGGTTGGCCCATGGGGATTTGAACACATGACCTCTCAAATACAGGTTACAGACCTTACCACCTGAGCCATCCTGCAGTTGAGAAGTATTGTTGCGCATGTTATAGGCCACAATATATGGTGTAGACATTTACATGTAATTTGACTTGTGAGGACCCTTATATAAATAAGAAAGATAGCAGAGAGGATGAAACCTTTTATGCATTCTCTGCGAGTGTAAAGGCTCTAAAATTCATTGATCAGAGTAACCTTAGGCTCCTTTTTTTTTTTTTCTAGGATAATAGCAAGCATCAAATATGTTCCATTTTAAATTAGAGCCTAGAGTATAAGACACACAGAACAATATGAATCTGGTGGAAGCTTTTAAAAGACCAGCTCAATCCCAAATGATATTTATCAATGAGTTCATGGCTATTTCAATATAAATAATAGGTACCACCACTATTATAAAAAATACACACCATAAAATTAATTTCTATGTGAATGCTGTTTGAAAACATATTATTGTCACAAACCAACTACTGAAACAATGCCTAACCTCAAAAGTAAAGGTAAAATGTTACATTAACCCACAATTGGTGATATATAAGAGCTGCGTTCACATTTGAGTTCAAAGTTTGTTTACATTGTTTACCACTGAAACCAAAAGCAAGAAACTTTCACTGCTTAATAATGGACTAATTTAATATGGCCATATGTTCTGAAGCTGAAAACAGATTTTTACTTGCTCTATTACATATAGTTTGTAGGGGAAGTGTTGTAGATATTCCATCCAAAAATTTGATCTCAACATTTTATCAGAAATATGTTTCAAGGACTCCTGAGTTCAAAAAAAGCATTTTTACTTTCTCTGCTACATATAGAACTCCAGTGAGAACTGGGAAATATTATAATAACAATAATAATAATAATAATAATAATAATAATAATAATAATAATAGTAGTGTAGTCGCCCTCTGTGGTGTAATGGTTACCAAGCTAACTTCATATACTCAAGGTCAGGGGTTCAAACCTGGCAGAGGACAATGAATTTTTTTTGGAATAGAAGGGACGGGATTTACGGCACTTAAAAGAACCTCGAGGCATCTGGGCAAAATTAAGCACTCTTTCATGCCCAATATAGAATGGGACACTAAGAACCACAGCAGTTAAAGAGCATCCATAAATAAAATGCTATTTCCATTTAATAATAGCGCAGTAATTTCAACTGATGAAATAAAGACATCTCAGCTTGGCATATATAAATTGGTTTTATATTAATTATAGTAATAATAAAGTTAACAGCTCCTATAATTCTTGATATACCCACATTGGCCTCAACTTATTTTTTTATTTATTCAGGGGTTGTCAAAAAATTTATTTCTGGTGAAATAATTGTATCAAGATTTTTTAACGGAATGCAATATTCTCAACTACTAGTAGTGAAAGCAAAAACGTAAAACTTAAGAAGAACATTTACTCTTTAAACAAACTAATTACACATATGAGCTTGACTAAATCTTAAACTTTTATCTTAATCTTAACTACCTTAGTTGGAAATAAATGATGAACAATGTTTGCTCCATAAAAATGTATTTAAATATATAGGAGATGCAATTATTTGATACCAATAACCTCTATGAAAGTTTTTATCCCCTAAATAAATCAAGATTAGTTTGTCTCCAAGGCACTCTTAGATACTATATGTTCATGTTGTGCTTCTATAATTTTGAAATATATTAAAGCTGGTTTCTTTGGAAGGCAGCTTTTGAAGAAGATGGAGCTAAAACACTACATAGTACAAAAAAGTAATTCAAAAAATGAAATTAATGAACAGAGTAATTATCTTTATACAAAGTTTTGGATAAGATATGAAAAATAAAGCATAAAGGGAAAGTAAATGTGCAAAATAATTTGATACTGCTACTTATGCAGCAATACCTTTAAGTTTTGAAAATTCCATTAACATTTAGTGATTTTGTCAGACACAAAACATGCTATGATGGCAACAATAAGCTAACCAGACCAGTCCCCATGTAGAAACCAGCATCTTCTGTGCTGGTTACTGGCATGTTGAACAGTGCTATGTGGAATCTGTCTCTGAATATGGACATCTTGAATTTGGCTTTGAACTGCGGCTCATCAAAGCAAGGAAATGCAGATCTTGCATATGTTGGTTCAAAATGAGTTGTTGCCAGGTACCTGAAAACAACAAAAAATTACCAGGTATCAGTGTGCAAGTCAAGCCATTAAAACTTATCCCTAAAGCTAGGAATATGTTGAATTTAATTTGATATTTCATAAAGTTATGAAATGCAACCAAACTAAAGGTCTAATTAGGATGAGCTTAATGGGATTATATTGTTTTTAATTTTCCATGTTAATGCTTCATATCAACCGCTCCAAATTATTACTCAACATCAAATTTAACAGGAAGGAAAGATTAACATTGACAAACTCTTGTTACCACAAATTATGTTAAATCAAAATAACTCAACCCTATTAGCTTCATTTGCTCCAACCATGCTAGCCTCGGCAGAAGGTGAGGGATACTTTTTCAACGCAAACAACCTTAGCATGGCATCCTTTGAAGAAGGGAGGTAAATCTGTTGGTCCTGTGTAATGCCTATTTGTACGTAAGAGTACCCAATGTCTTGAAAGAAAAGGTCCCTGGGCTAAATTTGAAATATTTAACATCCACAAGCTGTGATTTTGTCTTATAGTGCCATCTATGGGTGGCAAGTTGATCCCTCATCACCATGTCAGTAGTGGTGAACATGCAAACTAGAAAGTCCCTGATCAAGAAACCACTGTAGTGGTGGCCCAACATAAGCCAACATGATGTGAGTCCATCATTTAGGAGTCTATCTCTATTAGGAGTCTATTAGAGCAAAAAATGAAGATAGATTGAAGATGATTTATATCTGTGCCTTTTACTGCAATTGCTTGATTGTTTTATTAGAGTTGAGTTATTCTTCTAAAGATATACTATGTAGACACTGTTGCAGCTGCAATAACATGCCAGCTGCTATTTTGTTGCTGCTTATACCCTTTATTCATTTTTTTCTTGCCAATAAGAAGCTTAAATTTGTCATGAAATTTAATTATCAACAAACTTTGTGAAGAATTTAAACTTTTTATTACGAAGATAAAAATTATTAAAAGATCCACATTTATTAACTTAGACTGATATTAAATCTTTCTTTTACTTTCTCTGTCACTTATCTATGATAGCTATTGCATTCCACCCAAAATTATATATCAAAATTTCGCTACAGGGCTACTTGGGATATGACAGAAGCACTGCAATCAGGAAAACAAGTGAACAAAGTCTGTTGCAATGGTAACAGCTGGTTTGTTGCTAGAGTTGCTGATGCCAAATTACCATGCTCAATCTTGGTGATATGCTTAGCTTCAGCTAGCAGTTACTGCATTTTGTTTTTGCAGTTTTCAGTTATTTTACATCTGTGTTATTTGTTAGTAATTCATTTTATTGTTTGTGTAGCTGTGAAAATTATTTTTCTGAGAGATGTTGGCATTAGCTCCCAACTTTCGTAAACAAAACATGCACAACAATATGACAGCAGAAGTGTATGCCTAGTTGATTTGGTTTATTTATATTTCTCTATCCACAAACTTGTTTACCTTATTATTTAATTTGTGATAAAGATGAAAAACCTAAGTTGAGGTGTGATTACAATCACTTATGGCCATTTTTGTGTACCTCAATATGCACTCTCTACGACATTTCAAAGTGCATGCAATGAACAGATCAAAGTAATCAAGTGATTTTGTTTCTTGTACTTTCTTCATTTCTTTCATTTTGCTCTCTGGAGTACTCCTTAAAAGCATTTTTGTTGAATTAGTACTTTTTTCATAAATATAATTAAAAATTACTCTTTTTTTTTTTGCAGTTCCTCTGTAGATTGTTTTATTACTTTTTCTATACTTACTATGCACATAGTGTATAGAGAAGGTATTGCACTCCACCCAAAAATTTGACACCGAGATTTCACCAGAAATATATGTTTTAGGGTCCCTTGTATCAGAAAAAGTGTGTGTGTATGCATGTGTGCGTGTGTGTGTCTGTGAACATGATAACTCAAAAACGAAAAGTCGGTAAAATTCCAAACTTGGTATTTAAGTTTAGTATCTTCCAGGGATGCGACACGAAGATTTTGAGAAAAATTCCCCCCACCACAAACTACCCTTTACATGGAACTTTTTTAGAAAATTTTGATTTTTTCAAAAATGGCTCTAACGATTTTGATTAAAATATTGTGTATTAAAGATATTTACCTGACAAATAAAATATATATTTTGAACTTTCTGGGAATAGCCTCTGAAGATTACTTTATTCTGGATGAATTTTACGGAATTTTACATAACTGCTAAACCGTAAGAGATGAACAAAAACTTACCATACAAAAAATGTAGAGCATGTTAAAACACACAATTTATGTTGTATACATTTTTTTCGTGGAGTTGATCATTTTTTAGATATTCCTTGTTTTTTGTTTCAACTTTAAAAAATTTATACTTTTCTCATGCAGGAATTTGTCCACTCCTGTCCAAACAAACAAAGGAACTTCAGTCGCATAGCAACCAGCTTTTAACTATCACTTTAACCTATGGTACTCCCTTATTTCACTTCAACTTACAAGGAAGCAAGTAAGACTATTTCTGCTAATTTTTTCTCGATTAGTATGAACTAAATAGAAGCAATAATTTATTGCAGAGATGTAGAGAAAGTCATGTGAATGGAACGCATAACATTTTTTTTTATTAATATGTCCTGGTGCATGCACATGTCAGGTGAACATATGTTACTCATAATGACAAAACAGTGTTTAGTTTGGAGTTTGGCCACTAACCTGTCAGACCTCGACTTATGAAAATAGTAGTGTAAAAATACATATAATTCTGGAGTTGAGTGTAAGAAATCCTAGTGTAGATGAGTTATTTATAGTTTGGGTTAAGTATTTTAGTTGATGTAATTGAAAAAAATGCTGTTTATTTGTGTTGTATATTTGTGAAGTTATATTAAGGGTAGAGATACATTTTTGAAGTCCACTGAAAAGCTTTTAAAAAGCACCATATAAATTTCTAAGAATGGTACATCTCTCTTAAAAACAAAAGTATTGGATAAATCACAACTGGTATATAAGTTCCAAAAAAAGCCTATACATAAAGATACGCTTTCCTTGTTGACAATTACTTCCTGCAATTGGATTGTCCAGTTGAAATGGTGTAAACAAACACCTAAATGAGTTTAAGCCATAAGGAAGAATCAAAATGTAGTAAATATGTATGATATAATTAAAATCTTTGCTGTGCAGTTGGCACTAGCTGGGACAGTTGTATTATTTTACCTCTTTGTAGTTCCTCTGAAATACAAATGAGAACAAGCAATCTAAAAAGCATGTTCCTTTACTAAAACATCTAAAAAATATCTGATGTGTACCATTCACACGACTTTCTCTATATCCCTGCAACAAATTATTCTTAAAAAACTTATTCTTCTATTTACTTCATGCTAATCAGAAAAAATTAGCAGAAATAGTCTTATTACTTGCTTCCTTGTAAGTAGAAGCGAAATAAGGGACTACCATAGGTTAAAGTGATAGTCAAAAGCTGGTTGCTATGTCAATGAAGTTCTTTTGTTTATATGGATAGGAGTTGACAAGTTCCTGTATGAGAAAAGTATACGTTTTTCATAGCAGAAATCAAAAGTAAGGAATGACTCAAAAACAACGAACTCCACGAAAAAAATGTATATAACATAAATTGTGTGTTTTAATGTGCTCTACATTTTTTGTGTAGTAAGTTTTTGTCCATCTCTTACGGTTTAGCAGTTATTCAAAATTCAGTAAAATTCATCCAGAATAAACTACTCTTCAGAGGCTATTCCCAGAGAATTCAAGATATACATGTTGTTTGTCAGGTAAATATCTTTAATATACGAAATTTTAATCAAAATCGCTAGAGCAATTTTTGAGAAAATCAAAATTTTCGAAAAAATTTCCATGTAAAGGGTAGTTGGGAGTGGGAGGATTTTTCTCAAAATCTTCGTGTCGCATCCCTGGAAGATACTAAACTTAAATACCAAGTTTGGTATTTTACCGACTTTTCGTTTTTGAGTTATCATGTTCACAGACACACGGACACACACACATACACACACACACACACACACACACACACACACACGCGGATCTTTTTGTGAAAATGCTTTTTTTGGATATTGGGGACCCTAAAACATATATTTCTTGTGAAATCTCAGTATCAAATTTTTGGGTGGAGTGCAATACCTTCTCTATACACTATGTACATTGTGCATATAGAGAAACTAATAAATGATTTGTTAGGGAATGTTTCTGACCTTTCTGTAAATCCTCTGCACGTCTGCAAGTCTATGACTGTATTTAAGAGTGGCTGAAATTAATATCCATGAAAAATGATGCCTTTTTAAATATTTGTGGCAGCATTTGTACCAAAAATATTTTAAATGTTTTATTTTTACAGATATTAATTCTAGCAAATCCAGCCTTACCCTTGCAGGTTCGATAAGCAGAGGATTTATTTACAAAAAGACCAAAATCATTAATTGGGAAGTCTTTTACTCTTTAGAATTTTTATTGCACCACCACTCTAGCTCCCATCCTCACATTTCCTGAGGGTAAAGGAGATAGGTATAAATCAGAAGGGGCCACACCTCTATGGAAATTATTTCTATACCGACTAACTTTGTTATTTGATGTAATCTAATGTTTCTCACCACTTATTAAACTATGTAGTCTTGTTTGACTGTGCCAGTGCACATATTTTTCAACTAATTGGTGTTAATATTTTATTCATATATGTATAAAAACTTGTGCCTTTATAGATTGATTTGAGTAACCATCGTATTGCAGTGAATGCAATTTTGTTATCTAAGTGAGTTGCCCTCTGTGGTGTAATAGTAACCATGCTAACCTCTGTACCCAAGATCGTGGGTTCAAGCCTGGCTTTCTTCAGAAAGAAGTAGAGCTGTTGGTACCGTGATGTAGATTTATGGCACGTAAAAGAACCTCAAGCCTGATAAAGAGGACTCTGAGCAAAATTAAGTGGTCTTTCATGCCCAACATAGAATGGGATGCTGAGAGCCATAGAAGTTAAAGAGCGTCCATAAATAAAACTCCATTCATTTCATTTTCCTAAGTGAGAACTGATATGTTATGTGACCGGGAGCTAGACTGAATTTACATTTGATATGTATTCCGTGCGTGCATTTGCAAACCATATAATAATTTTTGAGATATTCTACAGGAAAGTAATATGACTGCAACTCATCATATTTTTTAGAAAAAAGGCCTGCTTGCCTGCACATGTACATGTGTGAACAGCCCTTGACAGAGCCCATTCAATATGTTTCCATAAATTTGATGTAGATTTATAGGAAAATCTACTCCCACAAAGATCACATTTTGCAAATGCATCAGCTACACATGTTCCACAGAGAATTGCTTTCCATACATTTCTACTCGGTTTGCAGTTCTAGTACTAAAAATCTGAATTGTACAAATGAATTGAAATGTATGAGAACATAATCATAAGTCTCACACATTACACTTTATTTTTGCAACATCAACATTACTGAAATTAACAACATAACAACTTAAATATTCTCTTAGATTGTTAGATAAAAAATGGTAATGACATTTTGAAAGCAAGCTTTCCTGATGACTCTAAATGTTCTCAGGCTTCTGGCAATTAATTTCAATGCTTTGAAGATTTACCCTGAAGACAAAGATGATGTACATCTTCAAAAACTTGGAGTCAATCCATGAACTTACCTGACTAGAAGCCTGAGAACACTTAGAGTTGACATTTTGATAGACAATGATACTAAAGAAGAGAAGCATTAATGCCCAAATACATAGGATTATCTAATGTAATTACATTAGAAAAGCTGCACACAATCTCAGCTCATATAGGTATATAGTAAAGTTGATATCTAGTAGGCTTATTTCTTGTCAGATAGAATAATAGACAACAATGTCCATCAAAATCTTTGCAGAGGCTATTAATACTGCATAATGGGATAAGTATGTAGCCCCAGGTAAGTGATACTAATACACATATAGTGAATGATGTCACCCACACTTAGTAACAGTTAAGGAGGTAACTAATTACTCTGTATTTATCACCTCTGAAAACATTACTGAGTAAATAAAATGTTTTTCAAATGGGAAGAGTTCTGCACTGCAGAAGCGTTGAGATGCTTTATCGTGTTCTTCATTGCCGGGTCGCCCCTCTTTTCATATTTCCCTCTCACTTGCACACTGAAGATGCAAATCTGCTGGGCGAATTAATGTTTATTCATGTATATTATGAAAACTATTTGAGCTAAAAATCTGTTGATTTTATGATTCTGCTGCAAACATTACTCCCTATCTTCCTCGTGAATTATTTTTTGCAAAATTTGAATATTTTATGTTAGCGCAAGTAGTATTTATGAGAGACGGACGGAATCATGTAGCATGTTACTCCCCAGTTAAGCATGAATGCAATAGGTCAACACAGCAGCACTCCGATTGGCTGCCGGCCTGGTGGCGCTCAAGGACAAACCTCCTCCTATTTGAAAGTCACTGTAGTTGCATTGTAATCATTACATTTGTAACATATTGGGTGGCTAGTTAATCTCTATTTCTGTTACTTCTGTAACCATTAAAATGTAACCATCACATTATTTTCTACCCATCCTTAATAGGGAATAATGCCTCTTTTAGTTGTGCAAAATGTCAGAGCCAGAAATACAGCAGCAGTATTATAGTCAGGGATACATTTATTAAATTCCTTGTTCTCATTTATATTTTGGAAGAATTGTAGAAGGAAATTGACACAGCTGCCTTTCTTGTAACTGTTCCTTCCACAACTCTAACTGCAAGGCAAAAAATTAGTGTAGAATTAAAATTACAACAGCAACGTGTGCTTGCATAATAAAAACAGCAAGATTTAATAAACACTGTAGCATAGCGATTCATCTGGGCAAGACATTTATGAAATTAACAAGAAACTACAGAGAGGAAAATGTCCTTTGGAATGATCATACAATAGAGCTGAACCTTAATGGCATTAACTATAGTCCTAGTAAAATCCTTATCTAACAAATGTAGATAAACTTACTTGGTTTCACCATCCTCAGTATGATAACTACTGATATAAAATCCTTCAAGTTCCCGAGACAACCTATAATTGAAGCGAAGGTTCAAGATGTAATGTGCCTTAGGTCTGAGTTTTCCTTTAATCTGCAAATACATCTGCTGAGCTGGTGGATACTCCAGGAGCTTTACAATTGTTAACTGTTGCCCCCTCATATTCTGAATATTCTGAAAACAAAACAATTTGTGTTTATTAAATGTATTAATATTAATTAACTATAAAACTTAGAATGGCATTTTTGATAATTAAGCATTTTGACATTGCTTTAAGCCCAATTGTTTATAGTAATAAAGATAGAAACTGTATTTCTAATGGATGGTAAAGCCCAAGCAGTCTGAGTTGGTAGCTTGTATTCTGGCACTTAATAAAATTAAACAGTATATTGTTGTTCTGCTCCTTTCTTGATATTAGATTAGAAAGCATTCTGTAGGTTCGTTTAGTCCAGGAAGCCACTGAACATAGAACTTGTCAAGACATACACATGTATACATGTTTATATACTATGGGGGAAAAAAACAAACAACAATGTATAAAAGCTCGAGCTAAAAGCATGGGTTACAAAAACAACAGAATAGACATATAATCACACCATTTGCATTTGAGGCCTCTACTGTACTTAATGTGCTCTATAAAAGCACATCAACTTCCTTTCTTTTTTTTTTTTTCTTTTTTTTTTTGTAAGCACATAAAAACAAAGAGTATCAAAAATTAGTGTTAAAATGTATAAAGAAATATAATTTCATTATATGTAACATTGATGCAATGTCAGATGATAGTTTTCTAATTATCAACATAATAGTTACTACTAGTAATTATATAAAACTAAAATATGATTAATGTATTATGTACTCTTCATAAATGTCAACAAATTACAATACATATTTACAAATATGTTATAGAATTTCCAATGCAAAAATTTACAATTATGCACTAGAGTATAAAATATCAAAGCATCAGGCTTTACAGACCTTGTGTCATTGCTAAATACTAAAAAATTCATTTGATACATTCGTGCAAGTCAAAGTATACATCAGTTTAATTTTAATATAAAACACACACACACACTAATATACACAAAATGCAATACATTATAATACCTATAAATACAATGATTGTTGACAGTATTGTCAGACAGATTTGTCACTTAAATATTCGTCTACAGTGTAAAATGATTTATTGCAAAGGTACTCCTTAAGAGAGGCCTTAAAAGCCCTGAAATTCCCAAAATTTTCTTTGAGATTACTGGGGAGAGCATTAAATATCTTGATTGTTTCATAATATACACCTTTCTGGAAGCAACGAAGAAAGGCATTGGGACGATGTCTAGTATTAATGTTATGAATGTCCATGTTTGTTATAAAACTATGTCAATTAACTGCATAGGATTTTAAAATGAATAATATATAAACACAAGGTAAGGTGAGTATGCCCAATTTTTAAATAGTTCTTTGCATGTCTGCTATAAGCAATACAGATTATTCGTATAGCTTTCTTCTGTATCTGGAATATGCATTTACTATCCACTGCATTACCCCAGAATATTATTCCATACTCGATGATGGAGTTAAAGTAGGCAAAATACACCAATTTAAGTGTATCGATTGAGTGAAATTTAACCAGTGCACGGAGAGCATAATATGCTGAGCTAAGTTTAGGTATGATGTAGCTAATATGTGACTTCCATACCAAATGCTTATCTACCTGACGGCCGCCAAGAAATTTGACTTCATTTAGCTGTTCTAACAATGTATCATTAATTCCTATTTCTATGTGTGTTTGTGGTGAGCAAGCAGTTATAAATTTAATTGTTTTTGTTTTTTCAAGGTTTACTGAGAGTTTGTTTGCTTTGTACCAATTTGACATACAATTTAGAACATAGTTTAATTTTACTACACAGTCATTGAAATCTTTACTTGTTACTAGAACACTAGTGTCATCTGCAAATAAATGAATACTTGCAATACTGTTAATGTATAATGGGAGGTCATTTATGTAAACCAAGAACAAAAGAGGCCCTAAGATTGATCCCTGGGGAACACCATGTTTTACTGATTTCCATTCTGAGGCACTGTTTTGATACCCACTGGAGTTATTAATTTCAACCCTTTGTTTTCTCTTCTCTAGGTATGAAATGAACCAATCTAATATGTTATTCTTTATTCAATAGAAATGTAGTTTTGCTATCAGAATCTCATGATTCACACAATCAAAAGCCTTTGCTAGGTCTCAAAAGATTCCACCAACATGTTCCTTTTCATTTAATGCTGTTAACACTTTATGCGTAAGCTTGTAGGTTGCATATGTCATTAAACGCTGCAAGTTTGTCATTGAAGAAGCAATATTGCATAAACGCTGAAAAGTTAATTACACAGGACAAGCAAAAGTAAAACACTATATAGAAACTTACATTTAGATTCACAAAGACAGTGGTATAGCCAGAGGGGGGGTTTAAGAAGATACTGTTCAAAACCACGTCTCTTCAAAACACAGCAAGATAAATTTTTCTTTTCACTTTCTCTACACAAGCGGCAGAGAAAGTATTGTATCCCACCCAAAAATTTAATATTGAGACTTCAGGGAAATACATGTTTTGAGGCTCCCTGAGTCTGAACAGCATAAGTTAAAAATGAAAAGACTGTTAAAAACCAAACTTGGTTTCGAAAAGTTTGATTTTCTCAAAAATGGCTAACGACTTTGATTAAAATGCCATATATTAAAGATATTTACATGGCTAATAAAATGTATATCTTTAGTTTTCTGAGAATAGCTTCTGAAGTCCTCTTCATCTTGGAGGACTTTTACATAACCAGTAAACATAACAGATAGACAAAATCTTACTACATAAAAATTGTAGAACTCGTTAAAAGAAGCAATTTGTCTTATACCTACATTTTTTTGTTGAATCAACCATTTCTAAGATATTCCTTGTTGTTAGTTTCAATTTTAAAATATTATACTTTTCTCACATGGGAATTTGTCATTCACTTAATACATCTTATGTTTTACTCTTGGCAATTAAAGAGAACTGAATTTCAATTTCATTGCATAGCAACATTCCTTCTAAAAGATTTGACTATTGATCTAAACTATATTCCCTAGTTTCCCTTCTACTTACAAGTAAGTATGTAATATGACCATTTCTGCTGTTGTTTATCTTGATTAGTATGTGGTACATGAATAGAAGAATAAACTTTTGTAGTAATGGTTTGTTTGCAGAATAGGTAGAGAAAATAAGAGAATGGAACACATAAACGTCAGATTTTTTTGACATGATATTCATACTGCAAGTGCATTGCCATTTGAAGAGAAAAAATTGTGATTATATTACGTTGTCTTATTAATACAGGTAGAATAGGAATTAAAAGGAATTACTTTAAGGTAGTTGACATTTTAACCAATTTGTTTCAAAATTTTGTCATAAATTTGGTTTACACAATTATAAGAAATTAATTTTCATTCCTATGTAACAAAATTTCCAAGAAAATAATTTTGAGAAAATGAAAATCAAGTCATACACTTCTTTACTATCAAACAAAATCAGTATAATTCCTGACAAAGTATGTAATGTAGATTGATATCTAATGGCTTTGAAATTCCACTATTTAAATGGTTTAACTATATTTATTATTCATGTTAGAACTGGACAAAGAACTGTGAGCAAAGATTCAAGCAGAAAAGTTCTTGTCTGGGCAAATTCTTTTCCTCATCTAGTGCTTTGCTTGCACCAAGTCATGTAAGGTAATGAAATATTTGGTTGGTGACCAAAGTTTGAGTTCACAGACAATATATATCTGACTGATTCAGTTGCTGCCATGAAGTGTGTGCATGGTCTCCAGAGGAAAAATTGGCAGTCCTGGCCATGTCATTCAAATCGATGAATGGAAAATAGAATATGAAATTACATCAGAGGTGTATTGTAGAGGGTGACTGGATTCTTCAAATGATAGATGTTCAAACAAATAAGGTGCAGATGACAATATGCAATAATAATAATAATAATAATAATAATAATAATAATAATAATAATTATTATTATTATTATTATTATTATTATTATTGTTGTTGTGCAGTATTGATTAGATTTAGGCTAGGCTTATAATGAATGAGTAGTATCGTAATTTAGGGACAAAATTTACATAGTCATACAGCTAGTGTAATTTATTGAATGAAAAATCTGATGTGCTCCATTCACATGACTTTCTCTAATCTCTGCAATGAAGTATTGTTAAAAAGCTAATGCTTCTATTTACTTCATGCTAATTGAGAAAATAATTAGTAGAAATAGTCTTATTACCTGCTTCCTTGTAAGTAGAAGCGAAATAAGGGAGTACCATAGGTTAAAGTGATAGTCAAAAGCTGGTTGCTATGTGACTGAAGTTCCTTTGTTTGTATGGACAGGAGTTGACAACTTCCTGTATGAGAAAAGTTCAGTTTTTCAAACCTGAAGACAAAAAATAGGATTATCTCAAAAACGATTAACTCTGGGAAAAAAATGTATATAACATAAATTGTGTGTTTTAATGTGCTCTACATTTTTTGTGGGGTAAGTTTTTGTCTATCTCTTACGGTTTAGTAGTTATGCAAAATTCCATAAAATTGATCCAGAATAAAGTAGTCTTCAGAGGCTATTCCCAGAAAATTCAAGATATACATTTTATTTGTGAGGTAAATATCTTTAATATACAATATTTTAATCAAAATCGTTAGAGCCATTTTTGAGAAAATCAAAAATGTTGAAAAAAAGTTCCATGTAAAGAGCAGTTGGGGGTGGAGGGGTTTTCTTCAAAATCTTTGTGTCGCATCCTTGGACAATACCAAACTTAAATACCAAATAAAGAACTAATGTTGCTTAGGGTAGATGTAAACATTTATAGTGAAATCATAGTGCAGAATGCTGGAACTGGTGATACTCTTAATGAAATAAAACCTAATGTGCAAGTGATAACATCATTCTCCCTTGTAGTCCACCATCTTATAACATTTAATTTAATGTTTTATGTAAAGAGGAATTGATGCAGCAATTTCTGCATTATGTTTGCATTATCGTTTTGTCAAAAGTTTTCTACATATTAATTTAGTAAAATTGCTGCTATAAAGGAAAACAATTTTTTTTAAAATGGTTCACCATTCATGTAAATACTTGAACATTCTGTAGCCTTCTTACCTTTTCTGTTATTGTCAAGTTTTTACTGTGGAAGACAATGAAGTTGGTCTCTTTATCAACATGTATTTCTATTGTCACCTGTCCTGAAAATAAAGCAAAACAATGCAGTATTAATTATGCAGGTTAAATATACAGTGCAACCTTGTTGATTCAGACAAGCATCCTTAAAAAAGTCTGCAAATTCTAACTTAAATTGTAGTACTGCACTATATCAATCTTAAGAAAATTGCTCATTTTATTTTTGCACAGACTGTACAATAGGAATTTCTTAGGAATTCCAGGAGTACATTATTGACAATGGTACATTAGGCTGCTCTCCTTCCCACATGCTTGCTGTAATAGAGTGCATAATGTTGTTTAGTAAACCTATAATATCATTGGGCAAACATAAGCACAAATTGCTTACAATACACGAGAAACTGAAAATTATTGGAATGCTTGAAAATTGTGCCACTGTTGCATGAGTATGTGCGGAATATGGAATTGCAAAACAAACAGTTTCGGGCATAAAAAAGAAAAAGGGTGAGCTCTTATCATTTTTGATTAAATGTGACATAAATGAGGAAAATTGTCAGGTCAAACGAATGCAGCAGCCAGCTGAACAAAAGTTAGAAGATGCAACATACAAGTGGTACGAACAATTTTGTGCAAGCAAAATTGCAGTGATGTCTTGCGAAACAACTTGGTATCAATGAATTTTTGGCTAGTTCGGGCTGGTTACAGATTCCGCAAGTGGTATAACATAGTGAACAAAAAGATGTGGAGAAAGCTTAAGTGCTGATACGTCAGTGTTGACCCATTTAGAAAAAAACTAAAATCCATCCATCCAGAAGAAAAGCTAGGCAATCACATCATGACTGATGAAGAAATTGTGGAAAGTGTAAGCAATGCAAGGGACACTAGTAGCGAATCTAAGGCTGAGGATGTGGATTTTGGAAAGTCGAAAGTGAAATTAAGTGAAGTTAAACAGCTTCTGAATTGTGTAATAGACTTTGTCGAGAAAACTGACAATAAACAGATTTCCATATACTACCATCACTTGAGGAGTCTTTGTGATCTTATTGTGAAAGAGATGTGTGATATACCACAAAAGAAAATTGATAGTTTCTTCAAACCAAGCAAATAAAGATTTTTTAATTAAAATCAGGTGGGCCTATTGTATCTTACATTCTAATAAAATTATACAGTACTCTAATTTCATTTACAATTTTTCTCTGTGGTATTTATTTCACTTAATTCGAACTTTTGAGCCCCAATTGGTCTGGATTAATGATGTTTTACTGTATGCCTATATAAAAGGGGCACATTTTGTAGACTTTGAAAATGGCTTTTGACATTACAAACAAGGATGCTTTGACATTTAAACTGAGGAATAAAGGAATAAATAATTTACTTATAGAGGGTGTACAAAAATTGCATGAAGGAAATAAATTTTGCGTCAGATACAAAGAAATAAAACTACAGATCATATGCAACAAAATGTATGTATAAGGCAAGGATGCAAACTGAGTCCAATAATGTGACAATTTTAATTGTTTTCTCACAGAAGCTGTGTGTAGGACAGGAATTGGATAGGTAGAGTCAGACTGAAAAATTCAATGCTATAGCCTGGATTTGAATCACAGATCTAGCTGGTTGCTCTACCACTGAGCTACTATGGCAACATGCCGGCATAGCATTGAATTTCTCAACTGACTTGCATGTTTCCCAGTAAGCTACAAGGTGATCTCAAATTATTTTGAGATGGCAACCCCAATGGCAACTTACAATGTTGTAAGTACTTCAAGTCCCAGGATTTATAGTATAGCCAACTATTATGGACATGCGAGTAAGTTGAGAAATTCAATGCTATGCCGGCATGTTCCCATGGTAGCTGAGTGGTAGAGCTACTGGCTAGAGACTGCGAGATCCATGGTTCAAATCCTGGCTATGGCATTGAATTTTTCAGTCTGACTCTACCTGAGTCCAATATTATTAACTCTATTTATAGATGACATACTATATAGATTAATGAAAAGCAATAAACACTATCCAGTTATAGGAAAGAAACAGATACCAAGTCTTATTTTGGAGGGTCTTATGGCAGGAGTAGTAACAGTGATAGGGTTACACCATGCTATTAATGAAATCATTAGATTTTGCTTGGAGTGGGGATTAAGGGTAGACATAAAAAAGTCTAAGATAATGGTATTTAACAAAGGAGCAAATTTAAAAAGACAGGAAAGATGGTTTATAAATGGAGAGCCAATTGATGTGAAAGAATTTGATTACTTGGGATCAGATTTGCACGCAATAGTAAAAGGGAGGCACAATTCAAAAGAAACTGACAGTGAAAGCTATCAGAGTTTGTTTATAAAAACAACCACATTAACAATGAAATGGCTGGAAAGACTTTATGAAGTAGTGCTTTAGTCAAGATGCCCTGTAGAGTAGAAATCTGGGGAGTGACAAAGGGATGGCTAAAGATAGGTAGATAGTTCATAGAATATTTCCCACTGGCAGAGTAAGGAAGGCTGGGAGAAAAACCATAATAGTAGAAAGAATTTTTTGAGCTACTGATATTAGATGTACAAATTTAGATGGTAATAATATAATAAAAGAATGCTTGAAGTTTCAAAAAGAATATAATTGAAAGAGAGTTTGTATGGGAAGTTGGGGATGAGATTAGAGGAAATAGGCATGATGAATATTTGGTTATTAGATAAAAAAAATCTGATTTGTTCCATTCACATGACTTTCTCTGCATCTTTGCAAAAAATTATTGTATAAAAGCTTATACTTCATGCTAATCAAGAAAAGTTAGCAGAAATAGTCTTATTACTTGATTCCCTGTAAGTAGAAGTGAAATAAGGGAGTATCATAGGCTACGTATTATTCAAAAGATGGTTGCTATGTGACTGAAGTTCCTTTGTATGGGCACGAGTTGACAAATTCCGGTATGAGAAAAGTTTAAAGTTAAAACTAATAACCAGGAATATCTCAAAAACGATTCACTCCAAGAAAAAAATCATTGTGTATTTTAACAAGCTCTACATTTTCTGTTTAGTAAGTTTTTTTCTATCTCTTATGGTTTGCCAGTTATGCAAAATTCCATAAAATTCATCCAGAATAAAGTAGTCTTAGAGGCTATTCCCAGAAAATTCAAGATATACATTTTATTTGTCAGGTAAGTATCTTTAATATACAGTATTTTAATCAAAATCGTTAAGAGGCATTTTTGAGAAAATCAAAATTTTCGAAAATTTTTCCATGTAAAGGGTGGGGTGGGGGAATTTTTTTGAAAATCTTCATGTCACATCCTTGGAAGATACTGAACTTAAATACCAACTTTGGTATTTAACAGACTTTTCATTTTTGAGCTATGCTGCCCCCCCACACACACACGCACCTTTTTCTGAAAGTGATTTTTTTGGATTCAGGGGATCCCAAAACATGTATTTCCATTGAAATCTCGGTATCAAATTTTTGGGCGCATTACAATACCTTACGTACAGACTACGTGTAGAGAAAGTAATAACAACAGTGGATTTTGGAAAGAAGTGAGGCAAGGGTGGAAGATATAAAGAAACAAGAGATATGGACAAGTTTAGAGGATAAAAGTGCTTTGAGATTATATAAGGTGGCTAAGACAAATGGGGGAGGGAAAAATACATAAACAACATGAGAAACTAGAGATACTCATTGTTGCACACAGCATTATTAGTGTTAAAACAAATAAGAAACAATTGCCCAGGTAAATGTATTAAGTGCGAGAAATTGGGTGAGTCTACATTGTTTAATAGAGCGTGAAAAGTTCAGAAGATGGAGAGAGGGTGTATGGAACAAAGAATGGAATAATTTAAATAAAGAAATAATATTGATTAAAATGTTGGTAACTCCAAGGGTAAAAGTGATTGAAATAACAATATATTTCTGAAATAATTTTATTTACCTTTCACTTCCAACGTTGTGAGATTTGGATGAATAGTGATGTTGTATCGCACTGGTCGAACATTTGAAGGAAGTCTTATGTTCACCCAGGGGAACACTTCTCCATTGGTAGCAAGTGGCACTGGTGGTGACGTTGAATTTGATAATGATTCATCCCCCAAATTTTCAGGTTTCTCTCCTGCACAAGGACATTCTGAAACATATGAAAAAAATCTGATGTGTTACACTCACATGACTTTCTCTAGCTGCTCTAAAACTTCTTACAAAATATTCTTCTTCTTTCTACACCATGCTAATCGAGATAAACATTAGCATTATGTTCTTATTACTGAGTTTCTTATAAGTAGGAGGGAATGCACTATGCTAAAGTGTTAGTCAAATGTTTTAAAAGGTATCGTTATGTGATTGCCATTGCAAATCACTTCTACTTCTTTGCCTGGCCAGGAGTAGAACAAAAGACTCTTCCTGTCTGAGAAAAGCATACACACACATTTGAAACCAATAACAAGGAATATCTGAGAAACGGTTACATCCACATCAAAAACTTAAAGGACATAAATTCTGTGTTTTAATGAGATCTACATTTTTTGTGTAGTAAGTTTTTATCTATCTCTTACGGTTTAGCAGTTAAACAAAATTTGCAAAATTCATCCAAAATAAAGAGGTCTTCAGAGGCTATTCCCAGAAAATTGAAGATATACATTTTATTTGGCATGTAAATAGTTTAATATACAGGATTTTAATCAAAGTTGTTAGAGCCATTTTTGAGAAAATCAAAATTTTTCCAAGAAAGAGTAATTTGTGGTGGGAGGATTTTCTTGAAAATCTTCGTGTTGCATCCTTAGAAGATACTAAACCTAAATACCAAGTTTGGTATTTAACAGTTTTTTTTTTTGTTTTTGGGCCATGCTATCTACACATGCATGCATGCATGCATGCGCACACGCACACACACAGATTCAGGGAACATCTTCTCTGTCCACTATGTACATTATACATGCAGGTTAGAGAAAGTAAAACTTTTTGAATACTTTAATTTTTTCTCCTTCATGAATTAAATGACCACTAGACCACAAAATATTTATAGAATATTGCACTTATTCCTGCTGCATTTTAATCATATCAAAATAGACACAAGATCATCTGAGTTGGAGTACTCATACATACTTCCACAAACCTCAGATCCTGGCTAGAGGGGAAGTAATAGCCAATACATCACACTGAGAAAAGACCATAGCAGAATGCTGGTATTGCATTTCAACACTCATTCTGCAAGATCAATGATGTCACATATTCCATTCTGCAGGCATACCCCTATGAGTAAGTGAGTAACCTGCTACTCTATGGCATACTGTGAAGCTCTAACAACCTGGGCTATTGCTTCCTGGTCTTTATATTATCATTCAATATTCACAACAGGGCAGGCAGCGCTTAGTATGTTGCATCAGACAACAAACTGATAATATTTTAAGAGAAGGCCCATACCTGGAATGCATTGTAGGGGATCAAAGTTTGTTCAGATTGCTTTGTGCATGCAGAAATTGTAACTCATATCATCATGTATTTGATCATGCAAATCAGTCTCTGTACCTCTGACATACATAGATCCTCTAATCAAGTTGAAAGCTCACAATTTGAACTTTTCCTATAATTTAATGATCATCATGGTCTTATTAATATTGTGTAATGCAAGTCCTTCACCAGTATAAAGTTCTGACAAAGTTTGAATACTCCACATCAATCAATGCATTTGTGGACATGGATTCCTATTAAAAATGATCAATTTAGCATGTCCAGCACTACACACTACATATCTTTTGAATCAACCTCAAGATACTATAAGGATACAGATCTCATTAACTAGACACCAAATATGATACTGGTAGATGATTGACACTCACATCTGAAAATCTAATAAATCTTTTAAGATATTTGTAAAAATATAATCATTTAGTGAACAGCATTAACCATATGACACTTTGTAGCAAACGTACATACTCAGCTTTAACTTATTGTTACATTGTTGCATTATTGTTATAGGTACAGATTATCTGCACATCTTCATCAGTTGTGTGTTATGACTATTGTGGACATACTTTTATATAAATTACAATAAATTTTAAATTAAATTAGTGTCCACACACAATAGGTGTACATGATTGCAATATATTTATCATTTTTACTTTCTCTACTTAGTATGCAGAACAAAGGGAAGGTATTGCATTCCGCCCAAGAATTTGATACCGAGATTACACTGGAAACAAACACATGTTTTAGATTCTCCCTGTATTAAAAAAAAACTATTTTTAGAAAAGATTCATGTGTATATGAGTGTGAACACATTAATTCAAAAACGTAAACTTGGTTAAATACCAAACTTGATATTGAAACATGATCTTCAAGCATATTTTCCCATTCCCTTTACATGTAAAAAAAAAATTAAACATTTTGATGTTCTCTAAAATGGCTAACGATTTTGATTAAAATACCTTATAACAAATAAAATGTATATCTTAATTTTCTGGGAATAGCTTCTATAGACCTCTTCATTTTGGATTTTTGCATAACTAGCAACCCATAAGTAATAGATAAAAATTTGTTACCTAATAGTATAGATCTCATTAAAACACACAATTTATGTCATACCTACACATACTTTTTATGAAGTTAAGCATATTAGATATTCCTTATTATTGGTTTAAATTTTAAAATGCCTACTTAAAGCTTTCCCAAATGGGAACTTCTTATTTCTTTTTCTTTTGTTTTACTGCAAGCCATGCAAAGAGAGAACCAAATTTTAACCAATTTTAAAAGATTTTACAATAACTTTAGCCTAGCGTATTCACTTACTTCCCTTTCTGGTTATAAGGAACTAAGTAAAAAGACCATTCATGCTAAAGCTTTTATGATTAGTATAAAATAAATAAAACAATAAGCAATAGGTCTTGTCATATAAATGGAACAATCAGGTGTTTTGTTTACCATCTCTAAGAAATTGATATATTTCTAATTAAATTGACTACTGCTCAATACTGTCAATTTTTAGCCATCTATTACAAAGATTAAATTTTCATTTTCTAGTGTCAATTGTTTATTATGCTGTATATTATTAACATGATAATGATAACAACAACAATAATAATAATAATAATAATAATACATGCGTAAGCTTTCACGGCCGGTGTCCATAGTTTTAAAATTTAAAATTTTAAAACTAAGTTCTTTTTGAGTTAGCGACGTGAGCACATTTCCTCTGAAGATGTCCCTCACAGACAGGGACGAAACGTTAGGTAGAAATATTTTAACTAAACATATTTTAACCTACAGACCACGGCAAAATAGCCCAAAAATTTTAAATCTAATAATAATACAATTAATGCACTGCACAGCACACACTGAGAAATATATTTCTATGAGAAGTAAAGAGTTTAAATATCTATTGCTAATATTTGCGACAGAGAATGGAATGATGTCTTCGTTACTTTTTTACTTAAATTATATATTCAAAGTTAGGAGTTTGAAACTCTTTGTTGCAGTAATCTTGATAGTGTTATACACCTGATACAATTTATTTAAGCATAATTGACTTCATTTGTTAAATTGAATAAATTATAGGAATATGAATACTTTTTCTTTATTATTCCTTTTCAGTTATTTAAAATATGTAGGTATTATCTTAAATTATATTATATATGTAGGTACATTAATTTTTACTGTTCACCTATGTTTTTTTATTCATTAATTGCACATTATTTTCCTAATCATCAGGCTTGATCCTGCCACAAAATGAGATTATGGTGTAGGTGTATTGCAATAGGTAGCTGATTTTACCTTTATACATTTTCCATTTCGATATCTATAGCAATGAATGCAATTGTTGTTCTGCTTATTTTAAAGTAATAGGATTGATGCTACTTTGGTAAGAAAAAATCATAAATACTTTTTAATATTGACTGTCCATCCAAAACATTAATTTGTTTTCAGAATCATTGTTCTGCACTTTATACAAAGAAATAATGCAATATTTTGTATTACTACTGATTCTGTATAAGCATATAATAAAAATATAATTTTAAAACATTTTATTACTTTTTCTTTTTTAATTTATATAGGTCTCTTTAACTTCTATGGCTACTTTGGGGACTTGCTGAATTGCAGTGTTTATTAATGTTAGTATTTTTTCTGAAATCACTATTGCACTATTAAATACACACATGTGTATTTCAAGGCTCTGTGAGGGATAGAGAATGAGTTTAGTTAAAGAAAAATTCTGCGCCAAGATGGGAATCAAACCTGGTACCTCTGAGTGAGAAGCCAGAACAATGACCACTCAACCGAGAGCAGTCAGTTATATTTTGAAGCAGTTTAGGAAGGATTTTTCTTTTTCTTTTGTAATATACATTAATACAGGGTTACTACAAAAGAAATAGACAACTTCAACTGCCTGTAAAACAAAAACTATTAGAGATAGCAACCTAATTATTTTGCAGGTATGTTGAGAAACTCTCAAAGTTTCGTTTATTACTATTGTTAATGCTGTAGTGTTTTGTTTGTTGTTGCAGAAGCTGAAATGGCGGAAAATCCTGTGGAAAAGGCATATTGCGTGTTGGAATTTGCTAGAACGCAATCAGCAACTGTTGTCCAACAACATTTTAGAAGACGTTACCACAAAAATGAAATGATGCGCTCACAAGAACCAGCATCGTCTTCATCATGTTGCAGCATGTCGATGCAAAAGTCATGCCGTATGACCCTATCTTCTTCACTCAGAAACTGCAACATCTGTAATCTGTAAGGCATCATGTGCAGTCGCTTCCGCAAGATTTTCCATACAGTTTGCTGTGGAATTTGTAATTGCATGCTTGCCCTAGATGTCGATTTCTGTGGGCTTCTTATGTAGGCAGAACGAACATGTTCAACGTTTTCTTCCGAAACTCTTGGTCTTCCCGAGCTCTTCCCTTTGCACAAACATCCCGTTGTCTCGAATTACCAGTCGTATATTGACTGTCTAGTCGGTGGCGTTTTGTGGTACGTGTTCTAAAATGTCATTGGACAACAGTTGCTGATTGCGTTCTAGCAAATTCCAACACGCAATATGCCTTTTCCACAGGATTTTCCGCCATTTCAGCTTCTGCAACAACAAACAAAACACTACAGCGTTACCAATAGTAACAAACGAAACTTTGAGAGCTTCTCAACATACCTCCAAAATAATTAGGTTGCTGTATCTAATAGTTTTTGTTTTACAGGCAGTTGAAGTTGTCTATTTCTTTTGTAGTAACCCTGTATTCTTCACCACTATCATGTAATATTGGTGTCTGAGAAGCTTAATTTGTTCTAATATTGTTTGTATAGCAAACATATGCTGCACTGTAACCCAATAGAGATGAATCATTTTAACAATGGGGAATTAAAATGGGCCTAAATTCTATTATTGTACCACATTTTACTGTTGCAATTTTAGATAAAAATCTAATTTTCTAATGCCTCCTGGAGATTTATATAGTAAGGCCAGGATATTACCTAATGTAAAAATCTACTGTATTCCATTCACAAGACTTTCTCTACCTGTTCTACAAACAAACTTCTTACAAAAGACTATTTTTCTTTCCACTGCATGCTAATCAAGATAAGCATTCACAGAATCGTCTTATTCTTAGTTCCGTAAACTAGAAGGGAACTAAGGGAATACACTATGCTACAGCAATAGTCAAATGTTTTTATGTAATTGTCATTGAGTATTTCATATGGCTAGGAGTAAAAAAAAAAAAGAAAAAAACCCAGAGGACTTCCTCTTTGATGAAAGTATAATATTTTAAGAAACCAGTAGCAAGGAATACCTCAGAAATGGTTAGCTCCACAATAAAATGTAAAGGACATGAATTGTGTGTTTGACAAGATCTACAGTTTTTGTGTACTATCTTTGTATCTATCTGTTATGATAAGCTATGTATTATGTACGTGCTAGAGAAAGTAAAAAAGAACTGAAAATTACAAGTGAGTTGGGCCTTTAGTTATTTCAACCATTTATTTCTAAAGCACAATTATTATGCAACATAAAATTTTGCTTTGTTACAAAACTGCAGTACACTAAATTTAATGTATACAATATTTAGTTTGTTATATCTATCCCTACTTCTGATGAACCAGATGAATTATCATCATTGCAACATAAAGTTTAAAGTGTAAGTAAAAAAGATGGTTTAGCCACACAAAATATCAAATTTGGAAATAATCAATATGACCACAACCTGTCTTGTCAAAAATTTGAATATGAATAATGATATTAAAATCCAATTAGAAATTGGAAATTTTAAACTACACATATCAGAGTGACACATTTTTAGCCTTGCTACCAGTCTTTTATTGAATTAAGTATAATTCAAGCACCCTTATACACACACACATGAAGCATCACTTTTATGTCTTCAGTATAAAATCTGGCTCCTTAGAGCTCATTCTGGAATTGTAATCTGATGAATAAACAAAATATTTACTGAGCAACTTCAGTGCACTTTATATAATAATATTGTTTTCATAATACAGAAAATTCTGCTTTATTTAATTATTTTGCAATACATTACATATTCAAACACTATAAGTGGGCCATCCAGAGAGCAGCGAATGATTTAGTATATTTAAATAACAAAAGATATCAACACAAAACTTTATTTCCAAAGGTAGAGTATTTTATTGTATTTCTCAACGTAATCTCTATTCTGTTAAGACATTTATTGTCATGTGCTAACAGTTTTTCAATGCTGTTGTTACCCTTTTCTACTGCCAAAGAGCTTATTCATTTTTTTGAATGCACAAAATGTTTGGCCAGTCAAATTTTATAGGCAAATAATGCAAGTGTATGGTAATAATACATGATGATATTGCAATGAATGAGTCTTTAGTGAGGTAATAGCACATGATTTATGAGTAATCAAGGAAGGACCAATGTGCATAAAAAATACCACAGTGGAAGCTTATCAATATACTATGAAGGAGTTGAAAGCAAATGTTAAAAAAAAGAATTCAGAAAAGCTGTGTTTCACTTTGGATTCCTTATATTAGTTTTTGGGTGGAAAAGATTTCACAAGCGATGAAGACCTCAAAGTGGCAATGACATCTTGGCTCAGATCTTTACCAGGTATGAGTATATCATTTGCATTGAAAAACTGGTACCATGTGACAATAGAACTTTGATTATGTTGAGAAATAGAGTAAGGTCCTGTAACTTTGTAAATCAAGTTTTGTGTTGATATTTTGTTATTATTTAATTATGCCAAATCTTTCATTACATTCTGTATGGATCTCACATTTATATACACCAATATGGGAATCAAACTTATTGCTGAGAGGGGGAAAATAATTTACCAACACATTTATACACAGACATTATAAAAGTATTAATTCTTCTTTAATTTTGTTATAGGATTGTGAAAATCACTATAAAGTTAATCATTTAATTTATTAATTGGAAAAAAAGGAATTAGCTTTCAATAGGCATTTACTATACATATGAAATTCAAGTTCAAACTTCAAAATCAAAGATGTTAATTTAATATGATACTATATTGGCAACCACTGATTATGCAGAGTTCCCAACACTGGTATTACAACATGCAGGACTTGTTCCAGACCAACTTGTCTTTGGTGCTATGGCTGTTTATGGATAGTATTTGCAGAAACAAGGTTCATACAATTTTAATGCTGGACTAATATAATTGAGAGGCTATTTGGAAAAAAGTATTTGGATTTGTGTGCATTATGGATATGAAGAGATGGGTGATGTCAATAAGAACATGTTGATCTTGCTAGTTCAGTGACCTCGCTAGTTCTCTGGTGTTACAATTTGGTTTTAGTTATTGATCTGTCATCTGTAGACTATATATGGCTTGTCATGCCAGAAGCTATATAACAAGTGTCATTCCAAAACCATGAGGGGGGAACATGTTTTACCCTGGAAAGGAAATAATTATGCAGCTGTGAGCCAGGGAAACAATTTTATGATCCATGGAATTTCTCTCTTCCCTCACCCCACAAATTAAAATAAAGAAATAGCTATTTGTGCTGCAAAACTAGACTAAAGATATTGTTATGGTCATCCAAAAATATCTAAGCTAACTATATAAACTGTTACTAATTTTTAAGTTTTGTGGGTACTGGTAAATAAAGCTACAAATTAATAATACATACATCTCCCTACATTAAAAAGTGAATAAATGGTGCAAGAACCAATTTTATAGCTGTCATCAGTGTATAGAGATAAACAACTATAAATAATTGCACCATAGATATATAACCCAAGATATTACATGCAAAAATTTTCTATTGCGGTCTGTGTTTCATTTTTGAGATTTTACTAGAAATACATGTCTTGAGACCTCCTGAATCCAAAAAGAGCATTTTTAAAAACATGTGTGTGTATATGTGTGTGTGTGTGTGTGTGTGTGTGAGGTCGTGGAGGGGGGGGGGGAGGCAGCATAGCTCAAAAACAAAAAGTTGGTTAAATACCAAACTTGGTATTTAAGTTCAGTATCTTCCAAGGATGTGACACAAAGATTTTCAAGAAATCTAATCACCCTCAACTATACTTTCCATGAAACATTTTTTGAAAATTTTGATTTTCTCAAGAATGATTTCATTAACATGCTATATGTTTAAAATATTTTCATGACAAATGAAATATATATCTTTAATTTTCTGGAATGGCATCTAAAGACCTCTTCATTTTGGATGAATTTTGTATAACTCGTAAACTGTAAGAGGTAGATGAAAACTTACTACACAAAAAATGTAGATCTCATTAAAACACACAATTTACATCGTATATATATATAATTTTTTTGTAGAGTCAAGCTATTCCCTGTTATTGGTTTCAATTTTAAATTGCTTAAACTTTTCTCAAGCAGGAACTCCACTTTTGTTTCATCTGAGTTGTTTTATTCCTGGGAATGCAAAAGAGAACTGAATTTCAATTGTTTCATATAGTGATAGCCTTTAAAAGATTTGACAATTGCTTTAGCTTAGTGTATTCCCTTATTTCCCTTCTACTTTCAAGGAAACAAATAATATGACCATTTCTCTTAACGTTTATCTCGATTAGCTTGAGTAAATGAAATAATAATCTTTTGTAAGGAAAGTTTGTAGAACAGCTTGAGAAAGTCATGTGAATGGAACATATCAGATTTTTGCATTAAGTAATGCATTTCATGGTGCCATTTATTTAATATAGTGTATTTGAATATAGGCATGCTAATTATTTATACTATGTATATCACATTCTCCTTTAAATCATATTGAGTTACATGTTAATTGTTATATTTATAATGCATTGTGCACTCTCATAAGGATTTTTATTCAAGTTACAACATAAAGGAAAAACACGTTCAGCTGGATTCCATTAACGAGGCACATCCTTATTTGATGTATGGGATTGAGATTTGGGGGTGCAGTGCAAAATCAAATATGGAGAGAGTATTAAAATTGCAAAAGAAAGCAATCAGAATAATATATCATCTGAACTATAGGGATTCATATTTTCACTCTATATATATATATATATATATAGTAATAATTTATGTGATGAGGAAGGATAACTTAAGATATAGTGACGTACATCATTATAATACACGACACAACAGTGATTTCTTCAGACAAGGTTTTAGGATAAATAGTAGCATTAAGGATCCAAATGTAATGGGAATAATACTATACAACAAGCTACCAAATTCCATTTAAGCAAATTAAATCAAAAAATACTTTCAACAAGCAACTTAAAAATTATTTAATAAACAAGGCTACATCATTCACTCAAGGAGAGACCTACATGAAGATGAACTAAATCACCTTCAAGATTTCCAAGACACAATTATTGGCATCCATCAAATGTCTGCAGTTGCCCAAAAAGCAAACTTATCTTTTAATCTAAATCCTTGCAGATGCTATAGCAAACGCAAAGCAAGAGTGCAAGCAAACGAGTATGTATACTTGGTAATCGAAATTCAAAGTGAACAAACTAATCTAAACACTTCAACTGTGGGAGCAATAAGATCCTGGGTAGCAGCATAATGCTTTTTTAAAAACTAATTGCACACTATATGCCCTTTTTGCACGCAAATTAGACACCATTACTCATGCAATTGAAAACAATTTGCAAACTGATCGATACCACTGTATAAAGCTATGGGAACAAGATACAAAATGCTAAATTGTTAACAGTAGTAAAAAATTGGATATATTCCATTCAATTGACTTTAAATGACTACTCTGCAAACAATTATTCTTATACGTGCTAATTCTTCTATCTATTCCATGCTAATCAAGAATAAACATTAACAAAATAATTCAATTCCTTATAGGTGCAAGAGAAATAACAGACTATATACATGCTAAAAGGATAGCAAAATTCTTTAAAAGTTGGTCGCTACATGAAGACAATGAAATTCTGTTCTCTTTGCATGACCTGGATTAAAAGAGAAGAAATATGAATGATGTCTTACCAGTTGAAAAAGTACACATATTGAGAAATTTAAATCAAAAACAAAGAATGTTAAAAAAAATGTTACATTCATATGATTTTCTTTGCCTATTAGCAAACTATTTTTAAAAAACCTTATTCCTCTATCTACTCCATTCTAATCAAGATAAACATTATTAGAAATGGCTTTAGTAGTTAGTACCTTTTAAATAAGGGAAATAAGGGAATGCACTAGGATAATGCCATAATCAAATCTTTTAAAAGAAGACAATGTGAAACTATTTTATTTTATGTGAAACAATTGAAATATGGATCTCCTTGTATATGTCAGAAGTAAAACAAAAGAGAGCTGAAACAAAATATGACTTTCTGTTTGATAAATGTTTAAGCAGTTTAAAACTGAAACCAATAATAAAGAATATCTTGGAAACAGTCAATTCTTAAAAAAATAAAAAAAAATTAAACTGTGCTCCATTCACATGATTTTCTCTATATCTCTGTAATAAATTATTGCTAAAAAGCTTGTGCTTCTATCTACTGCATACTAATCAAGATAAACTTTAGCAGAAATGGTCTTATTACTAGCTTCCTAGTAAGGAGAGAAATAAGGGGATCTACTAGGCTAAAGTGATAGCCAAAAGATTTAAAAGCTGGCTGCCATGTGGTTGAAATCCATTTCTTTGCATGACCAGGAGCTTATAGATTCCCATATGAGAAAAGTTTTTTAAAAAGTATTTTAAAACTGACACCAATAACAAGCAATTTCTGTAAATGGTCAACTCCATGAAAAAAATGTATATGACATAAATTGTGTGTTTTATTGAGATAAACACTCTTTGTGTAGTAAGTTTTTGTCATCTCTTACGGTTTACCAGTTATGCAAAAGTCATTCAGAATGAAGAGGTCTTCAGAAGCTATTCCCTAAAAATTCAAAATATAGTTTTTATTTGTCAAGTAAATATTTTTAATATATGGCATTTTAATCTAAATTGTTAGTCATTTTTTTAAAAAATCAAAATTTTCCAAATTATTTCCATATAAAGGGGTAATTTAGGTTGGGGGGAATTCTCCTCAAAGTCTTTGCGTCACATCCTTGAAAGATACTAAACTAAAGCACCAAGTTTGATATTTACCAACCTTTCGTTTTTCAGTTATGTTCACATACACACACATGCACATACAGATCTTTTTCTAAATATGTTTCCTTTTGGATACAGAGGACCCTAGTGTATGTTTCTGGTGAAATTTCGGTATCACATTCTTGGGTGGAGTGCAATACCTTCTCTATCTATGCACCATGCCCTATTTACAGAAAGTAAACATGTATTAAATTAAAATAAGAACTGAAGCTTTCCTGGCGACGTATTAATTCAAAATCTTCTTGGGCTTCTAGCCAGGTAAAAACTTGGCTTGAATGTATTAAATTGTATATTTAAATAAGATCTACATTTTTTGTGTAGTATGATTTTTCCTATCTCTTATGGCTTACCAGTTATTCAAAGTCCCCAAGAATGAAGAGGGCTTCAGAGGCTATTCCCATAGTATTCAAGTTGCAAATTTTATTTGTCATGTGAATAAATATTTTTAATGTATTTTTAATATTTGATCAAAATAAAGCCAAGTTTGAGAAAATCAAGCATATCAAAAAACTTTTTATGCAAAGAATAATTTAATTGGGGGGGGGTTCTGAAAAATTTCAAGTCTATCTTTGGAAGATACTGAACATAAATATAAATTTAGGTAATTAACTAACTTTTTATTTTTAGGTTATGCTGCTCACAGACACACACACACAAACTGACCCCTTTCTAAAATTGCTGTCTTTGGTTTCATGGGTCCTCAAAACATGTATTTCTGGAGAAGTCTCTATAAAGAGCTTTGGGTGGAATGCAATTTAATCTCAATGTACTTGCACATTTTGCGTGGTAGAGAAAGTAAAAATGAAGAATGAATAACTTTCCATTTGATAGAAGAATTGGAAAATGTAAATCAATAACAAGGTTTATTTTGAAAAAAAAAAATGTGTGCAATAAGATTTTGTTTCTCTCTTATGGTTTAGCAGATATACAAACGTCAGAATGAAGAGATCTTCAGAGGCTACCACCAGAAAATTTAAGATTTACATTGCAATTGTCATGACAATATCTTAAGCATATTTTATTTTTTTCAAAATCATTAGATACATTTTTGAGAAAATAAACAATTTCCAAAAATGCTCTATTTAAAGGGTATTTTAGGATGGGGCAATGTTCTTGAACATCTTTGTGTTGCATTTTATAAATATGCTTAACCCAAATGTCAAGTTTGGTATTTACCCAACTTTTTGTTTTTGAGTTATGCACATGCACAGAGATCTTTCTCTAAAATTGGTTTTTCCTATTCAGGGACTCTTAAAACATGTATTTCCAGTGAAATCTTGATATCAGATTTCTGGATAGAACACAATAGCTTCTGTACCCATAACATACATGGCAAAGAAAATAATAGTTCATTAAATAAGTCTTCACCATTATATTACATGTTTCTAAATAGCATGAGAAATAAGAACTTAAAGGACATTATAATTACCCACCACAAACACTATAATCTAGGACTACTCTTACTTTTGATGTTTTTCGTAGTAGAATATCTGTCTTATTGGCATAATTTTGTTGTTAATATCAACACTCATTTTATCATTGTCATATATGTTATGTATTAGTTTTACTGTATTTGTGCACTGTACCTATTAAATTTTAAGGTTTTGTTGAATTCTGACAGTCTAACCCCTTTAGGTACATGCAGTTAAACTTAATTTAATAATAATAATAATAATAATAATAATAATAATAATAATAATAATAATAATAATAATAATAATAATAATAATAATAATGATGATGAACATTTGGAAAATAAATCTTAGAAACACTACAAATATTTACATCTAATACAACATAAATATCAGCTATATAGCACAACTACAAAGAAAAATTTTAGATTATTGTACAATAAATTCTTTTAGTGGATTATTTTTGTTGGAAACATTTTGTCAGTAATTTTTACTTTGTTTAGCCCTGTATGTACAGGTATTATATTCAACCAAAAAATTTGATGTTGAGATTTCACTGGAAATACACGTTTTAGGACCCCCTGAATCCAAAACAGGCATTTTCAGAAACAGGTCCATGTTTGTGTGTGTGTGTGTGTGCGTGCGTGCATATATGTGGACAGCATAGCTCAAAAATGAAAATACAATTAAATACCAAACTTGGTATTTAAGTTTGGTATCTACCAAGGAAGCGACATGAATATTTTCAAGAAATCTCCCACCCCTAACTACATTTTACATGGAACATTTTTTGAAAATTTTGTTTTTCTTAAAAATGGCTCTAACGATTTTGATTAAAATACAGCACATTAAAGCCATTTCTATCACAAATAAAATGTATATCTTGAATTTTCTGGGAATAGCTTCTAAAAACCTGTTTATTCTGGATGAATTTTGCTTTTTTTTTTTTTTTTTTGGCATAACTAGTAAACCAAAAGAGATAGACAAAAACTTACTATACAAAAAATGTAGATCTCGTCAATAAACACAATTTATGTCCTTTACATTTTTGTTGTGGAGGTAACTATTTCCGAGATATTCCTTGTTATTGGTTGCAATTGTGAAGTACTTATATTTTTCTCAGCAGTAAGTTTCCATTTTTCTTTTGTTCCACTCCTGGACAAGATTTGTAATGACAATTGCATACAACAGCTTTTAAAACATTTGACTATCACTTTAGCCTAGTGCATTCCCTTACTTCTATTCTACTTATACGGAATTAAGTACTAAATTCTGCTAATGTTTATCTCGATTAGCATGGTGTTGAAAGAAGAATTATCTTTTGTAAGAAGTTTGTAGAGTAGCTAGAGAAAGTCATGTAAGTATAACACATCAGCTTTTTAATCTTGGTACATATGGTCTACCAATTATTTTTTAATTTAATATATTTGAGGAGCAGAACTAGATTACAGCTTTTACTTAACTAGAACTGCATTCTATGACACTTACTGTTCTAATTTACAATACTTCTTATTTGCTGATCCAACAAAATTTGGTAAAGAAAAGAACAAATGAAACACCAATACTCAGTCATACTGAAATTGCAACAGTTAATTTTTTTTATAAAATATAATTCTAGCAGTTGTATTGCATGAATATTACTAGTCTTTCTTCAGAGTCAATGTATTTAGAACTGGTTATAGTAAGAGCCTATATACATAGAAGCATAAAGTGAATCAGCAACATCAGTAAAGAAGCTAATTGTAATTCAGACTGTTACCAGATCAACACATGTTAATTGCTTGGGTGCATACTTCCTTCTTAGAAATCTATTGGCAATCATTTAAGAAAGTATTTCTACTACCTGTTTTCTCACTAAGTTTCAGTTATGATCTTTAAGGTTCTGATCTAAAGAAATATGCCAAACTGCCTTCTCTAAAACAAATATATTTATACAAGATTCTTCTTACTTTGTCACTTTTTCTTTCTTACTTTTGCTTGATTCCTAAATTATATGCACTTTAATGCACAGTGAATTACTTTCATTTCTAAATTAAAGTTCAATATTCACATACACACATGATTAAGAACTTGAGAAAACAAGAATATCTGTTGGAAATGATTTTGATAGTCGTCCACACAACACTTATATTGAGAGGGTTTTCTCACTGATATTAGCATAGTCAAAAGGATTGTTCTAGTTTAACAGAACTATAATTGTATATCAAACCAGATGTTTTGTACTAAAAAGCATTCTTCATAGAAGTATAATTCTTTGACAATTACTGTTACTCTTTTTACTATAAGGATACTTTGGAAAAATAAGTACATAAATAAAGCAATTTACACATGTTTGAACAGTAATTAGATCTAGAGTTAATTTTTCCTACATTTAACAGTTTTCTACAATGTAATTTGTGACCTAATTTTAGATCCACAGTGTTCCACATTTCTTTAATGAATCTGGTTCCCTGTTGTTTTTGAAGACGAGTGAAACAAAATTAAAAATACACTTGACTTCAATAATAACAACAACAATAATAATAATAATAATAATTTGATTTTTTCAAGATGTTGGCTACATATACACCAGGCCAAAAGGCTAATCACTGCTGAATTATCATGATGCATATTTGTAAACAGAATACTCAGAAAATGTTTGCTTAAGAAACTTAAACTTTGCTTTAGTGTTCTTAGCTTATGTGCTTACATAAAGTAATATAAACCAAGGCACAGACTACAAAAATGATCAAATTCTTACACTCAGTGAATTCAGAGTTGAAACTTCTGATGGCAATACAACTTTCTTTACAAATATTTAAAACTAAAGGTTACTGCTCCCTCAATACACCATTTTATAGACAAGTAATTTATGATCAATTAAAATAGTTATATTTATTTGTTATTTTGTTTTGGTTTGAGGTTTGTTAAATTTCAACATTTCACCAGTCAGCAATATTATAAAATCTATCCACATGGTTGCACTCAGATGCTCATGCTGAGGAAAAAGGAATAACAGATAACATCCTCAGTTGCCATCATGCTAATGATGGCAGACTAATGTCTCTGGAAACATTCCAAGATTTTACAACTTGAAGTACGTAAATGAAGTTTTAAATGTAAACAATGTCTCATTAATATTTTAAAAGTAAATTCAATCAAAATAATATTGTTCTTTTATTGTTTCTCTTTTTTATTTTATATAGTTTGTTTGACAAGATTTAATCCTGAATACTTAAATTTTAAGTACATAAATGATAATAAGGAAAGAAAAAAATGGAATGACCAGTATTATCATTAATCATTTTGTTATTGCTCTTTTTTACATTATGTATTATTTCTGAATGGACATAGTGTAACTGACAGCAGCTCTGGCATATAATCCAAATGAGAATGTTATATCTGTTGGCAATGCTGGAGGTTTGCCAACAGACATTACATTATTCCATTCATGATGGATCAAATGATGGATCTATTTCCCTTTCAGCAGATCTGGATACAACTCTACATGGGAGATATTTTAAATAGAAACAAGGTGTTTTGTGATTTTAAAATCTCAGATAGCTCTGAAAAATTTAATTTAAACTCACAGCAAGCCGGTGCATAAATATATTTAAGAGAACCCAGTTGGTACTGTTTTAACAAATGTGATGTACAACAGACTTGCTGTAGCATTACAATTGAATCAGAAAGGTATAATAAAATAATTATTTATGATTCAGAGTGTGCTAAAATGAACTAAGAAAGTATGTTTGGATAAACTGCATTGATAGAAAAAAAATAACAGAAATGTGTGTAACACTTAGCATTAGATCTTAACTATAAACAAATAGGTATTAACTAAAGTTGTACATCTGACCATAATTTACTTTTCAGAAATGTAACCCCAAAAATTCTCAAGCTAAATGCTTGGGTTTTGAGTGGTGTTTAAAAACCAATTTCTATTGGGTTTAACACTTTCATTCACTGGAGAGTCTAAAGTATTGGGGAAAATGTTTAAATTTGAAATGTTTTCTCTGGAAATTACATGGAAAGCATTGATCATTATTATTAATTAGGAAAATCTCAGGTCCTTGTAAAGTATCTAAAATAAGTTACATAAAAATTCAAAATGTAGTAAATGTCTTTGCCAGTTCTTTAGTAATAAACAGAAAAAGAGAGAAAACAAAAATCAGAAAGCTCCACAAACTACCCCTAAAATTAGCAGCCTGTTTTTTAAATATCCACATATTTAATACTTGAATGCATAGCAACTGTTAGCATATTTAAAACATTATCTTAAAGCATTTTATTTCTTAGGAAATAAGAGGATTGAGCTAAAACCTAGCATTTGGTTAAGCATCCTCTTAATACAAAAATTTTAAACCATCATTTTTAATGCTGGAAATTTCCACTATTTTTCTACATGGTTGTAAGCCACCTTAAACATTTATAAAATTGTGAATGCCCCATAACTCTGGGGAAATAAATGTTTAGTAAAAGATTGCACTCTGGCTTTGTAAATAACACGTTTTATTTTATCAATCAAATTACAATTTTATGTATATTATTGATGTTGAATTTATGGCATTCTTAAATAATTTTAGTATTGTTAATTGTCTGATTTGTTTTATGATTTAATTTATATTTTACTGAATAGACTTTGTTGCAAGTCTAATGCAAACAAAAATGTTTCAATTAATTGACTATTGATTCTTTGTGTTACATAAACAGGATCTTAACAAAATGTGCTTTAAATTATACCTATTCAATGCAAGCAATTTTGGATTCAGATATATAAAAGTTCTTGCCCATTTTTGCAACTTTTTTTCTATGAATTCTGTATGAAGAAAAGAATTTTTAATAAAAATGACTCCCCTTTGCTAATCAAGATAGAAAATCACTATCTAATATAATTAATTTTTTTATTTTCCTCTACAATGGGTGCTAATAAAATTATATTTAGTCACAATATTTAAATTAATTTTAAACACGCAATACAAAAATAAAAGTCAATGAGATGCCTGGATAACTAGGCTGTAATAGGAGTAGGGGGATGGGAAGATAAGGAGAAGAAAACAAAAAAGTGCTACTGCTGCAGCTCACCTACATACCGCAATTTAATGTTGCCACTCACCATTTTGAGGTCCCGCGTATGCGATGATTATGGAAATAATAAAAAGTGTGGCGAAGACAACGATGGCAATACACATTGCCCTCTTTTGCGAACACACGGCGACCCCATTGTGTTCGTATAGGCTTCGTTTGTTGATGCCCGTCTGGCTATCACCTAAAAACAAAAAGAAAATAAAGGTTTACTTCACTCGATCTGAGCATCACAACAAAGCACTCGATAGTGAGTTTACCTGTCAAGAAAGCAACATCATCAACATCCTGATCACTCATCACTATATCTCGTCTTCTCCAGACAACTGCTTCTACCTCGCCTTGGCCAGACACTACCGATATTTTGATTAGGGGGTCCTTTTGCACACTAGCCACTCTACTGATTTAGTTACAAAAACAAATTTACCGGCAAAAATGCTTTCACAAATATCGAACTATGGAAGACGCATGTAATTTTAGACTTTCAGCAATGTTAGGTTTTATTTTTACTGTTATGGACGCAAACACTCCTTTACTTTACAATTGGTAGCGAACATCACACCTCCGCATAATGTCGGGTTTGTAAGAAGGTGGAAAATATAGATTTTTGTTAAGATCGATTATTGTCTGCTACAATGAACTAGTATTTGACATTTCAATGGCAGACGTAAAATGGGTTTGCAAATTCGCATGAGCTGCCACCTATGTATTGAGATTGCAAACGAATCTGAGACCAAAAGAAGGTGCGCATGCCCCAAATATGGCGTAATGCGCATGAGATCATGTATTGGAGCTAATTGGAATGGTGTCTGTATCTAGTTACGTGTGATGATTTTAAATGAACTGAAGCTTATGCACAATCGCTCTCAGCGATCGCTTGACTAATGTTTCTTGTTTCTTTTCTGCATGTGTTCATTGGCTGTGTTTCGAGTACTAAGAGTAATCGATATGACATCCCTGCGGTACGCGTGCACTTCGTTCCTTTAGGAGTCAGAGGCTACTTTTATCAAAAAGAATTAAGCGCATCCACGTGACTGTGGAAGGGGAGAGACGGTGTTTTGCCTCGATCGAATATGATAATGAAGAGGCAAGGAGAAGTACGACGCTAAATGTTTCGCTACAAGTGAAATGCATGCTTTAAAACGTTGATGGACATTTTGTTTCTCCGCAACAATCAGTTTGCGTGTTTGCGTGCATTTGATACGAACGTAAAAGTAGTACAAAAGTAACGCGTTTTAGTACAATACATTAAGCGGATTTTAGACACTGCTTCAGTACATTTCCATATTTTTGGGCCGTAAAGAAAGTAATTTTCAGATCTTGTCTATAAAAGCTTTCTGGCAACTATCTACAAGATTAAATTTCAATTCGAATGCAAATTAACACAACCTGCGGGCAGTTGAATCTAGCTAGAACTGCTCACAAAATTGTTTTCTGGATCTTTAAAGTAAAACAGGAATACTTGTTATCTATCCAACACTGAAAAAAGTAATGCAGTTCCTTACGAATACATTTTGTGACCGAGATTGGAATATCGTCTAGGATAGGTAAAATAGCATGATCTTAGTAATTGTTTAATATTTATTTGTTTACATCATATTAAAATGAAATTGGTAATGATCTGCTGTTTAATAAATATTTTAATATTATTATGGATTCACTCCAAAATTAGTCATGCATTATACACGAAACTGCAAAATTTGTACAACTTGTAATGATGTTAGCCATCATTTGCCCACACTTATATAAATACTTCCCTTCAAAGGTGCACACTGTAATGTTAAATAGAGGCCCATGCTGAACTCGGGGTTTCCGCTTTCGCGTTTTTTTTTTTTAAAAGCAGTACCGGAGTCTGATCAGGACTCCGGCACTGAATATCCTACTTCTATTTACCTTTTTCTTTTTACCTTGTTTTGCCGTATTATTACCGTTTTCTTACTTTTACAACACACACATATAACACCCATGCACAAGACGGGACTCGAACCCACGATCCCCAGCGCTACGAAGCACCAAAGCGGGACGCCTTGGCGAGCGCGGCCATGGGGACCGGCACGCGTTCGTAAGTAGTGTACGATCACAGCTTTATCTCTCCTACACTATACATCTTTACTTTCTCTACACGTACTATGTACATACTGTGTAGAGGAGGTATTGTAAGGCACCCAAAAATTCGATACCGAGATTTCACCGGAAATATATGTTTTGAGACCCCTTGAATAAAAAACTTTTTTGGAAAAAGGTCCGCGCGTGTGTGTCTCTTTGGACAGCATAGCTCAAAAACGAAAAGACCGTTAAATACCAAACTTGGTATTTAAGTTTGGTATATTCCAAGTATGCGACACGAAGTCTTTCAAAAAAATCACCCACCCCCGACTACCATTTACGAGGAACATTTTTCGAAAATTTTGATTTTCTAAAAAATGGCTCTAACGATTTTGATAAAAATATCATATATTAAAGATATATAATTGACAAATAATATGTATATCTTGAATTTTTTGAGAATAGCCTCTGAAGACTACTTTATTCTGGATGAATTTTACGGAATTTTGTGTAACTGGTAAACCTTAAGAGATAGACAAAAGCATACCACACAAAAAATGTAGAGCACATTAAAACATCACAATTTATGTTATATACATTTTTTTCGTGGAGTTGATCGTTTTTTTTTTGTTTTTTTTTTTTATATTCCTTGTTTTTTGTTTCAGCCTTAAAAAATTTTGTACTTTTCTCATACAGGAATTTTTCAACTCCTGTCCATACAAACAAAGGAACTTCAGTCACTTGCTAACAAGGGATGCAAGTAATAAGAATATTTCTGCTAATTTTTTATAACTTAGTATGAACTAAATATAGGCATAAACTTTTTAACAAAAACTGCTCCAGAGATATAGAGAAAGTTATATGAATCGATTACATCAGATTTTTTTTTCTGGTATTAATGTTTCAATAGTGCAGTCGAGCCATTTCAAATCTTTAGTTTGTATCCCTCACAGCAATTAAAATTATTTTAGAAACAGTTGTAGACACAGAGCTCTTGTTTTATACAATAATAAGTTTTTGCCTTCTCTATATGCACTATGTACATAGTGTATAGAGAAGGTATTGCACTCCACCCAAAAATTCGATACCGAGATTTCACCGGAAATATATGTTTTAGGGTCCCCGTTATCTAAAAAAAATTCATGTGTACCATTCACATGACTTTCTCTATATCTCTGCAACAAATTATTGTTAAAAAGCTTATACTTCTATTTACTTCCTGCTAATCAGAAAAAATTAGCAGAAATAGTCTTATTACTTGCTTCCTTGTAAGTAGCAGCGAAATAAGGGAGTACCATAGGTTAAGGTGATAGTCAAAAGTTGGTTGCTAAGTGGCTGAAGTTCCTTTGTTTGTATGAACAGCAGTTCAAATCCTGTATGAGAAAAGTGGAAGTTTTTCATAGCAGAAACCAAAAACAAGGAATGTCTCAAAAGCGATCAACTCCACGAAAAAAATGTATATAACATAAATTGTGTGTTTTAACGTGCTCTACATTTTTTGTGCAGTAAGTTTTTGTCCATCTCTTAGGGCTTAGCAGTTATTCAAATTTCCGTAAAATTCATCCAGAATAAAGCAGTCTTCAGAGGCTATTCCCAGAAAAATCAAAATATACATTTTAATTCATAGGCAAATATCTTTAATATACGATATTTTAATCAAAATCGTTAGAGCCATGTTTTAGAAAATCAAAATTTTCGAAAAAACTTCCATGTAAAGGGTAGTTTGGGGTGGGGCACACACGGACACACATACACACACGGACCTTTTTCTGAAAATAAGATAAATAATTATCCTTATTTAGTTGAAATTAAGTAAGAAGCAAATTAATTGTAATCAGTTTCGACCTTACGAATTTTTGAGATTTCTAGAAGAGGTTTTGAATTTTAAGTGATATAGCAGTATATAATTTTTTTGCATTTTTTGATACAGGGGACCCTAAAACATACAGGAATTTGTCAACTGATGTCTATACAAACAAAGGAACTTCAGTGACATAGCAACCAGCTTTTGATTATCACTTTAACCTATGGCACTCCCTTATTTCGCTTCTATTTACGAGTAAGCAAAGAAAATTGCTATTTCTGCCAATTTTTTTACTGATTAGCATGAAGTAAATAGAAGTATAAACCTTTTAAGAGTAATTTGTTGTATATATGTAGAGAAAGTCATGAGAATGGAAAACATCAGTTTTTTACTTTCTCTATACGAACTATGTACATAGTGAATAGAGAAGGTATTGCACTCCACCCAAAAATTCGATAACGAGATTTCACCGGAAATATATGTTTTAGGGTCCCCTTTATCTAAAAAAAGCATTTTCGGAAAAAGGTCCGTGTGTGTGTCCGTGTGTCTGTGAACACGAAAACTCAAAAACGAAAAGTCGGTAAAATACCAAACTGGGTATTTAAGTTTAATATCTTCCAGCGATGCGACACGAAAATTTTGAGAATAATCCTCCCACCCCAACTACCTTTTACATGGAACTTTTTTCGAAAATTTTGATTTTCTAAAACATGGCTCTAACGATTTTGATTAAAATATCGTATATTAAAGATAAATAAAATGTATATCTTGAATTTTCTAGGAATAGTTTCTGAAGACTACTTTATTCTGGGTTTATTTTACTCAATTTTGCATAACTGCTAAACCGTAAGAGATGGACAAAAACTTACCACACAACAAGTGTAGAGCACCTTAAAACACTAAGTTTATGTTATATACATTTTTTCGTGGAGTTGATTGTTTTTGAGATATTCCTTATTTTTGGTTTCAGCTATAAAAAATTATATTTAGGTCATACAGGGCTTTGTTAACTCGTGTCCACACACACACACACACACACGCGCGCACCTTTTTCCGAAAACGCTTTTTTTAGTTAAAGGGGACCCTAAACACATATTTCCGGTGAAATCTGGGTGCAATACAATACCCTCTCTATGCACTATGTGCAATTACGTTTAGAAAAAGTAAAAATCTGATATGTTCGATTCACATGACTTTCTCTACATCTCTGCAACAAATTATTATTAAAAAGCTTATGCTTCTATTTACTTCACGCAAATCGAGCAGAAATAGTCTTATTAGTTGCTTCCTTGTAAGTAGAAGCGAAATAAGCGAGAACCATAGGTTAAAGTGATAGTCAAAAGCTAGTTGCTATGTGACTGAAATTCTTTTGTTTGTGGACACGAGTTGACAAATTTCTGTATGAGAAAAGTATAAGTTTTTTAAAGCTGAAACAAAAAACAAGGAATATCTCAAAGCGATCAACTCCACGAAAAAAATGTACATAACATAAATTGTGTGTTTTAATGGGCTCTACAATTTTTGTGTGGTAAGTTTTTGTCCATCTCTTACAGTTTAGCAGTTATGCAAAATTCCGTAAAATTCATCCAGAATAAGGTGGTCTTCAGAGGCTATTCCCAGAAAATTCAAGATATACATATTAATTGTCAGATAAATATCTTTAATATAGGTACGATATTTTAATCAAAATCGTTAGAGCCATTTTTGTGAAAATCAAAATTTTCGAAAATAGTCCCATGTAAACGGTAGTTGGGGATAAGGTGATTTTCTTGAAAATCTTTGTGTCGCATCCTTGGAAGATACCAAATTTAAATACCAAGTTTGGTATTCAACCGTCTTTTCGTTTTTGAGCTATGCTGTCCACAGACAGACACACACACACACAGACGCACGCACCCGCACACACGGACCTTTTTCTAAAAATGCTTTCTTTTGTATTCAGGGGGACGCAAAACATGTATTTTCGGTGAAATCTCCGTATCGAATATTTGGGTGGAATGCAATACCTTCTTTATACACTATGTACATAGTACGTGTAGAGAAAGTAAAAATATTTTTTTTAATAATAACTTGTTACAGAGATGTAGAGATAGTCATGTGAATGAAACACATCAGATGTTTTACTTTCTCTATGGTACTATGTTCATAGTATATAGAGAACGTATTGCATTCCACCCAAAAATTCGATACCGAGATCACCAGAAATAGACGTTTTAGGGTCCCCTGTATCCCCCCCCCAAAGTATTTTCAGAAAGACGTCCGTGTGTCTATGAACACGATAAAAAAGAAAAAACAAAAAAAAAAAACAAAAAAAAAAACGAAAAGTCAGTAAAATACCAAACTTGGTAATTAAGTTAAGTACCTTCCATGGATCCGACACGAAGATTTTGAGAAAAATCCCCACCCCAAACTACCCTTTACATGGAAAACGTTTTGAAAATTTTGATATTCTCAAAAGTGGTTCCAACGATTGTGCTTGAAATGCCGTATATTAAATATATTTATACTGCAAATAAAATGTATATCTTGACTTTTCTGGTAATAGCCTCTAAAGACCGTTTTATTCTGAATGAATTTTTCTGAAGTTTGCGTAACTGGTAAACCGTAAGAGATAGACAAAAACTTACTACTCAAAAACTGTAGATCACTTAAAAACACAAATTTATGTCACATACCTTTTTTTTTTACCACACATTTTTGAGATATTCTTTGTTATTTGTTTCAAACTTAAAATACTCAAGCTTTTTTTCACACGGAAAGTTGTAAACTCCTGGCCCTGCATAGAAATGGATTTCAACCACATGGCAACCAGCTTTTAAAAGATTTGACTATCGTTTTAGCTTAATGTATTCCCTTATTTTTCCTTCTATTTACAAGGAAGTAAGTAATTAAGACACTATCTACTAATTTTTATCTCATTTATCATACGTTCGATAGAGAATTAAGCTTTTTAACGATAATTTGTTACAACGGTGTAGAGAAAGTCGTGTGAATGGAACACATCAGATTTTTTTTTAATCAGCTTTAAGAGTCACAATGACACAAAATGGTACAGCCACTCTTTGAGTTCTCTTTCCTCTGGCTGAACACCCATAATTAGCTGCACTATTGGAATGGCAATTGACGTCTGTAGTGGACCGAGATGGGGGACGCAGCGGCCGGGCGGTAGGCAAAGGTTCCCCGTGAGCTGTCGTGCCATGGAGTTATTATTGGAATGGCATGCAGATCAATCAATCCTTGCGGATTGTTCGTGAAGTAGATTACTTGTCTGGACACTAATGACCAACATTCTGAACATCTCATGTGATTGCAGGCGTCAATAATGACTAATGTACATATATTACAATGTATTTAACAATAATGTTTTAAATTCATTGTTTTGTAAAACGAATACATATATTTTTGAAGATCCTCATACGGATAAAATATAAGGTAGCTAAATTCATTTAATAAACCTTCAGTTTGCAAAATCGTTTATGTAAAACGCTGCGACCTTGACCAACACACCCATATTCTAATTTTAGCAGAAGCAATAGCAATGCAAATCCATCAACCCAGTTGCAGAAGACAGCTGGGCACCTGTAACCTCTATACCGTATTTGGTAAGGAAACAGTTGACTATCAAACTATGCCATGTATGTTTAAACCTGTTCGGTATTCATGAATCCAGTTTGTATTTCTGAGAATATTATGCACAACTTAGCACGCCCATGACTTTCTTCCATTTCTATGCTTTTATTTATTGACAAGGTGATTATATATATATATATATATATATATATATGTGTGTGTGTGTGTGTGTGTGTGTGTGTGACCCAGACTCTCTTAATTTAAACAGCTAACAGCCAAATTAACGGGAAGAGGTTTCTCACTTTTACTTTCTCTACACGTACTATGTACGTAGTGTATACAGAAGGTATTATATTGCACCCAAAAATTCGATGTCGAGATTTCACCGGAAATACATGTTTTGGGTCCCACTGAATCAAAAAAAAAAAATAGAAAAATATCCGTGTGTGTGTGTGTGTGTGTGTGTGTGTGTGTGTGTGTGTGTGTGTGTCTTTGGGCATCATAGCTCAAAAACGAAAAGTCCGTTAAATACCAAACTTGACATTTAAGTTCAGTATCTTCCAAGGATGCGACTTAGAGATTTTCAAGAAAATCCTCCCACCCCCAACTAACCTTTTCGTAGAAAACATTTCGAAAATATTAATTTTCTCAAAAATGGCTCTAAAGATTTTTATTAAAATATCTTACATTTAAGATATTTATGTGACAAATAAAATGTATATGTCGAATTATCTGGGAATAGCCTCTGAAGACATGTTTATTTTGGACGAATTTTGTGGAATTTTGCATAACTAGTAAACCGCAAGAGATAGACAAAAACTTACAACACAAAAAAATGTAGATCACGTTAAAACACACAATTTATGTTATATACACTTTTTTTTTCGTGGAGTTGACTGTTTTTGAGAAATTCCTTTTTATTAGTTTCAGCTTTAAAATACTTTTCTCAAACGGGAATTTGTTACCTCCTGTCCATACAAACAAAGGTACTTCAATCACCAGCAACCAGCTTTTAAAGGGTTTGACTTTTGATTTAGTATTTCCTTATGTTCCTTCTATTTACAAGGAGGCAGGTAATAAGACCTTTCCTGTCAATTTTTTCTCGATTAGCGTTAAGTAAATTGAAGAATAAACTTTTTAACAATAATTGATTGCAAAGATTTAGAGAAGGTCATATGAATGGAACACATTAGATGTTTCACTTTCTCTCTGCATACTCTTAAGTAGAAACCATTCATTACTATTTAGTGAAAGAAAAACCAAGCAAGGATTATGATTTGGTATTGGTACTTGAGATCTATTAACAGAAAATAAAAGCCACAGAAATCAGGGAAACAATGAACAACGTTCACATTTCTTCAGGCACACTCTCCAAGAAATAAAACTATCATATGTTTCTTCACATAACTTTCTCTACATTTCTGTAACAAATTATTGTTAGTAAGCTTATTCTTCTCTCTACTTCATGCTAATCGAGATTAGCAGAAACTGTCTTATTACTTAGGTCCCTATAAGTAGAAGGGATAGGTATAAGGAAATACACCAGGCTAAACCGACAGTCAGATGTTTTTAAAATGCGGTTGCTATAGGTTTGAAATCCGTTTCTTTGTGTGGCCGGGAGTTGATATGTTCCCATATAAGAAAAGTATTTTAAAACTGAAACCAGTAACAAGGAATATCTCGAAAACCGCCAACTCCACGAAAAAATAAGTTTTTGTGTAATGCCTTTTTGTCTATTCCTTACAGTTTACCAATTATGCAACATTCAGAAAAATTCATGCAGAACAAAGAGGTCTTCAGAGGCTATTCCCAGAAAATTCAAGATGTACATTTTATATGCCGTGTACATTTCTTTAATATACGATATTTTAATAAAAATTGTTAGCAACTTTTGGGAAAATCAAGGTTTTCGAAACTTTTTCCATGCAAGGGTAGTTATGGGTGGGGGAATTTCTTGAAGATCTTCGAGTCGCAGCCTTGGAAGATATTGAACTAAAATACCAAGTTTGGTATTTAACAGGTCTTTTCGTTTTTGAGCTATGCTGTCCAGACACACATACGGACCTTTTTCCAAAAATGCTTTTTACTTTCTCTACACGCACCATGTACATAGTCTATAGAGAAGATATTGCATTCCACCCAAAAATTCGATACCGAGTTTCCACAGGAAATACATGTTTTGGGTCCCCTGAATTCAAAAAGAAAAGCATTTTTGAAAAAAAGTCCGTGTGTGCGTGTGTGTGTGTCTGTGGACAGAATTGCTCAAAAACGAAAAGACCGTTAAATACCAAACTTGGTATTTAAGTTTGGTATCTTCCAAGGATGTGACACGAAGATTTTCAAGAAAATCACCCCTCCCCCAACTACCCTTTACATGAAGCATTTTTCGAAAATTCTGATTTTCTCAAACTTAACGATTTTGACTAAAATTTAATACATTAAATATATTTATCCGACAAATAAAATGTATATCTTGAATTTTCTGGGAATAGCCTCTGAGGACTACTTTATTCAGCCAGAATAAGTATAGATTTTTGCATAACTGCTAAACCGTAAGAGATGGACAAAAACTTACCACACAAAAAATGTAGAACACGTTAAAATACGCAATTCATGCAACATACATTTTTTTCGTGGAGTTGATTGTTTTTAAGATATTTCTTGTTTTTATTTTCAGCTTTGACAATCATACAGGAATTTGTCAACTTCTGTCCACACAAACAAGGGAACCTCAGTCACATAGTAACCTATGGTACTCCCTTATTTCGCTTCTACTTACAAGGAAACAAGTAATAAGACTATTTCTGCTAATTTTTTCTCGATTAGTATGAAGTAAATAGATGCATAAGCTTTTTAACAATAATTTGTTGCAGAGATGTAGAGAAAGTCATGTGAATGGAACACATAAGATTTTTCTATATTCTATGTAGATGGTACCTAGCGAAGACATTTTGCCTGTCCCAGCTAATGCATAATTTATGTGGCAGAAAAGCCGGGAGTGCTGAAATGTGGCAGCTGTTTCGAATGGCATGACATCCCTCCAGAAGAGACGGTCTTCAAGCGCATTGCGCCGCATGTCAACCAACCTCATAGATGGGGAAGAAAGAATAACATGGTGCCTTTTGGAGGGCTTTTCAGAGGCAGCGACACCTGCGTTAATGGCGACAGCTGTGTGTATCGCATCTCCTCCATCTTCTTCCCTTCTGAACTCTTAATTAAAAATTATAATCATCATTTGCGGGTTCAAACTCCGCGAACTTGAAGTATGTTCTTTCTTTTCACGTGCTCTCGCGAATGCGGAGCACCTATTAGCGTCGATTTGTGGGGCGCTCGCTTTGTCCGCCCTTTGTTCGCAAAAACAACTTACGATGCGTTGCTCTTATGGAGTAGAAATATTGTATAGGGGTTTGGAGCGAATGTGTCACTTTTCAAACTTGTGTGAACTAAGTGTGGATTTAAGAGGACATTAAATATGAAATCTAAACAAAATATTTTCTCTATCACGCACATAGAAAGTATTGCACTTTACCAAAAGCATATGTCGAGATTTCACTGTAAATACAGGTTTTAATGTTCCCTGAATTCAAAAAGGTACTTATAAAAAGGTCTGCACGAATACGCATCTGTATGTGTGTGTCGAAACAGCATAACACGCATTAAATCGGTTAGTTATGAAGTTTAAATATCAAGTTCAACATCTTCCAAGGACGGAACACAAGATTTTTACTTTCTCTACACGTAATATGTACATAGTGAATAGAGAAGGTATTATAATGCACCCGAAATTCAATACAGAGATTTCACCGGAAATACATGTTTTGAGACCCCGTGAATAAAAAAAACATTTTTAGAAAATTGTCCATGCGTGTGTCTATCAGCCAGTCAGTCAGTCTGTCTATCTGTCAGTGTGTGGGCAGCATACCTCAAAAACGAAAAGTCTAAACTTCGTATTTAAGTTTTGTATCTTCCAAAGATGCGACACGAAGATTTTCAAGAAAATCCTCCACCCCAACTACACTCTAAATGGAAAAAGTTTCGAAAATTTTGATTTTCTCAAAAATGGCTCTAACGATGAAATACTTACATTATAAATAAAATGTATATATTCTATTTTCGGACAATAGCCTCAGAAGACCTCTTTATTCTGGATGAATTCTGCGGAATTTATCATTTCTGGTAAACCGCAAGAGATAGGCAAAAAAAAAAAAAAAAAAAAAAAAACACATAACAAAAACGTAGATAACGTTAAAATACATAATTTATGCTATACACCTTTTTTTTACCTTCTCTAGCCCCATATGTACAATGTACATAAGGATAGAGAAGTATTGTATTCCACCCAAAAATTCGATACCGAGATTTCACCGGAAATACATGTTTTAGGACCCCCTGTATCCAAAAAAATCATTTTCAGAAAAAGGTCCGTGCGTGTCCGTGTGTCTGTGAACACGATAACTCAAAAACGAAAAGTAGCTAAAATACCAAACTTGGTATTTAAGTTTAGTATCTTCCAGAGATGCGACACGAAGATTTTGAGAAAAATCCCCCCACCCCAAACTATCCCTTACATGGAACTTTTTTTCGAAAATGTTGATTTTCTTAAAAATGCCTCTAAGGATTTTGATTAAAATATCATATATTAAAGATATTTACCTAACTAATAAAATGTATATCTTGAATTTTCTGGGAATAGCTTTTGAAGACCTGTTTATTCTGGATGAATTTTGCTTAATTTGGCATAACTAGTAAACCGTAAGAGATAGACAAAACTTACTGTACAAAAAATTTAGGTCTTGTTAAAAAGTTAGGTCATATACATTTTTCTCGTGGAGCTTACCGTTTTCGAGGTATTCATTGTTATTAGTTTCAGTTGTGAAGTACTTATACTTTTCTCAGACGGTAGCGTCCGTTTTTCTTTTGTTCTACTCCTGGCCAAGAAAAGAAGCGATTTGTAATGACAATCGCATAACGACAGCTTTTAAAACATTTGACTATTGGTTTAGCCTAGTGTATTCCCTTATTTTCTTCCTACTTATACGAAACTAAATAATATGAACATTGTGCTAATGAGTACCACGATTAGCAAGATGCAGAAAGAAGAAGAATCTTATGTATGAAGTTTGTAGAACAGCTAGAGAAAGCCATGTGAGTGTAACACAACAGATTTTTGTTCTCGTGGAATTTACCGTTTTTGAGATATTCCTTGTTATTAGTTTCTGCTTTAAAATACTCATACTTTTCTCATACGGGAATTTGTCAACTCCTGTCCATACAAACAAAGGCACTTCAATCACATAGCAACCAGCTTTTAAAAGATCTGACTATCGATTTAGCCTAGTGTATTCCCTTAATTTTTTCTCTATTAGCATGAAGTAAATAAAAAAGTAAGCTTTTTAACAATAATTCCATTGTAGAGATGTTGAGAAAATTATGTGAATGGAACATATCAGATTTTTTTAAAAAATTATAAAATTATCCACCCCAAAATGCCATTACATGTATGAACATTTTAATTTTCCCAAAAATGGCGTTAATGATTTTCTTTAAAGTACCATAGTATGTTTAGTATTTTTGTGATACATTTTTATCTCGGTTAAAATATACCAGATAGGATATGCTTTTGTAGGAATGGGTAGAGAAAGGCATGTGAATTTAATACATTATAATTTTTCTTTTACATACTGTTCTATTTTTGTGAAACTTTTATCTGTTTTCCGCAGCTCATTATATAGAATTCTACAAGTTGAAAATTACTAGAATTAGTAGTCTTTGAAGAAAAATAATAAAAAAAATCTGATGTGTACCATTCACATGACTTTCTCTATATCCCTGCAACAAATTATTCTTAAAAATCTTATACTCCTATTTAATTTATACTAATCAGAAAAAATGAGCAGAAATAGTCTTATTGCTTGCTTCCTTGTAAGTAGAGGCGAAATAAGGGAGTACCATAGGTTAAAATGATGAAAGCGTCTTAAAAATGTATTAATGGCACCGAATATAAAGCAACCAAATAGTAGCAGAGTCCGCACCAAAATAGCTTTCTAACCGAATGAAAGTCCAATATTTCGGTAATTATCGAATAATTAGATAGTGCCTCTTTGGCTTAATCATTACATATTTGAATATATAAGAAGACAAATCGTGAAGATAAATTATTTCAGGGATTAAAATATCATTATAATTATTTTATCTACTATATACATAGTAGGCTGAAAAGATATTGCTTTCCAATAAAAAATTCAACAAGATTTCACAGAAAATATATATTTCGAGGCACCCTGAATGTTTTTAGAAAAAAAGTATATGCGTGCATGCCTGAGTGTGCATGCGAACAACATAACTCAAAGATGAAAAGTTGGAAAACTAAAACATTTTGTATTTAAATTCAGTATCTTCCAAAGATGCGACCTAAAATATTTTAAACAAAACCTTCCCACCCTCAACTATTCTTTATATGGAACATTTTCGAAACTTTTGACTCTCTCAAAAACATTATTTGGATAAAATAAAATATGTATATGATATATATTTACATGGCAAATAAAATGTATATCTTAAATTTTGTGGGAACGTCTTAAGTGTTCATTCGGACGGAATTTTGTATAATTTTATTTAACTGATAAACGTAAGTGATACGCGAAAATTCACTTCACAAAAAAGCAGATCTCTTAAAAATAACACTTTATTTCATATACCTTGTTTGTGACAGAATAATTATGAGGGATATCTCTGGAATGACTTATAATTGTTCAATACTGCTTATTCTTTCAAAGTCTTGTAGATGTTCAGTTATTTCTCATGATTGCATGCAAAAAGTACCTGTGGAATTTTCACGTCAGCATAAAATATATAGTAGATAGAGAAGGTAATGTATTTCACCCAAAAATTCAACACCCAGATTTCACCGAAAACATATATTTCGAGACCCACTGAATAAAATTAATCATTTTTAGAAAAAAGGTTAGTATGTGTGTGTTTGTTGACAGTATAGCTCTAAAACGAAAAGTCCGTTAAATACAAAATTTGGTATTCAAGTTCAGTATCTACCAAGGATGCGATACGAAGATTTTCAAGAAAATCCCGCCCCCCAAACTACCCTTAAAAGGAAAAAAATTTCGAAAATTTTGATGTTCTCAAAAATGGCTGTAACTTTTTTTTTTAAATTAAAATACCGTATATTAAAGATATTTATATGACAAAATTTATATCTGGTATTTCTTGAGCATTATCTCTGAAGTCTTCCGGTAATTGGTAAACCGTAAGAGACAAGACAAAACTTTACAAACAAAAAAGTATAGATCTTCTCAAAACAAATTTATATCCTTTACACTTTTGTTGCGGAGGTTATTGTTTCCGAGATATTCCTCGTTAAGTTTAGTACTTGTACTTAACAGGAAATCGACCTTGTTTCTTTTGTCTTTTTACTGCCCCCCCCAGAAGTGAATTTCAATAACAATCAAATAGTAACAGGCTTTAAACATTTGAATATCGCTTTAGCATAGTGCAATGTTTTAGTTCCTTTCTACTTAGCATAGTGCAATGTTTTAGTTCCTTTCTACTTAAGGAATGTAGTAATAACATTATGTTAACGCTTATCTCGATTAGCATGATGTAGAAACAAAATTATCTTTTGTAGAACAGTTAGAGAAAGTCATGTGAGTATAACACATCAGATTTTTATTGAATAAAATGAAGTAGAAAGAAAAAACGTTTTTGATGTTACATTCACACACCTTTCTCTACTCTCTAACGGTTATTAGTGGGGTATATAAAGTTTTTGTTTCTATCTACTTCCCTTTGAGATAAACCCTTGTAGAAATAGCTCAGTTCACTTTCGTTATACAGAAAGTTTCCCAAAGTTATACGCCGTGCGTGGCGCGTCGGTAATGTGGGTTGCAGGAGTTTAAGGGGTACACAAAGTATACTGTCCTCAATTACGATCTGTAGCTCTAAGTGTAGTGAACGTGACAATATTGAGATAAATAATGTAAGTTTAATACTTTTTTTCGTTTTTGAGCTATCGTGTTCAGACACCCGGATACACATAGGGTCTTTTTCTTAATTGCTTTAATGCACGGGGCTTAAAATGTGCATTTCCAGTGAAATATCAGTATCGAATATTTGGGTGAAGGCAATACCTTCTCTACGTATGCACTAAATATAGAAAGTAAAAACTACAGCATCAGGCCTATGTTACACATTGTTTAATAACTTGACTTTCAAATAAAAATTGAGTTGAAGACGGAAGGTCAGGGACAAATGCTTGATTATTAATTGAATAACAACAATATATCAGATGTATCAAGGAAATAGTTTTGTTTTGTCATAAGTCGTGCTGTTTCAGTTTACTGTAAAACCGCATTGAACTTTTATCACGTAATAACAATTTGCTCTCTTCAGTGTGTAATTAATTGAAATAAATTAAAGTATTTTCATTAGTCACTTTACGAATTATCACAATATATTTTTATACTCATAGATTCCATTTGTATGAAGAAGAAAAATTGGAATCTATCAGTATAAAAATATACTAAAAGTATTGTTAATTGAACCAACGTTTTGATTTCTTTTTAAACTTTTGAATTTTTGACCCCAAAACATATATTTCCGGTGAGATATCGACATCGAATTTTTGGGTGAAATACAATAGCTTCTCTATCCACTATAAACATTGTACATGCGGGCTAGAGAAACTAAAAATATTCATGCGTCATCTTCGAAAGACACTTAGCATAAATACAAAGTTTTGTATTTATTGAACTCCAGTTATTGAGTGTTGCTGTTCACAAACACGCAAACAGAACTTCGTTTAAAATGCTTTTACTGGTTTTAGAAAACCTCGCAATATGTATTGTAGGCGAAATCTCAGTAACGAATTTTTGGGTGGAATGCAATACATTTTCTACTTATTGTGTACGTGGTGGAAATAATTAGAAGTTTTCGTAGGAATAGCTTTTGTTTATTTAATAAATGATAGAAAACACAGAAAGACATATAAATGTAACACATCAAATGTCTTTTTAATTTCTCTACACGTACTATGTGCACAGACATATAGAGAAGGTATTGCATTCCACCCAAAAATTCGATACCGATATTTCACCGGAAATAAACGTTTTAGGGTTCCGTGTACCCAAAAAGAGAATTTTCAGAAAAAGGTCCTCGTGTGTGTGTATGTCCATGTGTCTGTGTGTGAACACGATAGCTCAAAAACGAAAAGTCGGTAAAATACCAAACTTGGTATATAAGTTTAGATCTTCCAAGGATGCGACACGAAATTTTGAAAATCTCCCACCCCAAACTACCCTTTACATGGAAAAAATTTCGAAAATTTTGATTTTCTCAAAAATGGCTCTAACGATTTTGATTAAAATATTGTATATATCAAAGATATTAACACGGCAAATAAAACGTATATCTTGAATTTTCTGGAAATAGTCTTGGGATAAATTTCTCTCATTTTGCATAACTAGTAAATCGTAACAGATGACAGAAACTTACTACATAAAAGTCTGATATGTACCATTCACACGACTTTCTCTACGTATCTGTAACAAATTATTGCTAAAAATCTTATGCCTCTATTTCCTCGGGAACAAATTAGCAGAAATAGTTTTATTACTTGTTTCCTTGTAAGTAGAAGCGAAATAAGGGAGTATCATAAGTTAAAGTGAAAGCCAAAAGCTGATTGCTATGTGACTGAAGTTGTTTTGTTTATATGGACAGGAGTTGAGAAATTCCTATATGAGAAAAGTAAGTTTTTCATAGCTGAAACCAAAAACAATGAATATCTAAAAAATGATGAACTCCACGAAAAAAATGTATATAACATAAATTGTGTGTTTTAACGTGCTGTACACTTCTTGTGCAGTAAATTTTTATGTAAGTTTTACGGTTTAGCAGTTATATAAAATTGCGTAAATTTCGTCCAGAATAAAGTAATCTTCAGATGACCAACTTTTTTTTTAATTACATTTTAGCCTAGTGTATTCCCTTATTTCGTTTCTGCTTACAAGAAAGCTTTGCTGCTAATATTTATCTCAATTAGAATGAAATAGATAGAAGCTTAAGCTTTTTAACAATAATTTGTTAAAGAGATGCAGAGAAAGTCATGGGAATGGAACACATCAGATTTTTCATACGATTTTACAACTAGAATCGCTTTCTATGAAGATGGTATTTCTACCCCTACCACGTGGTGTAACTAAAATTTCCCCGAGGATAAGTTACGCAACTGTGAAAATCATTCCAACGATTCTCGAAATTACCATGTTCATACAAATACTCCCTTTTATGCTTTGTGATGGTGCGAGTGATGATAACCGCAGAAGGAAGCTATGTAACTAAGCCATTCTTTTGTCATTCTGTGGCTAATTCCCGATGATTGCTAACAAGAAGTCAGAATGAATTGGAACGAAAATTTTGATTATACAAAGTAAGACCTTTTAATGTACTGGTAATTATTGAGTTAATTTAACGATGTAGATATAGCAGAGATTCGGTTATTATCGATTACTCTGATGTGACGCAAACTCGGCCTTCATCTGTTTCTCTCTCTGTAATCTCAGACACTAAATTACTCGGATCTATTAATGTTACGTTGTGCAGATAATTTGTAGCTATACGAGTTCTGTTTATATATCATTAAGATTATTTCATGGATAAAACATAAAACAGTTTTAATTTCTCTACACGTACTATATACATAGTAGGTAGACAAAGTATTGTATTCCACCCGAAATTCGATCCCAAAATTAAAACCAATGTTGAGTTACCCTGAATTCCCCCCTCCCAAAGGAAATTTTTAGAAGAAGGTGTGTGTCTGTGTACAACAGCTCAAAATCGAAAAGTCAGTTAAATACAAAACTTGATGTTTAAATTTAATATCTTCCAAGGATGCGACCCGAAGATTTTGCAAGAAAATTCCTCCCTCCCCCCCCCCCCAGCCCCACCAAACTACCGAAATGTTTCAAAAATATTTATTTTTTCTTACGCTTTTGTTTAAAATACTGCATATTAAATATTTGCATGACAAATTAGGCTTTCACGGCCAGCGTTAATCCAATACGTCTTCTGACGTTTCGCCATTGGGCATCTTCAAGGGACCGCATCGACTCGACCACGGCCTACAAGCCACGAAGCTACTTTTTATTGGAAATAAAAGGTATATCTTGTGTTTTCTGGGAGTAGCCTCTGAAGACCTCTTCATTTTGAATGACTTGACAGGTAAACAGTAAGAAGTAGATAAAAGCTTACTACACAAAACTGTGGAACTCGTTAAGACACGCAATCGATGTCATATACACATTTTTTGTTGATTTAACCATTTTGAGGCATTCTTTGTTATTGGTTTTAATTTTGAAATACTTAAAATTTTTCTCATGAGGGAATATACCATTCCTTTTTGTTTTCATTTACTGCTGGCTATGCAAAGAAAATTGCATTTCAATCACATAACAAGAGATTTTAAAAGGTTTGACTAACTCTTAAACTTAGCCTGTTTCGTGATTTCCCCTCTGATTATAAGGAAATAGGTAATAAGACCATTTCTTCTAGTGTTTATTTCGATTAGCATGACGGACAGAAGAAGTTTGTCATAGAATGGATAGAAAAAGTAATGTGAATGGAACACAAGATATTTATGTAAACTAGTGGCCCATCGGAGCTACAGCTTCGAATTAAACACTGCTCTTGTGTGTGCATAAAGGTATGTGTTTAGGTATGTTATAAGGTCTATTAAGTAACTATTATTAATGTAGATATAGTATAGATGTAACAGGCCTTAATATTTTATTTTCTCTTAATTATCTTCTGCAATAATTGATATACATGGATTTATGGATACAGTTTGCTTTTCTTTTACTTATGTTTTATTTTATTTTTTATTTTTACATTGCTTCAAAACTTGGTATTGTTTAAATACATAAAAGATTTAAACTTACTACTGCACCGTAAAATATTGTATAGTTTTAATACACTGTTGTATGATATACTACATATATAAGCATTATTGTTAGAATTTCAATAACTAATGTTACAAGCTAGATATAATTATTAATTTAATGTGTAAATATTGTATTCAAAGTATTATAACATTTCTTATTGTTAGATGATGTCGCTATAAGAATGTATAGATAGGCGACATTAGATAAAATTATAAATAAAAATACTTGGTCATATCGCAACGAAATTATTCGCTAAAATACCTGGTATTTTAAGGTCTTATCTCCAAACCATACTACTTTCCTTCGCGCCAAGGAGATGCTGTTAGAGGGCCGTCCAGTCTAGCTGTTTTACCATCCATAATCAGACTGAAAGTGCAGCTAGACTTTTAAGGTATAATCTCTTCACTCTATACCTGCTACTTAGCTCCGCGACGTGTAGATGGTGCTAGAGTGCCGTTCAGTCTACTGTTTACACTATCTAACAATAGATGGCAGTGCAATCGTAATTACCATTCATCTATTGTTTTAGACCGAAAATGCATGGGATTTGAACCCACGACCTCCCGATTGCGAGCTACAAACGTTAGTGTTTAAGCCATCCCGCTTGTTAAGTACAGTTTAATTTTAATATTTCACCGTAAATACACGTTTCATCCAACAACAGAATAGCTGAACTAAGTACTCCCCCCTCCCATTGGGAGTGGTCAATCAAAATTCTCCAACAAAAACAAATTTTCACAAATTAAACATCAGCTGAGCAGAGAAAAAGGATGCTGTTTCTGAAAAATGCAACAGTTCGAGGAGCAGTTCGAGGAGCCTATTTAGCGCTACCTCCTTATCATCATCACCCAAAACCTCAAAATACCAACCCTAACTATCCACCTCATTCCTGTGGTTAAGCCCTTACCAGGTAGGTACACAGCAACAACACCTAGGCTCACCACGAGTCTATCAGATCTCGCACGCACGCACGCACGCACGCACATTTCAACGTAAACTTGTGAAATATCTACTGTTTCTGGATTAATTTTACCCCCATTAGTGTTTTGACTTTTTTTTTTTTTTTTTTTTGGCTAGTTAGTGCCATCTTAACTGATCATGCTTTGTGAAAGTTTTGTTGTTATTCTTTCTTATTCTTTTCTTTCTGTATTCCCTAGGTTTTTCCTGCCTATTTCCCTATTAGTTTTCCGTTTTTAAGTTTCTCTACACATATTATGGTATTGCATTCCACCCAAAATTCGATACCAAGATTTAACCGGAAATACACGTTTTAGCGTCCCCTGTATAAAGAGTAGAAAAAGGTCCGCGTGTGTATGAACACGATAACTTAAAAAAATCTGTAAAATACCAAACTTGGTATATAAGTTTAGTATCTTCCAAGGATGCGACACGAATATTTGAGGAAAAATTCCCCATTCAAAACTACCTTTTACATGGAACAAATTTTTATTTTCTAAAAAATGACTAGCGATTTTGATTAAAATACGACATATTAAGGATAGATATTTACACGACAAATAAAAAGTATATCTTGCATTTTCTGAGAATTGCCTCTGAAGACCTTTTTATTCTGAATGAATTTTGCTGGAGTTTGCATTAACTAGTAAACCGTAAGAGATAGACAAAAATTTACAACACAAAATATGTAGATCTCGTTGAAACACACAATTTATGTCATATACATTTTTTCGTGGAGTTGGCAATTTTTAAGGTGTTCCTTGTTATTTGCTTCAGTTTTAAAATACTTGAAACGTTTCACATATAATTTGCCAGCTTCTGGCAATTCAAAGAAACGGATTTCATCCACATGGCAACCAGCTTTTAAAAGATTTGACTATCATTTTCCTTCCACTTACAAGAAAGCATTTTTACTAATGTTTATCTGGATTAGCATAACGTAGAGAAGAATAAGCTTTTTAATAATAATTTGTTACAGAGATGTAGAGAAAGCTATGTGATTGGATCACATCAGGTTTTGTTTACACACATGATTTACAAGAACACAAACACCCATGCCCAAGGCGGGACTCGAACCTGCCACGAAGCACCAAAGCTAGACACGTTAGCAAGCGCAGCCATGGGCACCAACATGTTGGCACGCCGCCGCGCAGCTCCTCTTAAAATGACTCATTATTAAACTTAGAACATGTACACAGAATAAACAATATAGAACATCAAACAGAACAAAACAATTTTAGAGTTTAATATTTTTGCGACAAATTGAGACCAAGCAGTTTCGATTGGAATGCTATTATTGGTGCGGACTTTCAAAATTAAATTAAATTATTTTGTCCTATCCTATTCACGTACACATTTTACGTACTCTAGGAAACATGATCTCGGAAACCTTATCCGGGTTATTCACCCTAAGCGAGATTTGAACTCACGACCTGTTGAATATGAGACAGACATGCTACTACCACACTACTCCATATACATCAAGAAGAGATATCCACGAAGACGAGCTAAATCACCTTCAAGAGTTCCAAGGCACGATTATAGGCATGCATCAAGTGTTTGCAGTTGCCCAAAAAGGAAACTTAACCCATGCAGATGGTATAGCAAACACAAGGCTCGAGTTCAAGCCAACGAATATCTATACTTAGTAATCGAAATTCAAAGTGAGGAAACCAATTTAAACACTTCCATAGTATGCTCCATCAGAGCTTGGGTAGCAGCATAAGCTTTTTACTTTCTCTATACGTGCTATGTGCATAGTGTATAGAGAAGGTATTGTAATGCACCCAAAAATTCGATACCGAGATTTCACCAGAAATACATGTTTTGTGACCTCCTGAATCCAAAAAAGAAGCATTTTTAGAAAAATTCCGCGTGTGTGTGTCTGTCTGTGTGTGTGTGTCTGTGTTTATGTGGGCAGCATAGCTCAAAAACGAAAAGTCCGGTAAAAACTTGGTATTTAGGTTTGGTATCTTCCAAGGATGCGACACAAAAATTTTAAAGAAAATCTCCCCACTCCCAACTACTCTTTATATGGAACTTTTTTCGAAAATTTTGATTTTTTAAAAAATGGCTCTAACGATTTTGATTAAAATATCATATATTAAAGATATTTACCTGACAAATAAAATGCATATCTTGACTTTTCTGGGAATAGCCTCTGAAGATTACTTTATTCTGGATGAATTTTGCATAACTACTAAACCGTAAGAGATGGACAAAAACTTAACACACAAAAAATGTAGAACACGTTAAAACACACAATTTATGTTATATACATTTTTTCGTGGAGTTGATCGTTTTTGAGATATTCCTTGTTTTTGGTTTCAGCTTTGAAAAACTTATACTTTTCTCATACAGGAATTTGCCAACTCGTGTCCATGCAAACAAACGAACTTCAGTCACATAGCAACCAGCTTTTGGCTTTCACTCTAACTTATGGTACTCCCTTGTTTCGCTTCTACTTACAATAAAGCAAGAAATAAGACTATTTCTGCTAACTTTTCTCGATTAGCATGAAATAAATAAAAGAATAAGCTTATTAACAATAATTTATTACAGAGATATAGAGAAAGTCATGTGAATGGAACACATCCGATTTTTAAAAAACTTCCACTGTGGCCTATATGCCCATTTTGCACGCAACTCTCCTCAAGGTCACGAACTTTGAATATTTCAACTGGTGTAAGGAAATACTGCGTGCGCGAGTGTTAGTTGTTCTGTCACTCGCTTCCGCCGCCGCAATATTGACACAATTATTCATCCAATTGAAAACAATTTGCAAACTGGTACTTTGGACAGTACCCGATTCTGGAACATTACTAGGATGGAAGCATCTTGACTTTAGATCAACACAATGGCTGGCGCTATTATTGGCACCATATACATCATTCACTCAAGAAGAGATAGCCACGAAGACGAGCTTGAATTCTGAAGACCTCCGAGACACAATTATTGTCTCAGGCGGGCTTTAATGAGTCTTTATTTCTTCGAGAGATAAAGTACTTACTTCATTGTAAATTAATTTAACTCCATTCTTTAAATAATGAAAATTCCTTGTCATAGTTCTTCGACTGCCGGTAACCAACTAAGTACAGCTTTTTATCTTGATTTAAAACTTCTTTAGGAATATCCACTTTCACTCATTTATTATTTGGTGCAATTTAAACAACCAGAATTGAAACTGTTTATTCCGGCGCGGTTACGTAGCAACGAACAAAAAATTGAATTCCTCATAATGACGACTCTAATAATATTAATATTAATAAATATAGAATATTTCAGTTAATGCTAGTATAGGATAAAATGTTATATATTACACGTGGCTTATTAGGTATTATTTGCTCATGAGCAAAAGTTGTATATTTCACGCTTACGCGCTCGTGTACTAAACATTTTTTTTTTTTTTTTTTTTTTTTTTTTTTTTTTTTTTTTTTTTTAGTTTTAACGTCCTTTAACCTGGTTTGATCATATCGGACGATGAATGCAATTGATGATATGATGCTCAAATGATCTCGGAGTCCATGCAGCTTAAAGTTACTCCACATTCGTCTTCTCAGGATAAGGGAAAACCCCGAAAAAAACCTTACCCGGGTAACTCACCCTAAGCGAGATTCGAACTCACGACCTTTTGAACGTGAGACAGACATACTACCACCACGCTACCTAGGTGGGCAATATTCTATTTAAGCCACTTATAATATAAATAACATTTATTTGTTAACTCGCTGTCCTTTGCCAGGATCATATCAGCGTCGCCGGTGTACCGGAATTTCGCCCCCCAGGAGTTCTTTAACATACCAGTGCTGAGATGGGACTGTCGCTTTTAAGCGCACTTACAAATCATCGGTCTAGCCCGGGTTTGAACCTACTACCTTGAGTTCAGAAAGCCAGCACCAAACCAACTGAGCTACCCAGACCGACCCGAACTTTCAAGATTAATATGAAAGTTTATTTAGAAAGTTTATTTAGAGATTTTTTCATGTATTCTCATACACACACACACACACACATATATATAAGCGTTCAAAATGTGTTTTTCCAAAGTTACGTACTGGAGCTTTGTTCCAATTTTGCAATGGATATATTAATTCATTATACCAGGTGGCCCAACTGCCCCATAGTTGACGTGACCTCCCTTTCATCTGACCCTGGTTTTTACGGGGATTTCCCCTACTCGCCAGGAAAATACTGGATAGGTACATTCCATCCCTGGAATTCTCCGATCCACGATGTCTGTTGCCATAATTTCCTAATCATCTGTTTCAGGGTTGATGGACCAGGCGACAGTGTTCGACAGGCTGCGGATGAATGGTAGATTGCGCACTGTAAAATGTTGTCTTGGCGTCGTCGTCGGGAACACTCGTTCCAGATCCTCCCTCCGAGGATCCGTGAGGAGGTTCTACGGTGACGTCAGAAATGTTCTAACTATTAGGAACGCGGTTATTACTTACGCCTGTAAATATTGACCCTCAGCCCTCCCTAGGGTCACCTAAGAGGCAAAGGGCCGCAAGAGCCGACGTCCGGTATCCTGGGGGTCCCGTTCGAGTCTAATCCTAAATCCTAATTGAGAAAAGTATATGCATACATTTAAAACCAATAGCAGAGAATACCTTGGAAATAGTTTACTCCACAATAAATAAATATGATATACTGTATGCTTTAACAAGACGTGCAGTTTTGGTGTCTTACGGGTTACGAGTAATACAAAAACCATTCAAAATGAAGAGGACTTCACAGTGCATTCTCAGAAAATCCATTTATGATGAAAATATCTTATTCATAGGCATTTTAATCAATATCGCTACAGCCATTTTAGGAAAAAATGCGACACGAAGATTTAAAAACAAAATCCTCCTACCACAAACCACCCTTTACACGGAAAATATTTTGAAAATTTTGTTTTTCTCAAAAATGGCTCCAAGGATTTTTATTAAAATACCGTATGAGTATTTTGAATTTTATAGGAACAGTCTCTGAAAGCCTCTTTATTTTGGATGAGTTTTGCAGGATTTTGCATAACGGATAAACCGTAATGGATAGCCAAAAACTTGATATACAAAATGTAGATATAATTAAAATAGGTACAACATTTATGTCACATAGCTTTTCTTGTAGAGCTGATCATTTTTGAGATATTCCTTGTTATTGGTTTCAGTTTTAAACTACCTAACTTTTCTCAAACGGGACCATATAAAGCGAGCCGAACCTCAATTGTTTCACATAGCGACCAGCATTTACTATCGCCTTAGCATACTGTATTTCCTTATTACCCTTCTGCCTTCAAGGAAGCAAGTAATAAGACCATTATTCTGCTCATGTTTATCTCGATTAGCATGATATATTTAAAAGAATAGTCTTTTGTAAGGATAGTTTGTATTTGGTACAGCTATAGAGAGCTATGCGAGTGAAACACATCCGATTTTTGACAATTTCAACTAATTAGGAAGCCACCTATACGTATAAATAGATGTTTACATTAGAGCAGTGATTCTCTTTTGTTTTACTGGTGACTATAGAACGTGTGGTATGCCTAAATTACGACACATAAACCGCATAGCTAAGCAGGGAAAAACACGATTGATGAAATTAAGAAAGCATGTTACACGGCTAATGTCTCTCTGCGGGAAATTTGCTCTCCGTAGGGAAATTGTCTGCGGTCGTTCAAGACAAAAGCAAACCGCAGTCAAACTTAACCACATTTCAGCGGTTTTCGTGTGCTATACAAACCTCACGTGCACCACAAGTAAGCTCTTCACAGTTGCAACTGTCCGCGTCTTTAAATAGGCTTTCTGTAGCTGCGGATTTTCACCCAGGTTACCTGAAATCGACCCCTCCATATAATCGGAAAGCAATCCACGCACTTGTTTTCAAAAGTATTAGAAATGCTTGTTTATAATATAAATAACTGAAAGTTAGAGTTTAGGAAACGTTAACTTTAATAAAACTCCAAAAGTGAGGAACAAGAAAACATGTTAACAATTTTATAATTGTAAAACATAGTTTTAAAACTAAACAGCATTCATTTCATTTGCAGAATTTTGTACTATAGTTTCCCCCAAAACATGATGGCCCTCAAACGGGACCGCTCCCCCTACCACTGGGCAATAACCATTAGCAAACAAAAGACAACCCTGTTCTAAGGGCGAGAGGCAAAGTATTAAAATCTATTTCCAGGAGACACTGCTTGCAAGTCGAGAATCGCGTCTCAGTTAAGGTAGCAGTAAGTGGAAGACTTGGCATCAGCGAGGGTTGGTTTCCAACCACATACACCCTAATTTCCAAACTTTAAAGTCAGGCCAAAGTCATCATGTTCTGAAAAATACTGTACTTGAAAATGTTATGTAAACATTATTTCAGGTGAGGAGAAATAAATTCTCGAAATCATGAGAATTAAGACATTAACAAGGAATTCAGGAAATGAGTCTTTATTGCCGACTGGATGCATTTGTTTCTTCGTGAGCTTAAATTATATTTTCAGTATTATTAAAAAATTATGCTCTATCAAACGCACTTATGCTAATTTTAAAATACTGCATATAAAAGGTGGAACAAATGTGCAGTTCTACAAACAAACAAAAAAACAAAACAAAAAAGTCTGATGTTCTCCAGTCAAATGACTTTCTCTACCTCTGTAACAAATTATTATTAAAGAGCTTAATAAGCTTATTCTACTATTTACTTCATGCCAATCGAGATAAACATTAGCAGAAACGGTTTTATTACTTAATTCCTTAAGGGAAATAAGGGAATACACTAGGCTAAACCGACGGTTAAATGCTTTATGTTATGGTATAGAAATCCGTTTCTTTATGTGGCCAGGTGTTGACAAGCTTCCGTGTGAGAAAAGTATAAGTATTTTAAAACTGAAATCAATAACAAGGAATATTTCAACAACGGCCAACTCCAGGAAAAAATGCATATAACATAAATTGTGTATTTTAACGAGCTCTACATTACGGTCTATCTCTTACGGTTTACCAGTTATGCAAAATTCCGAAAAATTCATTCAGAATAAAGACGTCTTCAGGGGCCATACCTAGAAAATTCAAGATATACATTTTATTTGTCATATAAATATCTTTAATATACCATATTTAATCAAAATCGTTAAGGCCATTTTTGAGAAAATAAAAATGTACAAAAAATGTCCGTGTAAAGGCTAGTTGGGGGTGGGGGGATTTTCTTGAAAATCTTCGTGTCGCATCCTTGAAAGATACTGAACTTAAATACCAGCTTGGTGTTTAACGAACTTTTCGTCACACACACGGACCTTTTTCTAGAAATGTTTTTTTTTTTTAATTCAGGAGGTCCCAAAACATATATTTCCGGTGAAATCTCTGTATCGAATTTTTGATTGCAATATAATACTTCTCTATACACTATGTACATAATACGTGCAGAGAAAGTAATAAAATTAAAATGCCAAATATTAAAAAATCTTCTGAAAAACATAACAATTATGAATGCAACAAGTGTTAAAAGAGAGGTTTTAAAATCTGAGTAGAAGGACGAGGCTGAAGCAACTCTACGAACAAAATAAAATAACTTGTAACGTGTTGCCATATACTATTTTTAATCAGTCCTTAATATCAAAGTACGAGGTACGTCCAGAGAGTAAGTTCCGTTTCAATTTATCTCCGCTGCAGCGCTGCGATCGCAGTTCCGCACATGCGCGGTAGACGCTCTGTATCAAGGAGAAGAAACGTGCGCCATTTTGAGATCACTGTCAGCCACATAGGCTTTGTTGTGCTTGTTTACAATGTCGGTGTTGATTGAAAATCCCGCCGCTTGTGAAATCAGATCTGTGATTCGTTTTCTGAATGCTAGGAAAGTGAAACCAATTGAAATTTATCGGCAAATTTGCGAAGTTTACGGATAAAATGCGATGAGTGATTCAATGGCGAGCAGATGGGTCCGACAGTTCAATGAAGGACGTAGTGAAGTGCACGATGAAGAACGAAGTGGGCGTCCATCTTTGGTTACAGAAGAACTGGTTCACGCGATTGATGACAAGATCCAGGAAAACAGCAAGTTTACAATTAGTGCTCTCGCTATGGAATTTCCCCAAAGCTCACGATCACTAATTCATGAAATTGTTATCGAAAAACTGAAGAAACAGGCGGCAAACTTCTATGAAGAAGGTATACAAAAACTTGTGCCACCCTATGGCAAATGCCAGCAAAATTTCGGCAGTTCTGTGGAAAAGTAGTTTAAGAGTTGTAGACGTTTGTGCAATAAATAATTATTCTGTATCTGTACACAATTTAATGTTATTACCAAACGGAACTTACTTTCTGGACGTACCTCGTATAAGGTATTCAGCTGACATTTGTGTGGAAATATGTAACAATATGCATTCGGACATGCGCAACAATCAGTATCAGTCATTTGTTGCTGGGCCTTCGTTGTTGTTGGAATTGAATTGAGTGTAATTTATGGATGCTCAGGGGCGTGAAAGATCGCTGAAGTTTGCTTGGAGGCCTCTTTATCAGCCTTGAGATTCTTTTACGTGCACGGGACCAACGGCTTTACTTCCCTTCCGAAGAAAGCCATTCTAAGGATTTTTATGTCTGAAATAAAATCCATCGCCCTCAATTGGATTATTGTTGTTGTTTAATTTTTATCGCACCACTACTGACAAAAATATAACTTAAACAAACATAACATTGGATCTTCTCTATATATAATGGTATGAAATACAAAACTATTATATTACTTTCTCTATACGTACTATGTACATAGTGTATAGAGAAGGTATTGCACTCCACCAAAAAATTCGATACCGAGATTTCACCGGAAATATATCTTTTAGGGTCCCCTGTATCCAAAAAAAAAAAAATATATATTTTCAGAAAAAGATCCACGTGTGTGTCCGTGTGTCTGCGAATACGATAACTCAAAAACGAAAAGTCGGTAAAATACCAAATTTGGTATTTAAGTTTAGTATCTTCCAGGGATGCGACATGAGGATTTTGAGAAAAATCCCCGCTTTACATGGAACTTTTGTCGAAAATTTTGATTTTCTAAAAAATGTCTAACGATTTTGATTAAAATATTATATATTAAAGATATTTACCTGAGAAATAAAATGTATATTTTGAATTTTCTGGGAATAGCCTCTGAAGACTACTTTATTCTGGATGAATTTTGCATAACTGCTAAACCGTAAGAGATGGACAAAAACTTAACTCACAAAAAATGTAGAGCACGTTAAAACACACAATTTATGTAATATGCATTTTTTTCGTGGAGTTGATCGTTTTTGAGATATTCCTTTTTCTTGGTTTCAGCTTTGAAAAACTTATACCTTTCTCATACAGGAATTTATCAACTCCTGTCCATACAAACAAAGGAACGTCAGTCACATAGCAACCAGCTTTTGGCTTTCAATTTAACCTATGGTACTCTCTTATTTCGCTTCTACTTACAATAAAGCAAGAAATAAGGCTATTTCTATTAATTTTTCTGGATTAGCATGAAATAAATAAAAGATAAGCTTATTAACAATAATTTGTTATAGAGATATAGAGAAAGTATTGTGAATGGAACACATCAGATTTTTTTTTTACCTTGCACTGATGTTTTACTTTCTCTAGTACATATAGTAATCAGGGAAACTATTTTATTCCACCCAAAAAATTCGATGTGGAGATTTCATCGGAAATATGTGTTTTGAGGTCTACGCAGTAAAACCAAACTTAGAGAAAGATCATTATGTGTGACTGTGAACAGCATAACTCGGAAAGAAACATTTAAACGTCAAACTTGATACTTAAGTTCTGTGTCTTTTAAGGATGCGACAAGAATATTTTCAAGAAAATCCCTCCGACCCCCAAATGTTCTTTACACGAAAAAAATTAAATCTTCCAAAAAAAACTGAAGATTTTTTAAAAAATATGATATATTTAATATATTTTCATGGCAAACGGAATGTATATCTTGAATTTTTTAGAAATGGTCTATGAAGCTCTATTACTTTGGTTAACTTTTGAATTGCAGCAAGAGACAGACAATAACTTAGTTCATAAAAATAACATAACGCACAATTCAAGTCTATATATATATATATATATTTGAAATACCATTTCCAAGATTAGTTTGAATTTTCCATTAGTTATACTTTTCTGAAAGAAAAAGCCGTCATGTTATTTTTTTTCTGCTGGCCATGTAAAGAGAACCTAATTCATTACCATCACAAAGCTACCAGCTCTTAAAAGACTTGACTGTTGCTGTAGCGTAGTGTATTTCCTTATTTCTCCTGTTTGTACAAGGAAATGCGCAATAGATCATTTCTGTTGATGTTTGCTTGATTAGTATTCAGTAGATAAAATAATATGGTTTTGTAAGAATAGTTTGTTGCCCAAATAGGTGGAGAAAGTCATGTGAGAGTAACATCAGACTTTTGTGCTATAATTGCAGACATTTGTGCTTCTAAATGTGTGCTGCCTTTCGTCAAAACTACACTAAATATTCTCAGTTACAGTAGATCTGTATTTAAATTCGATAGATTTCATTTCTGACAATGTTTTTATAAGTATAGGTTAATGCGGACACCAATATACAGTCTTTCAAATGAGGAAATATGTCACTTAGCAAACTCAGATTAGCTTTCTCTTATTTGCCCCTAAATAGCACATTACACTTTTTATCAATTAAAAATCCGAGCGCTTTATTTTATATAATCTTTCAGCATTTATTAACAAATAACTCAAATACAGGCGTGCCTTTTCTTCTTCTTCTTCTTCTTCTTCTTATTATTATTATTATTATTATTATTTTAAGTCTCTTGGCTGGCCAAGCACAATCAGCTGTTGGCCACAATTTGCAAAACGGTTTACATGAAGGGATACATGTCCCACTGAATATACAACAAAAACAAAAAAGGAGTGTTATAACATTTTTATTCACTGAGCATGACAATCCTCAATTTTTAGTATGAGTGCTTATGTTAAAGACTCTACTTTTTGTGTCAGCTGTTTAAAAACTCTTATATCTTTTATACTTTGTACGCGTGGTTGTTATAGTGTTTTAAAGTCTGATGTGTTCTACTCACGTGACTTTCTCAACATCGCTTTAACAGATTATTGTTAAAAGGCATATTATTCTATCTACTTTATGATAATCAAGACAAACATTAGCAGAAATTGTCCTAATTGCTTGCTTTTTTGAAAGTAGAAGGAAAATAAGGGAATGCACTAGGTTAAAACGATAGTCAAATCTTTTAAAAGCTGGTTGCCATGTGTATGAAAACCGTTTCAATGCAGGGCCAGAAGTTAACAATTTTTCGTGTTAGAAAAGTTTAAGCATTTTAACTCAAACAAATAAAAAGGAATATCTCAGAAATGGCCAATTCAACCAAAAAAAGTGATATAAATTGTGTCTTTTAACGTCATCTACAGTTTTTTTTTGTGTAGCAAGTTTTTGTCTACCTCTTACGGTTTACCAGTTACGCAAAATTCAGCAAAATTCATTCAGAATAAACACATTTTTAGAGGCTATTCCCAAAATATTCAAGATATAAATTTTATTTGCCATATAAACATCTTTAATATAAGGTATTTTAATCAAAACCGTTAGAGCCATTTTGAGAAAATAAAAAATTTCGAATTTTTTTCCTTATAAAGGGTGGTTTGGGTTGGGGGGATTTTTCTCAAAATCTTCGTGTCGCATCTCTGGAAGATGCTAAACTTAAATACCAAGTTCGGCATTTTACCGACTTTTCGTTTTTGAGTTATCATGTTCATAGACACGCGGACATACAGACGCACAGACCTTTTTCAAAAAATACCTCTTTTTTGGATACAGGGGGCCCTAAAACGTGTATTTCCGGTGAAATCTCGTTATTGAATTTTTGGGTGGAATGCAATACCTTCTATATCATGTTGATAGTACGTGTAGAGAAAGTAAAATGGAATCCACAACATTTTCAGTTCTACCTGTATTTTCAGTGGTAGAGAAAATGAAACTAACGTTAAGCAGAATTCTGTATGGACAGCCCTGGACAGGATACCAGGAAGTGCGCTACATCTAGCGCTGGGTACAATAACCTCACTCTGAAAATAAACAGCAGAGCAACGATGCAGATGATGGACGTTGACTGGCAGGTATGGTGTGTATCCGGCTCGAACTTCGTCCCAAACAGAAAGGAATTCTCTGTACCAATCGACGTTAAATTAACTGTCAGTGGACATACATTGATTCTGTCCACTTGCAGCTCTTCCTGAGCCCGTACTGTGAGTTGATATTCATTCTGTTCAGTGGAACGAAAGGATTTTTATCCAAAGTTCAATCATATGCATTTTATGAGTTATATACGTAAAACATCTGATGTGTTCCACTTTCTCTATATATCTGTAAACAAATCATTGTTGAAAAGCCTATTCTTCTATCTACTTCATGCTAATCGAGATAAACATTAGGAGAAATCGTCTTATTACTTGCTTTATTGTAAGTAGAACGGAAATAAGGGAATATACTAGGCTAAAGCACTAGTCAGGTATTTTAAAATAGATTATTTGCACTGCCAGGAGTATTTTATAACTTAAACAAATAACAAGGACTGTTTTACGCTGTGAACTCCACGTAAAAATGTATATGGCATAAATTGTGTATTTTAATGAAATCTACAGCTCTTACAGTTTACCAGTATTCAAAATTCAACAAAATTGGTCCAGAATAGAGGATAATTCAGAGAAAAAATCAAAGAAAAATTCAATACATACACTTTAACTATTATACAAATATCTTTAATATACGGTATTTTAATAAAAAATTGTTACTCATTTTTTATAAAATAATTTTCGAAATTTTTTCCATATAAACTGTAGTTTGGTGTGAGGGGTCTTACTGAAATCTTTGTGTCAAATCCTTGGAAGGTACTTAACTTAAATACCAAGTTTGGTATTTTACATCTTTTCGTTTTTGAGTTACCGTGTTCACAGACAAACGGACACACACACATAACATCTAAAGATCTGATGTGTTCCATTCATATGACTTTCTCTACATCTCTGTAACAAATTATTGTGAAAAACTTATGCTTCTATTTACTTCATGCTAATCGAGATAAATATTAACAGATATGCTTTCTTGCAAGTAAAGGAACATGAGGGAATACACTAGGCTAAAAGATAGTTAAACCTTTAAAAAGTATGGTTGCCATGTGGACCTTTTTCTAAAAATTTTTCTTTTGGATACAGGAGACCCTAAAACGTGTATTTTCGGTGAAATCTCGGTATCTAACTTTTGGGTGGAGTGTAATACCTTCTGTATCTACTATGTAGAGAAAGTAAAATGGCATTTCAGCTTGAAATTTTCACTCTCTGAACGAAATGAAATTGTTTGAACTTGCCTATAATGCACTATTTTTAGACAACCTTCACTTTTTACTAATATGCAATTATAACCTTAATTCATTTAAAAATGTGTTCCATCTAATGAACAATTGAAGAAAATACTTCTTAGTGGGTATTCCTAGGCCTCCGAATTTTAATGTAACCAAGGGATACTGCTCTTTTACAATAAAACGATAGATGCACTTCAAACAGAAGTCATTTAGATACCACTTTAAAAAACAATCTTATGTGTTACATTCACATGGGTTTCACTAAGCCTGTAATATATTGTGATAAAGCTTTTACAAACTCGTCTTAGAAGCTATAATTAAGTAGATAAACATATACTTAAAGTTAATCGAGATAATTCTTTAAAGAAATGGTTTCATTACATAGCAAATCGATAGTCAGATGTTTTAATTTTTTGTCGCTCCTATCTGGCCTTGAAATTTCATATTCTTCCTATGATATCGCAAGAAATAACAATGACAGCATTTTGAAACCTGAGAAAAATATTTAAAAATTCAAAACAACAATAGCAGATATCTCGAAAACTGCTAATGTCACAAACTAAGTTATATGAATGAATCGTGTGTTTTAAAGAGATCTTCATTTTTGTTTAATAATCTTATCGTTTACCAGTTATACAGAGATATATACATTTCTTTCACATAAAGATTACCTTTCATGCTATTCCCAGAAATTTAATATCTATATAATTTTATTTTTTACGTATATCTTAAATATATATTAAATACTCGTATATGTTGTTCAGGGAGTTTTTTTTTCGGAAATAAACAGCGCAGAATATTTTCCCATGTAGTTTGGGAAAGAGAATTTTCTTGAAAATCTTCATATCGTTGGAATATGCTAAACAATATCAAGTTTGGTATTTATTTGACTTTTCGTTTCAGAGTTATACTATTCACCTACCCACACATGCGTGCACCTTTTTCTAAAAATGTTTTTTGTTTGGTTTAAAAGGGTTTCTAAACATATATTTCCGTTGAAATTGACAACGGATTTTAGGGTCTACATGAAATGTCAATAAAGTTATGAGCAAATAAGCGCCGTGATTAGTTGAAAAAGCTGATGTGTTCCATTCATGTGACTTACTTTACCTACTCTGTAGCAAACTATTCTTACAAAAGCTTAATTTTTCTATTTAGTTCATGCTAATCAAAATAACTATTTTCAGAAATTGTTTTATTACTTAGTTGCTTATAAGCAAAAGAGAAACAAGGGAAGCCACCAGGCTAAAGCGATTATAAAAGCTTTTGAAATCTGGTTTCTATGTGATCAAAGTTCTGTTTTCTTTTCAGGCCCAGGAGTAAAACAAAAGACAAAGGAACGAAAAATTTCCGTTTGAGAAAATTTTAAAGCATTTTAAAATTGAAGGAATATCTCGGAAATGGTTAATTCCACAAAAAAGTATATGTCATAAATTGTGTTATAACGAGATCTATACTTTTTGTGCGATAAGTTTTGTCAATCTTCTACAGTTTACTATTTATGCAAAATGCATTCAGAATGAAGAGGTTCATGGAGTAGCCCCAGAAAATTCAAGATATACGTTTTATTTATCATGTAAATATCTTTAATAACAGTATTTTAATGAAAAACATTAGACATTTTGAAAAAAATCTAAAAGTTCGAACATCTTTCCATAAAGGGTAGTTTGAGATGGGGGACTTTCTTGAAAATCTTCTAATCGCAACCTTGGAAGATGCTGAACTATTATCAAGCTTGGTATTTAACCGGCTTTTCGTTTTTGAGTTATGTTGTTCACACACAGGCGTGCGCGCGCGCACACACACACACACGGACGTTTTTCTAAAAATGCTGCTTCTAGATTCAGGGTCTATAAAAGGTGTACGTCCGGGGACAACTAATTATCAAATTTTTGGGTGGAATGCAATACCGTCTCTACCTATGTACTATGTGCGATGTAGAGAAAGTAAAAACATTATTTAAACATTAGGAGTCATTATCTCGCGAGAGAAATATTGCGTGATTAACGCATAGCTCCAAGGATATATACTTTGAATGAATAATATGTAAAACGAATAAGTTTTAATAGACAGAGAACAGTGTAATGCTTTCCGTGGTTTATATTCAAATCACTGACCGTCAATTGTTAATACAGTGGCTGTCCCAAAAGTACGTGACCTGTCGCATAGACAGCGGTTGTTGTTTCAAACAACAATGGTAAAAGGTACCAACCAACCTTAGAAAGCTTAATTTAAAGTTTGATGATTTTACATTGCGTAGCATTTGTTTTGCAGCCATCATTAATGAATGTTCTGAGCGAATTGGTAAACATGGATAAAACTAGTCATCGTTGTGTAATACAATACATTCATTTGAAAGGTCTTAGTCCAACTAATATTAAAGCTGAGCTAGATTCTACTTCTGGGGAGTCTGCTCCTTCGTTTACAAGGAGTTTGGATGGCAGAGTTTAAGCTCAGCCGTACGAGCTGCCAAGACGAACATCGCAGTGGTCGAATAAGGTTACCAGTCCAGAAATTGTAAAGAAAATCCACAAAATGCTATTGGATGACCGTCGACTGAAAGTGTATGGGCTAGCAGACATTACAAAGTCTGTACATCACATACTGACAGAAAATTTGGATGTGAGAAAGTTGTGTGCAAGGTGGTTGTCGCGTTTGCTCACAATAGAACAAAAACAGCTTCGTGAGTTGTTAGGTAATGTTTCACTACAATAAAGCTCAGTTTTGCGTCGATTCATAACAATGGATGAAACATGGGTCCATCACTTCACACCTGAGACAGAGGAACAGTCAAAACAGTGGATTGGAAGGGAAGAATTAGCACCAAAGAAGGCGAAGAAAGTTGCATCTGCAGGCAAGGTTATGGCGTCAGTTTTCTGGGACGCTGTGGTATAATTTTAATTGATTACCTCAAAAAAGGAAAAGTAATAATGGCGAATTATATGGGAAGTTGTTACAGTGTTTGAGTGATGATATCGAGCAAAAACGGCCGCATTTGGCGAAAAAGAAAGTTCTCTTTCAGTAAGACAAGCACGTCCATTATCACCATGGCCAAAATCAAAGAGTTAAAGTTCGAATTGCTTCCTTATGGACCCTATTCGCCAGATTTAGCCCCCTCTGATTATTTTCTATTTCCAAACTTGAAGAAATAGCTTGGTGGTAGAATATTTGCTAACAATGAAGAGGTGGAGTGTGCAGTTGCAGTAAATATGTGTGTTCCCAAAATATTTGTGCTTTCTTTGTTAGGTCGGTTACTTCTGGGACAGCCGTCGTAGCATTTTAACCAGCAAACTATTTCTGACTGCAAAACTTTGATGTTACTCTGGTTTGTAATGCCCGATAAACATTTATATTCGGTCTGCTTCATTTAGGTAGTATCTGTATTTCATTTCTGAGAGAAAATTGAAGTATAACTTAGTTATCTGTTTGACAAGGAAATCAGATTCCCAACGAGTTTAAAATCCAAACTTGAAATCATTAGCTGCGATACAGTCGCTTTCCTTATCCCGTTATCGGAGAGTATCAAAGAAAAGCAAAAGAAAACTAAAACTTTCCCGCTGCAGCGCTACAGTTTGAACAGAGTAGCAAACTTAAGCTTTCTCCAAACTCGCGATACTCTGTCGTCTAGTGCAGGGGTTTCCAAAACTAGACAAGAAGCCTTTAACTGCACGTGTGTTAATGATACATGTGTATTTCGTAATACACGACACCTACACCCAGTGTAGTTATTTTGGGCGTAACTTTATGTTTGGTCTACAACTTTTTTAATATATTGAAGCACCTTTCACCATTGCAGATTCAGTATTCGGTTCATCGTTTTTTGTAGCAACTGGATTTCACGGTCTTCATGTAATTATTGGAACTACCTTCCTAATTACATATCTATATCGAATGTTATCTATACATTTTACATCAATTCATCACTTCGGTTTTGAAGCAGCTCTCTACACGCACTATGTACATAGTGTATAGAGAAGGTATTGTATTGCACCCAAAAATTCGATACCGAGATTTCACCAAAAATTGTCTTACGGTCCCCTGTAACAAAAAAAAAAAAAAAAAAAAAAAAACAAACATATTTACAAAAGTCCGCTCCCATGTGTGTGTGTCCGTAAACACGATAACTCAAAAACGAAAGGTCGTTAAAATATCAAACTTAGAATTTAAGTTGATTATCTTCGAGAGATGCGACATGAAGGTTTTGAGAAAAATCCCATCTCAAACTACCCTTTACATGGAAAAAGCTTCGAAAATTTTTATTTTCTCAAAAATGACTCCAACAATTTTGATTAAAATACCTTATATTAAAATATTTGTATGGCAAATAAAATGCATACTTTAAATGTTCTGGGAATAGCATCTAAAGACCTCCTTATTCTGAATAAATTTTGAAAGAGATAGACAAAAATGTATCACACAAAAAATGTAGATCACATTAAAACACACAATTTATGTCATATATGTTTTTTTTTCGTGGAATTGACCATTTCTGAGATATTCTTTGTTAATTGTTTCGGATTCGAAATACTTAAAATTTCTCACAGAAAGTTGTAAATTCCTGACCCTGTATAGAAACGGATTACAACCACATGGCAACCAGCTTTTAAAACATTGGACTATCGTTTTGACCTAGTGTATTCCCTTATTTTCCTTCTGCTTACAAGGAAGCAAGTAATATAGAGATTTCCGCTAATGTTGATCTCGATTATCATAAAGTAGGTAGAAGAATATGCTTTTTAACAATAATTTGTTATAGCGATCTAGAGAAAGCCATATGAATGGGACACAACAGATTTTTGAACTTCTTATTAAATATGAGATATCACCTCTGCTATTAACAATTCTTAACGATTCTAAAATCTATTCAGATTAATAACCAAACCTGTTGGATGGAGTTCTGATTGGTATACTCGCATGACTTCTCTACCGATATTCTGTATGTTTATGTACCTTATACAAAACATTCCTTAAAAAACCTATTTTTATATAATTCATGTAATTAGAACTAAATATATAGAGAAAATAGTCTTTGCACATATTTAATGGATACAAAGGAGGAATAGAAGCCAGAAGCAATACTGAAATATTTAAAAATCTGATGTGTTACACTCACATGACTTTCTCTAGCCGTTCTACAAACTTCTTACATAAGATTATTCTTCTTTCTGCACCTTGCTAATCGAGGTATTCAGCACAATGTTCTTATTACTTAGTTCTTTATAAGTAGGAAGAAAATAAGGGAATACACTAGGCTAAATCGATAGTCAAATTTTTAAAAGCTGTCGTTATGCGATTGTCATTACAAATCGCTTCTTTTCTTGGCCAGGAGTAGAACAAAAGAAAAACGGACACTCCCGTCTGAGAAAAGTATAAGTACGTCACAACTGAAACTAATAACAATGAATACCTCGAAAACGGTAAGCTCCTCGAAAAAAAATGAATATGACGTAAATTGTGTATTTTAACAAGGCCTACATTTTTTGTACAGTAAGTTTTTGTCAATCTCTTACGGTTTATTAGTTATGCCAAATTAAGAAAAATTCATCCAGAATAAACAGGTCTTCAGAATCTATTCCCAGAAAATTCAAGATATACATTTTATTTATCAGGTAAATATCTTTAATATACGATATTTTAATCAAAATCGTTAGAGCCATTTTTAAGAAAATCAAAATATTCGAAAAACGTTCCATGTAAAGGGTAGTTTGGGGTGGGGGGATTTCTCTCAAAATCTTCGTGTCGCATCCTTGGAAGATGCTGAACTTAAATACCAAGTTTGGTATTTTAGCTATTTTTCGTTTTTGAGTTCGTGTTCACATACACACGGACACACACACGGTCCTTTTTCTGGAAATGCTTTTTTTGGATTCAGGGGGTCCTAAAACATGTATTTCCGGTAAAATCTCGACATCGAATTTTTGGGTGGAATGCAATACTTCTCTATCCCTATGTACATTGTACATACGGGGCTAGAGAAAGTAAAAACGGGCCGCTGTAAGCTAGCTTTGACATTCCATAATTTTTCCTTGAGAGCAAAAAACAAACGAATGGCCGCTTGAAAATGCAGTAAATTATAAAGTACTTAAACAATCAAATTAAGAGTAACGAATACATAGGAAATAATTAAAGCTATGACATATTTATTTGATATAAAATGTGAAGTTAGTGAGTTACTTTTCATGTAGCTAGCCTTGGTCATCTCTTATGGTTTATCAATTATACCAATTGTACAAAATTCATAGAAGATTAATATAACAAATGCTTTTATTGACTTTAAATTGGTCACAGATGATGTCATTAATTCAATACTACAAACATATCACATCGACGCTTCGACGATGGACAGAAGACGGCAGCACACCACTGAGCGCTAATATTTTAATTACTTGCGACTCAATACAATAAAACTTTCTGGAAGTTAGTGGAAACCAAAGGTTGTTTCTCTTAGCATTTTAATACCATATTTAGATATATTTTAACAGAATAAAGTAAAGAAAACTTTTCCGTGTAAAGGGTGGTTCGTGGTGGATATTATCTTGAAAATCTTCGCGTTCAATTCACGATGAATTTCAATAAGTAAATGTAATATTTATCTACATTTCGTTTTGGAGTTATGAGCGCGCGCTCACCTCCTCCAACACACATCCACACACAGATACAGAACTTTTCTATAATACTCTTTTTAGGGGACCTGAAAACGTATATTTGTGAAATTTTATATTAGATTGTTAGGCAGAATGAAATACTTTCTGTACTTACTCCTGATAAGTAAATGAACATGTAACAAGATAATGCTTTCATTCGATATGGTTAAAGGACATTAAGCAAAAACAGCTTTGAAAACGCGTAAAATTACGATAGCTAGAATTTATATATGATTAATACTCTATATTCCAAATCCAACAAACAACTACTAATGTATAGGGAAACAACACGAAGAAGCAATACGAAATGCGACTAACCAGATGCTACTAATCCCCGTGGATCTGCGACATCTACTCTTGCTTGGCTGCGTTGCGGACAGTATCAGCTGCAACATACAGGCGAGACTGCGGTTATTTAATCCAAGTGTCGACAAACGGCTGCTTCAATTGTTATTATTCCCGTTCCTTTACCACAAAAACAAGATGGTCGTAGGTATGTGCTAACATCGAGATTTTCGATCCTACTATAATTAACATTGCTTTCATAGAAAGATTCACAGTGGTTTAATTAATATACTAATATAGGTTAGTCTTTAAGCGAATGCAGTATGGTACCTGCAGAAATATAAAAAAATCTGACGTGTTTTATTAACGTGACTTTCTCTACCTGCTCTAAAACAAGCTTCTTACAAAATACTATTCTGCGTTTTACTTCATGCTAAATCGAGATAAACGTTATTACTTATTTCCTTATAAGTAGAAGGGAAATAAGGGAATGCACTAGGCTAAAGCGACAGTCAAATGCTTTAAAAACTATCACTATGCGGTTGCCATTAAAATTCGTTTCTTTGCGTGGTTAGGAGTAAGGAACTTATAATTACCTTTAAATTTAAACCAACAACAAGGAATATATCGAGGCTCGTTACCTCCACAACACAAATGTATACGAAAAATTCTGTGTTTTGATAAGATCTACGCTTTTGTTTATGTCTCACGGTTTATCAGTTATGCAAAAGTCATTCAAATGAAGTGGAATTCAGAGACTATGTCCAAGAAATTCAAATTATACGTTTTTTTCATATAAACATTTTTAATATACGACAGTTTAACCAAAATCGTTATGGCCATTTTGGAGAAAATCAAAATTTACGAAAATTTTTCCATGTAAAAGTATAATTTGGGGCGGAGGATTTTCTTGAAAATAATGGTTTTGTATCCTTGGAAGATACCAAGTTTGGTATTTAAAGGTCTTTTCGCTTTTTGAGTTATACTTCCCACACACACATACATACACACGCGCGCGCGCGCGGAAGTTTTCCTAAAAATGCGATGGGTAACTATAAGCTCTGATAAATCCAGAAAAATATTTTCGTACCATCTGCTTGAGCAAATTTTTATTAGGTAGCTTCAGTTTGATAATCCGAATAATAATAATAATATGATCAAATTGTTAATTTGCACTATTTATCTCAATATTAACTCCTCCTAATTTTTTTTCTAAAATAAATTAAATTCAATTTATAATCCACAATGTAATAATCTTTGCATTCACTATTCTGAATATATGTTCTTCCTGCATCATCTTAAACTTATATGTAAGATGCATACTTATTTACACCATCAGCATGACTTCTATTATTTCTATCACATTTTCACAAATCGTAATTGTTGTTTGTTGAATTAACGGTTTATCAAAGAGCTTATAGTTAGATATTGATGCGACTCTTTCTCCTCCCTCTCCTCCCAATCTAGTTTGTTGCTGTTGAATGAGTTGGAAGGCGAATATTTTCTCTGTTGTATGTCTGCATTCACTCCGTGTGATACCAGAAGATGACCATAATGGTGTAGCTGTCTTCGTGTATAACTTCTTTCATTCCTTCTTTTGTTTTGCATAAAACGATGGCTCATGAGTTTGAATATTCAATCTTGTGTTTATTAGCAACTGAGGCAAACTTTACGAGTTTGGTTTTCACATACTATTTTGTATTTTAATGTGAAATTTAAATGTAAATTGTGAAAATGGTGTTTATTCACTATTAAAATTAGGTTTATTTCGATTGCTGTGGGGTCATTCTAACACACTTTATAATCGTATTTGACCTTTAATATGAAACTCGGAGTAAAAGCTACAATTTAACATTATGTTCTTTAATTCATTACTAGACAAATACTACATAAAATCTACACACTATTAATTAATTTCTAATTACTCTCCATTCCAAATCAGACATTTTCGTGCACATGTAGATTCCTCACAAATAGATGTACCTATATAGTAAATAAATATACAGAAAAAGTAATATTATTTTAAAACAATGAAGTAAGACATAGTGCTGATTTTAACTTATATAACCCAATTTTTATACAAATAATTCATTAACCAACACTCATATTTATAAGATAGGAAAGAAATTGTACTAAATTATTACATATAATCATAAAAACCCAATAACAATAATGCAATTCATTAAAGTATGCAAAATAATTTTATGTAAAATATTTCTTTATATGTTTTAATTGTTTTTAATTCTAAATTCCGATACTATGCAACTAGATTTCACTAAAACTTCGATATCAAAATTTAATTTTAAATACGTGCTTTGAGACCCCCTGAATACAAAATTCCCTGCGTGTATGTGCCTGTTTATGAACAGCACACTCATAAATGAAAGTCGGATAAGTTGGTATACTCTTAGTTTGCGACAAGAGGAAAAAAAAGTAGCTTCTATCCAAAAAATCCTTTACCTGTTCCATTATTTTATATTTTATAAAACTGTCGCTGATAATTTTATTTAATATACCGTATTTAAGAAATTTACATGACAAATAAAATGTACCTAGATATAGAATTTTCTACAAATAGCTTGTGAATTGATTCGTAAGACATTTTGTAGGGTTTTTGCGTCGTCAATTTCTGACGCCATGTCAACATTTGATTGCTTCTTTCCATGTCATGGGAAGTACATGACATTTTAAGGCCGGCATATAGCGACTCACTCTTAAACATATGTCTTAACTCTTCGGCTTCTTCCCATTGTACCTACAACTAAAAGTCTAATGAGAGGATTTCTGAAAATGTTTAAAGTTAACCTAAAGAATAGTCTGTAGAGAAGAGTTTATAAAAATCTTCATTCACATGACTTTCTAAAGTATACCGGTTCTGAAAACAAATTATTCTTACAAAAGATTATTCTTCTGTCTAGTTTATTCTAATTGAGATAATCATTAGCAGAAATGCTCTTATTATTTTGTTCCTGGTAAGTAGAAGGGAAATAAGGGAACACACTAAATTAAAGCAATATCCAGTAATCATTTGAAATTAAGTTTTGTTTACATGACCAGATGTGAAACAATTGAAAACCGGATTTGGACATCTTGTTTACGAAAAGTATAAACACTTTAAATTGAACCCAATAACAAGGAATATACCCGAAATCGTTAAATGTACAAAAAAGTGTATATGATATAAATGGTGTGTTTTAACGAGATCTACAGTCTTGTGTAATTCAGAATTTAGAGAAATTGAGAGAATATTATCAGAAATTTCAAGATATACCTTATATCTTTGTGAAATTTAACCAAAAACTGTGAGAAATAACAACTGTATAAATATGTTTATAATAAAATGATGTGAATTCTAAACTTTAAGAAAATTTACTTTTCCAACTTGGCGAACTTTAAATTCCAATTAACTGAAGCTATATATGATAGCCGCAGGCTTCCAGCTTTAAATCTTATTTCCTCGCGAACCTTTTTCCAACAATTTTCTATACTCAAAATGTTCCATACTGTGCAACTTTTCAATAATGTGTTTCAAACGTTTTATGCTGCCTCTCAAAAGCACATTAAAGCAAATGATCATATTACTTTGTTGAAATGATTTCTTAATTTTGATAAATTATTAAATTTTGAAAAATCAAGAGTTTTGGAGAATGCAAAACCTAATGTTTTTTCTACACCAATTAGGTTAACATAAACATCATGTCAGATATATTTGCCATTTACTGTAAAACTCGAAGTTTCTCTATGAATAATTATAAAACTGCAGCACGTGGCTCTTTTTACTTTCTCTATACGCACTATGTACATAGCGTATAGAGAAGGTATTGCACTCCACCAAAAATTCGATACCGAGATTTCACCGGAAATATATGTTTTAGGATCCCCAATATCCAAAAAAAAAACATTTTCACAAAAAGATCCATGTGTGTGTCCGTGTGTCTTGGTATTTAAGTTTAGTATCTTCCAGGGATGCGATACGAAGATTTTGAGAAAAATCCCCCAACCCCCAACTATCCTTTACATGGAACTTTTTTCGAAAATTTTGATTTTCTCAAAAATGGCTCTAACGATTTTGATTAAAATGTTGTACATTAAAGATATTTACCTGACAAATATAATATATATCTTGAATTTTCTGAAGAGTAGTTTATTCTGGATGAATTTTATTGAATTTTGAATAACTGCTAAACCGTAGGAGATGGACAAAAACTTACTACACAAAAAATGTAGAGCACGTTCAAACACACAATTTATGTTATATACATTTTTTTCGTGGATTTTGTCGTTTTTGACAATTCCTTATTTTTGGTTTCTGCTATTAAAAACTTATATTTTTCTCATACAGGAACTTGTCAATTTCGATCCATATAAACAAAGGAACTTCATTGGCATAGCAACCAACTTTTGGCTATAACTTTAACTTATGTTACTCCCTTATTTCGCTTCTACTTACAAGGAAGCAAGTAATAAGACTATTTCTGCTAATTTATTCTGATTAGCATAAAGTAAATAGAAGTATAAGCTTTTTAAGAATAATTTGTTGCAGGGATATAGAGAAAGTCATGTGAATGGTACACATCAGATTTTTTATTAGAACAGTGAATTAAGGCAACACAAATTTATTATTTATATAACTATGCAAACTAAAAAAAAGTATCATTATTATTGTGTGCAATAACAGTTATAAGCTTCTATAGGATATCTTATATAGTCTGAATTTTCCTAATTTCACAGATTCATCACCTTAATATAGTACGGTATTTGAAACAAAATCGTTAGGCCCATTTTTGAAAAAAAAATGATGTTTTCCATTCACATGACTTTCTCTACATCTCTACAAAAAGTATTATTAAGAAACTTATGCCTATATTTACTTCATGCTAATGGAGCAAAATTTACCAGAAATAGTCTTATTACTTGCTTTCTTGTAAGTAGAAGGGAAATAAGGGAGTACCATAGGTTAAAGTTATAGTCAAAAGCTGGTTGCTTTTCTACTGAAGTTTCTTTGTTTGTATAGACAGGAGTTGAAACATTTTTGTATGAGAAAAATACGTTTTCAAAGCTGAAACCAATACAGAGAATATCTCAAAAACGATCAACTCTACGAAAAAAATGTGTATTACATAAATAGTGTGTTTTAACGTGTTCTACATATTTTGTGAGTAAGTTTTTGTCCATCGCTTATGGTTTAGCAGTTATGCAAAATTCTGTAAAGTTCATCCAGAATAAAATAGTCTTCAGGGGCTATTCCCAGAAAATTCGAGATATACATTCTATTTGTTAGGAAAATATCTTTAAAACACGATAATTCAATCAAAATTGTTAGAGATATTTTTGAGAAAATCAAAATTTTAGAAAAAAATTCCAAGTAGTTGGGGCTGGGGAGATTTTCTTGAAAATCTTCGTGTCGCACTCTTGGAAGATACCAAACCTAAGTACCAAGTTTGGTTTTTAACGAACTTTTCGTTTTTGAGCTATCCTGCCCACAGACGAGCATTTTTCTAAAAATACCTTTTTTGGACTCAGGGGGTCTCGAAATATGTATTTCTGGTAAAATTTTGGTATCGAATTTTTGGGTGCATTAAAAATACCTTCTCTATACACTATGTACATATTACATGTAGAGAAAGTAAAAAAATAAAATTGTTTGAATTTTTTTCCAATTAAAGGATAGTTTGACGTGGCAGATTTTCTTGAAAATCTTCGTGTCACATTATTGGAAGATGCTGAACTTAAACATCTAGTTTGGTATTTAACCGACTTTAGGTGTTTAAATTGTCGTGTTTACAGGCGCGCCCTTGCATATTCTGACTTTTTTAATACATTTTTTTTCTTTTGGGGGGTGGGATACAGGGTACCCTAAAATTTGCATTTTTAATGAAATCTCTGTATCGATTTTTTGGGTATAATGTAATAAGTATGTATGTGTGTGTGTGTGTGTGTCTGTGGAGAGCATAGCTCTAAAACGAAAAGACCGTTAAATATCAGACTTGGTATTTAAGTTTGGTGTTTTCCAAGGATGCGACACGAAGATTTTCAAGAAATTTCCCCCACCACCAACTACGCTTTACATGGAACTTTTTTCGAAAATTTTGATTTTCTCAAAAATGGCTCTAACGATTTTGATTAAACTGTCTAATATTAAAGATATTTGCTTCACAAATAAAATGTATACCTTGCATTTTCTGGGAATAGCCTCTGAAGACTACTTTATTCTGGATGAATTTAATGGAACTTTGCATAATTGCTAAACCATAAGAGATGACAAAAACATAACACACCAGAAATGTAGAGCACATTAAAACATACAATTTAGGTCATATACACTTTTCTCGTGGAGTTGATCGTTTTTTAGATATTCCTTGTTTTTGGTTTCAGCTTTGAAAAACATAATTTTCTCATACAGGACTTTGTCAACTCCTGTCCATACAAACAAAGGAACTTCATCCACATAGCAACCAGCTTTTGTCTGTCACCTTAACTTAAGCTACTCCCTTATTTCGCTTCTACTTACAAGGAAGCAAGTAATAAGACTATTTCTGCTATTTTTTCTCGTTTAGCATGAAGTAATATAGAAGTATAAACGTTTTAACAATAGTTTGTTGCAGAGATGTAGAGAAAGTCATGTGAATGGAACACATTAGATTTTTTTGCTCTTAACGTCATTCCAGGGAGGGAGGGGTGAGGTGCAGGCCTACCAGTTCGGACGATGACATGTGCTAGCAGGGACGGTAACTCTTAACGAAACCATAGTGTACATTCGACACCAGTCAACTATTGTTCACTAGTCCTGCCTGAGATTTTGGACTTCTAGAGTCCAGAGATGAACTTCAGAAGGTGAGTCAGTCAGCGGACCAACAGACGTAAGAAGAAACCTTTCCAAAGCGCACCGTGAAATAATAGCGAGGAAACGATGGATGGGACATTCGTGAGGACCACCCCAGAATTCGCCTACTGACAAAGGAAACCACCAAAGGAACCCATGGTCAGCGTGACCCCATTGGGAATCGAACACTGGTCCTTACAAGCAAGCCTATACGTTACCGCGGAAACATTATGCTCGGCTTTTCTACGTTGACGAACATTTGGTACCATATCCTAACGTCCTGTGAGGAAAACATAACTGCTAACCTTGAGTAACGTTCTTTTACTTTCTCTACACATACTATGTACATAGCATACAGAGAATGTATCGTATTCCACCCAAAAATTTGATACCGAGATTTCACCAGAAATACCTGCTTTGGGTCCCCCTGAATAAAAAAAAAGCATTTTTAGGAAAAGGTCCGTGTGTGCGTGCGTGTGTGTGTGTGTGTGTGTGTGTCTGTGGACAGCATAGCTCAAAAACGAACATTCCGTTAAATACCAAACTTGATATTTAAGTTTGGTTTCTTGCAAGGATGCGATACGAAGATTTTCAAGAAAATCTCCCTACAACCAAATACCCTTCACAAGGAACTTTTTTGGAACATTTTGATTTTCTCAAAAATTCGATTTTTATTAAAATATTGTATATTAAAGATATATTTATCTCTGAAATAATATTGGGAATTGCCTCTGAAAAACTACTTCGTTCTGGACGAATATTACGAAAGTTTGTATAACTGCTAAACCATAAGAGATGGACAAAATTTACCACACAAAAAATGTTGAGCATATTAAAACACACAATTTATGTTATATAATTTTTTTTCATGGAGTTGATATTTTTTGAGACATTCCTTGTTATTGATTTCAGCTTATACTTTTCTCATACAGGAATTTGTCAACTCCTATCCATACAAACAAAGGGACTTCAGTCACATAGCAACCAGCTTTTGGCTATCACTTTAACCTATGTTACCTACTCCCATATTTCGTTCTACTTACAAAGAAGCAAGTAATAAGACTATATCTGATACATTTTTCTCGATTGGCATGAATTAAATAGAAGCATAAGCTTTTTAACAATATTTTTTTGCAGAGAGATATAGAAAGTCATGTGAATGGAACACATCAGATTTTTTAGCTGACACTGACGTTGTTTTGTTACATTATAAAGGTTCCTGGGTCATCCTCTCTTCCAAAACCTCTCGAAGAAAGTGGATCTCAGAAAGTTCAAGAGCTTGACTATAAGCAAAACTGACAGCCCTTCAACTTTCTTTTCTTCCAAAAGTAAGGCAAGCTTTGGGAGATCCTTCTCTAACTTCTTAAACCTCACCTTTGATTCAAGAAGGGCACAAACCATGTGCCCACTTCCATTATGTGGTTCAAGAGATGTCGAGTGTGAATCTGACTTCGTGTAACTTAGCCGCATAAAGTTTCTAATCTATTTTTAAATTTTCTCAGAAAAAGAATTGGGTAACTTTAAGCTGAGCGTTCATTGACTATCATTTTAACTTATGTTCTTAAAGCACAAACATTTATTCATAATTAGTCGATTTGATACTAATGATAAAAGTAATTCGAATTACACAATAGATTAACGTAATGCATTAACAGTACCAATTTTTATTTTTTCTAGCACGTATGTACAATGCACATAGTAGGTAGGTATTGCATTCCACCCAAAAGTTCAATACCAACATTTCACCAGAAATATATATTTTGAGACCCCCTGAATCCAAAATAGTATTCTTTCTTCATGTGTATCTGTATGTGCGTGCGCGCGCAAATTCAAAAACGAAAAGCCCGTTAAATACCAAACTGAAATTTAAGTTAAGAATCTATGACAAGACGTTTTCAGAAAAATCACTCTACTCCAAAATTCCTTTTACAAGGAAAAGTTTTCGAAATTTTCGATCTTCTAAAAATAACAAAAGATTTTGATTAAAATGTCATAATTTAAGCTGTTTTCTTTAGAAATAAAATGGATATTCTGGAGATAGCCTCCGAGTCCTCTTCATTCTGAAAGGCTTTAGCATAACTAGTACATCACAAGAGACAGACAAAAGCTTACAAAAAAAAAATCTCGTTAAAACAATTTATGTCAAATATATTTTTGAGAACTAATGGTATACAAGATATTCCCATAATTGGTCTCAATTTTAAAATATTTATACTTTTCTAAAACAGGATGTCGTCATCTGTTTGTTTTGTTTTACTCTTGTCATGCAAAGAGAACCGAGTTTCGAAGTCAATCACACAGAGCCAACTTTTAAAGAATTTGATAACCACCTTAGTCTAGTATATTCCCTTGTTTCTGTTCTACTTACAAGAAACTAAATAATTCGACCATTTCTCGAATATCATAACATTATGTGAACACATCAGATTGGTTGATCCCAAGTTGATGTTTGTTACTAACAAGTAGTAACTGAGCCCGAAGTTTTAGGTAGCATAAGCCTACAAGGTTAGGCTTCTTGTGTGTTTGAAGTAGATTTTCTTTAGGTTTTAATTTTTACTTTGTCTACACTTACCATGTACATAGGGAATTGTGAAGATAATGCATTCTACCCAACAATTCGATACCGAGATTTCATCGAAAATACATGTTTTGGGTCCTCCTGAATTCAAAAAAGCATTATTTGAAAAAGGTCCGTGTGTGTGTGTGTTTGTGTGTCTGTGGATAGAGTAGCTCTAAAATGAAAAGACTGTTGAATGCCAAACTTGGTATTTAAGTTTGATATCTTCCAAGGATGTGAAATCCCCACACCCCCTACTAACCTTTTCATGGAACTTTTTTCCTCGAAAATTGTGATTTTCTCAAAAGTGGTTCCAACGATTTTGATTAAAATATTGTATATTTAAGATATTTACCTGACAAATAAAAATGTATATCTTGAATTTTCTGGGAATAGTATGTGAATACTGCTTTATTCTGGATACATTTTACGGAATTTTGTATAATTGCTAAACCGTAAGAGATGGACACAAACTTACCATAAAAATGTAGAGCACGTTAAAACACACAATTCGTGTTATATACATTTTTTTCGTGGAGTTGATCGTTTTTGAGACATTTATTGTTTTTAGTTTCGGCTTTGAAAAACTTATAATTTTCTCATACAGGAATTTGTCAACTCGTGTCCATATAAAGAAAGTAACTTCAGTCACATAGCAACCAGCTTTTGACTATCACTTTAACCTACGGTACTCCCTTATTTCGCTTCTGCTTACAAGGAAGCAAGTCATAAGCCTATTTCTGCTAATTTTTTCTCAATTAGTAAGAAGTAAATAGAAGCATAAGCTTTTTAATAATGATTTGTTGCAGAGATGTAGAGAAAGTCATGTGAATGGAACACACAAGATTTTTTAGTAAGTTTTGTTAAATTTATTTTTGAACTTTCTTGTTACAAAAGATTGATAATGTTAAGCATAAAGAAAATTGATTTTACTATTAGAGTGTAGGCATACATGCTAATGCAGCAGATTCTAAGAATACATTTTCTGTATTTCATCATTCCTCTTCTTCTTCCACTTCAGGGATAGGCTATATTGCCCGTTCCAGCTCAAAGTCACCTTCCCATCTGATTCTAGGACGTCTGGTCTGGTCTATAATTTAGTGCCTGTTTTGTTATTCCATTGGCATGCATTCTCCTTATGTGTTGGAGCTATTGGTACTTAATATATTATATAACTTAGAGAAGAAGATAAATGATATGTTTAACTCTTCCTGTAAATCTACGACACGAGAATATTGACTTTACTTCCCTTCCAAAGGAAGTCATGCTACGCCCGAAAGAAATCCATCGTCCTCCGTCAGCTTTGAACTAAACACTAAACCAAAGAGGGCGACTTTAACGTCTAAATACCGTCTTGATTAGCTAGAAGTAGATTAAAGAATACGCTTTTTACTTTCTCTATACGTACTATGTACATAGTGTATAGAGGAAGTATTGTATTCCACCCAAAAATTCGATACCGAGATTTTGCCGGAAATACATTTTTTAGGACTCCCTGAATCAAAAAAAAAAGCATTTTCAGAAAAAAGGTCCGTGTGTATGTGTGTGTGTCCTTGGACAGCATAGCTCAAAAACGAAAAGAACGTTAAGTACTAAACTTGGTATTTAGATTTGATATCTTCCAGGGATGCGACACGAAGATTTTCAAGAAAATCCCCCCACCTCCAACTATCCTTTACATGGAAAAATGTTCGAAAATTTTGATTTTCTAAAAAATGGCTCTAACGATTTTGATTAAAATCCCGTATATTAAAGATATTTACATAGTCTCTGAAGAGCTCTTTATTCTGGATGAATTTTGATAAATTTTACTTAGCTGCTAAACGGTAAGAGATAGACAAAAACTTACTGCACAGAAAATGTGATCAAAACACACAATTTATGTCCTTTACATTTTTGTTGTGCAGGTAACCGTTTCCGAAATATTCATTGTTTTTGATTTCAGTTGTGAGTACTTCTACTTTTCTCAGACAGGAAGTGTCTTGTTTTTCTTTTGTTCCACTCCTGGCCAAGCAAGGAAGCGATTTGCAATGAAAATCGAATAACGACGGCTTTTAAAACATTTGACTATCGGTTTAGCCTAGTGCATTCCCTCATTTTCTTTCTTTATACTTATAAGGAACTAAGTAGTAAGAACATTCTGCTAATGTTTATCTCGATTAGCAATGTGTAGAAAGAAGAATAATCTTATTTAAGAAATTTGTAGAAGAGCTAGAGAAAGTCATGTGAGTGTAACATCAGATTTTTTAAGAATAGTGCGTTACAGAATAGATAGAGAAAGTAATGTGAATGCAACCATCCGGCTTTTTTCTATTGATATGTTGCAAATCGAAATAAGCATTTGGAGAAATATTTTCATTATACATTTCACTATACCCACAAGGGGTATATGGGAGTGTAAAACGACAATGATGTTTTTAGTGGTCGTTAAACACCGGCCTTGAAATTTGATAATCTTTCAATGGCATTGCAGTGCCCAAGAGCTCAAACAATTAAAACGAATATCTAGAAAATATGGCTTTGGTCACAAAGAAACTATTTGAATTATACTGCGAATTTCGAAGAGATCTACACTTTTTTGTAGTACGATTTTATGATTTACATGTTCATGCGAACTTCGTTTTGAATAAAAAGCATTTCCTAGTCTATACGCAGGCAATTCAAAATACATATATGTTCATTTGTCATGTGAATGTTTTAAACATATGGTAAATTAATAGAAAACCTGATATGCTACAATCACATGACTTTCTCGACATCTCTGTAAAAAATTATTCTTAAGACATTGTTCTTCTATCTACATCATGCTAAACATTATCAGAAATAGTCCCAATTACTTGGTCCCTTGTAAGTAGAAAGGAAAGAACCTAATGTGTACCATTCACATGATGTCCTCTAGCTGTTCGGCAAACAAACCTCTTTTATTCAAAAGATTAATCTGTTATTATAGCATGCTGATCAAAATAAACATTAGCAAAAGTTGTCTTATTACTAGCTCCTTGTAGGTATAAGGGAAAAACGAAAATGCACAGGCCAAAGCGATAGTCTCGTTCTTTAAAACCCGGTCGCTATGTGAAACAATTGAAATGCCAATCTCTTTGCTTTCCAGGAGTAAATAAACGATATATTCCCGTTTGAGAAAAACTTAAGTGGCTAAATTTGAAACTAATAATCCGAAATATCTCGAAAGCAGTAAACTCCACGAAAAAATGTATGATATAAATTGTGTATTTTAACGAGGTCTACATTTTTTGTGCAGTAAATTTTTGTCTATCTCTTACGCTTTATGAGTTATGAATACTTCACCTAAAATGACGCCATCTTCTGAGGCTATTCCCAGAAAATTAAAGATAAACATTTTATTTTTCATGTAAATATCATTAACATGTGGTAGACTAATGAAAATCGTTAGAGCTATTTTGAGAAAATCCAAATTCTCAAACTTTTTTTAATGTAAATGATAGTTTGAGGTGGGGATTCTTAATCTTCACGTGGCATCCTTGGAAGGTATTGGACTTTCACATCAAGTTTTATTTTTATTTTTTTCAGTTATGTTTTACACACATTCGGACGTTTTTCTAAAATGATTTTCTTGGATTCAGTGATCCTTAAAATATTTCTTCTAAGCTCAATCTCGGTATCGCATTTTGCGTGGAATACAATACCTTCTCTACCTTTTATGTGCATTGTGAATGCGCGCTAGAGATAATACGTTTTTGTAGGAATAATTATTTGCAGAATAGGTAGAGAAAGTCATGTGAATGTAGTACACCAGATGTTTGCTCTACCAACTTGAATTCCAGTTCTTTGTTAAGTTCAGGCATTTTACAAAGCACTAATATTTTATGTGACATAGGACGTAAATAATTACAGGGAGTTGTTAAAACATGAATGAGGATGTTATTATATTAATTTTGAAAGCACTAAAAGGGATAATTTAAACATTCGATTTTCATAAGCATGCTAATGAATGTAATGATATCCTCTTGAGAATAAATCCCATTCCATTACAGTAATGCTATTTAACGCTCTGGAGACCTTAAAAGGGCCAATGATTTCCGAAACCTCCCTCCCTTTTTAATTAACACATTTATTTTTCAGTCGCAAAGTTTAGATGTATACCAGCCGATTCCAATATTCTCCGTTAATTGGAATTCAATATGGAATTCGTCCATTGGATTTAAAACGAGCGTTCCTGCATCATCGTGGAGAGATGTTCGTTTCTGATTTATTAGAGACGAAACCCATTTATCCAGATAGCAGCACCAGTCTGCTGACTGAGCAATGCCACATGCAACTGCGTGGTTTATGCATACAGATCTTCGTGCTGCTAAAAAAAAAGTACACTGGCCTTAGTGAAAAATACAACACCAAGAAAAAATGTTCCCGAACAGCTCCAAACTTAGTGGAAGTGTAGACGAGTGTGCAAGCAATAAGTAATTAGGATTTCAGAGAGTTGCGGTACACGTAGGTCGAGCAGAGCCCTGTCGTGTCGGTCCAACAAGATCAGTGTTGCACCAAGTGCAGTCAGTGCAGAGCTGTCAAAGTGAAGGCCAGTATGCGACGTCAAAGGGAACCATATCGTCATGTGAGTGATTTCGAACGGGGCTGAAAGATTGGTTTCCGGGAAGCGGTGTCATTTCGGCTCGTACAGTGCATGCTGTTACACAGTGATGAGTGTGTGGAAGCAGTGGATAGATGAAGGTCGTACGCAGCTAAGGGCTGGTACTGGACCACGGAATAGGACCACAGCACGGGATGACCATCATCTTGTCCGCATGACTATAACGGACCGTAGAACTTCATCCACAGTGTTGGCTCGACGCTGGAGCACTGTAACAGATGTGAACTTGTCTGCATCAACGATTTGTCACCGCCTGCTGCAGGTTGGACCTGACATTACGTTGACTTCCATTGTCTAGAAAGCACAAGCTCCTTAGACTGCAATGGGCACGTGAACACCGTCACTGGGGTGCTGAGTGGCAAAAGGTAGTATTTTCGGACAGGACATCTCCACAGGTCACATCTCTGCAGGACAATGCCCGGCCACATTTTGCGAGGAATGTACAAGCCTTCTTCGAAGAGCGACGGGCACCTTTGCTGCCCTGGCCTGCATGTTTGCCTGACATGTCGCCCATCGAAAATGTCTGGATTCTAGTTGGTCGGCACTTGGTCCTCCAGTAACCAGTGTCACGAATTTGTTGGCTCGAATACAAACTGCGTGGAGGGAAATCCCTCAGGAACTTATTCAAAACATTTTTGATTCAACGCCACGACGCATAGTAGCTCTAATGGAGGTCACAGCAAATACTAAATATGAGGGCTCAAATGCCATGTATAGATTTGTAAAGTTTATCATTTGTTACTTGTCATGTACCTAATCTGTGGTATTAAATTCATTGCGTTCATGAGTTTCCTTCTTGGTGTTGTAATTTTCACAAAAGACAGTGTATTATCTTTTAGTGAACCTCAATTAGATATAAGATTTAAAAAGAATTGTTAAATTATTTCATCTCCTTTTAACAAACTACAATTCTCTAAAATACCTTATGTAGCAGATGATGTATTCTTACTTTCTCTACTATGTATAGCAAGTAGGATACGTATTATATTCGACTCAAAATTCGATTCAGATATTTCATGGGAATATACGTTTTGAGACTCCTGAATAATAAGATCAGATGTGCTCTATTCACATGACTTTCTTTACATTTCCGCAACAAATTATTGTTAAAAAGCTTATGCTTGTATTTACTTCATGCTAATCGAGAAAAAATTAGCAGAAATAGTCTTATTACTTGCTTCCTTGTAAGTAGAAGCGAAATAAGGGAGTGCCATAGTTAAAAGTGGTAACAAGACTGATTAGTAACAAGACTGCAGACTTTCTGGCCACTCAAAACCTATAAAGTCTTGTAAATTAGATATAAAACTACAAAATATCAAAATATAGAACAGAAATGTCAACATAATATTCAAAAGGAAATTTCTAATAAAAATTACCCCACAAAAGCTCGTTGCTATGTGACTGAAGTTTCTTTGTTTGTATGGACAGGAGTTGACAAATTCCTGTATGAGAAAAGTATGCTTTTTAAGCTGAAACCAAAAACAAGTAATATCTCAAAAACGATCAACTCCACGAAAAAAATTATATAACATAATTTGCGTGTTTTAATGCACTCTACATTTTTTGTGTAGTAAGTTTTTGTCTATCTCTTACGGTTTAGCAGTTATACAAAATTTCGTAAAATTCATCCAGAATAAAGTCTTCAGAGGCCATTCCCAAAAATTTCAAGATATACATTTTATTTGTCAGGTAAATATCTTTAATATACGATGTTAATCAAAATCGTTAGAGCCATTTTTGAAAAAATAAAAAATTTCAAAAAAAGTTCCAAGGGTAAAGCGTAGTTGGGGGTGGGGGATTTTCTTGAAAATCTTCGTTTCGCATCCTTGCAAGATACCAAACTTAAATACCAAGTTTGGTATTTAACGTGTTTTCGTTTTTGAGCTATGCTTCCCACAGACACGCATACAGACAGATATTTTCTAAAAATGCTTTTTTTGGATTCAGGGTTTCTCAAAACATATATTTCCGGTGAAATCTCGGTATCGAAATTTTGGGTGCAATACAATACCCTCTCTATACACTATGTACATAGTACGTATAGAGAAAGTAAAAATACTGTATATGACAAAAGTTGGGTGTGTTAATGGGATCTACATTTTTGTGTACTAACTTTTTATCTATCTCTTACAGTATGCCAAATTCATCCAGAATGAGAGGACTCAGGTTCTATTCCTAAGAAATTCAGGATATATAGTTTGTCATGTACATATACGGCACTAATATACGGCATTTTAATCAAAATTCTTTGGACCATTTTTGAGAATATCGAAATCTTTGAAAAATGTTCCACGTAAAAGACAGTTTGGGGTGAATGAATTTTCTGAAAATCTTTGTGTCGTATCTTGGAAGGTACTAAACTTAAAAGCAAATTTGGTATTTAAGCGATCTTTCGTTTTTGAGTTTTGTTGTCCACACACACAGACACACTCACATACACAAACCTTTCTCTAAATTTTTGTTGGGGATTCATGGACCCTCAAAACATCGTATTCCCGGTGAAATATTGGTGTCATATTTTTAGATCGAATACATATTCTGTAATTTTTTTGTTCATTGTACATACGTGCTAGATCAAATAAAAACGTATTTTTAGAATAAGGTCTGCGCTCGTATGTGTCAATGATTTTGTGAACAGTTAGCACAAAAACGAAAGTCGGTTAAATACAACACTTGGTATATTAGTTAAATATCTTCCAAAGATCCGACACAAGTTTTCAAGAAAATCCCACAAATCCTAACTACCCTTTACATGAAACCTATTTAGAAATTCTGAATTTTCTGGGAATAGATTCTGAATCTTCACTCTAAATGACTTTTGAATAACTGGTACAGCGTAAAAGATAGACAAAACTTAACTACACAAAAAATATATATTTCTTAAAAACACACAAGTTGTGTCGAAGCCTGTCTCTGCTGTGTGGCCGTAACGTATCTGGTCGAATATGTACACCTATAGACAAAATATCTGATGTGTTCCATTCACATGACTTTCTCTACTTCTGTTAACAAATTATTGTTAAAAAGCTTATGCTTCTATTTACTTCATGCTAGTCGAGAAAAAATTAGCAGAAATAGTCTTATTACTTGCTTCCTTGTAAGTAGGAGCAAAATAAGGGAGTACCATAGGTTAAAGTGAAGTCAAAGGCTGGTTACTATGTGACTGAAGTTCCTTTGTTTTATGGACATGAGTAGACAAATTCCTGTATGAGAAAAGTACAAGTTTTTTAAACCTGAAACCAAAAGCAAGGAATATCTAAAAAACGATCAACTCCTCGAAAAACATTTATATAACATAAATTGTGTGTTTTAATGTGCTCTACTTTTTTGTGTGGTAAGTATTTGTCTATTTCTTACGATTTAGCAGTTATGCAAAATTTCGTAAAATTCATCCAGAATAAAGTAGTCTTCAGAGGCTATTCCTAGAAAATTCAAGATATACATATTATTTGTCAGGTAAATATATTTAATGTAGGATATTTTAATCAAAATTATTAGAGCCATTTTTGAGGAAATCAAAATGTTCGAAAAAAGTTCCATGTAAAGGGTAATTTGGGGTGGGGAATTTTTCTCAAAACCTTCCGGTCGTATCCCTGGAAGATACTAAACTTAAATAACAAGTTTGGTATTTTACCGACTTTTCGTTATTCAGTTATCAGGTTCACAGGCTGACGGACACACACACACACACACACACACACACACACACACACACACACACACACAGACGGACCTTTTTTCTGAAAATAATTTTTTTGGATACAGGGGGCCCTAAAACATATAGTTCCGCTGAAATCTCGGTATCGATTTTTTGGTGGAGTGCAATACCTTCTCTATACGCTATGTACATAGTACGTGTAGAGAAAGTAAAAATGAGTCATATCCTACACGCACAGCGCATTATATACACCATCCGCGATACAGTTGTGTAGCGGCACCAACAAGTTCTAAATCTTAATAGTACTAACCCCTGTGATCAATAATCATAATAAAATACAGACCTCAAGCTTCTTCAACAATCAATATTAACTAAAAATATAGTTTGTATTGGAGGGCATTTCTAAACCTGTGTGTATTCACTTTAGCTCTGTGGAAAAAATCAGGTTACTCCTCTGGTGGGGGTCGCAATATTGCTTCTCGTATGTAGCAAACGTTTTTTTTACTTTCTCTACACGTACTGTGTACATAACGTATAGAGAAGGTATTGTATTTCACCCAAAAATTCGATACCGAGATTTCACCGGAAATACACGTTTTGGGTCCCCCTGAATCCCAAAAAAAGCATTTTTGGAAAAAGGTCCATGTGTGTTGTGTGTTGTTAAATACCAAACTTGGTATATAAGTTTGGTATCTTCCAAGGATGCGACACGAAGAGTTGCAAGAAAATCTCCCCACCCCCAACTACCCTTTACATGGAACTTTTTTCGAAAATTTTGATTTTCTCAAAAATGGCTCTAACGATTTTGATTAAAATATTATATAGTAAAGATATTTATCTGACAAATAATATGTATATCTTAAATTTTCTGGGAATAGCCTCTTAAGACTACTTTATTCTGGAGGAATTTTGCATAACTGCTAAACCGTAAGAAATGGACAAAAACTTACCACACAAGAAATGTAGAGCACAATAAAACAAACAATTTATGTTATATGATTTTTTTCGAGGAGTTGATCGTTTTTGAGATATTCCTTGGTTTTACTTTCATCTTTGAAAAACTTTTACTTTTCTCATACAGCAATTTGTCAATTCGTGTCCATACAAACAAAGGAACTTGAGTCACCTAGTAACCAGCGTTTGACTTCACTTTAACCTATGATATTTCCATATTTCGCTTCTACTTACAAGGAAGCAAGTAATGGGACTATTTCTGCTAATTTTTTCTCGATTAGCTTGAAATAAATAGAAGAATAAGCTTACTAACAATAATTTGTTACTCAGAAGTAGAGAAAGTCATGTCAATGAAAAGCATCAGATTCTTTTTTTTCATTTCTCTTAAAGGTGTTGGATAAATATATAACGGCTATTCTTATTTCACACACGACATTCGGTACAGTTAATCATATGATAGTTATCATGATGCTTTTTAAGGTTTTATTCTACCGAACAGCAAATGGTGCACACGATACTATGTTGCGCAGAATGGTGCCAAACGCATCAGACGCCAACAGTTCTCTCTGAATTAAAAAAGATGGACTCGTATAGTATGAAAAAATACTGAAGTATTGTTAGTAAAAAAAAACGTTATTTTTAGAAATCCAATTCTGATTTTTTGTTTTTGTCTCAACACACATTTCACAAACCGATCCAACAGGAAAATGCCAACCGCAACTGGAATAACGTGATATTCTCAGACGAGGTGATATTTTCTTCCACACGTTAGGGAAAGGTGGTTTCTCTATCGTCTATCTATGATGCAAAGTACGTGACATCGTGGTCGCGTATCTGTATCGTGTTAGGGCTGAATTTCAAGGGACGGTCCAGGTGTGCTGTGGCAGCTTGAGGATCCACTGAACGGTGTAGGATGGAATTATTGCATTTGTACAGGATAATATCCTGTCCAACATCATGAAAGTTCCTCAATTGTTCTTAACATAGGCATGAGATCAGAATAGATAGGCCTCCCTGTTCACCAATTTTGAACCGCATTGAGAGGTACGAGTAAAAAGGAAGCTACACTCCAAATTGCCTGTAGATGGGCGAAGGACAAAAGATGGCTTCTGGGCACAAATTCAAGAAGTCTGGGATGTTGTAGTGAGTTGGAGGGCAGTTATATGGGCTGAGGGTTGATACACCTATATTAATTATGTTTATTTTTTGCGATATAATTTTAGAAGGTAATAGTTTATTTACATATATTACTTTCTCTACACGTCTATGTACATAGTGTGTAGAGAAGGTATTGTATTCCACCCAAAAATTCGAAACCGAGAGCCCACCAGAAATATATGTTTTGTGTCCTCTGATTCCAAAAAAAAAAAGCATTTTTGGAAAAAGATCCGTGCTTGTGCGTGCGTATGTGTCTGAGGGCAGCATAGCTCAAAAACGAAAATACCCTTAAATACCAAACTTGGTATTTAAGTTTGGTATCTTCCAAGGTTGCGACACAAAGATATTCAAGAAAATCCCCCCACCCCCAACTACTCTTTATATGGAAAGCATTTCGAACATTTTGATTTTCTCAAAAATGGCTGTAACGATTTTGATTAAAATCTCTTACATTTAAGATATTTACATGGCAAATAAAATGTATATCTTGAACTTTCTGGGAATAGGCTCTAAAAACCTGTTTATTCTGAATGAATTTTGCATAAATAGTAAATCCTAAGAGATAGACAAAAACTTACTACACAAAAAATTTATATTTCATTAAAATACACAATTTATGTCACATACATTTTTTCGTGGAGTTTACCGTTTTCGAGGTAGTTCTTGTTATTATTTTCAATTGTAAAGTATTTATATTTCTATATTTCTAAGACAGGAAGTGTCCATTTTTCTTTTTTTCTAGTCCTGGCCGTGCAAAGAAGCGATTTACAATGACAGGTTTTAAAACCTTTGACTATCTCTTTAGCCTAGTGCATTCCCTTATTTTCCTTCTACTTATAAGGAACTATGTAATAAGAAGATTCTTTTATCTGGTTTAGCATTGTGTATAAAGAAGAATAATGTTTTGTAAGAAGTTTGTTTATAGGCAGATAGAGAAAGTCATGTGAGTGTAACACATCATATATTTTTTTTTTTGTAGAGTTAAGGTGCTCGAGATTTCAGGATTATTGGTTTCAATTTTAATCACATTGCTCGAATTTCTTCTCGTTCTCGGTTGTTTACTCCTGATAAACAACGAGATTGGAATTTCAATTGTTTCACCCAGCGACCGGCTTTTGAAGGACGACTATCGTTTTAACCTGTGCATTTTCCTTTTTCCCCCTTCTACTTAAAAGGAACCAAGTAATAAGGACAATTTCTGCTAATGTTTATCTCGATTATCATGAAGTACATAGAAGAATAAGTTTTTTTAACAATAATTTGCTACAGCGAAGTGGAGAGTCCTGTGGATGGAACACGTCAGGTTTTTTTCGCTCACGTTCACATATACACATATTTTAAAGAGAACTTTTTACTTTCTCTACACGTACTATGTACATGGTGTATAGAGAAGGTATTGCATTCCACCCAAATATTCGACACCGAGATTTCACCAGAAATACACGTTCTGGGTCCCCCTGAATCAAAAAAAGCATTTTTGGAAAAAGATCCATGTGTGTGTGTCTGTGGACAGCATAGCTCAGAAACGAAGAGACCGTTGAATACCAAACTTGGTATTCAAGTTTGGTATCTTCCAAGGATGCGACACGAAGATTTTCAAGAAATTCCTCCACCCCCAACTACCCTTTATATGGAGTTTTTTTCGAACATTTTGATTTTCTCAAAAATGGCTATAACGATTTGGATTAAAATATCGTATATTAAAGCAAAGTATAATAACGTCTGCGCACTGGAGGCATGACTACAGAAATGGCAAGTGTGAACGCTAGAAGTGTTTAAATTGGTTTGTTCATTTTGAATTTCGATTACTAAGTATAGATATTCGTTTGCCTGAATTTTAGCTTTGCGTTTACTATACCATCTGCATGGATTTAGGTTGAATGTTAAGTTTGCTTTTTGGGCAACTGCAGACATTTGATGTATGCCAAAAATTGTGTCTTGGAAATCTTGAAGGTGATTTAGTTCATCTTCGTGCAGATCTCTTCTTGAATGTATGATGTATATGGTGCCAATAACAGCACCTTGAAAAGTAGTTGCTGCAGTTTCCAGACCAACAATGTTCCCGAATCGGGCCCTGTCCATAGTTTAAGTATCGACCGGTTTGTAAATTGTCATTTGCATGAGTTATTGTGTCAATATTATGCCGCCTGTTATAATAACGTCTGCGCGCTGGAGGTATGACTGCAGTAATGGCAAGTGTGAACGCGTCATCAGGAGAGAAAAATAAAGTATATATCTTGAATTTTCTGGGAATAGCCTCTGAAGACTACTTTATTCTGGTCGAATTTTACGGAATTTTGTATAACTGCTAAGCCGTAAGATGGACAAAAATTTAACACACCTAAAATGTAGTGCACACTAGAATACACAGTTTATGTCATACAAATTTTTTTCATGGAGTTGATCGTTGTTTAGATATTCATTGTTTTTTGGTTTCAGCTTTGAAAAACTACTTTTCTCATACAGGAATTTATTAACTCCTGTCCATACAAACAAAGGAAATTTAGTCACATAGCAACCAGCTTTTGACTATGACTTTAACCTATGGGTCTCCCTTATTTCGCTTCTACTTACAAGGAAGCAAGTAATAAGACTATTTCTGCTAATTTTTTCTCGATTAGCATGAAGTAAATAGAAGCCTAAGGTTTTTAACAATAGTTAGTTGCAGAGATGTAGAGAAAGGCATGTGAATGGAACACATAAGAATTTTCAATTGTGTATTGTTATTTGTTCGTGTGACCAAGATGGTAACAAATGACACACGACGTTATTTCCCGGGATTGGGAACCTCGCCACAGACTTCGTCAGGAAATTTACTGTGTAATATAGATGGAGTCGCCGCTCCTTATTCATGACTGCCGGTTGGCGTGTGCCCAGCCTTGGATCCGATCTGCTCCTTTAATACCATCAACATGTTCCTTGATCTTGTTCCTGTCCTGCTGATTTATGTCCAGGATATGGAGATAGCGCCAGGAATAGCGCACAAGTGATTCGATTTGAAGCACGTCACTATACAAACTGCTGCCGCTGCTTCTTTTAGCTCGCCGTTTTGTAGCTCCGTCCAACTGTCACAGTGTTTTGATGCATCGAACTGGTGATGCAGATTAACTCTAAGCGCTTGAACTCTCGAAACTACTGTTTATCAGTGCCAGGGGCCTGTTTTACAATGTTTACAATCCATTTGTTTGACAATTAAAGCTGAAATATTAAATAGATATAACGTTGTGAATAAAGTAAAAACAGACTGTGCTATATAAACAGGCAGGAAATAGAGTCTGAACGTAGAAAATAATCGTCATTGCAGTTGAAAAATTGGGCGGGGTAAAGAAACATACATTTTAAAATGGCGTATGGAACAAAGATCGGGAAAATCGTAAGCTAATTGATTAAGCTGGTAAGCGGATTTGCCCATTATGCGGGTATCAGGAAGACTGGACGCATATTTTGGCAGATTGCGTGCAGATGGAGGATGTTAGGAAAAAATCTAATGTGTTCAATTCACATGACTTTCTCTACATATCTGCAACAAATTACTGCTAAAAAAGCTCTTACTTCTATTTACTTCATGCTAATCGAGAAAAAAAATAACAGAAATAGTCTTATTACTTGTTTCCTTGTAAGCAGAAGCGAAATAAGGGAGTACTAGTGGTTAAAGTGATAGTCAAAACCTGGTTGCTATGTGACTGAAGCTCCTTTGTTTGTTGTTGACAAATTCCTGTATGAGAAAAGTATAAGTTTTTTATAGCTGAAAACAAAAACAAAAAAAAAAAAAACAAGGAACATTTAAAAAACGATCAACTCCACGAAAAAATTTATATCGTGATCTACACTTATGGCGTAGCAAGTTTTTGTCCATCTCTTACGGTTTAGCAATTATGCAAAATTACGTAAGATATACATTTTATTTGTCAGGCAAATGTCTTTAATATTCGATATTTTAATTAAAATCATTAGAGTCATTTCTGAGAAAATCAAAATTTTCGAAAAAAGTTCCATGTAAAGAGTAGTTTGGGGTAGTTTGGTATTTAACGGTCTTTTCGTTTTTGAGCAATGCTTTTCACAGGCGCGCGCGCGCGCACACACACAGGCTTTTTTCCAAAAATTCTGTTTTTGGATTCAGGGGAACCCAAAACATATATTTCCTGTGAAATCTCGGTATCGAATTTTTGGGTGCATTAATTATAACACCTTCTCTATACACTAAGTACATAGTACGTGTGGAGAAAGTAAAATCAGTTTTGGAAAAAGTGCCTTGTATGTGTGTGTGTGTGTGTTAGTGAACACGATAACTCAAAAACAAAAAGTCAGTAAAACACCAAACTTGATATTTAAGTTTAAAATCTCCCAAGGATGCGACACGAAGATTTTCAAGAAAATTCCCCCTCCACAAACTACCTTTACATGGAAGAAAGTTCGAACATTTTGACTTCCTCAGAAATGGCTCAAACGATTTTGATTAAAGTACAATATATTAAAGATATTTAAAATGTATATCTTGAATTTTTTGAGAATAGCCTCTAAGGATCTCTTTATTCCAGTTGAATTTTGCTGAAGTTTGCGTAATCCGTAAGAGATAGCCAAACCATACTTAATAACAACTAATGTAGAGCATCCTAAAACACACAGTTTATGTCATATAATTTTTTTTTCGTTGAATTGACCGTTTTTGAGTTATTCCCATTTATTGGTTTCATTTTAAAATACTTAAACTTTTCTCATACAGGGACTTGTCAACTCCTGGCCACGCAAAGAAACGCATTTCAACCCCATAGCAACCGCATATTAAAACATGTGACTGTCGGTTTAGCCTAGAGTATTCCATTATTTCTCTTATACTTATAAGGAACTAAGTAATAAGACAATTTCTGGTTGTGTTTTTCTCAATTAGCATAAAGCAGATAGAAGAATAAGCAGATTGAAATAATTTGTTACGGAGATGAAGAGAAAGTTATGTGAATGGAACACATCAGACTTTTTATTGTTTCTTTTATATAGCCCCCTTTAACATCTAAGCTCATGTCGGGGGCTTTTCATTAGAAATAACTCGCTCTCTGTAGGTTCTTTACGCTGGGTTTAAATAGTTTTTTATTTTCCTCCAACTCACACACATTCACTCCCACATACACACTCCAGTCTGTTGGGAATAGGGAATAATTTTGGTTAAAAAAATGCCATTTATACGTTTTATTTGTCGTGTAATATATCTTAAATATAAGAGACTAATAAAAATCGTTAGAACCATTTTTGTGAAAATTAAATTTTCGAATTTTTTTTCATGTAAAGGGTAGTTGGGGATGGAGGATTTTCTTGAAAATCTTCGTGTCGCATCCTTGCAAGATACCAAACTTAAATACTAAGTTTGATGTTTAACGGTATTTTCATTTTTGAGCTATGCTGCAGACAGACAGACACACACACACACACCCACACACACTGAATTTTTCTAAAAATGCTCTTTTTAGATTCATGGTCCCAAAACGAGTATTTCCTGTGAAATCTCCGTATCGAACCTTTGGGTGCAATACATTACTTTCTCCATACACTATGTACATGTAAGTATAGAGAAAGCAATAACTATAACGTAATTTTTAAAAACTTTGGTTAAAATTCATTGATGCATCACCTTAAAGTGCTTTTTATTCAGGGGACCTCAAAACATCTATTGGCCATTAAATCTCAAAATAGAATTTTTGTTGTTGGAATGTAATACCTTCTCATCCTACTGTGTATATAGCACACAGAGAAAGTAAAATTGTAGATCTCTTTAAAACACACACATATTCCAAATAATTTTTTGTCATAAACCATTTCCGAGATATCTGTTATTAATGTTGTATCCTCCAATACTTCTTGATTCTCTTTATATCCTTTCGATGCTCACTTATTTCACGCGATTACATGCAAATGGTATGTATAGAATGTTATGGCTAGCTTGTAGCGTCTAGCTTTTAAACATTTGACTATCGCTGTTCACCTTGTATCTCTAACAAATGTATAATATAGCTATTTCTGTTTAGGTTTATCTCAAATAAAATGAAGTGGATGGAAGAACATAGCTTTCAGAAGGATAGTTTGTATACTTACTAATAAACAATAGAGGGCAGAGCAAATTGTGTAATAAATTTTTAATGAATTTCAAAATGACATTTCGTATTGAAATCCTTGTACCTAATTTTTTGAGCCAAATACAATATAACTTTCTCTACACATACTATGTACATTTGTATAGGGAAGGTATTGTATTGCACCCAAACATTCGATATCGAGTTTTCACCGAAAATACATGTTTTGGGTCCCCCTGAATCCAAAAAAAGCATTTTTAGAAAAAGGTCCTGTGTGCGTGAGTGTGTCTGTGTATGTACGTGTGCGTGTGTGTGCGTGTGCGTGTCTGTGGACAGCATAGCTCAAAAACAAAACCGTTAATATTTAAGTTTTGTATCTTCCAAGGGTGCAACACAAAGATTTTAAAGAAAATCTCCCCATCCCCAACTACCCTTTAAATGGAACTTTTTTTGAAAATTTTGATTTTCCTAAAAATTGCTCTAACGATTTTGATTAAAATGTCGTATATTAAAGATATTTACCAGAAAAATAAAATGTACATCTTAAATTTTCTGGAAATAGCCTCTGAAGACTACTTTATTCTGGATCAATTTTACGGAATTTTCCATAACTGCTAAACCGTAAGAGATGGACAAAAACGTACACCACAAAAAATGTAGAGCACCTTAAAACACACAAGTTATGTTATGTATATTTTTTTTTCGTGGAGTTGATCGTTTTTTAGATATTCCTTGTTTTTGGTTTCAGCTTTGAAAAACTTGTATTTTTCTCATACGACAAATTCCTGTCCATATAAACAAAGGAACTTCAGTCACATAGCAACCAGCTTTTGACTATCTCTTTAACCTACGGTACTCCCTTATTTCGCTTCTACTTACAAGGAAGCAAGTAATAAGACTATTTGTGCTAATTTTTTCTCTATGAGCATGAAGTAAATAGAAGCACAAGTTTTTTAACAATAATTTGTTACAGAGATGTAGGAAAAGCCATGTGAATGGAACACATCAGATTTGTTTTCTAATATAGGTAAGCGGAACAACAGTAGCAACAGTGTCATATATGCATAATGCTATCTTTATTCGTACACCCATACAAATTAGGGGAGTATAATAAATACACGCGGAAATTTGTGTAACCTAAGTGAATCAGAAAGTGAACTCGTTCTATTGTACGAGAACTTGTAAACACGCTACTTTTTTACTTTCTCTAGCCCCATATGTACAATGTACATAGGGATAGAGAAGGTATTGTAATGCACCCAAAAATTTGATACCGAGATTTCGGCGGAAATATATGTTTTAGGGTTCCCTGAGTCCGAAAAAAACATTTAAAAAAAAAAGGTCCGTATGTGTGTCTGTCTTTGTGTGTGTCTGTGGATAACATAGCCCCAAAAGGAAAAGACCTTTAAATACCAAACTTGGTATTTCGGTTTAGTATCTTCCAAGGATGCGACTCGAAGATTTAAAAAAAAATCCCCCTACTAAAAACTACCCTTTACATGGAACAAACTTCGAAAATGTTGATTTTCTTAAAAATGGCTCTAACGATTTTGATTAAATTCCCGTATATTATTGCCGAAAGAAAATGAATATCTCGAATTTTATGGAAATAGCCTCTGAAGACTTCTTAATTCTTGATGAATTTTGCGAAATTTTGCTTAACTGCTAAACTGTAAGAGATAGACAAAAACTCACTATACAAAAATGTACATCACGTCAAAACACACAATTTATGTCCTTTACGTTTTTGTTGTGGAGGTAACCGTTTCCAAGATATTCCTTGTTTTTAATTTCAATTGTGAGGTACTTAAACTTTTCTCAGATAGGAAGTGTCCGTTTTTCATTTGTTCTACTCTTAGCCAAGCAAAGACGCGATTTACAATGACAATCGCATAGGGATGGTTTTAAAACATTTGACTTTTACTTTAACCTAGTGCATTAACTTAGTTCCCTTCTACTTATAAGAAGTAATAAGAGCACTCTGCTAGTGTTTATTTCGATTAGCAGTGTGTAAAAAGAAGAAGAATCTTTTGTAGGAAGTTTGTAGAGCAACTAGAAAAATTCATGTGAGTGTAACACATCAGAGTTTTTAGTCTGGCAAAGGCCATACTGTGTTATGATATTGGTAAGCAATAATCTCCATGACATAATATTATCTAAAATACCATGTAATTTTCATTTCAGTGTTATTGTTTATTAAACAATATTTACTCGTGTACATGAGGATGAAAAGGAATTTCATCAATATTTCTATTTAAACCTAAAGGCTTATTAGATCCCAGTTCTATATTCATCACAAATAAATACATCTATTGAACGAATATATAATTTTCCTCCTTATCGTAACAATATTAAGTGTTTTTTATCAAACATTATTGAAGTTCGTGAAAAAAATTTGAATGTGGGTTTATCCTATTAGAACTCGTGAACTAGATATTAATGATTCGGGCAACTATCGACATTATCCCTCTCACTCGTGGTACTTATTATTTCAATCTTGTCAGAAACCTTTTGATCAATAAAATGGCACGAAACGGAGTGTTTCAACTAGTCATGTTTGCTTATTTCTATAATTTGTATTGCCTCCCTAGGATTGTTTATCATGACGCTGGCATTTGTTTGCTTTTAATCACCCCCTAGCATTTGTTTCTTTTCAATCATCAAAACCTAATCGTTCAGACAGTTCAATAAATATTGAATATTGTCGCAGCTGGTAACAAGCGAAGAGCTGATTACAACACTATTGTCATCTGACGGGATATTTCTAGTGGGATGGTAAATAGTACATTCAGAAAAAATCAGATGTGTTCCATTCACATCATTTTTTTCTACATCTCTACACAGAAATTGTCTTATTATCTACTTGCTTTCTTGTAAGTAGAAGCGAAATGATGCAGTACCATAGGTTAAAGTGATAATCAAAAGCTGGTTGCTATGTGACTGAAGTTCATTTGTTTTTATGGACAAGAGTTGACAAATTCGCGTATGAGAGAAGTATTTTAAAGATGCAACTAATAAAAACGAATATCTCAAAAACGGTCACCTCCACGAAAAAAAAAGTATATAACATAAATAGTCTGTTTTAACGAGATCTACATTTTTATTAGTAAGTGTTTGCCTATCCTTTACGGTTTACCAGTTACGCAAAATGTATTCTTAGTAAACATGTCTTCAGAGGCTATTCTCAGAAAACTGAGTCACCCTCCGTGGTGTGATGGTTACCATGCTAACTTCATATACCCAAGGACATAACAATCCTTAGCATGGCTTACTTCAGAAGGAAGTAAAGCCGTTGGTCCCATGTCGTAGATTCATGGCACGTAAAAGAACCTCAAGCCTGAGAGAGAGGCCTCTGAGCAAAATTAAGCGGTCTTTCACGCCCAGTATAGAATGGCTTGCTGAGAACAACAGCAGTTAAAGAGCGACCATAAATAACACGCCATTTCATTTCATTTCATTTCAGAAAATTGAAGATATACACATTATCTGTCATGTAATATCTTAGGTGTAAGAGATTTGAATCAAAATCGTTAGAGCCATTATTAAGATAATAAACATTTTCGAAATTTTTGCCATGTAAAGGGTAGTTGGGGGTGGGGGGATTTTCTTGAAAATCTTCGTGTCCTTGGGAGATACCAAACTTAAATACCATACTTTGGTTTTTAACGACCTTTTCGTTTTTGAGCTAAGCTGCCCGCAGACTCACACGGATATTTTTCAATTTTTTTTAGGATTCAGGGAGTCTCAAAACATGTATTTCCAGTGAAATCTTGGTATCGAATTTTAGGTGTACCTTCTCTATATACTATGTACATAGTACATGTAGAGAAAGTAAAAAGTGAGTTAATTACGAAACAGTTCAGTATATTTCTATTAATTTAGACATTTTACTTTCTTCTAACCATGGGATAGTCAATTAAATCTCACACGAGTTTTGATTTTCTTTAGGTAAATCAATAGCTCTATGACGAAGGACTTACAAATGACAGCAAATGAAGCCGGAATGACGAAATACGGTCTGAAGGGAGGGGGAGGAGGTGGACATGGACTATATAATCCAGTGCGCTCCAGTTTCGGTCCATGACGTGCGAAAAACAAGGCTCTGACGTCATTCGCGTTTGCGGCTGTTGTTGGTACACGCTTTGATGCTTCTTTGACGGAACACGGATGTACGTGTAGTGGTTCTTCTAAATAATATACTGCCAATACCGTACACATTTGATATGCTGCACTCACAAGAATTTTCTGGCTACTGTTTATTTTTATGTAACTTTTATGAAGTATCCTTTTATTACACATTTCGTTGTGTACATAAGGGGTATACAGGAATTTAAAGCAATAGTCAAGTTTTTAAATAACGAGTTACTATACGCTGACTCTGAAACTGCATTATCTTTATATTACCAGCATAAACAAAGAATGGTTATTTTCATACTTCGAAACGTATATAATATTTGAAGAAAATTCTGACCAACTTCTCTGCAAAAAATTATTGTTAAAATTCTCATGCTTCTATTTACTTCATGCTAATTAAGAAAAAAATAGTCTTATTACTTGCTTCCTTGTAAGTAGAAGCGAAATAAGGGAGTACCATAGGTTAAAGTGAAAGCCAAAAGCTGGTTGCTATGTGACTGATGTTCCTTTGTTTGTATGGACAGGAGTTGACAAATTCCTGTATGAGAAAAGTATACGAATTTTTGAAGCCGAAACCAAAAACAAGGAATATCTCAAAAACGATAAACTCCACGAAAAAAAGTATGTAACACAAATTGTGTGTTTTAACGTGTTCTACATTCTTTGTGTGGTTAGCGTTTGTCCATTTCTTACGGTTTAGCAGTTATGCAAAATTCCGTAAAATTCATCCAGAATAAAGTAGTCTTTAGAGGCTATTCCCAGAAAATTTAAGATATACACTTATATATATATATATATTTAAGATATACACTTATATATATATATAATATAATGTAATATACGATAGTTCAATAAAATTGTTAGAGCAATTTTTTTAAAATAATAAAAATGTTCGAAAACAGTTTCATGTAAAAGATAGTTGAGAGTGGGGGGATTTTCTTGAAAATCTTCGTGTCGCATCCTTGGAAGATACCAAACTTAAATACCAAGTTTAGTATTTAACGGTCCTTTCGTTTTTGAATTATGCTGCACACAGACACACACACACACACACGCACACTCACACACGCACACACACACACGGTCCTTTTTTTCCACAAATGCTTTCTTTTTAGATTCAAAACATGTATTTCCGGTGAAATTTCGGTATGGAATTTTGGGTGGAATACAATACCTTCTCTATGCACTAAGTATATAGTTCGTGTAGAGAAAGTACAAATTCAATAACGGAAATATTAAGGGACTCTGGGAGCGACATTTAAAATTTCTATAGATTTTTCTGAAATTTTTACAATATCGCAATGCCGCAATGTTAATACGAATGTCATTGAATTCAAATTTGATAAAAACCTTGCAAACTATAAACTATTTCATATATTTTACAATGCAAATAATTTTCCCAAACAAAATGTTCCACACACTTCAAAATTTGATAAAATAGGGCGCCAGTTTTTAAATTGGAGCATTGAAGCACCTCCAGAACCTTTACGTGTTGATAATTTCAAAAATGATTACTCAATTAGAAGTGGTAATCTGTAAAATTAAACATTTTTACGTTCTCTACACGTACTATGCACATAGTGTATAGAGGAAGTATTGTATTGACCCAAAGATTTCAACGGAAATACATGTTTTAAGACCTTCTAAATCCCCCCCCCCAAACAAAAACATTTTCAGAAAAATGTGTGTGCGCGCGCGTGTGTGTGTATGTGTGTGTCTGTGGACAGATTAGCTCAAAAAGGGAAAGGCCGTGAAATACCAAACTTGGTGTTTAGGTTTGGTATCTTTCAAGGATGCGACTAAAAGATTTTCAAGAAAATCACACACACCACAAACGACCCTTTTCATAGAAAATTTTTCAATAATTTTTATTTTCTCAAAAATGGCTCTAACGATTTTGATTAAAATGCCGTATATTAAAGATATTTACATCCCAAATAAAGGGTATATCTTAAATTTTCTGGGAATAGCCTCTGAAGAACCCTTTAATCTGGATGAATTTTGCTGAATTTTGCTTAACTACTAAACCGCAGGAGATAGTAAAAAACGTACTACACAAAGATGTAGATTTCATCAAAACACGCAATTTATGTCTTTTACGTGTTTGTTTTGAAGGTGACCGTTTTCATGTTATTGGTTTCAATTGTAAATTGCTTATACTTTTCTCAGAAAGGAAGCGTCCGTTTTTACATTCTGAGCCCCGTATGTACAATGTACATGGGGACAGAAGTATTGTATTCCACCCAAAAATTCGTTGTCGAGATTTCACCGAAAATACATGTTTTAGGACCCCCTGAGTCCAAAAAAAGCATTTTCAGAAAGAGGTCCGTGTGTGTGTCTGTGTATGCCTTTGGACATAGCTCAAAAACTAAAAGACGGTGGAATACCAAACTTGGTATTTGAGTTTGGTATCTTCCAAGGATGCGACACGAAGATTTTCAAGAAAATCCCCGTACCCCTAACTACCCTTTACATGGAGAAATTTTCGAAAATTTTGTTTTTCTTAAAAATGGCTCTGACGATTTTGATTAAGTTGCCACATATTAAAGGCATTTCTATCACAAATAAAACGTATGGCTTGAATTTTCTAGAAATAGTTTCTAAATACCTGTTTATTCTGGACGAATTTTGCTTAATTTGACATAACTAGTAAACCGCAAGAGATAGATAAAAACTTACTATACAAAAATGTAGATCTTGTTAAAATACACAAGTTATGTCATATACTTTTTTTTCTTAGAGCTTACCGTTTTTGAGGTATTCCTTGTCATTAGTTTCAGTTGTGAAGCGATTTGCAATGACAATCGCATAACGGTAGCTTTTAAAACACTTAAGTATCACTTAAGCCCAATGCATTCCCTTAATTCCAGTCTACTTATGAGGAACTAAGTAATACACTTCTGCTAATGTTTATCTCCATTAGCGTGGTGTTGAAAGAAGAATCATCTTTTGTAAGAAGTTTGTTTGTAGAGTAGCTAAAGAAAGTCATGTGAGAGTAATACATTAGATTTTTTATTGTTATGCTCTTGGCCAAGCAAAGAAGCAATTTGCATTGACGATCGCCTAACGATAGCTTAAAACACTTGATTATCGCTTTAGCATAGCGCATTCCTTTAGTTCTCTTCTACTTATAAGAACATTCTGCTAATGTTTATCTCGATTAGCATTGTCAGAAGTTTGCAGAGGAACTCAGAAAGTCATGTGAGTGTAACACAAGTTTTTTTTACAGGCTTTCCGATTTTTAGTTGTGGCCTCTACATCCTGTTGCACTTCTCTAAGTCGTTCTATCCATGGTCCCTTTTCTTCTCTGCATCCATGTCAAGCGTGCCCTTCCTCGTTTGCTTCTTGCAGGGGTTGTCCTTTTAATAGCACTATGTGGCAAACTGTCTTCTTTCGTTCTCTTTACCTGTCCTAAACACAGTAATGCCTATTATAATTAAAATAAACCCATAAATAGTAATATAACAAATTCCTTTAATATTTACTATCTATGATCATCCATAATAATTCAGATTTTATATCTGTTGTACTCATTTCAAACAAATGATCTAAAATACGGTCTCTACTGTCGATACGTGACATTAATTAATATTAACTGGGAAAGTTTATAGTGCTTCTGCCATATTGTTTTGTTTTTTTGTTTTTTTTTTACCTATGATGACTGAAGAAAACTCAGAAAATTTTAATTAGAGAGGAATTTTCTAGCAGGATTCAAATCTAGGGCCTCCAGTCATGATCTGGATTTCATGCGAGTTAGGTTGCAGGAGAAACATCGCCATTACTGATCCGTTTTCTGAGATTGAAAAACCGCAAGTGTTCGGAAATTCCGGAGAGAGGATTACTGCTAGGGTACCAAACGGTCCAGCGGTAAAAGAGATAGTCGTTAGATTTACCTAAACCTGCACTTTAGCAGGCTGGAACTCCGCCAAGGTAGATAAGAGACGACTCGGTGCAATTTCAGGGAGATTTCTGACGTCGTTAACAGCAAAACCGAGATTGGGTGAGAATTAGACTACTCCGAGTATACACGAATATACGGTAGCTCAGTGGTAGAGCAACCGGCTAGAGACCGGGAGATCCGCGCTTAAAATCCCGGCTATGATATTGAAGTTTTCAGTCTGACTCTACCTATCCAACTACTGTGAAAAAACAATTAAAACAAATGTAAACATCCGTCGTAGGTTATATCATTATCAGAGCTAGGAAGTTCGTACCAATTTCCTTACTCGGAGTAAGAGTGGCCAGACTTAGCAATATTATGCGTCTCTACTTGCGCGAGCAAAGGTCAACGTAGAGTGCAACCCATTACTGCAAAACAGCTATCACTGTATAACCCAGAACCAAGTCTGTAGGAAGGAAAGCGTGCAAATAACATCTTTGTTCTGCTCAAATGTGAGCAAAATTAATTTGTTTTACAACCACAATAGGCTTTCTAGTAGTACTTATTCACGTACTTATTTACAAACCGATGGCAGTTCTAGTAAACAAACTGTCAAACGTCTAGTAACAGCTTCACAAAATATATTATTCATTGCAAATTTGTTCAGAAAGTTACCCACAAAAATCACATTGTTATAGTCCAGGGGTATGGAGCAGAACTGAATCTGTGCGACATGTAGAAGAACTGTCTTGACGGATCTACCGATTTACGAGCATCCTACCTGATATAAAGATGAAAACGAAAAGACTGCAGGGTTCAGTGTCATGCATCTCATACAAGCTGCACTTTTAGATCCCAACAAATGCTATTTGCTTGGTGATACTGAAACATCATGCAAAGTGGAACGAACTTTTTCGCATTACAAATCTTGTTTTTGACGGAACGTAGAATGAAAGGCTTCAGAAGTAGATATAGTAGATACAGTGTTCAACAATACAGCTGCAGATGTGTAACGATTTAGTTTAATTCCTGCTTTGGCTTTTATCTACATAGTAAGAGTCTGAAGATTTTAACAACTTGATTTTATATTTTGGACATTATTTTACACTCGATCACTAAATGTCACTATTGGTATTATAATTGCTTGGGTGCTTTCATAATGTACACGTGTAAAGAAGAAAATCACAGTCAGCCTTATATATGTAACAATTTTTATGTTGTACATAATTAATTATCTAAATAGGTGTGCTTTTACGAATGACTCAAAAGTCATTTTTATTCTGTGTAAACAGCACCGTTTCCTTGACAACAGGTTTGTTTATCTCTCCAACCGTGCGTTCTTATCAATGTCTTGTTTTGATTCGGCGAGACGGCCGGTCGCAACCTTTATACGAACGATGAACGGTACGAACTTCCTAGCTGTGATACTTATACATTCTGTGAATTCTTTCCTAGCAGCTCTTGCTTCAGATGAGTGCTGACTGGACATATTTCATTTGAAATTTAGTTCAAATTTTGCCTGTCCCCATGGCCGCGCTCGCTAAGTGCCTCGCTTTGGTGCATCATGGTGCAGGGGATCGTGGGTTCGAGTCCCGCCTTGGACATGGTGTTCGTGTGTTTGTAAAGGTGTATATGTGTGTGTATTAGAAGCAAAAATGAGCAAATGGTAATCAAACAGAAAAGTAGAAGAAACTTGAAAAATAGGGAAAAAAGAAAAAAAAAAGTATAAGAAACAGCGAATACAAACAAACAAAAATCTGATGGTTTTCATTCACATGACATCCTCTACCTGTACTGCGAACAAACTGTTCTTACAAAACGTTATTCTTCTGTCTACTTCAAGCTAATCGAGATAAACATTAGCAGAAACGGTCGCATTACTTGCTTCCTTGCAAGTAGAAGGGAAACAAGGGAATACACTAGGCTAAAGTAATAGTCAAATCTTTGCAAGTAGAAGGGAAATAAGGGGATACACTAGGCTAAAGTAATAGTCAAATCTTTTAAAAGCCAATTGACTTTGAAGTTTGGTGTTCTTAGCAAGGCCAGGAGTAAAACAAAAGAAAAACGAATGACAACCTATTGAGTAAAGTTTAAATGTTTTAAAATTTAAACTATTAATAACGAATAACTCGGAATTCGTTAGATCTAAAACTAAACAAAAAGAAAAAAAAAGAAAGAAAGAAAGAAACAAAAACAAGTATATGACATAAATTAGGTATTTTGCTAGTTATGCAAATGACATTTATAATGAACATGCTTTTAGAGGTTATTCCCAGAAAATTCAAGAAGCACATTTTATTTGTTTAATGAAACTAGTTTTGGATTTAATATAATTAGGTTAGTATCTATTCTCTCAACTGTAATACATCCAACAACATTTCTATTAGAATTCGGTTACATATGTAGATTTTCGTATAATCAGCGCCCTTCTTTGGAATTATTTTGCTGTTATATTCTGTGTATTAGTATTCCTTTCTCTACTACGCATACAGTACATAGGTAGATACGGCATTGCATTCCGCCCAAAAATCCGATACCGAGACCTTATTGGAAATTAACTTTTAGAGTCTTCTGTATAAAAATAAACATTTAAAGAATAATATGTATGTCTGTATGTATGTGTGTATGTATGTATGTATGTATGTGTGTATATATGTATGTGTGTATGTATGTGTGTGTCTGTATGTATGTATGTATGTATGTATGTGTCTGTATGTATGTGTGTATGTATGTATGTATGTATGTATGTATGTATGTATGTATGTATGTATGTATGTATGTGTGTGTCTGTATGTGTGTGTTTGTATGTATGTGTGTATGTATGTATGTATGTATGTGTGTATGTATGTGTGTGTCTGTATGTATGTATGTCTGTATGTATGTGCGTATGTGTGTATGTATGTATGTGTGTGTATGTATGTGTGTGTCTGTATGTATGTGTGTGTCTGTATGTTTGTGTGTGTATGTATGTGGCAGTATGTATGTATGTATGTATGTATGTATGTATGTCTGTATGTATGTATGTGTGTATGTGTGTATGTATGTATGTATGTGTGTATGTATGTATGTGTGTATGTATGTATGTGTGTATGTATGTGTGTATGTATGTATGTATGCATGTATATGTGTGTATGTATGTGTGTCTGTATGTATGTATGTATGTGTGTGTCTGTATGTATGTGTGTCTGTATGTATGTGTGTATGTATGTATGTATGTATGTATGTATGTATGTATGTGTGTATGTATGTATGTATGTGTGTATGTATGTATGTATGTATGTATGCATGTATGTATGTATGTCCGTGCATAAGTTTGCGTGTGTGTCGGTTAAATACTAAACTTGATATGTTAGTTCAGCATATTCTAGGGATGTGACGCCAGGATTTAAACAAATCGAAAATCGCGATTTTCATAGAATTTTCTATAAAGATTTTGATTTAATTAACGTATATTAAAGAGATTCACTTGAAAAATATTGCTGAAAGACTATTTTCCACCATATAACGTCAACGAGGTATTTTACGGAACAAATCCGTCGAGATATAAGCTAGAGGTGACAGCGACGTAAAATAGAATGGATTAAAAATAAAACTTGTGTATATTAAGTTACCCAGTGAACTTTACCCCTGGATGAGTAAGTACATACGAACGAAACCCGCACGAGTGATAAAAAAGATCACAGCTGAAGCGGAACAGGCAGAAATAAAATGGGATTCCCCTCACAATCCTCGCAGCCAATAACAAACGACTTGTACAGAATTTAAAGCAGGGCTTATGTAGAAAACTCGCATTCGTTCTGAATAGTTGAGAAGGACCGCGGGCGGTATTCATTCGGCCCCGATTGGGTATTAAGGAATTCGATTTCACATTGCCATCGACTGCTCTTAACCTGACGTTGTAGGGGTGGATTTTTTAAATCTAAAACGATCTTTCATTAGTCTCCCTTAGTAATGAAATTAAATTCATTATCAGACAAAGTTGTCATATTTCTAAAGAATAGCAGAGTTGAAGCTAGATTCCTTTATATAGTCCAACTCATTGATGCTTAAGTATTCACTTTCCAGGCATATGCTGACACATATGTAATTATTCACTGTACAATATCTTTCAAAACTGATTTAGCTTTAGAGTTACAAAAATTCAGGGGAGAAAAGGATGAAAAAGAAAACCGATGTGTTACACTTACATGGATTTCTCTAGCTGTTCTACAAACAAACTTCTTGCAAAAGATTATTCTTCTTTCTACACCATGCAAATCGAGATAAACATTAGCAGAATGTTCTTATTACATAGTTCCTTATAATTAGAGGGGAACTAAAGGAATGAACTATGCTAAAGTGATAGTCAAATGTTTTAAAAGCTGTCGTCGCTGCAAATCTCTTCTTTGCAAAAGTAGAACAAAAGAAAAAAAAGACTATTCCGGTCTGAGAAAAGTGTAAGTACTTTACAATTGAAACTAATAACAAAGAACATCTCTAAAACGGTCAACCTTACGAAAAAAATGTATATAACATAAATTGTGTGTTTTAATGTGCTCTACAGTTTTGTGTGGTAAGTTTTTGTCCATCTCTTACGGTTTACTAGTTATGTAAAATTCCCTAAAATTGATCCAGAATAAAGTAGTCTTCAGAGGCTATTCCCAGAAAATTCTAGATATACATTTTATTTGTCAGGTAAATATGTTTAATATACGATGTTTTAATCAAAATCGTTAGAGCCATTTTTAAGAAAATCAACATTTTCGAAATAAGTTCCATGTAAAGGGTAGTTGGTGATGGGCGGTTTTCTTGAAAATATTCGTGTTACATCCTTGGAAGATACCACACTTAAATACCAGGTTTGGTATTCAACGGTCTTTTCGTTCTTGAGCTATGCTGTCCACAGACACACACACAGACCTTTTTCTGAAAATGCTTCAAAACATGTATTTCCGGTGAAATCTCGGTATCGAATTTTTGGGTGGAATGCAATACCTTCTCTATATACTATGTATACAGTATGTATAGAGAAATTAAAAAAACTGCGGAAATTTGCTTTTATAGATATGTGAGAATATTTCAGAATTATTTCTATCCACGGTGCATAGTACAAATATTCACCTGGTTACGGGTTTTCCCAGTTTGTCAATAAATAACATATTTTGTTACTGTAGTACAGGTGTTTCGGCTATACTTATTGAGTGAACAGGTTGGAGAGCTAGTGCATACTGAATCACAATCCCGGAAGCAGGCTAGAGGGGGGGGGGTGAGCGCCAATACTTAATTGGACGAATGTCACAGGAGAATACTTCTACTTGAATACCAACACTTGATTCAGATGTGACGATAGATGACGAGGTGTATCATGCTGCAGGCATATCCCTGTGAGCGACTAACTGCTCTTTGGCTGCTGTAATATACTTTAATAAGCTACCGACAGCAACTAAACATTTTTATCGCCCTCTTTTACTGCATATGGCACCGCAGGAGATATTCGTTACAGCATGAAGATGGAGCACCGGTGGAATGCAATGGCGGGGAAACTGGAGAACCCGGAGAAAACCCGTCCCTTCACCGCATTGACGAGAGGCGAGAGGTCTAACCACTCGGCCACAAATTAAAACCTGGATGTACTGATATCTAAGACAGCGAAAACCAATTTGTATAGTGTGCCTGATTCTAAAGTTTTGAATTTAAATGCTAATACTTTGAGAAAGATTCATCTGTTTTATAAAATAATTGAACCAAATTATTCTAATTTTATTATAGAGGTTTAGCTTGCATATTAAAACTTTCAGTGGCAAGACTGACTAAATTATATTATATCCATAAAGTTTGTTTCCATTGCTCTTTACTTTTTCTTGCATGTAATATTGCAATAAGTCTCGAGCAAAGCATCCGTATCTCTCTTTAATTCGCTCACTAAATTGTCGAACACAGGACTCTTCTCTATCACTTATTGATGCTCGTCATATAGAACTCGATGAGTAAACAGCACTATACATCACGTAAACAACACCGCACAATAGCAAATACGCTTCTCTTTAAACCACAAGAGTTTTCAAGAACCTATGCCCCGAGGCAAAATCAGGCCTCGAAGTTTCACCAATTCTTCTTTATTAGACTTCCGGGTGCTATCTGGGCAGGGAGCTCCACATCCTCTCGCGCCAACTAATCATGCGCCGACCAGCGCTCAAGGACACGCCCGGTTTCGTCAAAATAATGTAATTAATATGCTATTTACTGTTCCAACTAGAATACTAATTTGAAGTTGTTTTACTTTTTCTACTCGTACTATGTACATAGTGTATGGCACCGAAAAATTCCAAGCCGAGATTTCACCGAAAATACACGTTTTAGGTTTCCCTGTAACCAAAACAAAAAGCATTTTTAGAAAAAAGCCCGTTGGTGTGTCCATGTGTCTGCGAGCACGATAAGTCAAAAATGAAAAGTCGGAAAAATACCTACCTACCTTTGTATTTAGAATCTTTCCCACTCTTTACATAAAAACATTTCGATAATTTTGATTAAAATACTGCATATGCAGGATATTTATATGAAAAATAAAATATATCTTGAATTTTCTGGGAAAAACCTCAGGGGACCTTTTTATTCTAGATATATTTTACATAACTTGTAAACCGTAATATATAGCAAATACTTATTAACCAAAAATGTAGATCTCGTTAAAACACACAATTTATTTCATATACATTTTTTCGTGGCGTTAGCCATTTCCGAGATATTCCTTGTTATTGGTTTCAGTTTTATTATACTTAAAAGTTTTTATCATATGGAAATTTGTAAACTCCTGGTTATGCAAACAAACGGATTTCAATCACAAAAGATTTGACTAACCGTTTAGCCTAGCGTGTTCCCTTGATTTTCCTTCTACTTACAAGAAAGCATTTGTACTAAGATATATCTCGAGTAGCATGAAATAGATAGCAGAATAATTTTTTTTAACAATTAATTTGTTACAGAGATGTAGAGAAAGTCATGTGAATGGAACACATCAGTTTTTTTTCATAGATTCCTACTTTTATAATACTTAGTGCGAAACATTTTTCTTTGGAATCCATTCTCTTCTCTCTAAATGAACGTGGGAATGTTTCATAACATATGGTAATGCGTCTGTGAAGTTTGGAAATTCCATGGTATACAATATATGTTATTGAAAGTTATAGCAACTATTATGCATTAATATTGATATTTTTCGCCATTTATAGATACGTTTTTGCTGTCTGAACTCATTATTCTAATAAAAAACGTGTCACTAGGTTCATTATTAAAATATTCACATAAAAATCCCAGTTTTACAGAAAAAAGTTTACAAATACTCATTGCAATCTCCAATACTCTTTATTTTTCAATTTTTCATAATTTATTTATCAAAATGGGAGCATTATTTCGCAATCGTAATATTATTTTCTCTAATGTGCTATTGAGAGGCAGTATAAAATATTGAGGCAAATTAACGAAAAGTTGCATCGAATGGAACAATTTGAGTATGGAAAAGTGTTGGAAGAAGTTTGCAAGAAAATAGTAGGGAGTGACTATTAATAAGCATGCGTCACTCATTTATAGCTTCAGTTAATTGGCAGTTAAAGTGCACCAAGTGGGAAAAGCAAAATATTTTCTAAAAGTTTAGAATTCGTATAATTTTATTATAAATACAAATATTTTTTAAAATTTCCACAATTTTTGGTGAAATTTCACGTTAAAGGAATATTTTTTTTAAGCTTTTCACAATTTTTGGTCGAATTTCATGTTAAGTGAAAGATGAAATCTACAAAAAAATCACAAAATCTTCAATTGTTTTCAAAACTCAAAGTTCCCTTGCTGTGATAAACTTAAACAGTATACATGTATTTAGTTAAAGGATGACTAAGACCAAAAATTAGCATACGAATGGAGGTGCGAAATAATGCATTTTCTTTTTAAATAATAAAGATGTTTATAAAGCGGTAGCTACGTCACTCCCAAGAGTTTGAGCTATCCACATTATCGTTTAAATGGAATGCCCAGTTCCCAAGATACCTTCGGTCAGATACGTTTCTTCCTTTAAGTAATACAATAAATATACATTTTAAATAGTTATGTAGTTAATTGTGGCTCTGCACAATAATTTACTGATCCTGTTTTTGACATCCTACAAATTCTGTACAAAAAGTCATTGATAAATGGATTAAAGATTATCACTAAGAAAAATAAGTACCAAAATGAAGGATGCAAAGGGAAAGGTGTAAGAAAGTGATGAGTAGAACATTTTTATTATTAACTGGGGATATGTTAAACCCAACAAATTCCAAATAAAGCTGGTAAGAGCATTGTTATGGAACATTGTAAATTAAGGAAACCTCTACATACAATGAGAATCTTCAACGAAGAAACATTAGGTTATACAATTTAGAGGAAGAAACAGCCTCTCGTATAATTTTCAAATACGAAGCTCTGTTTAGGAAAATATATGAATTACTGGGCTTAATAAAACCCAGAAGATGATCTTCCTGAAGAAAAATTAGTTAATAACCTACTCTCTCTCTCTCTGTCTCTCTCTCATTACAGATACAGGGTTATTTAACTCAAAGTCGCCTTCCGTGGTGAAGATGATCTTTCTGAAGAAAAGTTAGTTAATAACCTACTCTCTCTCTCTCTCTCTCTCTCTCTCTCTCTCATTACAGATACAGGGTTATTTAACTCAAAGTCGCCTTCCGTGGTGAAGATGATCTTTCTGAAGAAAAGTTAGTTAATAACCTACTCTCTCTCTCTCTCTCTCTCTCTCTCATTACAGATACAGGGTTATTTAACTCAAAGTCGCCTTCCGTGGTGAAGATGATCTTTCTGAAGAAAAGTTAGTTAATAACCTACTCTCTCTCTCTCTCTCCCTCTCTCTCTCTCATTACAAATACAGGGTTATTTAACTCAAAGTCGCCTTCCGTGGTGTAATGGTTATCATACTAACTTCATATACCCAAGGTCGAGGGTTCAAACCCGGCGGAGGACGATGACTTTTATCGGGTGTAAATGGCCGCGCCGTGGCCGAGTGGTTAGACCACTCGCCTCTCACCTAGACGGCCCGGGTTCGATTCCAGGCGACTGCATGTGAGATTTGTGGTGGACAAAGCGGCGCTGGGCGGGTTTTCTCCGGGTACTCCGGTTTCCCTCGCCATCGCATTCCACCGGTGCTCCATCTTCATTCATGTATCATCAGTGTCACCACCTGCGGTGCCATAAGTAGTTAAAGCGGGCGTTAAACACTACCAAAAAAAAAATCTGGTGTAAGAATCCTGAGCATGGCTTCCTTCGGAAGGGAAGTAAAGCCGTAGATTTACGGCACGTAAAAGAACATCAAGGCTGACAGGAGAGGCTTCTGAACAAAATTAAGCTGTCTTTCACACCCAATTTAGAATGGGACGCTGAGAACCACAGTAGTTAAAGAGCGTCCATAAATAACACGCCATTTACATTTAACTCAAACTATAAAGAAAGCAGATAATACAATAAAGATATCAGTTTCACTATTAAAGGAAAATAACCTAACTCCTTCATGAAAAGTCAAGTCAAGTGTTGATTACCTAATTGTTTTTTTCATACAAAGTCGTATGTAGGACAGGAGTGGATAGGTAGAATCAGAGTGAAAAAATCAATGCACAGACAGGATTGGAACCACGGATCTCCCGGTCTCTAGCCGGTTGTTCTGCCACTGAGCTACCATGGCAACATGCCGGCATAGCATTAAATTTCTCAAGTGAGTCCCATATTTCCCGGTAAGCCAAAAGGTGACCTCAATTGAATTTTTCAGTCTAACTCTACCTTTCCAACTAATGTCCTACACACGGCTTGTGTGGAAACGCAATTAATCCAATACCAAATGACCAGAATAGTTGGCTATACTATGAATCCTAGGCCTTAAAGTACTTACAACATTGTAAGTCGTCATTGGGGTTGTCAACTCAAAATAATATGAGATCACCTTGTGGTCCATATGCGAGTCAGTTGAGAAATTGAAATCTACGCCGGCATGTCGCCATGGTAACACAGTGGTAGAGCAACCAGCTAGAGACCAGGAGATCCGTGGGTCAAATCCCGGCTATGGCAATGCATTTTTCAGTATGACTCTACCTATCCAAGCCAACTGTCTTAAAAATTGTAATCGATTTTTACATTCCCACCCCTTTTACATAGACCTTTTTTTTTGAAAATTTTGATTTTTTCAGAAATGGCTCTAATGATTTTGATTAAAATAACTTATATTAAATGCATTTACCTTACAAGCAAAATGTATATCTTGAGTTTTCTGGGAATAACCTCTGAAGTCTACTTTATTCTGGATGAATTTTACCGAATTTTGCATAACTGCTAAACCGTAACAAATGGACAAAAACTTACCACACAAAAATGTAGAACACGTTAAAACACACAAATTATGTTATATGCACTTTTTTCGTGGAGTTGATCGTTTTGGAGATATTCCTTGTTTTTGGTTTCAGCTTTGAAAAATATACTTTTCTTATACAGGAATTTGTCAACTTCAGTCCTTACAAACAAAGGAACTTCTGTCGCATAGCAACCAGCTTTTGACTATCACTTTAACCTATGGTAGTCTGTTGTTTCACTTCGACTTACAAAGAAGCAAAAATAAGACTATTTCTGCTAATTGTTTCTCGATTAGAATGAAGTAAATAGAAGCATAAGCTTTTTAACAATAGTTTGTTGTAGAGATGTAGAGAAAGACATCTGAATGGAACAAATCAGATTTTTCAATGTAAGCGATACTAGAAAATGCTATCTTTAATTAAGATTCTCGTTAATGAAAACCTTGTGAATTGTCGAACCTGGTACTTCATGTACAGAAGCTTTACACGTTAACCCTAAGGCAAAATATCATTGTTCTGGTGAAGTGACTCCAGGCTCCGAGACCATCTTGACATTTACAATATAAATGGAAATTGCTCGTGGTATGTAATTATAAACTGAGAACTTAGCATTCTGGGCCAGAATAAAGAAAGAGACGGGGAGAGACTGGGCCAGAATGGGTCTGTATCGACAAAAGGAATACTGATAATAACCAGACAGAGACAATGCAACATAGAAACGCCATAGCTAGGTTTTAATCGATAACCTCGACTGTGGACGTTGCTGAAGATATAGCTAAACATCTCATGTGTTCCATTCACATGACTTTCTCTATATCTCTGCAACAAACTATTGTTAAAAAGCTTATTTTCCTTTCTACATCATGCTAAACGAGAAAAAATTAGCAGAACTAGTCTTATTACGTACTTGCTTCCTTCAAAGCAGAAGCGAAATAAGGCACTACCATAGGTTAAAGTGATAGTCAAAAGCTGATTGGTATGTGACTGAAGTTCCTTTGTTTATATGGACAGGAGTTGACAAATTCCTGTATGAGAAAAGTTCAAGTTTTTCAAAGCTGAAATCAATAACAAAGAATATTTAAGAAAACGATCACCTCCACGAAAAAAAGTATATAACATAAATTGTTTGTTTTAATGTGCTCTACATTTTTTAGTGGTAAAATTTGACCATCTCTTACGGTGTAGCAGTTATGCAAAATTCGTAAAATTCATCCAGAAAAAAGTAGTCTTCATACACTATTCCCAGAAAATTCAAGATATACATTTTATTTGCCAGGCAAATATATTAAATATATAATATTTTAATCAAAATGTTAGAGGCATTTTTGAGAAAATAAAAATTTTCGAAAATTTTTCCATGTAAAGGGTTGTTGGAGTAGGGGATTTTCTTGAAAATCTTCGTGTCACATCCTTGGAAGATATTGAGCTTTAATACCAAGTTTGGTATTTAACTGGCTTTTCATTTTTGAGCTATGCTGTCCACAGTCACACACATACACACACAAAGACAGACACACGGACATTTTTCTAAAATGCTGTTTTAGGGTTAAGGGGATCTCAAAAGATATATTTCCGGTGAAATCTCGTTATCGAATTTTTGGGTACATTACAATATCTTCTCTTTGTACTATGTATATAGTACGTTTAGAGAAGTAAAAATGCATATAACATAATTTGTGTGTTTTAACGAGCTCTACAATTTTTATTAAGTAAGTTTTTATCTCTTACGGTAAATGGAGGGGAAGTGTGGCGTCTTCCGATTCTACCCCGAATTGTAATTAAGACTTGTTGCTTGGCATGTTAAGTACAATAGTGGCGGGGCTAGTCGATTTAAAGGCGAGTGAACCAATAGCAAAATATGGCTTTTAATCTTTATTCCCCAAATGCTGTTTTACTAACTTTTTCTTTCTGGCATAGAGCAGAACACTAACACCTTTTTCTTGACACCACTTTATCAATGTTAAGCTTAATTGTAGACACAGAATTGATAGAATGATAACATCGTTAGAAAATAATGCTCATGTATGTGTGTAACCAAATATGAAAGAACACGTCCTGCAAAATTTGGTAAAGCTGCAAGCAGTGTTTCTCTGTTGTTTTAAGAGGATCACAGCTGTGTGATGTAATTAGTTTTAATTGTAACTGCAATGAGGCATCTGTTATAGTGAATAAGCATGGGTTGCATTTATTACTTTCTCTACAGTTACTGTGTACATAGTGTATAGAGAAGCTGTTGCATTTCATCCAAAAATTCGACACCGAGATTTCGTCGGAAATATATGTTTTGGGTCCCCCTGAATCCAAAAAAAAAAAAGGATTTTTAGGAAAAGGTCTCTGTGTGTGTATGTGTGTGTGTCTGTGCGTCTGTGTACAGCATAACTCAAAAACAATAAGACCGTTAAACACCAAACTTGGTATTTAGGTTTGGTATCTTCCAAGGATGCGAAATGAAGATTTTCCAAAAAATCCGCCCACACCAAACTACCCTTTACATAGAAAAAAAATTAGAGGATTTTTATTTTCTCAAAATGACTTACGATTTTGATTAAAATCTATTATATTTAAGATGTTTACATAAAAAATAAACGTATATCTTGAATTTTCTGGGAATAGCCTCTAGTCTTTATTCCGAATTTATTTTTATTGATTTTTGCAAAACTGGTGAACCGTAAGAGCTAGACAAAAACTTACAACACAAAAAATATAGATCTCGATAAAACACACAATTTATGTCATATATATCTTCTTCGTGCAGTAGATCGTTTTTGAGATATCCCTTTTTATTGAATTCAGCTTTAAAATACTTGAACTTTTCTCATACGGGAACTTGTCAATGCTTGGCCACTCAAAGAAACGGATTTCAAACCATAGCAACCACATTTTAAAACATATGACTGTCAATTTAGCCTAGTGTATTCCCTTATTTGCCTTCCACTTACAGGGAACTAAATAATAAGGGTTTCTGCTAATCATTTAGCCTGAAATAGAAGAATAATCTTACTATCAATAAAATAATTTGTTACAGAGATGTAGGGAAAGTCATGTGTATGGAACACATCCGATTGTTTATATTGTAAAATACAAATATGCATACTTGCATTCTATTTTTAAGGTTAGTATAATTGGAAATTAAAAACCAAATCAGTTAAAATATATTACACAAATCTGATGTGTACCATTCACATGACTTTATCTATATCCCTGCAACAAATTATTCTTAAAAAGCCTAAGCTTCTATTTACTTCATGCTAATCTAGAAAAATTAGTAAGTAGGACAGAAATAAGGGAGTAGCATAGATTGAAGCGATAGTCAAAAGCTGATTACTATGTGACTGAAGTTCCTTTGTTTGTATGGACATGAGTTGACAAATTCCTGTATGAGAAAAGTTAAGATTTTTGACCCTGAACAAAAACAAGGAATATCTCAAAAACGATCAACTCCAAGAAAAAAATGTATACAACATAAATTGTGTGTTATGTGCTCTATATTTTTTGTGTGGTAAGTCTTTGTCTATCTCTTACGGTTTAGCAGTTATACAAAATTCCGAAAAATTCACTTAGAATAAAGTAGCCTTCTGAGGCTACTCTCAGAAAATTCAAAATATACATTTTATTTGTCGGGTAAATATCTTTAACATACGATATTTTAATCAAAGTCGTTGGAGCCATTTTTTTTAGAAAATCAACATTCTCGAGAAAAGTTCCATGTAAAGGGTAGTTTGGGGTCGGGGGATTTTTCTCAAAATCTTCGTGTCGCATCCCTGGAAGATTCTAAACTTAAATACTAAGTTTGGTATTTTACCGACTTTTCGTTTTTGAGTTATCGTGTTCACAGACACACAGACACACGCACACACAGAGACCTTTTTCTGAAAATAGTTTTTTTTAGATAAAGGGGACCCTAAAACATATATTTCCGGTGAAATCTCGGTATCGAATTTTTTGGTGGAGTGCAATACATTCTCTGTACACTATGTACATAGTTCGTAAGAGAAAGTAAAAAACACATTTGTTTAAAATATACTACACCAGGCACTAAAGGGTAAAAGTATGTTATGAAACTCTTCGTTTCAAACTTTTCCGCGAATCTGTAAAGCTGTTTTTCTACTCTCGTGTCCCATTTTACTGATGCCCAATGGCAAATACAAACTCTGTCGGAGAAAAATGACCCAGAAAATAAAAGAAAACGCAGTTTCTCTTGAGATTGCCACTCTAGGCTCTTCTAGATGATTCTTGGGATCTCCCTTATGTCAGTTTTCAAAACTGTGTACCAAGTTCTCGTGTCAACTGTCAAGTCACGTTCTCCTCCCGCAATCTCTTCCTTTCAACTGGGCAAAGTCAAAAGTCTTACAGCCAAATCTGCGCTCTTCGGAATTATGCTGCTAGCTCTAGCAAGTTCTAAATACTTTTTAGTTTCTCTACACGTACTATGTACATAGTGTATACAGAAGGTATTGTAATGCACCCAAAAATTCGATACCGAGATCACCGGAAATACATGTTTTGGGTACCCCTAAATCCAATAAAAGCATTTTTGGGAAACGGTCCGTGTGTGTGTGTGTGTGTCAGTCAGTCAGTCAGTCTGTGGACAGCTAGCTCAGAAACGAAAAGACCGTTGAATATCAAACTTGGTAATTAAGTTGGTATCTTCCAAGAATGCAATACGATATTTTTTTAGAAAATTCCCCCACCCCAACTACCCTTTACATGGAACTTTTTTCTAAAATGTTCATTTTCTCAAAATACCTCTAACGATTTTGATTAAAAGACATTTACATGACAAATAAAATGTATATCTTCACTTTTCTGGGAATAGCCTCTAAAAACTACTTTATTCTTGATGAATTTTACAGAATTTTGCATAACTGGTAAACCGTAAGAGATAGACAAAAATTCACTTGATAGAAAATATAGATTTCGTAAAATACAAAATTAAGGTCCTTTGCATTTTTTTTTGTGGATGTAACCTTTCCGAGATATTCCTTGTTATTGGTTTCAGTTGTAAAGTACCTATACTTTTCTCATACAGAAGGTGTTCAGTTTCCTTTTGTTGTACTGCTGGCCAAGCAAAGAAGCGAGTTGCAGTCTCATAACGATAGTTTTTAAAACGTTTGACTATCACTTTTGCCTAGTGCAATCCCTAAGAACTCTTCTTCTTGTAAGAAAATAAGTAATAAGAACATCCTGTCATGTTTATCTCGATTAGCATGGTTGTGAAGGAAGAATAATGTTTTGTTAGAAGTTTGTTTGTAGAATAGCCGAAGAAAGTCATGTGAGTGTAATACATAATAGTTTTAGCTCTTAGTTTTTACTAGTTTTCGACAAGAAACACACTCACATTCACTTCACATCGGAGGGCAGGGAATGACATTCCTCCGCTCCAGCAGGGAATCGAACCCAAGATGTCTGGATTGACAGGACAGATTGGTAATCGCTGAATTAAAGGGGCCATTCTATTATAGCAGCTGCTCTATATTAAAAATTTAGCGAACAAACAAAAGTTTGAGATGCTATTTTTGGACTACCCAGAATCCATTCTACGCATAAACGTCAGTATTAATTAAAATGGAAAATTATTAGAAACACTTTAGTATACAAAAATCTGATGTGTTCTATTCACATGACTTGCTCTATATCAGGTTATTGTTAAAAAGCTGAAACTTCTATTTACTTCATGCTAATCGAGAAAAAATTAGCAGAAACAGTCTCATTATTTGCTTCCTTGTAAGTAGAAGCGAAATAATGGAGTAACAAGGTTAAAGTGATAGTTAAAAGCTGGTTGCTATGTGACTGAAGTTCCTTTGTTTGTATGGACACGAGTTGATAAGTTTCTGTATGAGAAAAGCTTAAGTTTTTCAAAGCTGAAGCCCAAAACAAAGGAATATCTCAAAAACAATCAACTCCACGAAAAAAAGTGTATATATATATATATATATATATATATATATGTATATAACATAAATTGTGGCTTTTAATGCGCTCTACAGTTTTGTGTGGCAAGTTTTTGTGTATCTCATACGGTTTAGCAGTTATGCAAAATTCCGTAAAATGCATCCAGAATGAAGTAGTCTTCAGAGGCTATTCCCAGAAGATTCAAGATATACATTTTATTTGCCAGATAAATATCTTTAGTATACGAAATGTTTATCAAAGTCGTTAGAGCCATTTTTGAGAAAATCAAACATTTAGAAAAAAGTTCCATGTAAAGGGTAGTTGGGGGTGGAATTGATTTTCTTGAAAATCTTCGTGTCGCATCCTTGGAAGAAACCAAACTTAAATAACAAGTTAGGCATTTAACGGTCTTTTCGTTTTTGAGCCCTGCTGTGCACAGACACACACATGTGCACACACACACATGTGCACACACACACACACGGGACTTTTTGTAAAAATGCTTTTTTGGATTCAGGGAGACCCAAAACATGTATTTCCGGTGAAATCTCGATATCGAATTTTGGGTGGAATGCAATACTTTCTCTATACACAATGTACATAGTACGTGTAGAGAAAGTAAAAATATACAATATTATAACATCAATCCGGTTGCTATTTACTTTCTCTACCACGTATGCACAATGTATGTGGTAATGGGTTGGCTTCAGTTGTCGTCAGCTATTAAGCCACGTTAGACTGGCTTAACTGGATTGGCGGTAAGCTCCTAGTTCACCCCAACAATGGCTATACAAATGCTTGCTCATCAGTAGCTGCTGGTCATATTAGAGTTGGGTCGAGCGATTCATTTTCAGTAATCGATTCATACGATTCGTTCATCCAATATGAATCGATTCTTTCACGATTCGTTCACGATTCACCTTTTTTGTGTTTGACTTATATTGTACACGGAGATGATAGTCATATGGCATAAAACAGTAAATTTATATAAAAAGTTCTACTCTCTTCCATCTATTACAAACATATTTGGTAAATATCCTCCATTACTCGAAAAGAAACAGCATAAAAAGTTTGTTTAAATCTAAAATTGACACCTAAACTTCGACTGCATGGCGGTATTTTTGTAATACTAACACGCAGAATATTTATTATTCATCACTGCCGCGGTGGCACGCTAGTAAGTCATGTAATTTTTATAAATACGTCATTATAAGGCAACGCTATTTTCTTCAGGAATAGTCGGGGTAATTTTAATGCATTAGAATAGTATGTTTCTATACTTAATATTTTGCTTTACATGTCGTAAAATTTTGTTTCTGAAATTATCTATCTTGCTAATGTAGTGACAATTTAGCTGTGCATATATTATATTTAAGATACTGCAAAAATAAACAAATTAATGTGTCTAAAACATTTGTAAATTCTGACGCATGCTTTCACATGTGCAATAACTCATCCCTAAACAATATAACGACGCTCGTGGTAGCTTTGGCAATGATCGGCAGTGTTTCTTTTCTTATGCATATTGTATATTATATATAAAATATTTTTAATTTATATATTTTATATACTTGTATATTTTTATATTTTGCCCCATAGCCTCGGCGCTATTTATTTTCTCACAATAAAATGCACGGTTATAAAGCCCGGTACACATCATCGTGAGCATTCGGCAGTTTTCGTAGAAGCTCTATTTGGTACTTGGAAAGGTGGAAGCAAAAGAAGAAAAAAAAACTCGATACCTGATCACAATTCTTCAAATCTGCGAATCTTTTTGAACGACGATACCTACTATGGTTGACACGATACGTGCTATTCTTTCCGATTCATGCAGTTCTTTTTGAGCGACGATTCATGTTGAGACTAGCACGATTGTTGCGATTCTTTTTGATAGACGATTCATGTTGAGACTAGCACGATTGTTGCGATTCTTTTTGATAGACGAATCATGTTGAGACTAGCACGATTGTCGCATTCTTTTTGATAGACGATTCATGTTGATACTAGCACGATTGTCGCATTCTTTTTGATAGACGATTCATGTTGAGACTAGCACGATTGTCGCATTCTTTTTGATAGACGATTCATGTTGAGACTAGCACGATTGTCGCATTCTTTTTGATAGACGATTCATGTTGAGACTAGCACGATTGTCGCATTCTTTTTGATAGACGATTCATGTTGAGACTAGCACGATTGTCGCATTCTTTTTGATAGACGATTCATGTTGAGACTAGCACGATTGTTCGCGATTCTTTTTGATAGACGATTCATGTCGAGACTAGCTAGATTGTTGCGATTCTTTTTGATAGACGATTCATGTTGAGACTAGCACGATTGTCGCATTCTTTTTGATAGACGATTCATGTTGAGACTAGCACGATTGTCGCATTCTTTTTGATAGACGATTCATGTTGAGACTAGCACGATTGTCGCATTCTTTTTGATAGACGATTCATGTTGAGACTAGCACGATTGTTCGCGATTCTTTTTGATAGACGATTCATGTCGAGACTAGCTAGATTGTTGCGATTCTTTTTGATAGACGATTCATGTTGAGACTAGCACGATTGTTCGCGATTCTTTTTTATAGGCGATTCATGTCGAGACTAGCACGATTGTCGCAATCTTTTTGATAGACGATTCATGTTGAGACTAGCACGATTGTTGCGATTCTTTTTGATAGACGATTCCTGTTGAGACTAGCACGATTCTTTTTGATAGACGATTCATGTTGAGACTAGCACGATTGTCGCATTCTTTTTGATAGACGATTCATGTTGAGACTAGCACGGTTGTTGCGATTCTTTTTGATAGACGATTCCTGTTGAGACTAGCACGATTCTTTTTGATAGACGATTCATGTTGAGACTAGCACGATTGTCGCATTCTTTTTGATAGACGATTCATGTTGAGACTAGCACGATTCTTTTTGATAGACGATTCATGTTGAGACTAGCACGATTGTTGCGATTCTTTTTGATAGACGATTCCTGTTGAGACTAGCACGATTCTTTTTGATAGACGATTCATGTTGAGACTAGCACGATTCTTTTTGAACGATGACACCAGCTATGTTTGAGACGATTCAAGCTGTTCTTTTCGATTCATGCGATTCTTTTTGAACGTCAACTCATATTGAGACTCTCACGATTCTGACGATTTTTTTTTTAACGACGATTCATACCAAAGTTGACACGATTCATGCGATTCTTTCCTTGTAGTCGTTCATATGAACGATTCGTTCATGGATCGCCCCCATGTCTAGGTCATGTTAGGTGTCGTTTGTCCGGCTAGCTTTTTAATAATTGTCTGAACTTTACTGTTCCTTATTTGAGCACGAATTAATCACTTGTCGTGGGATACAAGTAGATTATGTACTGAATGACAGTGAGTAAATTTCTGCTGAGATTTTATAATTTATTTACTTTAAAATATATAACTGAGATTGTAACGAACCAAAGCAAATGTTAACAATAAATGCCTTTATTGGCTTACTTAATTAACCCAAACCACGTAGAAGTATTCTAAAAAATTACAGATGTTAAAATACTCTTCTTCCCAAACATAATTTACAAAATATTACAAGCTTGATTAAAATGTTATCTCCTTTGCGTGTGTGACACAAGATTCGTTGATTAGCACTTACTTTCTTTTGGTTTTTCTTACATTTAACTATACGTGCATTCTCTCGAGTGTACAATGTATTTAGGAATATTGAGGTTTAGAACTCTCGTCCATCCAAAATAAACAACGTTAACTTTTTATCCTTTTGAGAGTGAATACTTTTTCAAACAATGTTTGTTTGGTAACCATAGTTAGAACATAATCTCATTTACATGCATAGAATTATCATTATTTTGTTATTTCCATAAATATTTCAGGTGTATTAATAGCAATGCAATTAAGCCAGAATGCATGGTTGTATTATACAATCTACTGCCACAGTAAGCAGAAGTATTATATTCCACGCAACAATTCGATACCAGATTTCATTGAAAATAAATTTTTTGACGACGCCTGAATATAAAAGCAAATTTAGAAAAACGTGCGTGCCTCTCTTTCTCACTCTGTGAGTATGTATGTATATGTGTGTCTGTTGTTAGCGAAAACGAAAAGTCTTATATTCCAAACTTGGTATTTTGGTTTAGTATCTTGCAAAGATGCGAAAACAATATTTTCAGAAAAATCCTCGCATCTCAAACTACCCTTTACTTGGAAACATTTTAATTTTTTCAAAAATGCCTCTAACGATTAAATAAAAAGAAAGTTTTGGAATATTTTGGTTTATTTGACACTCTACCATCTTAAGCTCAAAAAGATCTCAACATTTTTTAAGATGTGCAAAATTCTAGGAGTTTTTCGTTATAACAGTTATGCAAAATTCAGCAAATTTCATTCAGATTTACAGGTCTTCAGAGCCTATTCACAGAAAATTTAAGATATAAATTTTATTTGCGATATAAATAGCTATAATATATGGTGTTTTAATCAAAATCTTACAGCCATTTTTGAGAAAAACAAAATTTTCAAAATGTTCCACGTAAAGGCTGGTTTGAGTTGAGGAAGTTTTCTTGAAAATCTTCGTGTCGCATCCTTGGAAGATACCATACTTAAATACCAAGCTTGAACTTTAGCGGTCGTTTAGTTTTTGAGCTATGGTGTCTACAGACACACACTCGGATCTTTTTCTAATTTTTTGGACTCGGGGGACCTCAAAACATATCTTTTCGGTGAAATATCCGTATTGAATTTTTGGATGGAACACAACACATTTATATAGTAGTATGGAGAATGCAAAAATGAGACAGTTTCTTCCATTAAATGTTTTGCGGTCAGTTATGTTTGTTTATAGCATTCCCTTAAATCACCAAATAAAAATACGAATTTTATTCTCATTGTTTGCAATTAAAACTTTATAAATTGGACATTACCGGATATATTGGCTTCAAGTGCATAATTGCATACGTTTAAGTTAATATGTTTACTTTTTATCACATTTAATCAAAGGGGTTGCAGATTTAACAGCTTATTAAGCTGTTCGTTGTAAAAAATCTGACGTGTTGTATTCAAATGACTTTCTCTATATCTCTGATACACTGTTAAAAAAGTTTATTCTTCTATCTAATAAATGCTGATTGAAATAAAATTAGCAGAAATAGTGTTATTACTTGCTTCCTTGTAAGTAGAAGAGAAATAAGGGAGTACCATAGGTTTAAGCGATAGTCAATTCTTTTTGAAGCTGGCTGTCAATTGATTGAAATTCCTTTGTTTGATTGGCCAGGGGTTGAGAAGTAACCGTATGAGAAAAGTATAAGTATTTTAAAGCTGAAAAAAGCAACAACGAGTATCTCATAAACGTTAATCTCTAAAAAAAAGAAAGAAAAAAAAAAAGAAAAAAACCGTATATGACACAAATTGTGCTTTAACGAGATCTACATTTTTTGCGTAGTAAGTTTTTGTCTATCTCTTACGGTTTACCAGTTATGAAAAATTCAGCAAAAATATCTTCAGAGGTTATTCTTAGAAAATTAAAGATATGAATTTTATTTGTGATGTATAAATGTTTAATACACGATATTTTAATCAAAATCGATTGAGCCATTTTTGAGAATGGAGAATGGTGGCTTTCTTGAAAATCGTGTCGCATCCTTGGGATATATTAGACCAATATCAAGTTTGGTATTTAAACGAATGTTTGTTATTGCGTTATGGTTTCTACAGACACACGCACACAGATACACAAACTGATCTTTTTCTAAAAAAAATCTGATGTGTTCCATTCACATGACTTTCTCTATATCTCTGTAAATTATTATTATTAATAAGCTTATCTTTTATTTATTTCATGCTAATCGAGAAAATTAGTAGAAATAGTCTTATTTCTTGCTTTATTGTAAGTAGAAGCAAAATAAGGGAGTACCATAGGTTAAAGAGAAAGCCAAAAGCTGGTTGCTATGTGACTGATGTTTCTTTGTTTGTATGGACAGGAGTTGACAAATTCCTGTATGAGAAAAGTATAAGTTTTTCAAAGCTGAAACCTAGAAAAAGGAATATCTCAAAAACGATCAACTCCACGAAAAACTGTATATAACATAAATTGTGTGTTTTAACGTGCTCTACATTTCTTCTGGGTTAAGTTTTTGTCCAGCTCTTACGGTTTAGTAGTTATGAAAAATTCATCCAGAATAAAGTAGTCTTCAGAGGCTATTCCCAGAAAATTCAAAATATACATTTTATTTGTCAGGTAAATAACTTTAATATACGATATTTTAATCAAAATCGTTAAGAGCCATTTTTAGAAAATCAAAATTTTCGAAAAAAGTTGCATGTAAAGGGTAGTTTGGGGTGGGGGGATTTTTCTAAAAATCTTCGTGTCGCATCCCTGGAAGATACTAAACTCAAATACCAAGTTTGGTATTCTACCAACTTTTCGTTTTTGAGTGTTCACAGACACACGGACACACTGACACACGGACACACACACACACACACACACACACACACACACACACACACACCTTTTACTGAAAATACTTTTTTGGATACAGGGGACCCGAAAACATATATTTCCGGTGAAATCTCTGTATCGAAATTTTTGGTGGAGTGCAATACATTCTCTATACACTATGTACATAGCGCATATAGAGAAAGTAAAAATTGGATCAGGGTCTCAAACATGCATTGCCTGTGAATCTCGGTATCAAATTTTGAATGGAATATAATACCTTCTCTATATACGCTGTACATAGTAGGTGTAGAGACAGTAAACACACAACAGCGCTACCTTGAGAATTATACCTTACTAGCAAAACTAATACGAGGTACGTCCAGAAAGTAAGTTCCGTTTCAATTTATCTCCTCTGCAGCGCTGCGATCGCAGTTCCGCACATGCGCGTTAGACGCTCTGTATCAAGGAGAAGAAACGTGCGCCATTTTGAGATCGCTGTCAGCCACATACGCTTTGTTGTGCTTGTTTACAATGTCGGTGTTGATTGAAAATCCCGCCGCTTGTGAAATCAGATCTGTGATTCGTTTTCTGAATGCTAGGAAAGTGAAACCAATTGAAATTTATCGGCAAATTTGCGAAGTTTACGGACAAAATACGATGAGTGATTCAATGGTGAGAAGATGGGTCCGACAGTTCAATGAAGGACGGAGTGAAGTGCACCATGAAGAACGAAGTGGGCGTCCATCTTTGGTTACTGAAGAACTGGTTCACACGATTGATGACAAGATCCAGGAAAACAGCAAGTTTACAATTAGTGCTCTCGCTATGGAATTTCCCCAAAGCTCACAATCACTAATTCATGAAATTGTTACCGAAAAACTGAAATTTCGTAAACTTTGCTCACGTTGGGTACCAAAGATTCTTGCCGAGCAACACAAAACAAAACGGATGGGTAGTGCACTTCAGTTTTTAACCCGTTATGATGAAGACGGCGAAGAATTTCTGATACGGACAGTTACAGGAGATGAGAGTTGGGTTTCTTACGACACCCCTGAAAGTAAGCGGCAATCAATGGAATGGAGGCACACTTCATCCTCAGTAAAGGTTAAACCGAAACAAATATTGACACCTCGAAAAATGATGTGGGACTGGAAAGGCATCTTACTCATTGATTTCTTACCGCGCGGTCAAACAATCAAAGCAGATGTTTATTGCGGGACACCTAGGAAATTGCGCCGCGCAATATAGAATAAACGCCGAGCATTGCTGTCAAAAGGTGTTGTTTTTCTTCACGACAACGCACGACCACACACTGCAAATGTGACGAAAAACCTCCTACAGGGATTTGGCTGGGACGTGTTTGACCATCCTGCGTACAGCCCTGACCTCGCTCCTAGCGACTTTCATCTGTTCTTACATCTCAAGCCTTTCCTTGGCGGTCAACACTTCAACAATGACGAAGAGCTGAAAGAAAATGTTTTCAACTTTTTGAAGACACAGGTGGCAAACTTCTATGAAGAAGGTATACAAAAACTTGTGCCACGCTATGACAAATGCCTGCAACATTTCGGCAGTTATGTGGAAAAGTAGTTTAAGAGTTGTAGAATTTTGTGCAATAAATAATTATTCTGTATCTGTACAGAATTTAATTTTATTACCAAACGGAACTTACTTTCTGGACGTAACTCGTATTATTCTCATAATACAGTACTTAGCCGGAAGCGACTTTGGACACAGAATGAACATTCTCTTCTGCGGCAAACCGGATCTTACCTGCAGGAGAAAGCCTGTTGTTACTAAATGTCTGTATTTAAAAGCGTTTTTCTCCAAGTTATATATTAAAAATCTGATGTGTTACACTCACGTGACTTTCTCTAGCTGCTCTACAAACTTCATACATAAGGTTCTTCTTCTTTCTGGACCTTGCTAATCGTGGTACTCATTAGCACAACGTTCTTATTATTTAGTTCCGTATAAGTAGGAAGAAAATAAGGGAATACACTAGGCTAAACTAATAGTCAAATGTTTTAAAAGCTGTCGTTATGCGATTGTCATTACAAATCGCTTCTTTTCTTGGCCAGGAGTAGAACAAAAGAAAAACGGACACTCCCGTCTGAGAAAAGTATAAGCACTTCACAACTGAAACTAACAACGAATACCTCGAAAACGGTAAGCTCCACGAGAAAAATGTTTATGACATAACCTGTGTATTTTAACAAGACCTAAATTTTTTGTATAGTAAGTTTTTGTCTATCTCTTATGGTTTACTATTTATGCCAAATTAAGCAAAATTCATCCAGAATAAACAGGTCTTCAGAAGCTATTCCCAGAAAATTGAAGGTATACATTTGGCATCCCTGGAAGATACTAAACTTAAATACCAATTTTGGTATTTTAGCTACTTTTCGTTTTTGAGTTATCGTGTTCACAGACACACGGACACACACACGGACCTTTTTCTGAAAATGCTTTTTTTGGATAGAGGGGGTTTTAAAACATGTATTTCCGGTGAAATCTTGGTATTGAATTTTTGGGTGGAATACAATACTTCTCTATGCCTATGTACATTGTACATATGGGGCTAGAGAAAGTAAAAATATAAAACAAAGTTTTCATAACAATAACAATAACTCTTCGAGATGTATATTTAGTTTAGATAAAAGAGATTACACTCCTTCCATAATATCTACTTCTTATTCCTCCTCTGTTTGACTTAAAAGCCAGCACCTGGGATCAGATAACTTTTTGGGGAGCAGACTGACTTTCTGAGACAGTAGCCAGGATGACTGAATCTGGAATCAGAGTGAGAAAGAGGATGATATGAAATGGCGGTGAAGTGGTTGGAAGAAAAGATGATTATGGAGCAGGTGGTCGAATTTATACCTACGAGGGTGGGCTGATAAGTCACGGGCCTCACACAGATATGGAGCCACTAGCATCGTATAGTTTAATTCAGACTAGCTTGTGTACATAGTTACAGGTCAATAGCTTGTTTAGTTTTCGAATAACAACATTTTAAACAAGACAACTTTAGAGTTTTCACAAAAATGGATGATTTGGAAAAACGAGCAGTGATTGAATACTTCCATTTGAAAGGCTTAACGCATAAAGAAAACAAGGAGGAAATGGACAGTACATTGAAAGCGTCTGCCCCTTCATATTCAATGATTAAAAGGTGGGTTGCAGAGTTTAAAATATGATGTACGAGCTCTAGTGATGAGCCTCGCTCTGGACGCCCTGTAGATGTGACAACTCCAGAGATCATTGAAAAAATCCATCGTTTATTACTGGAAGACCGCAGAATAAAGTTATTTGAAATAGCAGAGGCTATAAACATATCAAAAGAACGTGAAGGTAATATTTTAAGTAACGTTTTGGGCTTTCACAAGGTCTGTGCAAGATGGGTGCCACTTTTGTTGACACCTGATCAAAAGTTGCAAAGAAAAACTATTTCTGTTAAGAATGTGGAGGCCTACCGTAAAAATCCAGAAAGTGAATCATAGTCAAAACAGTAGATTGCGCCAGATGAACCGACTCAAAAAAAGGAAAAGTAAATTTTGTAAGCCAACAAGGCTATGGCGAGATGTTTCTGGTATGCACAGGGCATTACTTTTATTGATTACTTGGAAAAGGGTAAAAGTATCACTGGTAACTAGCAGTTTACTGCAACGTTTGAGTGATGAGGTGAAAGAAAAATACTTCATTCGGCAAAAAAAAAAAAAAAAGATCTTGTTTTGTCAATGGTCCAGCCCATCGTTCAGTTCATTGCAATGGGAAAAATGTGCAAATTAAAGTTGGAATTGCTAGAATATCCACGCTATTCGCCAGATATATCACCCAGTGACGAACGAAGACTTCCCGGCATTTCATTGGTGCAGTAAACAGCTATTTTGTGGACCTTGATAAATCGCACTACAGAGGCGGTTTGATTAAATTAAAACACATATATGACAAATGTATTATTTAGCCTTTCTGGAGAATATGTTGAGAAATAAAGAAAAAAATTAAATGCTGTTTTCATAGAGAGGCCCGGGACTTATCAGCCGACCCTAGCATCTCTTAAAACTCGTTGTTAATGCGCAATAGTCTCCAAACAAGGAAGATTTTTTTTTGTAGTGTTTAACGCCCGCTTTAACCACTTATGGCACCGTAGGCGGTGACACTGAAGATACATGAATGGTGATGGAGCACCGGTGGAATGCGATGGCGGGGGAAACCGGAGTACCCGGAAAAAAACCCGCCCCAACGCCGCTTTGTCCACCACAAATCTCACATGCGGTCGCTTGGGATCGAACCCCGGCCGTCTAGGTGAGAGTCAAGTGGTCTAACAACTCGGCCACGGCGCGGCCCAAACAAGGAGAGTATTGCTGTAAGGAGGGGGGAAAAAAAGAAAAAAAAATTAATGTGATTCACTCACATGACTTTCTCTAAATTTTCTGCAATCAGTCTATTATTACAAAAACCTGTTGTGTTTCTACACTATGTTAATCGAGAAAAACATTCGCAGAATTGCTCTTATTTCTTGCTTCCTTGTAAGAGAAGGGAAATAAAAAAAAATATACAAGGCTAAAGTGACAGTCAGATCCTTTAATGCTGATCACCATGTGCAACAATTGAAATTCGGTTCTGTTCTTGGCCAGAGATGAAACAGAAGAGGTATGAAACGAAGGCTGGCTTCCTTTTGAGAAAAAGTTTAGTATTTTAAAATTGAACCTAATAACAAAGAATATCTCGGAAACGGTTAATTCTAAAAAAAAATAATGTCATGATAATCTCTTCAATTTATAGAATTTAATAAAAATATTTCATGTCATTTTTAATAAAATCAAACATTTCGAAAAATGTTAGAGGTAACTGACGCTGGCATAATTTTACTGAAAATTCTTCGTGCCGCATCCTTGAGAAATAATGAACTTAAGTATCACGTTTGGTATTTAATCAACTTTTGTTTTTGAGTTATGTTGTCCACACACATACGCACACGTGGATCTTTTTCTAAAAAAGCTGCTTTTTGGATTCAGGGTGTCTCTAAACATGTATTTCCGGTGAAATCTTGGTACCGAATTTTTGGATGGAATGCAATACCTTCTCCTCTTACTATGTACATTATACATACGTGGTCGAGAAAGTAACTAACCTTAGTCCTCGCCTCAAGCGGTAGACGTCGCACTCTTTAGTTAATAACCGTTTACCAACGGCACTGAATCGTATATTACGTGATGTACAGCCTAAAGCCAACGATAGTATTTATCATTTTATTCTTTCAAGTAGTTCATAATTTACGATATTCATATCCACAAGTGGGAATGAACAATGGCGCCACAAATGCGGAGAACACAGATTCTTCTCATCTATCAACAACGTTACCCCAACCGGCAACACCTAGCTCACACCATGTCTCCAAGATTGGCAAAACGTGTAAATGAAACATACAATTTTCATTTTAAAATAACTCGACGGTAAGTTATGAGGCTCTCATTTCAGAGACCCTAGCACGCAAACAAAATGTTTTTGGACTTGGATTTGCTAATAGCTTATGATCATATGGTACACATCTAACCACCATCGATCCTTGTAAAATGTCTTTATTGCTTTCTCTACACGTACTATGTACATAGTGTATAGAGAAGGTATTGTAATGCACCAAACATTTTGATACTGAGATTTCACCGGAAATATACTTTTTGAGACTCCTTGAATCCAAAAAAAGCATTTTTAGAAAAATGTCATGTGTATGTGTGTCTGTGGGCATCAGTTCAAAAACCAAAAGTCCGTTAAATACCAAACTTGGTATTTAAGTTCAGTATTTTTCAAGGATGCGACACGAAGATTTTCAAGAAAATCCCCCCACCCCCAAGCACCCTTTACATGGAACATTTTTCGAAAAATTTGATTTTCTCAAAAATGTCTCTTAACGATTTTGATTAAAATATTGTGTATTAAAGATATTTACCTAACATACAAAACGTATATCTTGAATTTTCTGAGAATAGCCTCTGAAGACTACTTTATTCTGGATGAATTTTACGGAATTTTGCATAACTGGCAAACCGTAAGAGGACAGAAACGTACTTAACAGAAAAGGTAGAGCTCGTTAAAGCACACAATTTATGTTACATACATTTTTTTTCGTGGAGTGGATCAGTTTTGAAATATTCCTTGTTATTGGTTCCAGTTAAAAAAAAAAAAAACTTATACTTTTCTCATACGGAATTTGTCAACTCCTGTCCATACAAACAAAGGAACTTCAGTCACATAGCAACCAGCTTTTGACTATCACTTTAACCTATGGTTTTCCCTTATTTCGTTTCTACTTAAAGGAAGCAATTAATAAGTCTATTTCTGGTAATTGTTTCTCGATTAGCCTGACGTAAAAAGAAACATACGCTTTTTAACAATAATTTGTTGCAGATATGTTGAGAAGGTCACATTAATGAAACACACCAGTTTTTTTTTTCACTTATTTACACCCTGTAAATGCTTGTTTAGGGGTAGGCGATGTAATAAAAGAACTTGAACCGCAAAAACGCATAGAAAAACAAATGTTAACAAGAAAATAAATAGAGGTAGCCTCCATCTGAGAAGTGTGTACCTACCGCAACATGCAGACTGTTGCAATCAAAGGCAGGCAGTAGAGGGTAAACAAGGGGAGAATACCAGCTTCCCCAGTTTTCACAGCACACAGCTCCATGGTAACCATGCTACCAGTTGTTACCTTGGCAACGAGCGATCAAATCACGTTATACTCTCTTCAAGCCTTATACACACAAAGCGCTAACTGCCTGCACTGCTCCTAATCTAATACTAGTATCTAATAACGCTGCAAAGGCCAAACGAGGGCTGAATTTACTCTCCACACATTCATAACCTGAAATAAGGATCGGGTAACAAATAGAGCGTATGTACTTGCTGACATATTGAATTAACAATATGAATTTATATTAAATTCAGCTGACTTTTTGGAATAAATCATATCTTTACTTTCTCTGCACGTACTATGTATATAGTGTATAGAGGAGATATTGTGTTCCTTCCAAAATTCGATATCGAGAATACCCATTTTAGGGTCCCCTGAATAAAAAAAAGTATTTTCAGAAAAAAGTCCGTGTACATGTGTGTCCGTGTGTCCAAGTATCCGCGTATCCGTGTGTCTGAACACAACTCAAAAAAACGAAAAGTCGGAGAATACCAAACTTGGTATTTAAGTTTAGTATCTTCCAGGAATGCGACACGAAGATTATGAGAAAAGTCTCCCCACCGCAATTACACAGTGCAATTTTAGAAAATTTTGATTTTGTCAAAAATGGCTCTAACGATTTTGATTAAATATCGTATATTAAAGATATTTACCTGAAAAATATAGTGTATATCTTGAATTTTCTGGGAATAACCTCTGAAGACTACTTTATTCTGGATGAATTTTACGGAATTTTGCATAACTGGCAAACCGTAAAAGATAGACAAAAACTTACTTAACAGAAAATGTAGAGCTCATTAAAACACACAATTTATGTTATATACATTTTTTTCGAGGAGTGAATCCTTTTTGAGATATTCCTTTTTATTGGCTTCAGCTTTGAAAAATTTACACTTTTTTCAACAGCAATTTGTCAACTGCTGTCCATACAAACAAAGGAACTTCAATCACAAGGCAAACCAGCTTTTGACTATCACTTTAACCTATGGTACTTCCGTATTTCGCTTCTACTTACAAGGAAGCAAGCGATTAGCACGAAGTAAATGGAAGCATAAGCTTTTTACTAGTATTTTTTCAGAGATGTGATTATAGTTACACCCTTCAACATAATCTCCTCCGTTATTTATAACCTTTTCTAAATGTTCGGAAGGCGTCGTATACCATTTGCGCATCTATTGATGTTGATATCTTGTATTGACCGCCCTAGAGCATGGGTAAGGTCATCCCTGGAGTTATACCGGATCCCTCGCAGTGGTTCTTTCACTTTGGCAAGAAATCGTAATCACAGAGTCTATCGTCACCCTTGGAGCTACAGCGTGAAGCAGTGTTATCCCATCAAATGAACATCACTTCCACAGCACTGTGTAGCACGCACTTTCTTTGGACGAGGAGAAACGGGATCATTGAGGCGCTGTGTACTACTGCACATTCCTGCAACACCTCATCCGGCGCTCAGGCGAAAGCGACGACATTTCGTGGAACAGCACCTCATCATTCTGCATGATAATGAAAGATGCCATACAACTGCTGCTGTTCAGGACCTTTTGTGCCATGGCAATGGGAGATTCTGGAACATCTAATGTATTTACCCGATATAAGCATTAAGTTTACTATCTCTTTGCCAAAGTGAAAGAACTACTGCTAGGGATCCGGTACAACCGCAGAGATGATCATTATCCATGTAATAGGGCGGTCAATAGGGACATCAACAGAAATAGACGCGTAGATGGTATACGACGAACATTTGGCAAATTGTCATAAATTACGGAGATGATAATATATAAGGCGTGTGGCTATATGTGCCTCTGTCTTCAGAGAAAAGAAAAGTTCTCAGTACTTCTTATCCAGCCTTTATATTTATAGAGACGTAGCTGGGAGTTATTACTTTCTCTATACTCACTATGTACATAGTAAATAGAGAAAGTATTGCGCTCCACCAAAAAATTCGATACCGAGATTTCACCGGAAATATATGTTTTAGGGTCCCCTTTATCTAAAAAAAACGCATTTTCACAAAAAGGTCCGTGTGTGTCCGTGTGTCTGTGAACACGATAACTGAAAAACGAAAAGTCGGTAAAATACCAAACTTGGTATTTAAGTTTAGTATCTTCCAGGGATGCGACACGAAGATTTTGAGAAAAATCCCCCACCCCAAACTACCCTTTACATAGAACTTTTTTCGAAAATTTTGATTTTCTAAAAAATGGCTAACGATTTTAATTAAAATATCATATATTAAAGATATTTACCTGACAAATGAAATGTATATTTTGAATTTTCTGGGAATAGCCTCTGAAGACTACTTTATTCTGCATGAATTTTGCATAACTACTAAACCATAAGAGATGGACAAAAACTTAACACAAAAAAATGTAGAGCACGTTAAATCACACAATTTATGTTATATACATTTTTTTCGTGGAGTTGATCGTTTTTGAGATATTCCTTTTACTTAGTTTCAGCTTTGAAAAACTTATAATTTTCTCATACAGGGATTTGTCAACTCCTGTCCACACAAACAAAGGAACATCAGTCACATAGCAACCAGCTTTTGGCTTTCACTTTAACTTATGGTACTCCCTTATTTCGCTTGTATTTACAGTAAAGCAAGGAATAAGACTATTTCTGCTAATTTTCCTCGATTAACATGAAATAAAAAAAAGATAAGCTTATTAACAATAATTTGTTACAGAGGGATAGAGAAAGTCATGTGAATGGAACACATCAGATTTTTTTTTGGATTGGGGAGACCAAGTTTATCTCACGACGATGTTCAAGAAAATCCCCTCTTCATGAATCATTGCAATTTTCTCAAATAGGGCTGCTACGATTTTTGTTAAAATACTCGTATTATATTTTGAAATACTTTCATGGCAAGTAAAATATACATTTTGAAAATTTTGGAATACAGTATGTGAAGTCCTCTTCATTCTGAGTGACGTTTGTATAATCTGTAAATCGTAAGAAACATACAGAAAAAAAAAACATCTGATGCGTTCAATTCGCATGATTTCCCTACACAATCTGCAACAAATTATTCCTACAAAAGCTCTCTCTACTACTCCTTGCTAATCGAGATAAACATTAGCAGAAATTGTTTTCTTACTTAGTTCCGTCGAAGTATAAGAGATATGGGAATACACTAGGTTAAAGCGGTAGTCAAATCTTTTAAAATCCGGTTTTTACTTTATCTGGGCCCGTATGTACAATGTACATAGGGATAGAGAAGTATTGCATTCCACCCAAAAAATCGATATCGAGATTTCACCGGAAATACATGTTTTAGGACCCCCTGAATCCTAAAAAATCATTTCCAGAAAAAGGTCCGTGTGTGCGTGTGCCTGTGTCCATGTGTCCGTGTGTCCGTGTGTCTGTGAACACGATAACTCAAAAACGAAAAGTAGCTAAAATACCAAACTTAGTATTTAAGTTTAGTATCTTCCAGGGATGCGATACGAAGATTTTGAGAAAAATCCCCACACCCCAAACTACCCTTTACATGGATCTTTTTTTCGAAAATTTTTATTTTCTTAAAAATGGCTCAAACGATTTTGATTAAAATATGTACATTAAAGATATTTACCTGACGATAAAATGTATATCTTCTATTTTCTGGGAGTAGCTTGTAAAGACATGTTTATTCTGGGTGAATTTTGCTTAATTTGGCATAACTAGTAAACCGTAAGACATAGACAAAAACTTACTATACAAGAAATGTAGGCCTTATTAAAATACACAACTTACGTCATATACATTTTTTTCGTAGAGCTTACCGTTTTCGAGGTATTCATTGTTATTAATTTCAGTTGTGAAGTACTTATACTTTTCTCAGACGGGAGTGTCCGTTTTTCTTTTGTTCTACTCCTGGCCAAGAAAAGAAGCGATTTGTAATGACAATCGCATAACGACAGCTTTTAAAGCATTTGACTATCGATTTAGCCTGTGTATTCCCTTATTTTCTTCCTACTTATAAGGAACTAAGTAATAAGAACATTGCGCTGAATCCTCGATTAACAAGGTGCAGAAAGAAGAATAATCTTATGTAAGAAGTTTGTAGAACGGCTAGAGAAAGTCATGTGAGTGTAACATAAGATTTTTTAACTTGCTGTAATCATACTATGTAATAGCGTATAGAGAACTTATTGTAATGCACCCAAAAGTAGGTAGCCGAGATTTCACCGGAAATGCATGTTTTGAGACTCCTGCATCCAAAAAAGGCATTTTAGAAAATAGTCCGTGTGTGTGCGTGCGTGTCTGTGGGTAGCATAGCTCAAAGACGAAAAGGGAGAGGGATTCTCCTCAAAATCTTCGTGTCGCATTCTTGGAAGATACTTAACTTAAACCAAGTTTGGTATTTTACCGACTTTTCATTTTTGAGCTATTGTGTTCACACGGACCTTTTTCTAAAAATGCTTAATTTTGGTCGGTGAAATCTTGGTATCGAATCTTTGGGTGCAATACAATACCTTCTCTATATACTATGTAGGTTAGGTACGTAGAACGTGTAGAGAAAGTTAAAGTCCTTTTTTTAATTTCTTTTATTCGGAAACTTCAAAACATGTATTGCCGATGAAATCGCGATTTCGAATTTTTGGTTGCAATATGGTACTTTTTCTAAATATTATGAACACTGTATATACGTGCTAGAAAAAGTAAAAAAAAATCTGATGTGTTCCATTCACATGACTTTCTATTCATCGCTGTAACAAATTATTATTAAAAAGCATATTCTTCTATCTACTTTATGATAATCGAGATAAACATTAGCAGGAATTGTCTTAATTACTTTTCTTGTAAGTAGAAGGAAAACAAGGAAATATACTAAGCTGAAACGAAAGTCAAATCTTTTAAAAGCTGGTTGCTTTGTGGTTGAATTCCGTTTCTATGTAGGGCCAGGAGTCTATAACTTTCCCTGTCAGAAAAGTTTAAGTATTTTAAATCTAAAACAAATAGCAAGGAATATATCAGAAATGGTTAATTTCTCGTAAAAACGTATATGACATAAATTGTGTATTTTAATGTGATCTACAGTTTGTGTAGTAAGTTTCTATCTATCTCTTACGGTTTACTAGTTACGTAAAATTCAGCAAAATCCATTCAGAATAAAGAGGCCTTTACAGGCTATTCCCAGAACATTCAAGATATATATATATATATATATATATTTTATTTGGCATATAAATGTCTTTAATATACGGTATTTTAATCAAAATTGTTTGGGATGTTTTTGCTAAAATCAACATTTCGAAAGTTATTCCATGAAATTGCGTTTTATTTATGGACGTTGTTTAACTGCTGTAGTTCTCAGCGTCCCATTCTAAATTGGGCGTGAAAGACCGCTTAATTTTGCTCAGAGGCCTCTCAATCAGGCTTGAGGTTCTTTTACGGCTTTACTTCTCTTCCAGAGGAAGCCATGATAAGGATTTTTACGCCCGAAAAAATCCATGTCCTCCGTCGGGTTTGAACCCGCAACCTTGGGTATATGAAGTCAGCATGGTAACTATCACACCACTGAGGGCGACTTTTTCAATGTAAATGGTAGTTTAGGGTGGGGGATTTTTCTCAAAATCTTCGTGTCGCATCTCAGGAAGATACTAAACCGAAATTCCAAGTTGGTATTTTACCGACTTTTCGTTTTTGAATTATCGTGTTCACAGATACACGCACGTTTTTCCAAAAAAATACTTTTTGATTCAGGGGGCCCTAAAACGTATATTTTCGGTGAAATCTCGGTATCGAATTTTTGGGTGAAATGCAATACCTTCTCTATACACTAAGTACATAGTACGTGTCGTAACATACGTTCTGTAATTATTTATAATTGCATATTAAGTGCATATTGAGGCAATTTTCGGTACGGTAGTATATTCCATAATCGGTTACCAGAAATATCCGGCACGAACTGAAATTGTTTAAGACTTTGGGCTTTAAGTGAAACAGATACGTACACAGCTGACGTCATTCTCACAGTTCCCCTCGCGACCGCCCATATAATTGGATATGACAGTAACTTACCCGTTGTTAGAACGTGCCATTTAGCCAAAAATGTTTGCTTCTATCGATCGTAGTAGACCGCACTAAAGCTTTCGTATAGAAGTACATAATAAAGTAATGATGTCAGCTCTAGGCGCGACAGTAACCAGCACCCTGAAGATGGCAGATATGCAGGTTCCCATAACACCCGAGAACATCTAGAGCTTACGTTAACTGAGTAAAACATTTTCAGAAATTTTCGTATTTCTTTGTAGATAAAAAGAGTTAAACGGGAATGCGCTAGCTTTAAGCAATAGTAGAACCATTTGAGTTGGGCCCGCTATGTGACATTGAAATTCTGTTCTCTTTATATGCAGAGAAAAGAAGAAACGCTAACAAAGACTTCCAATTTGAGAAAAGTAAGAGTAATTGAAAATTGAAACCAATAACAAAGAAAATCTCAAAGATTGTTAAATCCAAAAACAACAAAGAAAAACCAGATGTGTTTCATTCACATGACTTTCTCTATATCTCTGCAATAAATTATTTTTAAAAAGCTTATGCTTCTACTTACTTCCTTCTAATCGAGAAAAAAATAGCAGAAATAATCTTATTTCTTGCTTCCTTGTAAGTAGAAGCGAAATAAGGGAGCACCACAGGTTAAAGTGATAGTCAAAAGCTGGTTGCTATGTGACTGAAGTTCCTTTGTTTGTATGGACACAAGTTCACAAAGTCCTGTATGAAAAAATATAAGTTTTTATAGCCTAAACCAAAAACAAGGAATATCTAAAAAACAATCAACTCCACGAAAAAAATGTAAAACATAAAGTGTGTGTTTTAATGTGCTCTACATATTTTGTGTGTGGTAAGTTTTTGTCTCTCTGTAACGGTTTAGCACTTATGCAAAATTCCGTGAAATTCATTCAGAATAAAGTAGTCTTCAGAGGCTATTTCCAGAAAATACAAAATATACATTTTATTTTTCAGGTAGATATATTTAATACTTGATATTTTAATCAAAATTGTTAGAGCCATTTTTTAGAAAATCAAAATGTTCGAAAAAAGTTCCATGTAAAGGGTCAAAATCTTTGTGTCGCATCCCTGGAAGATACTAAACATAACTACCAAGTTTGGTATTTTACCGATTTTTCTTTTTTGAGTTATCGTGTTCACAGACAAATGGACACACGGACACACTGACACACGGACACACACACACACGGACCTTTTTTCTGAAAATACTTTTTTTGGATACAGGGGACCCTAAAACATATATTTCCGGTGAAATCTCGGTATCAAATTTTTTGATGGAATGCAATACCTTCTCTATACACTATGTACATGGTGCGTATAGAGAAAGGAAAAAGAAAAGAAACATTTGATATAAATTATATGCCTGAACGAGATCCATTTTTTTCAGGTATTGTATTCCACCCAACATTCAATACCGAGGTTTCACCGGAAATCCATAAAAGCATTTTTGGAAACATGTTCGTGTGCGTGTGTGTGTGTGTGTGTGTGTGTGTGTGTGTCTACAGCATATCTCAAAATGATTAAGTCGATTAAATACAAACTTTGTATTTAAGTTCAGAATCCTCCAAGGATGCGACAGAACATTTTCAAGAAAATTCGCCCATCTCAGCTACCCTTTACATGAAACATTTTTCGAAATGGTTCTGAATTTGAATTTCATCTCGGAAAGAGAACGGTGGATAATTCTTGAGCTACAACTGAGTATTATTTTAACCATTGTGTATAATATTGCAGATGCACGCTGCTCATATTTTGGAAAATTTAAAACTAACAACAGAAAATACGTTATAAAGGAGGAAAGTACGACAACAAAAAACTATTTAACACAAATTGAATATATTAAGTTCGATAGTTCTTCTGTAATAAAGTGTTGTCTTTGTTGTATAGCTTCCAGATGTATTACAAACTCTATCAATAACTATGAAAAAGTCTTAATAGGCTATTAATGGTGAATTCAGGGCATAGATTATATTTGTCATACCAATACATCAAACGTATAAAAGACAGAATAAGTGTGATTTTAGAAGGGTGAATTTTGTGAAAAATATTTATACTATGTTCTGGAAAGATGCTGGAGTTTATTACGCAGTTGACTATTCATTTGACTCGTGTTACACTCTCTCTCTCTCTCTCTCTCTCTCTCTCTCTGTCTGTCATACATACACATATGCATCATTGTCCCCGGATGGTTTTATACAAATGCGTTTTTCCTTTTTTACTTTCTCTACACTTATTATGTACATAGTGTATAGAGAAGGTATTGTATTGCACCCAAAAATTCGATACCGAGATTTCACTAGAAATACATGTTTTGGGTCCCCCTGAATCCAAAAAAAAGAATTTTTTGTAAAAGGTCCGTGTGTGTGCGTGTGCGTGTCTGTGTGTCTGTGGACAGCATAGCTCAAAAACGAAAAGACCGTTAAATACCAAACTTGGTATTTAAGTTTGGTATCTTCCAAGGATGCGACACAAATAATTTCAAGAAAATCTCTCAACCCCCAACTACCCTTTACACTGAACTTTTTTCGAAAATTTTGATTTTCTCAAAAATAGCTTTAACGATTTTGATTAAAATATTGTATATGAAAGATATTTACCTGAAAAATAATATGTATATCTTGAATTTTCTGGTAATAGCCTCTGAAGACTATTTTATTCTGGAAGAATTTTGCATAACTGCTAAACCGTAAGATATGGAGAAAAACTTAACACACAAAAAATGTAGAGCACATTAAAACACACAATTTATGTTATATACACTTTTTTCGAGGAGTTGATCGTTTTTGAGATATTCCTTGCTTTTGGTTTCAGCTTTGAAAAACGTGTACTTTTCTCATACAGGAATTGTCAACTCGTGTCCATACAAACAAATGAACTTGTCACCTAGTAACCAGCTTTGGACTTCACTTTAACCTATGATACTCCGATATTTCGCTCCTACTTACATGGAAGCAAGTAATAAGACTATTTCTGCTAATTTTTTCTCGATTAACTTGAAGTAAATAGAAGAATAAGCTTTTTATAAATAACTTGTTCCAGAGATGTAGGGAAAGTCATGTGAATGGAACACATAAGTTTTTTTAAAACTCAAAGCTGTAAACAAAGTGTTTAGAAAGAGTTGTTAAATGGCTCAGTGGAACGAATTAACGCAGTTACGAACCGTGTATTTAGTTTTCTTTATAGAGCATACCAAATAATGTATGCGTGAAGTCTGCGATATAGTTAACCTCATCAAAAAGTTTGTAAGCCTACGAGGGTCGCTGCGCAATTGGAACACATGGGTTAAAGTTCAAACTGCTAAATATGAGGCATTCTCTGGGGACCCCAATTTGTACACGGCCGTCCCTTCTGTTATCTACAGGCTAGCCAACACCCGGGACATAAATTCTTGAGCTGCAACTCTGTAAATTCATTTGTAGTCAAACGACATCCCCGTCAGAGGGATACAACAGGAGGTATCGTCACTTACCATTTCATTTGGAGGTTTATAACATACTTTAGAAATAGAATCAAATTTAGTAAAAATCTGTTGTGTTCCATTCGCATGACTTTCTCTACATCTCTGCAACAAATTATTGTTAAAAAGCTTATGCTTCTATTTATTTCATGCTAATCGAGAAAAATTAGCAGAAATAGTTTTATTACATGTTTCCTTGTACTTAGAAGCGAAATAAGGGAGTACCATAGGTTAAAGTGATAGTCAAAAGCTGGTTGCTATGTGACTGAAGTTCCTTTGCTTGTATGGACAGGAGTTGACAACTTCCTGTATAAGAAAATTTTAAGTTTTTCAAAGCTGAAGCCAAAAAGCAAGGAATATCTAAAAAAAAACTATCAACTGCACGAAAAAAAAATATATATACAATATAAATTGTTTGTTTTAATGTGCTCTACATTTTTTGTGCGGCAAGTTTCTGTCTATCTCTTTACAGTTTAGCAGTTGTGCAAAATTCCGTAAAATTCATCCAGAATTCTTTAGAGGCTTTTCCCAGAAAATTCAACATATACATTTTAATTGTCATGTAAATATCTTTAATATACGATATTTTAATCAAAATTGTTGAGCCATTTTTGAGGAAATTAAAATTTTCGAAAAAAATTCCATGCAAAGGATAATTGAGAGTGGGGGTATTTTCTTGAAAATCTTCGTATCGCAACCTTGGAAGATACTAAACCTAAATACCAAGTTTGGTATTTAACAGTCTTTTCGTTTTTGAGCTATGCTGTACAGACACAACCACACGGACCTTTTTCTAAAAACGCTTTTTTGGGATTCAGGAGGACCCAAAACATGTATTTTCGGTGAAATCTCAGTATCGAATTTTTGGGTGGAATGCAATATCTTCTCTATACTCTATGCACATAGTACGTGTAGAGAACGTAAAAAGCATTTATAGAAAAAGGTTCATGTGTGTATTTTGTCAGTGTGTGTTGTGTCAGCGCGTCGGTGTGTGAATAGCATAACTCAAAAGTGAAAAGTTGGCTAAATACCAAACTTGATATTTCCAAAGATGCGACAGGAAGATTTTCAAGAAAATCATTCCACCCCAAACTACCCTTTACATTTTGAAGCTTTTTATTTTCTAAAAACGCCACATCAAATAAAATGTGTGTCTTGAATTTCCTTGGAAAAACCTCTAAAGTCCTCTTCATTCTGAACTACTTTTGCATAATTGGTAAACCGTAAAAGATAGACAATAACGTACTGCACGCAATTTATGTTCTGGAGCTAACTAAAGATTTCTGAGATGTTGCTTGTTATGGAATTAAATATTCCTTACTTTTCTCAATTTCAAAACCATCGTACAGCGACCAAGTTTTAAGATTTGACTATCATTTTAGCTTACTGAATTTCCTTACTCACATTGTACAATGGAATGTTACCGTAATGAAAAATTTATGATAATATTTATGTAGATAATCACAAAGAATATACATTATGGGTTTGTAAGACCAGTCTGCTGTAGCATAAGTAGAGAAAGAGAAGAGAAGAGAGAGAGAGAGAGAGAGAGAGAGAGAGAGAGAGAGAGTAATGTGAACGCAAGGAGACCAGAGTTTCAAGCCATCACTTAGCGGCCAGCTCGTGTTGCTTTATCCTAGTGTATTCCCTTATTTCCCTTCTACTTATAAGGTACTAAGTAATAAGACATTTTCTGCTAATGTTTAGCTCGATTAGAAAGAAGAATAAACTTCGTCGCAGAAGAGGTAGATAAAGTAATACATAAGCTTTTTATTAAAGATTTACCAACAGATTGTAGAAACAACCCCGACTTATTTGTAAAAACCTTATGTGTTCCATTCACAAGAACTTCTTTACCTATTCTACAAACAAATTATTCTTATAAAAGGTTATTCTTTTTTCTATGTCATTGATACAAGAATTAGCAGATACTGGTCTTATTCCTTGATTCCTTCTAAGCAAAAGGGAACTAAGGGAATACACTAAGCTAAAGCGATAGTCAAATTTTTTTTTATAAGCTGTTGCTATATGGACGCTTGAAGTTTGGTTCGCTTTACATGCCCAATAGTAAAACAAAGGAGAAATGAAAGGATAGGTGAATTCTTGTTTGAGAAAGGTTGGATAGTTTAAAATTAAAACCAATAGTAATAAATATCTCAGAAATGGTCAACCTTTAAAGAGATCATGTATAAGATATTTTTGTGACAAACGAAATGCATATCTTGAACTTTCTGGGAATAGCCTCTGAACACCTCTTCATTCTGAATGACTTTTATGTAACTGACAAACCGCAAGAGATATACAAAAACTTACTGCTCAGAAAATGTAGATCTCATTAAAACACACAATTTATGTCATACACATTTTATGAAAATTTGACCGTTTTCGAGATATTCTGGATTATTGGTTTCATTTTAACCCACTTAAGCTTTTCTCACTACTTCTCGTTTCTGGCTTTTTACTCCTGGCAAACAAAGAGATGAAATTTCAATTGTTTCACATAGCGACCGCTATTATAGGATGATCGCTTTAGCCTGTGCATTTTCTTATTTCGCTTCTTCTTACAAGGAAGCTAGTAATAAGACTAATGCTGATTATGTTTATCTAAATTAACATGATATAGATAACTAATTAATGTTTTGAATAAAAGGTTTGTTTATCGAAAAGTTAGAGGACACCATGTGAATGGGACACATTAGATTTTTTCCATTTACAAGTAACCAAGTAATAAAGACAATTTATGCTAATGTTTATCTCGATTATCATGAAGTAGATAGAAGAATAAGCTTTTTAATAATAATTTGTTAGAGATATAGAGAAGGTCATGTAAATGAATCACATCAGATTTTTGTTGTATTGCTAAGGAATGGAATGTGACTATATTTGTTATTTAATTTTTTTCATTTCAATAATACTTTTATTTTATTTGTTTTATTTTCCCCATGATTTCTGTAGATAGCAATAATTTTGTTTTCTCCCATAAGGTTTCCACCTTCAGCTAACCAACGATTGTCTCCACCGAGTATATCAGTTTTATATGTGACTGGAATGAAAAACAATTTATAGACATAAAGGCGTACTAATGAACGATATTTTAATCGATGTGATATAAGGAATGGCTCAGATACCATTCTATGAAGCAGTTTCATTTCGATTGGTATACAAGGAATGGCTATATAATAAAAAACATCTGATGGGTTCCATTCACATGACTTTCTCTACATTTCTACAACAAATTATTGTTAAAAAGCTTATGCTTAGTGTTACTTCATGCTAATCGAAAAAAATAGCAGAAATAGTCTTATTACTTGCTTCCATGCAACTAGAAGGGAAACAAAGAAGTACCATAGGCTAAAGTATTAGTCAAAAGCTGGTTGCTGTGTGACTGAAATTCCTTGTTTGTGAGGACAGGAGTTGACACCAATAACAAGTAATATATAAAAAGCGATCAACTCCACGAAAACAAATTATATATCATAAATTGTGTGTTTTAATGTGCTCTACATTTTTCGTGTGGCAAGTTTTTGTGTATCTCATACGGTTTAGCAGTTATGCAAAATTCCGTAAAATTCATCCAGAATAAAGTAGTCTTCAGAGGCTATTTCCAGAAAATTCAAGATGTACATTTTATTTGTTAGGTATATATCTTAAATATACGATATTTTAATCAAAATCGTTAGAGCCATTTTTTAGAAAATAAAAAAGTTTAAATTTTTTTCCATATAACGGGTAGTTGGGGGTGGGGTTTTTTCTTGAAAATCTTCGTATCGCATCCTTGGAAGATACTGAACTTAAATATCAAGTTTTTCGTTTTTGAGCTATGCTGCTCGCAGACACACATACACGGACATTTTTCTAAAAATGTGTTGTTTTTTATTCAGCGTGTCCTAAAAAGTGTATTTCCGGTGAAATCTAGGTATCGAATTTTTGGGTGCATTACTATACACTATGTACATAGTACGTGTAGAGAAAGTAAAAAAAATAATTCGTCTAGAGGAACAGTTGAATTATTTGTATGTATCGTTAAACAGGTTATCAAGCTATGACATTCACATAAGAACTTTTATCAGCGACTTGGAGACGAAAGTTAAAGTTATTAATCGCTTTCGAACGTTAATAACGAAACGATATTTAGCGATTCTAGTCTAGCATTAAATAGAGGATTTAAAACGTAATGCTACCCTTTGACAATTCGATCATACTTTATGGGAGGTAAAATACCCTGTCAATCCAGTGGTTAGAATTATGCTCGAAAATTGGAGCAGGTCACGTTGGCAGAGAAAGAGCTAGGTCCAAACACCAATTTGGCTGTAGCGTCTTGGAGTGATTATTATAATTATTATTATTATTATTGTACTTCTAAGAATATAAGAGTAATATTTTCTTTTGTAAAGTGGTGCAGAACTCAGAGAACAAAATACTAGAAACTGACCCACAACTCAGTCGGTAAAACACCTGTTTGCGGTGTGAGGCATCTCGGGTTCGACTCCCGACTGGGGTGTGGGTATTTTCCGATAGCTAAGATTATTCTTACCTTCCCTAGAGTCTAGTAGTATTAATAAAAATGTGAATATGTGTGTGTGTGTGAATGTGATCGTGCATAACATCTCAAAGAACATCTGAAACCAATGCCTGTGTCGGTCAGTTTGGGTGGCTGAATTGTTAGGCGCTGGCTTTCTGATCCGAAATTCGCGAGGGCAAACCCGCCCCAGACCAACGGTTTTAAATATGCTTAATGGCGACAGCTCCATGTTGGTAGATATACTGGCATGTTAAAGATCTCCTGCGGGACGAAAATACGGTACACAGGCGGCGTTGATATGATTCTGGCAATTGACGACGTCGTTAACAAAATAATGTATACTTTTTAGCTGCAGATATATTCCAAAGGCAAAATCCGCCTATATCACCACTACAGATAGACAAGTTTGAATATATTATACCAGCATATCATTTTTACTTTCTCTAGCACGTATGTACTATTTACATGGTGCATAGAGAAGGTATTGTTCTGCACCAAAAAGTTCGATTGCGAGATTTTACCGGAAATACATGTTTTGAGACCCTGAATGAAAAAAAAAGATTTTTAGAAACATGACCCTATGTGTGTGTTTGTCTGTCTGTCTTTGGGCAGTATAACTCAAAAACGAAAGTTCTGTATGATCCAGGGATGCGAAATGATGGCTCTAACGATTTTGATTAAAATGCTATATGTTTAAGATAATTTTATGAAAATCGAAATGTATATCTTGAATTTTCCGAATAGCCTCTGAAGACCTGTTCATTTTGAATAAATTTTGCACAACTAATAAACAGCAAGAGATAGACGAAAACCTACTACTCAACAAATGTAGATCTCGTTAAAACACAATTTATTTCATTTTTTGCTAAAGATAACCGTTTTCGAAACATTCCGAGTTATTGGTTTCAGTTTTAAGCTACTTAAACGTTTCTCAAACAAGCAGTCGTCGTTCTTTTTGCCTCTTTTGTTTGTTCCTAGCAAAGAGAACTGAATTTCAATTGTTTCAAACAGCGAAAGGATTTTAAAAAAGACTTGACTATCGTATTCCCTTAATTTCCTTCAACTTGGAAAGAAGCAAGTTATAAGGCCACATCTTGTAATGTTTATATTGATTAGCATGATGTAGATAAAATAATCTTCTGTAAGAAACATTTTTGTGGATCGCTAGAGAAAGTCATGTGAATGGAACGCATATTTTTAAAAAAAATATATATATATATATATATATATTATAATACAAATTTTGTGTCTACAGTTCTTAAATACAAATCTAATGACTATAAAATTAATTTATACTGGTTTTTGAGATTTAATCTCCCATTCATTTTATATCTACTTCTGAACGTGACCATTCATCTTGCTGAGTCATTGAAAATGTTTTATTGTCAGAGGTTAAAGGTGGCGGATTACGTCAATCCAATCATTCATGTCTAGAATGAAAAATAGCTGCATTTACTGAAGAGTAAATTCACAAATACTTAAAGAGAGATAGTAAGGTTATAGGTTATCTGTGAAAGGAAAGCAAGTAAAATAACTCGATAAACAGAGCAAAACATTGTTATGAACAGATGTCCACATTCTGCCGCTCTAACACATGGTTCCCTTAACGTCATTTCTAAATATGTATTTATAAATTGAATTATTTGGCACTTTAGTTTCTAAGTATTTTACTAATGCAATACTAATACTTTTGTTAGTCGGTTCAGCTTTTTATTTGCTCCATCGCATGCATTCAAACAAATAAAGAGAATGAAAATAGTAGAGAAAAAATCTGATGTGTTCCATTCACATGACTTTTTCTACATCTCTGCAACAAATTATTGTTAAAAAGTTATGCTTCTAATTACTTCATGCTAATCGAGAAAAAATTGGCAGAAATAGTCGTATTACTTTCTTCCTTGTAAGTAGAAGCGGAATAAGGGTTAAAATGATACTCAAATATTTGAAAAACTGGTTGCTATGTGATTGCAGTACCTTTATTTGTATGGACAGGAGTTGAAAAATTCCCATTTGAGAAAAGTATAAGTATTTTAAAGCTGAAACTAATAACAGGAATATCTACACTCTACGAAAAAAATGTATATAACATAAATTGTGTGTTTTAACGAGTTCAACATTTTTTGTGGTAATTTTTTGTCTATCTCTTACGGTTTACCAGTTATACAAAATTCCGCAAAATGCATCTAGATTGAAGATGTCTTCGGAGGCTATTCCCGGATAATTCAAAATATACATTTTATTTGTCAGGCAAATATCTTTAATATATGGCATTTTAATCAAAATCGTTAGAGCCATTTTTGATTAAATTTCAAGCTTCAAATTTTTTCCATGTAAAGGATAGTTGGGGTGGGGGGATATTCTTGAAAATCTTTGTGTCGCATCCCTGGAATATGCTAAACTTAAATACCAATAGAGACACACGGACACACATGGACCTTTTTCTGAAAATGCTTTTTTTAGATACAGGGGACTCTAAAACATATATTTCCGGTGAAATCTCAGTATCGAATTTTTGAGTGGAGTGCAATACCTTCTCTATACACTAAGTACATAGTACGTGTAGAGAAAGTAAAGATTATTTGTTGTGAATTGAAAATAAAGGAATAAGTTTGGAATATATGTCCTGATATAGGAATCAAGAAGTTGGAATGTAAGATTGATTTATATATATATATACACACACACACACACATACAATATGTGTGTGTGTGTGTGTTTTGGTGTTCTTTAGTTTCGCAAGAATTGCGGAGAAGTTAATGACCTCTCTGTTTACATTAGGTTTCGTAAGAAGGAACGATAATAGCATATCTTTTGGTTAACAATAAAGGCTGTACATAATTTTGGTATACGAAAGCATTGTCTTGTAGTTGCAAGGAAAAGGGTTCCTCTAGAGACTTCGTGTCTCGTAATGAACCCGTTTTCTCCACAAAATCCCTGATACTTAACGTTAGAAAAAGGAAAACTGCTGATTCAAAAGCTGGAACATTCAAAACGAGGCTATAACGTCACGCGCCAGAAAACGTGTGCAAAAGAAACGCCGGAAGCTTTCGCTTTTTAAAAAGCTGGATGGGAGAGCGAAGGGTTGCTAAGAAAACGGAGGTGGCAGGGGAGTGGATTAGAACACGAAATGCTCATCAGTTTAGCTCGGCGAGGGAAATTTGCGTGGGGTGGAGGGAAATTCATTTCCATCTGGCAGCCCGCCTGCAACAGAGGAGGTAATGAACTTGTTACTCTTCCTTCACGCGCCTCTCTTTAAAAAATAGCAATAATAATAACAACGTGGTTTCCAGTACGGTTTTGTGTCATACAAGGCCTTTTAAAACAGGATGCGGTTGTTTAGCCGGCAATTGTTTACCACTCGTAAACAGCGTAGTACTGGTAATGCGCGTGGCAAATTCCAAAACGACGCAATGCACTAATATGTGCAACGCGGTTTAGGTGGCTTTGGAATTTAGACACAAGCAAAGAAATAGGAGCACTAAATAAATGCCCATAATATGTCCTGTTTTGTTCTACTTAAATATTGGAATATGTGGCTTTAAGATCCGCAATGAAGACTTTTACTTTTTCTGCTACGTAGAGCAAGTAGGGGAAGGATTGTATTCCATCCAAATTTTTCATCCAAATTTCCATGATATATATGTTTTTATGTCCCCTGAATAAAAACAAATAAGAAAAGTTTCTGTGTGTGACTGTCTGTCTACTAGAACAGCATGACTAAAACATTCTGATGTGTTCCATTCACTTGACGTGCTATTATGCAACAGATTATTATTATTCTTACAAAAGCTGGTCCATCTCTCTCTATGTATACCAAAAATGCTTTATATGTAAACATATATAAAATATTGCATTCCACCCAGAAATTCGATACCGACTTAAATTTTTTGCCGGAAGTACAATTTCACCAGTGAATTTCTTTATCTACTATGTACATTGTACACACGTGCTAGAGAAAATAAAAACGAAAAGTTGTTAATCTTAATATCTTAAGTTCTGCATTTCCAAGGATGCAACACGAAGATTTTCAAGAAACTCCTCCACCCTAAATTACCATTTACACTTGATTTTCTCAAAAATGACTAATTTTGATTAAAATCACACTTATTTAAGATATGTTCATGACAAATGAAATGTATAACCTGAATTTTCTGGGATTAATCTCTAAAGTCATCTTCATTCTGAATGGCTTTTGAATAATTGGTAAAGCGCAACTGAGTGGCAAACTCTTATTACACAATAAATCTAGATATCGTTAAAGTAGACAAACTGTCAGATGCTTTAATAATATGCTTTTGTTTTTTTGTATTATTATTATTATTATTATTTGTTACCGCTTCCAAGATATTTTTAGTTATTGGTTCACAAACTTTTTTAATATTTACACTTTTCTCAAATGAGAAAATGTATTCGTTTTTTCTCCATATTGGTCAAGCAATATGAATAAGCGACCCGCTCCTGAGCTTGGCGAAGCATGGATTTCATCATAAAATCTGCAAAACAAGGAAGCTTCACCAAATGATTTGTACGAGTGCACCATATATGATCAAAAATGTGAGCGATATCATTTCAAGAGTATAAAATGGATGGGGTTGTTAAGCGATTTGATTAAAAAAAATAAAAGAAAAAAAGAAACATAATGTAGAACTTCAATGCTCTTTAGAGCGCAATTTTACTTTATTATTACAACAAATATAAAGAACATAATATAATTCATGTTTACTTTTTCTTAAAGTTATCTCTCTCGTAGGGTCTGATTTCATGTAGGATATTTACCTTTCACCACATCTGCTTCTGTCTCCTACCTTTTAGGTTAATTGTAGGATGATTGTGAACCCTAAAGCAGCCGTTCCCCAGTCCCATAACGGTGGATCCTTTCACTGTTACAGAATGTTTGAGATTGAGGGCGTAAAGGAAATAGCGCTACTTTGTATAGGCTCCTCAGCGCATTTTCAGCAGCCGCTGCTCGACTGGTGTTTTATTGCATCAAAATAGGTAATATTGAATTATGATGACCACTTACATAAGGAGTGCTTGTAGTTGGTTGGTTTAATACGAGGTAGTCCAGAAAGTAAGCTCCGTTTCAATTTATCTCCGCTGCAGCGCTGCGATCGCAGTTCCGCACATGCGCGGTAGACGCTCTGTATCAAGGAAAGGAAACGTGCGCCATTTTGAGATCGCTGTCAGCCACATACGCTTTGTTGTGCTTGTTTACAATGTCGGTGTTGATTGAAAATCCCGCCGCTTGTGAAATCAGATCTGTGATTCGTTTTCTGAATGCTAGGAAAGTGAAACCAATTAAAATTTATCGGCAAATTTGCGAAGTTTACGGACAAAATGCGTGATGAGTGATTCAATGGTGAGAAGATGGGTCCACACACTGCAAATGTGACGAAAAACCTCCTACAGGGATTTGGCTGGGACGTGTTTGACCATCCTCCGCACAGCCCTGGCCTCGCTCCTAGCGACTTTCATCTGTTCTTACATCTCAAGTCTTTCCTTGGCGATCAACACTTCAACAATGACGAAGAGCTGAAAGAAAATGTTTCAAACTTTTTGAAGACACAGGCGGCAAACTTCTATGAAGAAGGTATACAAAAACTTGTGCCACGCTATGACAAATGCCTGCAAAATTTCGCCAGTTATGTGGAAAAGTAGTTTAAGAGTTGTAGAATTTTGTGCAATAAATAATTATTCTGTATTTGTACACAATTTAATTTTATTACCAAACGGAACTTACTTTCTGGACGTACCTCGTATTTTAGTTATCGGGGAAAACCAAAAGCCATGCAGGAGCCCAGTACCGTTTATAGCGAAGCTGTATGGCGATAAACATGGTGTTTCTACAAGCGCTATTAGCTATATGTAGCGAGTCTGCCTCACATTCAAGAGGTCCTGAGTTCGAATCTCAGAGTAAGTTACCCGTATAAGGCTTTACTCAGGGTTTCCACTTACCCTGAGAAGGCGAATGTCGGGAAACTTAGCTCTATGAACCAGCGTTCATTTGAGCATAATTGGACCCATTTCATTCATTCACCAGCCGCTATGACCTATCAATTAAATTACTTTGAACTACAGCAAAAAAGAGTTGTTAGCATGGTGCGTGTGACAGCAACATAGGTGAACTAGTGAAGCGTTGCATTCTAAAGATAAGTTAAAAACAGCTGATTGTTTTAACAAATTAATGCAGGAGAATCAAACTGTCGTTATGAATATAATTGTTTAACTGCAGATTATATCAGTATTACCCTGTGTAGTGTTTTGTGTACTGTAAAGAACATTGTGGACAACAATGAAAAATATCTGATGTATTTCATTCACATGAATTTCCCTCATGTCTGTAACAAATTAAACATTAACTTTAGTTAGTTAATTCCCGTAGCTCCTAAGGAATTGTGACGGTGTTTCCGTGATCGGATGTGAATTTCCAGTTCGTGAGTTCGCCGATATGCGCCATGGTGATGAGGGTTCGGGTCGTCGCCCACAGATGGCACTGTATGACGAAATCACGAGCTCCGAACCAGAAACGGCGGAATTTTCCCCAGGAACCTTCTATTTTCAAAGTATGGTGTTCTTTTACGTGTAAATATACATTACATGGAACCATCAGCTTTCCTTTTTTTTTTTTTTTGGTAGTGTTTAACGCCCGCTTTAACTACTTATGGGACCGCAGACGGTGACACTGATGATACATGAATGAAAATGGAGCACCGGTGGAATGCGATGGCGAGGGAACCCGGAGAAAACCCGCCCCAGCGCCGCTTCGTCCACCACAAATCTCACATGCAGTCGCTTGGGATCGAACCGGCTTTACTTTCCTTCCGAAGGAAGCCATACTAAAGATGCTTACCTCCGAAAAATCCATCACCCTCCGCCAGGTTAGAACCTGCAATCTTGAGTTTTAGAGGCTAGCAGGGTAACCACTACACCACGGAGGGCAACAAACATTGACATAATTTGCCTTATTACATAAGTTAATTTTAAGTAGAAAAGAAAATGTAGTAACTAAGCTGAAGAGACAGTCATATCTTTTAAAACCTGGTAGTTATGTGATTGAAATTCGGTTGTCCTTGTATGCCCAGGAGTAAAACAAAAGAAAAAGGAAAGTTTAGTTATTTCTAATGTAACTGCTAAAAAAACGCATATGACAAAAATTGTGTGGTTTCACGAGATCAACATTTTTTGTGTAGTAAGTTTTGGGCTATTAATTCCGATTGACCAGTTGCGTAAACGTCATCCAGAATGAAGAGGTCTTCAGAGGCTATTCCCAGCATTGTAAATATATTTAATATACTATTTTTGAATCAAGATTGTTTTATAAGAATAAACTTTTCAAATAAGTAATTTCTATTCTGAAAACTTATACTTTAAGTTAGAAAACCCATCTACGCTGATACACTTTCAAATACATATTTTAGTTACAAAACCACTTTACAAGACTCTTAATTTTACGGAGTTTAAACAAATACAAAAACCTCATTTCCAGCTCCCAAATTTACATTATTGCTACAACAATATGGAAGTGTTAGTATTGGCGGCCTCTTCGCTACAAATTAGATTTTAAAAATGCAATAGAACAAAAGGCTTGTCTGTTGGCAGGCCTGCTGCTGATTCCCCACGAGACTATAAACCAATAACGTTGCCAATACAGCCCTGTTTTTCTCCTATTTGAGATGTGAATGTTTCACTGTGAGCAGAGCGAGAAGTAAGGGGTTCTTTTTGGAATTGTTGTTTAATTTCCTATTGCAGCCATTCCACAAAGTGTTGAGTGTTATTTCAACGATGGAATGAGAAGTTTAAAGTAGATCAACTTTGTAAAATACCTTGGACTGGAAAAATACACACCATAACAAAATACAGAGTGAGTAGAAAGTATGGAATAATGCCTGTAACCCCGCTGTTGCAACTCTATGAAGTGATATTTTTACTTTCTCTATACGCACTATGTACATAGTGTATAGAGAATGTATTGCACTCCACCAAAAAATTCGATACCGAGGTTTCACCGGAAATATATGTTTTAGTGTCCCCAGTATCCAAAAAAAGTATTTTCAGAAACAGGTCCGTGTGTGTGTGTGTGTGTGTGTGTGTGTGTGTGTGTGTGTGTGTGTGTGTGTGAACACGATAACTCAAAAACGAAAAGTCGGTAAAATACCAAACTTGGTATTTAAATTTAGTATCTTCCAGGGATGCGACGCAAAGGTTTTGAGAAAAATCCCCCCACCCCAAACTACCCTTTACATGGAACTTTTTTCTAAAATTTTGATTTCCTCAAAAATGGCTCCAACGATTTTGATTAAAATTTCGTATATTAAAAATATTAACCTGACAAATAAAATGTATATCTTGAATTTTCTGGGAATAGCCTCTGAAGAGTAGTTTATTCTGGATGAATTTTACTGAATTTTTAATAACTGCTAAACCATAAGAGATGGACAAAAACTTACTGCACAAATAATGTAGAGCACGTTAAAACACACACTTTATGTTATATTTATTTTTTCGTTGAGTTGGTCGTTTTTGAGACATTCCTTGTTTTTGGTTTCTGCTATGAAAAACTTACACTTTTCTCATACAGGAATTTGTCAACTGCTGTCCATACAAACAAAGGAACTTCAGTGACAGCAACCAGCTTTTAACTTTCACTTTAACCTATTTCCCTTATTTCGCTTCTACTTACAAGGAAGCAAGTAATAAGACTATTTCTGCTGTTTTTTATGATTAGAATGAAGTAAATAGAAGTATAAGTTTTTTAATAATAATTTGTTGCAGAGATATAGAGAAAGTCATGTGAATGGTACACATCAGATTTTTTATATTACTTCAAATTGAGTAGGTTTTGAATTAAAAACTAGAGTAGGCTACTTCTATTTGTGGCTTTGGATTGAACAAATACAGACAAGAGCTAAGCTAATAGGTACAACAATGCTTACTTTATTGCAAAATCTTTCTAAAAGTAATTAATCATGGCACAACTTATAGAAAGACAAAGAATTGAAATACCAATGATGATCGAAAATAGTGATAGGAGGAGGACCCAACAAGAGATTTGTGTCTTATTTAATGAAATGCATCCAGAACGAAGGATTACTCATTCTACGGTAAGCAAAATTTTCAAAAAATCCAATAAAACTGGAAGTGTTAAAAATAAGGTAAAGTCTGGAAGGCCAAAACGAGTTACAGATGGTGATAAAGCCAATATCCTCATCTGAAGCCCTTAGACTTTTTCTTGTGGGGATATTTGGAGTGGAAGGTTTACAAGGACCGACCAAGAGACCTTGAAGAGTTAAGGCGAAGAATTAGGCAAGAAATGCAGCAGATCAAGTGAACACATTAACTAATTTCAGACAGACTTTTGCATTGTTTGGCAGTAAATGGAGGCCATTTTGAGCACCTTTTGAAATGAATTCATCATGTGTTACAACCCAGCACCACTAATTTTGTTATGAATGTGTTTTCTTGGTTTAAATTTCATGTGATGTAATACGTCCTAATACATTTAAATTACAGTTCAAAAAAGCGTCTACCTGTACGCTTCGAGACCTGAGGACCAAAAAAAAAAAAAAAAACAAACAAAAAAAAAACGGAGAAACAAATTGCCATTAAAAAAAAAACGTCACGCCATATTCACAATCATAGTAATATGAAAATATGTTGATATCTTACAGTTTTTCTAAAAAATATCACTTCACAAAACTATAACAAAGCAACAAGCATTGTTCCATACTTTTTACTCACCTTGTATAATACATTTTATTGGAGCCAAGATTAAAGTAAGAACACATTTACGTTTTTGCATATTCACATATTGTGTTTGTTCTTTTTGTGCATAGCTCAATATATCGGTCACATGTCTTATCACATAGCATACATTCATAACCTATATTGGGTTCATGGAATGTTGTGTTCTTGCATTGATGGAGGAATTCGTAGACTGCCAACCTAGTGATGACGTGCCTCATTTGTCCTAGCACGGTCCACCATGATGTAGAATTCTGGGTGTATTTCTTCTCTTTTCCTATTCAGTGTTGCTAGCAGCTTCTGTGATGAGCTGGTGGTAGGAGTATGCTTGTTCTGAGGCCGTCGATGAGGAAGCTTCCTTCGCCAGTAGGTATGCGAGTCTTGACCGTTACTTTTGATACTCCTAATACTTCCTTTATATATCTTGCTTTCACCGTTTCTAGAGAGGAAATTTTCTTATTGTTAAATGTGTCCAGAAGATTTCTATGCTGTATGTCAGCATTGGTAGAATTTTTACATCTCTAGAGTGAGGGGTCTAATGTTTCTTATTTCCTGCATTGCCATTATTGCCTGTGATATATTTTGTAAAGCTTTTTGCGCTTGTTTGTAGCGTGATGCCTAGGTATTTGAAATCTGGGACTATTACGAAATATGTACATAGTGTATAGAGAAGGTATTGTATACCACCCAAAATTTGATACCGAGATTTCACCGGAAATATATGTTTTGGGTCCCCCTGAATCCAAAAAAAGCATTTTTACTTTCTCTACACGTTCCTACTATGTATACAGCGTATAGAGAAGGTATTGTATTCCACCCAAAAATTCGATATCGAGATTTCACCGGAAATAAATGTTTTGCAAAAAATTCATTTTTTGAAAAAGATCCGTGCATGTGTGTGTATGTGTGTCTGTGGACAGCATAGCTCAAAAACAAAAAGATCGTTAAATACCAAACTTGGTATTTAAGTTTCGTATCTTCCAAGGATGCGACACGAAGCTTTTCAAGAAAATCCCCCCCCCCCAAATTACCCTTTACATGGAAAAAAATTCAAAAATTTTGATTTTCTCATGGCTCTAACGATTTTGATTAAAATATCTTATATTTAAGATATTTGCATACCAAATAAAATGCATATCTTGAATTTTCTACGAATAGCCTCTAAAGGCCTCTTTATTCTGGATGGTTTTTATTCAATTTTGCATAATAGGCAAAGAGGTAAGAGATAGACGAAAGCTTACTAGCTTACTACACAAAAATGTAGATAACGATAAAACACACAATTTATGTCATATGCATTTTTTTCGTGGAGTTAATCGTTTTTGAGATCTTCTTTGTTATTGGTTTCAGCTTTAAAAAACTTTATACCTTTCTCATACAGGAATTTGTCAACTCCTGTCCATACAAACAAAGGAACTTCAGTCACATAGCAACCAGCTTTTGACTATCACTTTAACCTATGGTACTCCCTTATTTCGCTTCTACTTACAAGGAAGCAAGCAATAAGGTTATTTCTGCTAATTATTTCTCGATTAGCATGAAGTAAAAATAAGCATAATCCTTTTAACAATACTTTTTTGCAGAGATGTAGAGAAAATCATGTGAATGGAACACATCAGGCCAAGGAGCGCCATTGTAGCCGAAGAGAAGCGGATGGATGATATGTTCATTGGTAATAGAGAAATTCGGCGTTATTTTGACTGAACTATGTTTCGTTTTGGATATCTCAATTTAATGGTCGTTTATATTCCCCAGAAGTATCGATATCGAGGTGAGGCACATTAGTAAAGTGGTGTCAAGAGCGGGACAGGACCTGCCCTCACTCCGCCTCCAGGGGGCAGTAAAACAACTCACGGTGCTCAGCACGTTCCGCTTGCCGCCTCTATTTTAGAGAACACTAAATCAAGAGGGCGGTGCCTCGGCCAGTTTGTGGTTTGTTCTCAACCCACGTCGTAACCTTCCCACTAGGGATGATGTGTTTTATTATTTCATCTCATGATTATTTCATTTTAATTACGCCTGCTTCCCTTTGCTTTAGGTTACTGGATACTGGTACAGAACACAGCAGGCATAAACAGGTTCGTGGCAAACACCGCTCCATAGTTGAATATCTAACAAGACCTAAAAGTATCATAAAAATAACTTTTTACTTTCTCTACATGTACTATGTACATTAGTGTATAGAGAAGGTATTGCATTCCACCCAAAAATCCAATACCGAGATTTCACCGGAAATACATGTTTTCGGTCCCTCTGAATCCAAAAACAAAGCATTTTTGGAAAAAGGTCCGTGTGTGTGCATGTGTGTGTGTGTGTGTGTGTGTGTGGTGTATGTGTTCTGTGTGTGTGTGTGAGCACAATAACTCAAAAATGAAAAATCGACAAAATACCAAACTTGGTACTTAGGTTCAGTACCTTCCAAGGATGTGACATGCAGATTTTCGTAAAGATCCCCACCCCAAACTACCCTTTACATGAAAAAAAAATCGAACATTTTGATTTTCTCTAAAATATGGTTCAAACGGTTTTGATTAAAATACCCTATATTAAATATACTTATATGGCAAATAAAGTGTATATCTTAAATTTATTCTTAATGACTTTTGCTGAATTTTGCGTAAGTGACAAACCGTAAGAGATAAACAAAAGCTTACCACACAAAAATGTGGATCACCTTAAAACATACAATTTATATCCTATAGTTTTTTTCGTTGAATTGACCATTTCTGAGATATTCCTTGTTTGTTTCAGATTTAAAATACTTAAACTTTTTTCACGCTGAAAGTTGTAAACTCTTGGCCCTGCATAGAAACGGATTTTTTTCTAAATATCAACCGGCTTTTAAAAGATTTGACTATCGTTTTAGCCTAGTGTATTCCCTTATTTTCCTTCTACTTACAAGAAAGCAAGTAATTAAGACAATTTCTGCTAATGTTTATCTTGATTATCATAAAGTAGATAGAAGAATATGCTTTTTAACAATAATTTGTTATAGGAATGTGGAGAATGTCATGTGAATGGAACACATCAGATTTTTCTACCTGTTCTGCCAACAAATATTCTCACATAAGACAATCGTGTATGTACGTAATGCTAATCAAGATAAGCTTCAGCACAAACGGTCTTATTACCTGCTTCTTTTAAGTATAAGTATAAGGGAAACCACAAGGTGATATCAAATTATTTTTGAGATGAGAACCCCAATGGCGACTTATAATGTTGTAAGTACTACTCCGGAAAAATGCGAGTCAGTTGAGAAATTCAATGCTATGCCGGCATGCTGCCATGGTAGCTCAGTGGCCGAGCAACCGGCTAGACATCGGGAGATCCGTGGTTCAAATCCGGTAATGGCATTGAATTGTTCAGTCTGACTCTACCTAGTTTTGGTTTCTGAAAACAAAATGTCCGTGTGCGTGTCTGCAAAGCATCTAATTAAAAACCAAAGGTCTTAAATACCAAACTTGGTATTTACTTCAGTATCTTTCATGAAGATTTTTAAGAAAATCCTCTCATCCCAAACTACTCTTTATATGGAAGATTTCACATTTCTTTGATTTTCTCACAAATGAATCAACGATTTCGATTAAAATATGATAATTAAAGATATTTATTTAACAAATAAAATTATATCTGAATTTTCTGCGAATATACTCGGAATTCATCTTCATTATATAAGAATTTTGTTTAGATAGTAAATTCTTAAGAGATAGACAAAAACTTACTTGACAAAAATGTAGATCGCGTTGAAAAAACACAATTTATGTTAAATACATTTTCGGAAAAGTAGAGTCAGACGGAAACATTAATCATTGCTCCAAGCACTGAGCAATCAAGAAAGCATGCCGACTCACTTTAAATGCCCCACTGACTTGCATTATCCCGGTAAACTTAAGCAGATATCAAATTATTTTTAGTGACTTTCCCCATTGGCAACTACAATATCTTAAGTACTTAAATACCTGACTTCATAGATTAACTATTAGGTTAATCAGTGTCCAACAGAAGTTGGAAAGATGGAGTCAGAATGAAAAATTCAATATCGTATTTGAATCACGGATTTCCTAGTCTCCTGCCCTACACATGGTTTGTGTGGAGGAAAAGAAAAAAAAAATCTGATGCATTTCTTCATATGACTTTCTTTGTATCTCTGCAATATATTTTTATTGTTTCATTTATATAGCACCCTTTAACATCTAAGGTCATATCGGCGACTTTGTATTTGAAACAACTCGTTGTCTGTAGTTTTTTTTTAATGTTTGGTTTAAATTAAAATCATTTTATTTTGCTCAAACACACACACACATTCACTCTCATATACATACTTCCAGACTCTCTGGGGGACAAGGAATAATTCTAGCTAAAGAAAAATTCCTCGTTTCAGCCGGGAAACGAACCCGGGAATTCCGGGCGAGAAGTCAGCTCCCTGACCACTGACCACGGAGGCAGTCAAGTAATAAATTATTGTTAAAAATCTGATTCTTCTGTTTACTTCAAGCTAATCGAGATAAACAGCAGAAATTGTCGTATTGCTTGCTTCCTTGTAAGTAGAAGCGAAATAAGGGAGTACCATAAGTTAAAGTAACAGTTAAAAGCTGGTTGTTATGTGACTGAAGTTCTTTTGTTTCTATGGACACGAGTTGACAAATTCCTGTATGAGAAAAGTAAGTTTCTCAAAGCTGAAACAAAAAACAAGGAATATCTAAAAACGATCAACTCCACGAAAAAACTATATATATATATATATATATATATATATATATATATATATATATATATAAATAAAATAAAGTGTGTGTTTTAACGTGCTCTACATTTTTTGTGAGGTAAGTTTTTGTCCATCTTTTACGGTTTAGCAGTTATGCAAAATTCCGTAAAATTCATCCAGAATAAAGTAGTTTTCAGAGGCTATTCCTAGAAAATTCAAGATATATATTTTATTTATGAGGTAAATATCTTTAATATACGATATTTTAATCAAAATCGTTAGAGCCATTTTTAAGAAAATAAAAAATTTCGAAAAAAGTTCCATGTAAAAGGTAGTTGGGGGTGGGGAGGTTTTTTGAAAATCTTCGTGTCGCATCCTTGGAAGATACAAAGCTTAAATGCCAAGTTTGGTATTCAACGATCTTTTCATTTTTGAGCAATTCTGTCCTCAGACACACAGACAAATGGTCAGATGGACAGACAAACAGACACACACACGGACCTTTTTGTAAAAATGCTTTTATTGTATTCAGGGGTCCTAAGACATGTATTTCCGGTGAAATCTCGGTATCGAATTTTTGGGTGGAATACAATACTTCCTCTATACACTATGTACATAGTACGTGTAGAGAAAGTAAACCCTATTTTAAAAGCCGGTTACTATCTTATTGAAATTTATTTGTTTGTATGGCCAGTAGTTCAGAAATTCCAGTGTGAGAAAATTATAAACCTTTTAAAGCTGAAATCAATAACAAAGAATACCTCACAAATGGTTAGCTTTACCATAAAAAAGAAAAAAAGAAAAAAACGCCTAAGACTTATTTAATGTTTTAGTGAGATCTACATTTTTTATGTAGTATGTTTTTGTCAATATCTTACGGATTACTAGATATGCAAATTTCAGAAAAATTCTTACAGAATAATGAGGTCTTCAGAGGCTACTCCCAGAAAATTCAAGATATACATTTTATTTATCATGTAAATATCTTTAATATACGATATTTTAATCAAAATTTTAGAACTATTTTTAAGAAAATCAAAAATTTTCCATGTAAATGGTAGTGTAGGGGTGGGCGGTTTTTCTTAAATATTATCGTGTCGCAACCTTGGATGATACTAGGCTAAAATGCCAAATTTGGTATTATGGAACTTTTCGTTTATGAGCTATGCTGTCCACAGTCACACACACTGCCATTTTTAAAAGGCTTATTCTTATTCAGCGGGCGTCAAAACATGTATTTCCGGTGAAATTATCGTATCCAATTTTTGGGTGATATACAATACCTTCTTTATACACTACGTACCTAGTATGTGTAGAGACAGTAAAAAGAACAAAGAAAGGAAAAAACATGAACACAAATACATTTTCTTGTGGAGTTAAGCATTTCCGGGATACTCATTGTTATTGGTTAGAATTTCAAAGTTCTTATACTTTCCTAAAATGGGTTATTGTTAGTTTATTTTTCTTGCTTATGGTCAATCAAAGAGAGCGGAATTTCAAGAGAGCGATCAATCCTCGAAGATTTGCCTATCGCTTAAGGGCATTATTTCTTTAAATATACATGGAAAAATGTAGGTAGTAAAACATTTAAGCCAATAACAAGGAATATCTCGGGAATTGTTAAAAAAAAGTATTCGACTTAATGGTATGCGAGATAAAAAATTATTGTGTAGAAGAATTTTGCTAATTTTTTACGGTTTACTAGCTAGGCCAAGATCATTCACAATGAACAGGACTGCATAGGCTACTCCAGATAATAATTCAACATATACACTTAATTTGTTATGAAAATATCTTAAACATATCGCATTTTAATAAACATCGTTAAATCCGCTTTTGAGAACATCAAACTTTTCAAAAACTGTAATTATTAGCTAAAGGATAGTTTAGCGTTGGGGATTTTCTTGAAAATCTTCGTGTCGCATTCTTAGAAGATGCTGAACTTAAATATCAATTTTGGTCTTCAATCGATATTTTGAACTTAGATGTTGAAAAAGAAAACACACACAAACACACATATTTCGGGAGGAATCTCGTTATAGAATTTTAGGGTGGAATACAATATTTCTTCCCTTACATACTAATGTAGTAGATGAAGTAAACATCTGAAATACGTTCCTTCGTTCTGCAATGCGGCGCCGGTTGCACAACAACATAGCATAAAAGAACCGTTTTAACATGAAACACAAGTTCCATTATTGCTGATAAACTTCTTTTATATCTAAACCACTTGAAGGATAATGCAACTTTACCCCAAAAGATTTAACTTTTCAAGACAACAGATGAAGTCACAAACAAATGACTGCCGCGCTCGCATCAGAGATGTATGACATTTGCATTGGAATCGGAGAAGGCAGGAGAAAGAGGCAAAGGAAGAAAGAGAGAAACGGGATTAATGGAATGAGATAAAAGCCTTTACTTGGAGAGCATAAAGAGAAATAAATTGACTCAATGCCTTCTCGCGAATTTTCAGTCTTTCTTTAATTTTTTTATCATCCTTCTGAACGTCAAGCGAACGTCTTCTGCTGCAGAAATGAAAGCGGTTCTTTCATAAAGCCGAAACTATTTCCTATTCTCGTCTCTGTGACTTAGAAAATGAGCTTTAAAGCAACATAGATTAGAAATGCCAAACCAATAAAGACTTTCTGACTAAACATTCCTAGACATTTCTTGTTTTGGGGAAATGAACATTGTGTAGAATAGAATAGAGTGCCGGTATAACTTTTATGATTCTCTCCGTCCCGTCTTTCTAGTCGCTCATTCTATTGTTACTTTCTCTACACGTACTATGTACATAGTGTATAGAGAAAGTATTGTATTGCACCCAAAAATTCTATACCGAGATTTCATTGGAGTTACATGATTTAGTACCCCTAAATCAAAAAAAAAAAGTCTAATGTGTTTCATTCACATGACTTTCTCTATATCTCTGCAACATACTATTATTAAAACGCTTATGCTTCTGTTTACTTCATCCTAAACGAGAAAAAAATAGCAAAATAGTCTTATTACTTGCTTCCTTGTAAGTAGAAGCGAAATAAGGGAGTACCATAGATTAAAGTGATAGTCAAAAGCTAGTTGCTATGACACTGACGTTCCTTTGTTTGTATGGACAAGAGTTTATATATATATATATATATATATATATATATATATATATATGTAGAGCAGATTATAACGCACAATTCATGCTATATATAAGTTTTTGGTGTGGTAAGTTTTTGTTTATTTCTTACGGCTTGGCAGTTATGCAAAATTCCGTAAAATTCATCCAGAATAAAGTAGTCTTTAGAGGCTATTCCCAGAAAATTCAAGACATACATTTTATTTGTCAGGTAATATCTTTAATATGCGATATTTTAATCAAAATCGTTAGAGCCACTTTTGAGAAAATCAAAATTTTCGAAAAAAGTTCCATGTAAAGGGCAGTTGGGGATGGGGGGATTTTCTTAAAAATCTTCGTGTCGCATCCTTGGAAGACACCAAACTTAAATACCAAGTTTGCTATTTAACGGTCTTTTCGTTTTTGAACTATGCTGTACATACAGACAGACAGACGCGCACACACACACATACACTCACGGAGTTTTTCCAGAAATGCTTTTTTTTTTTTTTTTTTGGTTTCAGGGGGACCCAAAAAATGTATTTTCTGTGAAATCTTGGTATCGCATTTTTGGTTGGAATACAATACCTTCTCTATACACTATGTACATAGGACGTATAGAGAAAAGATCCGCGCGCGCGTGTGTGTGCTGTGGGCAGCATAGCTCAAAAATGAAAAGATGCGACACGAAGATTTTGAATAAAATCCCCCCACCCCAACTACCCTTTACATGGAAAAGTTTTCGAAAATTTTTATTTTCTAAAAATTGGCTCCAACGATTTTGATTAAAATCCCGTATGTTAAAGCTGTTTACATACCAGATAAAATGAGTATCATGACTTTTCTAGTAATTGCCTCTTAAGACCTCTATATTCTGGATGAATTTTGCCGAATTTTGCTTAACTGCTAGACTGTAAGAGATAGACAAAAACTTAATACACAGAAACTGTAAATCTCGTCAAAACATACAATTTATGTTCTTTACATTTTTGTTGTGGTGGCAACCGTGTCCGAGATATTCTTTGTTATTCGTTTCAGCTGTGAAGTACTTATATTTTTCTCAGACAATAAGTGTCCCCTTTTTTTTTGTTCTTTTCCCGGCTAGGCAAAGAAGTGATTTAGAATGATAATCGCATAACAACAGCTTTTAAAACATTTGACTATTGGTTTAGTCTAGTGCATTCCCTTATTTTCTTCCTACTTATACGGAACTAAGTAATTGGAACATTCTGCTAATGATTGTCTCGATAAACAAGGTGCAGTAAGAAAATAATCTTATATAAGAAGTTTGTAGAACAGCTGTCGAAAGTCATGTCAGTGTAACACATCAGATTTTTATTTTCTCTACACGTACTATGTGCATAGTGTACAGAGAAGGTATTGTATTCCACCCAAAAATTCGATACCGAGATTTCACATGAAATACATGTTTTGGGTCCCCCTGAATCCAAAAAAAAAAAAAGCATTTTTACAAAAAGGTCCGTGCGTGTGGCTGTTTATGTGTGTGTGGCTGTGGACACATTAGCTCAAAAACGAAAAGACAGTTTAATACCAAACTCGGTATTTACGTTTGGCATCTTCCAAGGATGTGACACGAAGATATTCAAGAAAGTCCCCCACCTCCAACTACACTTTACATGGAACATTTTTCGAACATTTTGATTTTCTCAAAAATGGATTATAATATCGTATATTTAAGATATTTACTTGACAACTAAAATGTATATCTTGAAATTTCTGGGAATAGCCTTTGAAGACATGCTTATTCTAGGTGAATTTTGCGAAATTTTGCATAACTGGTAAACCATAAAAGGAAGACAAAATTGTAATACACAAAAATGTAGATCACGATAAAACACACAATTTATGTCATACATATTTTTTTCGCGGCGTTGGTCGTTTTAGAGGTATTTCTTGTTATTGATATCAGCTTTTAAAAACTTTTACTTTTACCATACAGGAATTTGTCAACTCCTGTCCATACAAACAAAGGACTTTCAGTCACCTAGTAACCAGCTTTTGACTATCACTTTAACCTATGGAACTCCCTTATTTCACTTCTACTTAGAAGGAAGCAAGTAATAAGACTATTTCTGCTAATTTTTTTATCGATTAGCATGGAGAAAATAGAAGCATAAGCTTTTTAACAATAATTACTTGCAGAGATGTAGAGAAAGTCATGTGAAGGGAACACATCAGCAATCGATCGAAATGATCAATCTAATTACAGTATGAGCTATCGCTCTCTCGGTCTGTCGGGTTTTAATCTTCCATGGCGAACATCGAGGACAGGAAGACTTTGTTCATCTCTAGAGGTCCATTAAAACTATCAGGAAATCTAATGGCGCTAGAAAGCTTGTGAGGGAAGTTCGCGGTTTCCTTCCTGCTGGAAGATAATAACGGCTATTCAAGGTAAAGTCGAACATTTTCTGTAATTTATTAGGACTACTAGCAAATTCAGGGAATATTTTGAAGGAAATTTATAAATCAAATCTGATTTAAATGGATTTCCATACCCTAGTTCAGAATTTAAAAACACTGGGATACAAACTTCCATAGCATCCATTCGTTCCAAAGTAACGGAGAGAAAAGTCCAATTACTTCTCTGCCATGTACTATCTTTAACAAAAGTATGAATGAATAAATAAGAGTATTTATTGACATAACAGTATCATACATTGAGCTTATGAATCGTACGGATCCACAGACCGTACGTGCATTTGTAATACACAAAAAAATCTGATGTGTTACACTCACATAGCTTTCTCTAGCTGTTCTACAAACTTCTTACATAAGATTATTCTTCTTTCTGCATCTTGCTAATTGAGGTACTCATTAGCACAATGTTCTTATTACTTAGCTCCTTATAAGTAGGAAAAAATAAGGGAACACACTAGGCTAAAGCCATAGTCAAATGTTTTAAAATCTGTCGTTATGCGATTGTCATTACAAATCCCTTCTTTTCTTCGCCAGGAGTAGAACAAAAGAAAACCGCACACTTCCGTTTGAGAAAAGTATAAGTATTTCACAACTAAAACTAATAACACTGAATACCTCGAAAACTGTAAGCTCCCCGAGAAAAATGTATATGACATAACTTGTGTATTTTAACAAGACCTACATGTTTTGTACAGTAAGTTTTTGTCTATCTCTTACGGTTTACTAGTTATGCCAAATTAAGCAAAATTCATCCAGAATAAACAGGCATTTAGAAGCTATTCCCAGAAAATTCAAGATATACATATTATTTTTCAGCTAAATATATTTAATATATGACGTTTTAATAAAAATCGTTAGAACCATTTTTAAGAAAATCAAAATTTTCGAAAAAAATTCCATGTAAAGGGTAGTTAGGGGTGGGTGGATTTTTCTCAAAATCTTCGTGTCGCATCCCTGGAAGATACTAAACTTAAATACCAAGTTTGGTGCTTTACCGACTTTTCGTTTTTGAGTTATCATGTTCACAGACACACACACACACACACACACACACACACACACACACACACACACACACACACACACACAAGGACCTTTTTGTGAAAATGCTTTTTTTGGATATTGGGGACCCTAAAACATATATTTCCGGTGAAATCTCGGTATCGAATTTTTGGTGGCGTGCAATACTTTCTCTATACACTATGTACATAGTGCGTACGGAGAAAGTAATAAAAAGGCAAAGATATTCAAATACAACAATTTAAATTTACAACACAGAGTACAGAATATTCAGATGAATCGATGTGCTCTATTATAACAGACAAATACACTTAAGATATATAGACACACACACACACAGACTGATTCAGACGAATACAACAGTCGATTAGCTTAAACTATGACTTGTCCGAAACTTGATGTCGCAACTTTCAAACTCTTCTTTTTAAAGTTTTATGTGTTTAAAAATCCCACACATTTGGGATTAGGCGATTGTCATACACCACGTAAACAGCCTCAGAACGTGTTACGAAACACATAACAAACAGAACCCACTACTAATATGTGCCGCATCGGCGTGTCTATCAAAACACCCCATCACAAGACACATCTTCGTTTGGTGTCGTATTGAAACATCCTGTATATACGCACAATATATAACATAACAATGGCATAAGTATGACATAAAATATATGAATGGGAAACTTATAATCATTTTTGTTTAGCTATTCTTACCCCCTCCCCTTCACTATTGTCAGCCTTCACCGATCTCAGCTGTCTCACCTTCTGCTTTATTGCATTTTGGGTTGCATTACCATACCTTGTCTATACACTACGTGTAGAGAAAGTAAATATGTAAAAGAGTTATGAAGTCGCATTATCAACTTCGGACTAGTTCAAGTACTGGCTGTAAGACTAACGGTATCGTTTCGAAACAACTTGTAAGTCCATAACGGTACCTGAAGCATCTGTTAATGCCTAAAACCCCATGCATGGTTAAGGAAAAAGCGACCTCTAGTTTGTTTACATCGAGGTACAATCGGTGGCGATGATTGTGCATGGGAACTAATAGACTGTCTAGTAATATGTAATTGTTATGGACTATTACGGGTGTTTGATTATTTAATAGAAATTGGTATACTAATAAATGTATCCCAAAAACTGGCTGAGAGTATGCGGCTTTGTGAGAACTTTTTTTTTACATCTAAACAACTTATTTTTCTATTTTTGAGCTATGCTGCGCGGAAGTTTTTCTAAAAATGATTTCTTGAGGGGGATTCAGGGATCCCAAAACATTTAATTCCAGTGAAATATATGTGTATGTTTAGAATCTCTTTACAAATAATACGTTTTCTCCAAGTTGAGGTTCCTTCAAATATAATATTCTTCATGTTTACTTTTCCTATTTGCATTTAAACCTAACCAGCATTAGTTAATACATTCCAAAATTTACACTGGCATTAGTATAATTTTTAAAATAATTCCAGTATTCTATTCATATTTGTATTCCATATGCTAAACATTTGTTATTTAGTTTCATGATATTGGATATTCTAAATTATTACCTACTATGACTTTATCATTAACTTATTTATACTGTATTTTAGGGAGTACGAATAAGTTGATTATTTACATATTTACAATTGTTTAGGATCTTTCAAGTAACTGCACTTAGTATTAAAAATATCCTAATGTACTTGTTTGTGATCAAATTGTCTAATCTATGTTTACTGTGCGTTAAAATCTATTGTTTGTATGAATTTGTTAAATTGTTTATACTATGTGCTTTACAATGAGTTGGTCTGGAACAATACAATACCTTCTGTTTACGCTATATACATAACACGTGTAGAGAAAATAAAAGCTGATGACATGTGTTTTTACTTTCTCTATCACTTAAGATAGGCAGAAGAATTGCATGCAAAATTGCATCCGAAAATAATTATCTTAAGGTCAACCGAAATAAAAAAAATTATTAATTTCTCCAGCACGTACATTGTATATAGTAGGTAGAGAAGATATTGTATTCCAACCAAAAATCCGACACCGAGCTTTTATCGGAAATGGATTTATGAAAAAAAAAAAACATTATAGAAAAAGTTAATGTGTGTGTCTGCGAACACGATAACTCAGAAACAAAATGTCAGTAAAATACCAAACCTGGCACTTAAGTTTAGTATCATCTACGGATACAACCGGCATATTTTGAGGACTCCCCTACACCAAGTACCCTTTATATGGGAAAAATTTCGAATATTTTGAAATTCTTAAAATTGACACAAGCGATTTTGATTAACTTACGATATATTAAAGATGTATGGAAAATAAAATGTACACCTTGAATTTTCTGGGAATAGCCTCTAAAGATCTCTGGATTCTGAATGACTTTTACAGAACATGTAAACCGTAAGAGGTGGGAAAAAATGTAGATAAAATGTGGCATAAAATGATTAATACCACATTTTGTTCATGGAGCTGACCATTTCCCAAATATTCCTTGCTATTGGTTTCAATTTTAAGTACTTACTTTTCTCATATGGGAATTTTGTCTACTCAAGGCCATGCAAAGAAACGAATTTCAATCACATAGTAACAGCTTTTAAAGCATTGACTATCGCTTTAATCTAGTGTTCTTCCTTATTTCCTTTCTATGGAAGTAATTAACATAATTTCTTCTATTTTCTGTTTACTTTGAAGTATAGAGAAGGAGTTTTTTTTAAGAATAATCTGTTGCACAATAGCTAGAGAAAACAATGGAGTGGAATACGTAAGTTTTTTTTAAAACATCCTTGACTGTGTTTGTATATCGCATAAATAGTATTTTTGAAGCTCTAATTCACTAGTCTTTTATTTATTTTATTACTATATGTTATTTTTACTTTCTTTATATGTACTGTGTCGATACCGACATTTCACTTTTAGAAGAATGTCCGTGTGCGTGTGTGTCTGTCCGTTGGTGTGTGTGCATCAGTATAGCTCAAAAACGAAAAGACCGTTAAATACCAAACTTAGTATTTAAGTTCAGTGTCTTCCAAGGATACGACACGAAGATTTTCGAGAAAATCCCCCCACCTCCAACTACTTTTTACATGGAAAATATTTCGAAAATTCCGATTTTCTCTAAAATGGCTCTAACGGTTTTGATTAAAATATCGTATATTAAAGATATTTACATGACAAATAACATGTATATCTTGAATTTTCTAGGAATAGCCTCAAAAGACCTTTTCTTTCTGGATGAATTTTGCTTATAAAGTAAACCTAAAACATAGGCAAAAACGTATTACATAAATATTGTAGATCTTGTTAAAACGCATAATTTATGTCAAATACGTTTTTCTCGTGGAATTTGCCATTTTTGATACATTTCAAGATATTTATTTCAGATTTAAAATACTTAAAACTTTTCTCCTGACCATGCATGGAAACTGATTTCAAGCACATGGCAACCGCTTTAAAAAGAGTTGAGTATCGTTTTAGCCTAGTGTATTCCTTTATTTTCTTTCTACTTACAAGGAAGCAAGTAATTAAGACAATTCCTGCTAATGTTAGTCTTTATTATTATATAGTATATGCTTTTTAACAATAATGTGTTATAGTGATGTAGAGAAAGTCCTGTGAATGGAACACATTAGATATTTTTAGTGTGGTAATGTTATGCAAAAAAGAATGGAAATTCAAAGCTAGTGTAGAGAGGCGTTAAACATTAGACTATTGCTTCAGTCGTATTGAATTTGCAAGATAACATATCATGAAACCATTTATGCATAGCTTTATTTCAGTTTCACGGAAAGAATAGAAAATAACTTGTAGACGATTTATAAAAATAATTACTATGTGTGTTTTTTTTTTTTTTTGCTAGTGTTTAACGCCCGCTTTTACTACTTGTGGCACTGCAGGCGATGACACTGGTGACATATGGAATGAAGATGGAGCACCGGTGGAATGTGATGCGGGGGAAAACCGGAGAAGCAGGAGAAAACCCGCCCCTGCGCCGCTTTGTCCACCACAAATCCCACATACGGTCGCTTGGGATCAAACTAGGTGAGAGGCGAGTTGTCTAACCACTCGGCCACGGCATGGCCTATCATGTGGTATATTCACATAACTTTCTCTACTTATGCTCCAACAAGCTATTCTTACAAAAGGTTATACTTCTATATACTTCACATTTATCAAGATAAACTTAGGAGAAATGGATTTATTACACATTATTCCCCTGTACAAGATTAATAAGAAAAAACAATTAGCTAAAGCAATAGTAATATAGTTTAAAAGCAGGCGCTTTGTGTTGGTTCAGAAATGCCGTTTTCTTTGTTTAGTATGAAATGAGAAAGATAAACGAATAACCACTTTCTATTTTCTATTTCTTACTTAGTATTTGCAATAACGAAACCAATAACAAGGATATCTAAAACACTAACTCCAAAAATTGTATTTGTTATAAACTAAGTGTTTTTACAAAATCCATAGTTTTGTTTAGTAAAGTTTAGTACTACTTTTCCAGTTATGCAAAAATCATCCAGAATGAAGAGGCTATTTCCGAAAAAAAAAATAGGTATACATTTTATTTGTGATGACAAAATGAAAAAAAAATTGAAATGGCGTTTTATTTATGGACGCTCTTTAACTGCTCTGGTTCTCAGCGTCCCATTCTATACTGGGCTGAAAGACCGCTAAATTTTGCTCAGAGGCCTCTCTATCAGCCTTGCAGTTCTTTTACGTGCCGTAAATCTACGACACGGGACCAACGGCTTTACTTCCCTTCCGAAGGATGCCATACTAAGAATTTTTACGCCCCAAAAAGTCTATCTTCCTCCGCCGGGTTTAAACCCGCAACCTTGGGTATATGAAGTTAAGCATGGTAACCGTCACACCACGGGGGGAGGGCGACTTGTGATGACATGACCTTAAACATACGCTATTTTAATCAAAACCATTAAAGCCATTTTTTAGAAAATGAAAATTTGCGAAACAGAAAATCTTCGTGTTACATAACTATGAAATTAAATTCGAAGTTTGAAATTTAACGAAATGTTTGGGTTACGCGGTTCACAGACGTGATGTTTTCTTCTTTTTTAATTCAGAGGACTAAAAAAGTATATATATATTTCTTGTGAAATATTGACATCAAAATTTTTAGTGTCATATAATACAATCTCTACCTACTACATACATAGTACGTCGCAGAGTATGTGTAAAAATCTGATGTGTTACACTTACATGACTTTCTCTAGCTTTCTTATATAAGATTATTCTTCTTTCTGCACATTGTTGATGGAGATAATTATTAGCAGAATGTTCTTATTACTCAGTTCATTATAAGTAGGAAGAAAACAAGGAAATACTCGAGGCCAAATTCATAGTCAAATGTTTTAAATGCTGTCGTTATGCGACTGTCATTGCAAATCGCTTCTTTACTTGGCCAGGAGTAGAACAAAAGATAAGCCGACACTTACTGTCTGAGAAGAATATAAGTACTTCACAACTAAAATCAATAACAAGGAATATCTCGGAAACAGTTACTTCCACAACAAAAATGTAAAGGACATAAATTGTGTGTTTTGACGAGATCTGCCTTTTCTGTGTTGTAATTTTTTGTCTATCTCTTACGGTTTATTAGTTAAGCAAAATTCGGCAAAGCTCATCCAGATTAAAGAGGTTTTCAGAGGCTATTTCCAGAAAATTCACAATGTACATTTTATTTGGTATGTAAATATTCTTAATATACGGAATTTGAATCAAAATCGTAAGAGTCGTTTTTAAGAAAATCAAAATTTTCGAAAGTATTCCCATGAAATTTAAATGGCGTGTTATTTATGGACGCTCTTTAACTACCGTGGTTCTCAGCGTCCCATTCTAAACTGGGTGTGAAAGACCGCTTAATTTTGCTCAGAGGCCTCTCTATCAGGCTTGAGGTTCATTTACGTGCCGTAAATCTACTACACGGAACCCACGGCTTTACTTCCCTTCCAAAGGAAGCCATGCTAAGGATTTTTACACCCGAAAAAATCCATCGTCCTCCGCCGGGTTTGAATCCGCGACCTTGGGTATATGAAGTCAGCATGGTAATCATTACACCACGGAGAGCGACAATATTCCCATGTAAAGACTAGTTGGGGGCGAGGGGATTTTCTTGAATATCTTCGTGTCGCACCCAAATTTGGTATTTAGCGGTCTTTTCCTTTTTGACCTTTTCTGAAAATGTTTTTTTTTTTTTTATTCAGGGGGTCCTAAAACATGTACCGGTGAAGTCTCGGTATCGAATTTTTGGGTGGAATACAATACTTCCTCTATACACTATGTACATAGTACGTATAGAGAAAGTAGCTAATGGGCAGTAAACGCATGTGAATGTATCCAGATTTTGTGGTTAAATTCGTGCATTTTATTGAACCAACTCTGAGGTCGTAATAGATGGGATAATGTTATTAAAACATAATGATGAATTTTCGTTTCTTATTGAGTAATTCAATATATTGTGTAATTGCTTTGGATTTTAAACCTCGTTATGAAGGCAGGCGGTATACAAATGACACGTAGAAGCGAGCTCTGGGGCAGAACTACTGCAGGGGACTGTACTGCTCCCCTCATGTTTGTGCTCTCAAGATCCATTAATGACACGTCATTGTCCCAATGGCGCTGAATTGTTAAAGCGTTTACTGTAAGCGGATGTGAATAGCTCCAAGTGAAAAATGCACGCGATTAGCAAATGCCAAAAGGTGCGACATCACTTATCTTCAAGTAAGAGAACAAAGCTTCTGTGTACTCTTCTGTCATACTTGTTTTCTTTCAATTTACTATTCCTTTTGATATAAAAATCTGATGTGTTCCATTCACATGACTTTCTCTGCAACAAATTATACTCAAAAAGTATATGCCTCTTTTTACTTCGTGATAATCAAGAAAAAAATAGCAGATCTGGTTTTATTGCTTGCTTCCTTGTAAGTATGAACGAAATAATGGAGTATCATAGGTTAAAGTGATAATCAAAAGCTGATTGCTTTGTTTGAATGGACAGGAGTTCACAAATTCCTGTATGAGAAAAGTGTAAGTTTTTTAAAGGTGAATACAAAAACAAGGAATATCTAAAAAACGACCAACTCCACGAAAAAAATATATATAACATAAATTCTATACCTTAACGTGCTCTCCATTTTTATGGTAAGTTTTTGTCCATCTCTTACGGTTTAGCAAAATTCCGTAACATTCATCCAGAATAAGGTAGTCTTCGGAGGCTATTCCTAGAAAATCCAAGATACAGCTTTTATTTGTTACATAAATATCTTAAATATATCATATTTTAATCAAAATCGTTAGAGCTATTTTTGAGAAAATCAAAACTTTTTAAGAAAGTTGCATGTTAAGAGCAGTATGGGGTGGGGGGATTTTCCTCAAAATCTTCGTGTCGCATCCCTGAAAGATACTAAACTTAAATACCAAGTTTGGTATTTTACCGACTTTTCGTTTTTGAATTATCGTGTTCACAGACACACGGACACACTATACAAGGACCTTTTTCTAAAAATGCTTTTTTTTTTTTTTTTCATACAGCGGACCCTAAAAAATATATTTCTGGTAAAATCTCGGTATCGAATTTTTTGGTGGAGTGCAATATCTTCTCTATACACTATGTACATAGTACGTGTAGAGAAAGTATAGTAATTGAATACAGAGATTTCGCTAGAAATATGTTGCTTTAAGCTTTCTAAACATCTTAAGCGTGAAACAACGCTTTCTAAACAGATTTTGATTTATTTTTACGTTCCTTAGCGCATATTAACAACGTGTATAGTCGGTAGAAAAGGTATTGTATTCCACCCAAAAACTCGGTATCGAGATTTCACCGGAAATCTATGATTTGAGACCACTTGAATAAAAATAAGCATTTTTCGATAAAGGCCAATGTGAGTATGTGTGTGCTCAGCATAACTCAAAAACAAAATGTCTGTTAATTGCCAAACTTGGTATGCAAGTTTTATTATATTTTCAAGGAAACCTCCAAACTGTCATAGACATAGAAAAATAGTTGAATATTTTATTTTTCTTAAAAATGGCTCTAACGATGTTAATTAAAAACCATATATCAATGACATGTATATAGCAAATAAAATTTACATCTTAAATTTTCTGGAAGGAGTCTCTGAAGTCATTCTGAATGACTTTTGCATAACTGCTAAACCGACAGAAACTTACTACACAAAAACTGTAGGTCTCGTCAATAAATGTATGTCCTTTACTTTTTTGTTGAGGAGCTACCTATTTCCGATATATTCTTAGTTATTTCTTTCAATTTTAAAATATTTATACTTTTATCAAAACGAAGTCCTCTAAGTTTCTTTTATTTTACTCCTGGCCATACATAGAAGCACATTTCAATGATAATCGCATAACAACAAGATTTTAAATATTTGACTGTAGCTTCAGCATGGTTAATTCGCTTGCTTAGCTTCTACTTATAAGAAACCAAGTAATAAGACTATTTCTGCTAATGCTTATCTCGATTAACATATATTAGAAAAAAGAACAATCTTTTGCAAGAAGATTGTTTGTAGAACAGGCAGACATAGTCTGCGAATGGCACACATCATTTTGTTTTTTAATAATAGGTTTTTTTTTTTTCCTGAATAAAATTGTTTCAGAAAAGGCCAGAGCGCACGCTATGCATGTAAATAAATAAAAAATCTGATGTGTTCAATTCAGAAAATTTTCTCTATCTTTTCTGTAACAAACTATTCTTACACAAGATTATATAAATATAGGGTGTTAATGAACTATACCGAAATATTTTCACATTATACGTAAATTACTTAAATAAGTAATTTGAGATAGGGGACTTACGGTCGAAGTAACGGCTATAAGTTTCTGAAGTGCCAGTACGCCACTGACTAATTTATCAACCATTCGAGAGCATAACACGAAAAACGAAGGGACATATTACAGCGTACCTCTCTAGCGTAGTGGTTATGATCCTGGCTTTCAAGTGAAAGATAGTTTCGGAGTTCTGGTCTCGTTCACGTATCATGGCACTTCGTCTGGAATGAAAAAAATAATAAAAACAGGACAGGAATCGAACTCATGACCTTTGGGATTACAGCTTCCCGCGTTACGCATTAAGCCACCAAAGTAGTTGAAAAAACGCCTCCAGAGTAGGCTACCTCAAGAACGTAGTTAATGAATGCTCAGTGTCGCACTGTCAAGTGATTAGTTCGAGATTTTACAGACTTTTGCGACATTAAATCTTGAGAACGCTAGTAATGAACTGCTAAAAATAGTTATTTCTATAATCGGGCAGCAGTTTTAAAGACATTCTAAGCCATTTTTTCAACCTGCTTTGCTTTAACACCGACTTATCAGCACCTGATACCCACACGTTTAACGCTATGTAGCTGCGTTATGTATATCCGGGGACCATGCATCTCCTCAAATTACTTATATCAGTCACGTGCACAATCTCACAAATTATTTCGGTGTAGTACATTTACACCCTGTATATATAAATAAACTGCATTATAATGACTGTTTCAACAATTAATAGGCAAATAGAAGATATTTAAACTGTTTGTTTCATGTTTCCGACATATTAAGTAACAATTTCAAATCATCATATCATAGTTTGTACAAAACGGAAGATATCAGAGATTAAGTTTTACGCAAAACAAGAAAGAATCAATGTTTGTACAACTCTTGCGAATTATTACTATGATCCTTATCATTATTAGAGACCAGATGTTTAGGTATTTATTTTGGTTACAATAGACAGGCATATAGGCCGTAAAATAGACAGTGAAATAGGCATTTATTAACAACGGAAACAGACAAAAATAGTCAAATATTTAATAAACTGTATCATATGATTACATGCTACAACAAGATGCTTTTTTAAGTTGTCAACTGAGCCGCCAGTCAGAGAGAAGGTTTGTCATGCTGGACAAAGCCTTGCACAGATCCAGAGAAACTTGAGATTTTTTACTGGTTTTTGTAATCGCTGTTGATATTAAACAGAGCTTATTCTGCCCGTCCATTTTAGTAATTTCAGTCTTATGCTTCGCTTTTGCAAAATATTGAAGTATAAAATACATTTTCTCGTGGTTAACTGTTTTTTCACAAACTTTGCACATCAGAACAGTATCATCGGTAGATAGCGTATCTGAACCGAATTCGCGACATAACCATGAAGTGCACTACTTAACATGATAAATATTGCAATAATCACGAAAACTGCAGATGGAGTTGTTTAATAAAAGTTCAGTCTCAAACTAACTGATTCTACTTGGTGAGGCCTGAGTGTGTCTACTTTCTTTCAGGGATCAGGAAAACCCGACTGTGTGAGAAGAGATTAGGGAGTTCGAAGTACGCAATAGCGGGATCTGGAGAAAAAGGTAAGTTTGCAGAGTAACCTGGCTTGAAAAGGGATGAGTTGACCATCGAGTGAGGGAGGAGAATAATACAAATCTTATAAAGACACTTGCAAACATGTAATCCTTTCTACAACCTCCACGTAATACTTTCTTTCGTTTGTAAACTCAGAAGTAACTTGTTATACTGTTTAAATACTTCTTGGAGAATAAGATTCTTAGCAAATATCTGTGTGAGGTGAATACATATTTTTAATTCGTAAACCATTATTTTTTACTTTCTCCATACGCACTATGTACATAGTGTATAGAGAAAGTATTGCACTCCACCAAAAATTCGATACCGAGATTTCACCGGAAATATATGTTTTAGGGTCCCCAATATCCAAAAAAAGCATTTTCACAAAAAGGTGTGTGTGTGTGTGTGTGTGTCCGTGAGTCCGTGTGTCTGTGAACACGATAACTCAAAAACGAAAAGTCGGTAAAATACCAAACTTGGTATTTAAGTTTAGTATCTTCCAGGGATGCGACACGAAGCTTTTGACAAAAATCCCCCCACCCCCAACTACCCTTTACATGGAACTTTTTTCGAAAATTCTGATTTTCTCAAAAATGACTCTAACGATTTTGATTAAAATTTCGGATATTACACATATTTACCTGACAAATGAAATGTATATCTTGAATTTTCTGGGAATAGCCCCTGAAGAGTGGTTTATTCTGGATGAATTTTACTAAATTTTGAATGACTGCTAAACCGTAAGAGATGGACAAAAACTTACTACACAAAAAATGTAGAGCACTTTAAAACACACAATTTATGTTATATACATTTTTTTCATGGAGTTCGTAGTTTTTGTGACATTCCTTATTTTTGGTTTCTGCTATGAAAAACGTATAATTTTCTCATACAGGAACTTGTCAACTCCTATCCATACAAACAAAGGAACTTAATTGACATAGCAACCAGCTTTTGACTATCACTTTAACCTACGGTTGTCCCTTATTTCGCTTCTACTTACAAGGAAGCGAGTAATAAGACTATTTCTGCTAATTTTTTCTGATTAGCATAAAGTAAATAGAAGTATAAGCTTTTTAAGAATTATTTGTTGCAGGGATATGGAGAAAGTCATGTGAATGGTACACATCAGATTTTTTATTTTTTATATAATACATGCGAGCTATTTTTAAATGTATTAAAATATAGAAAATATACGAGGAAAAAATGCTAAAAAAAAAAAGAAGGAAAAAAAAAGAAAAGCGGTTAACTTTAAAACAGCCAACGGGAGCTACAATAGACAAAAAAGGCAAACTAAAAACTGCGACTAACGTCCCCAAATGTGGGGAAACATGTTTATCCCTAATACGTCTTTCATATATACTCTCCGGGTACAAAATGCCTTTTGCCTAACATCCGGGCTCTAATCATTATTATTACTATTATTAATTATTATTAATTGTTATTCTTAGTTAATTATATAGTAATAATAATACTAATAATAATACTAATAATAATAATAATAATAATAATAATAATAATAATTTAAAGCAACGAACAAAACATGTGCATCCCTCATGGGGGTTGAGTGGCTGCCTCACATTCAATTTTTTTTTCTCGCGGTTTTCCCTTATCCTGAGAAGACGAATGTCTAGTAACTTTAAGCTCCATAGACCTCGAGATCATCTGAGCATCATTTCACCTATTTCATCCATCGTTATGACCAATCAGGTTAAATGACGTTGATAACCCTACTTAGCAAGCGAGATGGCTCACTGATAACGGGAAAGGTGCATATTTGGGAGATGCTAGGTTTGATTTCCCTATCATGCTCTAAGTTTGGGTTTTTCATGGTTGGGTAGACGATTGCTGGGATGGTTTCTCTTCTACCAAGACTTCTTTTCCATCATTTGCCATTCATTCTGTTTCCTTGTTGGTTTAAGGTGTGAGGCTAAGTTTCTAGGCGTATGGCGGTGCCGGACAGATGGCGCGTATGCTTACTTAATGCTTGGTTGATGAGTCATTCATTGTCCTTTATTGATGTCTCAGGCAGTGGGAAAGTCTTCCAGGCCAAATTGAAGGGACATCAGCGCATTTTGTGGTAGCAGCAATGAATCTCCCGTAGGTTACAGCGCGCGATGTGTCCCCTTCCGCTATTTAGTCATTTTTTGGGGGTCGCTCTATGTCCTTAGGTCTGTAATTGTATGCTGCTTGGAGTATCCTGACACTCTTTCGAAGTTTGTTCCATTTTCTTTTATTATTTCATTTATTTTTTCTATATTTAATTGTTGCCCTACTTAATTGTTTTTGTCTAATTTTGTGTATCCTGCTATAGATATAAGGAATTTCATTTCGGCTGCCTGCATTCACATTTTGAGTTATGCAGTAGTTGTCTATATGTCTAATCCATATGATAAAGTAGGAACGGCCATTTCTTTATACAGCTCCATTATTGAGTCTTTCCTAGCTTTATTACTTTCTCTACACGTACTATGTACATAGTGTATAGAGAAGGTATTGTAATGCAACCAAAAATTCTATACCCAGCTTTCACCGGAAGTACATGTTTTTTGTTCCCCTGAATAAAAAAAAAAAAAAAATTAGGAAAGAGGTCCGCAGGCGTGTGTGTGTCAGTCAGTCTGTCTCTCTATGTGTCTGTGGACAGCATAGCTTAGAAGCGAAAAGACAGTTGAATACCAAACTTGGAATTTAAGTTTGGTATGTTCCAAGGATGCGACACGAAGATTTTCAAGAAAATCCCCCCACCCCAAACTAACCTTTACATTGGAACTTTTTTTCGAAAATTTTGATTTTCTCAAAAATGGCTATAACGATTTTGATTAAAATATCGTATATTAAAGATATTTACCTGACAAATAAAATATATATCTTGAATTTTTTGGGAATATCCTCTGAAGACTACTTTATTCTGAATGAATTTTACGGAATTTTACATAACTGCTAAACCGTAAAAGATAGTCAAAAATTTACCACACAAAAATATAGAGCACATTAAGACACACGATTTATGTTATATAAATTTGTTTCGTGGAGTTGATCATTTTTGAGATATTTCTTGTTTTTGGTTTCAGCTTTGAAAAACTTATACTTTTCTCACACAGGAATTTTTCAGCTTGTGTCCGTACAAACAAAGGAACATCAGTCACATAGCAACCAGATTTTGACTATTACTTTAACCTATAGTACTCCCTTATTTCGCTTCTATTTACAAGGAAGCAAATCATAGGACTATCTCTGCAATTTTTTTTCTCGATTAGCATGAAGTAAATGAAACAAACTTTTTAGCAATAATTTGTTGCAGACATGTATAGATAGTCATGTGAATGGAACACATCAGAATTTTTTTAGTGCTATTCTTTGGTTGCTGTTATGTAATTAATATGACTTCTTTGGACGGAACGAGTGAGGAACTTTAAATGGCATAACTTTTGTTTTCTCAATCAAAATTTCCATATTATAGGTTTTATTACTTTCTCTACACGTACTATGTTCATAATGGATAGAAATGTTATTGTAATGCACCCCATAAATTATACTGAGATTTCACGGGAAATAAATGTTTTGAGATCCCCTGAACAAAAAATAATTAAGAAAAATGTCCGTGTGTGTCGGTCAGTGTGTGTGTGTGTGTGTGTGTGTGTGTGTGTGTGTGTGTTTGTTTGTTGGGGGGGGGTAGCATAGCTCAAAATGAAAAGCCTGTTAAATACCAAACTTGGTATTTAAATTTAGCAACTTCCAAGGATACGACACGAACATTTTCAAGAAAACCCCCCCATCCCCAATTACCCTTTACATGGAATATTTTTCGAAAATTTAAAAAATGTCCTTAACTGTTTTCATTAAAATATGGTGTATTAAAGGTATTTACCTGACAAATAAAATGTATATGATGACATGTCTATGAAGACATCCTTATTCAGGTTGAATTTTGGGGAATTTTGTATAACTGTTAAACCGTAAGAGATAGACGAAAACTTACCCAATAGAAAACGTAGATCTCGTTAAAACACACAATTTATGTTATATACATATTTTTCGTAGAGTTGATCATTTTTTAGATATTCTTTGTTATTGGTTTCAGCTTTAAAATACTTTTGTCAACTCCTGTTCGTACAAAGAATTCAATCACATAGCAGCCACTATCACTTTATCCTATGGTATTCCCCAATTTCGCTTCTACTTACATGGAAGCAAGTAATAAGGCTATCTCTGTTAATTTTTCATTGATTAGCATGAAGTAAATAGAAGCATAAGCTTTTAAACAATGATTTATTGCAGAGATGTAGAGAAAGTCGTGTAAATAGAACATCAGATTTTTTTGGGGGGCATTTGTGTTAAATTTTTACTTTCTCTAGCCCCATATGTACAATGTACATAGGGATAGAGAAGATATTTTAATACACCCAAAAATTTGATACGGGATTTCACCGGAAATATATGTTTTGGGGTCCCCTGAGATCGAAAAAAGCATTTTTAAAAAAAGGTCTGTGTGTATGTGTGTCTGTCTGACTGTGTGTGTGTGTCTGTGGACAGCATAGCCCCAAAACGAAAAAATCGTTAAATACCAAACCTGGTATTTAGGTTTAATATCTTCCAAGGATGCGACACGAAGATTTTCAAGAAAATCCCCCCACCACAAACTACCCTTTACATGGAAAAAATTTCTCTTAACGAGTTTGATTAAAATTCCGTATATTAAAGCTATTTATGTCCGAAATAAAATGCATATCTCGAATTTTTTAGGAATAACCTCTGAAGCCCTATTTATTTGGTTAATTGCTAAACCGTAAGAGATAGAAAAAACTCACTATACAAAAAATGTACATCACGACAAAACACACAAATTATGTCATTTACGTTTTTGTTTTGGAGGTAACCGTTTCCGAAATATTCCTTGCTTTGGTTTTAATTGTGAAGTACTTAAGCTTTTGTGAGACAGGAAGTGTCCGTTTTTATTTTGTTCTACTCCTGGCCAAGAAAAGTGATTTGCAATGACAATTGCATAACGATAGATTTTAAAACATTGGACAATCACTTTAGCATAGCGCATTCCCTTATTCCCTTCTATTTATAAGTAATAAGAACATTCTGCTAGTATCGATTAGCATTGTGTACAAAGAAGAATAATCTTTTGTAGGAGGTTTGTAGAGCAGCTGGAGAAAGTCATGTGAGTGTAACATATCAGATTTTTATATCTAAAATGCTTAATCCTCTTCACGTTTTTAAATGTGTACATGATAAACCCAAATGAATTTGATTTCGCATAGTTGGTCCTGATTACGCCCTTTGGTGTATTGATCGAAACACTAGGCGGCTGATGCAGGGGAAGATAACATTGTTGAAAGTGCATGGCTCACGTCAGTGTGCGTGCGTCACGTGTGGCAGGCTGTTAAATGCTCACCGTGACTTATGCCACCTGCAAGTTGCCGAGAAATGACTCCGCCCTCGGTTATTACGAGCTCTTAGCTTGATATGCCTTTGTGTTGAATCTCTATTAGCAGGAATTAATAGCACATTAATTCCTGTTAATCACCAGCAATAATCACAAGTATATCAGTAACATTCATTCAGGAAGTATTTCTTATTATACTATCCATTATCACCATATTAATTATGTGACAATCGCTTTAATGGCATTTTTACTTTCTCTAGCCCCATATGTACAATGTACATAGGGATAGAGAAGTATTGTATTCCACCCAAAAATTCAATACCGAGATTTCACCGGAAATACATGTTTTAGGACCCCCTATATCCAAAAAGAGCATTTTGAGAAAAAGGTCCGTGTGTGTATGTGTGTGTGTGTGTCCGTGTGTCTGTGAACACGATAACTCAAAAACGAACAGTTGCTAAAATACCAAACTTTGTATTTAAGTTCAGTATCTTCCAGGGATGCGACACGAAGATTTTGAGAAAAATCCCCCCACCCCAACTACCCTTTACATGGAACTTTTTTCGAAAATTTTGAGTTTCTTAAAAATGGCTCTAAGGATTTTGATTAATATATAATATATTAAAGATATTTACCTTACAAATAAAATGTATATCTTGAATTTTCTGGGAATAGCTTCTGAAGACCTGTTTATTCTGGATGAACTTTGCTTAATTTGGCATAACTAGCAAACCGTAAGAGATAGACAAAAACTTACTATACAAACAATGTAGGTCTTGTTAAAATACACAAGTTATGTCAGATACATTTTTCTCGTGGAGCTTACCGTTTTCGAGGTATTCATTGTTATTAGTTTCAGTTGTGAAGTACTTACAATTTTCTCAGACGGGAGTGTCCGTTTTTTTTTTTTTTTTTTTTTGTTCTACTCCTGGCTAAGAAAAGAAGCCATTTGTAATGACAATCGTATAACGACAGCTTTTAAAACATTGGACTATTGGTTTAGCCTAGTGTATTCCCTTATTTTCTTCCTACTTATACGGAACTAAATAATAAGAACATTGTGCTAATGAGTACCACGATTAGCAAGGTGCAGAAAGAAGAAGAATCTTATGTATGAAGTTTGTAGAATAGCTAGAGAAAGTCATGTGAGTGTAACATATAAGATTTTTTTCCGCAATCTCTTTCCAAGTATTTTCTCTCCCGTTTACCTAAAATAGAAGTAACATTTTATTTGACTAAAACATTGTACATTAAAATTTCACCACATAATACTTGTCTTCAGCGTAGAAATTGCATGCTTACAGCCGTTTGAGGGATGCAAAATAACGACTTTAATCCACTCAAAACATCACTTGCGTGGAAATTGATTCTTTACTTCTCATTTTCCCCAAATAGGCTTTAAACTTTTAAACAAGGCTACCCCTTCCAACTAATTACATATATAATAGGATGGATAGCTGGATTTTTGTTATGATTATCCTATAAAGTTCCCCTCATTATTAATGAATTTATATTATTTTATAAACTTATGAAACGTAAAATTATTGAAACCTACAACTTAGGACCGACGATCATTTTCGTATCATTAACCGTTTTTGAGACACGTTCTCCAACGTTAAAACGAGCGAGATAGCTAAGGTTTCGTCTGTAGCCCGTATTCATTAAGTTCCCGAGTCCGCCCTTAATGGGGTTTCCCCGGGTATCAAGGCTTCCATCCAGCTACCGTCCAATTTCCCTCACCAGTTGCGTTTGCAAGGTGATGGAACGCATGATCAATGGACGGTTGATATGGTGGCTGGAAACTCATAACCTACTAACACCCTGTGCGGTTTTCGACGACGTCGTTCAGCAGCCGACCATCTTGTCTCGATTTCGACGCAGATAATGAATGGATTCATGAAGAACTGTCAAACCGTTGGGGTGTTCTTTGACCTCGAAAAGGCTTATGATACGTGTTGGCGGGCAGGAATAACGCGTTCCCTATACAACTGGAACATACGTGGACGCTTTCCGTTATTCATTCTGGAGTTTATGAGGGACCGCGTTTTCCGAGTAAGGGTCAGCTCGGTTTTATCAAATATTTTTGTTCAAGAGAACGGAGTGCCACAGGGATCGGTACTAAGCGTCACGCTGTTTGCTATAGCAATTAATTCTATCTCGAAATGTGTTCTCCCAGGAGTATCGTCCTGCTTATTCGTAGACGACTTTGCCATCTATTGCACTTCTCAGCGCACACCTCTTTTGGAACGCCGTCTGCAGCGGTGTTTAGACAACCTCTCAGAGTGGAGCTCTAAAAATGGTTTTAGCTTTTCTGCTGAGAAATCGCTCTGCGTGAACTTCTGGCGCCGCAGGAGGCGATTACCACCTTCGCTGCGGTTTGGAACAGTTTTACTACCATTCGCGGATGAGACGAGATTCCTTGGGTTGATATTCGATAGAAAACTTTGTTGGTCGTCACATATAGCACAGCTGAAAGCTCGCTGTAACCGTTCTCTGAATATTCTACGGATACTAAGTGGCAAATCTTGGGGAGCGGACCGGACAGTCTTGCTGCGACTTTATCGCTCACTGATCCGAGCCAAGTTAGATTACGGATGCATAGTTTATTCTTCGGCAAGATCATCTGAGCTTAGAAGATTAGACACTGTCCATAATCACGGTATACGTCTGACTGTTGGAGCTTTTCCAACCCCAGTAGCCAGCCTTTATGCTGAATCGGCAGAACCCCCTCTGCAGTTTAGATGAGATATTCTATTAACAAATTATGGCTGTGGGCTAAAGTGCATGCCTTCGCATCCAACGTTCACTTCTTTTTTTAACACCGATCTGGACGAACGTTATAGAAATATCTCAATTAGTCCACGGCCACCAGGTGTTCGCTTCCGAATGCTTCTTCATAAGCACGATATCGTAATGCCTAGAATGTTTCCCAAGGGAGAAAGGGTGCACCCACCTTGGTTACTTACAACATCCCACGTAAACCTCGGGATGACGGCATACCGAAAGTCTACAATGCCTTTTTCTAGTACCCATAGATATTTTTTAGAATTTTTGTCAAACTACAATGACCGAACTTGTATATATACTGACGGAAGTAAGTGTACCGTTGGTGTTGGGTCGCCTTTGTTTATGATACCGAACAATATACGTTCGGTTTTCATAGTGGCACATCTATTTATAGTGCAGAGCTATACGCAACATATCGAGCCATTCTGCACATTGGCCGTCGAAATTTAAGTGACTGCCTTATATTGAGTGATTCCCTGAGTACACTTCAGAGCCTTGGTGATCTCTACAACTATCATCCTATCGTGCAGCGTATCCAGGATGCCCTCCACGTTTTATATACTTCCGGGATTAATTTGGAGTGTGCATGGATTCCTAGTCACATGGCTTGCCGGGGAATGAACTGGCAGATTTTGCAGCAAAGACGGCAGCCACCGAGCCCAGTACAAAAATTTCTTGTATAACATCGGAAGATTTTAAGCTTGTTGTGCACAGGGCGATTCTTTCGTGCTGGCACGAAGAGTGGTCAGCTCTCCGCGGAAACAAGCTTAGAGTATTGAAAGACCTTCCAACAAACTGGGTAACTTCTTCTCGTCATTCCCGACGGGAGGAAGTAATTTTGGCTCGCTTGCGTATTGGCCACTGCAATTTTACACATAGTTTCCTGTTTAAGAGTGAATCTGCTCCATTGTGTCCGCTTTGTGGAGAAGATTTGTCTGTTCGTCATGTGTTGCTAGATTGTGTTAATCTAGCACATATTCGGGAATCAGTGGAACTACCGGTCAGTTTTGCAGAAGTCCTGGCGGACGTTAGTCGAGCGGTAGCTAAGATTTTTAAATTTTTATAGAAGATACCCTTCAAATTTCTGATTTTGTTGTTTTTATCCTTGTTTTTGTATTAGTTTTTTTTTGTTTTTTTTCCCCGTTTCTCAAATCACCAATTTGTGGTTTTTTCTATGATTACCTTTTTACATTAATTTTTAGATTAATCTTTCGTTCTTATCTAAAATATTTCTTATTCAGCTTTATTTCTGGCTTTTGCCATGATTTGTTTAATAAGGGCGCTGATGACCTTGTAGTTGAGCGCCCATAAACACTAACCATCATCATCCCGGTATCAAGGCGAATGCTGGGTATGTTTCTTCCATCCCCCGGATATCCTGTCCCTCTATGTCGTTTCCATTACCATTTCATTCATTCTTCATTCCGTTGGTTTCTTTCAAGTTTAAACGGTGTTTTATTTATGGACGCTCTTGAACTGTTGTGGTTCTCAGCGTCCCATTCTAAGGTGGGCGTGAAAGACCGCTTAATTTTGCTCAGAGGCCTCTCTATCAGGCTTGAGGATCTTTTACGTGCCGTAAATATACGACACGGGACCAACAGCTTTACTTCCCTTCCGAAGGAAGCCATGCTATATGAAGTTGGGTATGTGAAGTTAGCATGGTAACCATTACATCACGGAGGGCGACAGGAAGTGTCTTGGTACTTGGTGCGGCGTGGCAAGGAGAAAGGACCCTCTCTGTGACTCCCTCCGTCCTCCAACTTCTGCTAATGGCCAGCTTGAGAACCATTTGGTTTCGGCCGCCAGGTGGTTTCACTCACCTCCTCCCTCCCTTCCGAAGATGCGCCCTCGTATCGTAGGCATGGTATCCTAATCCTACACCCACGTGTAACTATCATACGACATTTACAAAGCATTTAAATGAGATCTTGTTTCTGCCAGTTCATTAGTAGCAAAAATCTGAAATACTGCAATAATAGGACTCTCTCTAGCCGTTCTACTGTACTTCTTACACAATTTTACTCTTCTACCTGCTTCTTATTAGCTGATATAATCACTTGGGGAAATGGTTCCATTACCTTCACATTTAACTGTAAGAGGAATATAGAGGACTAAACTCATAATCACATCTGTAAAAAGCGCCACAGCAAATTGTGAAGGTTCTAGCTTTGAGATGCATGACCATGTAACAAAATCGCAGCATAGCACTTCAAAAAGTTATAAATAATTTCAAACTTTAAACTAATAAAAACGTGTATACCGAAAGTGATTTTTTTTTCTGCATAAACTATGTTTTAACGAATTTTATATTTTTTTCGTTTAATATATAGTGTTTGTCTATGTCTTACGTCTTATTAAACAAATTTCTTCAGGATAAAGAGAACTTTACATGCAATTTCAGAAAATTCAGAAATAATATTTATTTTCCATACAAATATCATGGACTAGTAATTATTATTATTATTATTATTATTATTGAATTTTCACCAAAATCTTTAGGAAATAAAAATAAAGAAACATTTTCTATGAAAAGGGTATTAAAATTCTATTATTCAATTTTAAACCTCCATGGGGGATCTTAGGCACGCGCTGAACTTGGAGAGAAATGAAATAGTGTTTCATTTATGGACGGACGCTCTTTAACTGCTGTGGTTCTCAGCGTACCATTCTAAGGTGGGCGTGAAAGACTGCTTAATTTTGTTCAGAGGCCTCTATATCATGCTTGAGGTTCTTTTACGTGCCTTATATCTACGACACGGGACCCACGGCTGTACTTCCCTTCCGAAGGAAGCCATGCTAAGGATTTTTACGCCCAAAAAAATCCATCGTCCTTCGCCGGGTCCGAACCCGCGACCTTGAATATATGAAGTTAGCATGGTGACCATTACACCACGGAGGGCGACTGAACTTAGAGTGAGCAATATACCAGGTGGCTTATTTACCCCGTGTCAGAGATGTGCAGCTTTCCCTTCGTGCATTAAAAGTGTTGCAGAACTCAACAAGTTAAAACCGATAAGTGGGAAACAGGCTGAGTGACTTCCGTTTTACACCTCTTACTTATTAGAGGAGACGTTGAGCGGATCGAGCGCAGTGAGAGGGATAAACGAAGCCAGTTCCTCACTGGTCGGTTGTCGGTTTTAGCGTGAAATAAGCACTTCAGATCTCTTCATGCTTGAACGAGTTTCAAAAGGATCTGAAGTGACAAATTCGGCGCAGTTGAGCCATCTGATATGGACATGCACTTAATTAAAAACGTATAGATATATCTAGCTGTAATTGACACTTTAATTAAAAAAATACTGTATTGTCGGTTATATAATCTCTCATATTAAAGTTTCACAATTACATATTTTGCAGTTTACCTGAAAACCATTTACTTATAAAAGCGTTTTGACAAATAAAAGGCAAACGTTTGTCGTGTTCATGTTCTTTTCTCTCAGATCTAGTTGAAGCACAAGGCCAAAACTTTTACTACCACCTGAAGACATTCTATTTCATACACTGAAATTAGGAAATTAACCTACTAATAGTATTTCTATTATAAGAATAGCAGAACGCTGACGCCTCATATTGTGAGATATTTCAGCTGACGGACTTAAGGTCACGAGATCAAATTCGCGACGAGTCTCTTTTACAATTGATCCATAAGAAAACACTTCACCTTCAGACAGATATAAAACTAGGGTCGCTGATAAGTCCGGGCCTCTCAATGAAAACAGCATTAAATATTTTTTTTTTTGTTGCTTTATTTCTAAACATAATCTCTAGAAAGACTGATACATTTGTCATATCGGTGTTCTAATTTAATTAAACCATCTCTGTTGTGCGATTTATCAAGGTCCTCAAAATAGCTGTTTACCGCATCAATGACCTCCTCGCTGCTGTGAAATCTTCATCCTCCAAGACATTTTTTGAGGTTTGGGAACAGGTGGTAGTCACTGGGTGCTAGATCTGGCAAATAGGGTAGATGTTCAAGCAATTCCAACTTAAATTCGCAAATTTTTCCCATTACAATGACTGAACGATGGGCCGGAGCATTGTCGTGATGAAACAAGACATGATGTTAAATGAGATCTTTCTCCTTTCACCTCATCTCTCAAACGTTGCAGGAAGCTTGCGTAGTGGTCATCAGTGATACTTTTACAGTTTTTCAACAAATCAATAAAAATAATTCCCTGTGCATCCCAGAAAACACTCGCCATAATCTTGTTAGCTGACAAAATTGACTTTGCCTTTTTTTGAGTTGGTTCAGCTGGCGCAATCCACTGTTTTGACTGTAACTTACTTTTTGAACTGTAGTGATGTATCCAAGTTTCATCCTTGGTAATAAGCCGTCTCAAAATTTCACTGGGATATTTAAGGTAGAGCTCCACGTTCTTAACAGAAACAGTTTTTCTTTGCAACTTTTGATCAGATGTCAACAAACGCGGCACCCATCTTGCACATGCCTTGTGAAAGCCCAAAGCATTACTTAAAATATTATCTACACGTTCTTTTGATATGTTTACAATCTCTGTTATCTCAAACAACTTTAATCTGCGGTCTTCCGGCTCTAAGCGATGAATTTTCACAATGATCTCTGGAGTTGTCACTTCCACAGGGCGTCTAGAGAGAGGCTCATCACTAGTGTTCGTAGTCCCATTTTTAACTATAGATCCCACCTTTTAATCATTGAATATCAAGGGGCAGAGTCTTTTAATGTACTGTCCATTTCCTCCTTGATTTCTTTATGCATTAAGCCTTTCAAATGGAAGTATTTAATCACTTCTCGTTTTACCAAATCCTCCATTTTCGTGAAAACTGTAAAGTTGTCTTGTTTAAAATGCTGTCATTCGAAAACTAAACACGCTATTGACCTGTAACTATGGATACAGCTAGTCTAGAGTTAAACTATACGATGCTAGCGTCTAACTAGGCTAGTGGTGCCATATCTATGGGAGGATGGGACTTATCAACCGTATAAACTTAGCTACTTACTGGCTGGACCGTAAGCTCTTAGTCTAGAACAAAAGGGCCCCAGACAGTACCGTTACCCGGAGTTTTCTTCACCACATCTCTCTCAGGATATGTGACCCGTGTAGCACCCGTATTATTGCTGAAGTCGTTACAACACTTAAAAGGAATAAAGGAAGAGATACAACAATAAGAAGATTTGGAGAAGACATTTATGCCTAGAATAGCAACGAAAATGGCATAGCCGAGCATACCATTGTTACATATTAATTTTTTTTTACACTGCCTTATAATTATAATCTTGATGGTGCCAATACATTTACCCAAGCTGAATTTAATGCTTACCCACTTCCGTTTCAATGCGAAATGTAAACCCAGAACATTGTGCGATTTTGGCACTTTACCTCATCTGAAAATTACTGCTAATATTTTTACTTTGTCTACTAGGGGATAATGGCGGTCACTTAGGCAAAGTTGCTATGTACGGCTTAGAGTACGAGTTTAAATGCTTTATTTCTTATGTCAATCCTTAGTTTGGTTCTTTTCCTAAATGTATACCAAGAAGAGCTTTATTTAAGAAATTAGTTCTTACCTTAATGATACGAAATTCTAAGTGTTGTCACTGACCGGAATCACAGCGGGTAATGCCGGTCACTGTATTCGAACCTGTTATTTAGGTTTAAAATCATTAAAGTGCATGTAAAAGAACACATTTTATTTTAGAATGTCAAGTTTATCAATATAATATCATCTGCCGTGGAATTATGAACTTGGATGTAACCTAGTTACCTGAGACACTCATTGCGCACGTCGCCGTTATGTTCTTACTGCGCTCCCAACTTGCCACAGAAACTATCTTTTCTGCCTTTGGGGCCATGATCTCCCCAGGTTTCTGTACTGTACCCAATGTCATCTACATTGCCAGTCAGTTGAGGGTATGGCGAACATTTGACCGGCTGACCATCATTACCCCAACAAGCACGTTTTGCTTTATTAATGCGTCAGTAACAAACATATTGTTTAAAACTAATTCTCACATATGCTATATTATTAAGAGAATAATAAACTTTTTTGAAAACTCTAAAAACATATATAATAAATTTAATACGGTATATTTCCCTGTGTTGTTCAAGTAAAAATTACATAAAAAATCTGATGTGTACCATTCACATGACTTTCTCTATATCCCTGCAATAAATTATTCTTAAAAAGCTTATACTTCTATTTACTTTATGCTAATCAGAAAAAAAATTAGCAGAAATAGTCTTATTACTTGCTTCCTTGTAAGTAGAAGCGAAATAAGGGACTACCATAGGTTAAAGTGATAGTCAAAAGCTGGGTGCTATGTCAATTAAGTTCCTTTGTTTATATGGATAGGAGTTGACAAGTTCCTGTATGAGAAAAGTATACGTTTTTCATAGCAGAAACCAAAAATAAGGAATGTCTCAAAAACGACAAACTCCACGAAAAAAATGTATACAACATAAATTCTGTGTTTTAATGTGCTCCGCATTTTTTGTGTAGTAAGTTTTTGTCCATCTCTTACGGTATAGCAGTTATTCAAAATTCAGTAAAATTCATCCAGAATAAACTACTCTTCAGAGGCTATTCCCAGAAAATTCAAGATATACATTTTATTTGTCGGCTAAATGTCTTTAATATATGATATTTTAATCTTAATCGTTAGAGCCATTTTTGAGAAAATCGAAATTTTTTAAAAAAGTTCCATGTAAAGAGTAATTTGGGGTGGGGAATTTTTCTCAAAACCTTCGTGTCGCATCCCTGGAAGATACTAAACTTAAATACCAAGTTTGGTATTTTACCAACTTTTCGTTTTTGAGTTATCGTGTTCACAAACACACGGACACACACACGGACCTTTTTCTGAAAATACTTTTTTTTTGGATACAGGGGACCCTAAAACATATATTTCCGGTGAAATCTCGGTATCGAATTTTTTGGTGGAGTGCAATACCTTCTCTATACACTATGTACACTTGTTCTGTACACCGCATTCCTTACCATTTGTAGGGTACTTTGTTACGTCATGTTTTTATTTTATTGGCTGATACTATCACCTTACAGGTGCCTGTTCTATATCAAACCAATAGCGCATACCTATGCTGGGTTTGTCTTCATTCGCTAATAGGTACCTCCCTCAACTGGAAGCGAGATTAGGTAACGTGTACTACAACAGAGAGATACAATCCACCTCCTTCCCCAATTAGAGTGACGGAGGGGCCAGCGGATATCAGATGACACACCCCATAAATGCCCTTACAGACAATCAGAAATTCGATGTCTATTACTATTTGTGCTCTGTGTACCTATAATGTACATAGTAGATAGAGAATATTTCACGCACAAATCGAACTAAGATGTCACCAGAAATACATGTTTTGAGTTCCATAAATCTAAAAGTATCATTTTTAGAAAATAAGTACTGTGTGCCTTTAAACAAAGTATTTCAAAAACGAAAAGTCTGTTAGACACTAACTTGGTGTATGAATTTAGTATCTTTTAAGGATGCAGCATGAAGGTTTTCAAGAAAATGCCGCCATCCAAACTACTCTTGCATGGAAGACATTTTCGGAAATTTTCGATTTTTTCAAAATTCGTCTAGTAATTTTGATTAAAATGTCAAATATTAAATCTATTTGTATGGAAAATAAAATGTATATCTTGAATTTTCTTGGAATAGGCTCTGAAGACATCTTTGTTCTGGACGATTTTGTATCACTGATAAACCGTAAGAGAGAGAGAGAGAGAGAGAGAGAGAGAGGGGGGGAGAGAGAGAGAGAGTGAGAGAGAGAGGGACAAAATCTTACTACACAAACACATACATCTCGTGAAAATACAATCTATGCCATATACCTACTTTTTTCTGGAGTTCACCATTTCCATGATATCCCTTGTTACTGGTTTTTAAATTTCCAATATTTAAGATTTTTCAAAAATGGGAATTATTTACTTTTTCCATCCTGGTTATGCAAACGGAGGAGAATATCAATTGCATCACATAGTGACCGGCTTTTAAATGATTTCACTACCGCTTTATTATAGTTTATACCCTTAGTTTCACTCTTCCTACAAGAAACAGTAATAAAATAAATACTGTAAATTTATCTTGATTAACAAGAATTAGGTTGAAGAACAAGTTTTTGTAACAATAGTTTGTTGCAGAAAAAGCAGAAAGTCTAAAAATGTAACATACCAGTCTTTTTTTTTTTTACTTTCTCTACACATACTATATTGTAAAGAGAAGGTATTGCATTCCATATACAATTCGAAATCGAGATTTCACTGGAAATATATGTTTTATGGTCTCCGTATAAAAAAAACATTTTTAGAAAAAGGTCCGCGTTGGTATTTAAGTTCACTATCTTGCAGAGATACGACACGAAGATTTTGAGAAAAGTTCCCCCACCCCATACTACCCTTTACAGGGAATAAATTGTCGTCCTCCGTGGTGTAATGGTTACCATGCTAGCTTCATATACCCAAGGTCGCGGGTTCAAACCCGGCGGAGGACGATGGATTTTTTCGGGCGTAAAAATCCTTAGCATGGCTTTCTTCGGAAGGGAAGTAAAGCCGTGAGTCCCGTGTCGTAGATTTACGGCACGTAAAATAACCTCAAGCCTCATAAGAGATACCTCTGAGCAAAATTGAGCGGTCTTTCACGCCTAGTATAGAATGGGACGCTGAGAACTACAGCAGTTAAAGAACGTCCATAAATAAAACGCCATTTCATTTCATGGAATAACTTTCGAAATTTTGATTTTAGCAAAAACATCCCTAACAATTTTGATTAAAATACCGTATATTAAAGATATTTATGTGATAGATAAAATGCATATCTTAAATTTTCTTGGAATAGCCTCTAAAGATCACTTTATTCTTTATGAATGTTGCGTAACTGATAAACTGTAAGAGATAGACAAAACCGTATTACACCAAAAATGTCGATCACGTTAAAACACACAATGTATATCATATACATTTTTTTCGTGGAATTGACCATTTCTGAGATATTTTTTGTTATTTGTTTCAGTTTCAAAATACTTAAACTTTTATCACACAGAAAGTTGTGAACTTCCGGTCCTTGATAGAAACGAATTTAAACCAGCTTTTCAAGAATTTGGCTCTCGTTTTATCCTAGTGTATTCCCTTATTTCCCTCCTACTTACAAGGAAGCAAGTAATTAAGACAACTTCTGCTAATGTTTATCTGGATTATCATAAAGAGATAGAAGAATACGCTTTTTAACAATAATTTGATACAGCGACGTAGAGAAATTCATGTAAATGGAGTACATCAGACGTTTTTGCTTTCTGTCTTGAGCAGGTGGTGTTTGCAAATTCCTTTACCATTTCCTGAAATGTCTTTTTAAGCCTTTATATATTTAGTACAACAGTCTTGAAGATTAAATCTATCTTAAACATTTGAATTATTAGCCTGAAGACTAAAATATGTCAATATATCTCACCATATGTTAGAATCTCTTGAAGCTTACTGATATTCTATTATAGAGCTTCTGAGTCATAACAAAGTTAGCACCTCATTAAATGTTATAACAAAAATCTGATGTGTTCTATTTACATGACTTTCTCTACAGCTTATTGTTAAAAAGCTTATGCTTCTATTTATTTCATGCTAATCGAACAATTAACAGAAAGAATCTTATTACTTGTTTCTTTGTAAGTAGAAGTGAGACAAGGGAGTACCTTAGGCAAAAGTGATAGTCAAAAGCTGTCTCTATGTGACTGAAGTTCCTTTGTTTGTATGGACAGGAGTTGACATATCCTTGTATGAGAAATGTATAAGTTTTTCAAAGCTAAAACCAAAAACAAGGAATAGCTCAAAAAACGATCAACTCCACGAAAAAAAGTATATAACATAAGTCGTGTGTTTTAACGTGCTCTATATTTTTTGTTTGGCAAGTTTTTGTCCATCTCTTACGGTTTAGCAGTTATGCAACGTTCCGTAAAGTTCCTCCAGAATAAAGTAGTCTTCAGAGAATATTACCAGAAAATTCAATATATACATTTTATTTGGCATGTAAATAACATGAACATAAAAGATTTTAATCAAAATTGTTAGAGCTATTTTTGAGAAAATAAAAATTTTAGAAAAAAGTTCCATGTGAAGGGTAGTTGGGGGAGGGAGGATTTTCTTCAAAATCTTTTTGTCGTATCCTTGGAAGATACCAAACTTAAATACCAGGTTTGGTATTTAGTGGACTTTTCGTTTTTGAGCTCTGCTGTCCATACACACACATATACATACACACGGACATTTTTCTAAAAATGTTTTTTTTTTTTTGGACTCAGGGAGACCCAAAACAGGTATTTGCGGTGAAATCTTGGTTTCGAATTTTTGGGTGAAATACAATACCTTCTCTATACACTATGTACATAGTACGTGTAGAGAAAGTAAAAATAATAAAGAGGGTGCGAGATTTACACAAGGTTGAAGTTCTGGTCGATGGCGTATCACCGCCAGGTACCAGAACGTGTTGCTTTTCTCTGAATCGATGAGGAGTTTCTGAGCATCATGCTAACCCCTCGTTTCTCGTCTTTACGTCCACTACATGCTCTACTGCTACTTCATGTAAACTTTTGTCACGTTCAAAATGGCGGTGTTCCAGTTTTCAATCCATCATAGAATTGCTATAGAGTAGTAGCATTAGTTCTGGAAACTTTTTTTTTTTTGGCTAAATCAACCTTCGAATAGTGCATTCAACTCTCATTCAGGATCATTAATATCTGATAAATTATAGCTAGGAAGGTCACCATAATACAGTATTAAACCTTTTACCATAAACTGAAGCTAACTTGGCCCTTCATGGGTACTTTAACCCAGGTTTGGAAAATATATTAATTTATAAATATACATTTACTAGGGTTGGCTCATGCCTCTTAATGAAAACAGCATTTAAAACACTTTATTTGTTTTATTTCTCAACATAATCTCTAGAAAGGCTAATACATTTGATATATCGGTGTTCTAATTTAATTAAACCATCTCTGTAGTGCGATTTATCAAGGTCCTCAAAATAGTTGTTTACCGCATCAATGACCTCCTCGCTGCTGTGAAATCTTCGTCCTCCAAGAATTTTTTTGAGGTTTGGAAACAGGTGGTAGTCACTGGGTTCTAAATCTGGCGAATAGAGTGGCTGTTCAAAGAATTCCAACTTTAATTCGCACATTTTTCCCATTGCAATGACTGAACAATAGGCAGGAGCTTTGTCGTGATGAAACTTTTTTTTTTTTTTTTTTTTTTTTTTGCCAAATGAGGTCTTTTTTTTTCACCTCATCACTCAAACGTTGCAGTAAGCTTGCATAGTAGTCACCAATGATGTTTACCCTTTTCCAACTAATCAATAAAAATAATTTCCTGTGCATCCAGTAAAACACTCGCCACAACCTTGTTAGCTGACAAAATTGACTTGGCTTTTTTAGAGTTGGTTCACTTGGCGCAATCCAATGTTTTGACTGTGATTTATCTTATGGAGGATAGTAATATATCCAAGTTTCATCCATGGTAATTAGCCGTCTCAAAAATTCGCTGGGATCTTTGCGGTAGAGCTCCACATTCTTAACAGAAACAGTTTTTCTTTGCAACTTTTGATCTGGTGTCAACAAACGTGGCACCCATTTTGCACAGACCTTGTGAAAGCCCAAAACATTACTTTAAATATTACCTGCACGTTCCTTTATAATGTTTATAGCCTCTGCTATCCGAAACAACCTTAATCTGCGGTCTTTCAATACTAAGTGATTAATTTTTTAATGATCTCTGGAGTTGTCACTTCTACAGGGCGTCCAGAGCGAGGCTCATCACTAGTACTCGTTCGGCCCATTTTAAACTGTGCAACTCAGCTTTTAATCATTGAATATGAAGGGACAGAGTCTTTCAATGTATTGTCCATTTCCTCCTTGATTACTTTAGGCGTTAATTCTTGCAAATGAAAGTATTTAATCACTGCTCGTTTTTCTAAATCCTACATTTTCGTGAAAACTCTAAAGTTGTCTTATTTAAAATGCTGTGATTCGAAAACTAAAGAAGCTATTGACCTGTAATTATGGACACAAGCTAGTCCCGAGTTTAACTATACGATGCTACCGTCTAACTGGCCTAGTGGCGCCATATTTGTGTGAGGCTCGGAACTTATCAGACAACCCTCATATTTATTTACTTTATATTACATTCAATGTGAAAATCGGAATTATTGCTCTTATATTACATAGAGATGCAATTAGTAATTTTAGGATTATGAAATTTCAATGTCATGAGCAACACCATAAATACCATAATTTGAAATACCAGATTTGCCCAATTTTGAGACCTTTTATTTGAGAGTAATTGTGTATTATATTTCATATTAGATCATTATAACTTGAAAAGCATATTTGGGATTTATACTTTTTATTGTATACTATACTCAATATAATATATAAAGAATTATTAATTGCATATAGAAGTGGGACCCAAATTGGGGAAATGTGGTTATTTCTAAGGTATGCTGTTCGTGCGGTTGAATCTTGATAATTCCAACAAATATAGATTTCTTCAAATGTTGAGCTCCTATATATAATATGAGAGCAATAAATCACATTTTCACAATGGGTACAATATTAAATAGAATATGAGTATACGCATATATTTATAAAATAATAAATATACTTTCCAAAGTTGGGTCAAAGCTATCCATTAAGGGCCAAATTGCTTCATTTTAGGGTAAAAGATTCGATAGTGTATTATGACAACACTTGCAGCCTATAATTTATCAGATAAGAATAATCCTGAATGAAAGTTGAATGTAAAATTTAAATTTGAAAGTTAATTTTAGCAAAAAGTGTCCAGAATTAACACCATTACTGTATAATATATTGCTTTAGTTGCAGCTTCAAACCTACACGGGTACCCGAGGTCATTAAGACACGACTCAAATCTTCCGTTACTCTCTGCCCAGAATCTTAACACTTTCTTTTTTCAAAAATAAATGCTTTGCTTACCCATAGCATCCCACTATCACGGTGTAAATCCATTAGCGAGAACAATAGAATCACCCGTTTTTCAGGTTTCTGAGGCAGGTTTAAGAAAAGGCAAGGTCGAATCGGAGGCTACCCTAATTTAAAGTGTCGGCAGACCGTGGGAAGGGAAAACGATGTTAAAAAGTTGCACAAAATATGCTGAAGTTTTACCCAGATCATTCTTAGTTATTAGACCTTGCAAATTTTGAGGAAGTGTCCTAACTTAGGCTTGAAACGTTTCCTTCCCAAATTTCCATTTCATCAATACTATCACTGTTCCAATGTCTGTGTGCTGAATGCAGTAAGAATGGACTTAAAATTTATGATATGATACTTGAATTTCAGTGTTCAGCAACCTAGTCTTAAAAAGGCAAGTTAATGACTATGGATCTAGGCTATTGTGGCCCATATTTTGCTTCTGCTTAGAAGGAACTAATAAAAGCATTTTTACTAATTTTTACTTTATCTACACGTACTATGTACTTAGTGTATAGAGAAGGTGTTGCATTTCACCCAAAAATTATACATATATATTTTCCAAGAATGCAACACGAAGATTTTCAAGAAAATTCCCCCACCCCCAGCTACCATTTACATACAATATTTTTCGAAAACTTTGATTTTCTCAAAAATGGCTCTAACGAATTTGATTAAAATACCGTATATTAGAGACATTTACACGGTAAATAAGACGTATATCTTGAATTTTCTGGGAATAGCCTCTGAAGACCTCTTTATTTGGGATGAATTTTGCTGGATTTTACATAACTAGTAGACCGTAAGAGATAGACAAAAACTTACTATATAAAGATGTAGATCTCGTTAAAACACACCATTTATGTCATATAATTTTTTTTTGTACGGCTGACCATTTTTGAGATATTGCTTGCTATGTGTTTCAGTTTTAAAATACCTAAAACTTTTCACATACGGGAACTTGTGAACTGCTGGCAATGCATTGAAACGGATTTCATCTACATTGCAACCAGCTTTTAGCCTAGTGTATTTCCTTATTTACTTTCTACTTACAAGAAATCATTTCTGTTAGTATTTATCTTTATTAGTATGAAGCAGATAGAAACCTCAGCTTTTTAACAATAATTTGTTACAGAGATGTAGAGAAAGTCATGAGAATGGAACACATCAGATTTTTTTTTATTTCGATTAGCAAGCATTACAGAAAGGAGTAATCATTTTAAGAGTAACAGAATAAGTAGAGAAATCGTGTGAATGGAACTCATATTTTTACTTTCTCTATACGTACTATGTACATAGTGTATAGAGAAGGTATTGCACTCCACTAAAAAATTCGATACCGAGATTTCACCGGAAATATATGTTTTAGGGTCCCCTTTATCTAAAAAAAGCATTTTCAGAAAAAGGGCCGTGTGTCCGTCTGCCTATGAACACGATAACTCAAAAACGAAAAGTCGGTAAAATACCAAACTTGGTGTCTTAAGTTTGGTATCTTCCAGGGATGCGACACGAAGATTTTGAGAGAAATCCCCCCACCCGCAACTACCCTTTACATGGAACTTTTTTCGAAGATTTTGATTTTTTTCCAAAATGGCTCTAACGATTTTTATTAAAATATCGTATATTAAAGATATTTACCTGACAAATAAACTATAATTTGAATTTTCTGGGAATAGCCTCTGAAGAGTACTTTATTCTGGATGAATTTGGCAGAACTGTGCATAACTGCTAAACCATAAGAGATAGACAAAAACTTAGCATACAAAAAACGTAGAGCACGTTAAAACATACAATTTATGTTATATATATTTTTTCGTGGAGTTGATAGTTTTTGAGATATTCCTGGTTTTTTGAGTTTCTGCAAGGAAAAACTTATACTTTTCTCATACGGGAATTTGTCAACTCTGTCCATACAAACAAAGTAACTTCAGTCACCAGCAAATAATAAGTCTATTTCTGCTAAATTGTTTCTGATTAGCATGAAGTAAATAGAAGCATACGGTTTTTAACAATATTTGTTGCAGAGGTGTATAGAAAGTCGTGTAAATGGTACACATAGGATTTTTTTACAAAGTTTCCTGCAAGTTTCCGGCCCCTGAACAATTATACTCCAATATATTGGTAGTGCAAACAAGTCAGTGTACGGCTGTCCCACATTAGTAAACGTAAAATAGAAGCTATACTGTTTAAATAGGTGATTGCCACAGACTATATACGTGTCCAAAATAGTTAACTATGCTTAGGAACCCGGACTCTCCATATTCTCTATATTCATCTCTTTGGTTACAAATAGGTATACAGGATCTGCATTTTGTGTAAAAACTGTACCTTTATATTACTATGTTCGCACTGTGTACTTATGTGTTAATATTTTGAGTGGAATACAATACAAACCTTCTTTATCTACTTAGCGTATTCTACCTACGTGCTAGGGAAAATAAAAAATATTCTTCATAGGGCAAGGAGTTCAAAACTACAAATTATAAGAACTGAATGTTTACATCATGGTATTAGCAACTTGGCAACAATGCAAGAATAGAAATCCACGAAGCTAATGTTAACATGCATGCATTTGATAGAGACAGAGATATAAGCAGGCATGAAATAGAATCCGAATGTAGAAAAAAGCTGATATGTTCCAATCACATGACTTTCTCTACATCTCTGCAACAAATTTTGTTAAAAAGTTTATGCTTACTTTTACTTAATGCTAATCGAGAAAAAATTAGCAGAAATAGTCTTATTACTTGTTTACATGCAAGTAGAAGGGAAATTAAATAGAATAGACTGAAGTATTCGTCAAAAGATGGTGGCTATGTGACTGAAGTACCTTTATTTATATGGACAGGAGTTGACAACTTCCTGTTTGAGAAAAGTACAAGCTTTTTAAAGCTGAAACCAATAACAAGCAATATCTCAAAAACGATTCACTCCACGAAAAAAAAAAATGTATATGAGATAAATTGTATATTTTAACGTGATCTACATTTTCTTTTAAATAAGTTTTTGTCTATCTCTTACGGTTTGCCAGTTATGCAAATTTCCGTAAAATTCATGCAGAATAAAGTAGTCTTCAAAGGCTATTGCCAGAAAATTCAAGATAAATATTTTGTTTGTCAGGTATATCTTTAATATACGATAATTTAATCAAAATCGTTAGAGCCATTTTTTTTAAAAAATGTAAATTTTCGAAAACTTTCCATAAAGGATTGTTGGGAGTGGGGGGATTTTTTTGAAAATCTTCGTGTCGCATCCTTGGAAGATACTGAACTTAAATACCAAACTTGGTATTTAAGTATTTAAGTTCAGCACGGACTTTTCGTTTCTGAGCTATGCTGCCCACAGACACACATACAGACACATACACACTGACAGACACAGACAGACATACACATGCACATTTTTCCAAAAATGTTTTTTTTTTTTTTTTTTTTTTTTTTTTTTGTATTCAGGGTGTCCGAAAACATGTATTTCCGGTGAAATCTCGGTAACGAATTTTTGGGTGCATTACAATATCATCTCTATATACTATGTACATAGTACGTGTAGAGAAAGTAAAAAAATCGTCATTGGAGCTACAAAATAAAATAAAAATTAGGTGGGGTAAAGAAAAAATATGTTTTATAATTGGGTATGAAACACAGGACGGGAATAACGTGGCTCAGATTGGGAGAGTGGAAAGCTCATAAGGTAGTTGATGATGATGGTAGAAGGATTTTTCCATTATGCGGGGATCAGAAAGACTGGACGCATATTTTGGCAGAATGCGTGCAGATTGAGGATGTTAGGAAACATTATTACCGGATGTATTATTAGCTTCAAACAGACGGATGACAGTATGCTGGGACTTTATACTAAAAAGCCAAAACCGACCAGCCTGGGCTCCTACTTAATGGAAATACGTGTACTAAGAGGTAAGATATTTGTGTAAATATTGTATAGATATACCTATATATGATTTACGTATGTATATATATATATATATATATATATATATGAATATATGAATATGTGGGTGTAGTTGTGAGTACGAGTGTATGTATGGGCGATATCAGAGTGTTATTTCTTTTGTTGGCTTCTTGTTGTGTAGTAGCGTGCGCGCGTGTTGTGTGAGCGCGTGTATTTCCAGTGTTGTGAAGAAATGCAAAATAGGGCTAGGCAATATTTTAAATTCAAGTGTTTTTAGAGAGATGTACGGTCACCCGACCCATACGACTGTGTGACGCAATTTATGTATTATGATGCACTTAATAAATACTAACCACTACTACTACAATTAGCACTAGCTAACCACTAACCACTTACTAACTAACCACCACTACTACCACCACTAACTAACAAGTAACCACTAACCACTACTACTAACTAACCACTATTACTACTGCTATTAACTGACCACTAAACAGTAACTAACCACTGCTACTAACTAACCACTGCTACTAACTAACCACTAAACAGTAACTAACCACTGCTACTAACCAACCAATATTACTACTGCTATTAACTGACCACTAAACAGTAACTAACCACTGCTACTAACTAACCACTATTACTACTGCTATTAACTGACCACTAAACAGTAACTAACCACTGCTACTAACTAACCACTATTACTACTGCTATTAACTGACCACTAAACAGTAACTAACCACTGCTACTAACTAACCACTATTACTACTGCTATTAACTGACCACTAAACAGTAACTAACCACTACTACTAACTAACCACTGCTACTAACTAACCACTGCTACTAACCAACCACTATTACTACTGCTATTAACTGACCACTAAACAGTAACTAACCACTGCTACTAACTAACCACTATTACTACTGCTATTAACTGACCACTAAACAGTAACTAACCACTGCTACTAACTAACCACTATTACTACTGTTATTAACTGACCACTAAACACTAAGCACTAACCACCACCACTACTACCATTAACTCCTTACTGTATTATCCTAGGGAAGAGATGTGGACAAAACTTATAACGGATTCATCGTGGACGTTTTTACAGATTATATATGCATATCACACAATTTTAAATGTAGCTCTAATCATAGCAAGAATATTCCTTTTACGGTTAACAGCTATAGCTGGAGCTGAATTAAATTGGGTTAAGAAATGACTTACTATACTGAATCAATGGCAAGATCTCTACATTTAAAACAGCCCTAACTTTTTACTTTCTCCAGCACATGATATACAATGCACATAGTAGTTAGAGAAGGTACTGTAGTACCTTTTATATCCAGAGTTCCATACCGAAATTTCATCGGAAATTCATATTTTGAGGACCCCTTAATAAAATCATTTTTAGACAAAGATCCTTGTGGGTCAGCATAGCTCAAAAACTAACAGTTCGATAAATAGCGAAATTGGGATTTAAGTTTAGTATCTCTCAGAGTGTCAACACAAAGATTTTTATAAAAATACCCCCACTTCAAACTACCCTTCACAGGTAAAAAAAAATATATATATTTTTTTTAAACGATTTTGATTAAATTAGGGTGTATTACAGATATTTACAGGAAAAATAAAATCTATATCTTGAGTTTTCTGGGTATAGCCTCTGAAGGCCTCTTTATTGTGGGTTACTTTAGCATAACTGGTAAACTGTAAGAAATAGAGGAAAACTATTTACACAAACATGTAGATCTTGTAGCACGCAATTTATATATACACCTACATATATAATTTTTGTAGATTTAACCGTTTGAGATATCCTCTACTATTTGTTCCTCTACTATTTAAACTCTTCTCAAACGGAGAGTCATATTTCGTTTCAGCTCTGTTTTGTTTTACTCCTGACCTTAGCAAAGAGAGCCGAATTTCAATTGCTTCATATAGAGACAGTTTTTAAAGGATTTATCTATGGCTTTAGGATAATGTGTTCCCTTATTCTCCTTAGACTAACTCCCTTTAGGAACTAACTAATAAAGCAATTTCTGCTAATGTTTATCTTGATTAGCATGAAGTAGATAGAAGAATAAGATTTTGTAAGAATAGATTTTTTACAGAATAGGTTAAAAAGTCATATGAATGTAACACATCGGATTATTAGGAATAGGCAATCCTCATTAATAAACTTGGTCTGCTTAGCCACTATCGATCAATTATCATTCTCTAGTGTATAAAATGGCTCTGAAACAGCATGAGAATCAGATAATCTGGTGGGCATTGTTTGTTTTTGTTTTTGTTTTGTTTAATACAGCTGAATGTCCTTTAGCCTAGTTGGCAATTCGGACGATAATTGAATTAGTTAAAGTGATGCTTAAATGAACTCGCGGTCCATTAAGCTTAAAGTTACGACATTTGCATTCTCAGAATAAGGGAAAACCCCCCAAAAAACTTTATTCGGATTCGAGTAACTCATCCTATGCGAAATATGAACTCGCGACCTCTTGAACGTGAGGCAAACACACTATTGAGGCGTGCACTGTGCTTTTGTTGTTTTTTTTTTTTCTAGCTTAAATCGAAATCGACTAAGCCACAGATAAACTGTCCCCTTTATGCTCAATCTTTCAAGCTAAATTATTAGCCATCTATCATGCTGTCAACTAGATTATTCATTTTGATTATGGTACTTGTATAAATCGGGTGGAAGGGAAGTCATTACATTAATTTACATCATTGATAGACCTCGGCATTTGGAACACATTTTGTATCTTACGTTTTTGTCCCCGACCATTTCCTACGGAGATATATTAGTTTTTTTTCGAAAACAAGAGACAAACTGCGGGTCGTGTGGGTGTCATTTGAACTTGTTTACATAAACACGCCTCACTAGGGACGTTGAAAGCATTCCTTCCGTTTTTACCATGCGAGTATTGGCCAATCAGAATTCCAGTTTCACTCGTTGTCACCCACCCTTCTGCGTGTTTGCAAGCGACCGATGTGTTTACATCCAGAATCCGGCTCAGATTCCAGACCAACTTAAGTGCAACGTTGCCGTGTTACTTCACTTCTGAAAAAGCTGCTCGTAATATTCTTTTAATTCTTTAAGTGATTAATTATTTCGAAACCCCTTGTGGCTTACAAGTAACAAACTATTATCCTCGTACATTCTTGTGGAATTACGCTTCAAATTTTGAACAAAAACCATTTATTTTTTCGAAATCGGCTGATCAAAGAACAAAATGTTATTAGAATTTTTTGTTTGTAATGCTTCTACATTAGAAGGAATGTAGCAAGTAGACACCACTATCAGAAGTAATGTAACAAATTATAGTGATCTTACTTTTCTGTCAAGGGTAATCAATGAATACAAAGAAATCAGAGAAGAGATGAACTGATAAAGACTGCTACGATTACGCAAGTAATTGCCCTATTCATAATGTCGAACAGGACTGAGCATTTTTACTTTCTCTATATGTACTATATACATAGTGTATAGGGAAGGTATTGCACTCCACCAAAAAACTCGATACCGAGATTTCACCGGGAAAATATGTTTTAGGGTCCCCTTTATCTAAGAAAAATTTTCGGAAAAAGGTACGCGCGCGCGCGCGTGTGTGTATGTGTGTGTATTATGTGTGTCCGTGTGTCTGTGAACACGATAACTCAAAAACGAAAAGTAGGTAAAATACCAAACTTGGTATTTAAGTTTAGTATCTTCCAAGGATGCGACACGAAGATTTTAAGAAAAATCCCCCCACCCCCAACTCCCTTTACATGGAACTTTTTTCGAAAATTTCGATTTTCTCAAAAATGGCTCTAACGATTTTGATTAAAATATCGTATGTTAAAGGCATTTACCTGAAAAATAAAATGTATATCTTGAATTTTCTGGGAATAGCCGCTGAAGAGTAGTTTATTACGGATGAATTTTACGGAACTTTTAATAACTACTAAACCGTAAGTGATGGACAAAAACTTACTACACAAAAAATGTAGAGCACGTTAAAACACACAATTTATGTTATATACATTTTTTTCGTGGAGTTCATCGTTTTTGAGACGTTCCTTGTTTTTGGTTTCTGCTATGAAAACCTTGTACCTTTCTTTTACAAGAATTTGTCAACTGCTGTTCATACAAACAAAGGAGCTTCAGTGACATAGCAACCAGCTTTTGACTATCAATTTAACCTATGGTACTCCTTTATTTGGCTTCTACTTACAAGGAAGCAAGCAATAAGAATATTTCTGCTAATTTTTTCTGATTAGCATGAAGTAAATAGAGGTATAAGCTTTTTAAGAGTAATTTGTTGCAGAGATGTAGAGAAAGTCATGTGAATGGAACACACCAGATTTTTATTTTCTCTACACGTACTATGTACATAGTGTATAGAGTAGGTATTGTAATGCATCCAAATCTTCGATACCGAGATTTCATTGGAAATACATGTTTTGAGACCGCCTGAATAAAAAAATACAAAACTCGGTATTTAGGTTTGGTATATTCCAAGGACGTGATACGAAGATTTTCAAGAAAATCCCCCCACCCAAAACTACCTTTACATGGAATAAATTTCGAAAATTTTGATTTTATCAAAAATGGTTTTGAATAGCCTGTGAAGACATTCTTATTTGAATGAATTTTGCAGAGTTTTGCATAACTGGTAAACCGTAAGAAATAGATATAAATTACCACACAAAAAATGCAGAGCTCGTTAAAACACACAATTTATATCATATACTTTTTTTTTCGTGGGATTTACCATTTCTGAGATATTCTTGTCATTTGTTTCAGATCTATAATACTTCTTTTTTCACACGGAAAGTTGTAAACTCCTGGCCCTGCATATAAACAGATTTCAACCACATGGCAAATAGCTTTTAAAATATTTGAATGTCGCTTTAGCCTGGTGTATTCCTTTGTTTTCGTTCTACTTACAACGAAGCAAGTAATTAAAAGAAATTCTGCTAATATTTATCTCAATTACCATAAAGTAGATAGGAGATTGTTTCATTTACATTCAAGTGTCTAGCGGAGGGGAATACTCATAAACAGAGATGTAAATAAGAAATAACAGCAGTATACAAATGTGGAACGGCCGGATCGATGTAAACATTAGTTATTCCAACCGCGTGTATGAACCCACTGTTTTCTGGAAATTGCAACCCACAGCAGTTATGGGGTACTTTAATAATTTCTTGTGTAAGTAATAATAAAACAGGGCTACGTGGTAAAAATTCTTATCGCTCTGGTTTCAGCATGGCTAGGCACTCATGAACTGCTTTAAAATATGCGGGGAGTCAGTGCCACAGATGCCTAAAACGTTATAAACGTTAAAATGTGATACGCAGCTCATGATATTTCTCTAGATCTTATATACTCGCGTGTACTTGTTGTGCATTACATTAGATTGATTTTGCAATTTTTAAATTGATTTTACGTACCTATAGAGGAACTATTGTTGAAATCCTATATCGGGATTTAATCGAAAATATATGCTTTGAGGTATCCTGGCCACAAACAAACAAACAAACAAAAACTGATATATTCCATTCACATGTCTTTCTCTACATCTCTGCAACAAATTACTGTCAGAAACCTTATGCTTCTATTTACTTCATGCTAATCGAAAGAAATAGCAGAAATAGTCTTTTATTACTTCCTTCCTTGTAAATAGAAGCAAAATAAGGGAGTATCATAGGTTAAAGTGATAGTCAAAAGCTGGTTGCTATGTGACTGAATTTCCTTAGTTTGTATGAAGAGGAGTTGACAAATTCCTGAATGAGAAAGGTATGTTTTTCAAAGCTGAAAACAAAAACAAGGAATATCTCAAAAATGATCAACTCCACGAAAAAAATGTATATAACATAAAGTGTGTGTTTTAACGTGCTCTACATTTTGTGTGGTAAGTTTTTGTCCATCTCTTATGCTTTGGCAGTTATGCAAAATTCCGTAAAATTCATCTAGAATAAAGTAATCTTCAGAGGCTAACCCCAGAAAAGTCAAGATATAGATTTTATTTGTCAGGATTTATCTTTAATATGCAATATTTTAATCAATATGTTTAGAAATTTTTGAGAAAATAAAAATTTTCGAAAAGGTTCGATGTAAAGGGTAGTTTGTGGTGGGGGGATTTTCTAGAAAATCTTCGTGTTACATCCTTGGAACATACCAAACTTATATACCAAGTTTGGTAGTTAATGGTCTTTTCGTTTTTGAGCTATGCTGCCCACAGACACACACAGACATTTTTCTAAAAATGAGTTTTTTTTGGATTCAGGCGGTCTCAAAACATGTATTTCCGTTGAAATCTTGGTATCGAATTTTGGGTTCAATACAATACCTTCTCTATACACTATGTATATAGTATGTGTAGAGAAAGCAATACTTAATAGATATAAAGGAAATAGCAACAGTCAAATGTTTACCAACTGGACATTGTTTATGTTGGCCATACTTTTTACATGAACATCAAAAGAAGGTTAAAGAATGACAAGGTATTGAACAACTTGAGAAATTAACTACGGATCTCTCGGAAACGGATTAGAGCAGAAAAATTTACTTCAAAAAATGTTGTGTTATAAAGAGATTTACATTTTTTTGTGCAGTGTATTTTTTATCGTTTAACACTTACCAGTTATACTAGAATATAGAAAATACCTATAGACTTTGCGGCCATTTCCCAGAATTCAATATATAAATTTAATATCTCTGTAAATATCTTTAAATTATACTATTTGATTAAAATTATTAGAGTTTTTGTTTTTAGAAATTCGGAAATTTGAAAGCTTTTGTGTCGCATCTTTAGAAGATACTGAGATACAGAACTTAAATACTAAATGTAGTATTTACCCGATTTTTCATTTTTGGGGTTTTCTGCACATACACACACACACACACACACACACACACACACAAACACAAAAGGATCGTTTTCTAAAACTACCTTTTGGGGTACAGGCGGCTGTAAAATAAATAACTGATCATCGAAATTATTTTTATTATTATTATTATTATATCTTATATATGATACTCTGCCAGTTTCAGCGTCACTGGTGTACCGGGACTTTGTCCCACATGAGTTCTTTTACGTGCCAGTAAATCTCCTGACATAGGACTGTTAGTTTTAGTCAAGCCGGATTTGAACCTGCGAACTTTGGATAAGAGGGCCAGCGCCTAACCAACTCATCCAGACCAACAAAGAGCAAAGAATGAATGCTTTATTAAAATCATTGAAAAATTCGAACTGTTAGTAACGGATATTTCGGAAATTACTTACTGCGCAAAAATGGTTATATAACATAAATTGTGTCTATTTTTAAAACAGGTCGTTTTTAAGTGAAATAAAGGTGTTAAAGATGGAAATAAAATATTATATTCCAAGTTTCATTTTGTAGTCTGCTTACCATCACCGTATTTAGGAGTGACACCCCCCCCTAGGACTTACAAGCGGATGCCTAGGGGTCAGAAGCCTGTAGGAGAGCCAATGGCACGAAACCACAGAATGAAGCACCTGGAGTGAGTGGTCGGCCTGTAGCCTGGCATGAGTGTGAGGAAGTGAATGATACGAAATGAAAGCGAAGTGGATGATACGAAAGATGATGAGGTTGGAATGAGTGGCAGGGAAAACCGGAGAAAACCCGCCCAGAAGCCACTTCGTCCACCAAAAATCCAACATGATGGCGCTTGGGATCGAACCCGGGCCACCCAGGTGAGCGGTCTAACCACTCGGTCACGGCGCCGCCGTATATTCCAATTTATGAAAATAAAAAGAATAATTTAAGCACCATTCAGATCTGACAATGTAAGTTAATTATAAGGCCTGTCATTGGATATGGTACTTGCCATGTTTCAAGGTGTGTTGTCATGTAATGAGCATAACTTTAATGTATTAAATGTACAATAAAGTTATCATGATTAAAAAAAGAAATAATGATGATATCAATAAGAAAATATTTGAACCGAAATGTTAATAAAATTTCTTTTCTTCCTTATTTTACATTTAAAGACATTTTATGGTTCATTATCTTATATATTATTAATTAAAATGTATGCCTGTATTGAAATGTATTCGCCAATTTGGGTTATGGCGCGAGTACGCTTTCGTCTATTCCCAGAATATTCAAAATACACATTTTAGTTATTTTAACACAAATTTTGCCTTCAGGCATGGCCTAATTAACCATCAGCTAAGAGAGAATGACTTACACAGAACACAAGCACATTAACACACAATAATAAAATCCATGCCCACAGCGAGATGCATAGTGGTGCTTTTATTAGTCATGTAAATGTCTTTATGGTGTTTCCATCAAACCCTTTAGAGCCACTCTTGGCAAAGTCGAAACACTTATACGTAAAGGATGGTTTGAGACGGGTGGTGTTTGTTGAAAATTATCGTGTCGCATCTTTAGATGATGAATTTAAATATCACATATGGTATTTTCTGATTTTTAGTTTTTGTATAGTGGCTTTTATACAATTTTTACTTTCTCTACACGTACTATGTACCTACATAGTGTATAGAGAAGGTATTGTAATGCACACAAAATTTTGATACCCACATTTTACCGGAAATACATGTTTTAGGTCCCCCTGAATCCAGAAAAAGCATTTTTGGAAAAAGGTCCGTGTGTGCGAGTGTGCGCGTGTGGACAGCATAGCTCAAAAACGAAAATACCAAACTTGGTATTTAAGTTTAGTATCTTCCAAGGATGCGACACGAACATTTTAAAGAAAATCCGCCCACCCCAACTACCCTTAACACCGAAAAAATTTCGAACATTTTGATTTTCTCAAAAATGGCTCTAACGATTTTGATTAAAATTCTTATATTTAAGATATTTACATGAAAAATAAAATGTATATCTTGAATTTTCTGGGAATAGCCTCTGAATACATGTTTATTCTGGTTGAATTTTGCCGAATTTTGCTTGACTGCTAAACCGTAAGAGATACACAAAAACTTACCACACAAAAGGTGTAGATCTTGTCAAAACACACAATTTATGTCCTTTACATTTTTGTTGTGGAGGTAATCGTTTCCGAGATATTCCTTGTCATTGTTTTTAGTTGTGAAGTACTTCTATAACAATCGCATAACTACAGCTTTTAAAACATTTGACTATTACTTTAGTTCCCTTCTAGTAATAAGGAACTAAGTAATAAGAACGTTCTGCTAATAATTATCTCGATTAGCATGGTATAGAAAGAAGAATAATCTTTTGTAAGACATTTATAGAACAGCTAGAGAAAGTCATGTGAGTGTAATACATCAGATTTGTTTTCTAAAAATTCGTATTACATTTTTGGGTGCAATGCAGTAAGTTCTTCCTGTTCTTACTATTAGTAGTAGAGAAAATCAAAATGGGGGGGGGACACTTTGTAGTTTGATGAAAGAAATAGAAACTTAAGAGTACACACTTACCAAGTAAATGAAGCTTAGACATCTAAGCAGTTGCAGTGAAGATGTAACTTCTAAATGCCTGATGACAAAAGACACATTACTGCGCAGGGTTTAAGCCATGTATCCTACTGAGCACGCTTCTCGTTTGTTCTGTTGCAGTTTTCGTTATCAGCATCTGACGTCACAGCAATAAAACCTTGCTCCTCTGGTATTAATGCTCCGGAAACCTTTCCGGTGTGGTTTTCCAGGAGTGCTGTTCTTTAAATACAAACGGTAATATTACAGGGGAAAGAGATTGTATACACATCTGAGCTCCTTTTGGTTGCTGAAAGTAGTTTTCCTATCCGAATGAGTTTTGGTTTGCGTTAAAACTGGGTATAATAAATGGTTATTTTAATTATGTTTACAAGATGGGAAGACTAGGGAATCTATGCATCTTGCGCGTGGATGAAATCGGTTAAAAACACTAGGACATTTAATCAATGTATCTGCTAAAATATACAGTTATCTTTGTGTTTAGCATAATTTCAAAACAGAGATATAGACTGTCTTCGTGGTCGAGTGGTCAACGACCCGACTTCTGACCCGGCGGTCCCGGGTTTGATTCCCGGCTGGGGAGGGGAATTTTTCTTTATTTCCTATGCCTCACAAAGTCTGGAAGTATGAATGGATGTGCCTTTGAGGAAAATAAAACCATTTAAACCAAACGTAAAAAAAATCCGATATGTTCCATTCACATGACTTTCTCTACTTCTGTGTAACAAATTATTGTTAATAAGCTTATTCTTCTATTTGTTTCAAGCTAATCGAGAAAAAATTAGCAGAAATAGTTTTATTACTTGCTTCCTTGTAAGTAGAAGCGAAATATGGGAATATCATAGATTAAAGTGAAGTCAAAAGCTGGTTACTAGGTGACTGAAGTTCCTTTGTATGGACACGAATTGACAAATTCCTGTATGAGAAAAGTATACGTTTTTCAAAGCTGAAACCAAAAACAAGGAATATCTCAAAAACGATCAACTTCTCGAAAAAAAAATCATGTAACATAAATTATGTGTTTTAATGTGCTCTACATTTTTTGTATGGTAAGTTTTTGTCCATTTCTTATAGTTTAGCTGTTATGCAAAATTCCTCCAGAATAAAGTAGTCTTCACAGGCTATTCTCAGAAAATTCAAGATATACATATTATTTGTCAGGTAAATATCTTTAATATACGATATTTTAATCAAAAACGTTAGCCATTTTTGAGAAAATCAAAATGTTCGAAAAAAGTTCCATGTAAAGGGTAGTTCGGGGTGGGGGATTTTCTTGCAAATCTTCGTGTCGCATCCTTGGAAGATACCAAACTTAAATACCAAGTTTGGTGTTTAACAGTCTTTTCGTTTTTGAGCTATGCTGTCCACAGACACACAGACAGACACAGAGACAGATGCACATACACACACACTGACCTCTTTCCAAAAATGTCTTTTTGGATTCAGCGGGACCCAAAACGTGTATTTCCGGTGAAATCTCGGTATCGAATTTTTGGGTGGAATGCAATACCTTTTCTATACATTGTATACATAGTACGTGTAGAGAAAGTAAAAAAGAACGTACAGACGAGTTGTTTCATGTGCAAAGCCCCCGATATGACCTTAAGTGTTAAAGGGGGCTATAAAAATGACACAATAATAAAAACAAACAAACAAAAATACGAAATATAAGCCACCGAACTGATGGCGTTGACGGTAATTTCTGTTCCCCGCATTCAGGAGGTCCCGGGTCAAATACTACGGTTGACTGGGTTTCAGGCATGGTTTTTCTCAGTCGCTAAGATTGATGTTAAATACCATGCGAGTAAAACTACATATTTACCTTTTCTACACATACTATGTGCATAGTGTATAAAGAAGGCGTTGTATTGCACCCAAAAATTCAATACCGAGATTTCTCCGGAAATTTCATAAAAAAAAAAAAAAAACATTTTTAGAAAAATGTCCGTGTGTGTCTGTGTGTGTTTCTGTGGGCAGCATAGCTCAATAACAAAAAGTTCTTTTTGAGATATTCCTTGTTATTGGTTTCAGTTTTAAAATACTTATACTTTTCTCGTACGGGAATTTGTCAACTCCTATGCATATAAGCAAAGGAACTTCAATCATATCTATAATAATCGCTTTTCAAAGATTTCATTAACGCTTTAGCCTATGGTACTTCCTTGTTTTGTTCTACTTAAAACAAAGGAAGTAATGAAAAAAATTTCTGCCTAATATTTTTTCCATTAGCATGAAGTAAATAGAAGCATAAGCTTTGTAACAATAATTTGTTGCACAGATGTAGAGAAAGTCATATAATGGAACACATCAGATTTTTATTTTCTCAAATTGTACATTGCAGAGAAGGTGTTGTATTCGACCCAAAATTTCGATACCGACATTTAACCTAAAATTAATGTTTTGAGACTCCTGAATAAAAAACAACGCATTTTAATTTCTCTACACGTACTATGTACACAGTGTATAGAGAAGGTATTGCATTCCACCCAAACATTCGATACCAAGATTTCACCGGAAATACAGCTATAGGGCCACCTATATATATATATATCATATAAATTATTTTTAGAAAAAGGTCCGTGTGTTCGCGCGTCTATGAGCACAATAACTCAAAAACGAAAAGTCGGTGTAATACCAACCTTGGTATTTAAGTTATGTTCTAGGATGCGACACGAAATTTTGAGAAAATCCCCCCACCCCAAACTACCCTTTGCAGGGAAAATATTTTAAAAAATGTGATTTCTTATAATTGGCTCTAACGATTTTGATTAAAATATCGTATATTATAGATATTTACATGATAAATAAAATGTGCATCTTGAATATTCTGGGAATAGCCTATGAAGACTACTTTATTGTGGATGAATTTTACGGAATTTTGAATAACTGCTAAACCGTAAGAGATGGACAAAAATTTACTACACAAAAAATGTAGAGCATCTTAAAACACACAGTTTGCGTTATATACATTTTTCGTCGAGTTGATAGTTTTTTAGATATTCCTTGTTTTGGTTTCAGCTTTAAAAACCTTATACTTTTCTCATTGAGGAATTTTTGAACTCCTGTCCATACAAACAAAGGAATTTAGTCATATAACGGCCAACTTTTGGCTATCATTTTAACCTATGTTATTCCCTTATTTGGCTTCTACTTACAACGAAGTAATAAGACTATTTCTGCTAATTTTTTCTCCATTAGCATGAAGTAAATAGAAGTATAAGCTTTTTAACAATAATTTGTTGCAGAGATGTAGATGAAACATTAGATTTTTTTAGACAAAAACATAACTTTCTCTAGGAGTGTATTTTTTTTTATTCAGAAGGTTTCAAAATATATATTTCCGGTGGAACACAATACCTCTTCTACTTACTTTGTACATTGTGCTACAATGTACATTAATATAAAACCAATGTGTATAACCCAAGCCGAAATACCTTTATTTGTTTGATCCGATATTCAACATTAAATCCTGAAACTAATTCAGATTCCCCTTCAGCAAAATCAAATGGTCTACAATTTGTTTCAGCAAGACATGAAGCAAATGAAACATTACATAAAGGTAAATATAAAAATAAAAACCAAATTCCCATCTGCTAGTCAGGAAGTTTACGCATGGATAGTCTTAACATTTGTGCACGATGCGCGACTAGTTGGCAGGCTGAGGGCAGCCCGACGGTGTGTTAGTGTGTTCCTATTCTTGCAAGAATTTCACCACGTAATGACGGGAATGAGGGGTTTGCAGGATGAGACTGCGGAGTGACAGGAGGTAGCAAGTGTGCTCCTCAACGGTTGCCAGTCATGGTGTAACGGCCCTTGTGCACCGCTGGTGTAATTATTTTACAAAATATTTATTTTTAATTTGAAATGTTGAAGTCCAAGCAACTCTTGAAGGATTATAAGGAGTTTAGCCGTAGCAGTAATTGGAGGTGCTCCTTCGTTACCGGGGATGCCCGTAAGCCATGCGGGGAAGTCGGTATCACCTGAAGTGGCAGTTTCTGGGATTCTAATCCCCAAGAAACCTGACGACGGCGCTCCGATGGAATGGTAAACCTTCGTTGAATGTTATTACCCGACGCCTAATCGCACCTCCAGGTGTCCTGAGGCTTCGTGCAGGAAATCCTAGAGGTACAGATTAGATCACCCAAAGGTATATGTACCCGTTGAAGCAACAGCAGACTGTAGTCTGCCGCCATGCCCCAGAACTCGCAGGCGTAGATTAACATGGGGACTATGAGAGCCCTAAAAAGGCGCAACTTAAGGGTAACCTGCATCCTGGATTTCAGCAACGTGTACAAAGACGCCGCAGCCCCAGTACCCAAAAGTGACGCCTTTATCAGGCTTCACCCCCAAGTAGGTGATGGTGTTCGTCCATTCAATCCTTCGTCTGAAGTACGTGAATGAAGGGAAGTTTGCGGGAAATCGGCGCTTGGTGAAGAGGATAGCGTGGCTTTTCTCCGGGTTGATGGGTAACTGCCAACGCTCGCATGGAGAAGGCAGAGGTGTCTCTGAATGGGATTGATGGCTCTGCGTGGGTTTTTGTTTGTACAGAATAACAGCATGTCATCAACATATTGAGCTACGTTGACGTTCTGTTCTGTTGGAAGGTCGGTCACGTAGACGCTGAAAAGCGTGGGGATAATACAGAGCCTTCGAAGAAGCAGATAGATTTGTGAAGGAGGGACCAATTTTTCAGGCGAACCACTGTGAAGCTAATATACCCAAACACTACAAACAGAAATGTCCCTAGTAATCATGCGATCTAAGCAGCGGCACCTACCTTGTCCGGCGACGACGCCGTTCTGACCGGCGAACTTCCCCATCGCCTCCATGCGTATGGCGTCCACGGGCACGGCCTGGTGTTGAGGCATCTTGGCGTCACCAGTTCACCCTCTTAGAACACTTCTACACATGCGGCTGAAAATGCAGACGAGCATCTAGCTACAGGTTCTGTACTACTGGATATGTGCACACAAATGTAACAGTGTGGCCAAAACTCATCATAACAACTTTCAGTTTTAACACATAACTTTGTTAAGATATATCACTCTTTTATTAGTACAATTACTTTATTTCTGCTGACTTTTAATAGCCCTTACATTCAGTAATTAGAAAATACTGGGTCTCCAGGTTTATTCGGTCTTTAGCAACAATGTGTTTAAAGCATGACGCCATTATTAATTAAAGAGCAGGTGCAGATTGATCCTTGTACTGCATGCGTTACCGACTTCGTACAAGCGTTGGAAAAACATCTCTTTTTTTCCAGCACATTTTGTGGTCATTGTATAAAGAGTATTTTTACTTTATCTACACGTACTATGTACGCAGTGTATAGAGAAGGTATTAAACCACATCCAAAGATTCGATTTTTGGAAAAAGTTTCGTGTGTGTGCGTGCATAGAGACGGTATTGTATTGCACACAAAAATACGATACCGAGATTTCACCGGAAATATATGTTTTCAGACCCCCTGACTCCAAAAAAAGTATTTTTAGAAAAATTTCCGTGTGCATAGCTCAAAAACGAAAAGACCGTTAAATACCAAACTTGGTATTTAGGTTTGGTATCTTCCAAGGGTGCGACATGAAGATTTTCAAGAAAATACCCTCACCCCCATGGATTTTTTTTTCTCGAAAATATTGATTTTCTCAAAAATGGCTCTAACGATTTTGATTAAAATGTCTTATATTTAAGATATTTACATGACAAATAAAATGTATACCTTGAATTTTCTGGGAATAGCCTCTGAAGACATGTTTATTCTGGCTAAATTTTGCCGAATTTTGCTTAACTGCTAACCCGTAAGAGATACACAAAAACTTTACCATACAAAAAATGTAGATCTTGTCAAAACACACAATTTATGTCCTTTACATTTTTATTGTGGAGGTAACCGTTTCTGAGATATTCCTTGTTATTAGTTTCAGTTGTGAAGTGCTTATATTTTTCTCAGACAGTTAGTGTCCGTTTTTCTTTTGTTCTAATCCCGGCCAAGCGATTTGAAATGACAATCGCGTAACGACAGCTTTTAAAACATATTGGTTTGGCCTAGTGTATTCACTTATATTCTTTCTACTTATACGGAACTAAGCAACAAGGACATTTTGCTAATAATTATCTCGATTAGCAAGGTGCAGAAAGAAGAATAATCTTATGTAGAGCAGCTAGAGAAAGTTGTGTGAGTGTAACACATCGGATTTTTACTTTCTCTATACGCACTATGTATATAGTGTATAGAGAATGTATTGCACTCCACCAAAAATTTGATATCGAGATTTCACCGGAAATATATGTTTTAGGGTACCCTGTATCCAAAAAAAGTATTTTCACAAAAAGGTCCGTGTGTGTGTGTGTGTGTTTGTGTGTCCGTATGTCACTGTGTCCGTGTGTCTGTGAACATGGTAACTCAAAAATGAAAAGTCGATAAAATACCAAACTTGGTATTTAAGTTTAATATCTTCCGGAAATGCGAAACGAAGATTTTGAGATTTTTGAGAAAAATCACCCACATTCCAAACTACCCTTTACATGGAACTTTTTTCTAAAAGTATTTTCTAAAAAATGGCTCTAACGATTTTGAGTAAAATATCGTATATTAAAGATATTTACCTGACAAATAAAATGTATATTTTGAATTTTCTGGGAATAGCCTCTGAAGACTACTTTATTCTGAGTGAATTTTACGGAATTTTGTATAACTGCTAAACCGTAAGAAATTGAGGAAAACTTACCACTCAAAAATGTAGAGCACATTAAAACACACACTTTATGTTGTATACATTTTTTTCGTGGAGTTGATCGTTTTTTTTTAGATATTCCTTGTTTTTGTTTCAGCTTCGAAACTTTTCTCATACAGGAGTTTGTCAACTCCTGTCCATACAAATAAAGGAACTTAAGTCACATAGCAAACAGCTTTTCACTATCACTGCAACCAGCTTTTCACTATCACTTTAACCTATGGTACTGCCTTATTTCGGTTCTACTTACAAGGAAGCAAGTAATAGGACTGTTTCTGTTAATTTTTTTCGATTATCATGTAGTAAATAGAAGTATAAATTTGTTAACAATAATTTGTTGCAGAGATGTAGAGAAATTCATGTGAATGGATCACATCAGATGGTTTTGCTTCCTTTTCAATATTTACATTTGGAGCGCTTGTATATTTGCAATTGCAAAATTTATGCTGATAGGTAACTCAATAATTAATTGGACGGTTATTGTGACTAGAGGACTTTAAAATGCACATCTTCCTCATTTCAATAAACGCTTATTCATATTCTTTATATTGGCCGTGCCGTGGCCCAGTGGTTAGACTAGTCTCGCAGATTTCTGGTGGACAGGGGCGGGTTTTCTTCGGGTTCTCTGGTTTCCCTCACCTCACATTCCACCGGTGCTCTATCTTCATTCCATGTATCGTCCATGTACCATAGCTTGCGATGTCATAGTTGTACAACCGGCGTTAAACACCACCAAAAAAATCAGTATTTCATTCACATGAATTTCTCTATATCTCTATAATAAATTGTTTATTTTATTTTATTTCGTGTCGCTTTAACAACAAGGTCAAATCGCGACTACAATAAATTTTACAATTCTTTACATAAATGTGTTTCATTAAGAAAGTTCAGTACATTCTTCGAGAAGGCTGGATCACTAAGAGTGGTTAACATAGTTGCTGGAATACTGCATCTGGTTCTTGCATCATCGTAGAAACGGCAGCTGGTGAGAATGTGAGTGACTGTAAGTGGAGAGTGACAATAGTTGCACTTGGGGGTGAAGATCGCCGGACAGAAGATAAGAATGAGTGAGAGCAGTGTGTCCGAGACGTAGGCGAGATAGAAGAACTTGATGACGACGTTTGTAATGTGTGAGGGGATAAACAGAAGCGGACAGGCATCACGTAGTTTGTCTCTAGTTGAGGTGAACCACTGTTGCTTCCATTGCCGGAGAATGGTGCCACGCATAAAACGGTTGAAGTCTTGGTGAGGAATCCTGAGGTCCAATAAGTTGGAAGGGTGTCGTGTTGCTTCCTTAGCTGCTGCATCGGCGCTCTCGGGTATGCCAGCATGGGAAGGTACCCACACAAGCAAGACCTGCTTACCCGAGGTAGATAACTTGTGATAGAGTAAAGCACCAGGTTATTGGTGTCAGTTCGCTGTTGAAGATTGAGAAGAGCACTCATCGAATCTGTGAAGATGGTGAAGGAGAGAGCAGTGGCTTCAAAGACGTACTCCAAAGCGAGACGAATAGCTATCAGTTCACAAGATAGACAGGAATTGCGGTAAGCCATCTGTGTAATTTTGTTTTGTAATGAGGATTGTGAGGTACAAAGGGCTCTGAATTCTGTAATGAATTGTTGTTAGAAAGCTTATTCTGCTATTTACTTGATGCTAATCGGGAAAAAATATCAGGAAGGGTCTTATTACTTGCTTCCTTGTAAATAGAAAGGAAATAAGGGAATATACTAGCTAAATCGATAGTTTAAAGTTTTTAAAAGCTGATTACTATGTGATTTGTATTTTTGTTTAATGCCCGCCTTTACTAATTGTGACACCGCAGGCGAAGACTTTTGTGTGTATGGAAATGCCATATCAGAAAAGTATAAGTATTCTAAAGCTGAAACTAGTAACAAGGAATATCTAAAAAACGGACAACCTCTCGAAAAAATGTATATAACAATATATTGTGTCTTTTAACGAACTCTACATTTTAGTGTGGTTAGTTTTTGTCTATTATCAGTTATGCAAAATTCTGCAAAATTCACTCAGAATAAACATTCCCAGAAAATTGAAGATATGTCATGTAAGTATCTTAAATATAAGAGATTTTAATCAAATTCTTTAGAAAATTTTCGAAATTTTTTCCATGTAAAAGGTAGTTGAGGGTGGGGGGATTTTCTTGAAAATCTTCGTGTCGCATCCTTGCAAGATACCAAACTTAAATGCCAAGTTTGGTATTTAACGGTCTATTCGTTTTTAAGCTATATTGTCCACACACGCACACACACAGACACAGACAGAAAAATGTAGATGTAAATGTTTTATTTATGGACGTTCTTAATGCTGTGGTTCTCAGCGTCCCATTCTATATTGGGCGTAAAAGACCGCTTAATTTTGCCTTTTATCAGGCTTGAGGTGTAAATCTACGACACGGGACCAACGGCTTTACTTCCCTTCCGAAGGAAGCTATCTAAGGATTCCTCCGCCGGGTTTGAAGCCGCGATCTTGGGTGTATGGTAACCATTACACCACGGAGAACGACTATATACACACACATAGTATAGTACATTGTACGTATAGAGAAAGTAATGAATATAAATAAAATAGACGTTACAGAAAGGCAGATACGCAACTAAGGCTGTTTGTCCGATGTAGTTAGTGTTACCATCATGTAATGTCTTGTGTTACACTGGCTAAAACAAATGTTGTCTTCATTCACTGGTTAGTTTGTATTAGGAAGACCAGTTGATCAACCTGCCTTTACTTAAATTAAAAAAAGAAACAGTATTGTTCACTGATTCGCTTTTTACTTTTGGAGGCGAAAATTTGCGACGAAATAAAAGCGAATATGTATGCTATTTATGGGGACCTCCATAACCAATAACGGGTTGCTTTCAATGAATCTACTTTAAAGAAGGCAAAGGTGGTCCGAATTGTCGGGAAGTCATGACGATTTTTTGGATTATGAAGAGTTTATTCTGATTGACTTCTTAGAGAAAGGAAAAGCGAATACTGGACGATACTATAGTGAGTTATTGGTCAGATTCGACAAGAATTTGGAGGAAAAGAAAGTGTAATTTTCCACGAGAACACACCAGCACATTCATCCGGAGTAACTAATACCAAGCTGTATGAATTGCTTTTTCGATGCTGTGTTTGGAGCTATTTATGCAAAATCCGAAGAATTTTTAGCACCCTGTTCTTACCGTGAATGAGACCTGGATTCATCATTATACTCCGGAAACTAACCAACAACCAAAAAATGGCCTGCTTCCAATGAATCTGCTCCGAAGAAAGCGAAGGTAGTCCGATTTGCCGGAAAGTAATGGTGACGAATTTTTGGAATACGAAAGGTTTCATTCTCACTGACTTCTTAGAAAAAAAATCGATTACTAGACAATACTACAGTGAGTTATTGGTCCGATTCGACAGGAATTTGGAAGCCCCATTTAAAGAAGAAGAAAGCATTATTTACTACGAGAACACACTAGCACATTCATCCGGAGTAGCTACCACCAATCAGTATGAATTGCTTTTTCAACTTCGATGCTGTGTATGGAGCTATTTATGCGAAATCCGAAGAACTTTTAGCGCCATGTTCTCACCGTGAATGAGACCTGGATTCATCATTATACTCCGGAAACTAACCAACAACCAAAAAATGACTTGCTTCCGATGAGGCTGCTCCAAAGAAAACAAAGATAATCCGATTAGCCGGAAAAGTGATGCTGACGAATTTTTGGGATACGAAAGGTGTCATTCTCACTGACTTCTTAGAAAAAGGAAAATCGATTACTGGACAATACTAATGTGAGTCATTGGTACGATTCGGCAAGAATTTGGAGGCCCCATTTAGAGAAGAGGGAAGCGTTATTTACCACGAGAAAACACCAGCACATTCATCCGGAGTTGTCACAGCCAAGCTGCATGATTGCCTTATGAATTGTTGCGCAACCCTTATATTTGTCCAACATGGCTGCCTGCGATTTCTTCTTTATCCCAAACATGAAGAAATGGGCCGTGGGGATAACATTTAGAACAAATGATGTCACCGTCGAGACAGATATGTATTTTGCGGATAGAGTATTATCACACCGAGCCACGTTGCTCAGACGTTTTGTCTCGGACTGACATTTGGGTTTGGGAGGCTATGGATTCGATTTCCGTGACCGACCTTATTGACCCAAGGGTTTTTCGGGGTTTTCCCGCGTCACTAGGCGAATGCTGGGGAGTTTTCTTCATTTCCCCAAACTTCCCGTTCATTCCATTACAATTTCATTCAACCGGTCTCTTTCAGAGTTGTGTCAGCGAGGACTGCGGTACTGGCGCCCATTCGTGATGGTGAATGCGGCGGCGTGGTGGCACTGGAGTTGTCTGTAGCACCTAGGGGGTTTGGTCAAACATTGAGATTGGACTCTTAGCACTTCCCGCATCGAGATGAGCTGCTTGGACTATGTTAGGAACCCTCCATGGCGGCTATTTCCCTACAGTCTGGCTTCGGCCACCCGTCTATTATACTCTCATTTCAACCTATAATCCTGGTGTCTGATGTACTAAAAGCCCTGGCGGCTGTAGTGTGCAACACAAATATCATGAGCCCGCAAAGAAACATTGTTAAAGTTTTATAAGATTCTAGCAATGCCTGTTTTATTTATACCTATAGAGTTAATGTTGGACTCTGAATAATTATAGTTTTAATACCTTTAGAGGTTACTGAGATGAATAGGGAGGGTCAGACTGAACAATTCAATGCATAGCCGGGATTTGAACCACGGATCTCCCGGTCTGTAGCCGGTTGCTCTTCCACGAGCTACCATGGCAACGTGCCAGAATAGCATTGAATTTCTTAACTGACTCGCATGTTTCCCGGTAAACCAGAAGGTGTTCTCAAATTATTTTGATATGATAACCCCGATGGCGACTTATAATTGTAAGTACTCAAGATAATTTTAATTGTTTTCCCACAGAAACCGTGTGTAGACAGGAGTTGGATAAGTAGAGTCAGACTGAAAAAAAAATCTGATGTGTACCATTCACATGACTTTCTCTATATCCCTGCAACAAATTATTCTTAAAAAGCTTATACTTCTATTTACTTTATGCTAATCAGAAAAATTTAACAGAAATATACTTATTACTTGCTCCCTTGTAAGTAGAAGCGAAATAAGGGACTACCATAGGTTAAAATGATAGTCAAAAGCTGGTTGCTATGTCAATGAAGTTCCTTTGTTTATATGGATCGGAGTTGACAAGTTCCTGTATGAGAAAAATATAAGTTTTTCATAGCAGAAACCAAAAATAAGGAATGTCTCAAAAACGACGAACTCCACGGAAAAAAATTATATAGCATAAATTGTGTGTTATAACGTGCTCTACATTTTTTGTGTGGTAAGTTTTTGTCCATCTCTTACGGTTTAGCAGTTATTCAAAATTCAGTAAAATTCTCCAGAATAAACTACTCATTCAGAGGCAATTCCTAGAAAATTCAAGATATACATTTTATTTGTCAGGTAAATATGTTTAATATACGAAATTTTAATCAAAATCTTTAGAGCCATTTTTGAGAAAATCAAAATTTTTTAAAAAAGTTCCATGTAAAGGGTAGTTGGGTGTGGGGAGATTTTTCTCAAAATCTTCGTGTCGCATCCCTGGAAGATACTAAACTTAAATACCAAGTTTGGTATTTTACCGACTTTTCGTTTTTGAGTTATCGTGTTCACAGACACACGGACACACACACACACGGATCTTTTTTGAAAATGCTTTTTTTTTTTTTTTTTTTGGATATTGGGGACCCTAAAACATATATTTCCGGTGAAATCTCGGTATCGAATTTTTGGATGGAGTGCAATACCTTCTCTATACACTATATACATAGTGCGTATAGAGAAAGTAATAATGATTTGAGAACACCTTGTGGTTTACCGGGAATCATGCGAGTCAGTTGAGAAATTCAATGCAATGCCGGTATGTTGCCATGGTAGCTCAGTGGTAGAGCAACCGGCTGAAATTTTCAGTCTGACTCTCCTTATCCAACTCCTGTCCTACACACGGTTTCTGTGAGAAAACATTTAACATTATCTTACTGAGTTGAAGTTTTTTCTTTAAATTTGTAGCAGGCTGTACTTTTAGTGGAGCGAAGATATAAAGAAATAATTAGGAATAGACTACAGAAAAAAAATGGTATTACCATGTTTAGAGGATGGACATTATGGCATTTCTCAAAGAGCACTGAATTGTAAACCTAATGGTCGAATACATTCTTTAGAAGATGGATTGAGCAATTCTAATTTGCAGTCGATACAGTCATTAGTGGTCTAATCCCTGCTGGATGATGATAATGGTGGCGATGAAACCTGAGACGGAACGACCAGATCGCCAACACCAAATTAACACATTCCCTTCGACTGAATAAAACAACCGAACCTGAATGCAAAATCTGTCACACTGACGTCTCTGTGTGCCAATTCTCTCCTGACCACTGCATCTTCATCAGAGAACAGAATGCAGTCTACCAGACATATTATTTCTGATGCAAAATCTTCAAAAATGCTTCTATGTAAAAAGTAGTTTATGGGGGAACTTTCTTGAAAATGTTCATGTCACATCTTTTGAAGTTACTAAACTTAAATACCAAGTTTGGGTTTTAGTGGTCTTTTTTCTAAAACTTCTTTATTTCGGGCCCAGGGTACCTCAAAAAATATATTTCCAGTGAAATCTCGTCATCTAATTTTTGGCTGGAATAGAATACCTTCTCTGTACATTATATATACATACAAACACACACACACACACACACACACACACATATATATGGGCTAGGGAACCATACCATACCAAAAAGGCCCCATATTACTACGATACCAGAGTACTTCTTAAATTCCTAAAAGCAATACATTTAAATAATTTGATATAATGTAACACATCTTCTTACCGAACTTCATGAAGTTGCATGGTTGTTAATGTTAAATTGTTTTATTCATGTAAATGCCGTCACCAACATCATTTCTATATGACTTACTATGTTGTAAGTTAAAGCAACACAAAATAAATTTACAAATTAAGAAATATAGACTGAAAAAGTCAATGGCATAGCCGGGATATTTGAACCGCGGATCTCCCAGTCTCTAGCCTGTTGCTCTACCGCTGAGCTACCATGGCATTAAATTTCTCAACTAACTTGATCCTATTATTATTATTATTATTATTATTATTATTAAGCTAATTATTATCAGACATAGGAATTTCCAATGTTAACCACACCCAAACCATATGTAGCCAGTAGCTAGAGACTGGGAGATCCGTAGTTCAAATCCCGGCTCTGGCATTGAATTTTTCAGTCTGACTCTGCCTATCCAACTCCTGTCCTACTCACGGTTTATGTGAGAAAACAATAAAAATTATCAAAATATAATATACAGTTATTCTGGTCCAAAAGGAATTGCTGGACCATTTTCAGATATTCCATAGTATTATTGTACAGTTCTTACAAATTTAATTTTGGATTTGGTTCTTTTTGCCGTAAAAGAATAAAAAGGTGTACGAACCTTTATTTATTATCAAATAAAACTAACTAGCAATGATAATACAATTTGTAATATTTATTTTGAAATTTACCTTTTTTTTTGCCGGAAATTAATATTATTTAATATTATATTCCAATATTATATATATGTGTGTGTGTGTATTGTTTCGAGTTCATGCCCAATTATTGTATATATTTGGTGTTTATTGATATGAAGTTTAAAGAACCTTTTCATTTTTGCAGCAAAGTGTTGATTTTGACGGCCTCTAAATACGAGATTTTGTATGTTTTACAAGAAAAAAACTATTTGTTACGATTCAGCAAACATTTTAAGTATACACTATCTTCTACTGCTCAATTTTAGAATTTTTGGATTTGGTGCCTTTTAGGAACGTGCTCAAGTTCAACAAAAAACAGTAACCGTTTATTTTATTAAGAAGCTACCTAATTCAGCTGTTCATTACAAATAGGTATAGGAATTTCTAATCATTAAGTCCGGACGAAAGAAAATAGTTGAACTGTTGTTGGACTAGGCGGAGACGTCGCAAATAACAAAAACAGCCCGATCCTTAATGCCTTGTTTACCTATCGTCCGTGATCCTTGGGCGCTGTTGATTATGTTGTTTGTGCTGCAATATGGTTTGAGTGTGGTTAACTTGAAGCCAACTGCTTAGGAATTCCTATGTCTGATGATGATGATAATAATAACAATAATAGGATCGCCTAGCCAAAAAGGTCATCTTCACTTCTACTCAAACTGGAAATTTGATGTGAAGTTACCAGAGCTTGCCCTAATTCTCAGCCATCATGCAGTATATATACATATATCCTGGTAGCCATAGAAACAAAATATACAAACATCTTGTGCGGGAAATCATCGATATTTTTAAAACCCAATATAACATCAATATAGATGATAGCTTAAATAACATTTGCACGCCCCAAAAAGAAAATTAATAATTAAATTAACCGACTATAGGGCCAGTATGAACACTTTTTGTCTTCCTCCGCATCCAACTCATTCCTACTAACCCTAAATGCATGCTATTACCATCAAAGGTTTGGAAAATCCCACTCAGTCGACATAACCCTGAAGAGGGAAGCTTCGAAACATGAGATTCCATATCCCTAATCTTTAGGATGTGGTTTAAGCTATAAAATAGTTTAGTAATGAACAACAGTAGCCTCGAAGGCTTGCACCACGAATTCTCAACCTATGGTACTTGTAGCTTTGCTGGTATGTGACATACAAACAAAAAAATTAAAAAAATAAATTAAACCTAAATTAAGCGGAGTCGAATTGTCCTATCTTGCCAAAGTTAAAGTTTGACCCATTTTCTCAGCAAATATTTAACATATTAGCTAAATTTTTCAATGTGAATTCAGTACATGTTGGTCGATGAAAAATGTAACTCTTCTGTTCATTAGAAGCAAAGCTATGATTTTTTTAAATATATCTCTTAAAATTTTATGCAAAAAAGGATAACTTTTGAATTTTAATAAAATAACTAGTACATATACATAAAAACATCATTATAATAAAGCCTTTTTAGGTGAAAATATGTGGTAGGAATTTCAGTTCTTAATGCCAATTAGTTTCTGAGATAATGGGGAATTTATTTACAGAAGTTTACTTCTTCAGAAATAACTTTCAAACATAAAAATTAAAAACAAAATGTAACCTAACTTTTCAAACACAACTTCGCAGTATTTCGAAACTCTCACACGAAGAAAATAGCCAATGCTGCAAATAGCTAAAGTAAAACTACCCCATCAAAATAAAGAAAATATCTCTCGTCTAACACTAATATTTAAAAATTTATGTTTTACCCAGTGAATTTATCAAAATATTGTAAAACACTACTATGCAGGATTATTTAAACGAATTTTTTAAAAGTTTACAATTAGCGTACCTCTACGAAAGTAATGAGTGTGAGATTTGGAATATTCATATGCAATTAAAATATGGGAATGGAAAAAAGTATGAAAATCCCATTTTGACTGCCCTTACAAGTATACAATCTCTCATATAAATTATTAATATTCATAAAATTAGAGATAGAATAAAGAAAATGGGTAGTGCACTAAAATGTTAACAAATAAAATGAATTGAAGATTTGTTTCAAAACAAAACAACGAACATTCGACTATAACTAAACGGATGCAACAGATTTTACGTTATTATTAAAAATAAATTTCTGTGCGACACTGCAGAAGAATAAGCGAAAGTTTAATTTCATTCCTACGACAATAGAAGAACACAAGTAAAATGTATTTGATCAGACAATGGGAAAGGTTTTTGTCGTGCTTTTAACTGCAGGAAACAGCTACCGCTCATTCAAGAAAACGGGTGAGCTACATTATTATCAGACTGATAAACAAACCTATAGCCGCAATTAGGACCACAGATATTTGTGTTTCCGTGCCGTTGCACTAACCATATCTGCTACAATGGCAACATGACGGCACTGACTATATTCCCAACTGACTCGCATTTTCTCCGGTAGGCGACGTTTTCCTAGACGTCAAAAGGTTTTTGCGATAACACACGGCAATTACTATATTTTCTCCATAATAACATTATTTTAATACATTTAAGGGTAGTCGAAATGCCCTATCTTGCCAATGTTAAACTCTGTTCATTAGAAGCAAAGGTATGCATTTTTAAAATAAAGCTCTTAAAATTTTATGTAAACTGATGATTTTTAAATTTTTAAAAAATAGCTATTTCCATATACATAAAAACTTTTACGTTAAAATAAAGCCCATTTAGGTGCAATTTTGTGGTAAAAATCTCAGCTCTTAGTGCTCATTAGTTTCTCAGGTAATGGGGCATGTATATAGAACATTTTACTACTTCAGAAACTGCTTTCAAATATAAAATTAAAAAAAAGAAAAATGAAACCTAACTTTCCAAACACAACTTCTCAGTATTTCGAAACTGTAACAAGAAGGAAATATGGGCGGGATGTCAATGCTTCGAATAGCTGAAGTAAAACTTTCCGATCAAAATAAAAATCAGATCTCTTCTCTAACATTAATACTTGCAAAGTTATTACTGTTTTAACCAAGTGAGTAGTAAAATGTTCTAAAAACTACCACGCAGGATTACTTTAAACAATATTTTTAAACAATTTTCAATTACATCTATGAAAATTACACCAAAAATGAGCGGGAGATTCGAAATATTCTTATGAAACTAAAACATGAAAATGGAAAAAAATCGATTTCCCTTAACGAAACAGTTCATCGAATAGGAGTGTATATAACAAATTTCTCCAACAAATATATAATCTCAATAACAAGAAACACTAAATAAACCACCACTCTGGTTACAAATGTGAATATGTGCTTACTTCAAGTCTTGTACCACGCAATTACGCATTTCCTTAGTAAATTTTGCTTACTGGTACAAATACATTTTTGGGTTACATATAATGTTATAAAAAGATTCGTTAAGAAAATATAATCAATATAGCTTTATTAATTGCTCTTTCGTAGATAGAAAAAGTAGGATCAGAATATAAAACTATGTAAATTTGTGTCACATGGATATTTTTATTATATGGTAACTTGGAACTCGTAGCTCGGATAGCAGAGCAGTGGTACGGGAAGATAAACATAGGTGGTTCACGAATCAACTGAAATTATTTATCGTGCAATTCGATGTAATCTGATATTAATGAAATTTTATAATTTATGAATTAAGTAAAATTTATGCTGTTGTAAAATGATTTGATAAAATACTTTAGTATATTAATACTGTGAAGGAAATTTAAAGGATTATGATGGCACTGAATTTTTTACTCTGCTTCTACCTTTCCAATATCACTTCAGAATTGAGATGACCTGAAATAAATTCTATTATCAGTGTTTTGCAAGAAAAAGAATATAAAGAAAGTTGTCAATCCCTTTCAAGTAATGTAAAATTGCAAATTTTTAAAATACTTTTCACTTTACGTGGTTCATTTGTGTATATCTCAATTCCATGTAAATTACTTTTTACATTTGTTTGTAATACCAAACTTGTATTGTTTTCTCTAGTTAATTTTAGGGTGGTTGTTCATGTCGTTTGTTCATTTCAAATGACATGTATATTATATAGGTAAGACAATTTTGCCCAACCACTGTACACACTGTTTCTTTTACATCCCCATCCTTCCTTCGTGCCTGGCCAGAAACGACTACTGTTCATTAGTTACGGTTTCAGCAACAGATTTTTTACATATAACCAATGCAAGACGGAACATGTAGAGCGTGTCTTATAGCCACTAAGGTAAAATGCTTGTTTCCCACCCATCATTGTTCACTTTGTTCAATGTAATAAGAGGTGGGTGTGTAATTAATGAATAAGGAAGTTAAGCCAACATTATAGTATATTATGCAACGAGACTATAATGGTAGTAATTATAACACGGGTATTATTATTATTATTATTATTATTATTATCATACGAACGTTTTAATTACCAATTATATTCAAGCTTCACACGACTATTTATGCTCGACCATGTATCTATATTAAAGGTTTCATAAGTATGCATGTCTGGTTTGAGTGATGTGTTACAATCATTATTCATTTATCTATGGTTACAATACAATGACCTTGTAGCACCTATGTCAAACAAATTTGCCACCATTGTGAGACGTACTACGCAGACGCAGAAATATTGATTACTTCCGTATAAACAGCTGTTAACATGTGACACACTTAAACTAAAAAAAAAAAAAAAGTATAGACAATGAAAACTAGAACAAATTGAATTTATTGAAATATCATTTACAACTAATACTAATGATCATATGAATGCAACTGACTATTTAAAATATAGGCTATTTATTGTACAATTAGTGAGATGAATTTGAGGGAATGAGCTTTGTTGTAATTTAAGGTGAATTGATGTTAATTGGTGCGTTTTCTTTTTCTACTGATTTTAGTATTGTGGCAACAAGTTAGCTAACATTGAGTGCTTTTGACGAAATTTCTGGGGGTGTAAGTTGAATGTTACTAGTGTCAGACATTTTGACTCATTTCTACACTCGTGCTAGTATCGTTGTCGATAGAAACGAGAATAATATTTCACAATGTTACGTGGCCACTTCTGATTGGCCGAACAGCAATATTTTAATGAACAGGTGTACTTTTACGAGGGCCATTAAAGTACTGCTACTACTCGTATAAATATATACTATATTTTGGCATGATTGAGCATAAAATAAAGAAGAACATTATAGGCTCTAAAAGCATTGATATATTTTTTGCTCTCGAAGTATAAGTAGCTGAAAAATATTGGAAAACTTGGTATATACAACCACTATTCAAAACTATTACAACTATTTTATAAAACTAATGTTTTCTCAAACTGAAAAAAACATTAGTAGGTATGTATTATCTACAATTCTCATTTGACAGTTTTTGCAATCTTGTAATAAGAAGATGCATTATGAAGTTAACAAACTACCAAAGTTTTTAAAAAATCAGAGTGTTATGATGATGTGTTTGGCCACCACTAATATATTTGCGTCATATCGATCTGCAATTACACTACACTATTATTGGTAAAGGTGACAAGCAGGCATAACAAGGGGTTCAAAATACATTCACTTTCATTTTGACAAAAGATGCTTTAATTAGGTAATGGAACATTGCACCATCTTTCTTCAAAATGTCCGCGAACGAGAATAAAGTCTACGTCTTAAAGTTACCAGACATAAAAACTAAATTGTTTAGACATTATAATATAACTAAGGTACACCGACTACAAAATCATTAATAATACAGAATACAGTTAATACATTATAATAATACATTAATAATACAGTTTGGTGTTTAACCGACTTTTTGTCTTTAAGTTATCGTGTTCACAGATACACACACGCATTCTTTTTTCCAAAAATGCTTTTTTGGTTACAAAGGACCCTAAAATGTCTATTTCCGGTGAAATCTCGGTATCGAATTTTTGGGTGGATAGCAATATCTTTTCTATATACTACGTACATAATACGTGTAGAGAAAGTAAAAAGGTGTGTATGTGACATTATATTCTAAAAATAAATATCTGTTAAATACCAAACTTTATATTTAAGTTCATCAAGTACGCACTACAAAGATTTTCAAGAAAATCCCCTCGATGGAAACATTTTCGAAAGTTTTGATTATCCAAAATGTGGCTGTAAAGATTTTGCCTAAAATGTCATACATTCTGTCAAGAAAGTACCGGGAATTGATCATTTAAAAATCCTGTTTAAAAAGGGGATTCGAAATTATTGTTGTCGCTAAGTTGGTACTACTTTCCTCTATACCCGCGCGGAGTTTGATCGTCATCTGTCATCTAGTTTGTTTACAGTTAGCCATTTTGTTAGTTCATCTCAAAGGTGATTTGCGATTTTACGATGGATACAAATATTGAACAAAGAGTCTGTCTCAAATTTTGCATTGCAAATGGTATTTCATGTGCCGAATCGCTGACAATGTTACACAGGGCTTACGGTGAATCAACTTTATCAAAAACACGTGCATATGAGTGGTACAGCGCATTCAAAAGCGGTCGAGATGTGGTGGAAGATTTGTCTCGCTCTGGTAGGCCATCAACGGCTTCAACTGAACTGAAAATTGTCTTTAGGTCTGAGAGAGATTGCCGCTGAACTTTCTGTATCTCACGAATCGATTCGTACCATTTTAAACGATTGTTTGGGCATGGCACGCGTTGCAGCTCGGTTAGTTCCGAAAGACTTGAATTTTCTACAAAAACTCAATCGCATAAGGATTGCTGAAGACATGCTAGAAATAGCCAGTTCCGACCGCACATTCATGAAACGCTTTGTAACTGGTGATGAGACGTGGGTTTACGAGTTTGATACTCAAACCAGTCAACAAACTTCCGAATGGCACCTTCCAACTGAACCGAAACCTAAAAGGGTAAGTCAAACTCGATCAAAACTGAGTCATCTTGACAGTTTTTTTTCGATTATCGCGGTGTCGTGCACTCAGAGTTCTTGCCAAAAGGTTAGACGGTAAATAAAGACTATTATCTGAGCGTTATGCGGCGTTTGAGAGAACAAATACGGCGAAAAAGGCCAGATTTGTGGGACAACAGATCATGGATTCTGCACCACGATAAAGCACCAGCTCACAAGGCTATTATTGCGAACGAATTTCTGGCCAAAAACTCAACAAATCTCATCGAACAAGCACATTATTCACCTGATCCGGCTGCTGCTGATTTCTTTCTCTTTCCAAAACTCAAGCTACCACCTCGAGGCACCCGTTTTCAGTCGATAGAAGACAAAGGAAAATTTGCGGCGACAATTGACATCGATTCCTAAAAGTGCCTACAAAAAATGTTTTGATGGTTGGGTTATTCGTTGGCATAAATGTATAATTTCAGAAGGGGCCTACTTTGAAGGAGATAAAATAAAATTGGATGAATAATACATTTTTTGTGTTTTAATGGAAAATTTCAGAAGATCTCTTCAATATGGATGATTTTGCCTAACTCGAAAACCATATGAGATAGACATAATAATACTATTCCAAATATCTTTAAAGCAGACAGTTTGTGAGATACTTGTTTAAATGTGGAGTTAATAGATTTCGAGATATTCCTTATTACTGGTTTAAATTTTAAAATACTTTTACTTTCTAATACCAAAAGTTGTGCATTTTTATTTTTTTTCACCTAGCCATGTAGAGAGAACCGAATTTCAATGTAGGTCGTATAGCGATATTTTAAAACACTTGCATATCGATTTAGTCTAGTATATTCGCCCATTTCCCTTCTAAGTACAAGGAACTAAGAATTAAGACTATTTCTGCCATTTTTATCTCGATTAGCATGAAGTAGATAGAAGAATTATCTTTGGAAAGAATAGTTTAACAGAAAATCTGATGTGTTTCATTCACATGACTTTCTCTACATCTCTGCAACAAATTATTGTTAAAGCTTCTATTTAGTTCACGCTAAATTAGCAGAACTATTATTATTATTATTATTACTTGCTTCCTTGTACGTAGAAGCGAATAAGGGAGTACCACAGGTTAAAGTGATAGTCAAAAGCTGGTTGCTATGTGACTGAAGTTCCTTTGTATGGACAGGAGTTGACAAATTCCTGTGTGAGAAAACTATGTCTTTTAAAGCTGAAAACAATAACAAGGAACTCCACGGAAAAAGTATATATAAGTGGAGTACAAAAATATATATGACATAAATTGTGTGTTTTATCGTGATCTACATTTTGGTGTCGTAAGTTTTTGTTTACTTTTTACCGTTTATCATCTATGCAAAATTCAATAAAAATCATTCAGAATAAAGAGATCTTAAGAGGCTATTCTCAGAAAATTCAAGATCTACATTTTATTTGACATGTAAATATCTTAAATATGAGATAACTTAATCAAATTCTTTAGAACCATTTTTTAGAATATCAAAATTTTTGAAATTTTTTCCATGTAAATGGTAGTATGAGCTGAGGGGGGACTTTCTTGAAAATCTTTGTGTCGCATCCTTGGAAGATACTACACTTAAATACCAAGTTTTGTATTTAATGGTATTTTCGTTTTTGAGCTATGTTGTACACACATACACAGTGACCTTTTTACAAAAATGCTTTTTTTTATTCAGGGGGGCCCAAGGCATGTATTTCCGGTGAAATCTAGGCATCGAATTTTTGGGTGCAATACAATAGCTTCTCTATACACTATGAACATAGTACGTGTAGAGAAAGTAAAAAAAAGGGAAGGCCATGCGATGGAACAAATACGATTTTTATACTTCCTAGCATAAGAGATTACATCATCATTAAAAGCCGAAAACAGACTTTTGTTACCAATAAGTATTTCATCCCCTCCCTCCTTTTCAAGCTGGCTGCCTTATTCTGCTGATTGCTGGCTCGTTAAACCCTTGACCTGCCACAAAAGTGGACCACTTTATGTGGTTTCTTTAAGCTCCTTTAAGCTTTCTCTTAGATTGCACCTCTTCAACGGTAAAGTGTTTTTATCCATTAGGTTTTGACGTTACAAATGCATGCACAGTAAGCTGGGCAGCTATATGACGTACTATTTGTTAAACTGTTAGATTATAACGTGAAAATTTTACTTTTTCTACACGTACTATATATAGTGTATAGAGAAGGTATTGCATTCCACCCAAAAATTTGATACCGAGATTTCACCGGAAATAGACATTTTAGGGTCCGCTGTATTAAAAATAAACTTATGTGTTCCATTCATATGACTTTCTTTACATCTTTGCAACAAATTATTTTTAAAAAGCTTATGCCTCTATTTACTTTATGATAATCGAGAAAAAATTAGTAGAAATAGTGTTATTATTTGCTTCCTTGTAAGTAGAAGCGAAATAAGGTAGTACCATAGGTTAAAGTGATAGTCAAAAGCTGGTTGCTATGTGACTGAAGATCCTTTGTTTGTATGGACAGGAATTGACACATTCCTGTATGAGAAAAGTAAGAAAACAAGGAATATCTAAAAAACGATGAACTCCACGAAACAACTGTATATAACGTAAAGGTTGTGTTTTAAGTGCTCTGCATTTTTTGTGCAGTAAGTTTTTAATAAGGCTTACGGTTTAGCAGTTATTCAAAATTCCGTAAAATGTTGTCAGAATAAAGTAGTCTTCAGAGGCTATTCCCAGAAAATTCAAGATATACATTTTATTTGCCATGTAAATATCTTAAATATAAGAGATTTTAATCAAAATCGTTACAGCCACTTTTTAGAAAATCAAAATTTTCGAAAAAAGTTCCATGTAAAGGGTAGTTGGGGATGGGGGAATTTTCTTGAAAATCTTTGTGTCACATCCTTGGAAGGTACCAAACTTAAATACTAAGTTTAGTTTTTAAAGGTCATTTCATTTTTGAGCTATGCTGCCCACAGACACACACACACACACAGATACACAATGGACATTTTTCTAAAAATGCTTTCTTTTTTTGGATTCAGGGGTCTCAAAACATGTATTTCCGGTGAAATGTCGGTATCGAATTTTGGGTGCATTACAATACCTTCTCTATAAGCTATGTACATATTAGTATAGAGAAAGTAAAAAATGTATTTTTAGAAAAATATTTATGTGGCTGTGAACACGCCAACTTATAAACGAAAAGTGGGGAAAATATCAAACTTCGTATTTGAGTTTATTATCTTCCAAGGATGCGGCATGAATATTTACAAGAAAATCCCCCTACCCATAAGTACCCTTTGCTTGGAAAATTTTTCGGAAATTTTTATTTTCTCAAAAATAACTAACAATTTTAATTGAAATATCGTATATTAGAGACATTTACCTGACAAAATGTATATCTTGAATTTTCTTGGAATTCCCTCTGAAGATCTCTTTACTCTGGATGTATTTTGTAGGATTTTGAATAACTTGTAAACTGTAAGAGATAGACAAAAACTTATTACACAAAATATGTAGATCTCGTTGAAATACACAATTTATGTGGTAGACATTTTTTTGTGGAGTTGATCATTTTTGAGATATTCCTTGTTATTGTTTTGTTTTAAAATACTTATAATTTTCTTATACAGAATTTGTCAACTCCTGTCCATACAAAGGAACTTCAGTCACATAGCAACCGGCTATGACTTTAACATATGGTACTCATTTATTTCTCTTCTACTTACAAGGAAGCAAGTAATAGGATTATTTCTGCTATTTTTTTCTAAATTAGCATGAAGTAAATAGAAGCATAATCTTTTTAACAATAATTTGTTGCAGAGATATAGAGAAAATCGTGTGAATGGAACATATATTTTTTATCAAATCTCAACTTATTAATCCTATTTTACGAAAGCATGTTAGAGTTTTAGAATAGCGTCCAATTAGATGGTCTAGTTCTGCTAATAAGTGCTATTGTGTCGATAAACAAAATGCTATCATTGTTTACAAATACATTATTGTGAGTGAGAGTTTTAAAATATGGAATGTTTGTAACCTGGTCAAGTAAATTTCGAATGGTATTTACTGTGATTATTTTAGGGATAAAATCAAAACAGACTGTATTGAAACACACCGAATAAACAAGCCAGTCCTATACATTATTCTGAACAAGTTGGAAGTTTGATGTCAAACTTTAAAACTATTTTAGAGATATATAACTAGGGTCGGCTGATAAGTCCGGGCCTCTCAATGAAAACAGCATTTAAAAAACATTTTTGCTGTATTTCTCAATATAATCTCCAGAAAGGCTAATACATTTGTCATATCGGTCTTCTAATTTAATTAAGCCATCTCTGTAGTGTGATTTATCAAGGTCCTCAAAATAGCTGTTTACCGCATCAATGACCTCCTCGTTGCTGTGAAATCTTCGTCCTCCAAGACTTTTTTTGAGGTGTGGGAGCAGGTGATAGTCACTGGGTGCTAGATCTGACAAATAGGGTAGATGTTCAAGCAATTCTAACTTTAATTCGCAAATTTTCTTCATAGCAACGACTGAACGAGGGCCGGAGCATTGTGGTGGTGAAACATTTTTTTTTTTTTTCCAAATAAGGTCTTTTTCTTTTCATCTCATCACTCAAACGTTGCAGTAAGCTTGTGTTAGTAGTCACTAGTGATACTTTTACCCTTTAGCAAGTAATCAATTAAAATAATTCCCTGTGCATCCCAGAAAACACTCGCCATAAACTTGTTAGCTGACAAAATTGATTTGCCTTTTTTGGAATGGGTTTACAGGCGCAATTCACTGTTTTGACTGTGATTTACTTTCTAGAGTGTAGTGATGTATCCATGGTAAGCCGTCTAAAAAATTCATTGGGATTTTTACGATAGAGCTCCACATTCATAACAGAAACTGTTTTTCTTTGCAACTTTTGATCAGGTGTCAACAAACGCGGCACCCATCTTGCACAGACCTTGTGAAAGCCCAAAACATTATATAAAATATGACTTACACGTTCTTTTGATATGTTTACAGCCTATGCTATCTAAAACAGCTTTAATCTGCGGTCTGTCAGTACTAAGCGATTCATTTTTTTTCAATGGTCTCCGGAGGTTCACTTCTACAGGGCATCCAGAGCGAGGCTCATCACTAGTGCTCGTACGTCCCATTTTAAACTGTGCAACCCACCTTTTAATCATTGATTTGAAGGGGCATAGTCTTTCAGTGTTCTGCCCATTTCCTTCTTGATTTCTTTAGGCGTTAATCCTTTCAAATGGGAGTATTTAATCACTTCTCGTTTTTCCAAATCCTCCATTTTCGTGAAAACTCTAAAGTGTCTTGTTTAAAATGTTGTCATTCGAAAACTAAACAAGCTATTGGCCTGTAACTATGGATGCAAGCTAGTGTAGAGTTAAACTACCGTCTAACTGGCCAAGTGGTGCCATATCTGTGTGAGACCCAGGACTTATCAGCCGACCCGCGTATATATGACAATTATGTAACTTTGTGAATAGGCAATGCGCGAATCATAGTATGTATGGTGCCACACTCGCTATTCAGAGGATGTTCTTGCACCCACGTGCCATCAAAACAAACTAGTTTTTAATTTGTATTATAAACAAAGCTGATCTAGCTTTCAGGTAAAGGTGAAAAGGGCAGTTACCTACTCGAAAGAATACTTATCACCTGGAGAGTTTCGAGGTTGCTCGTGGACGCGAAACATACTTATTTTTCCCTCACGACGGGTATATTGTGCTTATTATTCTAATCATTTTATAATTATTCTAATAGTACAATGCTGTTAAATGTACACATTTTTCATTTACTATTACGTTAGAGATAGTGGCATAAACTTCTTGTCCCACTGCAAAATATATTTTTGATTAACTTTATCCACAACCCTTTTGTGACATTCTGAAAATATTCTTGGTTCTGCTGTCCTTATCAGTTTCTTGCCTCCATCCTGCTAGGAGGACTGCCTAAAAACAACTGTGTAGCAGTGTACGAAACCGAGCTTATTTCCCCCTAGTATTTCTTTCCGCTCATTGTGTGCTAGGATCAAACGGTATGTTGGAAGAATAAACAAATAACTAAGGTATACATTCTTCAGGGTGGATTCGCAAGGCAAGAAATCCCTTAATATTAGCTAACCACTTGGTATGTTACATGGCGGTAAGTTTACGAAAACACTTCTCAATCAACCCGTGTCACCTGCGATAGCGTGGTCCAGGCAGGCGGCTTTGTTCCCGGGTTGTACCTCTATTGACACTAAGAACTATAATTTCGAGTCACATATGATCTGAGTAACAAGCTCATATCTTGGTGAGGTGTCGTTTCGAAACATTTTAAATATATAATAATCAATCGAGTGGGGTGGGTCTGAGACTCGCATTTGGCATTTTGCACATTTGATTCCTATTGGGCCAGCCACTCTGAATGTATTTTTTCCAGGTCGATGAATGAATGCTGTGATGAATTATACAGCTGCGGAAATGTAATATGAGAAAATTGTAGAATTGAAGGTAGAGGTGGGGATGGCACGATTAGAACGATGGGTAAACTGTATTTTTACTTTCTCTACACGTACTATTATATAGTGTATAGAGAAGGTATTGCACTCCACCTAAAATTCGATACCGAGATGGCACCGGAAATATACGTTTTAGAGTTCCCTGTATCCAAGAACAGTATTTTCAGAAAAAGGCCCGTGTGTGTGTGTGTGTGTGTGTGTGTGTGTGTGTCCGTGTGTCTGTGAACACGATAACTCAAAAACGAAAAGTCGGTAAAATACCAAACTTGGTATTTAAGATTAGTATCTTCCAGGGATGCGACACGAAGATTTTAAGAAACATCCCCCCACTCCAAACTACCCGTTACGTGGAAAAAATTTTGAAAATTTTTATTTTTTCAAAAATGGCTATAACGATTTGATTAAAATTTCGTATATTAAAGATATTTACCTGATAAACAAAATGCATATTTTGAATTTTCTGGGAATAGCCTCTCAAGACTACTTTATTCTGGATGAATTTTACGGAATTTTGCATAACTCCTAAACCATAAGAGATGGACAAAAACTTAACACACAAAAAGTGTAGAGCACATTAAAACACACAATTTATGTTATATACATTTTGTTCATGGAATTGATCGTTTTAAAGAAATTCCTTGTTTTTTTGTTCCAGCTTTGACAAATTTGTACTTTTCTCATGCAGGAATTTGTCAACGCCTGTCCATACAAACAAAGGAACTTCAGTCACATAGCAATCAGCCTTTGGCTATCAGTTTAACCTATATTACTCCCTTATTCCGCTTCTACTTACAAAGAAGCAAGTAATAAGAATATTTCTGCTAATTTTTTCTCGATTAGAATGAAGTAAATAGGAGCATAGGCTTTTTAACAATAATTTGTTGCAGAGATGTAGATAAAGTCATGTGAATGGAACACGTCAGATTTTTTCACTTTCTGTAGCACCGTATGTACAATGTATATAGTGGATAGGGAAGGTATTGTATTCCCCCCAATAATGCGATACCGAAATTTCACCGGAAATACATGTTTTACGGCCCTTGAATCCAAAAAAAGAATTTTTAGAAAAAAATAGCGTCTGTGTATGTGTGTACGTGTGTGTGTGTGTGTGTGTGGACAGCATAGCTCAAAACTGCCGGTCCCCATGGCCGCGCTCGCTAAGGCGTCCCGCTTTGGTGCTTCGTAGCGCTGGGGATCGTGGGTTCGAGTCCCGCCTTGGGCATGGGTGTTATATGTTTGTGTATATGTGTGTGTTGTAAAAGTAAGAAAACAGTAATAATACGGCAAAACAAAGTAAAAAGAAAAAAAGGTAAGTAGGGTATACAGTATCGGAGTCCTGATCAGACTCCGGTACTGTATTTTAATAAAAAAAAAAAAAAAAAAAACCGGTTTGGCATCTTCCAAGGAGGTGACACGAAGATTTTCAAGACAATCACACCACCCCTAACTACCCTTTACATGGAAACATGTTCGAAAATTTTGTTTTTCTTAAAAATAGCTCTAACGATTTTGAATAAATTACCACATATTAAAGCCATTTCCATCACAAATAAAATGTATATCTTAAATGTTCTGGGAATAGCTTCTGAACACCTGTTTATTCTGCATGAATTTTGCTGGATTTTGCATAACTAGTAAACCGTAAGAGATAGACAAAAACTTACTACAAAAAATGTAGATCTCGTTAAAATACACAATTTATGTCATATACATTTTTTTCGTGGAGTTTACTGTTTTCGAGATATTCCTTGTTATTATTTTCAGTTGTAAAGTACTTATACTTTTCTCAGACAGGAAGTGTCCGTTTTTGCATAGTTCTACTCCTGGCCAAGCAAAGTAGCGATTTGCAATTTTAAAACATTTGACTATCACTTAAGCATAAGGCATTCCTTTGGTTCTGTTCTACTTATAAGGAACTAAGTAATAAGAACATTCTGCTAACGTTTATCTTGATTAGCATGGTGTAGAAAGAAGATCTTTTGTAAGAAGTTTATTTGTAGAACAGCTAGAGAAAGTCATATGAGTGTAACACATCAAGTTTTTTCTGGTTTTATGGTCTCTATGCGACACGAGACAGACGGTAGTCAAATAAGGCGGAATCAAATGGTAGTGCCCAATCTAGCGCTGCTTTTCGATATTATTATTATTGTTATTATTATTATATTTTTTTACTTTCTCTACACGAACCTACTATGTATATAGTGTATAGACAAATTATTGTATTCCACCCAAAACTTCAATACTCAAATTTCAACGGAAATATATGCTTTTGTGGTCCTCTGAGACCAAAAGAAGCATTTTCAGAAAAAGGTCTGCGCGCGCGAGAGTACGTGCGTGTGTGTGTGTGTGTGTGTGTGTGTGTGTGTGTGCATAGCTCAAAACGAAAATTTACCAAATGTTGTATTTAAATACGTTCCAAGTATGGGACACGAAGCTTTTCAAGAACCCCCCCCCCCCAAATCTCAAACTACTCTTTACATGGAAAACGTCTAAACAGTTTGTTTTACTCAAAAACAGCTCTAATGATTTTGATTCAAGTACCGTATATGAAAGATGTTTACATGACAAACAAAACGTATATCTTCAATTTTCTGAAAATAGCCTCTCAAGAACTCTTCATTCTGCATGTTTTTTTTTTTTTTTTTTGCATAACTGCTAAATTGTAAGAGCTAAACAAAAACTTAGTTCACAAAAGATGTAGATCTCGTGAAAACACACAGTTTACATATTTTTTGTTGAATTAACTGCTTCCGAAATATTCCTTGTTATTGTTTTCAATTTTATACTACGTAATATTCTCAAACGGGAGGTCACATTTCGTTTCATCTCTCTTGTTTTACTTCTTGCCGTGCAAAGCGAACCGAACTTTAGTTGTTTCATATACCGATATTTTTTAAAAGATTTGACCATGACTTTAGCCTAGATTATTCCCTTATTTCTCTTCTACTTACAAGGAAGCAAGTAATTAAGATAATTTCTGCTAATGATTATCTCGATTAACAATACGTAATTAAAGGAACTTTTGCAAGAATAGTTTGTTTGCGGAACAGGTAGAGAAAGTCATGTGAATATAACACATCAGGTTTTTAGTTTTTAGACCTTCGGTTCTAACGCAAGCATCTACATTATAACATTCGGTATTTACCTAAAGAACTTCTGTGTAGCCTTCTTTAGATATGTAATTAACTAAAATATAACATTTTCTATTCAACCCATATTGTTGTTGGAATAAATTGCTTGGGTTAATATTATTTGGGAGGGGAATTATATTTTTATATAAACTTATATTTTATGACTTATAATATCTTTGAGAAATTATTCTTTTTAAAAACTACCTACAATATGCTTTTTAACCTTATTTAAGTGTTCATTCCGCATTGGCGAAGCTTCTCAAAACACAAACAACTGTTTCAAATTTGCCGCCAAATATGCAAAGTCTTAGAGCAGAAAAACTGTGTTACCAGAAACACTTCTTGTGTGTGATTCACGGATTTTTCATTATTATTGTTGCTATTTCTGACATAATTATACATACTATTTAACGTTTATCTTCGTTTATTAATTATGCAATTTAGATACATAGAATAATGTTTTTTACTTTCTCTACACAGTACGTAGGTAGAGAAGGTATTGCACTCTCGATACAGATATTTCACCGGAAATACAGATTTTAGGGTCCCCTGTATCCAAATAAAGCATTCTTAGAAAAAGGTCTGTGCGCGTGACTGAGTGTGTGTGTCCGTGTATCTGTGAGAACGATAACTCAAAAAGTAAAAGTCTGTAAAATACCAAACTTGGTGTTTAAATTCAGTATCTTCCAAGGATGCGCACGAAGATTTTCAAAAAAAAAAAAAAATCGCCCCACCCTCTACTACCCTTTACATGGAATATTTTTGAAAATTTTGAATTTCTCAAAAATGGTTCTAACGATTTTGATTAAAATGCCATATATTTAAGATATATCCATGACATTGGGAATAGCCTCTGAAGACCACTTCGTTCTAGCTAACTTCTCTTTAACTTTTGTATAACTGGTAGACTGTAAGAGGTAGACAAAAACTTATTTCACAGAATTGTATAAAAAAAAACAAAAAAAAAACAAACACACACACACACACAATTTATGTCATGTTCATTTTTTTATAGAGTTAAGCGTTTTTGAGATATTCCGAATTATTGATTATAATTTTAAGGTATTTAAACTTTTCTTGCAAACTGGAAGTATCTTTCTTATCGACTCTTTTGTTTAGCTACTCCTAGCAAGCTAAGAGAACTGAATTTCAGTTGTTTCACATAACGACCGGTTTTTAAAACAATTCACTATCGCTTTAGCGTGTGCATTCCTTTATTTCTCTTCTACTTACAAAGAAGCAAGCATTAAGAAACTTCTGGAAATGTTTATCATGATGATTTAATAATAATTTCTTGCAAGAAAAGTTCGCGGGATAAGTAGAGGAAGTCATGTGAATGGAACACACAAGCTTTTTTGCAACAAATATGGCTCTAAAATTTAACTTATAGAATAATTACACCATAAAAGAGAATCAATTAATGTGCCATTCTATGGAAGAGTAGAAAGTGTTAGAAGAAAAGCCTTTTACCAATCTAAAAAGTAAATACCCATATCCAGAATATACCCGTTATTGATTTTTTAACTTCCAATACTGAACACTTTTCTCAAATGGAAAGCAGTTATTCACTTTTCTCATCCGTGTCATGTAAATAAAATATTTAACCATTGCTTTAGTCTAACCTATTACATCGCCCTCCGTGGTGTAATGGTTACCATACTAACTTCATATAACCAAGGTCGCGCGTTCAAGCCCAGCGGAGGACGATGGAATTTTTCGGGTGCAAAAACTCTTAGCATGGCTTCCTTCGGAAGGGAAGTAAACCCGTTGGTCCCGTGCCGTAGATTTACGGCACGTAAAAGAACCTCAAGCCTAATAGAGAGGCCTCTGAGCAAAATTAAGCGGTCTTTCACGCTCGATTTAGAATGGGACTTTGAGAACCACAATAGTTAAAGAGCGTCCATAAATAACACGACATTTACATTTTTTTAGCCTATTACCTCATTATGCTATTAAGTAATAAGACCATGTTTGATTAGGCCGATATACAGAGTGATTTATAACGAGCTGACACATTTCTTTCATGAATTGTTTCAAAACGTGTTATGCTAGCGACAACTTATTATACCTGATTTGTAGAGGAATTTTGGGAGATTATTTACCTGTATAACAAATGTTGAAAATGTCCTCCAGCCTGCATAAGGCACAACTCAACACGTCGTTCCATGTTACTGACCACTCGCTGGAGGACTCTGTTGTCAATAGCTTGAATCTCCTTTGTGATGTGGTGCTTCAGATCGTCCAATATCTGGGAACGTATGGCATAAACCCTGTCTTTTAAGTAACCCCATAGAAAGAAATCCGGCGATATCAAATCTGGAGATCTCGGTGGTCACAGGTTTCTGGAAATCATCCGGTCGTCAAAGAAACTTGCATGATGTATGGCATGTAGCGCCATCTTGCTGAAAATATCCTTGACTCAGCTCTACATCGTACTGCATTTTCACGTTGACTACAAGAACAAAATGTCGCAACAGCTGCCAACAATGCAATTAGGAATAAAACATCTGCGCATCTAGTGACAAGGAATCAAAACTCCATAGCATTCTGCTTAATGTGGTGCTTTAATTGGGTCATTGAATGAATTTCCAACGGAATAATTAAAGAAAGAAATGTGTCAGTTCTACATAAATCACTCTGTAGAAGAATAAGCTTTTGCAAGAACAGTTCGATGAATAGGAAGAGAATTTATTCAATACAATAGGAAATCTTCCCAATTTCATTGCTCCATCTCTTCAGACACATTAAATTACCACGAAAATAAACTACTGACTACCACAGAGTGTTCATATGGAAACTGATCACACGGTATTATGGGCAAAGAATCAATTCCTGTTGGCTCACCTACTCCCTCACAACCCTCACTCTCGACGGACTTCCTCCTTCACTTACCACGTAGTCATTACTGGCAGTAGTCCACATTCCTTTAGAATTATGAGAAGAAAAACTTATATTTTGTAATTAAATATAATTTGAAATACGAAACAGAATTTCGCGTTAGTGAAGAATTAATCGTGAAGTTTCCTGCACAATTGCCTCCTTCCAGAACCTCAATTCACAATCTTGGGTTATATTTGGGACTACTGTCAGTGCAAAACAAGAATCACATCCGAAGATGTACAATGATAGCAAAAGAAAAAGAAAAAAAAAACTGATGTGTTCCATTCACATGACTTTCTCTACATCTCTGCAACAAATTATTGTTAAAAAGCTTATGCTTCTTTTTACTTCATGCTAATCGAGAAAATTAAGCAGAAATAGTCTTATTACTTGCTTCTTTGTAACTAGAAGCGAAATAAGGGATTATCATAGGTTAAAGTGATAGTCAAAAGCTGTCTGCTATGTGACTGCAGGAATTGAAAAATTCCTGTATGAAAAAACTAAGTTTTTCAAAGCATGTATATGACAAAAATTGTGTCTTTTATAGTGATGTACATTTTTTGTGTAGTAACTTTTTGTCTATCTCCTTAAAGTTTACTATTTATGTTAAGTTCAACAAAAAAATCATCTGGAATAAAGATGTCTTCAGTGGTGTTCCCAGGAAATTCAAGATATACATTTTATTTGGTATGTGAATATTTTAAATATAAGAGATTTTAATCAAAATCGTTTGTCATTTTTGAGAAAATCCAAAATTTCGAAATTTTTTCCATGAAAAGAGTAGTTTGGAATGGGGGGATTTTCTTGAAAATCTTCGTGTCGCACATTTAGAGGATACCAAACTCAAATACCAAGTTTGATAATTAACGGTCTTTTCATTTTTGGGCTATGCTGTCCACAGACACGCAAACACACACACACGCGCACACGGATCTTCTTCCAAAAATGCAGGTCAGCATTCTGGAGGTCCCAAGTTCGATTCCCATTGATGGGCCACCCAAACATGTTTTCTTAGGTATGCATCGCCACAAATATTCCTGTTCCTTATTATTTACGATATTTCATTTGCTTCTCATGTTTCAGGTTGGAGGATTAGGCGCGTGGATGTCGTGGAGTTGGCCTCCGGTGTGAAATGAACCTCCAGCAGGATCCCTCCAAGGAGACACTTGTGTTTTTTTTTCCGGCATCCAATTTCCATCTGAAGGTGTTAGGGACCCCTCCTGCCGATTTGAATCTGATCACCCTCTATGTTCTTTAACTTCAAACCTCCCTTTCGGAAGTTCAGCAGATGTACAATGGGGCTCCTACGAGTATAGTTACGAAATCGTCTCTTATCGGTTTTTAGGATTCCTGATAATACATTTTCTTTTAATTTTTGACCGATCAACAGGATTGCTTTACAGGCCATTGATAATAATTATTAACAATATGATAATAGCAAATTACATGTTGGAATTTGACCAATAAAATTCCTCTATCGTAAACAAACAAAAAATCATAAGAAATTCACTGATGTTAAATAATATCTACTTATAAGTAACAATGAATAGTACACATTAAGTAAATAATGAAATACAATAATGACAGAAAGTGCGTGGTAACAAATTAAGTAATGAATATAAAGCTATATATACAAAACATATAAAACATTTTCTGCAATGTAATTTATTCAAGGTGAGAAAATTCGCTGTCATCGGATTGGCTGAGTAAATTCTCCTGGGATAATTGCCTTTTTACTTTCTCTTCACATACTACGTACATAGTATATATAGGGAAGGTACTGTAATGCACCCAAAAATTCAATACCGAGATTTCACCGGAAATACATGTTTTGGATTCCCCTGAATCAAAGAGCATTTCTGGAAAAAGGTCCGTGAGTGTGCGTGTGTGTGTGTCTGTGGACATAGCTCAAAAACCAAAAGACCGTTAAATACCGAACTTGGTATTTAATTTGGTATCTTGTAAGGATGCGACACGAAGATTTTCAAGAAAATCCCCTGACAAATTAACCTTTACATGGAACTTTTTTTGAAAATTATGATTTTCTCAAAAATGGCTCTAACGATTTTGATTAAAATATCGTATATCAAAGACATTTACCTGACAAATAATATGTATATCTTGAATTTTCTGGGAATAGCCTCTGAGGACTGGATGAATTTTACGGAATTTTGCATAACTGCTACACCGTAAGAGATAAACAAAAACTTACCACACAAAATTAGGGCACATTAAAACGCACCATTTATGTTATATACATTTTGTTTCATGGAGTTGATCGTTTTTGAGATATTCCTTGTTTTTGGTTTCAGCTTTGAAAAACTTTTACTTTTCTCATGCAGGACTATCACTTTAACCTATGGTACTCCCTTATTCCGCTTCTACTTACAAATAAGCAAGTAATGAGCATATTTATGCTAAATTTTTCTCGATTAGCATGAACTAAATAGAAGTATAAGCTTTTTAACAATAATTTATTGCAGAGATTTAGAGAAAATTATGCGAATGGAACACATCAGACTTCTTTTTTTGTTTTTTGTTAAAACACTGTCCAACTACTATAGGTAGTTCTTAAATTCCAATTCTATATTGGACGCGAAAGGCTGAAAATGTTGCTCACAGATCCGTATTTGGCTTAAGTTATTTTAAGTGACATAAATCTACCGCTAAGAATTTTTGTGCACGAAAAATCTATTGCTCTCCACCGAATTTGAGCCCGCGATCTCGGGAACTAGAGGTTGAGTCCTATCGGTAATAGACCCTTCAATGGATACTGCATGACGCTGACATCCTCGTCGTTCTGAAAATGTCTTTCATGAAGGACATGTTTTAATAGAAGACCAAGAGAGCCAAGTCAGGGCTGTATGGTGGAGTGCGTACTACTGTCAACCAGTATTGCGACTTATGCTACGTTCACCATGAGATAACCCCAGACGCAAAGAAACACCATTTACAACGCAATCGTAAGCGCAATGCAAGTTACATGCGAATATCTTCCAAGCGCTCCGCAAGTTACAAACTGAATAACGTAACCAACAATATCGCTCAATGTTTTACAAATAAATATGTTATAAAATTACACACTAACAACTGACGCTCGCGGCAGTAACGTCATAGTAATTGCTCATTCAAAATTATTGAAAATAGTACAAGCATAGGGACTTCAGAAAGTAATAAAGCTTCACATTTAATAAACTAAGAAATATCTCACTGCGTCTATGATTTATTAGAACTAAGAAGTCTAGACATAAATGATAGTTACATACATTAAATCAAAGAAGGATTCGCAAGGAAACTGTCATAACCTCTTGAGGGAAATTAGAGATGGCGCGGCACTTCACGGCCAAATAGAAGAGCATGCATGTACAGCAGGCCCTGAAAAATCTTCCAGTCCGATTGTTTGTTATTGAATTCATAGGTAATACATAGAGAAAAGAAGCAGAATTCCTACTCTTTGCATGCAGTGCAAGCATAAAGTTTGGCGTTTGCAAAGTTTTACGTTGCATTCCGTTGCGTCGTGCGTGTTTCTATGTGAATGCTTACATTAAATAATATGAGTCCAAACTCTTGCGCTTACGTTGCGTCTGCGCTTGCATTTCATTGTGAATGTAGCATTATTCAGACCTCCTTAAACTTGTATGAGGAAAGCGCGGTCGTGTTAAATCAACATTATTGCTTATGTGTTATGACGCCGACGTCGTTGGAAACGCCTCTTGAGTGCAGTTAACATGTTGATGTATGCTTCTGAATTAATGGCATTGCTCTTTGACATTACATCAATGAGAATCACACCATCTCAGTCCCAAAACACTGTCATCATAACCTTACCGCTGCAGAACCACCTTCTGATGCCTTCATCCTCTGTGTTCTACGCCAACAGTGCTCTTGTTACGAAACGATTTGTGATTAATAATAATAATAATAATGTTTGAGTCCAGATACCAATTTACATAGGTTAAGACCAGGTCATAAATACAATTACAATATTAAGATGTACAATTATTCACAAATTACACATTGACAATATACATAACTTTCATATATTGGCCAACAATGAAAATGTTTCCGGCTTAAAAATAGTTAATTCTTATAAATTTACACATACTGAATTAAGAAATCAACATAAAAATGACAGATTAGTTCTTGCTTTGGAGATAAAGTGACATTTCATTTTTATATCAACATTCTTAGTTTGAGCGAAAGTTTGTTTTGGGAGTTGGCGCTCCTGCCCAATAACAATATACAGATGCTCTTAAGCTGTTTGTAAGTCATAATCATAGATTCAGTTGCTATTACTGTGAGTTTCACATAGTTTCTGCTGTAATTAATGCAGACTTTCTGGACTGAGAGTGCTTTTCGTATAAATGCCACAAAAATGTGTAAATATGGTGGAACATTATTGTTACATTTGTGGTGAAATAACATTTTCCTCACAGAAACGCGATCTGATGCCTCCTGTGAAGACAGCCTATCAGCATTACTTCGGTATGAAAGTAGGGCACCAGGATAAGTCTTGGGCTCCAAATATATGTTGCAAAGCATGCTCAGGTACGCTGAGAGAATGGCTGGAAAATAAGAATCGATCTATGGCTTTTGCGGTGCCTACGAAAAAAATCTGATGTGTACCATTCACATGACTTTCTCTATATCTCTACAACAAATTATTGTTAAAATGCTAATACTTTTATTTACTTCGTGATAACCATAAAAAAATAGCAGAAATAGTCTTATTACTTTCTCATAGTACGTGTAGAGAAAGTAAAATTTTGTCAAAGATATGAACCAAAAAGAAGGGCTTTTAAGTACATAAGAGATACATTTCCAAAATTAAGAGAGGCAAAAGTTAAGGGCCATAAGTTCGAGAACTTGTAAAGAATCCTGCATTTGACCAAGTTTTGGAGGGGAAAGAAAAGGAAGCTTGGGAAGCGTTCAAGGAAGTTGTTTGTGGGTTTTTAGGCAACAAAAGAGATGATAACCACACTCAGTTGGTGACAGTGCTCCTGCAAACATTCTATAACCTTGGATGCAACATGACCCTTAAAATCCCTTTTCTCCACTCCCATCTAGACTTTTTCCCTCGTTGTGGAACTGTCAGTGAGACAACGTTCTCATGAAACCACCACGTGATTCTCTTCAGACCCAACCATCTGCGAGCTATTCTTTCAGCAATTTAGAACTCCTAGAATGTAAATACTGCTTGAACAATTTAAATGCAATTTCAATGTTGTTAGCATATGTAATCTTTTTCTCTTAGTCCGTTAATATGAAATATTTTCACCTAATGTGTATTACAGAAACTAGAGCTAAGAAATAATTTTCATTATCATATTCGTTTTTCTCGATCCAAAATTATAAACAACTGACTAATGAAGTACAGGAAACATTCAAAAATTATCTTTTGTTGGCCGGATATTCTTTTAGTTTATTACTTTCCCTATACGCACTATGTACATAGTGTATAGAGAAGGTATTGCACTCCACCCAAAAATTCGATACCGAGATTTCACCGGAAATATATGCTTTAGGGTCCCCTGTATAAAAAAAAAACATTTTCGGAAAAAGGTCCGTGTGTATATCTGTGTGTCTGTGAACACGATAACCCAAAAAACGAAAATTCGGTAAGATACCAAACTTCGTATTTAAGTTTAGTATCTTCCAGTGATGCGACACGAAGATTTTGAGAAAAATTCCCCCACCCCCAATTACCCTTTACATGGAACTTTTTTCGAAAATTTTGATTTTCTCAAAAATGGCTCTAACGATTTTGATTAAAATATCGAATATTAAAGCTATTTACCTGACAAATAAAATGTATATCTTGAATTTTCTAGGAATAGCCTCTGAAGAGTAGTTTATTCTGCACGAATTTTACAGAGTTATGAATAAACCGTAAGAGATAGACAAAAACTTACTACACAAAAAAGGTAGAGCACGTTAAAACACACAATTCATGTTATATACATTTTTTCACGGAGTTCTTCGTTTTTGAGACATTCTTGGTTTTTGGTTTCTGCCATGAAAAACTTATACTTTTCTCATACAGGAATTTATCAACTGCTGTCTATACAAAGGAACTTCAGTGACATAGCAACAAGCTTTTCACTATCACTTTAACCTATGGTACTCCCTTATATTGGTTCTACTTACTAGGAAGCAAGTAATAAGACTATTTCTGCTAATTTTTTTTCTGATTAGCAGGAAGTAAATAGTAATATAAGTTTTTTAAGAATAATTTGTTGCAGCTACAATACTAAATCAATAATGAAAGATCCATATGTTGCTGGGTTCCATTATTACAGCAAATTACCTGAACATATAAAAATACTAAAGAGAAATGTATTTTAAAGATGTGTACAATTCTCTATATCTCTGCAACAAATTATGCAGTTCCTTATTCGTGATATATATTTATCAAGTCTTGAATAAGCAAGCTGTATGATTCTGTATAAATATAATGAATAGATTGTGAAGAACTCCTTATTTTTTAAAATTTCCCTACAATTTTCTTTGCTTTTTAACTTATAGATTATTCTTAAACATCTCTTTTGTAGCATAAGTAACTACTTCAACTGAGAGTTTGCACTAGATACCCATACTGCTATACCATATGTGACGTGTGGAAACATTACCACATAGTATACAATAATTAATACATTATTGTCAACTGCAATAAGAAATTCAATAACTTCACTCTTTTTCCAATGGATTTCACTCATTTTTAAAGCTTCCTGCAGATATACCACCTATAGGATGGAACTAGGAATGCACACATAAACGCAGGAAACTTCAAATAAGGAGCTCCCTAACTATAGCATTCCCAACATTGCCTTTGGGCGAAAACATCTAATGCGTTCCATTCACATCACTTTCTCTGCATCTCTGCAACAAATTATTGTTAAAAAAAATTATGCTTCGATTTTCTTCATGCTATTCGAAAACAAAATTAGCAGAAACAGTTTTATCACTTGCTTCCTTGTAAATAGAAGTAAAATAAGGGAGTACCATGGGTTAAAGTGATAGTCAAAAGCTGATTGCTATGCGAAAGTTTAAGTTTTTTTAAAGCTGAAACCAATAACAAGGAATATCTAAAAAAATTTGTTTGTTTTAATGTGCTGTACATTTTTTTGTGTGGCACGTTTTTGTCCATCTCTGACAGTTTAGCAGATATGCAAAATTCCGTAAAATTCATCCAGAATACATATTATTTGTCAGGTAAATAACTTTAATATATGATATTTTTAATCAAAATGATTAGAGCCATTTTTTGAGAAAATCAAAATTTTTGAAAAAAGTTCCATGTAAAGGGTAGTTAGGGGTGGGGGGATTTTATTCAAAATCTTTGGGTCGCATTCTTGGAAGATAACAAACTTAAATACTAAGTTTGTTATTTAACGGTCTTTTCGTTTTTGAGATATGCTGTCCACAGACATACACACACGCCCCTTTTTCCAAAACATTTTTTTTTTGGAATCAGGGGACTCAAAACATGTATTTCCGGTGAAATATCGGTATCGAATTTTTAGGTGCAATACAATACCTTCTGTAGATTACGTGTAGAGAATGTAAAAATGCAGGAATTACTAATTGGGCTGCCGTGGCATTCTTAATTATACAGCGCATTTAGGGTTAAAGAATCAATTTTTTAGCAGCGAACACAAAACAAAGACGCATTTACCTGTGGACGAACTACTCTAAGAACCTGATCTTAAGCAGCGACGCAAAACAGAGGCAGATGGAGCAGTACAGCTTTTACTTTCTCTATACGCACTCTGTAAAAAATCCGATACCAAGATTTCATCGGAAATATATGTTTTAGGGTCCCCTTTATCTAAAAAAAAGCATTTTCACAAAAAAAGGTTCGTGTGTGTGTGTGTGTGTGTGTGTGTCCATGTGTCCGTGAGTCTGTGAACACGATAACTCAAAAACGAAAAGTCGGTAAAATATCAAACTTGGTATTTAAGTTTAGTATCTTCCAGGGATGCGACACGAAGATTTTGAGAAAAATCCCCCGACCCCAAACTACCCTTTACATGGAACATGTTTCGAACATTTCAATTTTTTCAAAATGGCTCTAACGATTTTTATTAAAATTTCGTATACTAAAGATATTTACGTGACAAATAAAATGTATATCTTGAATTTTCTGGGAATAGCCTCTGAAGAGTAGTTTATTCTGGATGCATTTTACTGAATTTTGAATAACTGCTAAACCGTAAGAAATGGACAAAAACTTACTACACAAAAAATGTAGAGCACATTAAAACACTCAATTTAGTTATATACATTTTTTTTCGTGGAGTTCGTCACCTTTTAAACATTCTTTATTTTTGGTTTGCTATGAAAAACGTATACTTTTTTCATATAGGAACTTGTCAACTCCTATCCATATAAACAAAGGAACTTCATTGACATAGCAACCAGTTTTTGACTATCGCTTTAACCTATAATAGTCCCTTATTTCGCTTCTACTTACAAGGAAGCAAGTAGTAAGACTATTTCTGCTAATTTTTTCTGGATTAGTTTGAAGTAAATAGAAGCGTAAGCTTTTTAACAATAATTTTCTGCAGGTATATAGAGAAAGTCATGTGAATGGTACACATCAGGTTTTTTCACAGTGAAATGTTTTACAGTTCTATTTTATATTTTAGTATAACACAGACAGGTCGAACCATAGCCCCTGCAAATTGGTGAACCGTGGACTCTGAAAACCTCCACTTCCTTGACTTGAGCAGGCATGCTAACCTGCTAGCCGTTCGATGTCCTTAAATTTTAGTTACCATTTTCAAAATCAGTCACAGTAGTGATGGTCTAGTGAGTTATAGAACAGTTATATGCCAATTTTACTTTCTCTATGCATAGTGTATAGAGAAGCTGTTGCTTTCCACCCTCACAGGAAATGTATAATTTGAGTTCCCCTAGTTCAAATATTTAGAAAAAGATCCGTATGTGTCTGTGGAAAGTGTAGTCAAAGGCTAAACTATCGTTAAATACCAAACTTGGCATTTAAGTTTATTAGCTGCCAAAAATGCAACACAAAGATTATTAAAAACTACCACTTACATGGTAGACTTTTCGAAGTTTTTGTTTTTTCTGAAAAATTGTTTAAACGATTTTGATTAAAATGCCGTACACTATAGATATTTATATCAAAAATTAAATTTATACCTTCAATTTTTTGGGAATAGCTTCCTAAGACCTGTTCGTTCTGGATGAAGTTTGCTAATTTTTGTATAATTGGTAAACCGTAAAAATAGACAAAAAATTACTACACAAAAATGTAGATCTTGTTAAAACACACAATTCACGTCACAAAACTTTTTGTAGCGAGTTGGCCGTTTTTAAGATATTCCTTGTTGTTTCAAGTTTAAACTACTTCTCAAACGAGCTACCTTTCCATACATCTCGTTTTTGTTTATTGTTGGCCTTGCAAAGCGAACCGAACTTCAATTTTTCACAAAGCGACCAGCTTTTAAAAGATATGACTATCACTTTAGCCTATTTCGATTTTGCTTTTAAGGAATCAAATAGTAGCACCATTGCTGCTAATGGCTGTCTCGATTAACATGATGTAGATAAAATAATCTCTTCTGTAAGAATAGTTTGTTTGCAGAACGAGTAGAGAAAGTTATATGAATGGAACACTTTTTAATCACAGTTTGACGACCTAAAAATGGCGAACTGCAAAATACGCCTGCTTAACACCCCCCTGAATATTCCATGCAGTGAGGCTCCAATTACGAGCTGCTTATGTAATTACTTGAATTACAAAATTCTACTTCAATTAACTATTCTAATAAATAAGGTTGAACTTCTTTAAATCGCTGCCATGGGATACATTTCCACGGTTACGTATGTTTGTAATAAAGTTAATGGCAACATTCAGATTTACATACATTTGAGAGCAAACTTGTAAGCCAATACCGTAATAGGATAAACGACGATTACTTCATAAGTCTTCTGCGACTTTATACGTCATCGCCGGTGGCAAATATCGATAACTTTGTTAAAAATAAGATGTGCCTGAAAAGTCATATCAGGAATGTGACATATAAATGGTTCCATAATTATCCACGGTATATTTCGTTAAGTATATTTAAAGTATATTAAGGGCTTATCACAGAGGATTCAAGTTACTATGAAACTCAGCAAACAAAGTCCATCTTTTACATTGTAAAGCAGCAGCGCCGGCGGCAGCGGTGGTGGTGGTCGTAGTCGTAGTAATAGTAATAGTAGTAGTGATAGTAATAGTAGTAACAGCAGTAGTATTAGTAATAGTAGTAGTTATAGAAATAGTAGTAACAGTAGTAGTAATAGTAGTAATAATAGTAGTTATAGTAATAGTAGTAACAGTAGTAGTAATAGTAGTAGTAACAGTAGTAGTAACAGTAGTAGTAATAGTAGTAGTAACAGTAGTAGTAATAGTAGTAGTAACAGTAGTAGTAACAGTAGTAGTAACAGTAGTAGTAATAGTAGTAGTAACAGTAGTAGTAATAGTAGTAGTAACAGTAGTAGTAACAGTAGTAGTAACAGTAGTAGTAACAGTAGTAGTAATAGTAATAGTAGTAGTGATAGTAATAGTAGTAACAGTAGTAGTAATAGTAGTAATAATAGTAGTTATAGTAATAGTAGTAACAGTAGTAGTAATAGTAGTAGCAATAGTAGTAGTAACAGTAGTAGTAATAGTAATAGTAGTAGTGATAGTAATAGCAGTAGTAACAGTAGTAGTAATAGTAGTAGTAACAGTAGTAGTAATAGTAGTAGTAACAGTAGTAGTAACAGTAGTAGCAACAGTAGTAGTAATAGTAGTAGTAACAGTAGTAGTAACAGTAGTAATAATAGTAATAGTAATAGTAGTAGTGATAGTAATAGTAGTAACAGTAGTACTAATAGTAGTAATAATAGTAGTTATAGTAATAGTAGTAACAGTAGTAGTAACAGTAGTAGTAATAGTAATAGTAATAGTAGTAGTGATAGTAATAGTAGTAGTAACAGTAGTAGTAATAGTAGTAATAATAGTAGTTATAGTAATAGTAGTAACAGTAGTAGTAACAGTAGTAGTAATAGTAATAGTAATAGTAATAGTAGTAGTGATAGTAATAGTAGTAGTAACAGTAGTAGTAATAGTAGCAGTAACAGTAGTAGTAACAGTAGTAGTAATAGTAGTAGTAATAGTAGTAGTAACAGTAGTAGTAACAGTAGTAGTAATAGTAGTAGTAATAGTAGTAGTAACAGTAGTAGTAACAGTAGTAGTAATAGTAGTAGTAATAGTAGTAGTAATAGTAATAGTAGTAGTAATAGTAGTAGTAATAGTAGTAGTAATAGTAATAGTAGTAAAAGTAGTAATAGTAATAGTAGTAATAGTAATAGTAGTAATAGTAATAGTAATAGTAATAGTAGTAATAGTAATAGTAGTAATAGTAGTAATAGTAGTAATAGTAATAGTAGTAATAGTAATAGTAGTAATAGTAATAGTAGTAATAGTAATAGTAGTAATAGTAATAGTAGTAGTAATAGTAGTAATAGTAATAGTAGTAATAGTAGTAATAGTAGTAATAGTAATATTAGTAATAGTAATAGTAGTAATAGTAGTAGTAATAGTAGTAATAGCAGTAGTAATAGTAATAGCAGTAGTAATAGTAATAGCAGTAGTAGTAGTAATAGTAATAGTAGTAATAGTAATAGCAGTAATAGCAGTAGTAATAATAGCAGTAGTAATAGTAGTAATAGCAGTAGTAATAGTAGTAGTAGTAATAGTAGTAATAGTAATAGTAATAGTAGTAATAGTAATAGTAGTAATAGTAGTAGTAATAGTAGTAATAGTAGTAGTAATAGTAGTAATAGTAGTAATAGTAATAGTAGTAATAGTAGTAGTAATAGTAGTAGTAGTAATAGTAGTAATAGTAATAGTAGTAATAGTAATAGTAGTAATAGTAGTAGTAATAGTAGTAGTAGTAATAGTAGTAATAGTAATAGTAGTAATAGTAGTAATAGTAATAGTAGTAATAGTAGTAGTAATAGTAGTAGTAATAGTAGTAATAGTAATAGTAGTAATAGTAGTAGTAGTAATAGTAGTAATAGTAATAGTAGTAATAGTAATAGTAGTAATAGTAGTAGTAATAGTAGTAGTAGTAATAGTAGTAATAGTAATAGTAGTAATAGTAATAGTAGTAATAGTAGTAGTAATAGTAGTAGTAGTAATAGTAGTAATAGTAATAGTAGTAATAGTAATAGTAGTAATAGTAGTAGTAATAGTAATAGTAGTGGTAGTAGTAGTAGCAGTAGTAAGGGTACTATTTATTAGATAAGTTTACAATAATACAATATTTGCGTCACAGACGCATGTGTCGGGTGACCGTACATGCTGTCTAAAATATCTGAATTTAAAATGTTACCTACATATCTAGTTTATATATCTTTACAACATTGGAAATACACACTCACAGACATATACACACGCTCACACGCTACGACAACCAGTAAACGAATAACACTGACACACGCACACACACACACACACACACACACACACACACTTACACTCACAACTACACCACGTATTCACGCATATAGATCACTCAAACACTAAATAAGTCCATACAATATTTACACAAATATTTTATCTCTTAGTGCACGAACTTCAATTAAGTATGTGCCCAGGCTTGACCAGTTTTGGCTGTTCAGAACCAAATCCCAGAACACTGTCCTTCGTTTGGTTGAAGCTTAAAATAATTCCGGCAATAATTGTTTCCTAGCATCCGCTATCCGCACGCCTTCTGCCAAAATATTTGTCCAGTCTTCCTGATACCCGCATAATGGGCAAATCCGCCTACCAGCTTCATCAACTACCTTAAGAGTTTTCCACCCACCCAACCTGAGCCCCGCTATACTATTCTAAAATATAGGTACCTATGTTTATTTACACCAACCAATTTTTATTTCATTTTGTAACGCCAATGACGTTTTTTTTCTGCATTCAGATTCTATTTCCTGCATGTTTATATCGCATAGTCGTCTTTTTATGGTTTACATGCTCATAATTTTATGTCCGGGGGTTCACCCACCCTCATTTACCATAAAAAATAAAAATGCCATTTATATGTATATTTATAATTCATCTAATTTCTGTCATCCTCCGTTGTCTAGGGGTAACATACGACTCCCAAACCCAGCGGAGGATGCTGGATTTTTTCAAGAATCTCAAGCTTAATAAAGAGGCTTCTGAGTAGTATTTCACGCCGCATATAGAATGGGGTGCCGAGAATCACAGCAGGTAAAGAGCATTCATAAAATAAATAAAGGTCAATTTATTTTAATTTTCATGCAACCAATGGTATTATAGAGTACACTATAACATCATATATTATACTTAGCTTTCTACAAATTAAACGAGGCAATTGCTGAGTATAATTTGAAATATCATAAACGAAAACAAAAGTGATGGTCTTTTTTTGGGTAACAACCACATAAGATGCAAAATAGTCATCAATAATCAAACAATAGTATAAGGAAATTGTATTAATAGTTTAGTATGTAATATGAGGAAGATGCCAAATATTAAAATACACAAATTTAATAGAATGTGTGGAATAATAAGCCCAGCATTGAAATACAAATTTCCTAAAGTGTACACAAGTTTTATAAAGTAACGGTTCTTCTTTTCTTTAACTTATACCAGTGAAAACTGGACATTGTATCAACCAGTGCAAAGGAGATTCAAGCGGTAGAGAGGAGATCGTTACGTTCCGCGGCAGAGGTGACTCTCATAGAGAAAATAAGAAGTGAAGAAATTAGCAAGGTCTTAAGATTGTAGATGGAATAAAAATATTACAGATATAGTGGTTTAAACACACATAATAATATACTTTAATAGACCGCCATCTCTTTTATTAAACTATAAACCGAAAGGGTTCGGAAATATAAGAAGACCAATAGTCAGATGGATCAATCAGTTCTCTTGATTGGAATTAGGCCTAATGGCGAAGATCAATGAAACAGAAGAAGAAGAATCAGCATATTTACAAAATTTTTTGCTCACACTGTTTCTGAATTGTAGATACGGCTAAGCTAAATTGTATTATGATCTCATTTAATGGAATGGACAACAATATACACTTGAGAGGTTTTGAGGATGTTGCTACGATGTTTTTAAGCAGCGTTTATACTGAGAAAACTCTGTCCACATCTTCAGTAGATAAGAACTAGGACTGAAACTCTTGTACAAATGACTGCATTTGTGAATGTCGCATCTTTCAGTAAAACATCTTACCTGTAATTTGGCACATCAGATAGGTGGCTTGTAGCAATCATAAATCCCATGTGTAAAGGGAAAGGGTATAACACAAATCAGAATAAACATAGAGGAACTGCACTATTATCCAATTTTGGGGAAACTATTCCAGGGCAATGAGAATACTAAATTGGGCTGAAGAAAACAAAAAGATATCTCAGTACCAAGCAGGCTTCAGGAAAGGGAAAAGAACAATACATTCGCAATTAAAACAATGATACAAAATCATATGTGTTCCCTACACGTGACTTTCTCTACATCTCTGCAACACATTGTTGTTAAAAAGCTTATGGCTTCTATTTACTTTGTGTTAATTGAGAAAAATTAACAGAAATAGTCTTACTACTTGCTTCCTTATAAGTATAAGCGAAATAAGGGAGTACCATAGGTAACAGTGATAGTCAAAAGCTGGTTGCTATGTGACTGAAGTTTCTTTGTTTGTATGGACAGGAGTTGACAAATTCCTGTATGAGAAAAGTATAAGTTTTTCAAAGCTGAAACCAATAACAAGGAATATCTCAAAAACGATCAACTACCGAAAACAAAATTATAACATAAATTGTATGTTTTACCGTGCTCTACACTTTTTTGTGAGGTAAATATCTTTAATATACGATATTTTAATCAAAATCGTTAGAGCCAGTTTTTAAAAAATGAATAAAGGGTAGTTTGGGGTGGGGGGATTTTCTTCAAAATCTTCGTGTCGCATCCTTGGAAGATACCAAGTTTGGTATTTAAGTCTTTTTGTTTTTGAGCTATGCTGTCCACACACACACAGACACATACACGGGTCTTTTTATGAATATCCTTTTTTTTTGGATTCAGGGGGTACTAAAACATATATTTCCGGTGAAATCACGGTAACGAGTTTTTGGGTCGAATACAATACTTCCTCTATACACAATGTACATAGTACGTATAGAGCCCCCCCCCAGGGGCCTACTACGGTAGGTACGGGTTAGGCGCACCCGGGGTCCCGAGCCACCTTGACTCCCTCTGTGGGCAACCTCAGAGTGGTGAGGGAGTCAGTAGGTCAAAATGCCCACCCACGTGTAGGCCGTGCGTGGAGACCCGTGTCGGTGAAAACGAATATCCTGGTTGGTTGAGGGTTGCGTACCTGAGCCTGGGCTTCTGTCTTTCAGTAACTGGGGAGGGTGCGCAGCCTAATACACCGCTTTGGTTTCTGATTTGCCTAAACGGGAGGCTAGGGACTAACCCACCCCTAGTCAATCGGCCAGGACTAGGTATTACACCGAACTCCAGGGTGAGTGGGACGGCGAGCCCGCTATATCCCCTGTGTAGCCCTGTCACCCCAGTGGGGTGACCCCTCGTTGGGCTCCGTGGTGGGTGGGGAGCACTGGGGGATGAATTTATACCATATTTTCTATGGCACCAAAACTGAAACCCCTTAATGTTAATAAAGACGTTGGAAAGGAAGTAGTCGAGTCATGTGGTCCTCGCTACTTGGTTATTCATAGGACAGAGGAAGGTAAGAAGTTCCTTTTACTATCCAAAAGGGTCTCGATGCCATTGCTGGTCCGGTTAAATCCTGCGTTCGAGCTCGCAATGGTACACTTCTTGTCGAAGCCAACTCCGCCTCGCAAGCTGCAAGGATACTTAAAGCCACCATGTTAGCCAGCTATCCAGTGAAGGTCGAGGTGCACAAGTCGCTGAACTCCTCCCGCGGTGTAGTAACAACCCGCGCGTTGGACGGTTTGTCCATTGAGGAGATCCAAGAAAATCTTGCGACTCAGGGTGTCTCAGCTGTTTATCGGGTACAACGTAAGATCAACGGTGAATTCCTGCCTACTCGTACCCTGTTTCTTACTTTTGATCGGGTTGATCTGCCTCAAAAGATTAGAGCAGGGTATGAAGCCATCGAAGTTAGGCCTTATATACCCAATCCGCTGAGGTGCTTTAAATGCCAACTTTTTGGTCACACTAGTGAGTTGTGTACCGGCAAGTCCACCTGCGTCCACTGCGGTGACATCTCCCACGATGGGGCTTGTGCTTCAGCTCCATCGTGTGTGAACTGTAACGGGGAACACCCATCTAGTTCCCGAGACTGCCCCCGTTTTGCAGAGGAACGAGCGATCCAGGAGATACGGGTGAAAGAGAAAGTGTCCTTCTTGGAAGCCCGGAAGCTCCTGCGACTCCGCCAACCCTCTGCCCCGAGGTCCGGTACCTATAGCTCAGTTGCAGCTAAACCGGTACCGCGTCGGGAAATCGCAACACAGACCGGCGATATGAACGGGGCTACAATTGCGGAAAAGGTTATTTTAGCCCAAGCGCTGCCAAAGGCTTCGGCACCTACACCCAAGTTGGTATCAACATCTGCCAAATCCGCCAGCTTACAGAATAGTCCTGCACACTTGTCACCGAAAGCCTCGACCTCGGGAACTAAAGCTGGTAAATTCACGACGTCTTCTGCCCCGGAAAAACAGTTTAAGACCAAATATGTACGACAAGACTTCTTGAAAGAAAATGTGCAATCTATTACCAAGTCATCTAAGGGTAAGAAAAGTACACGCAACTCCACACGTGTATCCTCCTCTGAAGGGTCATCTGGGGAGGAGGGCGTGAATCGGCGACGGCCGTCTTCGCCGATCAGCACATCCAATCGGTTCGAACTACTTGGACCTAAAACTGCTCTTGAAAAAGGGACCTCCCTTGTGGAGGAGATGGACCAGGAGGATTCTGCCGCCACTGTCAGAGGGACAGTGCGGAAATGACAGGATCATGCTCCTGATAATAGTACTAGCCCAACGCCTAAGAAGAACAAATTGAACCGACCAGCTAATCCCAATCTGCAGAAGCGTCTTTCGATTTGAAACTTATCCCATAATATACTCAATGGCTATCCTCCATTGGAACATACGCGGAATTCGACCACATCGACCAGAGCTTGACTTGTTGCTGCACCAACATGAACCCTTGGCTGTATGCTTACAAGAGACGAAGCTCCCTCCACAGGACACCGTTACCATCAGGCAGTACTCCTCCGTACGATGTGATTTATCCCTGGAGGTCGGTGTCCCGGCACATGGGGGCACTATGATGCTTATTCGAGATGATATTTTTGCCAACTCCGTACCCATACAATCTGCAATCCAGTCCGTTGCTGTCAGCATTAAGCTACCCTCCGCTTCATTCACCATTTGCAGTATCTATTTGCCTCCATCTGCGGACCTCTCGCACAGCGACTTAGAACACCTCATTTCGCAGTTGCCACCACCCTTTTTATTGGTAGGCGACGTGAATGCCCATCACCCTCTTTGGGGCTCTCCTCGGGCTTGTGCGAGAGGTACGCTACTTAAAGACTTCTTGGATAGTCAGAATCTTGCTCTCTTGAACACCGGAGAGCCCACCTTTCTATCTGACGCATTTCATAGTTTTTCACACATTGACATTGCAATTTGTTCCCCTCAGCTGGCAGTCACCTTATGCTGGAATATCATCTCGGATTTGCATTCTAGTGACCACTTTCCTTGTCGTATTAGTGTCTTGACACCCGTTGTATGTTCCACCCGTTTACCTAGTTGGCGCCTAGACCACGCCAGCTGGGAACTGTACTCCCACTTGGCTGAATTTAGCTACGAAGAGCACGACTCTGTGAACCACTTGGTCGAACATCTCACAGGGACCATTCTTTCTGCTGCTGAGCAATCCATCCCGCGTTCGACTGGCTACAGCCGTCGATTTCCGGTACCTTGGTGGACCGATGACTGTCGGGATGCTATTCGCGCTCGTAGACGAGCTCTACGGGTTTTCCAGCGTTTTCCTACACTGGATAACCTGATACACTATAAACGGATGCGTGCACATTCTAGGCGGGTTATTAAGGATAGCAAAAAGATGTCATGGAATAAATTCGTGGGTTCCTTTAATCGACATACACCTTCCTCTGTCGTATGGGATAAGTTAAGACGTGTGGCTGGGAAACCGAACCATATGCCCATCGCCGGCCTCAAAACACCTACCGGAGCTGTTGTTGATACATTTGACGTGGCGAATACTTTAGGCAGTGCTTTCGCTCAGGTGTCTAGCTCAGGCAATTATTCCCCTGAGTTTCTTACAGTTAAGAACCCGGTGGAATCTCAAGAATTCTCGTTTCTTTCTGGCAACCTTGAGGATTATAATCGCCTTTTCATCCTGGCAGAGCTAGACAATGCACTCTCCTCTTCACGACACTCAGCACCAGGTCCAGATGGTATCCACGTCCAAATGTTGCAACATCTCTCTCCTGATGGCAAAGATTTCCTACTCGAGGTCTATAATCGTGTCTGGGTTGATGGCATTTTTCCAGACAAGTGGCGGGAGGCCACCATCATACCCATTCTTAAACCTGGAAAGGACCGCCATCTTCCTTCCAGTTACCGTCCTATTTCCCTCACCAGTTGCGTGTGCAAGGTGATGGAACGCATGATCAATGGACGGTTGGTGTGGTGGCTGGAATCCCACAATCTTCTCACGAACATCCAGTGTGGCTTTCGACGACGACGTTCAACTGCTGACCACATTGTCTCTCTGTCAACTCAGATTATGGACGGGTTTCTTAAGAACAGCCCCACAGTTGGGATATTTTTTGACCTCGAGAAGGCCTACGACACGTGTTGGCGGGCGGGAATTTTGCGTACTCTGCACAACTGGAACATACGTGGACGCCTACCGTTGGTCATTCAGGAGTTTATGCGGGACCGCGTTTTTCGAGTGAGGGTGGGTTCGGTTTTTTCTAACCATTTTATTCAAGAGAACGGAGTGCCGCAGGGTTCGGTACTCAGCGTGACTCTATTTGCTATTGCGATAAATTCCATATCACTATGTGTGCCTCAAGGTGTCTCTTCCTGTTTATTCGTGGACGACTTTGCCATCTTCTGTACTTCTCAGCGTACACCGTTTTTGGAACGCCGTCTCCAGCGGTGTTTGGACAATCTCTATGCATGGAGCTCGAAACACGGTTTTCGTTTCTCCGCTGAGAAGACAGTCTGCGTTAACTTCTGGCGCCGTAAGTGGCAAATGCCGCCGTCTCTTCGACTCGGGCCAGATTTACTTCTTTTCGCAGACGAGGCGAGATTCCTTGGTTTGATCTTCGATCGGAAACTTTGTTGGACACCACAAATAGCACAGCTTAGAGCACGATGTGACCGTTCTCTAAATCTTTTACGGATACTAAGTGGCAAGTCTTGGGGTGCGGATCGGACGGCATTGCTCCGTCTTTATCGTGCTGTGATTCGTTCGAAGTTGGACTATGGCAGCATTGTGTATTCTTCAGCTCGACCTTCAGGGCTAAGAAGGTTAGACACAGTCCATAACCAGGGCATCCGTGTGGCCGTTGGAGCTTTTCCAACGAGCCCAGTTGTTAGCCTCTACGCCGAATCGGGAGAACCTCCTCTGAGTTGTCGGCGTGATGTCCTGCTTGCTAATTATGGCTGTGGGCTGAAGTGTATGCCTGGGCATCCAACTTATCACGCGCTTTTCTCCCCTGAGCTGCACGAGCGATACTGCCTCCGCTCTCTGAGCCCCAGGCCAGCAGGTTTTCGTTTCCGTGAGCTTCTACGCCAGCACCATGTTGACATTCCTCGGCTGTTATCCAAGGGAGAGAGTATACACCCCCCTTGGTTACGCGCTACCTCCCATGTCGATCTCGGGATGACGCTCTACGGGAAATCTGTTACGCCTCTTTATAGTATTCGTCGTTGCTTTTTAGAATTTTTATCCAAATACAGTGGCCGTATTTGTATTTACACCGATGGTAGTAAGAGCCCCGACGGTGTTGGATGTGCCTTTGTCACTGGCACCGCAACTTCTACTTACGGTTTGCCTAGTTGCACATCTATTTATTCTGCCGAGCTATATGCTATTTATCAAGCCCTCCTGTATATTCGACGTCGAAAATTAGGTGACTGCCTTATTCTTAGTGATTCCCTTAGTGCCCTTCAGAGCATTCGTGAGCTGTACAATTACCATCCTTTGGTGCAGCGCATCCAGGACGTTCTCCACATTTTGCACGCTTCTGGTTTTAATGTGGAGTGCGCATGGATTCCTGGACACGTTGGCTTGCCAGGGAATGACACGGCGGATTTGGCAGCGAAATCGGCAGTCACAGCGCCCAGTGTTACGATTACCCATTCAACAGCAGAAGATTTTAGAGTGGCTGTACGGAGAGCCGTTTTTTCGACTGGGCATGCGGAGTGGTCGGCTCTCCGTGGTAATAAGCTGCGAGAGGTGAAGGACCTCCCTGTCAACTGGGTAACCTCCTCTCGTTTATTCCGCCGGGAGGAGGTAGTACTAGCTCGGCTAAGAATTGGCCACTGTATTTTTACTCACAGTTACCTTTTTAAACGTGAACCTGCTCCTGTCTGTGCGCTCTGTGGGGAGGCACAGACAGTTCGTCATGTGTTGCTGGAGTGTGGTCACCTGGCACACATTCGGTCATCTATGGGCATGCCGGCCTCTCTTGCTGAGGTCCTGGCAGATGACCCAAGAGCAGTGGACAGGGTTTTTAAATTTTTAGCAAAACTTTCTTTTACCTTGAAGTTTTAGTGTGATAGCAGTTGTGTTGATTTTAGATGGAGTTTTATATCCAGCTCTGTTTAGAGGGCTGGACCGTTCTGTTACTTCCATTTCAACTGTGTTAGCTCTTTTACTTGTGTTTTTTTTTCTTTTCCTTTTTTTTTTTTTGGTATCTTCTTACTGCCTATTGCCAAGTTTTAATCGTAAGGGCGCTTATGACCTCGGCAGTTGAGCGCCCTTAAACACCATTATCATCATCTACGTATAGAGAAAGTAATAAATATCTATGAAAGAAAAAGTGTAGATTGTATGCTACATTTATTGACACAGAAAAAGCTTATGATAGGGTGGGGAGAGAAGTGCTATAGCACTAATGAAGGAGAAGGATTTAATTGCTAATGTTGTTAATATTCTACAGGAGTTATATTATCAGAACGGAGTTTTTGTCACGTGTGGCTTTGGGGAAGCAAGAACAGCAGTGAGGCAACAGGGTTGACACAAGGTTGTAATTTAAACCCCATACTGTTTAATTCGTTTTATTAATGATATGTTGGATTGTTTACAACATAAGATATTCCGGGTTTACTTTATGCTGATCTGGTGGTATGCTTAATATCAATGATTGATTAACATTTGGCTATAGGTGAGATTGACAGACATTGCAAAAATACTGTCACAAGGTGAATCAGGAAAAAACCAAAATTATGGGGTTCAAGAAGGGGAATAAATTACGTAACGAGTTTTCATATCTGGGTATCAAGCTGAGTAGTAGTGGAGGCTGAGATAAACAGAAAAGAAATGCAATGTTTAAGGGGAGAATGGCTATGAAAGTAATACAAAACATCTGATGTGTTCCATTCACATGACTTTGTCTACATCTCTGCAACAAATTATTGTTAAAAAGCTTATACTTCTTTTTACTTCACGCTAATAAGAAAAAATTAGCAGAAATAGTCTTATTACTTGCTTTCATATAAGTAGAAGGGAAATAAGCGAGTAGCATAGGCTAAAGTATTGGGCAAAAGCTGGTTGCTATGAAACTGAAGTTCCTTTGTTTGTATGGACAGGAGTTGACAAATTCCCATATGAGACAGGTGTAAGTACTGTAAAGCTGAAACTAATAACAAAGAATATCTAAAAACTCTGGTGTGTACCATTCACATGACTTTCTCTACACCTCTGCAACAAATTATTCTTAAAAGGCTTATACTTCTATTTACTTCGTACTAATCAGTAAAAGATTAGCAGAAATAGCCATATTACTTGCTTCCTTGTAAGTAGAAGCGAAATAAGGGAGTACCACACGCTAAAGTGATAATCAAAAGCTGGTTGCTATGTCACTGAAGTTCCTTTGTTTGTATGGACAGCAGTTGACAAATTCCTGTATGAGAGAAGTATACGTTTTTCAGAGCAGAAACCAAAAATAAGGAATGTCTCAAAAACGACGAATTCCACGAAAAAAAGGTATATAACATAAATTGTGTATTTTAAACGTGCTCTACATTTTTTGTGTAGTAAGTTTTTGTCCATCTCTTACGGTTTAGCAGTTATTCAAAATTCAGTAAAATTCATCCAGAATAAACTACTCTTCAGAGGCTATTCCTAGAAAGTTCAAGATATACATTTTATTTGTCAGGTAAATATGTTTATTATACGAAATATTAATCAAAATCGTTAGAGCCATTTTTTAGAAAAACAAATTTTCGAAAAAAGTTCCATGTAAAGGGTAGTTTGGGGTGGGGGGATTTTTCTCAAAATCTTCGTGTCGCATCCCTGGAAGATACTAAACTTAAATACCAAGTTTGATATTTTATCTATTTTTCGTTTTTGAGTTATCGTGTTCACAGACACATGGACACACGGACACACACACATGGCCATTTTTCCGAAAATGCTTTTTTTAGATAAAGGGGACCCTAAAACATGTATTTTTGGTGAAATCTGTGTATTGAATTTTTGGATGGAGTGCAATACCTTCTCTATACACTATGTACATAGTGCGTATAGAGAAAGTAAAAACAATCCACTCCACGAAAAAATGTATATAACATAAATTATGCGTTTTAATGAGCTCTACATTTTCTGTTAAGTAAGATTTTGTCTATCTCTTACGGTTTACCAGTTGTGCAAAATTCAATAAAATTCATCCAGAAGTTTAGAAGCTATTCCCAGACAATTCAATATATACATTGTATTTGTCAGGTAAACATATTCAATATACCACATTTTAATCAAAATCGTTAAAGCAAGTTTGTAGAAAATCAAAATTTTTGAAAAGTTTCCTATGTAAATGGTAATTGGAGGTGGGGGGATTTTCTTGAAAATCTTCGTGTCGCATCCTTGTGGATATTGAGCGGTCATTTTGAGCTGTTCACAGACACACACAAGGACTTTTTTCTGAAAATGTTTTTTTTTTGTTCAGGGGGTCCTAAAAATGTATTTCTGCTGAAATTTCGGCATCGAGTTTTTGGGTGGAATACAATACTTCCTCTATACACTATGTACATAGTACGTGTAGATAAAGTAAAAAAGAAATATATGATGCCAGTAATAATTATTAAGCGGTTTGGAAGTCTTTATTCTGCCTTAGTTGAATATCATTGGTGTTACGGAGGGGAAATGTGGGTAATAGATGAGGGTTGGTGTTGTATCTATAGACTTGGCACTAACACGTTTCTACATATTAAGTTTAGGACATTACATTAATGCTGCAAATGTAGCAGCTTAATTAGTAAAGTGTGATAGATTAATAATCAAAGAAATTCTGAAATATTCATTTCAGAGTCCAAAAGCCATCTGATAAAGAATTAGTGAATATACCGGGAGGAAAGTTTGGGTACCAGATCTAATAGATGACTGAAAACTTGGTTAGGAGATATTTTGGAAGAGATTTTTGGAGGGAAGTAAGACCGAGACTGAAAGTTATACATAGGCAGAAGTTATCTGTCGAGATTAGGGAGTAAAGCTCACTGTCATTGTAAAAGGAAGTAAAAAATACCTACAGAAGGAGAAGTACATTTTAATGTGTAGAAACCTGAAAGAGAAGGGTTAACCTGTCTTAGATTGGTTGTTTGGAAACTAAGAAAAACGAGGGAGGAGGTTATCCCAGGAATGTACCCCATTTGTGGGGACAGGGAGGATGAAATTCAGATTTTACTTCAATTTAAGGCCGCAAAGGATTGAAAAGGAAGTCTAATAAATAAGAAATGGCTATTGAAGAACAAAGGAAGGTTTTTTTTTTAGATCAGAAACAAATACCTAAATTAGGGCAGTTTTTGTGGAAGATAAAGAGGAAACGGAAATAGCCGTTAAAAACATGGTACCTAGATCAAATTTATGATGACACAGGATGACTAGATAATATTATATACTTTTTATAGTGAAATAGTTATGGCTTGGCCAATTAACTAGGTTTAAGGTCAGTCTTAACTATACATGTACTTAGTATTTTAATAAATAAAACAAATTTGGCACACAGTTGTACAAATTCCAAACAGAAAGTCTAAGTTAAGCCACCTTCATGAGCGGACATTGAGAATGTCGACACCCTGTCTCTGAGCTCATCAATAGAGTTCGATTTTGTGCTCCGAAGTGCACACAGTTACGAACACACAGAGAAATCGGCGGTTCAAAGTACGGAGGGATTAGTAGATAAACATGAACACATTGAGGTATAATCTGTTCGAAACACAGCTCATTACATGTAATGACATTATATACATCGTGCTAATTCATAAAGAAGGTAACACAATAAAACAATTATTCCTAATATGATTAGTAAATATAAACGTCTTGTACTTTTACAAATAAAAGTATCAAACTTTATAAAAAAATTCAGGATAATAATAATCACAGCTTTGAGAAGATAATGAACATAAATCAACGAAACACACTTGATTTATTGCAGTAAATCACAAAACACATCTTTACTGCATCGAAAGAAAGACTCCTCCTGATATCAAAATATGTTTGAATCATCCACAATCCGCCTACCATTTCGTCTTTTAGACATTTTTCAATGTGCGCTCTCACTGGTTTATCTACTAGCAGGAACTGAATGAGGCCAGGCAGTGAGCAATGCTAGATAGTACAACATGTTTCGAAACTGGCTGTAGAAACCACGCCTACTCCAACTTGTTATAGTTATACTCTGTGTGTATCGAACCCAATTCGGCAATTTCTTAACCCCAGACCGAGCTCTAGTCATCAATAACCGTAGCGCTGTTAACCTGCAATCCCTCAAACGATATGTTGCCTACTCGTATAAAGTGTACAAGTTACTCCCAGAACATCAATTGTTTTAGTCAAGTGTGACCTATGAACACCATTCAAAGTAGTTTATAATCGATACAGTTATAACAATTTCTGTCTCAGCTCACCTGGGTAGTGTGGTGGTAGCGTGTCTGCTTCACATTCAAAAGGTCGTGAGTTCGAATCTCGCTTAGGATGAGTTGCCCGGATAAGGCTTTTTTTGGGGCTTTCCCTTATCCTGAGAAGATGATTGTCAAGTAACTTTAGGCTACATGGACACCGAGATCATTTGAGCATCATTTTACCAATTTCATTCATCGTCCGATATGACCAACCAGATTAAAGGACGTTAAGCTGAAAAAAAAAAATCTGTCTCCTTATACAAACATTAGGAATCCTAAAATGTAGTTACGTTTAAAATGCTAAATAACACTAATGAATTTAGGGAGTATCGTCTCTCCAGATGTGAGTATCAGGGCGTAAGTAATGAAATTCCGATATGGGGTGTAGGTATAGATTTTTAACACGTGTGTCGTGAAAGTAAATGAGGCATATGCGATATTTCCCCTATACGGTAGCGAATGAGGCAGATTTATTGAAGTTGGTAATATTGATTCATTGGTTGGCACTACCACCATCAGTACCTTATCTGCCGTATTGAGTCAAGAGTGCTCTGTGTAACGCTGTTTGCATAGCCACCGCAAACCATTTGCACCCATTTGCACCGTGTGCTGAATGAAGCTTTACTTGCCTGCAGCATTCTCTCTTTTAAACGTTCCCTGGTACTGAATGTTTATACTAGTGCAAGTTAAATGCAATAGTGGCTAGTGAGTATATATTCTGGGTGTTCACAAAGTTTGAGAAATTTGAAGTAGCATTTGCTGAATAACAGTATTATAAAAATCTGATGTGTTCCACTCATACGACTTTCTCTACAGCTCTGCAACAATTTATTGTTAAAAAGCTTATTCTTCTATTTACTTCATGCTAATCAAGAAAACAAATAGCAGAAATAGTCTTATTACTTGCTTCCTTGTAAGTAGCGAAATAAGGGAGTACCATAGGTTAAAGTGATAGTCAATAGCACGTTGCTTTGTGACTGAAGTTCCTTTGTTTGTATGAACACGAGTTGACAAATTCCTGTATGAGAAAATTATGTTTCTTAAAGCTAAAACCAAAAAACAAGGAATATCTAAAAAACGATCAACTCCATGAAAAAATGTATATTAACATAAATTGTGTGTTTTAAAGTGCTCTACACATATTGTGTGGTAAGTTTTTTTCCATCTCTTACGGTTTAGCAGTTCCGTAAAATTCCGCAAAATTCGTCTAGAATAAAGTTGTTCTCAGAGGCTGTTCCCAGAAAATTCAAGATGTACATTTTATTTATCAGGTAAATATATTATGTATGATATATTATGATATATGATGTCATAATCAAAATCGTTTGAGCCATTTTTGAGAAAATCAACATTTTTGAAAAAAGTTCCATGTAAAGGGTAGTTTGGGGTGGGGGATTTTTCTCAAAATCTTCGTGAAGATTCTAAACTTAAATACCAAGTTTGGTATTTTACTGACTTTTCGTTTTTGAGTTATCGTGTTCACAGACACACGGACACACACACACACACACACACGGACCTTTTTGTGAAAATGCTTTTTTTTTTTTGGATATAGGGGACCCTAAAACATATATTTCCTGTGAAATCTCGGTATCGAATTTTTGGGTGGAGCGCAATACCTTCTCTATACACTATGTACAGAAAGTAAAAATTGATACATCAAAAGAACCGTAAGCTTACCAAGTTGTCCCTCACATTCTAAAAATGCTCTTTGGGTTACACGTCACACATCCAGGCGGTAGCCAGTTAGAACCATACATTTCTGTAGCAAGACCTCTCAGGGTACAAGCGCCGATGCATTTCATGCGCAAAGTTCAAAAGGCCACTTCGCTTTGCTGACCATAGTGCAAACCCCCACTCCTCGATTTTGAGCTATCTCATTCCTTATGCTTGGTTCCCTCCCGCTGCATCCCCATCCTATCCTTCATCGTTATTTCCTTATTGCGAAATATCCAAGTTGAGTCGGACCAATGCACGGTGCACAGCAATATCTGCACTTCGGTTTACACATGTGATATTTTAAGCTTTGAGAGGCCTAGTTCTGTAGCATCATCCTGCCACTCTTTTGTTGTTGTTTTTTGTCACCATTTTGTGAAGGTACTACACGCATGCTACCAACCGGTACAATTAATGAAATCTTGACGATTTTGAAAACGAGTTGGCGAGTTTGTACGAGGGCCGTTTTTTTTCAACCTCGATAGGTTATGTATAAAACACAAGTTCATAGAAAACAATTGTTTTATTACTAAAAGTTTTGTACACTTGTGGTTACTTTTCAACATAATCACCGAAAAGATTGAGACATTTATCGTACCTGTGCACAAGCTTTGCAATACCCGCTTCAAAAATGTTAGCGCCAATGATTTCAAATGAGCATTGACGCTGTTTTGAAGATCTTCGTACTTTACGACGTTTGCGCAGAGTCATTCAAAGCAAACGAAGAGGGATGCTGACTTCAGGAATTGTGCTGATCCATGACAACGCTCGTCCACACACTGCTGGTACAACCCATCGGCTCCTTGAACAATTTCAATGGGACATTTTCTATCATCCGCCGTACAGTCCTGACCTGACACCCAGCGACTTTCACCTTTTCCCTGAACTGGACATGGCTAGGAGGGCAGCACATTCAAACCAACGAGGATCTTAAAAACAACGTCAATGCTCATTTGAAATCATTGGCGGCAACATTTTTGAAACCGGTATAGCAAAGCTTGTGCACAGGTACAACAAATTCGTATTTCGGTGATTATATTGAAAAGTAACCATAAGTGCACATAAGTTTTAGTAATAAAATAATTATTTTCTATGAACTTGATTGAAAAACCTCCTATCGGAGGTTGGGAAAAAAAAAAAAAAAAACAAAAAAAAAAAAAAAAAAACGACCCTCGTAGTAACCCTGTATAACGATAAAAGTTTGCCTTTCATATTGCTGGTTCAGGTTCAAGACATCCTGGTAGGATACAGGTTTTATACTATTGGGCACTTGAAAGTTTTTCTCGATAACCAAGAAGTAGGTAGTAGAACAATCGTTTGGGCCGCGCCGTGGCCGAGTGGTTAGACCACTGGCCTCTCATCTAGATGGCCTGGGTTCGATCCCAAGCGACCGCAGTGAGATTTGTGATGGACAAAGCGGCGCAGGGGTGGGTTTTCTCCGGGTACTCCGCTTTCCCCCGCCACCGCATTCCACCGGTGTTCCATCTTCATTTCATATATCACCAGTGTCATCGCCTGTGGTGCCACAAGTGGTAAAAAACGGGCGTTAAACACAACTAAGGAAACAACTGTTTATATGAATAATTTGCATAAGAGTTAATACAGAAAGCAATGTAAATGCACACAAAAGACTTATAAAATGTTGTAATTCTTAAGAGTTAAAATTGATAAATTATAAATGACATTTCATTTTTTATCCATACTTTTTTTGGACCGGAAATCATTTTTACTTATATATGTACAATGTACGTAAGTATAAAAGGAGTTGCATTCCATCCTAAATTTTGATAACGATACCTAACAAGAAATACTATATTTTTTGGGACATCTGAATTAAAACACAAGCATTTATAGACACAGGTCTATTTACTGTTTACATAAATCATTCTTTTAGAAAAGTTTCATATTCCGTGTATGTGCATCTTTCCATGAACAGTATACTTCTATAATAATACTTTGGTGGGCTGTTAAGTCCTGGGCCTCTCAATGAAAACAGCATTAATTTTTTTCTTTATTTCTCTACATAATCTCCAGAAAGACTAATACATTTGTCATATCGGCGTTCTGATTTAATTAAACCGTCTCTGTAGTGCGATTTATCATGGCTCTCAAAATATCTGTTTACCACATCAATGACCTCCTCTTTGCTGTGAAATCTTCGTCCTCCAAGAAATTTTTTGAGGTTTGGGAACAGGTGATAGTCCCTTGGTGTTAGATCTGGCGAATAGGGTGCGTGTTCAAGCAATTCGAACTTTAATTCGCACATTTTTCCCATTGCAATGACTGAACGATGGGCCGGAGCATTGTCGTGATGAAACAAGATTTCTTTTTTGAAAAATGAGGGTTGCAGTAAGCCTGCATAGTAGTCACCAGTGATTCTTTTACTCTTTTCCAAGTAATCAATAAAAATAATTCCCTGTGCATCCCAGAAAACACTTGCCATAACCTTGTTAGCTAACAAAATTGACACTAGTTTTTTTGGAGTTAGTTCACCTGGCGCTGTGAACTGTTTTGACTGTGATTTACTTTCTGGAGTGAAGTGATGTATCTAAGTTTTATCCATGGTAGTAAGCAGTCTCAAAAATACACCGGGATTTTAACGGTAGAGCTCCACATTCTTAACAGAAACAGTTTTTCTTTGCAACTTTTGACCGGGTGTCAACAAACGCTTCACCCATCTTGCACAGACCTTGTGAAAGTTCCAAACATTATTTAAATATTACCTGCACGTTCTTTTAATATGTTTAAATCTCTGTTATCTCAAACAACTTTAAACTTAAACGATGCAGTTTTTCAGTGATCTCTGGAGTTGTCACTTCTACAGCCTCCAGAGCGAGGCTCATCACTAGTGCTCGTACGTCCCATTTTAAACTATTGCAACCCACATTTTAATCATTGAATATGAAGGGGCAGAGTCTTTCTATGCACTGTCCATTTCGTCCTTGATGTCTTTAGGTGTTAAGCCTTTCAAATGGAAGTATTTCATCACCGCTCGATTTTCCAAATCCTCCATATTCGTGAAAACTCTAAAGTTGTCTTGTTTAAAACGCTGTCATTCGAAAACTAAACAAGCTATTGACCTGTAACTATGGATGTAAGCTGGTCTAGAGTTAAACTATACGATGCTGCCATCTAACTGGCCTAGTGGCGCCATATCTGTGTGAGGCCCGGCACGTATCAGCCCGACAAAAGAGTCATACAAAGAGAGGTAAAATACTTTTCCAGTATCCATATTGTTGAGATTGTGCACTCTCATCTTGTACTTTTTTGTGCTGCAGAGTTCTAAGTGATAGCGTTCACACATCTGTCCACATAGTTTAAATTCACACGTTTCCGCTGGTTCATGAAATGTTGAGTTGTTACCAAACATGTGGTGAAGGCCACGTGTTGCCATTCATGTTAGCACGTGTTGGATGTTGTCCACGTCCGGTCTATCATAGCCCCTGTTCCACAGAATTCTTGGGGTACTTCTTCCCTTTTTACTATCTCAATACGTTCAATGTACATAGTGTATAGAGAAAGTATTGCATTTCACCCAAAAATTCGATACCGAGATTCACCGGAAATACATATTTTAGGATCCCCTGCGTCCAGAAAAAGCATTTCCAGAAAAATGTGTGTGTGTGTGTGTGTGTGTGTGTGTGTGTGTGACTGTGAATATGATAACTCATAAACGAAAAGTCGGTAAAATACCAAGGTCTTTAGAGGCTATTGCCAAAAAATGCAAGATGTACATCTTATTTGCCATGTAAATATCTTTATACGTTATTTTAATCAAAACTGTTAGCCATTTTTGAGAAAATAAACATTTTCGATATTTTTTTCATGTAAAGGGTAGTTTAGGATGGGAAAATTTTTCTCAATATCTTCCCGTTGCATCTCTGGAAGATACTCATCTTAAATACCAAGTATGGTATTTTACCAACTTTTCGTTTTTGAGTTATCGTGTTCAAAGACACACGGACACACACGGACCTTTTTCTAAAATGCTTTTTTTTTTTGGATACAGGAGATCCTAAAATGTATATTTCCAGTGAAATCTCGATACAGAATTTTTGGGTGGAATGCAATACCTTCTCTATACCCTATGTACATAGTACGCGTAGAGAAAGTGAAAAAAATATGATGTGTTCCATTCACATGACTTTCTCTACATCTCTGTTAGCCATTTTTGAGAAAATAAAATTTTTCGAAACTGTTTTCAATAAAGGGTAGTTTAGGGTGGGGGAATTTTTCTCAAAAGCTTCGTGTCGCATCTCTGGAAGACACTCAACTTAAATACCAAGTATGGTATTTTACCAACTTTTCGTTTTGAGTCATCGTGTTCAAAGACACACGGACAGACACGGACCTTTTTCTAAAATGCGTTTATTTTGGATACAGGAGATCCTAAAATGTGTATTTCCAGTGAATTTTTGGCTGGAATGCAATATCTTCTCTATATACTATGTACATAGTACGCATAGAGAAAGTGAAAAAAATATGTGTTCCATTCACATGACTTTCTCTACATCTCTGCAACAAATTATTGTTAAAGGTTTTATCCTTTTATTTACTTCGTGGTAATTGAGAAAAAATTAGCAGAAATAATTATGTTACTTGCTTCCTTGTAGGTAGAAGCGAAATAAGAGAGTACGACAGGTTAAAGTGATAGTCCAAAGCTGGTTGCTATGTGACTGAAGCTCCTTTGTTTGTATGGACAGGAGTTGAGAAATTCTTGTGTGAGAAAAGTATAGTTTTTCACAGCTGAAACCAAAAATAGAAATATCTCAAAAACGATAGTCTCCACGAAAAAAAAAATGTATAAAGCATAAACTGTGTGTTATAACATGCTATCATTTTTTGTGTGTTAAGTTTTTGCCCATCTCTTACGGTTTAGCAGTTATGCAAAATTCCGTAAAGTTCATCCAAAATAAAGTAGTCTTCAGAGGCTATTCCCAGAAAATTCAAGATATACATTTTATTTGTCAGGTAAATATCTTTAATATGCAATATTTTAATCAAAATCGTTATAGCCATTTTTAAGAAAATCAAATTTTTCGAAAAAAGTTCCTTGTAAAGGGTAGTTAGGTTTAGGGGGATTTTCTTGAAAATCTTCGTATCGCATCTTTGGTAGATACCAAACCTAAATACCAAGTTTGGTTTTTAAGGGACTTTTCGTTTTTGAGCTATGCTGCCCACAGGCACACGGACACACGGACGTTTTTCTGTAAATACCTTTTTTGGATACAGAGGACCCTAAAATGTTTACTTTCTCTATACGCACTATGTGTATAGAGAATGTATTACACTCCACCAAAAAATTCGATACCGAGATTTCACCGGAAATATATGTTTTAGGGTCACATGTAACCAAAAAAAGTATTTTCAGAAACAGGTCCGTGTGTGTGTGTTCGTGTGTCCGTGTGTCAGTATGTCAGTGTCTCCGTGTATCTGTGTATCTGTGAACACGATAACTCAAAAACGAAAAGTCGGTAAAGTACCAAACTTGGTATTTAAGTTTAGTATCTTCCAGGGATGCGACACGAAGATTTTGAGAAAAATCCCCCACCCCAAACTACCCTTTACACGGAATTTTTTTCGAAAATTTTGATTTTCTAAAAAATGGCTCTAGTGATTTTGATTAAAATATTGTATATTAAAGCTAATTACCTAACAAATAAAATTTATATTTTGAATTTTCTGGGAATAGCCTCTGAAGACTACTTTGTTCTGGATGAACATTTCATAACTACTAAACCGTAAGAGATGGGCAAAAACTTAACCTACAAAAAATGTAGAGCACGTTAAAACACACAATTTATGTTATATACATTTTTTTCGTGGAGTTGTTCGTTTTTGATACATTCCTTTTTCTTGGTTTCAGCTTTGAAAAAATTATACTTTTCTCATAAAGGAATTTGTCAACTCCTGTCCATACAAACAAAGGAACATCAGTCACATAGCAACCAGCTTTTGGCTTTCACTTTAACCTATGGTACTCCCTTATTTCGCTTCTACTTACAATAAAGCAAGAAATAAGACTATTTCTGCTAATTTTTCTCGATTAATATGAAATTAATAAAAGATAAGCCTATTAACAATAATAATTTACAGATATAGAGAAAGTCATGTGAATGGAACACATCATATTTTTTTGGGTTTGAGTGCAATACCTTCTCTATATACTATGTACATAGTACGTGTAGAAAAAGTAAAAAACAACTGAGTATTTATTAATTTTGCGATCTAGTTATTTAAATGGTATTCCATGAAAATTGTATTTTTGGCACCGCCTATGCAACGCTCGTTACATGACTTATGAATATTCTATCGCTATGAGGTTAGGGTATAAAGGACGAAGTGGTGAACCAAGTATTCCCAAATGACCGTTTCTGGAGCCCAATGTTGGTCATACGCTGTGTACAACTCCTATCTAAAATTCTGACCATCAACAGACGCTCGTAAATACAGCATCAATATTTCCTAACTCAAACACCATGCTAGAACTGTGTAGCTGTGCGAGAGGTCCGGGTTCGATATCCGGCTGGGGACTAGAAGTATGAACGAGAATATAAATGTATTTGTGGTGTAAGGTATTAAACCCAAAGAAAAATCAGAAATCGAATAACAGGTGTATAAGAACTATATCATTGCTGAAAGAAAATATGTTCTAAAGGTAAAAGGCCACCGATATGATCATTGCAGATAAAGATGAGGTTTAAATAGAAGAATAAACATAACCTTTCCCTTAACACATCTACGGTAGGCATTTAAAAACGTTTAAACCTTTTTACTTTCTCTATAGGCACTATGTAGATAGTGTACAGAGAATGTATTGCACTCCACCAAAAAATTCGATACCGAGATTTTAACGGAAATATATGTTTTAGGATCCAAAATATCCAAAAAAAGCATTTTCACGAAAAGGTCTGTGTGTGTGTGTGTGTGTCCGTGTGTCTATGAACACGATAGCTCAAAAACGAAAAGTCGATAAAATACCAAACTTGGTATTTAAGTTTAGTATCTTCCAGGGATGCGACACGAAGATCTTGAGAAAAATTCCCCCACCCCCAACTACCCTTTACATGGAACTTTTTTTCGAAAATTTTTATTTTCTCAAAAATGGCTCTAACGATTTTGATTAAAATTTCGTATATTAAAGATATTTACCCGACAAATAAAATGTATATTTTGAATTTTCTGGGACTAGCCTCTGAAGACTACTTTATTCTGGGCCAATGTTGCTGAATTTTGCATAACTGCTAAAGTTTAAGAGATGGACAAAAACTTACCACACAACAAATGTAGAACACCTTAAAACACATAATTTATTTTATATACCTTCTTTTCGTGGAGTTGATTGTTTTTTAGATATTCCTTGTTTTTGGTTTCAGCTATAAAGACTTATACTTTTCTCATACAGGACTTCGTGAACTCGGGTCCATACAAACAAAGGAACTTCAGTCGCAGAACAACCAGCTTTTGACTATCACTTTAACCTGTGGTACCTCCTTATTCGCTTCTACTAACAAGGAAGCAAGTAATAAGACTATTTCTGTTAACTTTTGCTCTATTAGATGAAGTAAACAGAATAATTTGTTACAGTGATATAGAGAAAGTCATGTGAATGGAACACATCAGATTTTTTTTGGATTCAGGGGGTCGTGTTCACAGACACACGGACACACGTACACACACACACACACACACACGGAACTTTTCTGAAAATTCTTTTTTTTTTGGATACAGGGGACCCTAAAACATATATTTCCGATGAAATCTCGGTATCGACTTTTTTGTGGAGTGCAATACCTTCTCTATACACTATGTACATAGCACGTATAGAGGAAGTAAAAAAAACGATTATTAGAAAAATGTCCGTGTGTAGCATAGCTCAAAAACAATAAGACCGTAAATACCAAACTTGGTATTTAAGTTCGGTATCTTCCAAGGATGCGACACGAAGATTTTCAAGAAATTCTCCCAACCCCAACTACCCTTTATATGGAAAAAATTCGAAAATTTTACCTCTCTCAAAAATTGCTCTAACGATTTTGATTAAAATCTCTTATATTTAAGATATTTACTTGACAAATAAAATGCATATCTTCAATTTTCTGGGAATAGCCTCTGAAGATGTGTTTATTCTGGATGAATTTTGCGGAATTTTGCGTAACTGATAAACCGTAAGAGATAGGCCAAAAGTTACTGAACAGAAAATGTAGAGCTCATTAAAACACACAATTTATGCTATATACATTTTTTTTTTCGTGAGGTTGATCGTTTTTGAGGTATTTTTTGTTATTGGTTTCAGCTTTAAAAAACATACTTTTCTCATACAGGAATTTTTCATCTCCTGTCCACATAAACAAAGGAACTTCAGTGACATAGCAACCAGCTTTTGAATAATACTTTAGCTTATGCTGCTTCCTAATTTATTTTCTATTTACATAGAAGCAAGTGATAAGATTATTGCTGCTAATTTTTTCGATTAGCATGAAGTAAATATAAGCATAAGCTTTTTACAATAAGTTGTTGCAGAGATGTAGAGAAAGTCACGTGAATGGAACACATCAGATTTTTTTTTATGGTACGGTTTTGTCTGTTTTTTGTTTTTTATCAGTTATTCAAAATTCATTCAGAATAAAGAGGAATTCAGAGGAAGTTCCTTGAAAATTTAAGATACACATTTTGTTTGTGATACAGATATATTACACAAATGGAATTTTAATGAAAATCATGAAGACCATTTTTGAGAAATAGGTGTGTGACATAAATAAATGAAATGAATAACAAAGTTGATATTTATGTAGGCTAGAGTGTGATGTTCCAGTTCCCGGCCACGGAATAAATCGGTTTCGATTCCGACCTCGCACATCGGATGGATGATCGTCCACCCTTGCCTTGCGAGGAAGTGGGCGTGAGGTCGGTAGTCGGGGTGGTGGTTCCAGTAGTTGGTAGTATATGTATATGGGTGTCACAGAATTCAACTGCACAAATTGGAAGTATTGAAGAGGGGTCATAGGTAAATACTTTGATTCACGGAACATATTCTCATTTTTGCCAAATTTCAAAGTGATGACTTGTTTTCTGGAGCGCACACCAGTGGTTGTAATTCAAAATATTTTCATTCAGAATGCATTATTTGTATGTCAGTAGTCGAAGGAAGGGACATTGGTGCGCAGTTAGTGCGATTTTTAAGGATACTCGTAATTGCCTGTTCTCTGAGGACGTGTACAACGCTGATAACTGATGAGTTGATATCAGATTATATGTCATTCAAACTCACGATGCTAAGATCGTACCGCTCTCTGAAATTTTCATCTTTTAGTTTTAATTTGTTCTTTTTGTCAAAGAGGTTCACAATTTGAACTGCTCTGTTTATATTTTTACTTTCTCTATATGTACTATGTACGTAGTGTATAGAGAAGATATTATTAATACTTTCTCTACACGTACTATGTACATAGTGTATAGGGAGGGTATTGTATTGCACCCAAAAATTCGATACAGAGATTTCACCGGAAATACATGTTTTGGGTCCCCCTGAATCCAAAAAAAGCATTTTTGGAAAAAGGTCCATGTGTGTGCGTATGTGTGTGTCTGTGAGTGTGTGGACAGCATAGCTCAAAAACGAAAAGACCGTTAAATACCAAACCATGTATTTAAGTTTGGTATCTTCCAAGGATGTGACACGAAGATTTTCAAGAAAATCCCCCACCCCCAACTACGCTTTACATGGAACTTTTTTCGAAAAGTTTGATTTTCTCAAAAATGACTAACGATTTTGATTAAAATATCATGCATTAAAGATATTTACCTGACAAATAATCTGTATATCTTGAGTTTTCTGGGAATAACGTCTGAATACTACTCTATTCTGGATGAATTTTACGAAATGTTGTATAACTGCTAAAAATGGACACAGACGTACCAAACAAAAATGTAGAGTACATTAAAACACACAATTTATGTTATATACATTTTTTCAAGGAGTTGATCGTTTTTGAGGTATTCCTTGTTTTTGATTTCACCTTTGAAAAACTTGTACTTTTCTCATACAGGGACTTGTAAACTCGTGTCCATACAAACAAAGGAATTCCGGTCACCTAGTAACCAGGTTTTGATTTCACTTTAACCTATGATACTCCCATATTTCGCTTCTACGTACAAGGAAGCAAGTAATAAGACTATTTCTGCTAATTTGTTCTCGTTTAAAATGAAGTAAATAGAAGAATAAGCTTATTAACAATAATTTGTTACATAGAAGTAGAGAAAGTCATGTGAATGGAACACATATTTTTTTTATTGTTTTATCCTTTAACAGCTTAGGCCATATCAGGGGCTTTGCACTTGAAACAGCTCGTCTATAGATTCTTTTACATTTGGTTTAATCATTTTATTTTCTTCAAACACACACACATACTCACTCTCACATACATACTTCCAGATTCTGTGGGGGATAGGGAATAATTCTGGCTAAAGAAAAATTCCTCACCCTAGCCGGGAATCGAACCCGGGACCTCCAAGTGAGAAGTCGGCCACGGAAACAGTCGGAAAGGAACTGTAATGCACCCAAAAATTCCATACCGAGATTCACCGGAAATATATGTTTTGAGATCCCTTGAATAAAAAACAGCATTTTTAGAAAAATGTCCGTGTGTGTGTGGGTGCATGTGGGCAGCATACCCCAAAACAAAATGTCCGTTAAATACCACATTTGGTATTTAAGTTCAGTATCTTCCAAGAATGCGACACAAAGATTTTCAAGAAAATTCCCCTACCCCCAACTATCCTTTACATTGAAAAATTTTCGAAAATTTAAATTTAAAAATGACTTTAACGATTTTAATTAAAATACCATATATTATTACCATTTATATTGCAAATAAAATGTATATGTTGAATTTTCTTGGAATAGCCTCTAAAGACCTCCTTATTAAGAGTGAACTTTGCTGAATTTTGCCTAACTCTTAAACCGTAAGAGATAGACAAAACATACTACTTAAAAAATATAGATCTCGTCAAAACACACAATTTATATCCTCCTGTTTTTATTGTGGAGATAGCCGTTTCCGCAATATTCCTTTTTATTGGTTTCAATTATTAAGTACTTATACTTTTCTCAGACAGGAAGTATCCGGTTTTCTTTTGTTCTACTCCTGGCCAAGCAAAGAAGCGATTTGCAATGACAATTGCATAACTATAGTTTTTAAAACTTTTGACTATCTCTTTAGCCTAGTGCATTCCCTTAGTTTCTTTTTACTTATAAGAAACTAAGTAATAAGAACATTCTGCTAATGTTTATCTCGATTAGCATTGTGTAGAAAGAAGAATAATCTTTTTTAAGAAGTTTGTAGATCAGCTAGAGAAAATCATGTGAGTGTAACACATATTTTTGAAGTCAAGACGATAAAACCTCCCGTACAAATTACTTTCAAAATACTGAATACACTATACAGCCTTCAATATTCAAAACAGTAACTGTCGGAGAACCTGCATAGAATAATTTAATAAAATAATTAGGTTTGTTAAAAACATGTATGTAATGTATGATTTGAAATGCAGATACTAAAATATGATTTTAGCGGTGGAATAAACAAATCTATGTTATTACTCGGACACTTGTTTTGTTTATGTTGGTATATATCGTTTTAACCACTTCAGCTACTACAATGCACCAAAATATGAACGGTGTTTATGATATTCAAACAAAGGAGAATGCATAAAAAAGCTGATGGGTTCTAATCGAGATAAACATTAGCAGAAATACTTTCTTGTAAGTAGAAGGGAAATAAGGGAATACACTAGACTAAAACGATAGTCAAATGTTTTAAAAGCTGGTTGCCATGTGGATGAAATCCGTTTCTTGCATTGCCAGGCTTTGACAAACTCCCGTATGAGAAAAGTTTAAGAATTTTAAAACTGAAACCAATAATAAGGAATATCCCAAAAATGGTCAAGTACACGAAAAAAATGTATTTGACATAAAGTGTGCATTTAAAAGAGATCTACATATCATGTACATACCTTTAATATACGGTAATGTAATAAAAATTGTTAAGAGTCATTTTTGAAACACTCAAAATTTTCGAAAATTTATCTATGGAAAAGGTAGTGTGGGACGAGGGAGTTTTTCTCCAAACCTTCTTGTCGCATCCTTGGTATTTTACCGAATTTTCGTGTTCACAGATACACGGACACACACAAACACACACACACACATCTATTTCCGGTGAAATCTCGGCATCTAATTTTTGTACATAGTAGCTGTAGAGACTTGAATTCCCAACTTCCTCATAATCTTCCCACACGCTAACCATTACGCTAAATAATACCACTTTGTTGCAGAGATGTAGAGAAAGGCATGTGAATGGAACACATCAGAATTTGTTTTACATTCGTAGTAGAGAAAATAAACCACATATTGAATCTGTTATTTATAATAACCAATTTCTAGCAATGACACCCATATTTGGGTTTTAACACAAAACACGAAAAAAATGAGGTGTTATTTATGGACACTCTTTAAGTACTGCGGTTCTCAGCGTCCCATTCTAAATTGGGCGTGGAAGACCGCTTAATTTTGCTCAGAGGTCTCTATCAGGTTTGAGGTTCTTTTACGTGCCGTAAATCTACGACACGTGACCCATGGCTTTACTTCCCTTCCGAAGGAAGCCATGCCAAGAATTTTTACACCCAAAAAAATCCATCGTCCTCCGCCGGGTTGGAACCCGCGAAGTTAGCATGGTAACCATTACACCACGGAGGGCGACGCAAAAGATGTAGATTGCCTAGGAAATGAAAGCAGTACATAGTATTCTTCATGAATGTTTAACAATTTAAGAAGGAAATGAGAAAAGCATAAGGTAGAAAAAGAAAGAACAGCTTAATTAAAAACAGAGAAATATAAGAATGAAAAGGACCAGAGACAAATTGCGAAGTAAGATGAAGCCTGGAGGGTAGAGTGCGCTTGTTGAATAATCACACACAATTAGACTGACCTGAATGTGGCGTATCACCCGCAGGAAATAAGTGTAACATCTTTTGTTTCCCCGGTTCAATAAGGAGCCCACTTGGCCAGCGTCACAACCAGGCCGGGATCAATTCCAAACGCGTCTTGCGAAACGTTTTATTTGTGCCTTCCTACAACAGACAACGTGGTTACCCTGGCAACGTCCTCCATATGGTGCCGCCTTCTCTATCAAGGTCGCCGCGTATCTCACCTTTATATACAAAAATATTATGTGTTCCATTCACATGACTTTCGCTACATCTCTGTAACAAATTATTGTTAAAAAACTTATGCTTCTATTTTCTTCATGCTAATCGATAAAAAATATCAGAGTCTTATTACTTGTTTCCTTATAAGTAGAAGCGAACTAAGGGAGGACCATAGGTTAAATTGATAGTTCCTCTATGAGAAAAGTATGTTTTTTAAATCTATGTTTAACAAGCTCTACATGTTTTGTGTGGTAACTTTTTGTCTATCTCTTACGGTTTACTAGTTACGCAAAATTCATTCAGAATAAATAGATCTTTAGAAGCTATTCCCAGAAAATTCAAGGTATACAATGTGTTTTCCATATAAACATGTTTAATATACATTATTTTAATCAAAATCTTAGAGACATTTTTAAGAAAAACAATATTTTCGAAAGCTGTTCCATGTAAAAGGTAGTTAGGGGTGGGGGAATTTTCTTGAAAATCTTCGTGTCACATCCTTGGAAGATACCAAACTTAAATACCAAAATTGGTATACAATACCTTCTCTATCCACTATGTACATTGTACATACGGAGCTAGAGAAAGTAAAATTCTGATGTGCTATATTCACATGCTTTCTCTACATCTCTGTAACAAATTATTGTAACAATTCATATTCTTCTATGTACTTTATATAATCGAGATAAACATTAGCCGAAATTTTCTGCTCCATTGTAAGTAGAAGGGAAATAAGGGAATACACTAGGCTTAAAGGCTGGTTGTCAAGTGGTTGAAATCCACTTCTATACACGGCCAGGAGTTTACAATTTTCTGTGTGAGAAAACTAAGTACAAGTATTTCAAAATCGAAACCAATAACAAGAAAATATCTCAAAAACGGTTAAATCCAAGGAAAAAAAAGTGATGTGTTACACTCACATGACTTTCTCTAGCTGTTCTGCAGACTTCTTACTAAGATTATTCTTCTTTCTACACCTTGCTAATCGAGATAGTCATTAGCAGAATGTTTTTACTACTTAGTTCTTTATGAGTAGGAAGAAAATAAGGGAATACACTATGCTAAATCAATAGTCAAATGTTTTGAAAGCTGTAGCTATGCGACTGTTATTCCAAATCGCTTCTTTGCTTGGCCAGGAGCAGAACAAAAGAAAAATGGACACTTACTGTCTGAGAAAAATATAAGTACTTCATAATTGAAACCAATAACACGAAATATCTCGAAAATGGTTACCTCCACAACAAAAATGTAAGTGACATAAATTGTGTGTTTTGACGAGATCTACATTTTCTGTGTTGTAAGTTTTTGTCTATCTCTTACAGTTTTACAGTTAAGCAAAATTTGGCAAAATTCATCCAGAATAAAGAGGTCTTCAGAAGCTATTCCCAGAAAGTTGAAGATGTACATTTTATTTGGTATGTAAATCCTTTTAATATACGGTATTTTAAACAAAATCGTTAGAGCCATCTTTGAGAAAGCCAAAGTTCCGAAAAAATATTCCATGTAAAGGGTAGTTTGGAGTGGCGGATTTTTCTCCAAGTGTTCGCGTCGCATCCCTGGTAGATACTAAACTTGAATACCAAGTTTGGTATTTAACGGTGTTTTCGTTTTTGAGCTATGCTGTCCAAAGACACGCACATACAGACCTTTTTCTAAAAATGCTTTTTTAGATTCAGGGGGACCCAAACCTTTTCCGGAGAAATCTCGGTATCCAATTTTTGGGTGAAATGCAATACCTTTTCTATACACTATATACATAGTACGTGTAGAGAAAGCAATAATCTGATGTTCTACATTCATATAGCTTTCTCTACTTAATTTGCAACAAAATATTCTTGTAAGGGCTTATTCTTCTATCTGCTTCGCCCAAATCGAGATAAACATTAGCTGGAATGATTTTGTTACGATATTATTTCTTTGTACAAACGGAATAAGGGGATTCAATAAGCTAAAGCGATAAACAACTCATTTAAAACTCGGTCGCTATGTTATGACATTGAAATTTTATTCTCCTTGCTTTACTAGGAAAAAGGGTGTAAACGAACTTACTACATTTCTTCTAATATGTGTTTCATAGAAGCATTACGTACAAAAAAGTATTATGGCATTTTGTTTTTTGATCAGCCGATTTCAAAAAAATAAATATTTTTTACTCAAAATTAGACACGTAATTCCACAAGAATGTACGAAGATAATAGTCTGTTACTTGCAAGATGCGTAGAGTAATGCATTTCGGACATTAGTTTCGGCAGGAATTATGGAACATTAAACAGGTTGTCGAAATAATTAATCACTTAAAACAATTAAAGGAATATTCCGAGCAACTTTTTCAGACGTGAAGTAACTCGGCTTGTGTTGAGGTTGGTCAGGGATCTGAACTGACTTCTGGATGTGAACACGTCGGTCGCTTGCAAACACGACGCAGAGTGGTGTAACGTTTTGCGATATAACGAATGCAACTGGCATTCTGATTGGCCTACACTGCTGTGATGTCAGCAATGAGGCGTGTTTGTTTATGTACTGACCTAATGCACCTGACACCTACACAACCTGCAGGGTTGCCAGATTGCCTGTCTCTTATTTTCGAAAAAATTAAAATATCTCCGAAGAAAATGGTCAGAGACAAAAACGTTGGGTAAAAAATTGTCCCGAATACAGATGTCTATCTCTGATTTAAATTAATGTAATTGCTTCCTTTCGACGCGGTATATGAATAATCCTTAAGTACAACGTGCGGTGATCCCCCCTGCTCCTTGTTATCTCTGATTATTACTTTCTCTAGTCCGTATGTACATTGTGCCTAGTGGATAGCGAAAGTATTATATTCCACCATAAACTTCGATACGGAGATTTCACCGGCTATACATGTTTTGGAACCCAATGAATCTAAAAAGTATTTTTAGAAAAAGTTTCGTGTACGGATGTGTTTGTGAACAGCACAGCTCTAAAACCTTAAATACCAAAGATGCGACACGTAGATTTTCAAGAAAATCCCCCCACCTGAACTACCCTTTTACATGGAACAGTTTTCAAAGATTTTTATTTTACCAAAAATAACTAACGGTTTTGATTAAAATATCTTATGTACAAGATATTTTTGTGACAAACGAAATGATTATCTTGAATTTTCTGGGAATAGTCTCTGAAAACCAATTTATTTTGAATGGCTTTTGTATTACTGGCAAACCGTAAAAGATATACAAAATGACTGCACAAAAAATGTAGATCTCACTAAATCATGCAATTTATATCATACTTTTTGTTTGTTTGTTTTGTTTTTTAGAGTTAACCGTTTTCGAGATATTCGGATTATTCGTTTCAATTTTAAGCCACTTAAAGTTTTCTCAAACGTGAGGACATCTTTTTCCTCGTTTCTCCTTTATTTATTCCTGGCAAGCAAAGAGATTGGAATTTAAATTGTTTCACATAGTAACCAGTTTTTTAAGGGCGAGACTATCGCTTTAGCCCGTGCATGTTCTTATTTCCCTTCTACTTACAAGGAAGCTAGTAATAAGAGTAATTCTGATTATGTTTATCTTGATTAGCATGATGTAGATAGATAATAGATGACACTCTTGACAAAACTGTTTGTCTAACAAACAGCAGAAGTCATCATGTGAATGGAACACATTAGAATTTTCCTTTCTATTTACAAGGAACTAAGTAATAAGGACAATTTCTAATATTTATCTCGATTATCATGAAGTAGATAGATATACATATAAAGTTAATACATGAACAATAATTTGTTACAGAGATGTAGAGAAAGTCATGTGAATGGAGCGCATCAGATGTTTTATGTTACTTATATTGCTTGAGGGCTAGAAACCATAATACATCGTACTTTTGAATCCGAATGAAAACTGGATATTTTAGTAACTTATTTACTTCACGCATTTTTCGAAAATAAGTGGTTTTTAAATGCAAATGAAAAACCGAATCTTTTGATACTCATCACTTTCGATTGCCGAAATCATTCGATAATGCCCATCAGTACGCGATACAGGTCTGTGAAGGTGCGTGCGTGTCTGGTAGGCTCGTGGTGAGCCTGGGTGTTGTTGCTGTGTACCTACCCTGGTAAGGGTTTAACCACAGGAATGAGGTGATGGTTAAGGTTTTGTTTGAGGTTTCGAGTGTTGGTGTTGAGGAGGTAGCGCTGGTAGGCTCCTCGAGCGGTTGCATTTTCAGGAGCAGCATCCTTTCCTTTGCTCCGCTGGTGTTTATTTATTTAAGTATGGTGGTGAATTTTGATAGACCTGTCCCTATGGGAGGGGGGGGGAGTGCTTTGTTCAGCTATTACGCTGTTGGCTGGTTTAAAGCCGTTGTTACCGGGGGTGCCCACAAGCCATGCGGGGAACCCGGAACCGCCTTTTTCAGCGTTCAGAGGGTAAGTACTCCCCCAGAGATCTGACAAGAGCGTTCTCATGTTCGCCCAATCTGGCGTAGAATTTTTGAGCCCGGCGCCTAATAACATCTTCCACATATGGGAGGGCCGAAGCTTCATGTAGTAGCCTCAAAGGGAAACGTCGACATACAGAATATATGGACCGGAGTCCTCTATTCTGCACCCGCTGTAACCAGAGAAGCCAGGAGTCTGCTGCCATACCCCACACTTCGCAGGCATAGAGCATCAGGGGGACTATAAGCGCCTTGAAAAGGCGTAACTTTAAGTGAACCGGCATCTGGGAGGTCAGGACAGGGTAAAGGGAGGCTACCGCCCCCTTCGCCCTGTACGACGTTCCCCGCACGTGTTCACGAAAAGTTAGGCCCTTATCAAGAATGACGCCCAAGTATTTGATGGAATTCCCCCACTCTATCCTTTGGCCCTGATAGGAAAAATTGGGTATCTGGTTTATTTCTGGTGAACAGAACAGCATGACTTTTGCCCGGATTAACGGACATCCGCCACTGTCTGCACCAGTCCTGGACGAGACGGAGGTGTCTCTGTATGGGGTTGAAGGCTCTGCGTATGTTCCTGTCGATGCGGTAGAGCAGGACATCATCAGCAAACTGGGCCATGTTGACGCCCTGCACCGTAGGGAAGTCTGTGAAGGTGATGCGCATCCTCCGTATTTGGTCTAATAGGCTCCATCGGTGCTGTCTGCGCTGCCACAAACCTCTTCTCCGCCTACTTATGCGCCAGTGTATTTTATTAGTTTAATTATATTTTTGTATAGATTTACTATAAGAAATATCTGCTTCAGTAGAACGCAGAATCTTAGGGTGTAGAAGCTTCTATTATGCTCACCAAGGTTACTTGCTTTGTTAATGCTAGAGACACAATTGCCTTTGTAGAGCAAGAGTTTTAGATCATCAGAGACATAAGTAACAGGCTGAATGTTAAAGAAAGATTATTTACCAAACATCTTGGAACCTGGGACTTTTTCATTATAAAGAATGGTCACGTGGGTTAAATACAAAGAACTTACCAAGCTAGTCACGTGACAACGCTTTTTTCGCGCTTCTTTTGAGTCAATCAGGAAGGAGTGCATTATTGGAGGTTTTAGGTATTTAAGCGATGCGTGTACAAGAAATCGTTATCGTTATGTTACCCTTATTGTTCTCTTACTGCGATTCTGAAGGTGACAGTGATTATTGTTGCGTTTGCAACGTATTCTGTGTGATGACCGTCGACAACATGAACTCAGCCATAGCAGAAATTAGCACGAAGTATTATTATGTCATCGTTTTCAAGAATTTTTACTTTCTCTAGCCCCGTATGTACAATGTACATAGGGATAGAGAAGTATTGTATTCCACCCAAAAAGTCGATACCGAGATTTCACCGGAAATATATGTTTTAGGGTCTCCTGTATCCAAAAAAAGCATTTTCACAAAAAGGTCCGAGTGTGTGTGTGTGTGTCCGTGTGTCTGTGAACACGATAACTCAAAAACGAAAAGTCGGTAAAGCACCAAACTTGGTATTTAATTTTAGTATCTTCAAGGGATGCAACACGAAGATTTTGAGAAAAATCCCCCCACCCCAAACTACCCTTTACATGGAGCTTTTTTCGAAAATTTTGATTTTCTCAAAAATGGCTCTAGCGATTTTGATTAAAATATCGTATATTAAAGATATTTAGCTGACAAATAATATATATACCTTGAATTTTCTGGGAATAGCTTCTAAAAACCTGTTTATTCTGGATAAATTTTGCTTAATTTGGCATAACTAGTAAACCGTAAGAGATCGACAAAAACTTACAATACAAAAAATGTAGGTCTTGCTAAAATACATAAGTTATGTCATATACATTTTTCTCGTGCAGCTTACAGTTTTCGAGGTAGTCAGTGTTATTAGTTTCAGTTCTGAAGTACTTACACTTTTCTCTGACGGGAGTGTGCGGTTTTCTTTTGTTCTAATCCTGGCCAAGAAAAGAAGGAATTTGTAATGACAATCGCATAACGACAGCTTTTAAAACATTTGACTATGGTTTTAGCCTATTGTATTCCCTTATTTTTTTCCTACTTATAAGAAACTAAGTAATAAGAACATTGTGCTAATGATTAAAGATGCAAGATGCAGTAAGAAGAATAATCTTTTGTATGAAGTTTGTAGAACAGCTAGAGAAAGTCATGTGAGTGTAACACATCAGATTTTTATGTTAGGAGTCGCTCGTAAGGTTGGTGCCTCAACAAGTAACATCGAAAAATAAAAGTATTCATTTTTAGTGAAATCAAGTGAATTATCTCTTTTCTTGAGTCTACCCCGTGTTACATATCTCAGTTATTCTTTTCCCTCTGAGTAAGAGACAACTTGTGTTCTACAGGAACGAGCCTAGCCGGCGCAACAATGGACTCTTCATTTGTATGTACACTAGAGTATTTCACGGGAACTAATCCTTGACCAACTCCGAGTAGACCAACACCACAACGAGAAAACAGCGCACTTATCTGCCTCATGCACCTCTTAGTGAGAAGGCTGAAGCGCCGTTGCAATTGGAGATTTAGCTCTCTAATTATATGCTATGCTTATTTTCTGGTATTATGTTTTGATACTTTTGCTGGATGGTACACCAGCTTATGTTATTATGTGTCTGGTCTAGTTCAACCATAATGTATCTACTGTAGAGGAGTTTCTTGTTCTTGTTTTTGTTGCTGCTTTGTTATTATTATTGTTATAATAATAACAATAATAATAATTGTAAGATCCATTCACATGCCTTTCTCTACATATTCTGCTACAAATTATTCTTACAAAACCATATGCCTCTCTTTAGTTCGTGCTAATCTATATAAACATTAGCAGACATAGCTTTATTACTTAATGTATTACAAGTAGAAGGGAAATTTGTCAATATACCAGGTGACCCAAAAACTTCCGAACCGGCTGCGCAGTTTTTTGCCTGTCCACGCCCTTGGCGCTCGTCGCCGGCTGCCGCTTTCATAGAAAGGCGTAGATGAAACCATGCAACAGGTTTAAAACTACTTTTAAAGGTTTTACTTACCAATGTTATTAAAGGAGATGCTGAAACTGGCCACCGCCGTTGTCCATACACTTTAGGCGCCTCTTTAGGAAGCTATCCATCACTCGCCTTAGTTCAGGTTGAGAAATGCTGGATATTTGCTGGCGAATATTTTGTTTTAATTCTTCCAAGGAGTGTGGGTTTGTCTTTTACATTTTGTGCTTTAAGTTACCTCAGAGATATAAATCGCAGGGGTTAGGTCGGGGGACCGAGGGCATTACAAATCTCTATTAATAATTCTGTCCTGAAACACACTTTCAATTGTTCTCATCGAAAGATTGGTTGAATGAGTTGTTGCAGGGTCTTATTGAAAAAAACTGCATGTTAATTCTCTAAAACCAAAAGAGGAGAGGTAAAATTGTATTCACGTATGTATGGGCGTCAACTGTTGACTCGAAAAAAATTAAGCCTGTAACTCTTTCTCTGCTAATGGTGCACCAAAGTTTCTCAGAGCTCCATTTACGATTATTTTGTGTACATACATAATAATGAAGTTGGAACCAAGCCTCGTCCGTGAAAAATATTAAATGTGGATTAAGTTCACCAGTGTACACTCTATTGAGCGTCCACTCACAAAATATGTTTACACATACGAATCATAAATAAAAACATGCTGTGCAGTAGAACACAAATGCTGAGCCATAATGCACTTTTTGACTAATTACAGGACAAAATAATAAAGCACACTGATAAAAACTCAACCACACGATGTCATCGTCAGCTCAATACTGCACTTTCAGAGCAGAGAAAAACAAGTCAGCACCGTGACCTTGTGTAAGGCTGCTGTGTGTTATCCTTTTTCCGTGATCAGTGTAAAAACCCGCGCAGCGGTTCAGATGTATTTGGGTCGAGCGGTACTAAGCTAAAGTGGTAGTCAAATCTTTAACAAGCCGGTCGCTATGTGATGCAATTTAAATATCCTTTTCTTTGGTGGCCAGGATGAAACTAAGTGAATCACGACTTCCTCCCATTTGTAAAAAATCTGATGTGTTCCATTCACATGAATTTCTCTACATCTCTGCAACAAATTATTCTTTAAAAGCTTATGCTTCTATTTACTTTATGCTAATCGAGAAAAAAAATAGCAGAAATAGATTTATTTCTTGCTTCCTTGTAAGTAGAAACGAAATAAGGGAGCATCATAGGTTAAAGTGATAGTCAAAAGCTGGTTGCTATGTGACTGAATTTCCTTTGTTTGTATGGACACGAGTTGCAAATTCCTGTATGAGAATGAAACCAAAAACAAGGAATACGTAAAAAACAATCAACTCCAGGAAAAAAATGTATATAACATAAATTTTATGTTTTAAAGAGCTCCACATTTTTTGTGTGGTAAGTTTTTGTCCATCTCTTACGGTTTAGCAGTTATGCAAAATTCCGTAAAATTCATCCAGAATAAAGGCTATTCCCAGGAAATTGAAGATATACATTTGATTTGTCAGGTAAATATCTTTAATATACGACATGTTAATCAAAATCGTTAGAGCCATTTTTGATAAAATCAACATTTTCGAAAAAAGTTCCATGTAAAGGGTAGTTTGGAGTGGGGGGGATTTTCTTGAAAATCTTCGTGTCGCATCCTTGGAAGCTACCAAACTTAAATACCAAGTTTTGTATTTAACGGTCTTTTCGTTTTTGAGCTATACTGTCCACAGACACACGCACTCACACACACACGCGCGCGCACACACATGGGACTTTTTCCAAAAATGCTTTTTTGGATTCAGGGGTACACAAAACGTGTATTTTCGGAGAAATCTCAGTATGGAATTTTTGGGTGCATTACAACACCTTCTCTATACACTATGTACATAGTACGTGTAGAGAAAGTAAAAATTTAGGTGTTGAAAATTTTAAAACAAATAAGGACGAATATCTAGGAAACGGTTAGTTCTATAAAAATGAATAAAAATAAATAATGTGTTTTAGTGGGATCTCTAATTTCTGTGCAGTAAGCTTTTGTCTATTTCTTAGGTTCACCAGTTAAATAACCGTCATCCAGAACGAAATGGAATTCACAGGCTACAAATCAAGGTATACATTTTATTTGTCGTTTATGTAAATATACGGTATTTAATGAAAATCGTTAGAGCTATTCCATGTAAAGGGAGTTTGAGATGAGAAGCTTCCTTCTGAAAATCTTAGTGTCGAATCTTTGGAAGATATTAAACTTAAATACCAAGTTTGGTAGGAATTTAATGGATTTTTCTTTTTGAATTAAGCTGCCGACATACAAACCTTTTGGACTCAGGAGTCCTCAAAACATCTATTTCCAGTGAAATTTCGTATCGAATTTTTGAGTGAAATGTAAATGCTTCAGTAACATGAATGAGTTTCAACTAGAAAAAGGGGTGGAGCGATACCTTCAACAGTCATGAGCGGACAGTGAGTATACTAACCTTAGCACTGTTAATTTACACCGGCTAGGTTCTCGAGAACATTACATACCGACTTGCTCTAAAAACAATCGTCTCAGATTTAGAACAATTAGACGAATAATAAGTTGAAACAGTCGTTTTTTCGGGGTTTTCCTGGATGCTGTGGAGGATTCTTCATTCCCCTGAACATTTTGTCTCTTCATTTCATCTCAACCGGTCCCTGTCAGGGTTTTAAGTGTCGACGAGGATAGTGGCAGAGGCGTGGAGGTGACTACTTTCTTGAAATACAGCTTTCGGCAGCGGGATGGCGCCGGTGGTTATCTGTGAACTCAGGTGGTCTATGTAGGACTAAACCACATGCTGCTGGCTATCCCCGCGTCAAGATGAACTGTTAGGGACCCATGACGGCGACTCTCTCCCTGTCTGGATGTCGACCACCCTTTGAAATTACACTTCTCTCATCCTCTCCTCCAGGGGTCTGACGTACAACAAGCCAATAACCCTCCGTAAAACACACACACCTCTGAAGTATAACGAATTCAATATTTGTATGTGAATTGCATTCAAATACTACTTAACATCGAATTTTTGATAGAGAACATAGACATCTATACGGTGCTTGCCGAACTAGATTTGATATTTGTTGTTGAGAAATAGATAAGTATACCTCCTAAAAATCTGATGCCCGCCTGGGTAGTGTGGTGGTAGCGGGTCTGCCTCACATTCAAAAGGTCGAGAGTTCGAATCTCGTTTTGGGTGAGTTACCTGGATAAGTTTTTTCGGAGTTTTCCGTTATCCTGAGAAGACGAATGTCGAGTAACTTTAAGCTCCATGGTCCCAAGATCATTTGAGCACCATTTCCCTAATATCATTCATCGTGCGATATGACCAACCAGGTTAAAGTACGTTAAGCTACATAAAAAAAAAAAAAAAAAAAAAAAAAAAAAAAAAAAAAAAAATCTGATGTGCTACACTCACATGACTATCTCTAACTGTACTACAAACTTCTTACATACGATTATTCTTCTTTATAATAAAGATAAAATATTCGCGAACTGTTCTTATTACTTGGTTCCTTATAAGTAGAAGGGAACTAAAGGACAAGGACAGGGCTAAACCGACAGTCAAATGTTCCAAAAACCGTCGTTATACGATTGTCATTGCAAATCGCTTCTTTACTTGGCCAAAAGTAGAACAAAAGAAACAAAAGTAGAACACTTCCTATCTAAGAAAAGTATAAGAACTTTACAATTGAAACTAAAAACAAGGAATGTCTCGGAAACGCCTACCTCCCTAACAAAAAATGTTAAGACATAAATTGTGTGTTTTAACGAGATCTACATTTTTTTTGTGCAATAAGTTTTTATCTATCTCTTACGGTTTAACAGTTAATCAAAATTCGGCAAAAATTCATCCAGAATAAAGAGGTCTTCAGAAGCTCTTCCCAGAAAATTCAAGATATGCATTTTATTTGGATGAAATATCTTTAATATATGATATTTTAATCATAATTTTCCAAAAAATCCATATAAAGGGTAGTTTCTGGTGGGGGATTTTTGCAAATCTTTGTGTTGCATCCTTGGAAGATACTAAACCTAAATACCAAATTTGGTATTTAACGGTCTTTTCGTTTTTGAGCTATGCTGTCCACAGACATGCAAGGACCTTTTTCTAAAAATGATTTTGTTTGGATCCAGTAGACCCGAAAACATATATTTCCGGTGAAATTTCGGCATAAAAGTTTTGGGTGGAATATAATACACTATATACATAGCACAAGTGGAGAAAGTAAAAATATCTCAGGATGTTACCATGGAATTGTCACGTGTGAGATAATCCTATTAAATCTGATGCAATGAAGGATGGCTAAGCACCTACTATATCTGAAAGAGTTACCGGAGTCTGTGGCGGGTTTTTATGTGGCAGCAAAATGTACGGGGTTGTTTCCCACCCGATAATTGGATCCCTTTCTCCTGGTTGTCAGTAATTATGTCCTAATTGAGTTTCGACCGTACCACTCTCACATAACCCGCACATGCGCACACGCGTAAGCTGCTCTCAGATTTGCACTCTAGGGTGCATCTGTAATCTTCCGTGACGATCCTGATTAATTCTTATGCTGCAATGTTCTATGTAAATGCTTAAAAAGTACTATTAGAGCCAGCAAATTAGTGACCTAAAACCTACAGAAAATGATCTATAAAATGCCATTAAATTTATGAAAAATTAATCTATTACTTCAAAAAGACCTATAAAATACGTTAAATTTATGAAAATCTGACAATCTGATGGGTTCCATTCACAAGGCTCTCTTCTTTACAATATATATTTGTGTTTTATTGTTGCATTTATATAGTCTCCTTTAACATCTAAGGTCATATCGGGGGCTTTGCACTTGAAATAACTCGTTGTCTGAAGATTTTTTTTTTTTTTTTTTTTTTTTTTACGTTTGGTTTAAATCATTTTATTTCTTTCCTCAAACACACATTCACTCCGGGAATTGAACCCCGGACCTCCGGGTGAGAAGTCAGCTCGCTGAACACTCGCTCACAAACGCAGTCTAAACTCTGGAGGCGCCGGGTATCGATCCCGGTACCTCTCACATGCTAAGCGCGTGCTCTACCATTTGAGCTACGCTCCAATTAATAAATTATTGTTAAAAAGCTTATTCTTATATTTAAATAATGCTAATCGAGAAAAAATTAGCGGAAAGGGTCTTATTCATTGTAAGTAGAAGGGAATTAAGGGATTACCGTAGGCTAAATTGATTGTCAAATCTTTTAAAAGCTGGTTGATATGTGATTGAAGTACCTTTGTTTGTATGGACAGGAGTTGACAAATTCCTGTATAAGAAAAGTGTAAGTTTTTTAAAGCTGAAACCAAAAAAGCAAGGAATATCTCAAAAATGATCAACTCCACGAAAAAATGTATATAACATAAATTGTGTGTTTTACGTGCTCTACATTTTTTGTGTGGCAGATTTTTGTCTATCTCTTACGGTTTAGCAGGTGTGCAAATTTCCGTAAAATTCATCCAGAATAACGTAGTCTTCAGAGGCTATTCCCAGAAAATTTAAGATATACATTTTACTTGTCATATAATATCTTAAATATATTTAAGATATTTTAATCAAAATCGTTAGTAATTTTTAAGAAAATAAAAATTTTCGAAAATGTATTCCTACTAAGGGTAGTTTGTGGTGTGAGGATTTTCTTGAAAATCTTTGTGTCGCATCCTCAGAAGATACTAAACCTAAATACCAAGTTTGGTATTTAACGGTCTTTTCGTTTTTCAGCTGTGATGTCTACATACACACACACACAGGCACGAATCTTTTTCAAAAACTGATTTTTTCGGACTCAGGGGACTCCGGTGCAATTTGACAGAATATTTTAGGTGGAATACAATACCTTGTCTATATCCCTATGTACATTGTAAAAATGGGGCTAGAGAAACTAAAAAAGCTTAATCAGCAACTCATATTGATAACATTCTTTTTATTATTAAATCCAAAATAATGAAGATATCGGGACATTACATTTTATGTTTGGTGCATGAGCAGGAATATTAGGAACATCTTTAATAATTTTAATTTTATACTTTATGCGGTAGCCAACGTTCCTTTATAACATAGTTTTGCTTTACATACATAGATATGGTAGGTAGATAAGGTATTCTACTCCATCAAAAATCCTATTCAAAGAATTCATCATAACCACACCTTTTAGAGCATCCTTCAACCATAAAACGATTTTACTCAAAACTAGAAGTGGCTAAAATACGTAACTTGGTATCCAAATTTAATATATGCGACACGACGATTTTGAGGAAAACCCTCGCACCCCAAACTGGCCTTTAAATGGAAAAAAACTTCAAACATTTTGATTTTCTCAAAAATGGCTGTAACGATTTTGATTAAAATACCATACATTAAATACAGGCTGTTTCAAAAATACGGGGCATAATTTCAGGTATGTATTTCCCACATGTAGACAATTAAATTAGTTCATTATAACATGTGTCCGGAAATGCTTCACAACATTGAAATTCACTGGAACGTTTTTCTTTCCGCAGGTTGTTGTCATTACAGATGTTCAAAATGTCCACCTCCTGCTTGAATACAGACCTCACATCGATGTCTCATTGACCTGCGAACACGATCCCAAACTCCAGGAGTATTGCGTATGTCCTCACAACTTGCCACAATTCGATTCCGAAGGGATTCCAAATCCGGCACAATAAACCAATGATTTTAAATGGCCCCACAAGTAGAAATCGAGAGGGTTCAGATCAGATGAGCGTGGAGGCCAAGCAATTGGGCCACCTCTACCTATCCATCGATCAGGAAACCTTCGATCCAAGTACCGGCGAGCCGTAAGACTGAATTGTGCAGGAGCGCCATCATGCAAGAAGTGAATGTGTTGATGATTGATCAGTGGAGTGTCTTCGAAAACGTCAGGTATGGTGTTTTCCAGGAAGTTTGTGTACGCCTGTCCCGTAAGTCTGTTTACAAGTACATGGGGTCCAACTAATCGATCACCAATGATACCGGCCCACATGTTGAGGGAGAACCGCACCTGGTGATGAGATACAACAGTTGCACGTGGGTTTTCATGCGACCATACATGCTGATTGTGGAAATTTGTTACGCCATCTCTTGTGAACTGTGCTTCATCTGTAAATAATAAGACGGCAGAAAAGTTCGGATTCACACCACACTGTTGCAAGAACCACTGACAGAACCTAACTCGTGCAGGGTAATCTGCTGGTGACAGGGCCTGTACACGTTGCAAATGATAAGGATACAATTGATACTCGTTCAACAGTCTCCAGACAGTCGTATGAGGAACATTGATTTGCAACGCTAACCGTCGTGTGCTGATAGAAGGAGTCCTGTCCACAGCCTCCAGAATCTCCTCCTGCACTTCTGGAGTTGTAGATCTTAGTCGTCCCCTTCCCAAACCAGGAGAGGTGAATGTTCCATACTCGCACAGACGGGAATGGAGACGTACAAATGTCTTCCGATCTGGACATTGTCGCTGTGGGTACCTCTCATGGTACAAACGACGAGCCAGCGCAGCATTGCCGTCCGCCTTACCGTATATGAAGTGTATCTCTGCCAGCTCTTGATTTGAATACATGTCGAACAGTCTTAACGCCTAAAGAACACTGAATGTAACCTTCCTCAGAATGAACTATCAGAGCGCCCTCCTAATGTCTCCTTTGACGGCAAAGACCTGCGGAAAGAAAAACGTTCCAGTGAATTCCAATGTTGTGAAGGCCATAACTCGGAAATGAAGCATTTCCGGACATGAACTATTTTGATTGTCTACAGGTGGGACTTTCAATGTTGTAAAGACCATAACTCGGAAATGAAGCATTTCCGGACACATGTTATACTGAACAATTTTGATTGTCTTCATGTGGGAAATACATACCTGAAATTATTCCCCGTATTTTTGAAACACCCTGTATATTTATATTTCAAATAAAATGTATTCCTTTTATTTTCTGGGAATAACCTCCGAAGATTTTTGTTGTATATGAATTTTGCTGAATTTTACATAGCTGGTAAGCCGCAAGTGTTAGACAAAAATTTGCTACACAAAAATGCAGATCTCATTAAAACACACTATTTTTGTCATATACTTTTTTTTCGTGCAGTTGACCAATTTTGAGATATTCCTTCTTATTAATTGTTTGAGTTTTAAAATGCATAAAATGTTTTCATACGGGAATTTGTCAACTCCTGGCAATGCATAAAAACGGATTTCAACCACCTGGCAACCAGAAAAAAACTCTTTGAATAACGCTTTAGCCTAGTGCATTCTCTTATTTTCCTCCTTATTGCAAGAACGCAAGTAATCATAGCATTTCTGCTAATGTTAAGATCAGCATGAAGTAGATAGAAGAATAAGCTTTTAAGTATAACTTGTTACACAGATTTAGAGAAAATCATTGTTTACCACTTATGCAAAGGTCATCCAAAATAAAGAGGACTTCAGGGTCTATTTTGGAGAATCATTATTATACGACATTAATTGAAAATCGCTATAGCCATTTTTTAGAAAAATAAAAAAATTAGTAGTTTGAGGAGGGGGATTTTCCTAAAAATCTTCTGTCTCATTCTTGGAAGACATTGAACTTGAATACCAAGTTTTGTATTAACTGACTTTTCGTTTTTGAGCCTATGCTGTCTACGGACAACACACACACACACACACACACACACACACACACACACACACACAGGCTAGTGCGCGTGCGCATCTTTTTCTAGAAATACTTTTTGTGATTAAGGCTCCTTTAAATATCGGTATAGAACTTTTGGGTGGAATATAATACCTTTTCAATTTACCTTGTACATAGTGCTAGAGAAAGTATTCATTTGTTTATTCTGGGATTCTCAAAACATGTATTACCGTAATATCTCCATATCGAATTTTTGAGTGAGATGCATTACCTTCTCTACTTACTATGCACATTGTATCTATACATGTGCTATAGAAAGTAAACATCCGATGTGTTTCATTCTTATGACTTTCTCGGTGTAATCTGGCAGGAAAATATTCTTACAAACGTTTCTTCTTTTACCTACTTCATGCTAATCGAGTTGAACAGTAGCAGAAATGGTTTTATTATTTAGTTTGTTCGTAAGTAAAAGAGAAGAAACCAGGCTAAAGTGAGAGTTAAATCTTTAAAAAGATGCAAATATGCGATGGCATTGAAATTTTGTTGTCTTTGCATAGTAAGAAGTAGAAAAAAAATGACCACTTCCCGTTTGAGAAAAATATAGATATTTTAAAATTGAAATAAATAACAAAGTCCAATTGGTAACTCAAAAAATGGCGCACATAATTTTTTTCTCCATCTTTTGTGGTTTATCGATTGTATACGTAAGTCATTCGTAATGAACAGGTTTACAGACTACTGGCAGAAAATTAAAATTAGTTACATATTTCATTTGCCACGTAAGTATTTTAAAATGATGGATTTTAATAAAATAGACAATTTTTATCAAAGTACAAAATAACAAGCGTGTTTACATGTAAAGGGTAGTTGAGATGGAGTAATTTTGTTACAAATATATATATATATATATATATATATATATATGAGTTTAACGTCCTATAACCTTGTTGGTCATATCGCACGATGAATGAAATTGGTAAAATGATGCTCAAATGATTTTGGGGTCCATGGAGCTTAAATTTACTCGAATTTGTCTTCTCAGGATAAGGAAAAACCCCCCAAAAAACCTTATCTGGGTAACCCACCCTAAGCGAGATTCGAACTCACGATCTATTGAATATGAGGCAGACACCACACTACCCAGGCGGGCTACATATCTTTGTGTCGCATTCTTAAGAAAACTTGTATTCCCGATGAAATATCATGTATAACATTTACGCAAGATGGTGTTATCGGTGAAAGTAATGTAAAATTTTAAATGAACAGTTCATGGGAACCTTCAAGTATAGATGTAAGTTTGTGCCAAATACCTAAAGGCAACAAAATTTACGAACAACGATGTCCTCGAGTTGAAGCAAGAATTTTCAACAACTTTTCCCTTGAGGACGCCAGGAATTTATCGAGTGTTGCTTCTAGAAGCTCAAGTTTTTGGAAAGTTTTCTCGATAAAGTCTACGGAAACTCTGTGTGGACTTTACTAAGGATGAATATACCCCTAGGCGTTATCACGCCCAGGGCATCTACAGGTCAGATCGTCACTTCCTCTGCGAAGTGCGTCCTGCTGAAAGGGGAAAGGTCACAGGTTACGCAGTTTCCGGTGCCACGGCCCCCTGGCGTTGTCTGGGAGATTCTGCCTGGTGTCTCAAGAGGCTCGAGTTCATTTCATAACCTGTAGCTTCATGCAGACATGAACACAACGTACATGTCGTGATGGTGTTGATATCTTATTAATCTGATGCATATCAGTAACATGCAAAGCCCACAGTATGGATCCTATTGAAATTTATACCAGCTATTAAACACAATATTAATGGCATTTTTGCCATGTTTCAAAATTATAGCTTGCATGGTTATTTAATTAATAATATTTTAATGTCTCAATTCCTTGCTCTAATAAACTCACCCACGTGATGCATATTTATAAATATTAAAAAAAAGAAAAAAAAAAGAAAAAACAACTGATGTGTTCCATTCACATGACTTTCTCTACATCTCTGCAACAAATCATGGTTGAAAAGCTTATGCTTCTATTTATTTCATGCTAACAGAGAAGAAATTAGCAGAAATAGTCTTATTGCTTGCTTGTTTGTAAGTAGAAGCGAAAAATTAAAATTATAGTCAAAAGCTGGTTGCTATGTGACTGAAGTTCCTTTGTTTGTATGGACAGGAGTTGACAAATTCCTTAATGAGAAAAGTATAATTTTTTCAAAGCTGAAACCTAAAACAAAGAATATTTCAAAAACGATAAACAACACGAAAAAAATTACGTAACATAAAATGTGTGCTCTAATGTGCTCTATATTTTTTGTGTGGCAAGTTATTGTACATCTCTTACGATTTAGAGTTATGCAAAATTCCGTAAAAGTCATCCAGAATAAAGTAGACTTCAGAGGCTATTTCCAGAAAAGTCAAGGTTTACATATTATTTTTCAGGTAAATATCTTTAATATACGATGTCTTAATCAAAATCGTTAGGACCGAGATTTGTGGTGGACAAAGCGGCGCTGGGGCGGGTTTTCTCCGGGTACTCCGGTTTCCCCCGCCATCTCATTCCACTGGTGCTCCATCATCATTCGTGTATCATCAGTGTCACCGCCTGCGGTGCCATAAGTAGTTAAAGCGGGCGTTAAACACTATCGATATCAATATATATAAAGACGTTAGAGGCATTATTGAGAAAATCAACATTTTCGAACATTTTTCCATGTAAAGGGTAGTTGGGGTGGGACACTTTCTTGAAAATCTTCGTGTCACGCATCCTTGAAAGATATTTAACTTAACCTATTTAACTTTGCTATTTAACGGACTTTTCGTTTTTGAGTTATGCTGCCCACAGACAGACATACACACATACCCACACACACGGACATTTTTCTAAAAATGTGTTGTTTTTTTTTTTGATTCAGAAGGTCTCAAAATATGTATTTCCGGTGAAATCTCGGTATCGAATGTTTGGGAGTATTACAATACCTTCTCTATACACTATGTACATAGTACGTGTGGAGAAAGTAAAAATTAAAATTTTACAATAAATCAGTTTATATATATATAATTTTATATTTTTATATTACCCTGATTAATTGTTACTTTTCTTAATCTGTAAAATCTTGAATTTTCAAAATTCAATAATTTATTTCTCAAAATTAGAATATTATTTTGCAAAATATATAACCATTTTATTTAATGTATATTTTAAAGCCAAATATAACATTTTGAAACAAATTAGCAAAACACGGCATCGTATGGAGCATTTCGTGTATGGAAAGGTATTGGAAAATTGTTTGAGAGAAAATAACGTTTAAATTAGGACATGCCTATTAATAATGCCAATTTATAATTTAGGATAATTGGTAATTAAAGTGCACAAACTGGGAAAAACAACATTTTCTTAAAGATTAGAATCCATATATTTTTATTTAGAAAACAATTTTTGTAATTTTCGCTATTTTGGTCACAATGAATAGATCATGGCAGTTTATTAAAAGCCACTATGAAGTAGCCACCCTTAATTACTCTTAGTAGGGCATGGAAAGTTCTGTTTTAACGAATTTGTTAAAAATTTCGATTTTTTTTTATTTTTGGTGCAAACAATAGCCTTTAAAGTACATTTCCATTGTTTGTTAAACCTAAGGAGGTTATAGCACATGCTTTGGAGGCCATTTTAACGGAATTTGCTGGTTAAACGACCCTCTATGTCATACTTTAAAGCCAACATTTTCTGGTTCAATATTTTTTTTTTTTCTTTGTTGTTATTTTCCTAATTTAAAAATAAACTTTCTAGCACAAAAATACAGAAAGCTACCCAATTCTGTAGAATGTATGAATTAAAATTTCTTAATGGGGTTTTGATATTGGTCAAAATTAATTTTAAAAATTAATAATATAACCATACGCTGTTTTCTTTTTTTTTTTTTTTCTTTTTTTTTTTTTTTTGCAATTGTTTTCACTTTGCGATAATACATGTTAAACATTAGAAGAATTTGTCTTATTATTTGCTTTTTTGTAAGTAGAAGGGAAATAAGAGAATACATTAGGCAAAAGCGATAGTCAAATACTTAAAAGCTGGTTGTTATGTGAAATAAGTGAAGTTCGGTTCTCTTAGCTCTCTCCCGTTTGATAAATCTTAGTTTGAAATGGAAACCAATAACAACGAATATCTCGAAAACGATCAATTCTACAAGAAAAATCCGCATGTGTTACACTCACATGACTTTCTCTAGCTACAAACACCTTACAAAGGATAATTCTTCTTTCAACACTATGCTAATCGAGATAAACATTAGTAGATTTTAATACTTAGTTCCTTATAAGTAGAATGAAACTAAGGGAATGCACTAGGCTGAAGTGATAGTCAAATGTTTTAAAAACTGTCGTTATGAGATTGTCATTGCAAATCGCTTCTTTGCTTTGCCAGGAGTGGGACAAAAGAAAAACGAACACTTCCATCTGAGAAAAGTATAAATACTTCACAATTGAAACCAATAACAAGGAATATCTTGGAAACGGTTACCTCTACAACAAAAACGTAAAGGTCATAATTTGTGTGTTTTGACGAGATCTAATTTTTTTTTTTTTTTGTTGTTGTAAAGTAAGGTTTTGACTATCTCTTGCGATTTACTAGTTATACCTCATTAAGCAAAATTCATCCAGAATAAACAGGTCTTTAAAAATTTTCGAAATTTTTTTCATGTAAAGGGTGGTTAGGGGTGGGGGGATTTTCTAAAAAATCTTCGTGTCAAATCCTTGGAAGATACCAAACTTAAACACCAAGTTATCAGTTATGCAAAATTCAGTAAAATTGATGATCTATATTTTATTTGTGATGTTAATATTTTTAATATACGGTATTTTAATCAAAATAGTGTCATTTTTGGAGAAAATTACTAAATGAATATAAAGAGTAGTTTGTGGTGGGGGGATTTTATTGAAAATCTTCGTGTCGCATCTTTGGAAGATACTAAACATAAAATACCAGTTTGTTATTTAAGGATCACACACACTGACATTTTTCTATAATTGCTATTTTTGGATTCAGGGGTTCTCAAAATATTCATATCCATTGAAATATCAGATTCCGGTTTTTGCCCGAAGTGTAATACCTGCTCTATCTGCTATCTACATTATACACGAGTTCTAGAGAAAGTAAAAATGCTTGTTGCATATACTTTAATATTTCCAGAAGATTAGATAGTTAAATTGAATAAATTAATTTATGAAAAATGAAACAATATAATTCCAAATCTTCTCGGGCTTCTAGCCAGGTAAAAACTTGGCTTGATCAGTTCACCCTGAAAACGAGGAAGATGCACTTCTTCGAAACGTTGGTGTCAAGCCAAGTTTTTACCTGGCTAGAAGCCCGAGAAGATTTGGAATTAACACGTCGCCAGGAAAGCTTCAGTTCTTATTTTAATGAAACAATATGTTTGAATGACATTTGTTTTTTTTTTTCCAGTACAAAAATTACAGCTTTAGCTTTAATATTTTATAAAATTACTGTTTTCATTTCGAAATTTATAATAAACCATAAAGGTGTTTAGGTAAAAACTTGTACTTTTTTGTACTTTAACAACCTTTAACTCCGTAGGTTTACGAACGATGATAAAAATGGGTAAAATAATGCACAATTGAGTCCGGGGTATATACAGATTAGAGTTGTTCAACATTGGTCTTCTTAGGGTAAGGGAACCCCGCGAAAAAAAAAAAAAAAAAAATACAGAGCTAGCAAGTTCGTAGCGAATTCCTTATATAGAGTAAGAGCGACCAGGGTTGGCAATACCATGCGGCGCTACTTGCGCGAGCAAAAGTTAACGTAGAGTGCAACCCATTACTGTAAAACAGCTGACACTGTATAACACAGAACCACGTCGTTAGGAAGGAAGGACGGCGTTCGAATAACATTTTGTTCTGCTCAAACGTGAGCAAAATTAATTTGTTTTACAACCATAGTAAGTTTTCTAGCAGTGCACTTATGCATGTACTTATTCAGAAACCGATGACAGTTCTAGTAAACAAACGGTCAAAACGTCTAGTAACAGAACAGCTTCACAGAAGCATACTATTGATTGCAATTTGTTCAGAAATTTACCCACAACTATCACATTGTTATAGTCTAGAGTTATGTTGCTGAATTGTGCGGCATATATAAGAACTGTCAAGGCGGATCTACTAATCCACGAACATCCTGCCTGTATTAAATATGAAAATGAAAAGTGTAAACGAAAAGAATGCAGGGTTCAGTGTGATGTATCGCATACAAGCTGCACTTTCAGATTCCAACAAACGCTATTTGCTTGGTGATACTGGTACATCATGCGAAGTGGAACGAACTTTTTCAAATTACAAATCTTGTTTGTCTGAACGTAGAATGAGGTTTACATTTGAAAGGCTTCAGAAGTACATATAGTTTTCAGTAATACAGCTGCAGATGAGTAAAGATTTAGTTTAATTCCTGCTTTCGTTTTTACCTAGTAAGAGTCTGAACATATTTAAGAAATTAATTTTATTTAGGATATTATTTTATATTCTATCAATAAATATTACATTTCGTGTTGTAATTGCTTGGGTGTTTTCATAATGTACACATGTAAAGACGGAAATCAAAGTCAGCCTTATATATGTAACAATTTGTATGTTGTATATATAATGATCTGCTTTTACGAGTGTCTCGTAAGTAATTTTTGTTCTCTGGAAACAGTAGTTCACTTGACAACAGGTTTGTTTATCTCTCTTCTTGCGTTTTTATCAATGATTTGTTTTGATGCGGCGAGATGATCGGTCGCATCCTGTATACGGAACAGCAAACGGTACGAACTTCCTAGCGCTGCTTATCAGGATAACTCACCCTAAGTGAGATTAGAACTCGCGACCTCTTGAATGTAGAGCAGACAAGTTCCCACTGGGGATATTTTGAAATGGTGTAGAGTGGTTTAGAATAATTGCTTGCTGATTATTTTGCATGGTGCCGAAACTAAAATTGTTATAACCCCATTTAAAATTGCTAGAGAAGGAAAGTGTTCACAAAATGATTTATGCATAACAAGTAAACCATAAGAAATAGACAAAAACCTATGACACACAAAAACCTGTATATCTTGTCAAAACACACTATGTTTTAAACATTTTTGTTGTGAAGGATTTCCGAGATATTCGTTGATAATGGTTCAATTTTAAAATTCTTATACCTTTCTCAAACAGAAAGTAGTCATCCATTTTCTTTTCTTTTAATTCTGGCCATGTAAAGAGAACCAAAGTTCAGTGCCAATGACATACCAGCATATTTTGAAAGATTGCTTTAGCCTAGTGTATCCCCTTGTTTCCCTTCTATTTATAAGGAAGCAAGTAATAAGACCCTTTCTGCTATTGTTTTATCTTGATTAGTATGAAGTAAATGGACAAATAGTCTTTGGTAGGAAAGTTCGTTTCTAAAACAGGTAGAGAAAATCATGTTAATAAAACATATAAGATTTTTTAATAAACTGTTCCAAAGGTAACTTTGTGATCTTAGAGCTGTCCTGGAAATTGACAGTATCGTTAACAAACAAAAATATATATAGCAGAGCTGAGCAGAAAAGAAATTCCAATGTTAGTATCTGCCCCATCTGTCCGACGCGAATATCACTAAACTCCGGAGTCAACCTGAAACAGAACTGAGGGAAAATGGGGGAGAGGAGATCTGTGGTAGTATAAATTACCCCAGCATTCACCTTGCCTATCAAAGCCCATGGTCAGAGGGGTGGTTGACGGGAATCGAACCCAGGACCTCCCGAGAGCGAACGTTGTTTACTCGTAGACGTACTTGACTTATATCAGAATAGTTTTTGGAACTGGATTGGTCTGAACTATTATTGAGAAATGATGTTTCTAACTATAATGATGACTATCAAGAATATTCGTGATAGATTTGTGACTTTTGTAAAGAACCGTTTTCATACAGATTAAATTGATAATCTGTGAAGTGCAGTGGACAGCTTCGGCGGTAGTTGTTCTCTAAGCCAAGAAGATGTATAGCTAATGAAGGTTGACGCTGCACATACACGTGGGTCACCCTGCCAACTGTTGGCATGGAAACGGCCATGCAGGCACCTGTTGGCTGGGTGTAGTCTCCTTAAAGAGCGAACTGGCTATACGGATCTACATGATGGCACCTCGTATTTCATCAACTTCATAGGCGACGACTACGAAAAGAGGCAAGGAACTTTCTGTTCATCTAATTTAAAAAGCTAGGGGCGTCGCCCTTCCTATAATTTACCTTCCCCTGCAAATTTCAAGATAAATCGTCTCTTATTAAACAACAATTCTGATGTGCTACATTTACATGGCTTTCTCTACCTATTCTGCACAAAAAATATCCTTACAAAAGCTTAATATTTTACATATGGCATCCTAATCAAGACATAGACGTTAGCAGAACTGCTAGATACAAGGGGAATAAGGCGATAGTCAAACTATTTAAGAGCGGGACGCTATGTGATGTATTTAAAATTCCATTCACTTGTTTGATCAGGAAAAAAATTTGATGTGCTCCTTTCACATGACTTTCTCTACATTTCTGTAACAAATTATATTTTTAAGCTTATTCTTCTATTTAATCTTGAAACATTAGCAGAAACGGTCTTATTACTTAGTTCCTTTATAAGTAGAAGGAAAATAAGGAAATACACTAGGCTAATCCGACGTTCGCATGTTTTAAAATGTGGTTGCTATGGCATTGAAATCCGTCCCTTTGGGCGGCCAAGCGTTACAAGTTCCCATACGAGAAAGTTTTAAGTACTTTAAAACTAAAATCAATAATAACTCCACGAAAATAGGTATAGGGCATAAATTGCGTATTTAATCGTAATCCACATTTTTTGTGTAGTAAGTTTTTGTCTAGCTCTTACGGTTTCAATAAAATTCATCCGCAATAAAGAGGTGTTTAGAGGCTATTCCTAGAAAATTCAAGATATACATTTTATTTGGCATGTAAATATCATAAATATAAAATATTTAATCAAAATTGTTAGAGCCATTTTAGAGAATATCAACATTTACACATTTTTATCCATGTAAAGGGTAGTTTGGGGTGGGGAGATTTTCTGAAAATCTACGTGTTGCATTCGTGAAGGATACCAAACTTAAATACCACGTTTTTGAGCCATGCTCTCCACACAGACAGACAGACACACACACGTACATTTTTCTAAAAATGCTTTTTTGGATTCAGATGGTCTCAAAACATGTATAAGCGGTGAAATCTCGGTATCGAATTTTTGGGTGCATTACACAATGCCATCTCTATACACCATGTACATAGTACGTGTAGAGAAAGGAAAATCGATTATAAAAGAAATTATCTATCTCTTCCCAGTTGAGAATAATATCAATATTTTAGAACTGATCCCTATAACAATGAATGTCTCGGAAATGGTTCAATCCAAAACCTTTATTTGCCATAAATTGTGTCCTTTAATGTGATTTTGTTACGGTTTATCAGGTATGTAAAAGTCATCCAGAAAATTCAAGATATATATTTATTTTTTCCATATATATGTATACATATATATTTTATGGGTTAACCATTTTCAAGATATACCTTGTTATTGGTTTAAAATTTATAATACCTGTACGTTTATCAACTGCAAAATTCTATCTTTTCTTTTCTATTACCGACTAAGCAAAGAGAACCCAATTTCAATATGATCACATAGCGACCAGCTTCTAAAAAATCTGATGTGTACCATTCATATGGCATTCTCTACATCTCTGCAACAAATTATTCTTAAAAAGCTTATACTTCTATTTACTTCATGCTAATCAGAAAAAAATAGCAGAAATAGTCTTATTACTTGCTTCCTTGAAAGTAGAAGCGAAATAAGAGAGTACCATAGGTTAAAGTGATAGTCAAAAGCTTATTGCTATGTCCCTGAGGTTCCTTTGTTTGTACGGACAACAGTTGGCAAATTCCTGTATGAGAAATGAATACGTTTTTCAAAGCAGAAACCAAAAACAAGGAATGTCTCAAAAACGACGAACTCCACGAAAAAATTGTATATAACATAAATTGTGTGTTTTAACGTGCTCTAAATTTTTCGTGTAGTAAGTTTTTGTCCATCTCTTACGGTTTAGCAGTTATTCAAAATTCCGTAAAATTCATCCAGAATAAAGTAATCTTCAGAGGATATTCCCAGAAAATGCAAGATAAACATTTTATTTGTCAGTCAAATATCTTTAATATACGATATTTTAATCAAAATCGTTACAGACATTTTTGAGAAAATTAACATTTTCGTAATTTTTTCATGTAAAGGGTAGTTGCGGATGGGGGGATTTTCTTGAAAATCTTTGTGTTGCATCCTTGGAAGATACTGAAATAAAATACCAAGTTTGGTATTTAACGGACTTTTCGTTTTTGAGCTATGCTGCCCACAGTCGCACACATATAATAACATGCACACAGATAGAGACACACACACATGGAGCTTTTTATAAAAATGTTTTTTTTTTGGATTCAGGGGGTGTCAAAACATATATTTCCGGTGAAATCTCGGTATCGAATTTTTGAGTGCAATACAATACCTTCTCTATATACCATTTATATAGTAGGTGTAGAGAAACCAATAGTATACTACTGCAGAGATAACAGCATTCTTAACTGGAAATGGGAACACAAGAGAATATTTACATAGGTTTAAAATAATAGAACAGTCCAAAGTCTATATGCGAAGACAAACCCAGGAGTAACATAAAAGAGATATGGAACGAAAGATAACTTCCCATTTAAGATAACATGAATTTCTCTATATCTCTGCAACAAATTATTGTTAAAAAGCTTATGCTTCTATTTACTTCATGCTAAGTGAGAAAAAATTAGCAGAGATAGACTTATTACTTGCTTCCTTGTAAGTAGAAGCGAAAAAAGGGAGTACCATAGGTTAAAGTGATAGTCAAAAGCTGGTTGCTATGTGACAGGTTCCTTTGCTTGTATGGACAGGAGTTGACAAATTCCTGTATGAGAAAAGTAAGTTTTTCAAGGCTGAAGCAAAAAACAAGGAATATCTAGAAAACGATCAACTCCACGAAAAGAAATGTATTAATATAAATTGCGTGTTTTAATGTGCTCCTCATTTTTTGTTTGGTAGGTTTTTGTCTATCTCTTACAGTTTACCAGTTACACAAAATTCCGTAAAATTCATCCAGAATAAAGTCGTCTTCAGAGGCTATTCCCAGAAAATTTAAGATATACATATTATTTGTCAGCTATATATCTTTAATATACGATATTTAAATCAAAATCGTTAGAGACATTTTTGTAGAAAATCAAAATTTTCGAAAATATTTCCATGTGAAGGGTAGTTGGGATGGGGGGATTTTCTTGAAAATCGTGTCGCATCCTTGGAAGATATTGAACTTAAATACCAATTTTGGTATTTAACCGTCTTTTCGTTATTGAGCTATGCTACCCACAGCATTTTTCTAAAAATGCTTTTTTGGATTCAGGTGGTCTCAAAACATGTATTTGCGGTGAAATCTCGGTATCGAATTTTTTGGTACAATGTAATACCTTCTCTATATACTATGTACATAGTACGTATAGAGAAATTTATACATAATATAAATTGTATGTTTTAACGCGATATAGATTTTTTGTAGTAAGTTTTCACTTTCTCTACACGTACTATGTACATAGTGTATACAGAAGGTATTGCACTCCACCAAAAAATTCGATACCGAGATTTCACCGGAAATATGTTTTAGGATTCCCTGTATCCAAAAAAAGTATTTTCAAAAAAAGGTCCGTGTATGTGTGTGCCCGTGTGTCAGTGTGTCCGTGAACGCGATAACTCAAAACCGAAAACCCAGTAAAATACCAAACTTGGTATTTAAGTTTACTATCTTTCAGGGATGCGACACGAAGATTTTGAGGAAAATCCCCCACCCCAAACTACCCTTTACATGGAACTTTTTCGAAAATGTTGATTTTCTCAAAAATAGCTCTAACGATTTTGATTAAAATATTGATATTAAAGATATTTACCTGACAAATAATATGTATATCTTGAATTTATATATTTATATTTATACATTTCGTATGTAATAAAACATCTCTCACACGTGACATTTTAATCAAACTTGTTAATGGCGTTTTAAGAAAATCAAAATATTCGAAAAATATTGCATGTAAAGGGTAGTTAGGGGTTTGAGGATTGTCCTGGTAATTTTCGTGTCGCATCGTTGGGAGATATTAAACTTAAATAGCAAGTTTGGTATTTGGCAGATTTTTCGCTTTGAGCAATGTTTTCCACACACATACCGACCTTTTCTAAAAATTGGTTTTTTTTTTTTTTTTTTTTTTTTTTTTTGATTTATGGGTTCACATAAAAGGCATTTCCAGTGAAACTTCAGCAACGAATTATTGGGTGGAATACAATATTGTCACTATCAGCTATGTATATTGTACATACATGTTAGAGAAAACATGAAAATACCTTCATTTGGCTTAACTCCCTGAAGCTATACAGCTACCTACACTCTTATGTGAACTGTCTCGAATACAACAAGGTTACATCCATTTTGCTCACCAAAGGGCATATAAATCAGAGGCAAAGGTAAAGCTTATGTAACGGATTGGGACACCTCGTGTACTATGACCTACATACGGATAATGTGGGTACCAGATGCAGGATGAAGTCAAGGAACTACATGAGGCTACAGACTACAGGAAATTTGGCCACAGAAGCGCGCGGAGTTCCTAATTGCTGGAGCTGCCTAGAGCGAGCAATGAACGACCCGTCAACCAAGCAGCCCCTCAGTGTCCATGTAAAATAATCTTGCCTTTGAGCAATCATCCGCACCGTCTGTTTCACACGCCGTATTAGCGGTAAATCTGACACTATAGATTTACAAAGAAAATTTAAACAACATTCAAATCTGGACACAATATAATAAAATGAAGGTAAATGTGTTTTAACGTACTCTACATTTTTTGTGTGGTAAGTTTTTCCATATCTTACGGTTAGCAGTTATGTAAAAGTCATCCAGAATAAAGTAGTTTTCAGAAGATACTCTCAGAAAATTCCAGATACGCATTTTATTTGCCATATAAATATCTTTAACATACAGTATTTTAATCAAAATCGTTAGTGCCATTTCTGAGAAAATAAAAAAATTCAAGATTTTTTCTATATAAAGGGTAGTTTGGGGCAGAGGAATTTTTCTCAAAATCTTCGTGTTGCACCCTTAAAAGATTCTACACTTATATACCAAGTTTGGTATTTACCGACTTTTCCTTTTTGTGTTATCGTGTTCATAGACACATGGACACAAACGAAATGTTTTTTTTTTTTTTTTTTTTTTTTTTTTTTGGATACAGGGGACACTAAAACGATATCGAATTTTTGAGTGGAATGCAATACTTTCTCTATACACTATGCACATAGTACGCGCAGAGAAAGTAAAAAATCTTATGTGTACCATTCACATAACTTTCTCTACATCTCTACAACAAATTATTCTTAAAAAGCTTATACTTCTATTTACTTCATGCTAATCAGAAAAAGATTAGCAGAATAGTCTTATTACTTGCTTCCTTGTTAAGTAGAAGCGAAATAAGAGAGTACCATAGGTTAAAGTTATATTCAAAAGCTGGTTGCTCTGTCACTGAAGTTCCTTTGTTTGTATGGACACCAGTTGACAAATTCCTGTATGAGAAAAGTACAAGTTTTTCAAAGCAGAAATCAAAAACAAGGAATGCCTAAAAAACAATGAACTCCACGAAAAAAAATGTATACAACATAAATTGGGTATTTTAACGTGGTCTACATTTTTTGTGCAGTAAGCTTTTGTCCATCTCTTATGGTTTAGTAGTTATTCAAAATTCCGTAACATTCATCTGGAATAAAGTACTCTTCAGAGGCTATTCCCAGAAAATTCAAGATATACATTTTATTTGTCAGGTAAATATCTTTAATATTCGACATTATAATCAAAATTTTTAGTGCCTTTTTTGAGAAAATTTTCTAAAAAGTTCCATGTAAAGGGTAGTTAGGGGTGGGGGGATTTTTCTCAAGATCTTCGTGTCGCATACCTGGAAGATACTAAACTTAAACACCAAGTTTGGTATTTTACCGACTTTTCGTTTTTGAGTTATCGTGTTTACAGACACACGGACACACGGACCTTTTTCCAAAAATACTGTTTTTTAGATAAAGAGGGCCCTAAAACATATATTTCCGGTGAAATTTCGGTATCGAATTTTTGGGTGGAGTGCAATACCTTCTCTATACACTATGTACATAGTGTGTATAGTGTGTTATGTTCTCTATGGAATGAACGAGTAAAGCGTAAGAAATGATAGTTGTGAAATTCTACTACATTTCGCCTGAAATGCAGCGCCAAACTGATACTCAGAGACATCGCCTGAAATAACGCGTGGAGTTTTCGAATGGAGGTACGAACCGTGAAATGTGTGTTCCGGGATGAAAGCACATCTCTGCCAAGGACCTAGTTTGAGCTGTTTGGCAACACGAACTGCCCGTGTTATGGTTACGTGTTGTGACGCACTACTTTCATCTAGGGCTCTCTAAACACCAGTTATCATCGTTCGCCATTTTTACTTTCTCTACACGTACTATTACATAATGTACCGCGAGGGTATTGTAATGGACGCAAAATTTGATATCAAGATTTCACTGGAACTTTGGGGTCCCTCTGAATATAAAAAGCATTTTTAGAAGAAGGTCCGTGTGTACGTGTGTCTGTGGACATCAATCTCCCCACCCCCTACTACTCTTTGCATGGAACGTTATTCGAAAATTTTGATTTTCTCAACAATGGCTCTAACGATTTTGATTAAAATATCGTATATTAAAGACATTTACCTGACAAATAAAATGTATATCTTGAATTTTCTGAGAATAGCCTATGAAGACTATTTTCTGGATGAATTTTACGGAACTTTGTATAACTGCTAAACCGTAAGAGATGGACAAAAACTTACCAGACATAAAATGTAGAGTACATTAAGACACACAATTTATATTATGTAACATTTTTTCGTGGAGTTGATCGTTTTTGTGATATTCCTTGTTTTTGGTTTAGGTTTTAAAATTTGTCTACTTTTCTCATACAGGAATTTGTCTACTCATGTCCATATTAACAAAGGAACTTCAGTCACATAGCAACCAGCTTTTGACTATCACTTTAACCTATAGTACTTCCTTATTTCGCTTCTACTTACAAGGAAGTAGGTAATAAGATTATTTCTGCTAACTTTTTCTTGATTAGCATGAAGTAAATAGAAGCATAATCTTTTTAACAATAATTTGTTGCAGAGTTGTAGAGAAAGTCATGTGAGCGGACCACATCAGATCTTTATTTATTTGTATTATGCAGAAAAATGCGGAAGAACTGAGGAATGGTTGAACAGACTTTTAAGACGGCTTATCAAACACTCCGTTCTGTAAATGTGCTCGGCATCTAGAAACTTATGCAGAGTTACCAAAACATTTCTGGGACCATCCCAGATGTTGACACATCCATCCACAAAACTCTCTCACATTCAGTCCAGTTAAGTGCTTGTTTTTGTTCATGGTAACTCTTTAAAGTGGCATAACCGTGGCTTTGTTCCAGAGAGTTCTGCCTCATATATACGATCTTTCACTGTTGACATCATCTGTTGATAAACCTACCAACATAACCTCTTTTATCATGCTTGGTTACCATTATCTTTAACCCTGTAAACTCCTTTTACTTTGTCTACACGTACTATGAACATAGTGTACAGAGAAGGTTTTGTATTACACCCAATACTTCTATACCGAGATTTCACCGGAAATACATGTTTTGAGACCCCTGAACCCCCAAAAATCTGATGTGTTCCATTCACATGAATTTCTCTACATCTCCGCAACAAATTACTGTTAAAAAACTTCTGCTTCTTTTTACTTCAGGCTAATCCAGAAAAAAATTGCAGAAATAGTTTCATTACTCGCTTACTTGCAAGTAGAAGCGAAATAACGGAGTAGTATTGCCTAAGGTATTAGTCAAAAGTTGGTTGCTATGTGACTGAAGTTCCTTTGTTTGTATGGACCGGAGTTGACATATCACCGTATGAGAAATATGTTTTTTAAAGCTGAAACACATAACAAGGAGTATCTCAAAAACGATCCACTCCACAAAAAAATGTATGTTAAATAAATTGTGTGTTTTAATTAGTTTTGTATTTTATGTTAAGTAAGTTTTTGTCTTTCTCTTACGGTTTGCCAGTTTTGCAAAATTCCGAGAAATTCATCCAGAATAAAGTAGTCTTCAGAGACCATTTCCAGAAAATCCAAGATATAAATTTTATTTTTCCGGAAAATATTTATAATATAAGATATTTTAATCAAAATCGTTAGACCGATTTTTGATAAACTCAGAATTTTCGAAAATTTTTCCATGTTAAGGGTTGTTGGGGAGGGAGAATTTTCTTGAAACTCTTCATGTCGCATCCTTGGAAGATACCAAACTAAATACCAAGTTTGGTATTTAACAGACTTTTCGTTTTTGAGCTATGCTGTCCACAGACAGACACACAGACCTTTTTCCAAAAATGTTTTTTTTGGGGGGGATTCAGGGAGCCCAAAACTTGTATTTGCGGTGAAATATCGGTATCGAATTTTGGGTATATTACAATAACTTCTCTATACACTATGTACATAGCACGTGTAGCGAAAGTAAAATGCTTTTTACTCTGTGTGTGTGTGTAAGTGTGTGTGTGTGTGTCTGTGGGCAGCATAGCTCAAAACCGAAAATACGTTAAATACCAAACTTGGTATCTTCCAAGGATGCGACGCGAAGACTTTCAAGAAAATCATCTCACTCCCAACTACAGTTTACATGGAACTATTTTGAAAAGTTTGATTTTCTCAAAAATGGATCAAACGATTTTTACTTTCTCTAGCCCCATATGTACAATGTACATAGGGATAGAGAAGTATTGTATTCCACCCAAAAATTCGATACAGAGATTTCACCGGAAATACATGTTTTAGGACCCCCTATATCCAAAAAGAGCATTTTGAGAAAAAGGTCCGTGTGTGTGTGTGTGTGTGTGTGTGTCTGTGAACACGATAACTCAAAAACGAAAAGTAGCTAAAATACCAAACTTGGTATTTAAGTTTAATATCTTCCAGGGATGCGACACGAAGATTTTGAGAAAAATCCTCCCACCCCAAACTACCCTTTACATGGAACTTTTTTCGAAAATTTTTATTTTCTTAAAAATGGCTCTAACGATTTTGTTTAAAATATCATATATTAAATATATTTACCTAACAAATAATAATATATCTTGCATTTTCTGGGAATAGCTTGTGAAGACCTGTTTATTCTGAAAGAATTTTGCTTAATTTGGCCTAACTAGTAAACCGTAAGAGATAAGACAAAAACTTACTGTACAAAAAATGTAGGTCTTGTTAAAATACACAAGTTATGTAATGTAGATTTTTCTCGCGGAGGTTACCGTTTTCGAGGTATTCATTGTTATTAGCTTCAGTTGTGAAGTACTTATACTTTTCTCAGACGGGAGTGTCCGTTTTGCTTCTGTTCTACTCCTGGCCAAGAAAAGAAGCGATTTGTAATGACAATCGCCTAACGACAGTTTTTAAAACATTTGACTATTGGTTTAGCCTAGTGTATTCCTTTATTTTCTTCCTACTTATAGGGAACTAAATAATAAGAACATTGCGCTAATGAATACCACGATTAGCAAGGTGCACAAAGAAGAATCATCTTATGTATGAAGTTTGTAGAACAGCTAGAGAAAGACATGTGAGTGTAACACATCAGATTTTTATTAAAACATCGTATATTAAAGATATTTAACTGATAAATAAAATGTATATCTTGAATTTTCTGGGAATAGGCTGTGAGGAGTAATTTATTCCGAATAAATTTTATTTAATATTGCATAACTGGCAAACCGTAAGAGATAGACAAAAGCAAGCTTAACAGAAAATGTAGAGCTCGTTAAAACACACAATTTATGTTATATACATTTTTTGTGTAGTTGGTCGCTTTTGAGGTATTCCTTGTTATTGGTACTTTTCTCATGCGGGAATTTGTCAACTCCTGGTCATACAAACAAAGGAACTTCAGTCATATAACCTATAGTACTCCCTTATTTCCCTTCTTCTTGCAAGGAAGCAATAAGTTGTGCTAATTTTTTCTTGATCAGCAAGAAGTAAATAGATGCATAAACTTTTTAACAATAATTTGTTGCAGAGATGTAGAGAAAGTCATGTGAATGGAACACATCAGGTTTTTTATGAAGAATAATACAAAGTTTATCGATCAGAAAAATTGAGTTTTTTTGTTTTAAAAACCTTATTTAAAGTGAGTTGACTATATTATTTGCGATATGAGGTGCAAATTTGAAGATTACTCAATCACATAGCTGTAGTAGGATTTCCAAACTTGGAATTCGGTCCTAAGTCAGAACCATTTTCAAAGGGTATTTGTTACACACGTTTTGTTTGCAATCCAAAGCCACCTCTCCTCCCCCGCCCCTGAAAACTCGACAAGTGGAAACATTTAACGATCTGGATTTTCTTCGATCTTCTTTTTTTTTTTTGTACTTGTAGACTTCCAGAAACAGCTTTCTTTGCTTGACTGTAGCATTTCAAATATTGCATTTGATTGTGGGGTTTCAAAATTCATAAAGGAATTGTTTCTATTTTTAAGAATGATGATTTTCTCCCATATTTCTAATTCCCATTGTAAATGTATGAGTTTAAGAGGTTTTATCTGTTTTCCTATTTCATGATTCTTTTTCCTAAAATGGAGAGCCACTGCTGATCGGTCTATTTGCTTCAAATTAATGTTTCTCAAGTGTTCCTTTTGACGTGTTTCTAAACTTCTTTTAGTTTGACCAATGTATGAGCTATCACAATATGCACAAGTTATCTGCTACATCCCGGATTACCTTAGTTTTTCTATAATTTTGTTTAAAGGTTTATTAATTAATGTTTTTAAATTAAATTTGATACCCAGTGCTAATTGTATATCTACTTTTTTGAAAATTGGTTTGAACCTATTAAATGCAAATGGATGACATGTAAATGTTTACTTACTCTACACGTACAATTTTATAGTGTATACAGTATGTATTGTAATGCACTGAAAAATTCGATACCGAGATTTCACCGAAAATAGATGTTTTGCGTACCAAAGTTGGTATTTCAGTGTAGTATCTTCCAGGAATGCGACACGAAGATTTTGAGAAGAATCCCCCACCTCAAATTACCCTTTACATGGAACTTTTTCGAAAATTTTGATTTTCTCAAAAATGCCTCGAACGATTTTGATTAAAATTTCGTATATTACAGCTATTTACCTGACAAATAAAATGTATATCTTGACTTTTCTGGGAATAGCCTCTGAAGATTATTTTATTGAGAATGAATGTTACATAATTTTGTATAACATCTAAACCGTAAGGGACTTACAACACAAAAACTGTAGAGCACATTAACATACACAATTTATCTAATATATATTTTTTCGTGGAGTTGGTCGTTTTTGAGATACTACTTGTTTTTGGTTTCAGCTTTTAAAAAACATCTTTTCTCTTACAGGAATTTCACAATTTCTGTACATACAAACAAAGGAACTTCAGACACATAGCAACCAACTTTTGACTATCACTTTAACCTATGGTACTCCCTTATTTCGCTTCCACTTACAAGGAAGCAAGTAATAGAACTAGTTCTGCTAATTTTTTCTCGATTAGCATGAAGTAAACAGAAGGATAACCTTTTTAACAATGATTTGTTGCAGAGATGTAGAGAAAGTCATGTGAATGGAACACAACAGATTTTTAAGCATCGGGTTTGGTTCATTTCCTTTTAGAGTACTAATTTCTTTTAATATTTTAATTTATTGCTTCTTTTTACCAATTTATTTATTAGATGTGAATCAAAAACATTTTCTATGGCTAGATCCATTAGCTTAATTAACGTTCACCGTATTTCCTAAGCTTATCACAATGTCGCTAAAACAACTAAAACGAATCGTAAAAAGGTATATAAATATTTCCAAAGCATCTTTACACTGAATGTAGAAGTGTCTTCTAAATCAAAAGAGACGTGGTGAGCACGATTTATCTTCTCTAATACATACCTACATGATTAAATTAATAAGTAGTTATCTACAAGATAGAAAGATCTTTATTGGAGAAAACTCTGAGATGCATGTAACCAGTGGAGTACCGCAAAGATCAATTCTAGGCCCCACTTTATGGAATATATACTATGATGAAGTACTTCGACAGGAACCTGCAGCAGGTGTAACACTGGTGGGATACGCAGACGACCTCGCTCTGATTTTGTGCGGCACTTCAAAACAAGATATAGAGGAAAAAATACAGTGGTCCATCAATAGGGTTGAAGTCTGGATGACTAGTAGAGGACTGAGCCTGGCTCCGACCAAAACCGAAATGGTAATCCTGGGAGGGAGAAGACCTCTCAAAGAAGTGACTATACAGGATGGAGACTTAGAACTTAAATCGCAAAAATACCTAAAATATTTAGGTATCTTAATTGGATATAATATGAGTATGGTTGAACATCTGAAGTATGTATCTGCAAAGGCGGAAAAAGTGGTCGCAGCTTTGGCCAGACTGATGCCAAACGTAGGAGGTCCTAACCAACAAAAGAGGAAATTACTAGGAAGTGTTATTAACTCCATTATACTTTATTGTGCTGCGGCTTGGAAGAAATGTATGAGGAAAATAACACATAGGAAACTTATAGAACGCGTCCAAAGAAATATCGCTATAAGAATAGCAAGTGCATATCGCACAACATCCACAAAGGCTATATACAAGTGATTGCAGGAACAATACCGCTCCATTTATTAGCAACCGAGCACACATTTAAAAAAGATGAACATAATAGAGCACAAAAAGAAGAGAAAAGGAAAATTACAATGAAAACGTGGCAGGAAGAATGGGATGGCGAGCTTGAAACGGCCCAATGGACTAAACGTCTTATTCCAAAAATTGAACCATGGCTAAACAGACAACACGGAGGAGTTGACTACTTTTTTACGCAATTCTTAACAGGAAATGGCCGATTTGGGACCTACTTATACAAAATGAAGATAATTGAGACTGAACAATGCAGATATTGTAAAGAAATAGACACACTATTTTATTATGTAAAGGATGGAACGCCATAAGAACAAAAACCTTAAACGTTATTGAAATGGAATTATCACCAGACAATATAATACAAAATATGATACACAAGAAAGAAATATGGTACCTTATTACAGGAATGATTAAGAACATCCTACAAGCTAAGGAAAAAGATGAAGGATAAACTTGAATGCTGCACTGTGAAGAAATGCTGAGAGGCGGTTCCGCAGCGCTGCAGGAGACGGAGGTGGTTTTTAGCCGGTAAGAGTCCGACACACCAGAGCCACCTTCCCTGGCGTCCATGAGGATTTTCTCCTCCTTAAAAAAAAAAAAAAAAATACATACATACATACCTATGGTAAATATTTCGCAAAAAATTCCATATAGATATCTTTTGCGGTGCTTTGAATAAAAAAAATCTGATGTGTTCCATTCACATGACTTTCTCTATATCTCTGCAACAAATTATTGCTAAAAAACTTTTGCTTCTTTTTACTTCGTGCTAATCGAGTGAAAAATAACAGAAATAGTCTTATTACTTGCTTCTATCAAGTAAAAGTGAAATTAGGGAGTACCATAGGCTAAAGTAATAATAAAAAGCTGGTTGCTATGTGACTGAAGTTCCTTTGTTTGTATGTACAGGAGATGACAAATTCCTGTATGATTAAAGTATGTTTTTCAAAGCTAAAACCAAAAAACAAGGAATATATAAAAAACGAGCAACTCCAGGAAATAAAGTATAAAACATAAATTGTGTGTTTTAATTTGCTCTACATTTTTTGTGTGGTAAGCTTTTGTCCATTTCTTACGGTTTCGCAGTTATGCACAGTTCCATAAAATTCTTCCAGAATAAGGTATTCTTCAGAGGCTATTCCCAGAAATTTCAACATATACATTTTTTGTCATAATATACAATATTTTAATGAAAATCGTTAGAGCCATTTTTTGAGAAAATCAAACTTCTAGAAAAAAAGTTCCTATTAAAGGATAGTTGGGGTGGGGGGATTTTCTTGAAAATCTTCGTTTCGCATCCTTGGAATACACCAAGCCTAAATATCAAGTTTGGTATTTAACGGTCTTTTCGTTTTTGAGCTATGCTTCCACAAACACACACACACACACACACACATACATGAATCTTTTTACAGAAATTCTTTTTTTTTTATTTAGGGGAACCCAAAACATGTATTTTGGATGAAATCTTGCTATCGAATTTTTGGATGGAATACATAGCACGTGTAGGGAAAGTAAAAATAAATTTTGAGTAACCTTTCAGCCAAATTAGGAATTTTAAGATTCGGGAGAGATGGCGTCATTTTTTATACATTCTCTACAAATGTACACAGTAAGTAGAGAAGGCACTTTATTGCACCCAAAAACAAGATACTAACATTTCACCGGAAATACTGTTTCTAGGTCCACTGAACAGAAAATCAGTTTTAGAAAACGAGCAGTTCGTTAAATACCAAACTTGATATTTAAGTTAAGCATCTTCCAAGGATTGGATAAGAAGATTTTTAAGAAAATCCCACACCACAAACTACCATTTACATGGAACATTTCTCAGAAACTTTGATTTTTCTCAAAAATGTCTAACAATTTTGATTTATGTTTGGATATTTTCACCACAAATAAAATGTATATCAAACTTTATGTGGCTAGCTTCTGAAGTAGTCTTCATTCATAATGGCTTTGCATAACCGTAAACCGTCAGACTTAGACAAAAGCTTACTGCACAACATTTTTAGATCTCGTTAAAGCACACAATTTATGTGATACATGTTTTGGTAGAGTAAACAGTTACCGAGATATTCCTGGTTATTGATGTATATTTTACAATTCTTCAATGTTCCTCAAACGGAAGTGATGAATCGTTTTCTTTTGTTTTGCCCTTGGACATGACAGCGATCAGGTTTAAAAGATTTGACTATCGCTTTAGCCTAGTACATTCCCTATTTCCCTTGTGCTTTACAAGAAACTGATATTTATCTGCTAATGTTATCTCATTTAGCCTAAGTAAATAGAAGAATACGCGTCTATAAGAATAGTCTGTTACAAAATAGATAAAGTTAAGTGAAAGGATTAAACAATTATTTTATTTATGAAATAAAATGTAGAAACATGTCACTAAAATGATTTTTCTTCACACTGTGGCTATTACAACGCAGCCCGAGCGCCGGTCTTCTCAGCTCGGACTTGTGCTGAAACAGTTATATGAGGGCGGATCGAAAAGTAACACACAATATTTTTTTTCTGTCTTGGCATTGCAGCTAGATTTTTACAACTTCATACAAATATCATTTTTTCACTACACATGGTATTTTTGTTTCATGTGCAGCTCTAGCGAGAGAAGCGTGAACTACGCAACAAAGATGGCGCGCATATGTGAAGAACAGAGGGGTGTGGTTTGATATTTGTGGACCAAAGGTCATAAATCGAATGAAATTCATAGGGATATGCGTGGTATGTATGGGGAAGATTGTATGTGCCGTAGCAATGTCTGCAGGTGGTGTGCAATTCTTCCAAGAGGTCCGTATGAACCTCGCTCCGGGAGGCCGGTAACAGCTGCAACCCCGCAGAATGTCAGAGGCATTGACGTGACAATTTTGAACGACCGCCGTATGCAACTTCAATCCTTATCGCAACAGTTCAACATTTCCTTTGAGTGTACATATATTTCATGACACGTTGAAATGTAAAGTTAGTGCTCGCTGGGTGCCTAAGAACTGATACGACAGCCACAACCCAGTGAATGATGCCAAGCTTAGATCACTTAAGGCGGTACAGCACAGAAGGGGATGACTTTCTGAAAGGAAAGTGTGCATACCACTACACACCCGAAACAATGCAGGCAAGTAACGGAGTTGAAACATGGTGGTTGTTCAGTAAAGAAAACATTCAAAATGACTCAATCTGCTAGGAAAGTGCTTGTGACAGTGCTTGGTGAAGTTGCCTCATGCCCTTCGTGACAAACGCCACAACATTAATACTGGCAATATCAAACTTCTTCATGACAATGCTCGCCCCCATGTTACTGCTGCTGTTCCTCAGAAAATCACCAAATTTGATTTGAGGTGTTCCAGCATCCACCATACATTCCGGACCTTGCACCGTCAGACTTTCATCTGTTTGGTCCCAGGGCCGGCCAAACGCTTTGCGACAGACGCGGAAGTGAAATCAGCAGTCCCCAGATGGCTATACTCCAGGGAAACGGGCTTCTATGAACAGAGCATATTGAAACGGGTATCACAACGAGAAAAATTTGTTGAGAAAGTTGATGACTATATCGTAAAGTAGGTAAAAGGTGTAAGGTCATTTGTGATTTTTTGTTCTTTAACTATTAAACTTTTTTGTAAAAAAATAATTGTGCAGTACTTTTCGATCCGCCCTCGTAGGAATATCCTCAACCATGAACAGGTTCTCTTTGTTACTAATACTATATTTAAAATAATTATATAGGCATGGAAGTGTTATACTTTACTATACACACATTTCTGGCAACTTTCCCGAACATTTTCATTTATACTCGAGAGTTCAATTCCGATACTGAGTGTATTTCTCATCTGATGCTTTCTAGTAGTAATTTTAACTTATGGAGTTAGCTGCATAATCTTATTTTTTTTTTTTTTTTTTTTTTTTGCATTTGATTATCAGAGTAACGTAAATTTCTGTAATTAAATTTTAGGGTATGATATAGTAGCTGATTCTCGTTTAAAATTCTTCTCTGGCGGAGTATGGTTCCATTTATAAGACCACTATTCATCGCAAAATACGGGGCATGGCGTACAGAAAAAAATCTGATGCATTCAGTTCACATGTATTTCTCTAGCTATTGTGTAATACACTATTCTTATAAAAGCGTATTGCCCAACTAGGTAGTGTGCTGGTAGCGTGTCTACCTCACATTCAAAAGGTCCCGAGTTCGAATTGCTTAGGGCAAGTTACGCGGATATTTTTTTTTTTTCGGGGTTTTCTCTTGTCAAGTAGCTTTGAGTTCCATGGACAACCAACATAGTTTGGAGAAGTCCTCTGCATTTAAAATTGATTCTATAACTTGGGAAACTGTTGGTGGCACCGTTAATAAGTATGATGCCTTTCAAATATCTGAGGATCAATGGTAATTTCTGTATCGGAAGAAGTGACAGCTTTATATGAGGTTATATCAATCCAGAGAATGTTTTCTGCAGCATTTTGAGCAATAGGCAAATTTTATAACTTAATACACTTGTGTGTTCCACTTATAAATATAATAAAAGAAACCTTTATGCTCTCAAAACCATGCTTAGAAATAGGTTAAGGTGATACCATTTGGAAGAGGAAGTTGAGAGTTTTAATCCATTGGTATCCGCACAGGCGCAGATCGTAGCATAGGAGAATGCATATCAGATTGTTCATCAGTCAGCATGTAGGCGCCACCGCAAAAGTCTTTCGTGTACTGACATAAGCAAAACATAAATCGGAAACAGATATCCAAAAACAGTTGATCTTGTTTGGGTTAAAGCCACTTTTTACTTTCTCTACACACACTATGTACATAGTGTAAATGATAGCCAAAAGCTGCTTGCTATGTAACTGAAGTTCATTTGTTTGTATGGACAGGAGTTAAGAAATTCCTGTATGAGAAAATGATTAGCTAAAAAGAAAAACCAGGAATATCTTAAAAAATATCAGCTCCACGAAAAACATGTATATGACATAAATTGTGTGTTTTATCGTGAGCTACATTTTCTGTACAGTATGTTTTTGTCCATCTCTTACGGTTTAGCAGTTATGTACAATTCCGTAAAATTGATCCAGAATAAAGTAGTATTTAGGGGCCATTCCCAGAAAATTCAAGATATACATTTTATTTGTCAGGTAAATATCTTTAATATATGATATTTTAATCAAAATCGTTAGAATCATTTTTAAGAAAATCAAAATTTTCAAAACTTTTTCCATGTAAAGGGAAGTTTGGGGTGGGGGGGGGTGATTTTCTTGAAAATCTTCGTGTCGCATTCTTGGAAGATAGCAAACTTAAATACCAAGTTTGGGCTTTAATGGTCTTTTCGTTTTTAAGCTATGCTGCCCACAGACACACATACAGAAACAGACAGACAGACACACGGACATTTCTCTAAGAAGGCTTTTTTTGGGGGGATTCAGGGAGTCTCAAAACATGTATTTTCGGTGAAATCATTTCGTATAGAGAAAGTAAAAATATGACGTGTTCGATGCACATGACTTTCTCTTCATCTCTATAACAAACTATTGTTAATAAGCTTATTCTTCCATATACTTCATGCAGATTAAGATAAATATTATCAGAAACTGTCTTATTACTTAGTTCCTTGTAAGTAGAAGGGAAATAAAGAAATACACTACGCTAAAGCGAACGTACAATATTAAAATGTGGTTGCTATGGGATTGAAATCCGTTTCTTTGCGTGGCCAGGAGTTGGCAAAGTTCCCGTATGAGAAAATTTTAAGTAATTTAAAACTGAAGCCAATAACAAGGAATATTGAACATCAAACTCCACCAAAAAAAATCTGATGTGTTCCATTCACATTACTTTCTCTACATCTCTGCAATAAATTATTTTTAAAAAGCTTATGCTTCTATTTACTTCCTGCTAATCGAGAAAAAATTAGCAGATATAGTCTTCTTGCTTACTTGTAAGTAGAAGTGAAATAAGGGAGTACCATAGGCTAAAGTAATAGTCAAAATCTGGTTGCTATGTGACTGAAGTTCCCTTGTTTGTAGGGATACGAGTTCACAAAGTCCCGTATAAGAAAAGTATAAGATTTTTATAGCTGAAACCAAAAAACAATGAATATCTCAAAAACAATCAACTCCAAAATGTATACAGCATAAATTGTGCGTTTTTAAGTGCTCTACATTTGTTGTGTGGTAAGTTCTTGTCTATCTCTTACGGTTTAGCAGTTATGCAAAATTCCGTAAAATTGACCCAGAATAAAGTAGTCTTCAGTGGCTATTCCCAGAAAATTCAAAATAATACATTTTATTTGCCAGGTAAATATCTTTAATATACGACATTTTAATCAAAATCGTTAGAGCTATTTTTGAGAAAATAAATATTTTCGAAAACAGTTCCATGTAAAGGGTAGTTTGGGGTGGGGGGATTTTCTTGAAAATCTTCGTGTCGCATCCCTGGAAGATACTAACCTAAAATACCAAGTTTGGTACTTTACCGACTTTTCGTTTTTGAGTTATCGTGTTCACAGACACGGACACACACGGATAATACTTTTTTTGTATGCTAGGGACCCTAAAACATATATTTCCAGTGAAATCTCAGGATCGAATTTTTGGGTGGAGTTCAATACCTTCTCTATACACTATGTACATAGTACGTATAGAGAAAGTAAAAATGCACATGACGTAAATTTTGTGTTTTATATAGATCTACACTTTTTGGACGCAAGATTTTGTCTGTCTCTTGCAGTTTACTAGTTATGAAAAATTCAGAAAAAAAAAGCATCCAGAATAAAGAGGTGTTCAAAGACTATGCCCCAAAAATTCAAGAAATACATTTTATTTGCCAAGTAAATATCTTAAATATAAGAAATTTTAATCAGAATCGTTAATCATTTTTGAGAAAATCAAAATTTTCGATTTTTTACCATGTAAAGGGTAGTTTAAAATGGGGGGGATTCTATTACAAATCTTCGTGTTGCATCCCTGGAAGATACCAGTTAAATGTTAAGTTTGGTATTTAACGGACTTTTCGTTTTTGTGCTATGCTGCCCTGAGACACACACACGGACATTTTTCTAAAAATGCTTCTCTTTTCTTATTCAGGGGTCCCCAAAACGTGTATTTCCAGTGAAATCTCGGTATCGAAATTTTGGAAGCAATACAATACCTTCTTTGTAAACTATGTACATAGACAGTATGTGTACAGAAAGTAAAAACTTGTATTCGCTATTTGTAGCAAGTAGTTTCACCTCCTGATTCGTATTAGTTCAGAAGATATAGTTTTTTTCTTATTATACTTATAAGCGGAACATCCTGTATATCAAACCCAGACTTCACCATCCATTTCTAGAAATATTTTAATATCGTTTAAATTTCTTGGTCTTGGCAGCTACTCTAGATTCCATGGTTGAGATGACCTTAGTTGCGTAGTCACCTTCCTCTACATTTTAATATCGTTTAAATTTCTTGGTCTTGGCAGTTACTCTAGATTCCATGGTTGAGATGGCCTTAGTTGCGTAGTCGCCTTCCTCTACCATCTGCACTGAGCGAGATGGCTCCGCGGTAACGAGTGAGGCTCATATTGGAGAGCTTCGTGGTTCAAATGCAGCCAGGCCTGTCCTCGACTAAGAGGTTTTCCAGGTTTTCTCAGTCCTCATAACTAGCAAATGCCGCAAAGGGAGCCTTATTTTAGGCCTGGAGAGTTTCCTTCCCAGGTATCATTTCATTTCGTGTATCATCATACATGACATGACTCTAGGTTAAGTTAATTTCTAGATTACTGCTACGTTGTTTACAAGTGAGCGGAGAGGGGAGAGACAGAAGTCCCGTGCGCTACTGTGTTGTGCTATATGTACCAGGTGGCGGACGTGTGCAGAAAATTCTTCGGCCGTTAAAATATTTACAGAACTCAATGGAGCTATTTGAAGTTAAAACCCGGTAGTGGAGAACTGCGTGGTGACCTTCGTTTACCCCTCTCAATGTGCAGGATCCTCCTAAATCTATATACATAGTGTATAGAGAAGGTATTGTACTCCACCCAAAAATTCGATACCTAGATTTCACCGGAAATATGTTTAGGGCTCCCTTTATCTAAAAAAAGCATTTTCGGAAACAGGTCCGTGTGTGTGTGTGTGTGTGTGTGTGTGTGTGTGTGTGTGTGTGTGTGTCTGTCTGTGAACACGATAACTCAAAAACGAAAAGTCGGTAAAATACCAAACTTGGTATTTAAGTTTAGAATCTTCCAGGGATGCGATGCGAAGATTTTGAGAAAAATCCCCCCACCCCAAACTACCCTTTACATGGAACATTTTTCGAAAATTTTGATTTTCTAAAAAAATGGCTCTGACGATTTTTATTAAAATATCGAATATTAAAGATAAATAAGATGTATATTTTAAATTTTCTGGGAATAGCCTCTGAAGACTACTTTATTGTGAGTGAATTTTCCGGAATTTTGTATAACTGCTAAACAGTAAGAGATAGACAAAAACTTACCACACAAAAAATGTAGAGCACATTAAAACACACAGTTCATGTTGTATACATTTTTATTTTGGAGTTGATCGTTTTTTAGATATTCCTTGTTTTTGTTTTCAGGGTCGAAAATCTTAACTTTTCTCATATAGGAATTTGTCAACTCATGTCCATACAAACAAAGGAACTTCAGTCACATAGCAACCAGCTTTTGACTATCGCTTTAACCTATGTTATTCCCTTATTTCCTTTCTACTTACAAGGAGGAAGGTAATAAGACTATTTCTGGTAATTTTTCTAGATTAGCATGAAGTAAATAGCAGCATAAGTTTTTTAAGAATAATTTGTTGCAGGGATATAGAGAAAGTCATATGAATGGTGCACATCAGATTTTTTAGATAAAGGGGACCTTAAAACATACGATGTACATAGCGTATAGAGAAGGTATTGCACTCCACCCAAAAATTCGATACCTAGATTTCACCGGAAATATGTTTTAGGGTTCCCTTTATCTAAAAAAAAAAGCATTTTCGTAAAAAGGTCCGTGTGTGTGTGTGTGTGTGTGTGTGTGTGTGTGTGTGTGTGTGTGTGTGTGTGTGTGTCTGTGTGTCCGTGAACACGATAACTCAAAAACGAAACGTATGTAAAATACCAGACTTGGTATTTAAGTTTAGTATCTTCCAGGGATGCGACACGAATATTTTGAGAAAAATCCTCCCCACCCCCAACTCCCTTTAGATGGAACTGTTTTCGAAAATTTCGATTTTCTCAAAAATGGCTCTAACGATTTTGATTAAAAGTTCGCATATTAAAGATATTTTACCTGACAAATAAAATATATATCTTGAATTTTCTGGGAATAGCCTTTGATGAGTAGTTTATTCTGGATGAATTTTACTGAATTTTGAATAACTGCTAAACCGTAAGAGATGGACAAAAACTTACTACACAAAAAATGTAGAGCACGTTAAAACTCACAATTTATATTACATACATTTTTTCGTGGAGTTCGTTGTTTTTGAGACATCCCTTATTTTTGGTTTCTGCTATGAAAAACTTATACTTTTCTCATACAGGAATTTGTCAACTGCTGTCCATACAAAGGAACTTCAATGACATAGCAACCAGCTTTTGATTATCACTTTAGGCTATGGTACTCCCTTATTTCGCTTCTACTTTCAATGAAGCAAGTAATATTGCTATTTGTGCTAATTTTTTTACTGATTAGCATGAAGTAAATAGAAGTATAAGCTTTTTAAGAATAATTTGTTGCAGGGATGTAGAGAAAGTCATGTGAATGCTATACATCAGATTTTTAGTTACGCTGTTCACAAACATATACGTATACACATTCACTTTATGTACACTATTTGATTCAGAACATTTCAAAACATGCCATTTCCGGTAAAATCTCGATGCTGAATTCTTAGGTGGAATACAATACTTCCTCTACTTGTAATATGTACATACGCGGTAGAGAAAATAAAAATCTGGTGTACAAACGCCACATATTTTAATCTATCCACGACACTTTATTTTCCTAACCACTCCAAAAATCTATATTAATAGGTAGAGTCAGACTGAAAAATTCAATGTCATAGCCGGGATTTGACGGATCTCTTGATCTCTAGCCGGTTGCTCTTCCACAGAGCCACCATGGCAACGTGCCGGCATTGCATTGAACTTCTCAACTGACTCGCAACTCCTGTTCTACACACGGCTTGTATGAAAAACAATTAAAACCGATACCAAATGACCATAATATTGGGCTATATTATGAATCCTGGGACTTAAAGTACTTACAACACTGCAAGTCGCCATTGAGGTTGTCAACTCAAAATAATTTGAGATCACCTTGTGGTTTACCAGGAAACTTGCGAGTCAGTTGAGAAATTCAATGCTCTGCAGCCATGTTTTCATGGTAGCTCAGAGGTGGAGCAACCGGCAAGAGACCGGGAGATCCGTGGTTCAAATCCCGGCTATGGCATTGAATTTTTCAGTGTGACTCTACATATCCTACTCCTGTCCTACACACGGCTTGTGTGAAAAACAATTAAAACCAATCTATATTGATGTTATAAAGTGGAGAAAGTTATGTGCGCGGGGCTTGTGTCTTTGTGGTCGTGTACTCAATATTCTGGCTTCTCTACTCAGAAGTCCTGGATTCGATTCCCAGTTTAAGTTTCTTACACAATCAGTATTACGTGCTGTGCGCATGCGCAAATTCTAGAAGTATGAACTTCTGAGTATATTAAAGCGTATTTCATGATGAAATGTAATAAAACTAACCTTAATTCGTTCAATGAATAGCATCTCCACTAGTGTTAAGTCAAAACCCCCAACAAGGCAACAGAAGTAAAAGGGGGATCTAGCACCGACCACTCTGACCCATGGTTTTCGTGGTTTCCCAGGGTCGATAGGCGATTCTGAGCTGGTTTCTGATTTACCACGATTTCCTTCCCATCATGTCACCTCATCTTTTAAGTGTGGTTCTAGGTTTGCGGCGTATAGCGGTGCAGGACAGATGGTGTGGATGCATGGTCAAGGTAAAGAATATTCGTCGTTCATTAGTGTTCTGCCTGGTAGACGGTTTGTTGATTTGTCTTTCTGGGCATTTTCAGCAATGGGACAGGTTTACGAGCTTGGTACTTCTGCGCGCCTCTGTGGCCTGTAGCCACCAGTGTTTCGCTCTTAAACATAAATATATCTTAGTAGGAGGCACTGGCGAAACATCTGGAACATATGCATGTGTCCTGAATATTAGAATGCTATCCGTTTGGGAGTCACAATGAAAAGTACGAGAGACTAAAATGATTGTATCTGTCGCAGTTTCTGTTACTCCATATAGAACGCGATTAAAAACATCTGATGAGCTCCATTCATATGACATTTTCTACCCATTCTGCAACAAACTATTCTTCTATTTACTCACGTTAATCACGATAACCATTAGTAGTCTTATTACTTACTTCTAGTAGAAGATCGATAGTCAAACCTTTTAACTGTCGTTCTATGATGAATTTTAATTTCGATTCTAAAGTCATGGCTAGAAGTAAAATAAAAGAAAAACAAATGTCGACTTCGATATGAGAACATCATAAATATTTTAAAATTGAAACTAACAACAAGAATATCTGTGAAACGCTTAACTTCACAAAAACTTATCTGAACTAAATTGTGTATTTCGACGAACTGTACATTTTTTATGGAGTAAGATTTTGTATCTCTTACAATGATATGTAAAAGCCATCCAGAATGAAGACGGCTTTCGAAGCTTTACCCAGAAAAATCTAGATATACGTTTTATTTGTCATATAAATATCTTTAATATAGTGTATTTTAATGAAAATCGTTATAGACATAAAAACTTTCGAAACTATTCTCAGTAAAAAAACCTTGTGTCTTATCCTCGAGAGATGCTGAACTTAATTATCAGGTTTGGCAATTAACCGACTTTTCGTTTTCAGTTATACTATTCACACACACACACACACACACACACACACACACACACACACACACATAACTTTATTCTAAAAATCTGACGTATTACATTCACATCACTTTCTCTATCTGTTTTGAAAACAAAGTATTCTTGCAAAAGATTATTTGATTTAATCATGCTAATCGACAAAAATGTTTTCAGAAATTCTAAGCAGAAGGGAAATAAGGGAATATACTAGGTTAAAGCGATAGTAAAATCTCTTAAAACTTGCCGCTGTGTGAACAATAAAATTGCAGTTCGGTCTCTTTGCATGGCCAGAAATAAAACAGAGAGAGAGAAAGAGATGAATCGAAAGAGGCTTCTCGTTTGAGAAGAGTTTATGTAGTATCAAACTGAAACCAATAACAAGGAATATCTCGGAAACGGTTAACTGTAAGGAAAAAGTGTCCAAAATAAATTGTGTTTTACACATATACACTTTTTGTGCAGCAAGTTTTTGTCTATTCTTAAGGTCTATCAGTTTAACAAAATCCATCTAGAATGAAGAGGTCTTTAGAGGCCTATTCTCGGAAATATCAAGATATATATTTTATTTATCATGTAAATACTTTAATATACAGTATTTTAATCAAAATCGTTAGAATTTTTGAGCCGTTAGTTTGGGGTGGGGGATTTTTTTTGAACATCTTAATGCCGCATCCTTGGAAGATGCTAAACTTAAATACCGAGTTTGGTTTTCGTTATAAAGTTCACAGACACACACACTCTCTCTATATCTCTCAGTGTTTCTGTCCTTTTTCTATAGATGTCTTTTTCTTTAGCCATAGTCTCAGGACATATATTTCTTGGTATATCTAAGGTAAAAATACTTGTGTGGATATTATCTTTACAGGTTTTCAATACATACATTTCGGTATCGAATAGTTTGGTTGGATGCAACATCTCCTCTACTTTCGGTACAGAAAGTAATAAATTATTAACATTTATTCCAAAAATATGTATATAAATAGCAAATATATAATTGTTAAGCCTTTGTGGAAAGCTAAGAAAATAGAATACATTTATTTAAAGGAGTAGTTCAAGCCACAATTCGATCGTAACCTTACACTTGCAGATCTGGAGAAGGAAACCAAAGTAAACCAATCGTCTACCCATACCAAATAACTACTACAGAACCAAATTCCAACTCCGGAAGAGCCTTATCAGGGTGACGGATAACTGCGTTTCCCTGGGTATTTGTAAAAAAAATTGGCCACCCTAAATAGCTTAACATATTTTTTAATATCATTAGAACTCGCTCAAATATTTACTGAAGCGAATTTATTTTATTATGATACACTTCAATTTCAATACATTATATTTTATTTGTTTTGCCTCGTACAATAGGCCCACCCAAAATTATATATTATTAATTTTAATCATATTTTTAGTGTTAGAAAATTTAATATTTCAAATCTAACAAATGTAGATAAACAAATCTGATGTGTTCCATTCACTTGATTTTCTCTACATCTCTGCAAGAAATTATTGTTAAAAAGCTTATGCTTCTATTTACTTCATGCTAATACAGCAAAAATTATCATAAATAGTCTTATTACTTGCTTCCTTGTAAATGGAAGCGAAATAAGGGAGTACTATAGGTTAACTGAAAAGTGTGACTGATGTTCCTTTGTCTGTGTGGACAGGACTTGACAAATTCCTGTATGAGAAAAGAATGTTTTTTAAACTTGAAACCAATTACAGGCTATATCTCAAAAGCGACCAACTCCACGAAAAGAAATGTAACATAACTCCATGGCACGACAGCTCACGGGGAACCTTGGCCTACCGCCCGGCCGCTGCGTCCCCCATCTCGGTCCACTACAGACGTCATGGATGGGGTGCAGTATTGGAGGGTGAGACGTGGTCAGCGCCTCGAACCCCTCCCGGCCGGTTAATGCGGTCCTCATGACCTGGAGCCGCTACTTCTCCATCAAGTAGCTCCTCAATTGGCCCCCCAGGGACCTCACGAGGCTGAGTGCACCCCGGTCCAGGTCTCCCAGCGGGGGAAAAATCCCCACGCCAGTACTGGGGATCGAATCCAGGTCTCCTGCTTGGTAGGCAGCTGCGCTACCACTGCGCTAAGGAGACGACCGAAAAGAAATGTATATGACATAAATTGTGTGTTTTATTGTGATCTACATTTTTTTACGGTTTACCAGTTATGCAAAATTCAATTAAAATCATCTAGAATAAAGAGGTCTTTAGAAGTTACTCTCAGAAAATTCAAGATATACCAAACTTAAAAACCAACTTTGGTATTTAACGGTCTTTTGTTTCTTAAGCTAGGTTGTCCATAGACACACACACGTAGGATCTTTTTCCAAAAATACTTTTTTTTGGATTCAGGGGGACCCAAAACGTGCATTCCGGTGAAATCTCGGTATCGAATTTTTGGATGCATTACAACACCTTCTCCTTACACTATGTACATAGTACGTTTAGAAAAAGTAAAAATAGATTTGTAATAAATACTTAGCAACTAGTATAAACAATACAATATGGATTCATATCGAAACATATTAATGAATCCAATTTTACGGCCAAATTAGGCAGATGGGGCGTAATTTTTCGTTCAAGATATCACAATAGATTCCGCTAGTATCTTAAATCACCGTTGCTATTAAGCAGTTAAACACCTATTTGTTTTGAATACACTACATTCTGAGCTGTAAAAAAATATATTTATATATTATACGAAAAATTGTTTATTTTTCTGATGACAAAACAAATTTTAAATAGTAGTTTTAGGGTATTTATGCTAGAAACATATTTAAATATAAAATTTAAACTTAAAATCACGATCAAAATAGATATATAAAACCTGTTGTAAAACCATAAAGATCTTAGAAATTTTTGAGGTAAAATAATATTTCTGTTGCTCTATAATCCTTTGCACTTATTGGTACAAACTAGAAAGTTAAATGTTGAACACAATATGCTCTGTTTTGTATTTGGGAAATAAATACTAGACATGCATTAAATAAGGGAATGAAAGTGCATTACTGAAAACTTGTATAAAATGGAGCTTTGGAATATACGATCTAGAAGCATACTATTTAAAATGTATAATTTCAATTTTAGTTCTCACTTTTGATATTGTTGAGACTAACGTTTACATTTCATAAGTTAAAACTTCTAAATTCCAATCTTTTTTACTTCGAAATTAAAATGTTCACAATTTTTTCGTCGTTTTTCTAATTCATAATGTTCCATGCTGCGGAACTGAATTCAATTTAATATATTTCATGTATATTTCAAAACAACTAAAATTGCCGTGTGTCTAAGTGCTTTGAAGAGGATTTGAGTTAATTTTTAAAACCAAAAATAAAAGTTTCAAAAATAGAAAATTTCAACGATAATTTATTAATTTATCTTTCGTAACATTAAAATAATACGATCAACCCTTTCAGTGCTACGGTTATACACACATTTATGGCCAAAATCAAATTTCATATTTTTAGCAACTTTTCACCATAATGTCAAGGAGATGTTTCTCGCCTAAAAATATGTTAGCAGTGAAAGGGTTAATACCGTGTGTGGAACATAGATATGGGGCAGTAAATATGTCATGAGCTTTAATCAACACACACGTCGAAGCGAATTTAAAAGTGTTCAATATTTATGTACAATAAACTGTAAGCCAAAGTGACCATACACTTGATATACTAGACTTAATAACGTATCGAGGATTTACAATGCTTTCTACGTTAAAGTCTTCTTTTTGTGGCTCAATATAATTATTTAGCTCTCCTTATTACACGTTTATTTAAGGGAAATAACAAAAGAAAAGCATTCGCCGCTAACAGCTGAGAGGAGTTATGTCTGTAGCTACGTCGACAAACCTGTTGATTTTGTCGGAAACCAGCCTCTTACAAAGCCTGGAGCTCACTAATTGTTACCTTTTTTGCTATTGTTTGTTTAAATAAGACAAATTGTTTTAATATTTACCTTTAATATGTCATGATTATACAGGCTTCTCGTCACAAAATGAGGAGGAATGTGAAGCAGAAAACTTGTCGTGTGTTTTAAGTTCAGACAAATAATTTGCTATGTCAGTAAGTAACACTAGAGGAGAGTTTACATTTTCACTGAGACATGACAATGAACAGTCACTGCACTGACACTCGACACCACATGACCTCCGCGACTGCTGCTCGGATACTGAGTCTGACGCGACTAGCCGGGCTGCGCGCCAACCTTCCCCACTCCAACTGCGCCTCTCTCCCTCCACCAAGGCCCTAAAAACACCATAAAACATTAACAATTGACATCTCCTCAGCGCTCCGCTCTCTTTCTCAAATTGTTAAGGGTCTGCATCCCTACTGGACACTTAATGCGAGATACAGGGAGGAAAAAGTATGGGTTACAGGATAGCCAAGCTTATTCCAGCATAATTTATTGAAAACTTTCTAAAATTAAATAAGATTGATATGTGAAATTAAAAGTTATGAAATCATTCACGTCTTTGCTTATCTTAAGTTTGGTAATCAAATTATGAACTGACATTTACATATATGGAGTAAAAACCGCACGCGGCACCTGTTGCTCAAGATTAGAGAGCTTTTAGCATTTTTGAAGTAATAATGTACAGCTACGAGCAAGAGATACTGTGAGTGGTGGAAGTTTTCACCTGTATAATATTTTTCAGAAAATGATGGCTGTGCCCCATTCTTCTTCCAAATGTGGCTTTACTTTGAAGTTAGAGCTTGCGTTTTGTTTGTTTGTTTTTTAGTTTCTCTAAACGTACTATGTACATAGTGTATAGAGAAGGTATACTATTCCACCCAAAAATTCGATACCGAGTTTTCACCAGGCATACATGTTTTTGAGTCCCTCTGAATCAAAAACATTTTTTTTTAAAAAAGCTCCTTGTGTGTCTGTGTACAGTATAGCTCAAAAACGAAAATACCGTTAAATGCCAAACTTGGTATTTAAGTTTGGTAACTTCCAAGAATACGATATGAAGATTTTCAAGAAAATCCCCCTACACCAAACCTTTACATGGAAAAATTTGAAAATTTTGACTTTCTCAAAAATGGCTCTTACGATTTTGATTACACTTTCTTATATCTAACATATTTACATGCCAAATAAAATGCATATCTTGAATTTTCTGAGAATAGCCTCTAAGGACCTCTTTATTCTGGATGATTTTTATTGAATTTTGCATAACTGGTAAACCATAAGAGATAGACAAAAACATACTACACAAAAAAGGACATACTTATAAAACACACAATTTATGTCATATACAGTTTTTTCATGGAGTTGATCGTTTTTGAGATATTCCTTGTTATTGGTTTTAGCTTTAAAAAAATTATATTCTTCTCGGTCAGGAATTTTTTAACTCCTGCCCATACAAACAAACGAACTTCAGTCACATAGTAACCAGCTTTTGACTATCAGTTTAAACTATTGTACTCCCTTATTTCTCTTCTACTTACAAGGAAGCAAGCAATAAGAGTACTTCTACTAATTTTTCTCAACTAGCATGAAGTAAATAGAAGCATAACCTTTGTAACAATAATTTGTTGCATATATGTAGAGAAATTCATGTGAATGGAACACATCAGATTTTTTTATAGCGTCCTTTAACCTGGTTGGTCATATCGGACGATGAATCAAATTTGTGAAATAATGCTCAAATGATCTCGGAATCAATGGAGCTTAAAGTTACTCGACATTTGTCTTCTTAGTATAAGGGAAAACCTCGAAAAGAAAACTTAAGGAGAAACTCAACCTAAGCGAGATTCGAACTCGCGACCTTTTGAATGTGAGGCAGGTACGCTCCACCACATTACTCAGGCGGGCTGCGTTTTTTCTGTTAGGCGGTTAGGGTGTGTACGGTTGGAAATCAACCCTTGATGCTGCCAAGTCTTAAATTTACTGGTCCCATTACTGAGGCACGATTCTCGACTTGCAAGCAGTCTCTCCAGGAAACAGATTTCACTGCAATGCCTCTCACTCCTAGTAGAGATTTATCATTTGTTTGCTAATGGTTATTGCCCAGAGGTAGAAGGGAGTGGTCCCGATTGAGGGCTATCATTTTTGGAAAAAACTATACTAGAACACATGGTTTAACTGTTTTAAGTCGTTTCAATAAAAAACAAACAACTAAACTAACATCTGTATTACTGGAACATAAGAATTAGGTTGTCTTCTGTTTTACTTTCTCTAGCCCCGTATGTACAATGTACATAGGGAAAGAGAAGTATTGTATTCCACCCAAAAATTCGATTCCGAGATTTCACCGGAAATATATGCTTTAGGGTCCCCTGTATCCAAAAAAAGCATTTTCACAAAAAGGTCCGTGTGTGTGTGTATGTGTCCGTGTGTCCGTGTGTCCGTGTGTCTGTGAACACGATAACTCAAAAACGAAAACTAGCTAAAATACCAAACTTTGTATTTATGTTTAGTATCTTCCAGGAATGCGACACGAAGATTTTGAGAAAAATCCCCCCCCAAACTACCCTTTACTTGGAGCTTTTTTCGTAAAATTTTATTTTCTAAAAAATGACTAACGATTTTGATTAAAATATCGTATATTAAAGATATTTAGCTGACAAATAATATGTATATCTTGAACTTTCTGGGAATAGCTTCTAAAGACCTGTTTCTTCTGGATGGATTTTGCTTAATTTGGCATAACTAGTAAACCGTAAGAGATAGACAAAAAAATTACTATGCAAAAAATGTAGGTCTTGTTAAAATACACAAGTTATGTCATATACATTTTTCTCATGGAGCTTACAGTTTTCTAGGTATTCATTGTTATTAGTCTCAGTTGTGAAGTACTCATACTTTTCTCAGACGGGAGTGTGCGGTTTTCCTTTGTAGGGGATTTGAAGGGATTTGTAATGACAATCGCATAACGACAGCTTTTAAAACATTTGACTATGGATTTAGCCTAGTGTATTCCCCTATTTTATTCCTACTTATAAGGGTACCTCGATTAGCAAGATGCGGAAAGAAGAATAATTTTATGTAAGAAGTTTGTAGAACAGCTAGAGAAAGTCATATGAGTGAACCACATAAGATTTTTAGTGCTAGAGCTAACTGACATGGTGAATGAGACATTGCACAACAATAAAATTTAAGCAGACTATAGCAGGCATGTCCAAATTAGAGGAACAGAGGAAAAGGCGCAATAACTCATTCACAGCGTATGAAGTATTGGAGCATGGCGCTGTGCGACGTAATAGAATGTTTGTAAATGCGAGTGTCTTATTTTTTTTTTTTGTGTTTTTTTATCATAACTTTGGTGATATGTTTTACTTTGGACGACCACTTTCATCAATATCTGCTCTAAGAATGATATACAGAACTTTAAAGTGATATATCTGTGAAATTTGACCAATTGAGAAAAATTAAAAGAAATCTTTATAACATAATAAAATAATATGATTTCTAAAATTTATGAAACTATGCCATTTTTACTTTCTTGCACTACTATGAACATAGTTTATACAGAAGGTATATCGCTCTCTGTAATGGTTACCACGCTAACTTCATATACCCAAGGTCGCAGGTTCAAACCCGGCGGAGGACGATGGAGTTTTTCGGGTCTAAAACTTCTTAGCATGGTTTCCTTGGGAAGGGAAGTAAAGCCGTTGGTCCTGTGTCGTAGATTTACGGCACGTAGAGAACCTCAAGCCTAAAAGAGAGACCTCTAAGCAAAATTAAGCGATCTTTCACGCCCAATTTAGAATGGGACGCTGAGAACGACAGTAGTTAAAGAGAGCCCATAAACAACACGCCATTTCCATTTCACAGAAGGTATTGTATTATACCCGGAAAAAGACGTTTTACGGTCCCCTGTATCCCCCCCCCCAAAAAAAAAAAAGCAAAGGTCCGTATGTGTGTCCGCCTGTCTGTGAACACGATAAGTCAAAAACGAAAAGTCGGTAAAATACCAAACTTGGTATTTAAGTTTTGTATATTCCAGGGATGTACATGAAGATTTTGAGGAAAGTCCTCACACCGCAAACCACACTTTACATGGAAAAACTTTCGACAATTTTAGATTTTCTCAAAAATGACTAATGATTTTGATTAAAATATCTTATATTAAAGATATTTATATGCCAAATAAAACGAACCTCTTGAATTTTATGGGAATAGCCTCCAATGACCTCTTTATTCTGAATAAATTTTGCATCATGATAAATCGTAAGAGATAGACAAAACCTTACCACACAAAAATTTTAGATCTCCTTAAAACACACAATTTATATCATACGTTTTTTTTTTCGTGGAATTTACCATTTCTGAGATATTCCTTGTTATTTGCTTCAGATTAAAAATACTTACATTTTTCTCACACGAAAAGCAGTGAACTCGTCGCCCTGTATAGAAACAGACTTCAACTACATGGCAACCGGCTTTTAAAAGATTTGACTTTGCATTCCATTATTTTCCTTCTACTTACAAGGAAGCAATCAAGACAATTTCTGCTAATGTTTATCTCATCATAAAGTAAATAGAAGAATATGCTTTTTAGCAATAATTTGTTACAGCGATGAAGAGAAAGTCATGTGAGTGGAAGATATAAGATTTTTACTTTCTCTTGCCCCGTATGTACAATGTACATAGGGATAGAGAAGTATTGCATTCCACCCAAAATTCGATGTCGATATTTCACCGGAAATATATGTTTTAGGACCCCCTGAATCCAAAAAAAGCATTTCCAGAAAAAGGTCCGTGTGTGTGTGTGTGTGTGTGTGTGTGTGTGTGTCTGTGAACACGATAACTCAAAAACGAAAAGTAGCTAAAATACCAAACTTGGTATTTAAGTTCAGTATCTTCCAGGGATGCAACACGAAGATTTTGAGAAAAATCCTCCCACCCAAAACTACCCTTTACATGGAACTTTTTTCGAAAATTTTGATTTTCTGAAAAATTGCTCTAACGATTTTGATTAAAATATCGTATATTAAAGATATTTACTTGACAAATAAAATGTATATCTTGAATTTTCTGGGAATAGCTTCTTAAGACCTGTTTATTCTGGATGAATTTTGCTAAATAACTAATAAACCGTAAGAGATAGACAAAAACTTACTGTACAAAAAATGTAGGCCTTGTTAAAATACAAAATTTACGTCATATACCTTTTTTTCGTGGAGCTTACCGTTTTCGAGGTATTTATTGTTATTAGTTTCAGTTGTGAAGTACTTATACTTTTCTCAGACGGGAGTGTCGTTTTTCTTTTGTTCTACTCCTGGCCAAGAAAAGAAGCCATTTGTAATGAAAATCGCATAACGACAGCTTTTAAAAATTTGACTATCGATTTAGCCTAGTGTATTCCCATATTTTCTTCCTACTTATAAGAAAGTAAGTAATAAGAACATTGTGCTGAATACCTCGATTAACAAGGTGCAGAAAGAAGAATAATCTTATGTAAGAAGTTTGTAGAACGGTTAGAGAAAGTCATGTGAGTGGAAGATATAAGAGTTTTTACACTTCGCGCACAAGCGGCCAGGCGCATGCTTATTAATAGGAATCGTAAAATTTAATCCTTGTTTTGTCTCAAAAATTTTTTGGTACTGTTTCTTACTAAAAATGGCCCACACGATGCCATTTCTTTCTAAGTTATTTCAAATTTTATAATGTCTCTTAGAAGTACATTAAAAGAAAATAGTACTCTTACTTTTTCGAAATAAAGCTCAAATTTTGAGAAATAAATCACTAAATTTTGAAAAATCAAGATTTCTGAACGAAATGTAATAATTGTTGTACAATAATTAGGATTAAAATAAAGAAATAAGATATGAAACTCATTTACCGTAGAATTTGAATTTTTTATATGAATATTTTTAAAAATGCACCATGTGGCTCATTTTCATTAGAGCAATGAATTTAAACAATAAAAAAGTAGTACTTAAATAACCATCAAGCTGGAATTTTGATACACGGTAACAATATTACTACTGTTGTGTATAATAGCTGTTATAAATATCAATAATGCATCTTAAATTCTGTGGAATTTCAAAATTTCACAGAGGTAGTGCCTAATAGATGAACCACATGATCGTCGCGTAGACCATGGTGATGATGGTCTTTAAATTCATTTTGGAGAGGCTCTGGTCGGAAATGGATGCGAAACTAAACATTCTCATTAAAAATGATGCAAAGAATTTCAATTTGGAAGATGAAACCTTAGACAATGTCTTAAATAACAACCAATCTCTTTCTTTCGAACATTTTATAGAATAAGTAATTTAATTACAGTTTGTGTGGAGCCTCTGAAAATGATATGAAAATTATACTTTCCGCGATTCGAAGATGACTGTTTTGTTTGTTTAATACAACACATTCGCTACCGAGCACTGCACATATATACGAGAGTATGTGTGGCTCGCCAGAATTTCTTCACCTTGACTGGATCGGGGGAAACCAGTTCTGATGTCAGAACCTCGTAAGAGTTACCTATGGATATGCCTGGGCTTTGCAATTAATAATAATAATAATAATAATAATAATAATAATAATAAGAGTAAGTTTATTTAATGTTAAAATACGAATTTCTAAAATAAGAAATATTTACAGAAATATGTTTATGAAATAGTTTCTTAAGGGTACAATCATACAAAATGTTTGAGAAATTAAAACAATATCTGATGGGTTGCACTCAGATGACATTCTCTCCATCTTTGTGATAATTTTTTTTTTTTTTTTTTTTTTTTTTTGTAGTTTAACGTCCTTTAACCTGGTTTGGTCATATCGGACGATGAATGAAATTGGTGATTCGTTTCTTTCCATACCCAGGAGTTGACAAATCCCCCAAGAAAAAAGTGCAAGTTAAAACTGAAACCTATTACGAGGGCCGTTTTTTTTTTTTTTTTTTTGTTCTACCTCAAATGGGTTATAAATAAAAGACAAGTTCATAGAAAACAATTATTTTATTACTAAAAGTTTTGTACACTTATGGTTACTTTTCAACATTATCACCGAAACGATTGAGACGTTTATCGTACCTGTGCACAAGCTTTGCAATAACCGCTTCAAAAAATGTTGTCGCCAATGATTTCAAATGAGCACTGACGCTGTCATGAAGATCGTTGGTTTGAAAGTGCTGCCCTCCTAGCCATGTCTTCAGTAGAGGGAAAAGGTGAAAGTCGCTGGGTGCCAGGTCAGGACTGTACGGTGGATGATCGAAAATATCCCATTGAAATTGTTCAAGGAGCCGATGGGTTGTGCCAGCAGTGTGTGGACGAGCGTTGTCATGGATCAACACAATTTCTGAAGTCAGCATTCCTCTTCGTTTGTTTTGAATGGCTCTCCGCAAACGTCGTAAAGTACAAAGATCTTCAAAACAACGTCAATGCTCATTTGAAATCATTGGCGGCAACATTTTTTGAAGCGGGTATTGCAAAGCTGGTGCACAGGTACGATAAATGTTTCAATTTTTTCGGTGATTATGTTGAAAAGTAACCATAGGTGTACAAAACTTTTAGTAATAAAATAACTGTTTTCTATGAACTTGTCTTTTACTTATAGCCTATCGGAAGTTGAAAAAAAAAACGGCCCTGGTACAAATATGTTCTCAGTTTCGAATGACATCTTCTCGACACAGCATGCAGTTCGGTGAGTTAAGAGTTTCCATCCGGCATAGACGTTGTGTAAGACAATCATGTTGTGTTATTACTTTTTCTACACGTACTATGTGCATAATGTACAGAGAACGTATTGTATTACACCCAAAATTCGATACCGAGATTTCACCGGAAATGCATGTTTTGGGTCTCCCTGAATACAAAAAAAAAAGAATTTTTAGAAAAATGTCCTTGTGTGTGCTTGTGTGTGTCTGTGGTCAACATAGCTCAGAAACGAAAATACCGTTAAATATCAAGTTTTTCAAGAAAAAGAAACCTCAAATTACCCTCTAAATGTAACAGATTTCGAAAACCTTGATTTTCTCAAAAATGGCTTTGACGATTTTGATTAAAATCTCTTATAATTAATATATTTACATGCCAATTAAAAGATATATCTTGAATTTTCTGGGAAAGCTCTAAAGACGTCATTATTCTGTATGATTTTTTTTTTGAGTTTGCGTAACTGGTAAATCACAAGAGATAGACAAAGACTTATAACACAGAAATGTAGACCACGATAAAATACACAATTTGTATCATGTACATGTTTTCGGTAGAGTTGGCCGTTTTAGAGATATACTTGTAATTGATTTCAGTTATAAAATACTTAAAACCATTCCTTATACGGGAATTGTCAACAATTGGCCATGCAAAGAAACGAATTTCATGCCGTAGCAACCACGTTTTAAAGCATTTGGCTGTTGGTTTAGCCTAGTGTATTTCCTTATTTCCCTTCTACTTATAAGGAACTGAGTAATAAGACCGTTTCTGCTAATGTTTATCTCGATTAGCATGAAGTAGATCGAGGAAAGCTTATTAACAATAATTTGTTACAGAGATGCAGAGAAAGTCATGTGAATGGAGCACATCAGATTTTTATTTTAAGTACTGTTCGGAAAATTCTTGCTGTGCCATACAAGGGTAACATATCCTAAATCACTGCTATATAACTGGTGTGTGGTCTGCCAGAAGCCAAGAGTTCAAATCCCGACAGAAGCAGTCTGCCCCGCCATGCGACACGCTGTTGAAGATTAATCTTGATAAGGTGAAGTGTGGCCAACTGGCTAATGCCCAGAAGACCGGGGTCATACACTGCGCATGCGCACGTGACACAAATTCGCGCCATAGCACATTGGGAATTTTGTGCTCTCATTCCGAGAGCCGTTGGACCGCAATATTAAGAAAAAGAATAATATATTGTCCGTCCCAGACGATGAAGAAAATGAATTAATGATGGCAGTAAATCTGCCGAGACACCTTCAGAACTTCTCGGGGGGGGGGGGTTGCATGAGCATTTATGTTAACAGGAAATAGGGGAGAGAAAAAGTGAATATGACGTTCCTAGTACTGGATTTATAGCACGGAGTATTACAAATAAAAATGTGGAAGAAACGAGAAAAGGAATAAATGAAGAAAAATATTGCAATTATAAAGCGTATGCTAAATCAAGGTGAGGAGAAATGAGGCTAAGAAGAGGAAACATATATTCTTACTTTAATCTTTTATAGCACAGCGTTGGAAAGTGAACAAATATATTTTCCAACTTTCATACATTTCAGCGTTCGACTTATTACTTGCTCTACACGTACTATGTACATAAGATATAGAGAAGGTATTGCATTCCACCCAAAAATTCGATACCGAAATTTTACCGGAAATATATGTTTTGGGTTCCCCTGAATAAAAAAAAAAAAAAAAAAAAAAAGCCTTTTCAGTAAAAGGTCCATGTGTGTGTGTGTGTGTGTGTGTGTGTGTGTGGACATCATAGCTGAGAAAAGAAAGGACCGTTGAATACCAAACTTGGTATTTAAGTTTGGTATCTTCCAAGGATCACACGAAGATTTTTCACAAAAATCCCTGCACCCCAAACTACCCTTTGCATGGAACTTTTATCGAATTTTTTTTTTCAAAAGTGAAAAACGATTCTTATTAAAATATAGTATATTAAAGATATTTACCTAACAAATAAAACGTATATCTTGAATTTTCTGGTAATAGCCTCTGAAGACAACTTTATTCTGGATGAATTTTACGTAATTTTGCAGAACTGCTAAACCCTAAGAGATGGACAAAACCTTTCCAAAAAAAAAAAAAAAAAAAAAACTGTAGAGCACGTTAAAACACACAATTTGTGTTATATTTCGAGGAATTGATCGTTTTTGAGATATTCCTTGAATTTTGGTTTCACTTTGAACACACTTATATTTTTCTCATACAGGAATTTGTCAAATCCTATCCATACAAACAAAGGAACTTCAGTCACTTAGTAACCAGCTTTTGACTATCACTTTAACCTAGGATACTCCCTTATTTCGCTTCCACTTGCAAGGAGGCAGGTAATAAGACTATTTCTACTTATTCTTTCTTGATTGGCATGAAGTAAATAGAAGCAGAAGCTTTTTAACAATAACTTGTTGCAGAGATGTCGAGAAGGTCATGTGAATGTAACACATCAGATTTTTTTGCTCCAATTTTGATTCCTTTTACCTAGAATTTAAGTTAACATATTACTATACATGCCTAGGCAATATACTTGCATTTCGACAGATGCCGTTTCTATCAGTTACCACACTCGCTTTTAAACTCACAGCAAATGTTAATTAGGGTTCAGGCAGTTCCTTGGTACGGAAGTTTTCCGCTCGTGTTCTTTGATGGTGATAAACGACTCTTTACTGTTGATTATACCTTACAACAGCAACAACATACAGTTTACTTTCTCTTCTTTATACATAGTACGAGGGCCGATTTTTTTCAACCTCGATTGGCTATAACTAATAGAAAGTTCATAGAAAACAATTATTTTATCCCTAAAAGTTTTGCACACTTACTTTTCAACATAACCACCGAGAAGATTCAGACATTTATCGTACCTGTGCACAAGCTTTGCAATACCCGCTTCAAAAAATGTTGCCGCCAATGATTTCAAATGAGCAATGACGCTGTTATGAAGATCTTCGTTGGTTTGAAAGTGTTGTCCTCCTAGCCATGTCTTCAGTAGAGGGAAAAGGTGAAAGTCGCTGGGTGCCAGGTCAGGACTGTACGGAGGATGATCGAAAATATCCCATTGAAATTGTTCAAGGAGCCGATGGGTTGTGCCAGCAGTGTGTGGACGAGCGTTGTCATGGATCAACACAGTTCCTGAAGTCTGCATTCCTCTTCGTTTGTTTTTAATGGCTCTCCGCAAACGTCGTAAAGTACGAAGATCTTCAAAGCAACGTCAATGTTCATTTGAAAGCATAGCGGCAACATTTTTTGAAGCGGGTTTTGCAAAGCTTGTACACAGGTACGATAAATGTCTCAATCTTTTCGGTGATTATGTTGAAAAGTAACCATAAGTGTACAACACCTTAGTAATAAAATAATTGTTTTCTATGAACTTGTCTTTTATTTATAGCCTATTTATAGCCTTGAAAAAGAAAAGGCCTTCGTACATAGAGTAGGAGGGCGGGGCCGTGGTTGAGTGGTTAGACCACTCACCTCCCATCTAGGCGACACGTGTTCGAATCTAACGCTCGCCTGTGGGATTTGTGATGGACGAAGCGGCGTCTGGGCGGGTTTTCTCAGGGTACTCCGGTTTCCCCCGCCACTCTTTCTCACCTTTCCAAATATCAATTTCGCTTACATTTCATATCATTCACTTCATGTTCCTGACTGGCTACAGACTTCGTAACACGTTCTCCACTACGTGGTTTCGTACCGTTGGCTCCCTGACAGGCTTCTGACCCTTAGGCAATGGCCTGTAAGTCCTAGGGGGATGTCCACCCTACGAATACGGGGATGGTAAGCCGATTACGAAACGAAACGTAGAGAATGTAATGCATTCTATCCAAAATTATATACCGAGATTTTACTGCAAATACACGTTTTAAGGTCCCAGTATCAAAAACAGAATTTTTAGAAAAATGTCTGTGTGTGTGTCTGTGTGTGTGTCTGTGTGTTATGGTATCCGTGAGTCTGTGAACACGATAACTCAAAAACGAAAAGTCGGTTAAATGCCAAAGTTGATATTTAAATTCAGCACCTTCCAAGGGTGCGAATATCCCGTACCTCAAACTTCGAAGTTTCTTATTTTCTCAAAAATGGATCTAACGTTTTGATTACTATACCTTATATTAAAGATATCAAACATTTATATTTAAATTAAAATAAAGTTACAAATTGTATTACCCTTTTTAATAATGAGATATAAATATTTATACTAGAAACCAGTATGTATAACTGGTAACCAAGTATTTCTACTGGAAAACGTTTCTATCACTATCTTTTCTATCCAGCGGCAATTATTTTATTAGTGTAGAGCGCATTTTCTTATAACTAAATTAAAATTTCAAGTGTATTTTACTATATATAGGAACTATTGAAACAATTGATTTAAATATGTCTAACAAAAATTGTTTTCTCATCAGAGGAATCCGGGTTTGATTCCCGGTGAGGCGGTAAATTTGTCTTCAACCAGAATTATTCCCTATCCGCCACAGTCTGCAAGTAGGAATGTGAGAGTGAATGTGCGTGTGTTTAACAATATAAAAGTGATTAACCAACGTTCTAAACCTTCAATAATATGAATTGGTTTCACAAGTCGAAAACTCCGATATGACTATTGAAGTTAAAGGGGGCTATACAAACAAACAATTAAAAACGTATTTATTTCTCTGCTATTTTTAAATAAATATACGGTAGTGTTATAACTAATAGTTATCTAAACTATTACAAAACAAAAATGTTTGTTCTTTATATGTTCTTACTTTATTACCTTAATTATTCACTTCATTCACTCTTCCACTTCCATTACTTCTTTCACTCGCTATAAGAATTTCACTCTCTTAACGCATTTTTCACTGCTCTATTGACTTCCAAAATGAAAATAAAGAAAAAAAGCTCCACTTTCACTGTTTTTAAATAACTTTTCCGCATAAGTAATCATTTAAAAACAAAATCAACTAACAAGAACAAGCAAATGACAAGTGCAAGTAAAGAGAGAGAGAGAGACAGACAGACAGTGCTCTTGCTACAAATCAAGGAGTTGGAGTTTGCACTGTATTTAACTAGCCAAGTCGTATTTTGCACCCAGTGCCGTATTATATACCCTGAGAGGCCCTGATGTAAAGGATAGTTTGCAGAGGTGGGATTTTCTTTAAAAGTTCTTGTCGCACTTTTGGAAGTCACTGAAGTTAAATTTCATGCGTAGTATTTATCTGGTCCTTTGTTTAGAGTTATGCTGCACGTACACACACAAACGAATCTTTTTCAAAAACTCTCAAAACGTATATTTCCCGTGAAATCTCGGTATCGAAATTTTGAGCGGAATGTAACAGAGGTGTGCAACAGAGAAAGTAAATATATGCGTAAGTTTTCACGCCCGGTGTCCATAGATTTAAAATTTAAAATATCGGGACTAATTTGCCGTGGTCTGTAAGTTAAAATATTTTTGTTTAAAATACTTCTTCCTAACGTCACCAACTTGGAAAGGATTGATATGAGTAATTCTTTCTGAGCTAGCGGCGTGAGCACCTACTGCCTCTGAAGTTGTCCCTCACAGACAGGGACGAAACGTTAGGAAGAAGTATTATAAACAACATATTTTACAGACCATGGCAAAATAGCCCGGATATTTTAAATTTTAAAACTAGAGAAAGAAAAAGTTTAGACGGGAATGTTGGCAAATTGATAGTAGCATAGCATACATTGTCGTGAATGTATGAAGAACACGTGGTAGAAACACAGTGTATCAAACTGCCTGCAGCCAAACCCAAGCGGTGCCCCCTTCTTGTAAATGAAGCATATTGGCACGAGTACATATGCTTGTCAAAACTCTGACCGACTTCACCTGTTGCCAAATCTCCAGTGAAATTGTAGGCGGATAGATCAGTAGCTACTTGAAGAGCTACTTCACTTTATTATGTGGCGTCACGGATGTGACTTGCTAACCTACAAAACATTAAAGAGTTGACCTTTTTACGGCAACAGTCTAGTCATTGCTAACCTAAAAAATCCAGCATTTTTAGAAAAAGGTCCATGTGCACGTGTGTGTATGTGTGAGTGTGTGTCTGTGGACAGAATGGCTCAAAAACGAATAGATCGTTAAATATCAAACTTGGTATTTATGTTTGCTATCTTCCAAGGATGCGACACAAAGATTTTCAAGAAAATTCCTCCACCAACTACCCTTTACATGGAAAAATTTTCGAAAATTTTGATTTTCTCAAAAAGGTTCTAACGAATTTGATTAAAATCTCTTATATTTAGATATTCACACGCCAAATATAATGTTTATCTTGAATTTTATGGGAAAAGCTTCTAAAGACCTCTTTATTCTGTATTCTTTTTATTCAATTTTGCCTAACTGATAAACCATAAGAAATAGACAAAAACTTACTACACAAAAAAGTAGATCACGATCAAACACAATATATGTCATATACATTTTTTCATGAAGCTTCAAAATATTCCTAGTTATTGATTTTAATTTTAAAATAATTAACTTTTCTCATAAGGGAAATTGTCAAAGCTTGGCCACGCATAGAAACGCATTTAAATGCCTTAGCAACCGCATTTTAAAACCCTTGAGTGTCGGTTTAGCCTAGTGTATTCCCTTATTTCCCTTCTACGTATAAGGAACTAAGTAATAAGACCATTGCCGCTAATGTTCTAGCATTAAATCGATAGAAGAATAAGCTTAATAACCATTATTTTTTTACAGAGATGTAAAGAAAGTCATATGAATGGAACATATCAATTTTTTTTCTGTTTCTTTCTTTCCTTATCTTTTTTTTTTCTCTCGCAAGAGGCAGAAGAACATTTTAGGTTTACAAATTCAGACGATCCTACAGTTACCCTTCCCCGAGAAATAGGCCCGAACTACCCTGGTTTCGTACCAGAAGATGTGGAAACTAACGCATATCCACGGCGCACCACACACCACCAAACTACCCAGTCAAGCCCCCTACACCGAAAGGTAATATGTAAGTTTCGGTCATGACTTTTGATTAAGTTAACTTCTAGTATACTGGTACGTTGTTTACAAGCGAGCGGAGAAGGGAAAGACATATGTCTCGTGCGTAACTATGCTGTGCAATAGGTATAGGTAGGTGGGCACACGAATAAGTACACAATTCTGCAGTAAACATAAGTGTTACTACAAAGTATAAATAACATGAGCAAAATAATAAATATATTCTGTGGCAAATTGAATAACTAATTTCATGTGTGATTAATATGCATAGACAACTATTACAATGAATTACTAGTTATGTATATAATAATAGTCTAATAAGCCACGTTTAATATACAACGTTTTATCTTATCCTAACATTAACTGAAATATTGCTATATTTATTAATATTAATATTATTAGGGCCATCATTAGAAGAATTGAACCTTAGTCGTGACAGCGCTTTGTTTGCTCGTTGCTGCGTAATCCCGGAGGAATAAACACTTTCAATCCTGGTTGTTTAAACTGCACCAAATAAATCAATAAATGAATGGACTGCCTCCGTGGTCAGCAAGCTGAATTCTCACCCGGAGGTCCCGGGTTCGGTTCCCGGCTAGGGCAGGGAATTTTTCTTTAACCAGAATTATTCCCTATCCCCCATAGAGTCTGGAAGTATGGACGTGAGAGTAAATGTGCGTGTGTTTAGTAATATAAAGTCGATTAACCTAATGTTCTGAACATACTCACAAGTCAAAGCCCCCGATATGATCATTGATGTTAAATGGGGATATGTAAATGAAACAATAAAAAACAAAAATAAATGTATGAAAATAGATATTCCGGAAGACATTTTAGATTATGCTAAGAACGCTGTACTTAGTTTGTTACCCAGGAAATCGAGGGGTTCACATGACAAGGAATTTTCATTGTTTAAAGAATGGGGAGCTGCTAAAGGAGTTAAAATTATTTACAAGTAAATAATAAATACTCATGTTTGTTATTTCCTAGGATACATGAAATCTATACATGTAGTCTAAAGGGTATGAAAATATATTTCCTGAATGTATCAAAAGTTAGACATCTTCTATTGGACTTCGTATCTTCAGAACAGGCTGTACATGTACTGATCGCTTGATGACAGGAATGACCGGCAGTGTTTGGAGGACGGGGAGGTTCCAGTGAAATACTGTGTCACGTAGCTATTTTCCTCTCGAAGTGCAACCAAATCGCACTTGTGTCCGAGGTCTAGTGTTATGAAATAACGGAAAATGAGAGGCTCTAATTCCTGGTATAAGAAAATTACCTAATGCGGACCACAGATAAAACCGCCTAAGCTATCAACCTTGGAGTAGCAAAAACAAATTGTACAAGACTCTACACATTATTTTAAGTCAATGATAACCATAAATTTAGTCATTAATTTCGTTAGCGGCATAATTCCGCAATGTGTAGTAAAATGCGTGCAGTCATTGTCGCCTAAGTTATCAAGGATTGGATGTAGTATCGTAAATTCGAGCGATTATTAGAACATCAAAAGTTTAAAAAATGTAGAAAACTGTGAAAAAAAACTCTGATGCGATCCATTCACATGACTTTCTCCACATCTCTGCAACAAATTGTAGTTAAAAGGCTCACACTTCTATTTACTTCGTGCTAATTAGCAGAAATAGTCTTATTACTCGCTTCCTTGTAAGTAGAAGCGAAACGAGGGAGTTCCATAGGTTAAAATGATAGCCAAAAGCTGGTTGCTATGTAACTGAAGTTCCTTTGTTTGTATGGACAGAAGTTAGGAAATTCCAGATGAGAAAATTATGTTTTTAAAGCTAAAACGAAAAACCAGGAATATCTTAAAAATAATCAACTCGTTTTATCGTGAGCTACATTTTCTGTGTATTAAGTTTTTGTCCATCTCTTACGGTTTATCAGTTATACACAATTCCGTAAAATTCATCCAGAATAAAGTAGTCTTCAGGGGCTATTCCCAGAAAATTCAAGATATACATTTTATTTGTCAGGTAAATATCTTTTATATACGATATTTTAATCAAAATCGTTACAGCCATTTTTAAGGAAATCAAAATGTTCAAAAATTTTTCCCTGTAAAGGGTAGTTTGGGGTGGGGGAATTTTCTTGAAAATCTTCGTGTCGCATCCTTGGAAGATACCAAACTTAAATACCAAGCTTGGGCTTTAACGGTCTTTTCGTTTTTGAGCTATGCTGCCCACAGACACACATACACACAGAAAGTCGGACAGACACACACGGACATTTTTCTAAAAATGCTTTTTTTTTGTATTCAGGGAGCCGCAAAACATGTATTTCCGGTGAAATCTCGGTATCAAATTTTCGGGTGCAATGCAACACCTTCTCTATACGCTATGTACATAGTTCGCATAGAGAAAGTAAAAAAAGAAAAGTAATATGTTGTGCGTTAATAAACGTTAGTAGGTGCAAGATTTTGTATACATGTGCTTTGAAACTGTCAAGAAAAATAAAAATAAGGTTTCTTGTTGTAGCTCCAAAATGGTAAATGGGGTGTTATTTATGAACGCTCTTTAACTACTGTGGTTCTTAGCGTCCTATTCTAAATTGGGCGTGAAAGACCGCTTAATTTTGCTCAGAGGCCTCTCTATCAGGCTTGAGGTTCTTTTTCGTTCCGTAAATCTACGACACGGGACCAGCGGCTTTACTTCCCTTCCGAAGGAAGCCATACTAAGGATTTTTACACCCGAAAAAGCTCATCGTCCTCCGCCGGGTTTGAACCCGTGACCTTGAATATATGAAGTTAGCATGGTAACCAGTACACCACAGAGGGCGACTTGTAGCTCCAAGCATTTTTCTAAAAATTCTAGTACAATATGAGACAAAATTGAACATTTGAGGCGTCTTGTTGAGTATAGAGTACAACTTTTCGGCAGGTTAGCCAGTAGACCATAGAACAGGCTGGCAGGTACATTGACCTCTCCATTGGAGAAGAGAAATTGTTTTGCATTTCATCCCTGATTAATAAATTAATTAAGGAAGTACTAGTAAAATTTGCTATAAATAAGTATTACGTTAGATAATAGCAAATAGTGTCATGCAAACATTCACTGTGTTCGGTTCATGTTTGTTGAGTGTGGCCACTACCGAAGTTTGCTTCTTACAGAGAGGGCAAGCTACGTTCGTTCGACTTTACCCCCTTTTTACTGGTTGGGCACATGCTCTCGCTCTCTTTCTTTCTCTCTCCTTTACACGACAATTCAGTTACAGGTGGAAGTTCTGGAGAAATGGCTTTCGGAGAAATGGATAATCAATATAACAGACTACCTAGCATATTTTTATGCCTAACGCACTTTATTTTCCTTATGTGGGAAAGTACATACAAATTAGTATGTTGTCATATATGTATAAGCTATATATTTCACTAATGGCCTTACCAATAGTATATTGCGTACTAAGAACTGAAAATTATACTTATCAGGTCGAGAATGTATATTGGAAATACAGGCCCGCAGACTCGAGTTTTCTCAAGCATTCGAGATGTGATAAGTAAATTACAGTTCGTGGTTAGCCAATTGCATTTTGAAATACTTTAAAAACTATAAAAATAGCAATAATAAATCAAAATTGCTTTTCAATATTATATTGAAGAAAAACTGAATTCTCGATGTGAACAAATGAAAGGCTTCATATAATTTATATGGACAAAACCTTCTTATACACTCTTTTATTAATGAATTTTGCAACAGATTCTTTACTTAAAGTAGCACATGTATTGAGTGTTACGTCATTTCCTAATTGTAGTGTAAGTATTAATGAACTCTCAAACTGTTACTCTAAGAACTTACAGTGCTTGTTGGCATGAAAATTCATAGGTGAATTGTAAACTTAGCTTCAGAATGATTAACTTACATATCAAGTATTTCAAAAATATGTATTACATTATATTTAAATATAGTTGTAGTATATGAAATTAGTGTTTTAAAAAGTAGCGCTTATGAACTCTGAAATAATGATGGCCGTTATCAAGTCGTTATTATACTTCAACGAAATACCAACATTTAAAAAAAATGCCCTCCTTGCACAATATCATATCCAAAGGGAAATAAGTAGAGTAGATTGGTGAATGAGGGATAAATTGAGTGAAAATAAACAAAGGCCCTTCCTCCCAAAAAAGAATACGTCCAAACAATCGAAATGGTACGAATTACAAATTAATTAGAATTATATTAATGTTATCAATTAATAAAGTAGTCGTTGACTCGGTCTGCGTTAAACCAATCCATCATCATTATATGCCAATAAATTCTCGAATTTTGCTTTATTTTGTAAACAAGGCTTTGAATGAATTACATCCCTTGGAACATCAATAAATCAAGCCCGGCCTTTCATCCTCGTCAAGCAGTCGCTCTCCGTGGTGTAATGGTTACCATGCTAACTTCATACACCCAAGGTCGCGGGTTCAAACCCGGCGGAGGACGATGGATTTTTTCGGGCGTAAAAATCCTTAGCATGGCTTCCTTCGGAAGGGAAGTAAAGCCGTGGGTCCCGTGTCGTAGATTTACGGCACGTAAAAGAACCTCAAGCCTGATAAGAGAGACCTCTGAGCAAAATTAAGCGATCTTTCACGCCCAATATAGAATGGGACGCTGAGAACCAAAGCAGTTAAAGAGCGTCGATAAATAACAGACCATTTCCATTTTCCTGGTCAAGCAACATCGCATCGAACATACTCCTTCAAACGCTTTCGGCTATTTTAAGCTACATGTTTCATACGTTTTGATGGTTGCATAAACACTTTGTTCAGTCTTTTTTTTTTTTTTTTTTTTTTCTCCTCCTTCAGTTCGTTTCGATAACAAGTAAGAAGTGCTGCGTTAAAGCGGGATCATAGGAGAAACTTGAACAAGCAAGTCGCTTGCAATGACCAGTGGTCAGTGCCATCGTCCAGCTTTTTTTTTTGTTTTTGTTTTTAGATGTTATTCAAGCAATAAATGGAATTTTGAAATTATTTTCACTTGTGGAGGAGAATAATGGGCATTTTTTTGTATTTATTTTTGTTTATTTAGTTTATAATGGCATGGTACCCCCTTTGGGAATTAGGAACTTTATTTCAGGAGAAGCAAGAGCTCTACATCACAACAGGCCAGCATAAAGAGGAATAATGCATGATATTGCATCCAGGATCATTCCGGATCGATATAGAATCAATCAGGTGCTCATATCCTGTATATCCAGGGTTTAAAGGGGTTGATTCTGTTGTCTCGAATCATCCGCCACCTCTCTGCATACAAAAAGCTTCGTAAAGCTGGAACCACACAGTCAGCTGGCGAGTCCAAGGTACTAAGCCAAGCATAGGTACCCATTACTGTCCAAATAAGAGCTCTCCACAATGCGGGACGCGTCCAGGGAAAATTCAGGTGCAAAATATCCGTTGCTCAAGGCTGCCAGGTGTCACCAGTCCAACCCCGACATCGGCTCAAGAGCCGGTCCCCATGGCCACGCTCGCTAAAGCGTCTCGCTTTGGTGCTTCGTGGGCAGGGGATCGTGGGTTCGAGTCCCGCCTTGGGCATGGATGTTATATGTTTGTGCAATGTGTATATGTTTGTAAAAGAAACCTGTTTGTAAAACCTGTAAACCAGTAAAACCTACGGGGGAAATGTAAATAGGGATACAGTACCGGAGTCCTGATCAGACTCCGTTACTGTTTAAAAAAAAAAAAAAAAAAAAAAAAGAGAGCCATGTCCATATCAGTCCTTTACCTGAGCATTCCAAGAGTCGATGTGCGAGCGAATTGGACAAGCGGGAAGAATTGCCAGATGATGTCTATGTAACTTATCTGCAGTTGGTAGGATTTTATTGACAATCTCATATGCCACCGAGACCCATGGTGTAATGGTCACCATGCTAACTTCATATACCCAAGGTCGCGGGTTCAAACCCGGCGGAAGACGATGGATTTTTTCGGGCGTAAAAATCCTTAGCATGGCTACCTTCGGAAGGGAAGTAAAGCCGTGGGTCCCGTGTCGTAGATTTACGGCACGTAAAAGAACCCCAAGCCTGATAAGAGAGGCCTCTGAGCAAAATTAAGCGAACTTTCACACCCAGTATAGAATGGGACGCTGAGAACCAAAGCAGTTAAAGAGCGTCCATAAATAACACGCCATTTCCATTTTTTTTTCCCGTCTCAAGTTTGAACACTGCACAACACTACTAGTGAACTCTTTACAGAGTAAAAATGACTACACACAAAAACAAACAACATGACATTTCCAGTAAATCGTTCTTGAAAATATTGACTTTTACTTTCTCTTCACATACTATGTACACAGTGTAAAGAGAAGGTATTGTATTGCAACCAACATTTCGATACCAAGATTTCACCGAAAATACATGCTTTGGATCCCTATGAATCCAAAACAAGCATTTTTGGAAAAAGGTCCGGGTTTGTGTGTGTGTGGATAGTATAGCTCAAAAACGAAAAGACCGTTAAATAACGTTTTTTATCTTCCAAGGATACGATACGAAGATTTACAAGAAAATACGCCACCCAAACTACACTTTCCATGGATATTTTTTCGGAAATTTTGATATTCTCAAAAATAGCTGTAACGATTTTGAATAAAATGTCATATATTAAAGATATTTACATGGTAAACAAATTTTATATTTTGATTTTTTTGGGAATAGTCCCTAAAGACATCTTTATTCTGGATGAATTTTGGGAAATTTCTCATGACTGGTAAACCATAATAGATAGACAAAAACTTACCAAATAGTAAGCTCCTTGAAAAGCACAATTTATGTTATATACATTGTTTTCGTGGAGTTGATCATATTTGAGATATTAATTGTTATAGGTTTCGGCTATAAAATACTTATAATTTTCTCTTGCGGAAATTTGTTAACTCCTGACCATCTAAACAAAGGAACTTCAGTCACATATAAACCAACTTTTGACTATGACTTTATCATATGGTACTCTTATTTTCTTTCTACTTACAAGGAAGCAAGCAATAAGGCGATTTCTGCTATATTTTTCTGGATTAGCATGAAGTAAATAGAAGAATAAGCTTTTCAACAATAATTTGTTGGGGCAGGGAATTTTTAGCCGGCTGAGTAGTGTGGTGGTAGCATGTCTGCTTCACATTCACCAGGTCGTGAGTTCCAATCTCGCTTAGGGCGAGTCACAAGGATAAGATTTTTTTTTCGGGGTTTTCCTTTATTCTAAGAAGACGAATGTCGAGTAACTTTAAGCTCCATGGTCCCCGAGATCATTTGAGCATCATTTCACCAATTTCATTTATCGTCCGATATGACAAAGGACATTAAACTACAAAAAAAAAAAAAAAAAAAAAAAAACTGTTGTAGAGATTGTGAAAAGTCATGTGCAGGGAACACATCAGATTTTTTATAATTTCATCTTCATAATACTTTCATTTCTATAATTTTGTTCACAAAATAATTAAGTTCCAATGATTTTTACTTTCTCTATTTAATACATTGTACATAGGTAGAAGAATTTATTGTATTCCATCCTAAAATTCGATTTCGAGAAATAAAAGTTTTAGGGTCTCCTGTATGCAAAAATGTGTTTTTAGAAATGTATTAGTGAATAAGATACTTAAAAAACGAAAAGTCGTTTAAATACCGAACTGATAATTGGGTTTGGCAACTTTCAGGATGCGATGCGTACACTTTCAAGAAAATCTCTCACTTCAAATTAGCCTTTAAATGGAGAAATTTTCAAATTGTTTTATTTTATAAAAATTGGCTGCAGTAATTTGGATTAAATACATCATATAAAGAAATTTACATCACAAATAAAAATATATGTCCACCAATTACCCTTTACCTGGAAAAAATTGGCTCAAACGATATTGATTAAAATATCGTATATTACATATATCCACATGACAAATAAAATGTAAAATAAGTACTGAAACTTTCCTGGCGACGTATTAATTCAAACTCTTCTCGGGCTTATAACCAGTTTCCGCAAGCTCAATCCATCAGTTCACCCTGAAGACGAGGAAGATGCACTTCTTCGAAACGTTGGTATCAAGTCAAGTTTTTGCCTGGTTAGAAGCCCGGGAAAATTTTGAATAAATAAAATGTACATCTTGAATTTTCTGGGAATAGCCTCTGAAGATCTCTTTATTCTGGATGAATTTTACTTAACTGGCGAACCTATGAGATACATTAAAACCTAATATACAAAGGTGTAAAATCCATTAAAGCACACAATTTATATACTATATATTTTTGTAGAGTTAATCATTTCCGAGATATTCCTTGTTACTGCTTTCAATTTTAAAATGTTTAAACTCCTCTCAAACGGGGATTTGTCATTCCTGTTTCTTTTGTTTTACTCTGGGCCATGCAAAGAGAACCGAAATCCAATTGTATACCTTTTAAACATTTTCAATGTTGCTTTAGCCTATTGTATTTCCTTTTGCTTAAAAGGAACTAAGCAATATAACAATGTCTGACAATGTTTATCTCAGTTAACACGAGGTACAGAGAAGAATAAACTTTTATAAGAATAATTTATTGCAGAAGGTCGCGTGAATGTGACACATTAGATTTTATTTTCCAAATCGGTACCACTTTGTTTACGACATGCAGCCGGAACAAGAATTAGAGTTCCAACACACGAATATTCAAAGGGAATTTCTATATGTCTACCAAGGTAAACGAGGTGTTTGAAATATCATGCAATATACGCTACTGTGGATACTAAAATGCAGCGCAATTTTCCATTTGTCTTATTGCCACCTTGATACTCCGACTCAAAATTATTCTTGAAAAATCAAAGACTCATAAAATATACCTAAATTATGGCATTAGTTATTGCAATTGAATTTGTATATTACGTTACCAGAAATATGAATTGACAATGGGAATTGTTGTTAATAATTTTTACTTTCTCAATATATACTTTGTATATAGTATATAGAGAAGTTATGGTATTGCACCCAAAAATACCATACCAAGATTTCACCAGAAATATATGTTTTGAGACACCCTAAAAAAAACATTTTTAGAAAAATATCCTTGTGTGTGTATGTGTGTTTATATATATGTGTGTGTGTGTGTGTCTGAGGACAGAATAGCTCAAAAACAAAAAGTCCATTAAGTACCAAACTTGTTATTTAAGTTCAGTATCTTCCAAGGATGCGACACGAAGAATTTCAAAAAAAAATCCCCACCACCAACTACCCTTTACATGGAACAAATTTCGAAAAGTTGATTTTCTCAAAAATGGCAGTAACGGCTTTGATTAAAATTTCGTATATTAAATATATTTACATGACAAATAAAACATATATCTTGAATTTTCTGGGAATAGCCTCTAAAGACATCTTTATTCTGGATGACTTTTGGGGAATTTTGCATAACTGGAAAGAACCTTAGGAGATAGACTTTTTTACCACACAAAAAATGTAGAGCTCGTGAAAATACACAATTTATGATATATACATTTTTTCGTGGTTTACTGTTTTCGGGACATTCCTTGTTATTTGTTTTAGAGTTAAAATACTTAAACTTTTCTCACAGGTAAAGCTGAAAACTCTTGGTCCTGTATAGAAACGCATTTCAATCCCTTGGCACTACATTTTAGATCAATTGACTATCGATTTAGCCTAGTGTATTACCTTATTATCTTTCTATTTATAAGGAACTAAGTAATAAGACCGTTTCTGCTAATGTTTATCTCCGTTAGCATGAAGTACGAGGGCCCTTTTCACTCTCCGTTAGGATATAAATGAAAGACAAGTTCATAGAAAATAATTATTTTATGACACTAAAAGTTTTGTACACTTGTGGTTACTTTTAAACTTAATCACCGAAAAAATTTAGGCATTTATCGTATCGTGCACAAGCTTTACAATACCCACTTCAAAAAATGTTGCCACCAATGATTTCAAATGAACATTGACGTTGTTTTGAAGATCTTCGTTGGTTTGAAAGTCCTGCCTCCTAGCCACGTCTTCAGTTCAGGGAAAAGGTGAAAGTCACTGGGTATCAGGTTAGGACTGTACGGCGAATGATCGAAAATATCCCATTGAAATTGTTCAAGGAGCCGAAGGGTTCTGCCAGCAGTGTAGTCATGTACCAACACAATTCCTGAAGTCAGCATTCCTCTTCGTTTGTTTTGAATGGCTCTCCGCAAAAGTCGTAAAGCACGAAGATCTTCAAAACAACGTCAATGCTCATTTGAAATCATTGGCGGCAACATTTTTTGAAGCGGGTATTGCAAAGCTTGTGCACAGGTAGATAAATGTCTCAATCGTTTCGGTGATTATATTGAAAAGTAGCCATAAGTGTGCAAAACTTTTAGTAATAAAACAACTGTTTTATATGAACTTGTCTTTTATTTATAGCCTCTAGGAGGTTGATAGAAGATAAGCTTATTAATAATTATTGTTACACAAATGAAAAGAAAGTCATTGAATGGAGCACATTAGATTTTCATTTAATGCTAATTCTTAATTATTATAATAATTTAGTTAATAAATTAATATTAATAATAATGATGAATAAATTAATGCAAAAATAAGTGTCGAATACATGCACTTTCAAACCATACCTCGATTCTTAATGACGCCTAGCTGCATTCATATTCCAATATACTACACCATACGGCTCACGCAATAGTGACGTATACAGTATTCTCAATCAACGTGAGCCACGGCTGCAGGATGCATCAGTTTTCCAGACTCCTGTTGCTTGCATATGTGATCAAAGCAATGTCTCATTTTGATAAACAAGGACAGAAGCTTTGTAGGTGAGCCAGATCGATAGGTCGCTACCTGATATATACTAACTGCACTGCCCTACTGAACACTGAATTTAGATTAATTTTCAGGAGGCAGTTCAAACGTAAAGAAACTCAACTTTCGTTCCATACCAGTTATCAAATAGCAGTTAACTGCACATATGTACTTATTTAAGCAACGGGAGAAAAAATCTAATGTGTTACACTCACATGAGGTTCTCTAGTTGCTCGAGATAACATTAGCAGAATGTTCTTATTACTTAGTTCCTTATAAGTAGGAGGGAACTTAAGTAATCCACTAGGCTAAACTTATAGTCAAATGTTTTAAAAGCTATCGTTATGCGATTGTCGTTGCAAAGCGCTTCTTTGCTTGGCCAGGAGTATAACAACAGAAAAAGGGACACTCCCTTTTTGAGAAAAGTATAAGTAATTTACAGTTAAAACCAATAATAAGGTATATCTCGCAAACGGTTACCTCCACAAACAAAAAGCAACGGATATATTGTGTGTTTTAACGAGATGTACATTTTTTGTGCAGTAAGTTTTAGTCTATCACTTACTGTTTAGCAGTTAAGCAACATTGGGCAAAATTCATCCACAATTAAGAGGTATTCAGAAGCTATTCCCAGAAAAATCAAGATATACAATTTATTTGGAATGTAAATATCTTAAATATACGGGATTTTAATCAAAATCGTTAGAGACATTTTTTAGAAAATTAAAATGTTTGAAAAAAGTTCTATGTAAAGGGTAGTTTGGGGTGTTTTTTTTTCTCTCAAAATCTTCGTGTTGCATCCCTGGAAGATACTAAACTTAAAACCAAGTTTGGTATTTTACCGACTTTTCATTTTTGAGTTATCGTGTTCACAGACACACGGACATACGGACACACGGGCACACTGACACACGGACATACGGAAACGCACACATACGGATCTTTTTCTGAAAACACTTTTTTTTGGATACAGGGGACTCTAAAACATATATTTCCGGTGAAATCTCGGTATAGAATTTTTTGGTGGAGTGCAATACTTTCTCTATACAATGTACATAGTACGTATAGAGAAAGTAAAAACACATTCTTTTATCTACTTTGAGATACACATTAACAATTGTCTAACACATTTCGTTCCTTATAAGTAGAAGGGAAATAAGGCAATACACAATACTAAAACGATAGTTAAAGCCTTTAAAAAGCTGGTTGCCGTGTGGTTGAAATCCGTTTCTATGCAGTTCCAGGAGTTTACAACTTTCCGTGTCAGAAAGTTTTAAGTATTTTAAATCTGAAACAAAAATAAGGAATATCTCAGAAATGGTCAATTCCACTATAAAAACGTGTATGGCACAAATTGTGTGTTTTAACGTGATCTACTTCTTTGGTTTAGTAAGTTTTTATGTACCTATTTACCAGTTACACAAAACTCAGCAACATTTATTCAGAATAAAGAGGTCTTTAGAGGCTATTCCCAAAAAATTTAGAATATACATTTTATTTGCAATATAAGTATCTTTAATATATGGTATTTTAATCAAAATCGTTACAGCCATTTTTGGGTGTATTAAAATAACTTCTCTATACACTATAGAAAAAGTAAAAATAGAATGTTATGCATGTGGTGATGCATGTACGAAATTTGGGAAATCTGCAGTATGTAGGATATCTTGCTGAAATGTATATCAGTTATTATACACAATAATAGTAATATTTTTGCCATGCATACAATTGTAGTTTGCATGGTTATTTAAATAATAATTTTATTTCTTAAATTCACTTTTCTAATAAAATGAACCATGTAATGCAGTTTTAAAGATACTGACATAAAATTCGATACTGAAAATGAGTTTAAAAGTAAATCTACGATATATATTTTTTATATTTGCCCTAATTAGTGTAATTACTTTCCTAATCTCAAAAATCTTGATAATTTCATAATTTAACTATTTACTTCTTAAAGGACGAAGCATCATTTCAAAATAGTATATGCTCATTTACTTTAATATGCGTTTGTATGGCAGTATAAAAAGTTTGAAATTTTAGTGGAAAATTGCATCTTGGGAACCTTTGGGTGTTAGAAAAAAGTTTGCGAGAAAAGAACGTTTAGAGTTGGGAGTGACTATTTCTAAGTTAATTGGCAGCTAAAGTCTGCCAAGTTGGAAAAACGATATATTTGCAAAAGCGATCCTGTGAGAAATGACCAAAATTCTTGAAAATGTTAATTTTTATATTTTAACACATTAATATTCCGTAGTACCTGTAGATTAATATGCTGAAATTATTTGAAAATGTAAACACTTTTATCGTGGCCTTTTAAATTGAAGATTTAATGGTAACAAATGACACTTCAGATGTTAAAGGGCGTGTTTCTGTAAATGCATTTTCAAACTCATGTGAATGTTCGAAATACTCCTTACGGTGCACATTTCAACCAAACAGTTTGAGTTTTCTACCAGAGAATCTTAATGTCATAATAAACAAAAATAATTGAACTACTTTTCTATATAAATAAAACTAATTATGAATTTGTATTAACAAAAATAATTAACCCACAAATGAAAAAACTATGAACGAATCATACATTTTCAACAGTAATATTTCGTTAATTTAAAACTCACCCGATAAGTTTTTAAAGTGATATTCCTGGAATGTAATATGAAGCTTTATAATACAATTTTGAAAACTGAAGAGCAAGGAAGTTTGTGGCAGAGTACTAAGAATAAAAAATATTACTTTTTAATTTCTCTATACGTACTACGTACATAGTGTATAGAGAAGGTATTGCACTCCACCAAGAAATTCGATACCGAGATTTCACCGGAAATATATGTTTTAGGGTCCCCTGTATAAAAAAAAAGTATTTTCAGAAAAAGGTCCATGTGTGTGTCCGTGTGTCAGTGTGTCCGTGTGTCAGTGTGTCCGTGTGTCTGTGAACACGATAACTCAAAAACGAAAAGTCGGTAAAATACCACACTTGGTATTTAAGTTAAGTATCTTCCAGGGAAGCGATACAAAGATTTTGATAAAAATCCCCCCACCCCAAACTACCCTTTACATGGAATTTTTTTTCTCGAAAATGTTGATTTTCTAAAAAATGGCTCTAACGATTTTGATTAAAATTTCGTATGTTAAAGATATTTACCTGACAAATAAAATGTATATTTTGAATTTTCTGGGAATAGCCTCTGAAGACTACTTTATTCTGGGTCAATTTTACGGAATTTTGCATAACTGCTAAACCGTAAGAGATGGACAAAAACTTACCACACAACAAATGTAGAGCACTTTAAGTCATAGCAACCAGCTCTTGACTATCACTTTAACCTATGGTACTCCCTTATTTCGCTTCTACTTACAAGGAGGCAAGTAATAAGACTACTTCTGGTAAGTTTTTCTCGATTAGAAGAAGCAAATAGGAGCATAAGCTTTTTAACAATAATTTATTGCAGAGTTGTAGAGAAAGTCATGTGAATGGAACACATCAGATTTTTTCAAAACTACTTGATGAATTTTCCTCGAAATTTCAGAATTAGTTACACTTAACAATTGAGATATAGGGTAACAATGAATGTAATTTCTGAAGAAACATTTAGTTTGACTTTTTCACAGGTTGGCTCCTTAAAATTTAGAATTTATGTCATTTTATTGTGAAAAATAATTGTTATGCCAAAATTTGTTTTGGCAATAGAATGGTTAGAACGAGAAGGAAAATAGGAATATCGAAAATCGAATATGTCAGATTGATTATGTAAGATTGGAAATGGATGCACAGGAGACAGAGATTAACGCAAGAGCTTTAAAGAAAGAAGTGTCTAAGACGTGTTAAACAGCAAATGGGTGTGTAAAAAGCCACTGTGCATAGCACTGCTAATACGAGGGATGAGCAGAAACTAAGATTACAATGCCTGCAGTGAAATAATCATATTTTATTCTGATCAACCAATACAAACATCTGATAGTACATCTTCATTTCAGTCGAGGCACTTGTCGCTTCGTGGGAGAAGTTGAATGTTTCCTCAAGTAAACTTTCTGTCTTTACGGTTCAGCCACGTTGTTGTGAAGTAACCTAATCTGAGGCGAATTGTCGGCCTCCTAGGTGTTCCTCAAAGTGGGGAAAAAGGAGAAATTCGCTTGGAGCGGGATCGATTATATCCCAGCGGAACTACTTCAACAGTATAATGGTCTTCTGAGCTGTACAAGGTGGCGCGTTGTCCTGAAGGAAGATGACACCATCGGTGGGGAGTCCTGGCGCAATCATATCATTATCTCGCAGGATCCGTCAGCGGTCACCGTGCTCCCTATTTCCCTAAACTTCACGACCATGTCTCACTCTCCAATACTGCACCCCATCCATGATGTCTGTTTTGGACCGAGATGGAGGACGCAGCGGCCGGGTGGTAGGCCAAGGTTCCTTGTGAGCTGTCGTGCCATGAAGTTTTTATCTTCCGAAAAAATGTAGATTTTCAGGGACCCATGAATTCTTACCATGGATTCGAATTTTTTTATTTTCTGAGAAACGGCTCTAACGGTTTTGATAAAAATAGACCACTTTAAAGATATTTAGATAACAAATAAAATGTAGGTATATCTTAAATTTTCTGGAAATATCCTCTGAATCCCTCTTCATTCTTGAGGATTCTTGTATAATCCGTAAACCGTGATAAGATATAGACAATATCTTACTATATAAATGAAAAGTAAAGCGAATAATTTATGCCAGATTATTTTCTGTGCAGTTAAACATTTCCAAACTATGCTTTATTATTGGTTTCATTTTTAAAATAATTATACCTTCTTGAAATGTGCTGTCGTTATTCGTTTTTCTTCTTCGGGGTCAAGCAAAGAGTAAAACATACAATCGAACGACTTTTAAATGATTTATATCGCTTTAGCCTGGTGTATTCCATTATTAATTTTATTTACAAGGAAATATGTAATAAAAACATTTATCTCTATTAACATAAAGCAGAGAAATACATTTTTTTTAAAGAACACCTAGTTTGTTGTAAAATAGGTAGAGAAAGTTAACACATCAGATTTTTAAACGTTTCACTTAAGCTATTGTGTTTGCGTCTATAACGAAATGTGTAGTGTAGTGAAGCAAATTTTCCAAAGCTTTATCTCAAGTAAAATGAAGCAGAGAGTAAAGTAAGCTTTCATAGTAATGCTTGCATAACTACTGATACACTTTGGTAGAAAAGGCATGTGAATGTAACACTTCATATTTAACATTTTAGGTAATATCAGTAGCTTTGGTTTAGGAACAAATAGTTCATGGCAAAGCGTTCATTTGTTTACCATTTGTGGTAAAGGATACACACACACACACACACACACACACACACACACACACCACTAGGCTCTAGGGATTATATAGAATAATCCTGGTCTCCTTTCTCCAACCTGGGATCGAACCCGAAACCACAAGATTGGTAGCTAGTATGCCAACCAGTATATCACAGTCAGTCTGTTTTTGTTTTTTTATTTTTTCTTTATTTTAAATATTTTTTATTTTAAACTGATTGGTCATGTCGGACGTTGTTTGACATTGGTGAAATGATGCTCAAATGATCTCGGGGTCTATAGAGCTTAAAGTTACTCGAAATTCGTCTTCTTATGATAAGGGAAAACCCCGAAAAAAAACCTTATCCGGGCAACACCCTAAGCGAGATTCGAACTCGCGACCTGTTGAATGTGAAGCAGACACGCTACCACCACACTACCCAGGCGGTCGCTATTGCTTTGTTTAAGCCTTCCGGTCATTTATGCTTTCTTCCATAGTCGCTGTTCTATCTTTTGAATTAGAACTGGGTCGTTGAGGAAGAAGTCGCAGGAAGGGAGGAACAAATGACGAACTCAAGGCGTCAGAAGATAAGTTGGTAAGCCCTACAAGTGTCTAGCTACACAGTTCCTGAGAGTTGCCTGAAGCATAACGACTGGAGGATACGTCATAGGGAAAATTCTATAAGGAACTAGTGGCATTTTGATTTCAAAGATTAGGCTGTTGTGAACCTTAACTCCTGTGCAAATTTCATGACAAATTACTGGAGAATTCACTTGCATTTAGAATAGGCAACATTCACTTTTTATTTTCTCTACCAAATGCTATGTAAATTATTGTATTCTACCCATAAATCTATTTGAGATTTCAAAATAAACACAGTCGAACATCGATATGTCGAATAATTAGGGAGGTTAAAATAAATTTGACTTATCGAAAATTCGACATATGCAGGCATCTGAAAATTCCATTAGTGTAAGTATTTTAAAGCCTGAAATTAATAACAGGGAATATCTAAGAAACGGTCAACCTCACGAAAAAATGTGTACAACATAAACTATGCAGTTATGCAAAATTATACATAAAATTCATCCAGAATAAAGTAGTCTTCAGAGGCTATTCCCAGAAAATTGAAGATATACATTTTATTTGTCATGTAAATATCTTAAATATAAGGGATTTTAATCAAAATCGTTAGAGCCATATTTGAGAAAAACAAAATTTTCGAAAAAAGTTCCACGAAAATGATAGTTGAGCTTGGGGGGATTTTCTTGAAAATATTCGTGTCGCATCCTTGGAAGATACCGATTTTAAATACCAAGTTTAGTATTCAACGGTATTTCCGTTTTTGATATGCTGTCCACACACACGGGCCTTTTTCCAAAAATGCTTTTTTTGGATTCCAGGTGTCCTAAAACATGTATTTCTGGTGAAATCTCTGTATCGACTTTTGGGTGGAATACAATACCTTCTCTATACACTATGTACGTAGTACGCGTAGAGAAAGTAAAAAGTTTCTGAAAGAAGTATTTTACAGAACAGAGAGTATAGAAGGTCTTGCAAAGTTGAACGTCTCCAGCTACCAATTGTTCTGTTTTGAAACTTCGCCCCAAGATTACGTTTCAATAGTGTTGTAACGCTTCTTATAAGAAATGAACTTGTTGCTCTACAAATGGGTTTCATAAAGAACTCGCTCTAACCTAAGCCAGAGTTACTTGCGCCAGGATATTGATTGAAGTCGACATGGACCTATCATCTTCAACAGACAGGTTCTCAAAGCCAAGTGGATGCTCAATAAAGCGTCACCCATTCTAGTGGAAAAGCTCCGTTTCACTTCAGACATCATTTCTTGGAAATGTGCGAGATACCGAACACTTTACGTTTTATAACCAACAGCAGAAATGTATCTACGTTTCTTATTCAACTGTCACAGGCTTTCAAATTCTACTGCTTTGTGGGGAATAAGAATCCGCTTATATCGCATCATGTGATTTTAATTTACCACAAATTAATTTCTCTCCATCTCAAATATTCCAGCACGATATAAGTAAATATGTGCAGGTCTCTTTGTTCTTGGGCTAAAACTCCTAAAAGATCTGATGTGTTCCATTCCTATGACTATCTCTACATCTCTGCAACAAATAAAACTCTTATGCATCATTTTACTTTATGATAATCGGGAACAAATTAGCATATACAGTCTGATTACGAGGGTCAGCTGATAAGACCCGGACCTCTGACAGATATGGAGCCACTAGGCCAGTTAGACGGTAGCATCCTATAGTTTGACTCTAGACTAGCTTGTGCCCATAGTTAAAGGTCAATAGCTTGTTTAGTTTTCGAATGACAGCATTTTTAACAAGACAATTTTAGAGTTTTCACGAAAATGGAGGATTTGAAAAAACGAGCAGTGATTAAATACTTCCATTTGAAAAGCTTAACGCTTAAAGAAATCAAGGAGGAAATGGACAGTACATTGAAAGACTCTGCCCCTTCATATTCAATGACTAAACGGTGGGTTGTAGAGTTTAAAATGGGACGTACGATCACTAGTGATGAACCTCGCTCTGGACGCCCTGTAAAAGTGACAACTCCAGAGATCATTGAAAAAATTCATCGGAAATCCGCACATTAAAGTTGTTCGAGACAGCAGAGGCTGTAAACATATCAAAAGAACGTGCAGGTAATATTTTAAGTAATGCTTTGGGCTTTCACAAGTTCTGTGCAAGATGGGTGCCGTGTTGGTTGACACCTCATCAAAAGTTGCAAAGAAAAACTGCTTCTGTTAAGAATGTGAAGCTGTACCGTAAAAATCCCAGTCCATTATTGAGACGGCTTATTACTATTGTTGAAACTTGGATACATCACTACACTCCAGAAAGTAAATCACAGTCAAAACAGCGAATTATGTCAGGTGAACCAACTCCAAAAAAGGCAAAGTCAATTTTGTCAGCTAACAAGTGGTTTCTGGGATGCACAAGAATTATTTTTATTGGTTACTTGGAAAAGGGTAAAAGTATCACTAGTGACTGTTACGTAAGCTTACTGCAACGTTTGAGTGATGAGGTGAACAAAAAAGCACTCATTTGGCTAAAAAAAATTCTGATGTGCTACATGCACATGACTTTCTCTACATCTCTGCAATAAACTATTTTTAAAAAGCTTATGCTTCTATTTACTTCCTGCTAATCGAGAAAAAATTAGCAGAAATAGACTTATTACTTGCTTCCTTGTAAGTAGAAGCGAAATAAGAAAGTACCATAAGTTAAAACGATGGTCAAAGGCTATGTGACTGAAGTCCATTTGTTTGTATGGACACGAGTTCACAAAGTCCTGTATGAGAAAAGTATGTTTTTTATAGCTGAAGCCAAAAACAAGGAATATTTGAAAAACAATCACCTCCACGAAAAAAATGTAAATGACATAAATTGTGTGCTTTAAAGTGCTCTACATTTGTTGTGTGGTAAGCTTTTGTCCATCTCTTACGGTTTAGCAGTTATGCAAAATTCCGTAAAATTGACCCAGGATAAAGTAGTCTTCAGAGGCTATTCCCAGAAAAGTTAAAATATACATTTTATTTGTCAGATAAATATCTTTAATATACGATATTTTAATCAAAATCATTAGAACCATTTTTTAGAAAATCAAAATTTTCGAAATCAGTTCTATGTAAAGGGTAATTTGTGGTGGGGGAATTTTTTCAAAATCTTTGTGTCGCATCCCTGGGAGATACTAAACTTAAATACCAAGTTTGGTATTTTATCGACTTTTCGTTTTTGAGTTATCGTGTTCACAGACACACGGACACACACACACCGACCTTTTTCTGAAAATACCTTTTTTGGATACAGGGGACCCTAAAACATATATTTCCGGTGAAATCTCGGTATCGAATGTTTTGGTGGAATGCAATACCTTCTCTATACACTATGTACATAGCACATAAAACATCTTGTTTCATCACGACAATGCTCCGGCCCATCTTTCAGTCATTGCAATGGAGAAATAAGCGAATTAAAGTTCGAATTGCTTAGACATCCGCCTATTCACTAGCTATAGCAGCCAGTGGCTACCACCTGTTCCCAAACCTCAAACAATTCCTTGGAGAACGAATATTTCACAGCAACGAGAAGGTCATTGATGCGGTAAACAGTTATTTTGAGGACCTTGATAAATCGCACTACTGAATGGTTTAATTAAATTAGAACGTCTATATGACAAATGATTATGTTGGGATTTATGGAGATTATGTTTAGAAATAAACCACAAAAAAAAAATTAAATCGTGTTTTCATTGAGACGCCCGGGTCTTATCAGCCGACCCTAGTACTCTAGCTTCTATGCAAGTAGAAGGGAAATAAAGGAGTAGCATAGGCTAAAGTAATAGTCAAAAGCTGGTTGTAGTGAGACTGAAGCTCCTTTGTTTGTATGGACAGTAGCTGACAAATTCCCTATAAGAAAAGTAGAAGTATTTTAAAGCTAAGACAAATAACAATGAGTATCTCAAAAACGGTTAACCCCACGAAGAAAATGTATATAACATAAATTGTGTGTTTTAACGAGATCTACATGTTATAGTATCTAGTCTTTCTCTATCTCTTACGGTTTACCAGTTATGCAAAAATCATCCAGAATAAACATATCTTCAGGGGCTATTCCCAGAAAATTCAAGATATATCTTTTATTTTTCATATAATAATCTTCAATATACAATATCTTAATAAAAATCATTAGAGCCGTTTTTGAGATTTTCAAGAAAATCCCCCAGCTCCAACTTACATGAAACTTTTTTCGAAAATTTTGATTTTCTCAAAAATTGCTCTAACGATTTTGATAAAAATTCTGTATATGAAAGATATTTACCTGACAAATTAAATTTATATCTTGAATTTTCTGGGAATAGCCTCTGAAGATCACTTTATTCTGGATGAATGTTTACGGAATTTTTCATAACTGCTAAACCGTAAGAGACGGGAAAAAAATTTACCACACAAAACTGTAGAAGACATTAAAACACACAATTTATGTTATATAACTTTTTTTTCGTGGAGTTAATCGTTTTTGAGATATGTCTTGTTTTTGGTTTTAGCTTTGAAAAACATACTTAGAATACACGAATTTATCAATTTCTATCCATACAAACAAAGGAACTTCAGTCACATATCAACCAGCTTTTGACTATCACTTTAGCTTATGGTTAACCTTTCTGCTTACAAGGAAGTAAGTAATAATACTATTTCTGCTAATTTTTTCTCGATTAGCATGAAGTAAATAGAAGAATTAGCTTTTTAACAATTATTTATTATTGAGATTTAGAGAAAGTCATAATATTTTTTACTTTTTCTACAGGTACAATGTACGTAATGTATAGAGAAGGTATTGTATTCCACCCAAAAGTTCGATGCCAAGATTTCACCGGAAATACATGTTTTCATGTCCCCTGATTAAAAAAAATTGGAAAAGAGTTCATAAGTGCGTGTGTGTGTGTCTGTGAGCAACATAGCTCAATAACGAAAAGACCGTCAAATTTCAAACTTGGTATTTAAATTTGGTACGTTCCTAGACATAGCTCAAAAACGAAAAGACCGTTAAATTCCGAACTTGGTATTTATTTTTAGTATCTTCCAAAGATGCGACATGAAGATTTTCAAGAAAATCCCCCCCCAAAACTACCCTTTATGTGGAAAAAAATTCGAAAATTTTGAGTTTCTCAAAAATGGCTCTACGATTTGTATACAATTTCTTACATTTAGGATGCTTACATGCCAAATAAAATGTATATCTCTAATTTTTTGGGAAATAGCCTCTAAAGATTTCTATGTTCTGGATGATTTTTATTCAATTTTCCTTAAGTGATAAACTGTAAGAGATAGACTACACAAAAAACGGAGATCACGATAAAGCATACAATTTACGTCATATACACTTTTTTCTTGGACTTGATCTTTTTGAAATATTCTTTGTTATTGATTTCAGCTTTAAAAAAACTATACTTTTCTGATACAGTACTTTGTCCATACACATAAAGGAACTGCAGTCACAGAGCAACCAGCTTTTAACTATCGCTTCTTCTTTTTTTTTTTTTTTTGGTAGTGTTTAACGCCCGCTTTAACTACTTATGACACCGCAGGCGGTGACACTGATGATACATGAATGATGATGGAGCACCGGTGGAATGCGATGGCGGGGGAAACCGGAGTATCCGGAGAAAACCCGCCCAAGCGCCGCTTTGTCCACCACAACACTCACATGCCGTCTAGGTGAGAGGCAAAAGGTCTAACCTTTCGGCCACGGCGCGGCCATGACTATCGCTTTAACCTGTGGTACTCCCTTATTTCGCTCCTACTTACAAGGATGCAAGTAATGAAACTATTTTTGCTAATTTTTTCTCGATTAGCTTGAAGTAAATAGAAGCATAACAATAATTTGTTGCAGAGATATAGAGAAAGCCATATGAATGGAACACATCAGACTTTTTTAGATACAGGGGACCTTAAGACGTGTGTTTCCGGTGAAATCTCTGTATCGAATTTTGGGTGGAATGCAATACGTTCTCTACACATATGTACATAGTGCGTTTAGAGAAAGTAAAAACGGGACTAAACATTAATTATTCAAGCCCTTAAAAACAAAAAAACTTTAAAATATTGCGGCTGTGATATGCATAGTGTCTATAGGCTGTGACAACGGCATAAGCGATGTGTAGATTATGTTGAATGCGGGAAAATCGACTTCCCAGTCATGTCATTGATGGATGGTGTGCTCATATAAAAACACGACCGTCCAAAAAGAAACTAAACCAAGAGATGGAAAATCAGCATTGTAGACACAGGGTCTCAGTGTTCTCTTAAAGAAGAACATCGACGTTTCACTTCAGTATCCTAGTAACGGAGTAAAGTAGAAATGTAAGCCAAAGATATTAAATTTTAGAAAGGGGAAACGTTAAAGTTTAGGGTGTGTATGCCATCCAAACAGACGCTCCAATAGCATCGCGCCATGTCCCTAAGTTATAAAGCGACGGAAATGGTAGTCAGGGGAGGGGGTGGGTAAGCTCTTACGTGATGTAACATCCTTTACGATCTCTCGTCCGTCTTTCACTCTCCTGGGAGGCCGCATCCTCTTACAGTCCGGACATGACCGTGCCGAGTTTTAAAAACGGCTTGCAGACCATTTCAGAGGCCATCTCTCTCTTAGCAGTAGATGAAAATTAAAGCTTTAAATTGCAACAAATAGTACAGCATATATATATATATATATATATATATATATATATATATATATAGGGTTTCATTTCTGTGTTCTTTTCATGTTGGAAATTTCGCATTATCCTGGAAAAAATATATATTACAATCATATGGCTTTCTCTACATCTCGGTGACAAATTATTATAACGCTTATTCTCCTATTTACTTCATGATAATCTACATAAACATTAGCAGAAATTTCTTTATTACTTGGTTCCTTGTAAGTAGAAGGGAAAATATCTAATGTATTCCACTCACATGATATCCTCCAGCTGTTCGACATAAAAACCCTTTTATTCAAAAGATTAATCTCCAATCTACGCCATGCTAATCAAGATAAAATAAGCAAAATTAATCTTATCATTAGCTGCTTGTAAGTAGAAGGGAAATAAGAAAATGCACAGGCTAAAGCGATAGTCTAGTCCTTAAAAAGCCGGTCGCTATGTGAAACAATTGAAATTCCAATCTCTTTACTCTCCAGGAAACGAGAAACGAGAAGAAATATATTTTCCCGTTTGAGAAAACTTTCAAGTGCCTAAAATTGAAACTAATACACTGGAATACCTCGAAAATGGTTAACTGTACAAAAAAATGTACATGACATAAATTGTGTGTTTTAATGAGATCTACGTTTTTTGTTAGTAAGTTTCTGTATATTTCTTATTGTTTGCCAGTTATTCAAAATTCTTCCTGAATGAAGAGGCTATTCCCAGAATATCCAAGTTATGCGTTTCGTTTGTGATAAAAATATCTTGAACATACAGTATTTTAATCAAAATAGTTGGTTATTTTTAAAAAAATCAAAATTTTCGAAAAATGTTACATGTAAAGGATAGTTTGGGGTGGGGGGAATTTCTTGATAATCTTCGTGTCACATCCTTAGAAGATACCAAATTTAAATATCAAGTTTGATATTTAACTCCTAACTCGTGGTACACGATATTGTCATGTATTTATAAATGTAAAAACCCGTGCGTTGCGCTTACGATTGCATTGTGAATGGTGACTCCTTGCGTCTGCGTTTATGCTACATTACGTCTGCGCTTGCATCTCATTGTGAATGTAACATTACTGACTTGCCGTGCGTGTTTTAAAATACAAACATCAAGAAGTGGATAGCGATTTGGAAACCCCTATATAAGAAGAAATTAGTTTACATACTATACAAATAACTCCTTAAGGGGATTCAAAATGGGATTTTCTAAACTTTTTTCCATGTTCATGTTTTAATTGCATAACAATATTTCAAATCCCCCGCTCATTTTGATATAGTTTTCATAGGGGTACGCAAATTGTAAATAGTTTAAAACTATTGTTGAAAACAATTCTGCATTGTAGTTTTTTAGAACATTTTATTACACTCACTTGGTAAAACATCAATAACTTTGTAAATATTAATGTTAGAGAAGAGATCTTTATTATGATTTGATCAAAAAGTTTTGCTTTAGCTATTCACAGCATTGGCATCCTGCTCACTTCCTTCATAAGAGCGTTTTGAAGTACTCTGGAGTTGTGTTTGGAAAGTTAGGTTACACTTTTATTTAAATGTAATACTTGAAAGCAATTTCTGAAGAAGTATATACAAATGCCCCATTATCTCAGAAACTAAGCGCTGACATTTTTACCACACATCTGCAGCTTAATAGGCTTTATTTTGACGAAAAAGTTTTATGTATATGGATTTGTTATTTTTTAAAACTTCAAAAATCGTCGTTTACTAATAAAATTCTAAGAGTTTCATTTTAAAAAACTCAAAGCTTTGCTCCTAATGAACAGAAGTATTCTATTTTTCATCAATCAACAGTAAAGGTATTGCTGAATATACCTTGAAAATTTAGCTCATATTCTTAAATAGTTGCTGAGATAATGGGTCAAACTTTAACATTGACAAGATAGGATATTGGTTTATTAAATCTAGAGTTTCGTTGCAATCTTTTGTAAAATCTTCAGAATCGCATCTTTGAAAGCATATTAAAAGATAAATCATCGTATTTTGGTCGATATCTGAAGCGTCCCTATATGCTATTGGTCAACATCAAATACACGAAGTAAGAACGGAATAGTCAGGGAATATACGGACGAGATATAGCACTCTGATAAAAATTTATGAGTATGAAATCCGATTGCATTTAATTCCGACCAAGCCGCTTGAATCAGAACGCCGTTGCAGAACCTCGCTCTGCAGCCGTCTCAGGGATACTTGAGAAGCTTCTCACGCTCCGGATCAACCACACAGTGGATTAAGCCTGATTGGATTACCACAACGTCCGTAAATCTCAGGCCATAAGGATTATTCGATTTCAGAGTTCCCTCTGCCGCTTTAATCAGACAAAAACTGCACCTTTATTAGTCATCTCATATTACGTCCAAATACTCTTTCGAATCACTCTATGATTTCTTTATTAAAGAGGTTCGGATTCTTCCACCAGAACGTAATTTAGTCCTGGAAAATAATGAACGTGCTGGTCACTTTTTTACTTACTTTACGTTGGGAGACATTATACTCCATCCAAAATTTGATACAAGTATTTCATTACTCCGCTTGGGTAGTGTGGTGGTAGCGTGTCTGCCTCACATTCAAAAGGTCGTGAGTTCGAATCTCGCTTAGGGTGATTTACCCGGATAAGGTTTTTTTCGGGGTTTTCCCGTATCCTAAGAAGACGAATGTTGAGTAACTTTAAGCTCCTTGGACTCTGAGAACTTTTGAGCATCATTTCATCAATTTCATTCATCGTCCGATATAACCAACCAGGTTAAAGGACGTTAAACTACGGAAAAAAAAAAGTATTTAATTGAAAATACATGTTTGTAGACCTCATGAACGAAGAAGTCATTTTTAGAAAGAAAAAAAAAGTGCGCAGAGCATAACTCAAAAACTAAAAGCATGATCTATACTAAAATTGGCATTTAAGTCCAATAACTTTCAAAGAGGCGGCGCCGTGAGCAAGTGGTTAGATCGCTCGCCCCGCACTTAGGCGGCCGCATGTGTGATTCGTGGTGGAGGAAGCGGCGTCTGGGCGGGTTTTCTCCGGGTACTCCGGTTTCCCTCGCCACTCATTCCACCAATTGCTCCGTCTTCACCTTTCCATTTCATGTCATCCACTTCCTCTACGGATCGACTGCTCGTAACAGGTTTTCCAATCTGAGGTTTCGTTCAGTTGTCTCCCCGACAGCGACACTGCAGACTCTAGTTCAGTTTTAGATTTGACTGTGCCATTGGTCGATTGGCCAACATGGCTGCCCATGCGCAAAAGACAGAACGCATGTCGCATTGGAAATCAGAGCCGATTTTCAGCAAGTCCATTTTTACCCCTTATTGCGATCCAGTTCATTTACACACACCTAACCTAACCTGACGTAGTCTAACCTCGAAACCTGTCCCGAGCCATATTGTCTCTGCAACCAATAGGAAAGTCTCAGGAAAGAGTCTTAGTCTAAAACTGAATTGGCTTCTGACTCCTAGACATCGGCTGGGGGTGTGTCAGTCCTACAAATGCGGGGAGGGTAAGCCGATTACGAAACGAAACCTTCCATATATAAAACACGAATACTTTCAATAAAATTCTCTACTTCAACTATCTATCCTTTGCATGGAACATATATATTTTGAAAATGTTTGATTTTCTGAAAACGGGATTTAACGATTTTCTTTAAAATATCATTATATTTCCATGAAGAATAAAAAGTATATTTGAATTTTCTGAGAATAGCGGAGGCTCCTCATTCATAAGGAACGTCGTACTCCATGGTCTAGAGGTGGTTCCCAAGGGTTCAAAAAAAAAAAAAAAACAACCTAAAACCTTAGCATGGCTTCCTTCGGAAGCGAAGTAAAGCCGTTGATCTAGTGTTGTAGATTTAAGACACGTAAAACAACCTCAAACCTGATAAAGAGAACTTTCAGCAGAATTTAACGGCCTTTCACACCCAATATAGGATACACAGCAGATAAAGAGCGCCCATAAATAAAACTCTACTTAGATTTGGGAAGGCATTTTGTATAATCATGCATAAATGATATCCCGAAAGTGATAGACGAAAACTTAATATGCCAAAAGCATAGATCTATTTAAATCATGGCACAATTAATCGCTTTGAAAAATCTGATGTGGTCCATTCATATGACTTTCTCTATATCTCTGCGGCAAATTATTATTAGAAAGCTTATTCTACTATTCAAGTCATGCTAATCGAGAAAAAATTAATAGAAATAGTGTTACTACTTGCTTCCTTGTAAGTATAAGTGAAATAAGGTAGTACTATAGGTTAAAATGATAGTCAAAAGCTGGTTGCTATGTGACTGAAGTTCCTTGTTTGTATGGACACGAGTTGTCAAATTCTTGTATGAGAAAAGTGTAAGTTCTTTTAATGCTGAAACCAATAACAAGGAATATCTAAAACACGATCAAGGTGAAAATAATGTATATTACATAAATTGTGTGTTTTAACGTGCTCTACACTGTTTGCGTGGTAAGCTTTAGTCCATCTCTTACGGTTTAGCAGTTATACAAAATTCCATACAATTCATCCAGAATAAAGTAGTATTCAGAGGCTCTTCCCAGAAAATTCAAGATATACATTTTATTTGTCAGGTAAATATCTTTAATATACGATATTTTAATAAAAATCGTTACAGGCTTTTTGAGAAAATGAACATTTTCGAAAAAAGTTCAATGTAAAGGGTAGTTGGATGTCAGGGATTATCTTGAAAATTTTCTTGCCGCATTCTTGGAAGATACCAAACTTAAATACCAAGTTTGATATTTAACGGTCTTTTGGTTTTTGAGCTATGATGTTCATAGACACACAGACACACACACACGCATCTTTTTCTAAATGTCTTTTTGGATTCATGGGAACCCAAAACATGTATTTCTATGAAATCTCGGTATCCAATTATGGGTGGAATGCAATACCTTCTCTATACACTTTGTACATAGTACGTGTAGAGAAAGTAAAAGGTGTGCAGATGTATGTCTGCGAAGAGCACAACTCAAAAACTAAAAGCAATTTCAAGAATTTATCTTCAAGAAAATTCTGTACTACACCTATTCTTTCCATGAAATGGTTTTTTCAAAGCTGGCTTTAACGATTTTGGTTAAAATGTCATTATATTAAACATATTTCCATGAAAAATAAAAAGTACATTTCAATTTTATGAGAATAACGGAGGCCTCATTCGTAAGAAACGTCGTAATTAATGGTCTAGGGATAACAAGTTAGCCTGCAGTTGGCAAGTCGCGGGTTCAAATCCGGCGGAAGGCGGTTGAATTTTTTTTCACAACAAAAATCTCAGCATGGCTTCTTTCGGAAGCGAAGAAAAACCGTTGGTCCTGTGAAATAGATTTACGGCACGGAAAAGAACCTAACGCCTGAGAAATAGTACTCTCAGCATAATTTAATAGTCTTTCACGCCCAATATAGAAGGGTACGTTAAAAACCACAGCAAATAAAAGCTGTCCACAAATAAAACTCTAATAGTTTTGGAAAGACATTTTGTAGAATCATTTATAAATGTTAACCAGTAAGCAATAGACGAAAACTTAACATACAAAAAACGTAGACATATTTAAAACATGGTATATTTAAGTTATTTGAAAAAGTCGTGTGTTGGAAAGAGAATGTAGACATTTTAAAACACACAAATTATTTTATCACAGACATTTTCTGTGATAGTGTCATTTCCCAGATATACGTTATGAATGTATGTAATTGCTCAACACCTGTTATTCTTTTTAAGGTCCTCGTGGTTTTCAATTGTTCCGCTTGGAAAACGTATGGAATTTTAATGTCAGCATATAGTATTCAGTTGTTAAATATTTGACTACCACGATTGCCTTTTTATCTGAGAACGAACTGTGTAATGCAGCTATTTATTGAAATATTTATCTAGATTAAAATGAGATTCAATGATTTTCTCTACCTGTTCTGTAAGCAAACTTATTTTACAAAAGATTATTCTTTTATCTATATCATTGAATGGAGATAAACATTAGGAAAAGTAATCTTATTAGCTGTTTCCTTGTGAGTAGAAGGGAAATGAGAGAATACTCAAGGAAAAAGCGATTGTCAACTGTTTTAAAATCTAGTGTTATACGAAACAATTGAAATGTGGTTCTCTTTGAGTGGCCAGGAGTAAAAATAAAGAGATATGAAACAAAAGATGACTTCCAGTTTGAGAAAAGTTTAAGTAGTGTAAAACTAAAAGCAATTATAAGTATTTTTTTATTGTTGTTAGTTTTCAACATAATCTTCTCTTAACTCGATACACTTTTCACAGCGATTCTCCAACTGTTTTAAGCTTTTCAAAAAGTAGGATTTCAGAAGGTCCTCAAAATAGGAAATTGTTTGGGAAATGGCTCTTCGTTAGACGTGAATCGTTTTCCGCTGAGCCGCTTTTTCAAGTTAGGAAATAAAAAAAAATTATGGGACTAAATTTGGTGAATACGGTAGATGTTATAGTAATTCGAACCTTAAATCTACGATTTTGCCATCAAAACTGCGCAGGTGTGCACCCTTCCATTATTATGATGGAAGACAGTCTTTCTTTGCCAGATACAGGCGTTTTTTTTTTCTTGATTTTTCCATTCAACTGGTGCAACAACGAAGCATAATACTGTCCATTTATCACTCTTTCTTTCTGTAAGTAATCAATGCACATGATTCCGCGTGCATCCCAAAAATCCGAGGCTCTCACCTTGTTTGCAGATTTTACCAGCTTTGCCTTTACACACCCACTGTTTCAACTGAACTTTTGTCTCTGGAGTGTAGTAGTGCATTCATGGTTCATCCACAGTGATGTATCGATGCAGAAACTCGTCATAATTGCGACGGAAAATTGAAAAACCAGCTTCCGAATCGTTCCCACGATTGCATTTATTCCCCATTGAGAGCAAACATGGCACCCATCTGCCGAGACCTTTGGTCAGATCTAAATTTTGGTGCAAAATTGAGAATGCTGTAGCTTGTGATATACCTGTGACCTCTACTATTTCCGAATTTTGATTCGTCGATCACTCAAAACCATATTCTAGATGTTGTCCTAACGTGTGGAAGTCCGGAACGAAGTCGGTGTAAGTCTGCTAAATAGAAGTGTTTAATCACCGCATGAAACTAATTTTTTCTCTCTTTCTAAAGAAGCACAAGATTGTTGATTCAATCGCCTATAGCAACAAAACCACGTAATTGATATAGCTGAAACATTAACTATCATCAGGTAAGACACGGCGATTACTAAATATAAGCATTTTTCAATTATACGAGTGTAATTTCATGGATAGACTACCTTTGAAATCTTGAGATTGAATTTTATGGTGGAACACAATACCTTTTCTACCTACTAACTAGATAGTATATGTAGAGAAATTAATGAATTTTAAAGAAAAAATGTGATGTGTTCCATTCACATGAATTTCTCTACATATCTGTAAAAAATTATTGTTAAAAATTCTATGCTTATATTTAGTTCATGCTTCCCTGCAAGTAGAAGCGAAATAAGGGTGTACCATAGGTTAAAGAGATAATCAAAAGCTGGTTGTTATGCGAATGAAGTTCCTTTGTTTGTGTGGACGGGAGTTGACAAATTCCAGTATGAGAAAAGCATGTTTTTTTAAGAATAAAACCAATAAAAAGGAATATCTAAAAACGATCAACTCCACAAAAAAATGTTTTTTAACATATATTGTGTGTTTTAAAGTGCTCTACATTTTTGGTGTGGTGAGTTTTGTCCATCTCTTACGGTCTAGCAGTTATGCAAAATTCCGTCTTCAGAGGCTATTCCAAGAAAATTCAAGATATACATATTATTTGTCAGGTAAATATCTTTAATATACGATATTTTAATCAAAATCGTTAGATTCATTTTTGAGAAAAACAATTTTTTCGAAAAAAATTCCATGTAAAGGGTAGTTTGGGGTGGGGGAATTTTCTTGAAAATCTTCGTGTCGCATCGTTGGAAGATACAAAACCTAAATACAAAGTTTGGTATTTAACGGTCTTTTCGTTTTTGAACTATACTGTCTACAGACACACACACACGGCCCTTTTTCCAGAAATGCTTTTTTTTTTTGGATTCAGCGGGACCCAAAACATGTATTTCCGGTGAAATCTCGGAATCGAATTTTTGGGTGGAGTGTAATACCTTTTCTATACACTATGTACATAGTACTTGTAGAGAAAGTAAAAAAAAATGCTCAGTGTCCTTCAGCCGTAATACTGAACACACTTTAGCTGAGAATAAACATGCGTGGATTGCAACTTCCGTGGTCAGTGATCTTGGTGAACCACTACTGCAGTTCGTATCAATTACGTCACGGATGTCGGTTGCACAGTGCGGAAGTGAGCAGGTAATAACTGTCCGCCATCTCTAATTGAATATCGATTCTTCAGCGATCTGGGACAAAATATTCCAAGCTAGTATATTCAGCTGTTTGTGCGTATTGATATGTATGACGTCATTCGGGGAACCGTTCAACTTTGCGTCTACAAAATTTTGAAAAAAACTTGAAGGATAATAGCGTAAAAATCTGATGTGTTCCATTCACATGACTTTCTCTACATCTCTGCAACAGATAATTGTTAAAAAGTTTATGCTTCTATTTACTTCATGCTAATCAAGAAAAAGATTAGCAGAAATAGTCTTATTACTTGCTTCCTTGCAAGTATAACGGAAATAAGGGAGTACCATGTGTTAAAATCTGGTTTCTATGTGACTGAAGTTCCTTTGTTTGTTTGGACAGGAGTTGGCAAATTCCTATGTGAGAAAAGTATAAGTATTTTAAACCTGAAACCAATAATAAGGAATAAGTAAAAAACGATCAACTCCAAGAAAAAAAAAGTATATATATATATATATATATATATAAATAACATACATTGTGTGTTTCAACGAGCTCTACATTTTCTGTTAAGTTAGTTTTTGTCCATCTCTTGCGATTTACCAGTTGTGCAAAATTCCGTAAAATACATCTAGAATGAAGTAGTCTTCAGAGGCTATTCCCAGAAAATGCAAGATATACGTTTTATTTATCATTTAGAGATCTTTAATATATACGATCTTTTAATCAAGATCGTTAGAGCCATTTTGGAGAAAAACTAATTACAAAAAAGTTCCATATAAAGGGTAGTCGTGTGTGGAGGGATTTGCTTGAAAATCTTTGTGTCGCATCATTGGAAGATACTGAACTTAAATACCAAGTTTGGTATTTAACGGACTTCTCGTTTTTGAGCTATGCTGTCCACAGCACACGCACACACACACGCTCACATACGGACATTTTTCTAAAATGCTTTTTTGGATTCAGGGGTCTCAAAACATGTATTTATGGTGAAATCTCGGTATAGAATTTTTGGGTGGAGTACAATATCTTCTCTATACACTATGTACATAGTATGTATAGAAAAAGTAATAAATCATAAATATAAATTAAAAATTCAATGTATATAGATCTAAGCATGGCAAAAGTCAGAGACAGATCATTTACAAAACTGTGCCGAAATGTACAATAAATGTGTAAATAAACGAAATTTTCATTTGAAAATTTGCCTTTGATAAATACGTAAATACTTTTCCACTGCTTAGTTATTTGAAAGGCTGAACACCAGTTACAGAGATCACCAAATATGTTCTAGAGGAGAAAACTAGTAATACATAAGGGACCGACAAATATTCTGTACAAAGCGGACAGACATGAGCAGGCTCCATCTTAAAAATGTAACTGTGTGTGTTAAATTGCAATACCCAATATGCAATCAATCGAAAATCACCTCACGATGAGGTGTACGAGAGGAAGATAACCAGTTTATAGTTTCCTCAGAGAGCTGACTACTCTTCATGCCAGCACGGAAGCTGGACAGGAAGCTTTGCTGGCAAATTTACCAGTTTATTCCCGGGCAAGTCAACATGACAAGGAATCCATGCACACTCAACTATAACTTCAATATTGGTCACTTTACACTTCCCAGTCGCCGTACAGAAACACTATATTGCCTCTAGAACTTAATAAAATCTTGAACATCACTTTTCGATATTACTTTGCTGCGTCTTTTATGAACGGCTTTTGCTCTGCTCAGCATTTTAATTATATTGTTCTCTCTGTCACACTCGCGTCATAACCTCGGGCTGGATATCGAGCGGGATGTGCGACTAAACAACCCCACAGTGAAATAACTGGCATTTACCTCACTTTGCACTTCCCAGTTCGTTTTGAGTACCCATAGCGTTGCTGTATCTAGCAGTGAGAGTGCAATTCGAGAGCGCCAGTTCGACTTGTATTGAATACTGACAATAATAAAGCTGTCTGCTTTTACTCTTTCTCTTTGCTTGCTTTTTTCCGTCTACGGATGCTACATAGAAAGGCAGCTGAAACATCGTAATACAAATGTTCCGGTATTTCAAGAGAAAAGAACAACATTTACGCGGGAAAACAATGCTGTCTAAAGGTCTTAATATTCACATTATATTTTACTTTCTCTAGTATATGTGTTGCAATATATAGTAGGTAGAGAAGCTGTTATATTCCCTAAACATCCAATTTCAAGATTTCACTGGAAATACATGTTTTGATGTTGCCTGAAAACATTTTAAAAAAAATCTGAGGTGTTCCATCCATATGATTTTCTCTACCTCTCTGCAACATATAATAATTATATTATTCATGGGAAATTACGTTTTAGGATCCATTATAGAAACATATAAAAAGGTGTGTGTGTATGTGTGTGTGTGCGCGCGTATGTGTGTCCGTGAAAAACATAGCTTAAAAACCAAAAGGCGGTTAAATACCAAACTTAATAATTAACTTAATAATTTTATGTTTTGTTTTACTCGTAACCATGCAAAGAGAGTCAAATTTCAATCACATAGCAAACTGCTTGTATAAGATTTGACTATCGTATTAGCCTAGTGTATAATTTTACTTCCCTTCTACTTACAAGGAACTAAGTAATAACGTTAATTTTGCTAGCAAGAAGTAGATAGAAGAATAGTACTTCATAAGAATAGTATGTTACAGAATAGGTAGAGAAAGTCATGTGGATGGAATGCATCAGATTTCTTTGGATAGGAAACCTCAAAGCGCTATAATTTTTCGGCCGATATGCTATAACGGCAGAAAAAGTGATATCCCTAAATAACTGTGAGGTATACCATTTTGAACGACACCCTATATCGATCACATTTTCAGTCATATCAACAAAAAATCTGATGTGCCATTCACATGACTTTCTCTACATTGTAGCAACAAATTATTTACTTCATGCTAATCGAGAAAGAATTAGCAGAAATAGTCTTATTACTTGCTTCCTTGTAAGTAGGAGCGAAATAAGGGAGTACCGTAGTTAAAGCGATAGTCAAAAGCTGGATGCTATTTGACTGAAGTTCCTTTGTTTGTATGGACAGGAGTGACAAATTCCTGTATGAGAATAGTATAAGTTTTTAAAGCGGAAGCTAATAACAAGGGATATCTTAAAAACGACCAACTCCACGAAAAAATGTATATACCATAAAGTGTGTGTTTTAATGTGCTCTACATTTCTTGTTTGGTAAATTTTTGTCCATCTCTTACGGTTTAGCAGTTATGCAAAGTTCCGTAAAATGCATCCAGAATAAAGTAGTCTTCAGAGGCTAATTCCAGAAAATTCATGATATACATTTTATTTGTCAGGTGAATATCTATAATAGACGACGTTTTAATCCAAATCGTTATGGGTATTTTTGAGAAAAACAAAATTTTCTAAAAAAGTTCATGTAAAGGGTAGATGGGGTTGGGAGGGATTTTCTTGAAAATCTTCCTGTCGCATCCTTGAAAGATACCAAACGTAAATACTGTTTGGTATTCAACGGTCTTTTGGTTTTTGAGCTATGCTGTCCACAGACACACACACACACACACACATAGGCGCGCGCATACACGGAACTTTTTCCAAATATGTTTTTTTTTCGGATTCAGGGGGACCCAAAACAGGTGTTTCCGTTGAAATCTCGGTATCGAATTTTTGGGTGGAATACAATAGCTTCTCTGTAAACTATGTACACAGTACGTGTAGAGAAAGTAATAAATGGATCTGGTATCAAGGAACAACAAACTGCAGCGCTACAAGTTAATGTAATCCAGATGCGATATTAGCCAGAAATACAGTAACTCTGAGATTTGCAGTTTGGTGCTGTAATCGGATTTATGTGGGGTTTAAAATAGACCTCCGCTCTTCATGTGTTTATTCACGCATAAATATGTTAGCAAGTGCTCCTTCAGCCGCCTCCTTCTCCCCATTTTATTGGCGTTGTCTTAACGTTGCCTTTATGGTCGGCGAAGCGAAAACCAGACACGCTGATCCAAATTTAGAAAAGCAGCTAAATCAAACAACTGCTGCGTGTATTTCGCAATGTTTACGCGTAGGGCTCTCTGGCTTGGAAAATATGTGTCCCAGCAAAGAGGGTTTTGTGGTAATGTGACGTTTATTTCTAAATGCTGTGCGCTTTTTAAAGATCTCGCTATCGCTTCAATCTCTTATACTTTTGTACTTACAACGAAATATGTTATTAAGAGGAGTGGAAATGAGATTCTCATAATTTTTATCTTTTCTATACGTACTATGTACATAGAGTATAAAGAAGGTATTGTAATGCACCCAAAAATTCGACATCGAGATTTCACCGGAAATATATGTTTTGGGTCCCTCGAATCCAAAAGGTCCGTGTGTGTGTGTGTGTGTGTGTGTGTGTGTGTGTACGTGGACAGCATAGTTCAGAAACGAAAATACCGTAAAATACCAAACTTGCTATTTAGATTTCCTACCTTCTAAGGATGCAACACGAATATTTTCAAGAAAGTCCCCCCACCCCAAACTACCCTTTACAAGGACGTTTTTTCAAAAATATTGATTTACTCAAAAATGGCTCCAACAATTTTGATGAAAATATCATATACTAAACATATTTACACGACAAATAAAATGTATATCCTGAATTTTCTGGGAATAGCCTCTGAAGTGTAGTTTATTCTGGATGAATTTTACTGAATTTTGTATAACTGCTAAACCGTAAGAAATGGACAAAAACTTACTACACAGCAAATGTAGAGCACGTTATAACACAGAATTTATGTTATATACATTTTTTGTGAGTTCGTCGTTTTTGAGATATTCCTTATTTTTGGTTTCTGCTATGAAAAACTTAAATTTTCTCATAAGGAACTTGTCAATTCCTATCCATGTAAACAAAGGAACTTCATTGACATAGCAACCAGCTTTTGACTATCATTTTAACGTATGGTAATCCCTTATTTCCTTCTACTTACAAGGAAGCAAGTAATAAAACCATTTCTGCTCATTTTTTCTGATTAGCATAAATTAAATAGAAGTATAAGCTTCTTAAGAATAATTTGTTGCAGGGATATAGAGAAAGTCATGTGAATGGTGCACACAAGATTTTTATCTTTTCTATGCGATTATGTACATAGTGTATAAAGAAGCTATTGTAATTCACCCAAAAATTCGATATCGAAATTTCACCGGAAATATATGTTTTGGGTCCCCCGAATCCAAAAGAAGCGTTTCTGGAAAAAGGTGCGTGTATGTGTGCGTGGACAGCATAGTTCAAAAACGAAAATACCGTAAAATACCAAAATTGCTTTAGGTTTTGTATCTTCTAAGTATGCGACACGAATATTTTCAAGAAAACCGCCTACCCCAAACTACCCTTTACAAGGAAGTTTTTTCGAAAATTTTGATTTACTCAAAAATGGCTCTAACACTTTTGATGAAAATAACATATACTAAACATATTTACACGACAAATAAAATGTAAATCTTGAATTTTCTGGGAATAGCCTCTGAAGACCACTTTATTCTGGATGAATTTTACGGAATTTTGCATAACAGTTAAACCGTCATAAATGGACAAAAACGTAACACACAAACAATATAGAGCACGTTAAAACACACAATTTATATTATAAACATTTTTCCGTGGCTTGGTCGTTTTCAAGAAATGCCTTGTTTTTTTAATTCAGCTTTAAAAAAACTTATACTTTTCTCATACAGAAATCTGTCAATTCCTGTCCAATCAAACAAAGAACTTCAATCACAGCAACCAGCTTTTGACTATCCCTTTAACCTGTGGTACTCTTCTACTTACAAGGAAGAAATTGCTAATTGCTTCCTTGTAAGCATGGTTAGCATGAAATAAATAGAAGCATAAGCTTTTTAAAATAATTTGGCAGAGATATAGAGAAAGCTATGTGAATGCAACACATCAGATTTTGTTTTTTGCATTTTCATGTTTTAATTGCATATTAATATTTCAAATCTCTCGCTCAGTTTGGTATAACTTTCATGGAGGTACCCTAATTGTAAGTCGTTTAAAATATTGTTGAAAATAATCCTGTATTGCAGTTTTTTAGAACATTCAGGTAGATTCACTTGGTAAAACAGCAATAGGTTTGTAAATGTTAGTGCTAGAGAAGAGGTACTTTTTATTTTGATCGAAAATAAAATTTTACTTTGGTTATTCACATTATTGGCACCCCGTTTATATTTCCTTCGCGAGTAGTTTTGAAATCCTACAAAGTTATGTTTGGAAAGTCAGGATACATTTTTTTAATGTTATGTTTAAAAGAAACTTCTGAAGAAATAAAATGGGGCCTATAGAAATGCCCCATTATCTCAGAAACTAATTGTCGCTAAGGGTTCATATTTTTACCATATATTTTTACCTAAATAATTTTTATTTTAACGACAAAGTTTTTATCTATATGGATTTGTTATTTTTTTTAAATTTAAAAATCATTATTCTTGACTATCATTTTAAAAGCTTCATTACAAAAAATCACACCATTCCTTCTAAAGAACAAAAGCGTTTTATTTTTACTTTCTCTATACGCACTATGTACATAGTGTATACAGAAGGTATTGCAATACACCAAAAAATTCGATACCGAGATTTCACCGGAAATATATGTTTTAGGGTCCCCTGTATCCAAAAAAGGTATTTTCAGAAACAGGTCCCTGTGTTTGTCTGTGTCCGTGTGTCAGTGTGTCTGTGAACACGATAACTCAAAAACGAAAAGTCGGTAAAATACCACACTTGGTATTTAAGTTTAGTATCTTCCAGGGATGCGACACGAAGATTTTGAGAAAAATCCCTCCAGCCCAAACTACTCTTTACATGGAACTTTTTTTTCGAAAATTTTGATTTTCTAAAAATGGCTCTAACGATTTTGATTAAAATATCGTATATTAAAGATATTTACCTGACAAATAAAATGTATATTTTGAATTTTCTGGGAATAACCTCTGAAGACTACTTTACTCTGAGTGAATTTTACGGAATTTTGCATAAGTGCTAAACCGTAAGAGAGAGAGAGACAAAAACTTACCACACAAAAAATGTAGAGCACATTTAAACTCATAATATATGTTGTACACATTTCTTGTTTTGGTTTCTGCTTTGAAAAACATACTTTTGTCATACAGGAATTTGTCAACTGCTGTCCATACAAAGGAACTTGAGTGACATAGCAACCAGCTTTTGATTATCACCTTAACCTATGTACTCCGTTATTTCGCTTCTACTTACAAGGAAACAAATAATATGGATATATCTGCTAATTTTTTACTGATAAACATGAAGTAAATAGAAGTATAAGCTTTTAAGAATAATTTGTTGCAGGGATGTAGAGAAAGTCATGTGAATGGTACACATCAGATTTTTCATCAATCAATAGCAAAGGTACTGCTTAATATGCATTGAAAAATTTAGCTCAGTATCTGAAAAAGTTGCTGAGATAATGGGTCAAAGTTTAATATTGGTAAGATAGGGCATATCGACTGCCCTTAAACCATTTCTACAAACGTTTATCTCGATTAACATGAAGTAATTAAAAAAAAAGTCTTATGATTTTAACATGACTTTCTCCAGCTGTTCTGCAACAAACTATTCTAACAAAATCTTATTCTTTCATGTTGCTAATCGAGATAAATGTTAGCACAAATAGTTTTAATTCAGTTTTTACTTTCTCTAGCACGTGTTAGAATGTACATAGTAGATAGAGAAGATATTGTATTTCACCAAAAATGTTCACCGGAAATAAATGTTCTGTGACACCCTAAATCCAAAGAAAGCATTCTTAGAAACATGTCCGCGAGTGTTTGTGTGTTTCTGTCTGTAGGCAGCATAGATCAAAAACCAAAAGTCGGTTAAATACCAAACTTGGTGCTAAAGTTCAGTGTATTCCAAGGACGTGATGAGAAAGATTTTCAAGAAAATGGCCTCATCCATAACTACTCTTTACATGGAACATTTTTCGAATATTCTGATTTTCTTAAGAGTACCTCTAACGATTTTGATTAAAACACTAGATTTTGAAGACATTTTTATGTGGAACGAAATGTATGTCTGGAATTTTCTGGAAACATCCTCTGAAGGCCCCTTCATACTGAATAACTTTTGTATAACTGGTAAAGCTTAAGAGATAGAGAAAAAACTTATTACACAAAAATGTAGATGTCATTAACATACACAATTTATGTCATATACACTTTTTTGTATAGATAACCGTTTCCGAGATATTCCTTGTTGTTGGTTTCAATTTTAAACTACCCCTTTTGAGAGAATTTGTCAACTGTTGGTTGTGCAAATTAATGTATTTCAGTTACAGGCAACTACCTTTTATACCCGCCAATCTGCAAACCTCACATTCCTGTCATAACGCAATTAAGTTCTAACAAGAATTGAGTACATGTGTAACACATCATCGGATTGCCCTAGGTCCGCCAAATGTTCGTGACGTGTTAGTCTAACGTGTCCGCTTATTCCCTGAAGCTTACCAGTTAAATCTGATGAGTTCATTCACATGACTTTCTCTACATCCTTGCAACAAATTAGTGTTAAAAAGCTTATGCTTCTATTTACTTCATACTAATATAGAAAAAATTAGCAGAAATAGTCTTATTACTTGCTTCCTTGTAAGTAGAAGCGAAATAAGGGAGTACCACAGGTTAAAGTGATGATCAAAAGCTGGTTGCTATGTGACTCAAGTTCCTTTGTTTGTATGGACAGGAGTTGATACATTCCTGTATGAGTAAAGTATGTTTTTCAAAGCTGAAACTAAAAACAAGGAATATCATAAAAACGATCAACTCTACGAAAAAATGTATATAATATAAATTGTGTGTTTTAATGTGCTCTACATTTTCTGTGTGGTAAGGTTTTGTATCTCTTACGGTTTAGCAGTTATGCAAAATTCCGTAAAATTCATCTAAAATAAAGTTGTCTTCAGAGGCTATTCCCAGAAAACTAAAGATATACATTTTATTTGTCAGGTAAATATCTATAATATACGATATTTTAATCAAAATCGTTAGAGCCATTTTGAGAAAATCAAAATTTTCGAAAAAAGTTCCATGTAAAGGGTAGTTGGGGTTGGACGGATTTTCTTGAAAAACTGCGTTGTCATCCTTGGAGGATACCAAACCTAAATACCAAGTTTGGTTATTAACAGTATTTTATGCTGCCCAAGATACACACATACACATAGACAGACACACACCCGGACTTTTTTCTAAAATGCTTTTTTTTTTTATTCAGTGGTCTTAAAACCTGTATTTCCGGTGAAATCTCGGTGTCAAATTTTTAGGTGCATTACAATACCTTCTCTATACACAATGTACATAGTACGTGTACAGAAAGTAAAAAAAAGAGTATCTTAAACCAGAAACAAATAACAAGGAATATCGCAGAAATGACCAATTCAACGCAAGAAACGTATATGACATAAATTTTATGTTATAACGTGATCCACATTTTTTGTGTAGTAAGTTTGTTTCTATTTCTTACGTTTACCAGTTACTCAAATTCAGCAAAATTCATTCAGAATAAAGAGGTCTGAGATATACATTTTATTTGCCATACGGAATATTATTTAATATACAGAATTTGAATTAAAATTCTTAGAGCCATTTTTGAGAAAATCAAAAACTTAGAAAATTTTTCCATATAACGGGTAGTTTGGTGTGGAGGGATTTTTCTCAAAAGTTTCGTGTCGCATTCCTGGAAGATACTAAACTTAAATACCAAGTTTGGTATTTTACCAACTTTTCATATTTGAGTTATCGTGTTCACGGACACATGGACACACTGACATACGGACACATACACACACACAGGGACCTTTTTCTGAAAATACTTTTCTTTGGATGCAGAGGACCGTAAAACGTCTATTTCCGATGAAATCTAGGTGTTGAGTTTTTGGGTGGAATGCGATACCTTTTCTATAGAGTATATACATAGCACGTGTAGAGAAAGTAAAAATTTGTATAAATACAAATTGAGATTTTAACCAGATCTACTCTTTTGTGTTTAGCAAGTTATTGTTTATCTTTTACTGTATACCAGTTATGTAAGTCATTCTGAATGAAGAGACTTCAGAAGCTGTTCACAAAAAATTCAGGGTATACACTTTATTTACCATACAAATATCTTTAGTATACAGAAAGTTTTCAAAATATTTTTCATGTAAAGGTTAGTCTTGGTAGCGGGCATTTTCTTGAAAATCTTCGTGTCGCATTCTTGGAAGATACTAAACCTCAATACCAAATTTCGTATTTAAAGATATTTTAGTTTTTGAGCTTTTTTATACACAAATACACTCAGACACACTGACCTTTTTTAAAACTCTTATTATTATTATTATTATTATTATTATTATTATTATTATTATTATTATTATTATTATTATTATTATTATTATTTTTGTTTTTTTTTGTTGGATTCTGGGAATCTAAAAACATGTACTTTCGTTGACATCTGAGTATGAAATTTCTGGAATAAAATACCTTCTCTGTACACTATGTGCATAGCATGTGTAGACAAAGTAAATAAACAAACAAACAAAGAATGAAAAATTAGTACACTTAATAAGTACATTTAGTACACTTTACTGTACTTTATTAGTATACTTGTCTGTACACTATGTTCATAGTATGTGTAGACAAATTAAATAAACAAAAAAGCTTAAAGAAAGAAAAATTAGTACACTTAATAAAATGGGAGAAGGGATAAAATAAATAAACAATATAAGAAATGAAAAAGTAGTGGATGCTCAAATTCAGCTTGAGAATGCAGTAATAGACAATGTTCTTTTCGCTAACCTAAAGTCTAATAGAGGTACTTGGTATTGTAGTCAGTTAGTCCATAACCCACATTGTACGGTTATAACAAATATTAATTATCTACACACAGAGGACAACTGCTACTTTATTGTTAGTGTTAGTCATTGTTCTTTATTTGTGTTTAAGCTGCCAGCGAAAATAAAGCTGGTTGTAATACATATTCAAGAGAATCCCGAATCCGTTAGCGACATATGGATTCAAATCAATAGAGTTAATTAAGACAAAATTAGAATAACCAATATATCTGAAGCAGAATGGTTCAAGCATTCTAAGGAATTATAGTATAAATTAGAATAAAATGGAAAATCAATAGCGGACAACGTATTACTTAAAACATCTACAGTTTTAATCACTGAAAAAGAATTCCAATTATCTTTACAAAACATGAACAAAAATCTGATGTGTTCCATTCACATGACTTTCTCTATATCTCTGCAACAAATTATTGTTAAAAAACTTATACTTCTATTTACTTCATACTAATCGAGAACAAATGAGCAGAAATAGTCTTATTGGTTGCTTCCTTGTAAGTATAAGCGAAATAAAGGAGTACCATAGGTTAAAGTGATACTCCAAAGCTGGTTGCTATGTAACTGAAGTTTCTTTGTACGTACGGACAAAAAAATAATATGAGAAAAATAAAAGTTTTTCAAAGCTGAAACAGATAACAAGGAATATCTCAAAAAGGAACAACTCCAGGAAAAAATGTATAAGAAATAAATTGTGTTTTTTATCCTGATCTACATTTTTTGTGTTGTAAGCTTTTGTCTATCTCTTACGGTTTACCAGATATGCAAAATTCAATAAAAATCATCCAGCATAAAGAGGTCTTTAGAGGCTATTTCCAGGAAATTCAAGATATGCATTTTATTTGGCATGTAAATATATTAAATAAAAGATATTTTTAATCAAAATCATTAAAGTCATTTTTAAGAAAATCAAAATTTTCGAAATTTTTTCCATGTAAAAGGTAGCTTGGGGTGGGGGGAGTTTCTTGAAAATCTTGGTGTCGCATCCTTGTAAGATACCAAACCTAAATACCAAGTTTGGTATTTAACGGTCTTTTAGTTTTTGAGCTATACTGTCTATAGACACACACACGCGCGCGTGCGCGTACACACACACGGACCTTTTTCTTAAAATGCTTTTTTTTTTTTTTGGATTCAGGAGGACCCAAAACATGTATTTCCGGCGAAATCTCGATATCGAATTTTTGGGTGGAATACAATACCTTCTCTATACACTATGTACATAGTACGTGTAGAGAAAGTAATAAAAAAGCCCCAGCACAAGATGAAATAAACTCAGAATTAATAAAGTTCGGAGGAGTAAAAGTAAATGTATTACTATCAACAAATGTTGGGAAACGAATAGAATTCCTAAATGCTGGTACGATGCACACGTTATTAATATATTTAAAACGGGCAAAAGAAACGTATGTGATAATTACAGAGGTATAAGTCTGCTGAATACAGGCTATAAGCTGTATACAAAAATCATGAACAAACGTCTGCTTATAATTACAGAGCCGTTATTATTAGAAAACCAAATGGGATTTAGAAAAGGAAGATCCTTAATATATTTTCTATTAACCAAATTATCGAAAAGAGAAGGCAATATCATTTAGAAACACATATAGCCTTTGTGTTAGAAAAAGCTTTTATAAGGTAAGTAGTACTAAACTCTGGCAAATATTAGACAAAAAAGGATATCCAAAGCAATTGATAGATTTACTCAGGAACATGTGCATATCAAGAAAATAAAAATAGTTTTGGGAAATGTACAATTATTACAAGATATTATAATGGTTTTAGACAAGGATGTAGTTTGTCTCCACTTGTATTTAACATTTACATGGACGGTATTCTTAGAAAATTAAAAGACAATTTGCAGATGACATAATATTAAAACAAGACAGAGATGGTTAACTGCAAATAATTATGTACAAGTTACAAAATTTGATCGAGGATTATGGTTTAAGTATATCAAAGGTTATGATATTTAAAGGTAAACAAATAAAAAATCGAAGATAGTGTTAAATAATAAAGAGTTACAACAGCTGGGAAACTTTAATTACTTGGGCTGTAATTTAACTTTAAAACAAACAATGAAGAAATGAGTAATAAAATGAATAAGTTCCAATATATTTGTGGAATAATAGCGCGTACCTTGAAAACAAAAAACCGAGAGGGTAGAAACCTAAAATTCTATAAGACAATGGCTGTTCCGATTTTACTATGTGGTTCGGAGACATGCATACTTAAAAAGAAAGATTTGAGCCAAACATAAGTGGCAGAAATGAAATATCTTCGAGCAGTAAAAGGATGTACCAGACAAGATCATGTTCAAAACGAAGAGATAAGTAGAGAATTAGACATATTTTCGTTGAAAGAAAATATAAAAATAAATAGAGAGAAATGGAAAAGTCATTTACAGAGAATGAATAACTCTCCCATTCCATTACAGCCATACAGGTATAAACATTTAGGCTACAGAACAATAGGAAGATCAGTAAAAAGATGGGAAGAAATATGAGGCCCGAACAGAACAGCTCTCCTACACCATGAAGAGTTGATGATGATGATAATGATGACGGTGATGATTAAATGCTCAAAGTTTCCTCCATTACTATCTAAACATTTGGCAATTCTTTTGGAAATGTTTTCTCTAACTGTTAACAACATACAGGGGCTAATACTGCGACAAGTTTCACGTATTCCAAATTTCATATTGTCTTTGATTCTAGGTGCTCTAAACATGACATTCTGTTTAATTTTTCCCAGTAAAAAGAAGCCCAAGTTTGTTAAATCGGGTGAACGAGGAGGCCAGGCGATACGTCCAGAACGCCCTATCTATCCATCGCCAAATTCATCATTTAGAAGTTGACGTGTGCAAATTGAAAAATGTAGTGGTGCACAAACCTGCTGTTACAGCATTTCTGTTCTCACACTGAAGGACATGTTTTCCAATAAGTGAGGTAATTCATGGTTGAGAAAATGGCAATATGATACACCAATAATTGTGCCTTCAAAGAAGTAAGGGCCGATGACAAGGTTAGCAAGAATTCCACACCTAGCATTTAGCGACCAACAATGCTGAAAAGGCACAGCTCTCATTCATTTGGGTTTAAAGATGTCCAATAATGCATATTACGTCTATTAACTTGTCCAGTATTTGAGAATGTTGCTTCATTGCAAAATAAACTGTTTTCCGAGAATGAACCATCTCTACAATGGCATTGGATAACCACTCACAAAAACAACTCGATGCTGAAAATCTCTTTGTGTGAGCTTTTGATGCAAACGCATATGCCAAGGATGGTATTTCTACCGCTTTAGTGCCCGTTGTACAGAAGTACGGCTAATCCCACTATCTTTGGACATTTCACGTTGACTTATCCGTGGATTTACTTCTACTGCACCAAGAATTTTGATAGTACGAGGTCAGTCAATTAGCAATGCATCCTATTTTTTTTTTTCTGAACTAAGTATATTATAAGAACAATTTAAGTTTTGCACAATTCCTCAAAGCTTTTTCTCCATTCCATTTCAATAGCAGATTCATACGCCTAACAGTGGCAGCACTGCTTCTTGTTGCAAAATAGCTGACATAGATGCTCGTACTATACATATAACATTCTGTCATTGAATTCTTGAATGTAGAAGGTGAAACGCCCATTCGCATTCACGAAAAGCTCACAAAGGTGTAAGGTAACGCAACAGTGGATGTCAGCACGGTTAGAAGATGGGTTCGTCATTGTAATGAAACTGAAGGGCCAACATGTTGGCTGATGTAGACCGGTGACTGCAGTGACTCTGCGCAACATTGAGCGAGTGGATGAGATCACTCAGGCTGGCCAGCGGATAACAACGGATGAATTGTGTTGCATTACGTCTCTCAGTAAAGCCAGTGTAATGACCATTATTCAAGAACTGGAGTACTCAAAAGTGTGAATGTTAACTGAGCAGAATAAGGATACACGAAAAACAATAGCCTCGGAACATTTGCAGTGTTTCAATTTGGAGGAATAAGGAAGCTCATTTCAGGATCCACTTTCCAAATGTGAGGCCGTGAAAAAATCTGTTCGTCAATGACTTCGGGAGCAAGATTGTGCATTTTACCACACAGGAATACATGCCCTCGTTAAAAGGTGGACTAAAACTGTGGAAAAGGATGTGGATTACATTGAAAAGTGACAATTTAATCCTCAATGTCGTGGCTTTCATGCTATGTAATCAATGTTTAATTTTCTTACAATTTAAAGGAGAAAAAATTAGAAGCCATTAGTTATTCACTGACCCTCATATTTGCATATTCACTTTTAATTTCACCTTCAAGTGATTCTTTTTTTTTACACTTCCATACTTACGTAATTGTGTTTCCAGTCGTTTAAATTTCATATGTGACATTTGCATTTCGTGTCTCATTGAACTCTGTGAAGCAGTTTTATAATTTCTCTTACATTCAGCTACCCCTACATAAAAATCTGACATTGTTTTAATTTTGAAGAGCCACAAAAAATAATCAGCATGGCCAACTATGTAGGGTGCAGTATTTTCGGAGTTCAGGAGGCTTTGAAACACAATATCCATGTTCTTTCATTTAATGCATTATTTGCCACCCAGTTCTTGAATGAGTTGTTTTCAAAGAAAACATCCTATAACATCTCAATGATTTATTTTAGAAAAAAAAACTGTTTTAATACAAGTTGCTTAGTTTGTTGTGGGAACCAGAGAAAAAATATAGTTTCATTTCAAATTATTAGTTTGGACATCCGGACCCCATGAAAATATTTTTATATCACAATTTGGAAGGCCTCTTGCTCCTAAAAAATTTAGAATTCTTGGCATTTGTCTTGTTTTTTTTTTCGTTTAAAAGATATTCATTTGTAAAACTTTTTATTGGCCACTCAGTATATGAATTAGGATCAGGATATGGACGGAGGGGACTCGGTAACGAACCAAGGAGGTTACTATACCCACGCTCCACAAAGGGGCATTCTCAGAAGGCTTGAGGTGAGAGGATACACCGGGTGGAACGAACAAGGAGCAACGGCACAGAAATGACAGGATCCATACAGTTTCCAGATTGAAACACTCTGACAGTTGGACAGGCAGTTAGGGGAAACAGAATCCAACACCCCCGTTAGGTTGGTCCCATCCCGACAACCAACCGAAGTCGGGGGGGGGGGGGTTAGCTTGAATAGTCCCTGCCCTGCTGCACCAAGCACCATCGCTGACACTTCTAACTCTAAAAGAGACCACGGGAATTGAAACCTTGACCTCCTTAACTGCCTGAGCTTTCCTGCTCGGTACGTGTGTGTGTGTGTGTGTGTGTGTGAGTGTGTGTGTGTGATAGAGAGAGAGAAAGAGAAAGAGAGAGCATGTATTACTGGTGAAGTCTCTGTATCGAATTTTTGGGTGCATCACGATATACTCTCTATACACTATATACATAGTGCGTGTGGAGAAAGAAAAAGAGAGAGAAAGAAAGAAAGAGAGAGAAAGAAAAGGAGAGAGAGAAAGAAAAAGAGAGTGAAAGAAAGAAAGAGAAAGAAAAAAGAGAGAGAAAGAAAAAGAAAGAAAGTGAAAGAGAAACAGAAAGGGAAAGAGAGAGAGAAAGAAAAAGAGAGAGAAAGAGGGAGAAAGATACAGAGAAAGAGAGAGAGAAAGAAGGAGAAAGATAAAAAGAAAGAGAGAGATAAAGAAAGAGAAAGGGGAGAGAGAAAGAGAGAGAGAAAAAAGAAAAAGAGAGTGAGAAAGGGAGAGTGACAGAGAGAGAAAGATAGAGAGGGAAAGAGAGAGAGAGATGGAGAGAGAGGGGGAGAGAGAGAGAAAGAGAGGGAGATTACGTAAAGTAAGGTAACGAGCCGCTAATGACAACGACGTAAGAATAACGAGCTAGTATTTACTCATCCCATTAAGGTAAGCCAAAAAGCTGTGGTGCAGTGACTCAAGTTTTCACTCCTGGAAGATTAATGGAAACACGGAAACTAACATTTCACCGTTGCAATTTACTACCTGTACTGCAAGTGTCCAAGTTTTCTAGACCGTTTCTCACTCTCTCCCTAGCGGCCAATTCCCGATACTCTAGAGGGCGCATCCCATCTAATTTCTTAAGTGGATACCCTCGGTTCAAAGAAACTGTTTTCCTTCTCCACACGTACTATGTACATAGTGTATAGAGAGGATATTGTAATGCACCCAAAAATTCGATACAAGGACTTCACCGGTAATACACGCTTTCGGACTCCCTGAATAAAAAAAAATAGAAAAAGGTCCGTGTGTGCGTGTGTGTGTGTCTGTGGGCAACATAGCTCAAAAACGAAAAGACCGTTAAATATCAAACTTAGTATTTAAGTTTGGTATCTTCCAAGAATGCCACACGAAAATTTTCAAGAAAATCCCCCACTCCGAAATGCCCTTTACGATTATGATTAAAATATCATACATTAAAGACATTCACCTGACAAATAAAATGTACATCTTGAATTTTCTGCGAAGAGCCTCTGAAGACTACCTTGTTCTGGATGACTTTAGCAGAATTTTACATAACTAGTAAACCGTAAGAAATAGACAAAAGCTAACTTAACAGGAAATGTAGAGCTCGTTAAAATACATAATATATGTTATATATATATCGTGGAGTTGATCCTTTTTGAGATATTCCTTGTTATTGGTTTCAGCTTTAAAATACGTATATTTTTCTCATACGGGAATTTGTCAACACCTGCCTTTACAAACAAAGGAACTTCAGTCACATAACAACCAGCTTTTGACTGTCACTTTTACTATGGTGCTCCCTTATTTCCTTTCTACTTACATATAACTCCATGGCACGACAGTTCACCGGGAACCTTGGCCTACCGCCCGGCCGCTGCGTCCCCCATCTCGGTCCACTACAGACGTCATGGATGGGGTGCAGTATTGGAGGGTGAGACGTGGTCAGCGCCTCGACCCTCTCCCGGCCGGTTAATGCGGTCCTCATGACCTGGAGCCGCTACTTCTCCATCAAGTAGCTCCTCAATTGGCCCCCCCAGAGATCTCACGAGGCTGAGTGCACCCCGATCCAGGTCTCCCAGCGGGGGAAAAATCCCCACGCCGGTACTGGGGATCGAACCCAGGTCTCCCGCTTGGTAAGTTCTACTTACATGGAAGGAAGTAATAAGACTATTACTACTAATTTTTTCTCGACTAACATGAAGTAAATAGAAGTGTAACTTTTTTAACAATAATTTGTTACAGAGATATAGAGAAAGTCATGTGAATGGAACACATCTTTTTTAGCGGTGAAATATAAGTAAAAAATAGTGAAGCATTCGACTGCAAACGTTAAAACAGAGTAACCTACTCATTTCAGTGTAGGTACCGTGTTGATCGTTATCATTAGTCGTTTTACAAGGCTTGCCAATACTGAAAACATTTGACACAAAAATTCCATCGCAGATCTAGTTTTTAAGGTCTCTGGATCTCTTTGAAAATCTTACCCATTTTATTCACTCACCGTAACTTCAAAAAGAATATAAATCACACACACACACACACACACACACACACACACACACTCTCTCTCTCTCTCTCTCTCGGCTTACATTTATGCTTACAAAATATATGCTTCTTCTTCATTTTAATTGCGATAAAGTTTTAAAAAAACGAGGCATGCTACATTTATATGATTTTCTCTGCATCGGTGTAACAAATTATTGTTAAAAAGCATATTCTTCTTCTACTTTACCATAATCGAGATAAACATTAGCAGAAATGTCCTTAATTACTTGCTTTATTGTAAGTAGAAGGAATAAAAGGGAATGCACTAGGCTAAAACGATAGACAAATATTTTAAAAGCTGGTTGCCATGTGTATGAAATCCGTTTATATGCAGGTACATTTTACAGCTTTCCGTATTTTAAATCTGAAACAAATAACAAGGAATATGTCAGAAATGGTCAATTGCACGAATAAACGTATATGAGATGAATTGTGCGTTTTAACATATTTAGTGTAGTAAGTTTTAATCTATCTCTTACGGTTTATCAATTACGCAAAATTCAGCCAAATTTATGCAGGTCTTTAGAGCTATTCGCAGAAACTTCAAAATATATGTCTTATTTGCCATATAAACTTTTAATATACGGTACTTTAATCAAAATCGTTAGAGCCATTTTTGAGAAACAAAATTTTCGAAAATTTTTCCATGTAAAATGTAGTTGTGGGAAATCTTCATGTAGCATGGAAATGGCATTTCTTTTATGGACGCTCTTTAACTGCTGTAGTTCTCAGCGTCCCATTCTATACTGAGCGTGGAATACCGCTTAATTTTTCTCAGAGGCCTCTCTATCAGACTTGGGGTTCTTTTACGTGCCGTAAATCTACAACACGGGACCAATGGCTTTACTTCTTTTCCGAAGGAAGCCATGCTAAGGATTTTTACGCCCGAAAAAACCCATCGTCCTCTGTTGGGTTTGAACCCGCGATCTGGGTATCTGAAGTCAGTATGGTAAACATTACACCACGGAGGGTGACATCCTTCGAAGATACTAAACTTAAATACCAAGTTTGTTATTTTACCGACTTTTCGTTTTTGAGTTATCGTGTTCACGGACACACACGCGCGGACCTTTTTCTAAAAATGTTTTTTTATACAAGGACCCTAAACGCGTATTTTCGTTGAAATCTCGGTATTGAAGTTTTGTACCAGGTACATAGTACGTGTAGAGAAAGTAAAAATCGCTACATTATATATTTTATTATATATCCAAAGCGAATGCTGATAGGGTATTGCTTAAGAACCGTAGGCTGTATAATAATAATAATAATAATAATAATAATAATAATAATAATAATAATAATAGTACAGTGCCGTTATAACCCTATGAGTCTGGGGCTACCATCCGGCCTCGCGCCTGCTTACACACAGCAGAGGTGGGTGTTCATCCAATCGATATAGCGAGTATCCCCTAGTCGGAACATTGGATCGCTGCCTACCGCAATTCCTTACTTTCCTGACGGTGCCCTAGCGGGACACTGCTCCTATACCAGGAATACAAATCCGCACTCCCATGGGTGGGATAGGACTCACGGCATTCCGTGGCTGTGGCCGTGAACCAGAGTGCCACTCTCTAGCCCACTGCGTCACGGTTAGGGACTGCACATTCGCCTTGAAATTCCATTCCATTACGAGAAACAACTTAATATCAAAGTGACTTAAAAAGAATGACAAAGAATTGAATTATTCTAGCTATTTAATTAGCATATATCTCAGAAATGCCTTATGGAGGAAAAAGTTCTTTAAAATACATTGCTCATTTTATAAAAAAATAAATATAATTATATCTCTACATCTCTGCAACAAATTATTGTTAAAAAGCTTATGCTTCTATTTACTTCATGATAATCGAGAAACAATTAGCAGAAATAGTCTTATTACTTGCTTCCTTGTAAGCAGAAGCAAAATAAGGGAGTACCATAGGTTAAAGTGATAGTTAAAAGCTGGTTGCTATGTGATTGAAGTTCCTTTGTTTGTATGTATGAACGGGAGTTGACAAATTCCTGTATGAGAAAAGTGTAAGTTTCTCAAAGCTGAAACCAAAAACAAGGAATATCTCTAAAACGATCAATTCCACGAAAATATGTATGTAACATAAATCGTGTGTTTTAACGTGCTCTACATTTTTTTTTTTTTCTGTGGTAAGTGTTTGTCCATCTCTTACTGTCCAGCAGTTATGCAAAATTCCGTAAAATTCACCCAGAATAAATTAGCCTTCAGAGGCTTTTATCAGAAAATTCAAGATGTATACGTTTTATTTGGCATGTAAATATCTTCAATAAAATAGATTTTAATCAAAATCATTATAGCCATTTTTGAGAACATCAACATTTTCGAAAAAAGTTCCATGTAAAGGGTGTGCGAATAAATGAAGTTTCGTTTTTGAGGTATACTGTTCACAGACCCACAGACACACACACACACACACACACACGCACACACACGCACCTTTTTTTTTTTTTTTTTCCAAAAATGCCCAAAACATGTATTTCCGACGAAATCTCGGTATCGAATTTTTGGGTGGAATACAATACCTTCTCTATACACTATATACATAGTACGTGTAGAGAAAGTAAAAAGGTGTAAAGAGAAATACAATTGAGGGGCTCAGCGCCAGAGGGAGCTATCCCAGAAATAGCTAAATTTGAGAAAAAAGGAGTTTTATTAGTGTTGTTGATTTGGTGAAAAATGTAATATTAAGGTACAGTTTTTTTAAATCCAGTATTTGATCCACATTTTGAAATGTCCTAGAAAATACAGAAAAGTGATATTTAACAGTTTTTTTTTATTTATTTAGCACTGCAAACCGTATTATTTACTAAAAATTTACTTATGCAGAGAGAGAAACTAAACATGATATTATTCATATTCCATTGTTTATTTTTCGTTTAGCAACAACTTTTTTCCATATGTTTTGCTTGCATATTCGTTTCTTTCCTTCACTAGCTATACTATTTACCTCCATTTTGAAAAACAGAATAATCTGCAGCATAGTATAATGCCTAAAATGTCAACTATTTACACAATATTCTTAATGTTTAATAATAATCTTACATATTATTCTGTTTCACGTATTAAGGCCTAAAATAATTATTTCTTGGCCTATAGTTTAAACAATAAACAATATTATTAAAATGGTTAAAGTTCTGTAAGTTTGGTGGCATTGTTCTTTAAATAGCAGGCAACTTCATAGTGGGATATCCCCATCTGGCACAAACTTTCTCACTTTGGAAAATGACACAGTTGCTGTAAGTTACCGTAGATGGCACTCTAAACCAGTTAATATTACCAAGATTTCTACAGACATGAGAGACGGCAGAAGCTGTCTAAAAACAAAACAAAATCTCATTTTTTCACAATGTGTGGGATAGCTCCCTCTGGCTCTGAGCCCCTCAATTTAATTATTAGCAAAGCCTGCAAAGATACATTGTTGTAAAAGAAAACGTGCCAATGTCACGCACAAGAAAATAATACATTTCCATAGGGGAGAGATATTATAAAAGGTAATAATTGCTGAATATAAGTAAATATCAGAGCTGGGAAGTTCGTAAGAACGGCTACGCGGCGCTACTTACGCGAGCAAAGGCAAGTAGAGTGCAACCCATTACTGCAAAACATCTATCACTGTGTAACACAGAATCACGTCGGTAGGAAGGAAAGCGTTCGATGCTTATATAAATAAACATAAGATTAAAATGTATTCTTAAGGGAGAAAAGGAACTTCAAAGTGGTATATCTAGACACATAATAAATGTTCTGGAAGAATGAATAACGTCCAGACATTTTCAAAATCTCAAATTCTGGCACAGAGCTAAATCCCCAAACATCTAAGATTACAGCTTGACTGTATGAAAACAAAAATCTGATGTGTCCCATTCACGTATATACAAACTATTCTTACAAAACACTACTCTGTTATCAACACCATGCTAATCGAGATAAACACTAGCAGAATGGGTCTCATTTCCTGCTTCCTTGCAAGTATAAGGGAAACAAGAAGATGTATTAGGCTAAAGCGATAGTCATATCTTTTAAAAGTTGGTCCTTATGTGAAAATGATGAGTTCGGCTTGCTTTACATGCTCCCGTGTGAGAAAAAGTTAATTATTTTAAAATTGAAACAATGGATATCTCGAAAACAGTCAACTTTACAAGAAAAATGTATATGATTAATATTACGTGCTTTATCCAGATCTACGTTTTTTGTGTGTAGATTTTTTCTATCTCTTATGGTTAAACAGTTTTTTCAAAATTCTGTAAAACTCAAGCAAAAAATTAGCTCTCTAGAGGCTATTCTCAGAAAATTCAAAATATACATTAATTTGTAATGGGTACATCTTTAATATACTGTATTTTAATCAAAATAGTTAGGGCCATGTAAAGGGTAGTTGGGTGGGGGGATTTTCTTGTAAATCTTCGTGTTGCACCCTTGGAAGATACTGAACTTAAATACCAACTTTAGTATTTAGCCGACTTTTTGTTTTTGAGCAATACTGTCCATCCTCCACCCCCCCCCCCCCACACACACACACACACCCGTGCGCGCGATGTCTTTCAATAAAAGTGTTTTTTTTTCCGAAATCGTGGGACCTCAAAACATCTATTTCTTATGAAATCTCGGTATCGAATTTTTCAGTGAAACACAATACCTTCTTTGACTACATCCGTGGTCAAGTGGTCAGCGAGCTGACTTCTCACTCAGAGGTCCCGGATTTAATTCTCGGCTGGGGCGGGGAATTTTTCTTTAACCAGAATTATTCTCAATCCCCCACAGAGTTTGGAAGTATGTATGTGAGAGTGAAAGTGCGTGTAGGGGGAAAAAAAAAACAAGAAAAAAAAACATTTACACCCAACGTAAAAAGCTTACAGACAACAAGTTGTTTCTAATGTAAAGCCCCGATATGACCTTAGATGTTAAAGGAGGCTATAGAAATGAAACAATAAAAAATAACGTTTTTTGTACATAGGGCTAGAGAAACTAAAACGTTTAAACTCTCCGCAGAAGATTTGTAAAGTTTGGTGACGTTGCATCAGCAGCAGATCCGGCCGGCTCTGTTTCCTTGGCGACGGATGAACTTGAAAGCGTTCGGGAAACAAAAGCAATCGATCTTATCAAAGTGTCTGCCGGCCTGTATAGGATGCCGAACTAATATTACTCAAACTTTCGTGTGATAGCTCAGAAAAATCTTGTGTGCTCCATTCACATGGCTTTCTCTGTAACAAATTAATGTTAAAAAGCTTCTTCTTCTATCTACTGCATACTAATTCGAGATAAATATAAGTAGAAATTGTCTTATTACTTGCTTTCTTGTAAGTGCAAGGGAAATAAGGGAATACACTAAGCTAAAATGATAGTCAAATCTTTTAAAAGCTAGTTGCCATGTGGGTGAAATACGTTTCTATGCAAGGCAAAGAGTTTACACATTCCCGTATGAGAAAAGTTTTAAGCATTTTAAAACCGACATAAACAACAAGAAATATCTCGGAATTGGTCAACTTCACGAAAAAATATATGATACAAATACTCATAGCGTGTTTTATGAGATCTACAAAATGTAGGTCTACAAATATGCAGGTAGCTTTTGTCTATCTCTTACGGTCTACCAGATATGCAAAATTAAGCAAAAGTTATCTAGAATAAAGAGTTCAGAGACTATTCCCAGGAAATTATTTTTTTGTTAGTGTTTAACGTCCGCTTTTACTACAAATGGCACCGCAGGCGATGACGCTAGTGTTACATGAAATGAAGATGGAGCACCGGTGGTATGTGATGGCGGGGGAAACCGCAGAAAACCCACTCCTGTGCCGCTTTGTCCACCACAAGTCTCACGTGCGTCGCTAGTGATCGAACCCGGGTCATCTAGGTGAGAGGCGAATGGTCTAACCACTCTGCCACGGCTCGGCTGCTGGAAATTCATTACATACATCATATTTGTCATACAAATATATTTAGATAAGGCATTTTAATCAAAATCATTAGAGCTATTTTTGAAAAAATAAACATTTTCGAAAAATATATCATGTAAAGGTAGCTGGGTTTGTGGGAATTTCCTTGAAAATTTTCGTCTCTCATCCGGAAAATACTAAACTTAAACACCAGGTTTTGTTATTTAACATTTTTCAGCTATGCTGACCACACACACATACTCACACATACACACACAGGTAGATAGGCACACACAGACATGTTTCTAAAATGCTTTTGTTTTTATTCAAGGAGCCTCAAAACATGTATTTCCGGTTAAGTCTCGGTATCTAATTTTTGGATGGAATCCAATACCTTCTCTATCCACTATGTACATTGTACCTACGTACTAGAGGATGTAAATAGCGAAGGGAAACTTTTTCAAAATATTGAAGCAATATGTCCATCCCTTTAAAATATTAGATTTTGGCCAATTTGGCCATTCACATGACTTTCACTCATCTCTGTAATGAATTATTGTTAATAAACTTATTTTTCCGTTTATTTCATGCTAATCGAGATAAACACTAGCAGAAACGGTCTTATTACACAGTTTCTTATAATTAGAAGAGAAATAAGGGAGTAAAATGTGGTTTCTATGGGACTGAATTCCGTTTGTTGGCGTAGCAGGAGCTGATAAGTTCCCTTATGAAAAAAAGTTTAAGTATTTTAAAACTGAAACCAACGAATATCTCCAAAACAACAAATTCCACGAAAATAATTTATATGACATAAATTGTGTGTTTTAAAGTAGATGTTCAAGTTTTTGTATATCTCTTACGGTTTACCAGTTATACAAAATTCTGAAAAATTCATCCAGAATAAAGAGGCCTTAAGAGGCTATTCGTAGACATTTTAAGATATACATTTTATTTGTCATGTAAATATCTTAAATATAACAGATTTTAATCGAAATTGTTTGAGCCAGTTTTGAGAAAATCAAAATCTTTGAACTTTTTCCCATGTAAAGGGTAGTGGGGGTGGGGGATCTTCTTGAATATCTTCGTGCCGCATCCCTAGAAGATACATAACTTAAATATCAAGTTTGGTACTTAACGGACTTTTCATTTTTGAGCTATGCTGCTCACAGATACACACACACAGACACACACAAACATTTTCCCAAAATTTGTTTTTTGGGTTCAGGGTGACCCAAAACATGTATTTCCGGGGAAATCCCGGTATCGAGTTTTTGGGTGGAAAAAAATTCGATACCGAGATTTCACCGGAAATATATGTTTTAGGGTCTCCTGTATCCAAAAAGAGTATTTTCAGAAAAAGGTCCGTGTGTCCGTGTGTCCGTGAACACGATAACTCAAAAACGAAAAGTCGATAAAATACCAAACTTGGTATTTAAGTTTAGTATCTTCCAGGGATGCGACAAGAAGTTTTTGAGAAAAATACCGCCACCCCAAACTACCCTTTACATGGAATTTTTTCGAAAATTTTGATTTTGTAAAAAATGGCCGTAACAATTTTGATTAAAATATCGTATATTAAAGATATTTACCTGACAAACAAAATGTATATCTTGAATTTTCTGGGAATAGCTTCTGAAGACTACTTTATTCTGTGAGAAGTTTACGGAATTTTGCATAACTGCCAAACCGTAAGAGATAGACAAAAACTTACCACTCAAAAAATGTAGAGCACATTAAAACAGACAGTTTGTGTTCTATAAATTTTTTCGGGAGTTGATCGTTTTTTAGATATTCCTTGTTTTTGTTTTCAGGTTCGAAAAACTTAACTTTTCTCATACAGGAATTTGTCAACTCCTGTCCATACAAACAAAGGAACTTCGGTCACATAGCAACCAGCTTTTGACTATCGCTTTAACCTATACTACTCCCTTATTTCGCTTCTGCTTACAAGTAAGCAAGCAATAAGACTATTTCTGCTAATTTTTTGTCGATTAGCATGAAGTAATAGAAGCATGAGCTTTTTAAAACTAACTTGTTGCAGAGATGTACAGAAAGTCTCGTGAATGGAACACATCAGATTTTTCTTTTTTGCGCTATCTTGGACACGCGCGCGGGCGTGCACACATACACGTGTACATTATATAAGTTTAGGGTTTTGGAATTAAAATGGAAACAATATCAATGAACAAAAAGCGTCTTTTTTCGACGAAAAAAAAAACTGTAATCTTAATTGGGTCGGAAAGAGGCAATAATAATCAAGCAAGTTCCATCACGGCATATCGTTCGTTGTATTTGCGACACCTATTTCAGTTTTTTTTTTTTTTTTTTTTGATAGTGTTTGGCACCCGCTTTTAATATAAATGGCACCACAGGTGATGATGAAGAAACATGGAATGAAGATGGAGCACCGGTGGAATGCCATGGCTGGGCAAATCGCAAAACCCGGAGAAAACCCGCCTCTGCGCCGCTTTATCTACCACAAATCCCACATGCGGTTGCTTGGGTGAGAGTCGAGTGTCCGCCACGGCGCGGCCAGGAGTTTTCTTAGATAGAGTGGAATTTCTAGTTCGCTATTTCCTCACTATGCCATGCAGTGACGCGGGATCAATACGTTCTCCATAGATGGCGCCATAGGATAAAATTACGACTTGAGGACGTGAAAACGGTGGAATTTTGTACAGTAACCTTCTTCAAGATATGAAGTTGTTTTATTTGCAAATAAACTTTATGTCAAAAAAAATTCCATCATCCTCATCAAGAATGATTTTCTATTAAATTTCTGTGAAATAATGCAGCATCCAAAATGATCATCCGTCTTCATAACTAACAGAGAGAGAGCACAGTAAACATAAACGTAATTCGTACGTAACTGCAGTAAATCTGTGTTGTTTATAACAAATTGTCATTATTGAAGACTGGTAAACGTTACGTCAAATTTTACTTTCTTTAGCACGTATGTAAATGTACAAAGTAGATAGATAGGGTATAGCATTCTAACAAAAAATTGGATACTAAGATTTCACCAGAAATACATGTTTTGAAACCCCCTGTACCCAAAGAGGCTTTTTTAGAATATGTGTGCCTGTGGGCAGTATAACTCAAAAACGAAAAATCGTTTAATACCAAACTTAGTATTTAAGAGCAGGGTTTCCCAAGATGGGCGGCCCCATGGTTAGACCGCTCGCCTCTCATCTAGGCAGCCGGGGTTCGATCCCAAGAGCGGCCGGTCCCGATGGCCGCGCTCACTAAAGTGTTTCGCTTTAGGGCTTCGTGGCGCAGGGGATTGTGGGTTCGAGTCCCGCCTTGGGCATAGGTGTTTCTATGTTTGTCACATGTGTATGCGTGTAGCGGTAAAAAATAGTAATCAACAGAAATCATAAGTAACAATTAGCAAAATAAAAAAAAAAGGTATACAGCGCCGGAGTACCGACCAGATTCCGGAACTGTATTAAAAAAAAAAAAAAAAAAAGTCCGCATGTGGGACGAAGCGTCGTCTAGGCAGGTTTTCTCCGGGTCCTCCGGTTTCCCCCGCTACTTATTCCACCAATTGCTCCATCATTACCTTTCCAGTCATCAATTTCACTTACATTGCATATCATCCACTTCCTAATGTTCATGCCTGGCTACGGGCCGACCCCTCGTAACAGGTTCTACATTCTGTGGCTTCGTGCTATTGGCTCTCCGACAGGCTGCTAGCCCTTAGCAACACGAATATTTTCAAGAAAAATCCCCACACTCCAACTACCCTTTTCATGGAACATTTTTCGAAATTTTGATTTTCTAAAAAATGGCTCTAACGTTTTCCTTATAATTAAAATGTTTAAGATTTTTATGCAAGTCAATATATCTATTGAATTTCTTGAAAATAGCCTCTTCATTCTGGATTACTTTTGTATAACAGGTAATCACACACTCTGAACTACAATACCTTTAATTGAACGCAATATTTCCCCTATGTTATAAGATGAAAGCATAGTATAGACAAAAATATAGACCTCATTAACACACACAACAGTTCTAAGTAGCTTTTTTCTGACATATGACCTTGGTTATTAAATGCTCAAATTATTAAAAATTTTCTGTCATTCTCTAAAGTCTTGTCGATGTTTAGTTGTTTCTTGGATTGCTTGGAAAGCGTATGGCATTTTAAGCCCAGGATATATCGTCCAGTTCTTAAACCGTAACCTATCGCTATTCCTTTGTATCTATCTCTTCATCTAACAGTTTTTTTGTTTTTTTTCACAAATCAATCATATAATTAGTCCCTTATATTTTTTGTATGCTCTTAAATGTGCCACTAAATGAACAATGACTGTCAGTATAGATGAAAACGCCACGTTTTCACCCATCAATACGGGACCTGCTGGCTTAGGTACTATGGGGTCATTGGCCTTGTAGAAAGCATTCGAACTCAGTTCCGATACAACATTCGTTACCGTGAGACCTGCCCACTCAACGTTACGCCTTCTGACCCGCCAACTCGGGGATAATAAATACACATGACTTGTATGTGCCACGTCTACTTGGAGATACTAACAAACCTGAAAACATGCTACTCTTAATAACAAAATTATTATTCCGTAAATAAAGCAAATATTGATGTAATATTGTTTATTACAATGTCCTCAATTAAAGATACACATATCTGCACTTATAACAGAGTGTATAATGAGATGTGTAATGTAGCTATTTCTGCAAAGAATTCTCACATTCAAACGATCCAATTAGAGTGCCTAGTAGACGGTGTTTGAGCCCTGGACCTTTCTAATGTGAGCTGAGATGCTACCCCCGAGGGATATCTAGGGCACCATATAGATAAGGAGGAGTGGTTTGGTATATGCATCAGGAGAAGTGGCGCTATTCTACTCTTGTGTGCATATCGATTGATTCTAGTCCATGAGTATCTGACGAAGCATGAAATTCTCTGCTACCACAGCATTCTGATTAAGGATCTCTCCCGGAATGTAAGCAATTAATAAGGGATCAACATCACCGAAACATAACTGTTACATACATAGCTCAGGCAAGTGTATTCGTGCTTTGGTGAATCAGTCATGGGGAAAATCAAATTGTATTTCTGCTGGGATTACACAACATAAATCTATTGGGCCATGTATCGCTTTAAAAATTAGTCTAGAAATCTGATGTGCTCCATTCACATGGCTTTCTCTACATCTCTGCAACAAATTATTGTTAAAAAGCTTATGCTTCTATTTACTTCATGCTAATTGAGAAAAATTAGCAGAAATAGTTTTATTTCTTGCTTGCTTGTAAGTAGAAGCGAAATAAGAGAGTACCATAGGTTAAAGTGATAGTCAGAAGTTGATTTCTATATGACTGAAGTTCCTTTATATGGACAGGAGTTGACAAATTCTGTATGAGAAAAGTATAAGTTCTTTTAAAGCTGAAGCCAAAAACAAGAAAATTCTCAAAAATGATCAACTCTACGAAAAAATGTAGATATATAATATAAATTGTGTGTTTTAACGAGCTCTACATTTTCTGTTACGTTAGCCTTTGTCCATCTCTTACGGTTTACTAGTTAAACAAAATTCTGCAAAATTCATCCAGAAAAAAGCTGGAGTGGAGTTTTCATCAGCCGCTGAGCCGAGGACGAGGAGATCGAACCACTGCTTTGGAGACCTTCCAGCATCCGAAGGACGAACCCCGCTACACCGTCCTTGTTTGCGCCCATCTTCATCAGCCTTTCGGGTCTCTCCCCTTCCTGTTAGGGATTACGTAAGTCGCAAAGGGCTACAATAACCTATGTGCAGTGCTATGCCGCAGTGGTTGGAGACCCCAATAACCAATTCTAATTTGGAAGAAGTCAACTGTCCAGAAAACTTCATGAGCTGATTACTATTTATATTGACACTTACATACAAGCATACGTTTTAAAATTTTTGCCGTCTTCCCATCTTCAGAAACTACAGCGGACAACTAAATATTCGGGATTCGAGGTGCAGGAAGCCTGGTATGGGTGCAGGATGTGAACGAAGCGAGCCCAGTAGCAAACCGGGTAGTTATAATTAGAATTTCATGATATAGGGGTATTAATGTGATGCACCTGTGAAATTTGGAAAATCCAGAATAGGTAAGATATCTTGTTGAAACTTATGCCAGTTATTATTAACAATATTACTGATATTTTGGCCATGTATCAAATTGCATGGTTATTTAAATAATAATGTTTTACTGTCTAAATATATTGTTCTAATAAAATAAACCACAAGATGCATTTTTAAAATATTCACATAAAATATCCAGTTTAACAGAAAATTAGTTTACAAATAGATCTGTAATATTATATTTTTCAAAATTAGCTCTTATTAGTGTAAAAAATTATTACTTTCTTACTCTCCAAAAACTCTTGATTTTTCAATAGTTAATAATTTATTTCTCAAAATTGTCACATTATTTTAAAAAAGTACATGGTTAGCTTTTGTAATATACTTTTGAGAGCAAGTATAAAAATGTTTAAGCAAATTGTTGAAAAATTGCATCGTATGGAACATTTTGTGTGTGGAAAATTGTTCGGAAAAAGTTTGCGAGAAAACAAACTTTAAAATGTCTAAGTAATTATTAATAAGTATGCGCCTACCCATTTATAGCTTTAGTTAATGAGTAGTTCAAGTGCCAAGCGGGGAAAATGATGCATTTTCTTAAAATTTAAAAGTCATATGATTTTATTATGGAATAAAATATAATTTTTCACATATTTTTGTCAAATTTCACAAAGCATCACCTTAAATTATAAAGTAACCCCGCTCACGGCCTATGTCTTATTCTCTCTTCCACCGCCATCCATCCAGATTTTAAACAGCTACTCCGCTCAAAAGCCTTGTACAGAGGAGACATTTCTTGTGCAAGAAATGGCGCAATAGAATGGTACAGCATCTTGCGCCACTGACTTGTATACCATCTAGCATAGATGTATGTATACATGGCACCACCTTAGTGACAATAAGTCTTAGGAAAATGGGACACAGAAATTGCATATAATATATGCTTATTTACAACTTACTAAAATTTCTACACACGTAATGGTATATTTGGTGTAAGCGACTAAAAAGAACTTTAGATAAAAAGTGTGTGGGGATATTTGGAAGGACAGACAGGCAAGTGAGAAAGGGTGTTGGAAAAGAGCTAGATTGAGAATTGAAGATATGGAAAGTCAGGAAATAATTGATAGTTTCAACTCCAAAAGTTCATTGCGTATATATACGGAACTTAAAACGATATTGAGGAGAGAAAATTATGTTGATGTTTGTAAAAAACAGCAAGAGAGGGCTTTTCATGGGCTAGGACAGGGGTGATGAGATTAAAAGGCTTAGGGGAAGGAGCAAACCAAGGTAAATGTATATTGTGGAAGAAGAAGTTTAAGGGGACCCGGTAAGGCAAATATGAGTAAAAATACAGGTTTTGGTTTTTTGTGTGTAAAAATACCAGAACATTTTCTGAGTAAAATGCTTCAATTTTTATCTCATATTCTAAGAATTTTTATAGAGTATTTACCAAGGGGCTGCATTTAGTGGGCGTGGTCCGTCAATTTATTGACATTTGTGTTTACTATGAACGAATTAGTATATTTTAATTTCTCGACTTTAGGAGGGAAATGTGGGAAATTTTTGAAATGGCCATACTGATTACTGATTTGTCATGGCAACCTAACCTAGCCAATTTGCTTTGGTAAACATCTTAGTTTGTAATTGATGTGATTGTGAATATTTTGTTGTTGTGTTTGGCTATTATATCAATTTGTTTACAATGCCACGACACAGTAATAGGGTTTTCAGAAAGCGGAAGAATGTTGGAAAACAAAAGATATCACTGCAAATAATGTTGACATTACAGATCCCCATGTCGATGTTGAAATAAACTGTAATGTAGTTAAAAGTAACAGTGATGATGTGAATTGTAACAGTTCTTCTAAAAAGAGACTGAACAACTATGGAGATGAATATAATAATTCATTGAAAGATCCTGATGAAAACAGTACTAATGAAATAATAAATATTCAGGTATTATCAGATATTCTTCATAACCATGTGCAGTTCAATTTTTGTGGCGGTGAATGTATTGAAAAGGTTAGCTCTAACTTTGAAACTCGATATCTCAAAACTACATTTTTACTTTCTCTATACGCACTATGTACATAGTGTATAGAGAATGTATTGCACTCCACCAAAAAATTCGATACCAGGATTTCACCGGAAATATATGTTTTAGGGTCCCCTGTATCCAAAAAAAAAGTGTTTTCAGAAAAAGGTCCGTGCGTGTGTGTGTCAGTGTGTCAGTGATCACGATAACTCAAAAATGAAAAGCCGGTAAAATACCAAACTTGGTATTTAAGTTTAGTATCTTCCGGGGATGCGACACGAAGATTTTGAGAAAAATCCCCCCCACTTCAAACCACCCTTTATATGGAACTTTTTCGAAAATTTTGATTTTCTAAAAAATGGCTCTAACGATTTTGATTAAAATATCGTGTATTAAAAATATTTACCTGACAAATAAAATGTATATTTTGAATTTTCTGGGAATAGCCTCTGAAGACTACTTTATTCTGAGTGAATTTTACGGAATTTTGCATAAGTGCTAAACCGTAAGAGAGAGACAAAAACTTACCAGACAAAAAATGTAGATCACATTAAAACGCACAATTTATGTTGTATACATTTTTCGTGGAGTTGACTGTTTTTGAGATATTCCTTGTTTTTGGTTTAAGCTATAAAAAGTTATATTTTCTCATACAGGACTTTGTGAACTCGTGTCCATACAAACAAAAGAACTTCAGTCACATAGCAACCAGCTTTTGACTATCACTTTAACCTATGGTACTTCCTTATTTCGCTTCCACTTACAAGGAGGCAAGAAATAAGACTATTTCTGCTAATTTTTTCTCGATTACCAGGAAGAAAATAGAAGCATAAGATTTTTAAAAATTTAATGCAGAGATATAGAGAAAGTCATGTGAATTGAACACATCAGATTGATACATATAGAACATTTTCTCAGAAACTGTTAAACATATAAAGTTCATACTTTCAGGATTATGTTAAAATAAATGATAAACATTTTAACAGGGCCATTTTAAAATTTATCTATCGTTTTGCAATTTTGAAGTGATTAGTATGATATGGAAAAAATTGACTCCTGCAAAAAAAATTATTTACTCTTCAAATAATTATTCTACCAAAAAAAAAACATGTTAAAGTGTGTACTAATGTCCATATAATATGCTGTAAAATTTGAAGTAGATACTATAAAAAGTTTCTGAGAAAATGTTCCTTGAAATTTTAAATTTTCACACTGTCATTATATGCCTTACTGGGTCCCCTTAATAATTATTGACATTTTAGAAAATTAGAAATAAAGAATAGAAAGGAGGTGAAAGGAAGAAGTAAATAGTTGCCGATAGCTAGATAACCACGGTGTTGGACGTTATGGGTCCTCAGAAATGCAACAACTCAGCGAAGTGAGAAAATGAGATGTAATGGGTATCATAGAAGTATTACAGATTTGTAGGCGTGAATTAAATACACTTAATGTTGGCCCGGATTTGCTCATTAAAGCTTAGAAAAAACGAAGCATACCTGTGCAAAAAGAAGTCAACTTTAACTACAATTTTGGAGGCAGGACTGCGCAAGCGGATCGGTAGAGTGTCTGTGGTGCAAAAGTTCTTGGGTGCGCTTCTTGATTATGAGCGGGAAATTTTATTATATATCCTATCCCCCCACCCTGACTGGTAGTATACTTTTACTTTCTCTACATGTACTATGTACATAGTGTATACAGAAGGTATTGTAATGCACCCAAAATTTTGATACCAAGATTTCACCGGAAATACATGTTTTGGGTCCCTCTCAATCAAAAAAAAAAAAAAAAAAATTGGACGTGTGTGTCTGTGGACATCATAGCTGAAAAACGAAAAGACCGTTAAATACCAAACTTGGTATTTAAGTTTAGCATCTTCCAAGGATGCGACACGAAGATTTTCAAGAAAATTCTCCGAATCCAAACTACCCTTCACATGGAAAAAGTTTTAAAAAATTTTAATTTCTTATAAATGGCTCTATTGATTTTGATTAAAATACCACATATTAAAGCCATTCTCATCCCAAATAAAATGTATATCTTGAATTTTCTGGGAATATCTTCTGAAGAACTCTTTATTCTGGATGGACTTTGCTGAATTTTGTATAACTAGTATACCGTAACAGATGTAGATCCCGTTAAAATACACAATTTATGTCATATACATTTTTTCGTTGAGTTTGCGTTTTTAGATATTCCTTGTTATTAGTTTCAATTGTAAAGTACGTATACTTTTCTTAGACAGGAAGTGCCCGTTTTGCTTTTGTTCTACTCCTGGCCAAGAAAAGAAGCAATTTGTAATGACAATCACATAACGACAGCTTTTAAAACATTTGACTATCCCTTTAGCATAACGCATTCCTTTAGTTCCCAGCTACGTATAAGGAACTAAGTAATGTTTATCTCGATTAGCATGGTACAGAAAAAAGAATAATATGTTGTAAGAAGTTTGTTTGAAGAACGGCTAGAGAAAGTCATGTGAGTGTAACACATCAGGTTTTTATTTTTCTTCTTTCAGTTCCAATCACTTTAAGAGAGGTACAGGATTTCCTGACTTTTGATCAGGCCTATATATATCACAGGATGGACTGCAGTCTGGTGCTGTGAATAAGTGAACAGCGGTGCTGTACCATTCCAGATAAATAAAACATCAGTCGTGAAACATTCACAAGGAATTCGCTTCACGCTTTGGCCAGTTTTACTGTTATTACTTTCAACTCAGAAATGGTGAAACATCCCAAGAACGGATCGTGTACTTTATTCACTAAGACACCTCGCATTGGGAAATAGATAAAATTGAATTTCTATTCCACCTACATCCGTGCACTAAGGTAATAGGATAAAGAGTGTTGAGAAAGAAATGAACAACCGAACAGTGGCCGGTAAATACGAGGGCTAGTTTTACTTTCTCTACACGTATTATGTACATAGTGTATAGAGAAGGTATTGCATTCCACCGAAAAATTTGATACCGAGATTACACGTTTTAGGGTCACCATCATAAAAAAAATTAGAAAAAGGTCCGAGTGCGTGTTTCCGTGTGTCTGTGAACACGATAACTCAAAAATGAAAAGTCAGAATACCAAACTTGATATTTAAGTTAAATATCTTCCAGGGATGCAACACGAAGATTTTGAAAAAAATATCCGCCACCCCAAACTACTCTTTACATGGACAAAATTTCGAAAATTTTGACTATCTCAAAAATGGTTCAAACGATTTATACTAAAATACTCTATATTAAAGATATTTGTACTACAAATAAAATGGATATCTTGAATTTTCTGGGAATAGCCTCTAAAGACCTCTTTATTCTAAGTGAATTTTGCTGACTTTTTGCGTAGCTGGTAAACCGTAAGAGATAGACAAAGAACTACTACACAACAAATACAGATCACTTTAAAACAAACAAATTATGTCATATATGTTTTTTCGTTGAATAGACCACTCCTGAGGTATTTGTTTCAGATTCAAAATACTTAAACTTTTCTCACATGGAAAGTTGTAAACTCCTGGCCCTGCATAGAAACTGATTTCACATGGAAACCAGCAAAAATTTGACTGTCGTTTTAGCCTAGTGTATTCCTTATATTCCTTCTATTTATAAACAAGCAAGTAATTAAGACAATTTCTGCTAATGTATCTGATTATCATAAAGTAGATAGAAGAATATCCTTTTTAACAATTGTTACAGCAATGTAAGAAAGTCATGTGAATGGAACACATCAGTTTTTTTTCAAGGTTGCGAAATTAAAACCACAGTGAAAATCAGATGAAGCTTTGCGCAGATGTATTGCGCAGTGTCTTTAATATGACCGTTGATCGCGTTGTACATGTAAGTGCGCAGTGAGCAATGTAATGTGATAGCTGACTTTAAAATTTCGGGAAACGACTCATACAATAGGTACAGAACTTGTGAACCGACGATTTTCTTGAATCGCCTGATCCACTCGCTGAACGCTTCATCATCGGTTGACATTCGCTTCTTTCCCTGACCGCCTGCATCATCAACGTCTGTACGCACTACTTCAAAGTTCCTGTACTATTACCGCACTTTGCTGTCATTCATGAATATTTCCGTTCACATTGCTCATTCGTAGCTGAATTTCAGCTGCGTTGCACCCCTATGCATGAAGAAATCGAATTATAACGCACTTCACAATTTGGCAGGCGACGCTCTTGTTCTAGGCATGTTTACTTGCTCACGGTTCACTTAAAGTTACGCCTTTTCAAGGCGCTTGTAGTCCCCCTGATGCTCTATGCTTGCGAAGTGTGGGGTATGGCAGCAGACTCCTGGCTTCTCTGGTTACAGCGGGTACAGAATAGAGGACTCCGGTCTATCTATTCTGTATGTCGACGTTTCCCTTTGAGGCTACTACATGAAGCTTCGGCCCTCCCATATGTGAAAGATGTTATCAGGCGCCGGGCTCAAAAATTCTACGCCAGATTGGGCGACCATGAGAACGCACTTGTCAGATCTCTGGGGGAGTACTTACCCTCTGAACGCCGAAAGAGGCGGTTCCGGGTTCCCCGCATGGCTTGTGGGCAGCCCCGGTAACAACGGCTTTAAACCAGCCAACAGCGTAATAGCTGAACAAAGCACTCCCCCCTCCCATTGGGAGACGTCTATCAAAATTTCACCACCATAATTAAATAAAATAAAACAAATAAACACCAGCGGAGCAGAGGAAAGGATGCTGCTCCTGAAAATGCAACCGCTCGAGGAGCCTACCAGCGCTACCTCCTTAACACCAACACTCGAAAACTCCAAAATAAAACCTCAACCTTCACCTCATTCCTGTGGTTAAACCCTTACCAGGGTAGGTACACAGCAACAACACCCAGGCTCACCACGAGCCTACCAGACACAGACACAGACACAGACACAGACACACACACACGCACACACACACACACGCACGCACGCACGCACGCACTTGCTCACTGCGCGCTTACAGCTGACTTGTACAACGTGACGCCATTAATGGTCATACCACATCATACTAAGGACGCTGCGCAATACATCTGCGCAAAGCTTCATCTGATTTTCACTGTGGTTTTAATTTCGCGACTGAACAAATAGCCCTCTTATATTGAGACAACGTACAAAAACCGGAATAAATGGTTTAGTGGTATTGTCGAATATTTCATAAGTTAACCTCTTAACACAGGCATGTCCAAAAGTAACTTTTGCGAGGTATTGACGTCACAACGTTGCTTTCACTCCAGTCCAGAAGGGGAACTACAATTGAGTCACGTATACCGCCATACGTACTACAGTGCTGTGTGTATGTGTGTGAGTGTGTTAGTCTGTAAACAACATTACTGAAAAACAAAAAGGTCTTAAACTTACTGTTCCAGTTCAACATCATTCCAGGATGCAACGCGAAGGTTTTCAAGAAAATCTACCCACTCCAAAGTATCCATTAAACGGAAAAGTTTTCGAAAATTTCGGTTTACTCAAAAATATATCAAATGATTCTGATTAAAATGTCATATAATTAAGATATTTTCATCATAAATAAAAATACATATCTTTAATTTTCTGGGAATAGCCTTTGAAACCTTCTTCATTCTGGATGACTTTTGTATAACCGGTAAACCCTAAGAAACAGGTAAAAACTTGCTATACAAAAATATAAACCATGTTAGTTTATTTATTTCTTTTATACTTCTTCTACATATACTATTCATATAGCAGGCAAAGAAGGTACTGTATTTCACCCAAAATTCGATGTAGAAATTTCACCGTGAATATACGTTTTGAGGTCTCCTGAGTCCAGAAAATACATTTTTAGAAAAAGGTGCATGAGTGTGTCTGTGGAGAGCACAACTCAAAAACAGAAATACCGTCAGATACCGCATTTTGTATTTAATTCAGTAGCTTTCAAGAGTGCGACAAGCATATTTTCAACCCCCCCCCCCCGCAAACTAAACTTTACAAGCAAGCCCGGCAAATATAACATATATAATGAAGTTATACATAATTTGCCTAATACAAGAGGTGGCCGTAATAGTTCTTGTATGAAATAAATGCTTAATATATAAACAAAATACGTTAAATACCAGCAGAGAAATTATTGCTGACATCAGAATGGGCCACAAACCCACCACTGCTCTTGAGTTGTAGCAGAACAAGTACGTTACTGCTCGCCACTGGAGAGCAGGGCGAGTGAGATCTTTCTCTCCCACTTGGATTTGTCACCATGCCTGGTTTATCATTTACCAATTATAGAGAATTATACAAGAGTTCTTCCGAATTAAGGACTTCACAGATTTTGCCCAGAAAATTTAAGATATATATTTTATTGGACATGTAAATATTTTAATGTATGGTATCTCAATCAAAATCAATGAAGCCATTTTCAAAACATCTGATATGTTCCATTTACATGACTTTCTCTATATCTCTGTAAATTATTATTGTTATAAGCTTATCTTTTATTTATTTCATGCTTATCGAGAAAAATTAGCAGCTATAGCCTTATTTCTTGCTTTATTGTAAGTAGAAGCGAAATAAGGGAGTACCATAGGTTAAAGTGAAAGTCAAAAGCTGGTTGCTATGTGACTGATGTTCCTTTGTTTGTATGGACAGGAGTTGACAAATTCCTGTATGAGAAAAGTATAAGTTTTTCAAAGCTGAAAAGAAGAAAAAGGAATATCTCAAAAACGACCAACTCCAAGAAAAACATATATACAACACAAATTGTGTATTTTAACGTGCTCTAAATTTTTGTGGGTTACGCTCTTGTCCATCTCTTACGGTTTAGTAGTTATGAAAAATTCATCCAGAATAAAGTAGTCTTCAGAGGCTATTCCCAGAAAGTTCAAAATATACATTTTATTTGTCAGGTAAATAACTTTAATATACGAAATTTTAATCAAAATCGTTAGCCATTTTTTAGAAAATTAAATTTTCGAAAAAAGTTTCATGTAAAGGGTAGTTTGGGGTAGGGGGATTTTTCTCAAAATCTTCGTGTCACATTCCTGGAAGATACTAAACTTAAATACCAAGTTTGGTATTTTACCGACTTTTCGTTTTTGAGTTATCGTGTTCACAGACACACGGACACACTGACACACACGGACCTTTTTCTGAAAATACTTTTTTTGGATACAGGGGACCCTAAAACATATATTTCCGGTGAAATCTCGGTATCGAATTTTTTGGTGGAGTGCAATACATTCTCTATACACTATGTACATAGTGAGTATAGAGAAAGTAAAAATCTAAAACGTTGATATATTTTTACTTTCGCTATACGTACTATGTATATAGTGTATAGAGAAGGTATTGTAATGCATAAAAATTCCGAGATTTCGCCGGAAATAAACGTTTTGACACCTTCTGAATCCAAAAAAAAGCATGTTTGGTAAAATGTCCATGTGCGTGTGTGTGTGTGTGTGTGTGTTAGTGTATCTGTGGACAGCATAGCTTAAAAACGAAAAGACCGTTAAATCCCTAACTTGGTATTTAAGTTCGATATCTTCCAAGGATATGACACGAATATTTTCAAAAAAATTCCCCACACTCCCAACTACCTTTACATGGAAAAAATTTAGAAATGTTTAACCTTTCTCAAAAATGGCTCTACGCTTTTGGTTAAATGTCTTATATTTAAAATATTTACGTGACAAAGAAAATGCATATCTTGAATTTCCTGGGAACAGCCTCTGAAGACCTCTTTATTCTGGATGATTTTGTATAACTGGTAAACCGTAAGAGATAAAAACTCATTACACAAAAATGTAGAGCTCGTTAAAACATCAATTTATGTTATGAGCATTTTCCCCTAGAGTTGTCCGTGTTTAAGGTAATCCTCGTTATTGATTTCAGTATTAAAATACTTAAAACTGTTCTCATACGGGAACTCGTCAACTCCTGACCACGCAAAGAAACGGATGCCGGTGAAATCTCGATATCGAATTCTTGGATTTTATATTTTATTTTATTTGTTTTTAAGTTTTAGGCAAATTGTACAATCCTACAGGAAAGAATTGCCTCATTGAGTCCCAAAATCTGTTCCATGAATCATTTCCTGGATCTTCCCTATTAACTTAAGTAGTACTTATTTTTTTCCAGGACAGGACAATAAAATAAGAAATGAAAAAGCGGATCAGTCCCAGCACATGGAGCTTGTTGCGGGATACCAGAATAATCAGGTTATTTAGGCATTTTCATACCGGTTTTGATTTCACTAGTACTAGGGTCGGCAGATAAGTCCCGGGCCTCTCAATGAAAACAGCATTTAATTTTTTTTTTTTGCTTTATTTCTCAACATAATCTCCAGAAAGGCTGATACATTTGTCATATCGGTGTTCTAATTTAACTAAACCATCTCTGTAGTGCGAATTATCAAGGTCCTCAAAACAGCTGTTTACCGCATCAATAACTTCCTCGTTGCTGTGAAATCTTCGCTCTCCAAGACATTTTTTGAGGTTTGGGAACAGGTGGTAGTTACTGGGTGCTAGATCTGGCAAATAGGGTGAATGTTCAAGCAATTCCAACTTTAATTCGCACATGTTTCCCATTGCAATGACTGAACGATGGGCCGCATCATTGTCCTGATAAAATAAAGTCTTTTTCGTTTCACCTCATCACTCAAACGTTGCAGTAAACTTGCGTAGTAGTCACCAGTGATAGCTTCATCCCTTTTACAAGTAAGCAATAAAAATATGCATCCCAGAAAACACTCACCATAACCTTGTTAGCTGACAAATTTGACTTTGCCATTTTTGGAGTTGGTTCACCTGACGCAGTCCACTGTTTTGACTTGATTTACTTTCTGGAGTGTAGTGATGTATTCAAGTTTCAGCCATGATAATAAACCGTCTCAAAAATTCACTGGGATTTTTACGGTAGAGCTCCACATTCTTAACAGAAACAGTTTTTCTTTGCATTTTTTGATCAGATGTCAACAAACGTGGCACCCATCTTGCACAGACTTTGTGAAAGCCCAAAACATTACTTAAAACATTACCTGCATGTTCTTTTGGTATGTTCACAGCCTCTGATATCTTAAACAACTTTAATCTGCGGTGATCCAGGATTAAACGATGAGTTTTTTTTCAATGATCTCTTCTACAGGGCGTCCAGAGCGAGGTTCATCACTATTATCGGCGAGAAACTTCCTTGTTATTGACACTTGTGGGGTGCGTCGTCTGCTGGTATGGGCTCGTCAGGTTGCTCACCAATCATAGTATAAGAATACATAACCGTCAGAGACGTGATGTCATCGGCGTTGCAATACCTACGTGGTAGAGTGGAAATTTACGCGCGCTATCTCAAGCATGACTGCTCAATTGTTTGCAATCTGATTGTTTGATTTCATTCTATGAAAAGTTCGGTAATGTTATACACGTGATTCCGTAAGGATTTACATTTATAATTGTTGCTAACTTTTATATATCACGGACATTGCTCTTCTTATCATCGTAGAAATACCATAAGTGACACTGTTATTTGAAAATGTGTTACATTCGTGATAAGTAAGTTGAGGTTACTTTAGCTGAAATAATAAAACTCTTCCGTTTAGTGAAATACAGGACCCAATGTCGAAAGGAATAGATGAGGTAACTAGTGAGAAATGGGGAAAAATAGTTCAACATTTGAGAGGTTATGTATGGAGAGGAAGCAGTGAAACGTGTGTCGCTGCACACGGACAGTGAGTAAATAGGGCAACAGCGAACCGAGAGGGTCACGTGTCACCAGAATGTCAATCACAAGGTAATTTCTCATTAATAATAGTGCACGTACGTCCCATTTTAAACTGTGCAACGCACCTTTTAATTATTGAATATGATGGGGCAGAGTCTTTCAGTGTACTGCCCATTTCCTCCTTGATTTCTTTAGGCGTTAAGCTTTTCAAATGGTAGTATTTAATCACTGCTCCTTTTTCCAAATCCTCCATTTTCGTGAAAACTCTAAAGTTGGCTGTCTTTCGAAAACTAAACAAGCTATTGACCTGTAACTATGTGTACAGCTAGTCTAGAGTTAAACTATACGATGCTATAATCTGTGTCAACTTAGTTCAGTCCTGGTGTCAACACATGGGAGGGAAGAGAGAGAGAGAGAGAGAGAGAGAGAGAGAGAGAGAGACAGAGATACTGAAGCAAAAGAGCGTTAGGCTGTTGATTGGTTCAGGGAAGATAATGGGTGTTAACTTTTTCTTGGATGCATATTGTAACAGCCTCCTAAAAGTACAGTACTGTAATAGTTTTCAGATCACTGCTCTACGCGAGTTAGTTTCAGAGAGAAAAGTATGCAAATGCTTCGATTCTTATAAAAGGTAATAGCCCGACATTTTATCCATATCCGACACATACCAAGTAGATGACTCTGGGTTCTGAATTCTGAAAGGAATATTTACAACAGACGTACACATTCTATAAAAAAAAACATATAGATTAGACAGAAGACCGGCGAAATTATATATTGACTTTAACTTATTACTGTTAAATAAAATGCAGCTAATTTATATTACTAAAGAACATTGGTATTATATACACAATAAGTTACAAGCCTGTACCAGACAGCTCTCTTAAACAACCGGTAATTCTCGAGATGAATGCCGATTAAGCTGTTATTGTTTATAATGCAGGGTCGCCTCTGATAATGTGTTATTTAAGACTATTTCCTGTACATCTCGCATGCCCAGGGGACTTGCTATATGCAGTTTAAAAGCAGTAAGCTTTTGATCATGGATGATTAGCCGTAATAAAATACAACCGAGGCAAGCCTTTAAAAAGTGTCGAGAGGCGAATGGTCGCGCATTGTTTCGCGGTGCTTAAAGAAAGAAACGCCGAATCGGCCATAAAGAATATCGAAAAAGAAACGGGAGATCTCCTTGGCGTTTCTGCATTTAGTGTGCATAGTGTTAGAATGGAACAGCAAGCATCCGAACGCCTAAGAACACCGGGAAAATCGCGTAAATATAAAAAACGTTCGGAGAAATACGACGATTTTGCGAAAAGTGCTATTCGCGGTAAAGTTTATGATTGTTTTCTCAGAAATGAACCATCGACTCTAAATAAAATTTTGCATGCACTACATTCTGACACAGAATTAACACACTTCTCAAAGTACTCTCCACAGGGTGCTGATATATATCGCTAGTGTTGCAAAACTTATGTGCACACGTGTACCGTTAACACGCGGCGAGTTGAGCCAGCTCCGCCTTGTTGTTGACATCAGGACTGAACTAACTTGACACAGACTTTACCGTCTAACTGGCCTGGTGGCGCCATCTCTGTGTGAGGCCCGGGACTTATCAACCGTCCCTCGTAGGATATGTATCCATATCCCATACATATTTCACCATGGTATTTCATATAGTTTCTGAGATAAAGGGTCATTAAGTTTGCACTTTTAACATTGGTGATATATGGTTTTAGTCTCTTTAATTATTAGAATTGGTTCACTATGGTAATCTTTCCCAAATAACGTTGGATAGGGACACTAGTGTATCTTTTGCGGATCTGTGTTCAGGTATACTGCGCACATACTCAAAAGTCGATCACCTTTTACGATGTACTAAACACAATATACAAAACAAAGTTCCGGGATGGGCGATATTTTTGGCAAGGGTTACTTACACAGACTGACACTGTTTGTAACATGAATCAATCTGGTGTGTTTGTTTCTTCTGGGCCACAGTTGGCAACAGTCCAGCCGTCCACTTAAAACAAACACCGCTGCAACACAATACCCCTATTGTGTCGGGTGTTTGCAAACAAAGACGGTTTAATGTGCAATATGTTCGCACTCAACGAGAATTGCCAAAAACAACTTTGCCCTTAGTTAAATATTTGTGTTACAGCATTGTTTTAGCATGGCACCTCTTCACTTCATAGTCGTGTGGTTTGATACTTCAACATCCCAGCTGTTGTGTTACATTCACCTGATATTTTCCCCCATTTTTTAACATTTTTACTTTCTCTACACTACTATGTACATAGTGTATATAGAAAGTATGCCATTCCACCCAAAAATTCGATACCGAGATTTCCCCGGAAATAGACGTTTTAGAGTACCCTGTATCCAAAAAAAATCTGATGCGTTCCATTCATATGACTTTCTCTACATCTCTACAACAAATTATTGTTAAAAAGCAAATGTTTCTTTTTACCTATGGACGGGAGTTGACGAGTTCTTGTATGAGAAAAGTACAAGGTCTTTAAAGCTGAAACAAAACACAAGGAATATCTAAACAACGATCACTACCACGAAAAAATGTATATAACATAAATTGTTTGTTTTAACGTGCTCTACATTTCTTTTCTGATAAGTTTTTGTCCATCTCTTACAGTTTAGCAGTTATGTAAAAATTTCACAAAATTCATCTAGAATAAACATGTCTTAAGAGGCTATTCCTAGAAACTTGAAGATAACATTTTATTTGACATGTAAATATCTTAAATATAAGAGATTTTAATCAAAATCGTTAGAGCTATTTTAGAAAAACAAAATGTTCAGAATTATTTCCATGTAAAGGGTAGTTGGGGGTGGAGGGATTTTCTTGAAAATCTGCATGTCGCATCCTTGGAAGATACCAAACTTAAATACCAAGTTTGGTGTTTAATGTTCTTCTTTCGGTTTTGAGCTATGCTGCCCACAGGCACACAAACATACATAGACACACACACACATACACACAGACACACAAACGGACATTTTTATAAAAATGCTTTTTTTTTTTTTTTTGGATTCGGAAGGTCCCAAAACATGTATTTCCGATGAAATCTGGTATCAATTTTTGGATGCAATAGAATATCTTGAAGCGTTTTCGTTATTGCACCATGTTAAAGAGCCAAAGTATGTAGCAGTTTAGCCCCTTGCTCAGATTTACGATGACGTTGGCGGTGCTACAAGATTCACTCCACTACCAGATGAGTAGATCTACTACCCTCAGCTAAACTCAGCATGCATGCTGGTTTGACTCTCTCGGGGTGGTAGTTTGGGGAGTGATCTTATAAAGTAATGCAAACACACGTTACGCTTATTTCAATTTATTGCCAACTAGAAGATGCGAGACAAGCACTTTGCTGTACAATCTGCTAAATTAAATAATCACTAGTAACTTCCTTAATCGATGACGCACACGTATTTTACTTAATAACCGTCTTTCTTTAACTTAGCTGTATCTAACTAAGTCTAGATGTGCTTAACTGACAAACTATTCATCACTAAGAGCACCGATAATTAACTAAGTATTGCTGAGTGTTGCGATGTTTAACTTGAATACCTCGATGTAACTAAACCACAGCCCCGGCGTACTGCAATCCTCTACTTATATAACAAAACTACTGACATGGCGACTTCTTTCCGATTGGTCGGAAAGACCGCGAACCTGGAGTTGATATTACCCAAAGTGCATCGTTTCCTACCCAAGATGCATCATAACGCCCACGTGACATGTGTTATATAATGGAAAAATACTCTTCTCTAAACTAAAAGGGTCTTTACCATCACTTGGTTCTCTATCGCACTCAACGCTACTCGTATAGAGGAAGTAATAAGAAAGGAGGAGGTTGCAGTCTACAGTGTGAAGAGAACTGAAGATGTGAATGCTTTCGTTAGGAACTAATATTTCAAAGTCTCTCAAACGTACTGCAATTAATGTTCTTACCTTGATTACGTGTTGAGCTTATTCAGCTCCATGCTGGGAATCCCTGTTTCAGCCCAGGGTTGTAACTCACTGCTGCCAAACATTAAGTACGTTATGGCTCCCACGAAATAGAAACCACATGTTACGTACAGAACAGAGGTCCATTCTTCCCGCGTACCCTGTAAACATATACCTCCTTTTATTTTTGTATACACTAGACATGTGTAGCTATAAAGAATATGACTAGTGTGCACACATAATAATTAAATTCCCCTGAAATGATATGATACAATGCATTTTTACTTTCTCTACACGTACTATGTACACAGTGTATACAGAAGGTTTTGCACTTCACCCAAAAATTCGATACCGATATTTCACCAGAAATATATGTTTTAGGGTTCCCTGTATCCAAAAACAGCATTTGCAGGAAAATGTCCGTGTGTGTATGTGTCCGTGTGTCTGTGAATACGATAACTCAACGAAAAGTCGGTAAAAAACGAAACCCGGTATTTAAGTTTAGTATTTTACAGGTTTGCGACACGAAGATTTTGAGAAAATATCCGCCCACCCCAAACTATCCATTACATGGAAAAATTTCGAGCATTTTTATTTTCTGAAAACTGGCTCTACCGATTTTGATTAAAATATCCTATATTAAAGATATTTAGCTGACAAATAAAATGTATATCTTGTATAACATTTTCAAACATTTCTCATACAGGAATTTGTCAACTCCTGTCCATATAAACAAAGGAACTTCGTCACATAGCAACCAAATTTTGACTATCACTTTAACCTATTGTACTCCGTTATTTCGCTTTTACTTTAAGGAAACAGGTAATAAGACTATTTCTGATAATTTTTTTCTCGATTAGCATGAAGTAAATAGAGGCATAAGCTTTTTAACAATTATTTGTTACAGAGATGTAGAGAAAGTCTTGTGAATGAAACACATAAGATTTTTTATTTCTCTACACGTAGATACTATGTAAATAGTGTATAGAGAAGGTATTGCACTCCATCCAAAAATTCGATACCGAGATTTCATTGGAAATATATGTTTAAGAGTCCCCTGTATCCAAAAAAAAAAAAAAAACCATTTGTAGATAAAGGTCCGTGTGTGTGTGTGTGTGTGTGTGTGTGTGTGTGTGTGTGTGTGTGTGTGTTTGTCTCACAAAACCACACAATTTATGTCCTTTACATTTTTGTCGTAAAGCTAATCGTTTCCGAGATATTGCTTGTCACTGGTTTCGATTTTAAACACTTATAGATACTTTTCTAAAACAGAAAGTTTACTTCTTTCCGTCTGAGAAAAGTTTAAGTACTTTAAATCTGAAACAAGTGACAAGAAATACCTCAGAAATGGTGAGTTCCACGAAAATAAAAACGTAAATGAAATAAATTTAGTTTTTAACGTGATCTACACTTTAGGTGTTGTAAGGTTTTGTCTATCTCTCACGGTTTACCAGTTACGCAAAATTCAACAATATTCATTCAGAATAAAAGGGTCTTTAGAATCTATTCCCATAAAATTCAAAATAAACATTTTATTTGCATTTTAAATATCTTTAGTATGCCGTATTTTAGTCAAAATCATTAGAACTATTTTTAAGAAAATCAAAATTTTCGAAATTTTTTCCATGGAAAAGGTTGTTTGCTGTGGGGGGGGATTTTTCTCAAAATTTTCATGTCGCATCCTTATAAGATACTTAATATAGATACCAAGTTTGGTATTTTACCGACTTATCGGTTTTGAGTTATCGTGTTCACAGTACACACGAACACACACATACACACACGGACCTTTTTCTAAAAATGCTTTTATTTTGGATACAGGAGACTCTACAACGTCTATTTCAGTTGAAATCTCGGTATCGAATTTTTGAGTGGAATACAATACCTTCTCTATACACTATGTACAAGGTACGTATAGGGAAAATAAAACATCTGATGTGTTTCATTCTCATAACTTTCTCTACATAACTGTGACAAATTATTGTTAAAAAGCATATTCTTCTATCTACTTTATGATAATCGAGAAAAACATTAGCAGAAATTGACTTAATTACTTGATTCCTTGTAAGTAGAAGCTATATAAGGGAATACACTAGATAAACCGAGTGTTAAATCTCTTAAAAACTGGTTGCCATGTGGATGAAATCCGTTTCTATGTAGGGCCAGGAGTTTACAACTTTACATGTGAAAAAAGTTTAAGTATTTTAAATCTCAAACAAATAAGGAGGAATATCCCAGAAATTATCAATTCAACTAAAGAAACGTATACGAATTATATTGTGTGTTTTAACGTGATCTACAGTTTTTGTGTGGTAAGTTTTTGTCGATCTCTTACGGTTTACCAGTTACTCAAAATTCAGCCAAATTAAAACAGAATAAAGAGGTCTTTAGATTCTATTCGCAGAAAATTCAAAATATACATTTTATTTACCATATAAACATCTTTAATATACCGCATTTTAATCAAAATCGTTAGAGCCATTTTGAGATAGTAAAAAATTTCGAATTTTTTTCCATGTAAAGAGTAGTTTTGGGTGGGGGGATTTTCTTGAAAATCTTCGTGTCGCATCCTTAGAAGATACCAATCTTAAATTCCAAGTTCGGTATTTTACCGACTTTTCATTTTTGAGTTACCGTGTTCATAGACTCCCGGACACACACATGGCCCTTTTTCTAAAAATATGCAGAGGACCCTAAAACGTTTATCTCGGAATCGAATTTTGGGTGGAATGCAATACCTTCTTTATACACTATGTACATAGTACGAGTGATAGTAAGTATTAGGTGAAAAGTTTGGAAGATTTTATTTGAGGTTTTCGTGTCAACTGAAAAGGGTTTCTCTTGAGGTAAGCATTTGAAGACTTACGTGTGGCGTGAGTATACCGACGAGAGTGGGTGCCAGGACCCCGGACAAGGAGCCCATTGTATTGGAGATGCCCGTCAACAGCCCTGCATAGCGAGGTGCCATATCCAAGTACGACATCAGGTAGCTGCCTGTGAAGCAAAGGTCGCTGACTCCTTGACCAATTGTCAGTAGCGCCACTGCCAGGTACTGTTGTGAGCAGTCTAGGAATGCCACCAACAGAATGGTTACTGCTGCCACCAAGCTGCCTGTGGAACAACACATTTAAACAAAATACAGTCATAGCTATTCTGGAATTTCTGGTTAAAATGTAATAATTTGTTAAAGCTGCGAAGCAGTTGCAATCGGTATTCTGTAACGTCGTAGCTACAACATATTGTTGAGAGGAAGAATATTAACAGGCCGACATTTTTACTTTCTCTATACGTACTATGTACATAGCGTATAGAGGAAGCATTAAACTCCACCCAAAAATTCGATACCGCGATTTCACTGGAAAAATGTTTTAAGACCCCCTGAAAAAACAAACACTTTCAGAAATAGGTCCGTGTGTCTGTCTATGTGTGTGTATGTGTGTGTGTGCGTGTGTATGTGTGTCTGTGGACAGTATAGCTCAAAAACGAAAAGACCGTTAAATACAAAACTTGGTATTTAGGTTTGGTATCTTCCAAGGATACGACACGAAGATTTTCAAGAAAATCCCCCTATTCCGAACTACACTTTACATGAAAAAAAGTTTCGAAAATTTTGATTTTCTAAAAAAATGACTTAACTATTTTGATTAAAATACCGTACATTAAAAATATTTACATCCCAAATAAAATGTATATCTTATCTAGGAATAGCTTTCTTCTGGATGAACTTTGTCGAATTTTGCTTAACTACTAAACTGTAAGAGATAGACAAAAAATTACTGCACAGAAAATGTAGATTTCGTCAAAACACACAATTTATGTCCTTTACATTTTTGTTGTGGCGGTAACCGTTTCCGAGATAGTCCTTGTTATTTGTTTACGTTGTGAATACTTAATATTTTTCTCAGACAGTAAGTGTCCGATTTTCTTGTGTTCTACTTCTGGCCAAGCAAAGAAGCGATTTGCAATGACAATCGCATAACGACAGCTTTTAAAACATTTGACTATCGGTTTAGCCTAGTGTATTCACTTATTTGCTTCCTACTTATAAGGAACTAAACAGTAAGAACATTCTACTAATGACTATCTCTATTAGCAAGGTGCAGAAAGAGTAGTAATCTTAGTAAGAAGTTTGCAGAACAGCTGACAGAGAAAGTCATGTGAGTGTAGCACATCAGATGTTTATTTTCGGAGCTGATAATATTTGATACTGGCTAAAAAATTGATGCACTCTTACCGATTCTTGATCTGGTAACTCAAAGAAATAAAAACACCGCAGTAGGTTGGTAAATAAAAATCTGGCGTGTTCCATTCACATGACTTTCTCCACATCTCTGTAACAAATTAATGTTAAAAAGTTTAACTTCTATCTACTTCATGCTAATTGAGATAAACAGCTGAAATGCTTTCTTGTAAACAAAGGGAACCAAGGGAATACACTAGGCTAAACGACTTTAAAAGCTGGTTGTCATGTGGATGAAATCCATTTCTAGGAGTTCACAAATTTCCACGTGGGAAAAGCTTTTAAGTATTTTAAAACTGAAACAAATAATCAGCAATATCTCATAAATAGTCCTTGTGAGTAGAAGGGGAAAATCTAATGTTTTCCATTCATATGATGTCTTCTACTGTTCGGTAAACAAACCTTTATTCACTGTTATTTACATCGTGCTAATCAAGATAAACATAAACAGAATTAGTCTTATTACTAGCTCCTTGTAAATAGATGGGAAATAATAAAATGCACAGGCTAAAGCTATAGTCTCACACTTTTAAAGCCAGTAGCTATGTGAAGCAATTGAAAACCCAATCTCCTTGCTTGTCAGGAATAAACAAACGAGAAGTCTTCCCGTTCCAGAAAAGTTCAAGTGGCTTAATTTTTTTTTATTAGAAAAAAATACGGTCCCGGAGGCTTGACAGGACTCCGGCGCTGTATTTCCTTTTCCTCTTTTCTCCAGTTTCCTACATTTTCTTGGTTGCCCTATTAATGTTTAACGTTTTCCTTTTACACATACATATACACATTTACAAACACAGAAACACCCATGCAATATCTCGAAAACAGTTAACTCTATACAAAATTCATACGACATAAATTGTGTGTTTTAATGAGATTTACATTCTTGTGTAGTAACTTATTGCATATCTCTTACGGTTTGCCAGTTATATAAAAGTCACCCAGAATAAAGAGGTCTCCAGAAAATACAAAACACAGTTTATTCAAAATTGTTACAGCCAGTCATTTTTGAAAAAATCAAACTTTTCTAAATGTTCCATTAAAAGGATAGTTGGGGTGGAGAGATTTTCTTGAAAATCTTCGTGTCGCATTCTTGAAAGATACTCAACTTAAATACCAAGTTTGATATTTAACCGACTTTTCATTTTTGAGCTATGCTGCCTACACACACACACACACACACACGTGCGCGCGCGCGCGCGCGCGCGGACCTTTCTCTAAAATGCTTTTCCTGGATTTAGGAGGTCCGAAAACATGTATTTCCGGTGAAATTTCGGTATCTAATTTTTCAGAGCATTACAATAGCTTCTCTATAGACTATGTACATAATACGTGTAGAGAGAATAATAAGGCAAACCAAAGGCTGTATATTTCGTGTGATGGAACTTGGAATAGTAATGTGCTTTAATATTCTGTTCTTACTGTCGCTGTGTTATTAAATTCCTGGTCCGAGCTGTTGCAAACACTATAGTTCTTTTTAGTGTCCCCAGCCACAGTGGAAATGTCGAAAGGTTATTTACTATGATTAATGTTCAGTGGAGCAAAGACAGGCAATTAAATATATACTCAGTGAAATCAATAATAACGGCTAAATTCTATTGCAAACACTAGATTGAATGGAATTTTACAACTCCTGTCAGGGAACAACAAATTGCTTTAAAATTATGTTCAACAATAAAGCATTTCTGATATACAAAAAACAAACAAAAAAGTCAGTTTAAAATGACTTTATCTATTCTCCAAATCTTTTCTTACAAAATATTATTCTTTATCTACAACATTCAATCAATATAAACAAGCATTAGCTGAAATGGTGTTATTACTTAATTACCTATAGAAGAGTAAGCAGAAGAAAATGTAAGTGAATACATCAGGCCAAAGTGATAGTAAAATTTTTAAAAGTTTTCGTTATGTGACTGCCAAGCATAAAACAAAAGAGATATGAAACAGGGGAGGACTACCCGCTGAGAAAAGTTTATTAATTTTAAAATTGAAAGCTTAACAGGGAATATTCGCAAATGGTTAAGCCTACGAAAAACACTATTTATGACGGAGATTGTGTGTTTCAATGAGATCTACAGTTATGTACAGTAAGTTTTGGTCTATCTTTGACGATTTAATAGTTATACAAAAGTCATTCAGTCTTTTAGTTTTAAACTATTCTGTCCAACACACACACACACGAGCTTTTTTCTAAAAATCTGATCTTCTCTATATCGCTATAACAAATTATTGTTTAAAAACAAATTCTTCTATCTACTTTATGATAATCGAGATAAACATTAGCATACATTGTCTTAATTATTTGCTTTCTTGTAAGTAGAAGGAAAACAAGGAAACATACTACACTAAAACGATAGTCAAATCTCTTAAAAACCGGTTGCCATGTGGTTGAAATCCGTTTCTATGAAGGGCCAAGAGATTACAACTTTCAATGTGAAAAAAGTTTAAGTATTTTAAATATGAAACAAATAACAATGGACATCTCAGAAATATGACATAAATAGTGCGTTTTAACGTGATCTTCATTTTTTGTGTAGTAAGTTTCTGTCTGTCTCTTACAGTCTGCAAATTTCAGCAAAATTCGTTCAGAATAAAGGGGTCTTTAGAGGATCTTCCCAGAAAATTCAAGATATACATTTTATTTGCCATGTAATATCTTTAATATAGGTATTTTAATAGAAAACCGTTAGAGCCCTTTTTGAGAAAAAAACTCGAATTTTTTTTCCATGTAAAGGCTAGTTTGGGGTGGGGGGATGTTTCTTAAAATCTTCATGTCGCATCCCTGGAAGATACTAAACTTCAATACCAAATTTGGCATTTTATCGACTTCTCGTTTTTGAGTTATCGTGTTCATAGACACACGGAAACACTGACACACACGGACCTTTTTCTGAAAATGCTTTCTTTTTATACAAGGTACCCTAAAACGTGTATTTCCGGTGAAATCTCGGTATCGAATTTTTGTGTGGAATGCAATACCTTCTCTATACACTATGTGCATAGTATGCGTAGAGAAAGTAAAAGTGCTAGAGAAAGTAAAAAAAGAACGAATGTAATGATCTAACATGTGAAGGTGAATGAAGCTACTATTTTTGAATGACACTGTAAAAAGAAGGCAGAAATATTGTAGAGTTGAAACGTATGAAGCTCAAAATAGTGTCCATTTAAATGAAATAAATTAAAGCAATACGCAGGGGAGCCTGCTAACTCTTTAACTTCGGTGAATCACAAAATGTCGCTGCATTTCTGGAATGTTTGAATTAATGAATACCATCTGAAGTTTTTCACTATAAGTTGATATACAAGCAAACAATTAAATCGAATTCACAACATGTAACACATACGTGCTATGTCAAATTATTGAGTCACCCACTGTGGTTTTAATGGTTACCATACTGACTTCAAATACCCAAGGTCGCGGGTTCAACCGGCGGAGGACGATGGATTCTTTCGGGTGTAAAAATCCTCAGCATGGCTTCCTTCGGAAGAGAAGTAAAGCTGTGGGTCCCGTGTCGTAGATTTACGGCATGTAAAAGAACCTCAAGCCTGGTAGAGAAGCCTCTGAGCAAAATTAAGCGGTCTTTCACGCAGAATTTAGAATGGGACGCTGAGAAACACATTACAATGTACATAGGGATAGAGAAGTATTGTATTCCACCCAAAAATTCGATACTGAGATTTCACCGGAAATATATGTTTTAGGGCCCCCAGTATCCAAAAAAGGCATTTTCACAAAAAGGTCCGTGTGTGTGTGTCCGTGTGTCCGTGTGTCTCTGAAAACGATAACTCAAAAACGAAAAGTCGGTAAAGCACCAAACTTGGTATTTAAGTTTAGTATCTTCCTGGGATGCGACACGAAGATTTTGAGAAAAAAACCCCACTCCAAACTACCCTTTACATGGAACTTTTTTCGATAATTTTGATTTTCTTAAAAATGGCTCTAACGATTTTGATTAAAATATCGTATATTAAAAATATTTAGTTGACAAATAATCTGTATATCTTGAATTTTCTGGGAATAGCTTCTAAAGACCTGTTTATTCTGGATGAAATTTTCTTAATTTAGCATAACTATTAAAGAGATAGATAAAAACTTACTATACAAAAAATGTAGGTCTTGTTAAAATACACAAGTTATGTCATGTACATTTTTCTCGTGGAGCTTACAGTTTTCGAGGTATTCATTGTTATTAGTTTCAGTTGTGAAGTACTTATACTTTTCTCAGACGGGAGTGTGCGGTTTTCATTTGTTCTACTCCTGGCCAAGAAAAGAAGCGATTTGTAACGACATTCGCGTAACGACAGCTTTTAAAACATTTGACTATGGGTTTAGCCTAGTGTGTTCCCCTATTTTTTCCTACTTAAAAGAAACTAAGTAATAAGAACATTGTGCTAATGAGTACCTAGATTAGCAAGGTGCAGAAAGAAGAATAATCTTATGTAAGAAGTTTGTAGAACAGCTAGAGAAAGTCATGTGAGTGTAACACATCATCTTTTTTTTTCAAGCTATTGCAACTTAAGGGGAGCTTCAAATATGCAATCTTACCAACGTTAAAATCTGACACATTATCTCAGCAACTATGTAAGTTAATGAGCTAAATTTTTAGCAATATATTCAGAAACACCTTTATTGTTGATTAATAAAAAATAGAATACTTCTGTCCAATAGAAGAAAAGGTATGATTCTTTTTTAAATCAAAGCTCTTTAAATGTTATTGAAAAATTATGATTTTTAAATTTAAAAAAATAACTAATCAATATAGATAGAACATTTTTCGTTGAAATAAAGCCTATTAGGTGCAGAAGTGTGGTAAAAGTCTTAGCGTTTAGTATCAATTCATTTCTGAGATAATGAGGTATTTGTATAGGCAATTTTACTTCTTCAGAAATTGTTTTAAAATTCAAAATAAATATGTAACCTAATTTTCTAAACAAAACTTCACAGTATTTCGAAACTCTTATATGAAAGAAATATGAGCGGGATGTCAAAGCTATTAATAGCTAAAGCAAAACTTTCCGATCAAAATATATATAAAGCTCTCTTCTCTAAAATTAATATTTAGAAACCTATTGATGTTTACCTGAATGTTCTAAAAAAACACTGATATGTTTCGTTCACATTACTTTCTCTACATCTTTGCAAGAAATTATTGTTAAAAACCTTATGCTTCTATTTACTTCATGCTAATCGAGAAACAATTAGCAGAAATAGTTTTCTTACTTGCTTCCTTGTGCGTAGAAGCGAAATAAGGGAATGCCATAGGTTAAAGTGAAAATACCTTTTCTGAAAATACCTTTTTCTGAAAATACTTTTTTTGGATACAGGGGACCCTAAAACATATATTTCCGGTGAAATCTCGTTATCAAATTTTTGGTGGAGTGCAATACCTTCTCTATACACTATGTACATAGTACGTGTACAGAAAGTAAAAATCTGTAACTTAACTTTCCAAACACAACTTTGCATTATTTCGAAACTCTCACATGAAGGAAATATGAGCAGGATGTTAATGCTGCAAATAGTTAAAGTGAAACTTTTTGATCAAAATAAAAAAAAAAAAAAAAAAAAAAAAAAAATCTCCTCCCTAACACTAATATTTGCAAACATATTGATGTTTTACCAAGTGATTGTACCATAATGTTCTAATAGAACTACTGCGCAGGATTATTTTCAACAATGTTTTTAAATTAATTACAATTGGCGTACCTCTATGAAAGTTATACCACAATGAGTCGGAGATACATGTTCATATACAATTAAAACATGAAAATAGGAAAAATTACGAAAATGCTATTTCGACTACCCTTAAGCTCAGGTGACTTTCCATTCCAGTCATTGGGCAAAATGCTTACTTTTATTGCGACAAGAGTTCACTGTGTGTGCTGGGTCAGTCTGAAACAAGGTTTACTCACTAGTGACTTCAAAAGCTGCTGATTTGTGGCTGAGCTACATTGTTGGGTTTTCCGATGCTGATTACAGCCTTCAATGATAGTGGAAAGATGCAAGTCTTACTGAAAGTAAGCCGTGTGTGGGCCACATAACACAGCTATACAAGAAACTCTGTGTTCTATTCACATGAAATTCTCTACATTCTCTATTGTCAAAATGCTTATGCTTCTATTTACTTCATGCTAATCATGAACAAATTAGAGAAATAGTCTTATCATTTGCTTCATTGTAACTTGGAGGGAAATAAGGTATACCACAGGTTAAAGTGATAATCAAAAGCTGGTTGCTATGTGACTGAAGCTCCTTTGTATGGACACGAGTTGACAGCTTCCCTTATATGTATTTTATAGGTGAAACTAATAACAAGGAATATCTCGAAAACTGCTAACTCCACGAAAAAAAAATATTTATGACATATATGGTGTGTTTTATCGTGAATTGCATTTTTGGGTAGTAAGTTTTTGTCTATCTCTTACGCTTTACCAGTTATGCAAATTCCGCAAAATTTATTCAGAATAAAGATGTTTACAGATGCTATTCCCAGAAAACTCAAAATATACATTTTTATTTGTCATGTAAATATCTTTAATACACGATATTTTAATCAAAATCATAGATCAATTTTTGAGAAAAAATTTGAAGGGTAGTTGGGAGTGGGGGGATTTTCTTGAAAATCTTCGTGTCGCATCCTTGGAAGATACTGAACATTAATACCAAGTTTGGTATTTAACGGACTTTTCTTTTTCAGCTATGCTCCCCAAAGACACACGCTCACTACACACACAGACGGAAATTTTTCTAAAAAATACTTTTTTTTTTCTTTTTTTGATTCAAGGGGTCTCAAAATATATATTTCCGTTGAAATGTCAGTATGGAATTTTTGGGTATAACGCAATACATTCTCCATACACTATGTACATACTACGTATAGAGAAATTAAAAAGTCTCATCTGTTGCTCAATGAGAAAAAAAACAAAAAAAAACAAAAGGGCACAAACAGCAGACCTCAAGACATGGTAACCAAGGTGATTCAAGAAAACAATCATTACCATTCGCGATGGAACATCTAAAGGGACCGTCTGTCGAATAACATACACCAATTTGGGTCCTGAAAGGCACCATGAAGCACGCGGACATGCCTAAAAGAGCGGCATATCAGAGAACGCTTCAGCAACGAAAGAAAACTCTATGAACTGCACCTGACAGGCAAAAAGTGGCAATGGGTGGTTTCTTTAGATGAAGCAAGAGTTAATCTAGATACAAAAACAAACCCGGGCAATTTATTACCATCATATGGCTAAAAAGGGACGTTCCAACTTTATTCGAGAGAACAAGGCAAATTTGGGAAAGGTAGAGTCAGACTGAAAAATTCAATGCCATAGCCGGGATTTGAACCACGGACCCCCCGGTCTCTAGCCGGTTGTTCTACTACTGAACTACCATGGCAACATGCCGGCAGAGCATTGAATTTCTCAACTGACTCGCATGTTTACCGTAAACCACAAGGTGATCTCAAATTATTTTGAGATGACAACCCCAATGGCGACTTACAACATTGTAAGTACTTAAGTCCCAGGATTCATACTTTAGCAAACCATTATGGTCAATTAAACCAAGAAAATTTTCCATGGTATTTATGACGGTTAGAGGTTACTGCTATCGGAGCAAACTTTCAGAGTTGCCAACAATGTAAAAGGTAATGCAGCCTACTATCAAAGGAATTTTATGGACCCAATTTTGATGAAGAGGTTGCCCGTTTGTGTGGTGAAGATGCCTCAAATGTTTGGATTCACATAGATAAAGTATCCAGTCACACTTTTCGACCCTGGCACCGGAAAGCCGAGGAAACTTCTCTGTGAAGTTACCAGATAACTCAACAGTGGATTTGGCCTGCTGACACAGTGCCTTGCGTCCTACCACAATTGAAGGACTTAGGAAAATCTGTCAGAAGGGATTAGCTAACATTCCCCTTACTATTCTTAGACGGAATCTTCTTCAATGGAAGTTGCGCTGCAAAGTCATGGTTAAATCCGTGGACTTCACATTGAACACAATGGGTAGTGGTGAAACAGCATAGGTAAGTAAAACCATCTGAGCTTAAGTGAGGTAACCCTCTGCTTTCGCAGTAAGCAAGTTCGGTTAGGATGTCGAATTATATAGATGCTAATATTTATATTATGATTAGGTACACGCTTTGGTGACATTCTATGACTCAAGATAAGAACATAATACACCTACACAGGTAGCACGGACTGTTTTATCTTCACAGCATGGGTGCAAATAAAACTGCGCTATTCAGACTAGATTAGCTAAAAACTCTAGAATTAAAGTTGCAAACTTTTACTTAATATGGATGCACGCTACTGTGAATATTTTAGATTTAGCCATAAATGACTCAGTAGAAGACGCGGAAGTAAGATAGGTCATGTTCCATTATTATTAATTACTTTCCTCAGTTGAGGGCTGTCATGTAGACAAAGTTGTTATTGTTAGGAGTCTTCAATCCTTGGATTGGTTTGCAGCGACTCTCCATTCAGATCTCTCTGCTTTCCGTTTGAGTTCTTCATATTTACTGCATTTCATATCTTCCATAATTTGTTTTATATATTGTGATCTTGCTCTTCCTTTGCCACTTCTTCCTTCTACCATACCTTCTATTATAATATTCAGTGTGCTCTGATGTCTTAATAAATGGCCTATTAATTTTGTTCTTCTTCTTTTAATTTGGTTCCAAATTCGATTTTCCGCTTCTGCTCTTTTATATACTTCTTCATTTTTAATTTTGTCACTCCATTTAATTTTTAGCATTTTCCTATAGCACCATGTTTCAAATGCTTCTATTCTCTTTCTTTCTGCTTTTAAAATTGTCCAAGTTTCACATCCATATAACATAATATTCCATACATATGTTTGTAATAAATTCTTCCTGGTTTCAAGGCAGGTTTGCAGTAAATAGCTGGTACTTTTTATTAAAAGCAAGTTTTGCGTGTTGTATTCTACTGGTTATTTCTGTTTTGCTCCTTCCATAAGCTGTTATTTTACTTCCTAGATATTGAAATATTTCGGTTTCTTCTAATAGTTGTCCATTTAGTTTAATTTTTGTGTTACTATTCCCTTTCTTCCTGCAAGTCATAATTTTTGTTTTTGATTTATTAATGTTTAAGTTGTAGTTGTTCCTTAATGTATTTTCTAATTTGTTTATGAATGTTTCTAAACCTTTCTTGTTCTCCATTAATATTGCAATATCATCTCCAAAGCGGAGCATATTGATTTTTATCCCCTGTATCTTTATTCCAGTGTCTATTTCTTCCGTGATTTCATTTAGTGCACTCTGTATGTATGCATTAAACAGTATTGGGGATAGTGAACATCCTTGTCTCACTCCTTTTCTTATATGGACTATTTCTTGGTTTCTCCCACAGTTTATAATTGCTTTTTCATCTTTATATAGATTCCATATAATCCTAAAATCTCTAAATTTAATTCCCAGGTTTCTAAGCACTCCAAACATTTTGATCCAATCCACATTATCAAATGCTTTCTCTATATATCTATGAAAGCAATATATGTTCTTTTATTCTTTCTTATCCTTTTTTCCAGTATTAGTCTCATTGCTAATATTGCTTCTCGTGTGCCTGTGTTCTTCCTAAATCCAAATTGATCATCAGTTATGCATGTATCTATTTTCTTTTCTATTCTATTATACATTATTTTTGTTAATATTTTGGATGCATGTGACATTAAACTTAGTGTACGGTATTGTTCACATTTTTAAGCATTTGCTTTTTTTTGGGATTGGTATAATTTTACACATTTTAAAATCTTCTGGTAGTATTCCAGTTTCATATATATCAAATGTGAGTTCATAGAGTGTCTTGTGTAGTTCTTCATTTGCATTCTTCAATAGTTTTCCAGGAATCCCATCCTCCGCAGGTGCTTTTCCATCTCTTTGATTGTTTAGAGCCTGTTCGAATTCTTCTTTTAGTATTGGGTCTCCTCTCTCAACCTCTACTTCATCTATGATTTCTTTTAGCTCTTCTATTTCATGTCCTTTATACAAATTCTCTATACACTCTTTCCATCTTTTTACTTTAATCTTATCATCATCAATTAATTTTCCTTCTCTGTCTCTTAGTTTGTTCCCTTGTGTTTTACGTTCAATAAAAAGTTTTTAATTTCTTTATATGCTGTTTCTAATTTTCCTTTCTTGAATTCTTCATCTATTATTTCCATATTTCCTTTTAAAAATACTTCCTTCCTTTCTCTAATTTCTCTATTTATTTTGTTTCGTAGTGCTTTGTATTTTATTGATGCTTCTGGGTCCTTTGAATTTTTTAGCTTTCTGCGTTCATTGATCATTTTTATAATGTCATCTGTGATCCATTCTTTTTTATTTGTTATTGTGTTAGTATTAATAATTTCTTCAGCTACTTTTCCTATTTTTGTTTTGATCAGTTCCCAACTTGAATTTGTGTCTTGTGGTTTAATTTCTATATGTTCATTATTTTTGTTTTTATATTCTTGTAGCGTTTGTTCATCTTTTAGCTTTCTAATATTCCATTTCTTCCTATTACTTTTAATTAGTTTCTTAAATTTTAATAGAGTTTTCATCATTATCATATTACGTCCGCTCCTGGATAGCTCTTACTATCTTTCACTTGATTCCGAAATCTTTGTTTTGTCAAGATATAATCTATTTGATATCTGTTTATATCTCCTGGCATTTTCCATGTGTATCTCCTTCTTACATGATTAAATAATGTGTTAGTTATTACTAACTTGTTTTTTGCACAACATTCTATTAATCGTTCTCCTCTTCTATTACGTGTGCCTAATCCAAATTTTCCTACTATGTTTTACTTCCACTTCACCTACCTACGCTTTCCAATCTTCCATTATTATTAAGTTTTCATCACCTTTAATTTATTTAGTTAGTTCTTCAATATGTGCGTACATTTGTTCAATTTCTTCATCCTCATGTCCTGATGTAGGCATATATACTTGTATAATAATAGTGTCTACGGGTTTGGTTTCTATTCTTACTAGAATTATCCTCCCATTATATTGGATGTATCCTTTTACTCTTTTTCCCATTTCTTTGTTTAGTATTATTCCCACTCCTGCTATCTTTGGTTTATCTTTTTCGGTTCCTGTATGAATTATTCTGTAATCTCCACTCCAGAAATCTCCTGTTTCTGGCAATTTCATTTCAGCTATTCCTAGAATATCTATTTTCATTCTTTCCATTTCAAGTTTTAGATTATGTAGTTTTCAACTGGATAGTGATCTTACATTCCATGTTGCAATATACTTCATTGCTCTCTTGTTGACCCGCTCCGGAGATCCGATTGCGGGCCTATTTTACCTCCGGATATTTTAACATGAGAAGGCTTCATATCATAGTTCGCTGATTCTTGAGAATTTTATGTGGTGGTTTCTCGCAGTTTTACTGCCATTCAAGTCAGTAGACAAAGTATAAGTACACAATTGACATTTTTACTTTTTCTATACGCACTATGTACATAGTGTATAGAGAAGGTATTGCACTCCACCAAGAAATTCGATACCGAGATTTCACCGGAAATATATGTTTTAGGATCCCCAATATCCAAAAGAAGCATTTCATAAAAAGTCCGTGTGTGTGTCCGTGTGTCTGTGAACACGATAACTTGGTATTTAAGTTTAGTATTTTCCAGGGATTCGACACGAAGATTTTGAAAAACTACCCTTTACATGGAACTTTTTTCGAAAATTTTGATTTTCTCAAAAATGGCTCTAACGGTTTTAATTAAAATTTCGTATATTAAACATATTTACCTGACAAATAAAATGTATATCTTGAATTTTCTGGGACTAGCCTCTGTAGAGTAGTTTATTCTGGATGAATTTTACTGAATTTTGAATAACTGCTAAACCGTAAGAGATGGACAAAAACTTACTACTCAAAAAATGGAGAGCACGTTAAAACACACAATTTATGTTATATACATTTTTTTCGTTGAGTTAGTCTTTTGAGACAATCCTTACATTTGGTTTCTGTTATGAAAAAATTATATTTTTCTCATAAAGGAACTTGTCAACTCCGATTCATATAAACAAAGAAACTTCATTGACATAGTAACTAGCTTTTGACTATCACTTTAACGTATGGTAGTTCCTTATTTCGCTTCTACTTACAAGGAAGCGAGTAATAAGACTATTTCTGCTAATGTTTTCTGATTAGCATGAAGTAAATAGAAGTATAAGCTTTTTAAGAATAATTTGTTGCAGGGACATAGAGAAAGTCATGTGAATGGTACACATCAGATTTTTTAAAAATAATTTACAATGATAAAAATACATACTAAGTACAGGTAACATGTAAAATTAGAAATGATAAACTTCAAATCTAATACAAATAGCACATACAAATTTTGACATACTAACCCAACATTATTAGTTTCAAAATTAATTAACAAAATTTAATGAATTTACATAGCATCAGCATTAAAATGAATACAAATGATTTATCAGGATGAGAATGGATACTCTGATAGTCATGATCGTTATTGTATGCCGTAGGCGTTTATCCAGACTATAATTTATCCTAAATTGGTGTAACTTTTTGGGTATTGTCCCTCTGCCCTCTATCATTAATCCGGTGACTGATATATCTTTAAGATTATATTTGTCCTTGTAAAGGGGAATGGTAGATTCATAAATTTCCTTTTTTTTTTTTTCTGTGTCCACTTCTTCAGGCTGTTCAAAGTGGGACTCAAAGCGAACAGTAGGATTGAGGATCATTCCGCTACCATCAGATGTCTTATAAGCAAGGATGTCGACTCGCCTGTTGCTAGCACTGTTAGACAAACCATGCACTTCCTCATGGACCTCAAAACCTTTTTGTTTCATGCTTGTTACATTCAAGCTCCTGGTTTTGTTTCGCAGTACCTCTCCATAAGGGCAGCCACCCAGAACATGTGCAAGTGTTTCGTGCTCCCTGCCACAGCGGCGGGGACTACCCGATAAGGAAAGTACAGCAATAACTCCAGCCGTCTCTCCATTCGGAGCAGGAAAGTCCGCGATGATCTCTGGTCCACTTATTTGCAGGTATATAGTCGCTGATGACGCTGTTTACGGGATGAAACGAAATGGTCATCTTATTCTATGCTCTCTGACTTCCAGGTCAACCAATATGTGCGCGTAATTCCCCCCTTAATGCCACTGAGCTCCACAGGTTCGCCTTGTCCCCTATACTTAGCCGCCTGCAAACAATACAGCTCTTGCCGAAGACCCGGTAAGAGCTGTAGTGTTTGCAGGTGCCGGTCCCCATGGCCGCGCTCGCTAAAGCGTCTCGCTTTGGTGCTTCGTGGGCAGGGGATCGTGGGTTCGAGTCCCGCCTTGGGCATGGGTGTTATATGTTTGTGTAAAGGAACAGTAAAACCAGTAAGCATACAGTAATCATACAGTAAACTTAGGGGGGGGGGGATATAAACGGGGATATAGCGCCGGAGTCCTGATCAGACTCCGGTACAGTTAAAAAAAAAGTCCACTACACAAGACCAGAAAGGAATCAACACGAAATGTATAAAAGTATACGTTATTTACATAGTAGCGGAGACTTGCTACCATATTAAGAAGGCACTCCTCGCAGTATGTTCTTTTTTTACTTTCTCTACACGTACTATGTACATAGTGTATAGAGAAGATATTTTATTGCACCCAAAAATTCGATACATGTATTGGGTCCCCCTGAATCAAAAAAAAAAAAAAATTAGAAATATGTCCCTATGTGTGTCTGTGTGTTTGTGGGCAGCATAACTCCAAAACGAAAAGTCCGTTAAATACCAAACTTGATATTTAAGTTCAGTATCTTCCAAGGATGCGACATGACGATTTTTAAGAAAATCCCTCCACTCTAAACTAAAAAAATCTAAAATCTTTATTTTCTCAAAAATGACTATAACAATGTAGATTAAAAGGTTTCAAGATATTTACATGACAAATAAAATGTACATCTTGAATTTTCTGGGAATAGCCTATGAAGACCTCTTTATTTTGGATGATTTTATTGAATTTTGCATAGCTGGTAAACCGTAAGAGATAGACTAAAATTTACTTCACAATCAATGTAGATCTCGTTAAAACACACAGCTTAAGTCATATACTGTTTTTTTATAGAGTTGGCCGTTTTCGAGTAATTCCTTGTTATTGATTTCAGTTTTAAAATATTTTTCTCATACAAGAACTTGCCACGCAAAGAAACGGGTTTCAATCCCATAGCAATCACTTTTTAAACATTTGACTGTCGGTTTAGTCTAAGTATTTACTTGTTTTCCTTCCAATTATAAGGAACTAAGTAAAAAGACTATTTTTGCTAATGTTTTAGCATCAAACAGCTTACAATAATTTGTTACAGAGATGTAAGGAAAGTCATATGAATGGAGACCATCAGATTTTTTTAAACCACTGTACTTTCTTGAACCTAAATAATAATTACTATTATATAAAATTAACACATCGTTACTAGTGGTCTTGAAAAATTCCTCGGTATGATTTGAAATAGTTTATACGCTTTTAATGAAAATGCCATTGAGATGTTTTACTATCCCTGATGTTGGCAGTTGGATTGTCTATTAGAACAATGTGGGCTGCAATTCTTATATTTTTGTCTACAATAAATAGGTAGTTGGAGGAAATATTTATAAGAAAAATATTCTGAGGAAAAATGTCTATGTATTCTTTACGTACCGATTGTGTGGTTGATCTTGCGAAGTCGTGTTAGCGACAATCCAGACCATCTTAGTACGCGAGCAAAACACGTGGATATCAGCACACGAACAGCCAGCATCCCAACATACGGCAGTGCTGACAGTAGGCCATTCTGAAAAAATAAATAATGTTGTTCATATCTAACACCCGCTCTAAGGAAATCATCAACTTTTCAAAGCATACAGAAATCTCTGTGGAGTGCATGATCTTGCAAGAAATATTTATTTACTTATTTAAACACGACCTAGTTCCTAATTGTATATACAATAAAAAGACTCAAACACAAATAAATAGACATGCATATACCAGCTGACTCAACAGTGTCATATTTCACGAGTGCAGATATCCCTTCGCGTCAAAAGAACTGCGGAACTCAACGGGCCTATTTCAAGTTAAAACCGGTCAGTGGGGAACTGGCGTTTATCCCTCGCTGCTTATCAGTGCATATAGTAAAGGGTTGCGCTTATTAAGAGTGGTAAAACGAAGTTTGCTCATACCAGTTCCTTGATGATGGTTTTAAATTGAAACAGCCCCGTTTAGTTTCGCAACTCTTTTAACGCACGAAGGGTTATCTACACACGTCAATTACCAGGTACTTGGGCCACCTACTACATACATACATACATACATACATACATACATACATACATACATACATACATACATACATACATACATACATACATACATACATACATACATACATACATACATACATACATACATACATACATACATACATACATACATACATACATACATACATACATACATACATACATACATACATACATACATACATACATACATACATACATACATACATACATACATACATACATACATACATACATACATACATACATACATACATACATACATACATACATACATACATACATACATACATACATACATACATACATACATACATACATACATACATACATACATACATACATACATACATACATACATACATACATACATACATACATACATACATACATACATACATACATACATACATACATACATACATACATACATACATACATACATACATACATACATACATACATACATACATACATACATACATACATACATACATACATACATACATACATACATACATACATACATACATACATACATACATACATACATACATACATACATACATACATACATACATACATACATACATACATACATACATACATACATACATACATACATACATACATACATACATACATACATACATACATACATACATACATACATACATACATACATACATACATACATACATACATACATACATACATACATACATACATACATACATACATACATACATACATACATACATACATACATACATACATACATACATACATACATACATACATACATACATACATACATACATACATACATACATACATACATACATACATACATACATACATACATACATACATACATACATACATACATACATACATACATACATACATACATACATACATACATACATACATACATACATACATACATACATACATACATACATACATACATACATACATACATACATACATACATACATACATACATACATACATACATACATACATACATACATACATACATACATACATACATACATACATACATACATACATACATACATACATACATACATACATACATACATACATACATACATACATACATACATACATACATACATACATACATACATACATACATACATACATACATACATACATACATACATACATACATACATACATACATACATACATACATACAAACATACATACATACATACATACATACATACACACATACACACATACACACATACACACATACACACATACACACATACACACATACATACACATAAATACATACATATGCAGACTCATATACATACGCAAACTTAAATATGGATACTTAATATATTTAAACAAGTGGTTTATAAAGTCCCATTTAAATGTACAATAGTTGAGGAAAAAATCTGATACTTTCTCATAAACAAAGTTTCCTTAAAAAAGATTATTGTTTTATCTACTTCGAGATACGCCTTAGAGAAATGACTTTAATCTTCCTTGTAAGTGGAATGCACTAAATCAAAGCGACAGTCAAATGTTTTAAAGGCTGGTCGCTCTGAGATGCTATAGAAATTCGTTTCCCTTTTGCATTCCCAGCAGTAAAACACAAGAGATGAAATGAAAATTGACTTTCTGCTTGAGAAACTTCTAAGTAGTTTATAATTGAAATCAATAACAAGGAATATCTCGGAAACAGTCAACTCTACAAAAAATTTATATGACATAAATTGTGTGTTTTAATGAGTTTTACATATTTTGTCTGGAAAACTTTTGTCTGTAACGGTTTAAGAGTTATACAAAATAATTTAGAATGAATAGGTCTTCAGAGACTATTTCTAGGAAATTCAATATTTAAATTCGTTTGTCATGAACACATTTTTAAAATGTGGCATTTTAATTAGAATCGTTAGAGCCTTTTTTGAGAAAATCAAAACTTTTCTAAAAATGTTCCATGCAAAGAGTAGTTGGGGAGGGGGAGGAATTTTCTGAAAAATCTTCCTGTGTATCTATCCTTAGAAAATGTCGTTTCGAAATCGGCTTAACCTCCCCGTATTTTTAGGATTGACAAGCCAATGCCTAAGGGTCAGATGCCTATCGGCCAACGGCACGAAACACAGAATAGAAAACATGTTACAAGGGGACAGGCAGGAACATGAGGAAGTGTATGATATGAAATGATAATTGAAAAGATGATGATGGAGCAATTGATGGAATGAGTGGCGGAGGAAACCGGAGGACCCGGATAAAAACCGCCCAGACGCCGCTTCGTCCACCACGAATCCCAAATGTGGGGCGTTTGCGATCGAGCCTGGGCCGCCTAGATGGGAGGCGATTGGTCTGACCCCTCACTCACGGCGCCCCCATGTTCTTTAGAAAATACTGAACTCAAATACTAAGTTTAGTAATAAACGAATTTTCGTTTTTGAGCCATGTTGCTTTAGGACATACAACCACAAACACAGACATGAATATTTTTCTAAAAATGTTCTTTTTTAAACAGGGGGTCTCAAACCACTTATTATCGTGAAATCTTGTATCGAATTCTTGAGTGGAATACATGCCTTCTCTATCTATTATATACGTTGAACGTAAATGTTAAGAAGGCAAAAATCAAAAAGACATTTAACCAAAAAAAATTATAATTTGTTCCATTCACACGACTTTCTCTAGCTGCTCCACAAACAAACTTTTCTTACAAAAGTTTACTCTTTTATCTACATCATCCTAATCAAGATAAACATTATCAGAATGTATTTTTACTTGCTTCTTTGTAACTAGAAGCAAAATAAGGGAGTACACTGGGCTAAAACTAAAGTCAATATTTTAAAAGCCGTCGCTAAGTAAAACAATTGATATTCGGTTCTCTTTATTGCTAAGAGTAAACAGAAGAAAGACGAAAAGAAACATAGACTTCCCGTTTGAGAAAAGTTAAGTAGTTTAAAACGGAAACCATTAAAACCAATAACTTGGAATGAAACGAAAATGATTAACTCTACAAAAAAAAAAAAAAAAAAAAAAAAAAAGTATAGGACATAAATTGTGTGTTTTAATGTTTTTGGTAGTGTTTAGCTTCCCCTTTTACTACTTGTGGCGATGGCGGGGGAAACCGGAGTACCCGGAGAAAACCCGCACCTGTGCCGCTTTGTCCACCACAAATCTCACATGCGATCGCTTGGGATCAAACCCGGGCCGTCTAGGTGAGAGGAGAGTGGTCTAACCACTCGGCCACGGCGTGGCTTATGTGTGTTTTAATGAGATCTACAGTTTTGTTTAGAAAGTTTTTATCTATCTCTTACGGTTTACCAGTCATGTAAAAGTTATACATAAGTGATCCAGATTGAAGACGTCTTCAGAGCTATTCTCAGGAAATACAAGATACACATTTCTTTTGTCATGAAAATATCTCAAACATTTGGTATTTTAATCAAAATTGTTAGAGCATTTTTGAGAAAATAAAATTTTCAAAAAGTGTTCCATATAAAGGGTATTTGGAGGTGTGAGGATTTCTTGAAAACCTTTTATGTCTCATCCTTGTAAAATAACTTATTGTTATTTAGCCGACTTTTCTTTTTGGACTTTGCTACCTTTAGACTCAAATACACACAGACATATTTACAAAAATCGAATGTATTCCATTCAAATGTTTCTCTACATCTGTGTAACAAATTATTGTTAATGAGCTTATACTATTTCATGCCAATCGAGATAAACATTAGCAGAAATGGTCTTATTACTTAGTTTCTTTATAAGTAGAAGGGAAACAAGGGAATACACTGGACTAAACCGACAGTCAAATGTTTTAAAATGTGGTTGCTATGGGATTGAAATCCAATTCTTGCGTGGGCAGGTGTTGACAGATTCCTGTATAGGAGAAGTTTAAATATTTTAAAACGGAAACTAATAACAAGATATATCACGAAAATATTTTTTTATAGTGTTTAACGCCCGTTTTACTATTTGTGGCCCCGCACACTGCAATGACGGTAATGAAGACGGACTCCGGTGGAATGCGATGGCTGGGGAAACAGGAGAACCCGGAGAAAACCCGTCCCTGCTCCACTTTGTCCACAACAAATCTCACATGCCGTCGCTTGGGGAAATGGCCAACTCCACGAAAAAAAAAATTACATGGCATAAATTGTGTTTAAAGGGGATCTACGTTTTTGTGTAGCAAGCTTTTGTTTATCTTTTACGGTTTGCCAGTTAGGCACAGTTCAGTAAAATTCGTCAACAATAAAGAGGTACTCAGAGTCTATTCCCCTAAAATTTAAGATATCCATTTCATTTGCCATGTAAATATTTTAATATACAGTATTTTAATCAAAATCGTCAGAGTCATTTTTCAAAGAACCAACATTTTCGGATTTTATCCAATGTAAAGAGTAGTTTGTGGTGTCTTTTTTTTTAAATCTTCGTGTTGCATCCTTGGAAGACACTGAACGTAAATATCAAGTTTGGTATTTAACGCAGTTTTTGTTTTTGAGCTATGACTATTTATTATAGTTTATTTCATTGCCATTTAAACTATGGTATTTTGCTCTGGGGTAGCAGTGGGGAAGCCAATCAAGTATTTTTGCTCCAGAAGAATGCTCTCTCGTGTAATAGCCAAATTTCTAAGCAGGTACCAAAAAACGTAGAACAAAAAGGAAGACACTCCCAATACATGTTAGGTTGATATATGTAAGTGTTTTATTTTTAAGTGTTTACTTTTTGTTTCTTTGTTAGAAACAACTTACATGTCAAGAAATAGTGTATTTACTGCGTACGTGCTCAACGCGCTTAGTAAACAGCACCGCCAGCCGGCTAACAACCGCGAAATCTTTCCTGCTCTATGCTAGTCACCCACTACAGTGGGTATGTAGGAGGTTGAAGCAGCAGCCATAACTTGAAAACGTTGGTTCTTTGTTATGGCTAGAGACAAGCCAACTATGAAGACTAAAGTATAACACACAAAGAAATAAAATGGCAAGTTAACACCATTGCCAATGAACAAAGGAACTTCAGTCACATATCAATCGACTTATTACTAATACTTTAGCCTATTTTACTCCCTTATTTATCCCTCTACTTGCATGGAAGCAAGTAATAAGACCATTTCTGCTATTTTTTTCTCGATTAGCACGAAGTAAAAGAAGCATAAGCTCTTTAACAATAATTTGTTGCAGAGATGTGGAGAAAGTCATGTGAATGGATGACATCAGATTTTTATTAGTATCATTGTCCATGTTAAGGAACTAATAGCCTTGCTTGAGAGGTTAAAATCTCATGCCATTCTTTTGGTTTGATGATAATGAGGATGTTGTTGTTAGGAATAATCAAATGAAATCAATTGAGCCACTAAAGTGTGTTACTGAGCATGTTTTATGTTCTCTGTAACTGTTAAGGGGACCTTGCACTAGGATTAATAAATTCTACAAATTTCAAGAAATTTAGTTTTTACCACAGGTATGCTCAGCCCAATGATAGCGTCAAACAAACTTTTGTGCTCTTACTTCTGTATAATATTCAAGGAAATTACTCATATTTTTAAAATGACATTAACAGCGTAAATTTCCCCACATGGCAACATTTTGGAATTTATATTTTTAAATTGTTCTTCTTCCAAATATGTATTTAAATCAAACATTACATTTTGTGTAACAGAAAAGCATTTGCACTAAAATCATAATGATGTAATTCTTTTAATTTTCTAAAGCAATGCAACAGTTTATTAAATGATTAAAACCCTAAATGCAAAACTAATTTGGTATTAAGGAGAGGCCGTTTAACATTCTTCATCAACCTTCAAGGAATGTATACTAAAAATGTGGACAAAAATGAGCTAGAAATAGACAATGAAGAGCTTTTAACTACTGTGTCCCATTCTATACTGGGTGTGAAGGACCGCTTAATTTTGCTCAGAGGTCTCTTTATCAGCCTAAGGTTCTTACACGTGCCTAAGTCTACGACACGGGACCGACGCTCTACTTCTCTTCCGAAGGAAGCCATTTTACGCCCGAAAAAATCCATCGCCCTCCTTCGGGTTTGAACCCGTGTTCTTGGGTATAAGAAGCTAATCACTACACCAGGGAGAGCTACTTTGTGTTCATATTTGATAATAAAATATCAAATGAAATACACACTAAATGGAGTGTTTAGATTATTATCATAACTACAAGCTCTAAACATTAGAGAATCAGAATTTAATTTAGTCTAGCTTTTATGAACATTTAAGTTCAGAATAAGACGTTTAAATTAGCATAAATAGCTTGTGAATTTTCATTTAAATTTATTTTATCACATTCTTGGTTTCTATCGCTGGCGTCACTTTAAAAAGTTGACAAATTCCCGTATAAGAAGAGTAAGTTTTTTAAAGCTGAAACCAATAACAAGGAGTATCTCAAAAACGATCCACTCCACGAAAAAATGTGTATAACATAAATTGTGTGTTCTAACGAGCTATACATTTTCTGTTAAGTAAGTTTATGTCTAACTCTTACGCTTTGCCGGTTTTACAAAATTCCGTAAAATTCAGCTAGAATAAGGTAGTCTTAGGAGGCTATTCCCAGAAAATTCAAGATTTATACTTTATTTGTCAGGTAAATATCTTTAATATACGGTATTTTTATCAAAATCGTTAGATGAGAGCGGATTTTCTTGAACATCTTAGTGTCGCATCCTTGAACAATACTGAACTTAAGTAGCAAGTTTGGTATTTAACGAATGTTTTTGAACTATCCTGTCCACAGACACACACACACACACACACACACACACACACACACACACACACGGATCTTTTCCAAAAATTCTTCTTTTGGATTCAGGGGGACCCAAAACATGCATGAAATCTCGATATCGAGATACACTATGGACATAGTGCGTGTAAAGAAATTAAAAATTAATTACTTTTCCAAACGAAATATTTGTATGCCTACAACAAATATTAACCTGTAACATTTAGAGATACGATACAAGTTTCATATATTTTGGAAACACTTATTAAATTTGAAGATTAGTCAACTAGTTTTTGTTTACATAATCTGGGGCATTTTAATTAGGAAGCTGTAAGAAAGAAATCTGTTTTTTTTTTTTTTTTTTTCTAAATTAACGCGCATACAACTTTATTGGTTCAAATGCCCAAAGAGATGTCAAGAGTCATTCTCTAAAAATCTCCTAATCGCGCAAAGAGATGGCTCTGCATGTCTGGTCCTCAAGAAAGGAGTTTGCTATTTGCGAGAAGTAAAAGCTACAGTTGGTAGATGGCTCTGTATACATCTCCATTTGGCCAGGAAGAGGTTCGCAATGCAGTAGATTGGCGGCGTTGCAGAACCCCTTCTGAATATGCTTCTCCTACTACACTGTGACATCTGTCGACTTCTAAAAACACGAACAAGCTTTTACTTTCAATTGTGAACGATGGATAACATATGTGCTTTTCTCGTGCCGAATGTTATTGAACTCTACTGTGTGTATGTACGCTCTTCCATGTTGCGGTATATGAATTTGTACACAGAACATATCCATTATTTACACATTCCAGCCCTAAGTTAGAGTTTTGCTAGACAACCACGAAATTCAAATAAATGACAATTATTACTTTCTCTATAGATACTATTACATAGTGTATAGAGAAGGTATTGCATTGCACCCAAAAATTCGATCCCGAGATTTCACTGGAAATATTTATTTTGGGTCCTGAACCCCCCAAAAAAAACAGTTTTCTAGAAAAAGGTCCGTGTATGCGAGTGCGTGTGTGGACAGTATTGTTCATCTGTTAAATATCAAACTCGGTATTTAAGATCAGTATCCTCCATGCGACAGGAAAATTCCCCAACTACCCTTTACATGGAAAATGTTGATTTTCTCAAAAATGGCTTTAATGATTTTGATTAGAATCTCTTATATTTAGGATATTTACATGCCAAATAAAATATATATTCTGATTTCTCTTGTAATAACCTCTAAAGACCACTTTACTCTGAATATTTTTTATTGAATTATACATAAACGGTAAACCGTAGGAGATAGACAAAAAGTTACTGCACAGAAAATGCAGATGACGTTAAAACACTCAAGTTATGTCATATAATCTTTTTTCGATGACTTGGCCGTATGAGATATTCCTTGTTATTAATTTTAACGTTAAAATTCTTTGCTCACGGGAACTTGTCAACGCTTGGCCACGCAAAGAAACGAATTTCAATCCCGCAGCAACCTATTTTTAAAACATTTGACTAATGTATTCCCTATTTCCCTTTTACTTATAAAGGAACTAATTAATAAGATCGTTTCTGCTAATATTTTAGCATTAACTAGATAGAAGAATAAGCTTATTAACCATAATTTGTTACAGATATGTAAAGAAAGTCATATGAATGGAGCACATCAGACTTTTTTAAACGTATTTATATGGATATTATACAACTATTTGATATAAAGCTACAACTTCATTAATTCAGGATTATCTGGAAAATTTACAAAAGCAAATATTTAGCAAAAGAATCTGATGTTTTCCATTAGCATAACTTTCTCTACAAACTATTGTTATAAAATATTACTCCTTTGTCTGTAACGTGACAATCGAGAAAATCATAAACAGAAATGGTTGTATCAGTTCCTTGAAAGTAGAGGGGAAATAAAAGGTATCACACTAGGCTAAAGCGATAGCCAAGTGTTTTAAAAATCCTGTTGCTTTATGAAACAAAATAATTGAAATTAGATTCGCTTTACATGTTCAGGAGTAAAACAAAAGAGAAATGAAATGAAAAATGACCTCACGTATAAGTAACCTAAAAGTGAAACAAAAAGCAAAGAATATCTTGGAAACGGTTAATTCTACAAAAAAATGCATATGAAATAAATAGTGTGGTTTAATGAAATTTACATTCTTTGTGTAGTAAGTTTCTGTCTATATCTTACGGTTTAGCAGTTAGACAAAATACATCCGAAATGAAGAAGTCTTCAAAGGCTATTCCCAGAAAATGTAAATATCTATAGTATGCGGTATTTTAATCAAATTTGTTAAGGTATTCTTTTAGAAAAAATATCTTTTATGTAAATGTAATTTGAATGGAGGATTTTCTTGAAAATCTTCGTGTCACATCCTTGGAAGATACCATACTTGAATACCAAGTTTGGTATTTAACGGTCTTTTTCTTTTTGAGCTATGCTGTCCACAGACACACAAACACACACGGTCCTTTTTTCGAAAATGCTTTTTTTTTTCCTCAGGGAACCTCAAACATGTATTTCCGGTGAGATCTCAACATCAAATTTTGGGTGGAGTACAATACCTTCTCTACTTACTGTGTACATAATATCTGTAAATACAGTTAGAAACGAATAAACTATTTAAATTTAAATCTTTACAAAAATATATCGATAAAAGTTAACGCAAAAAAAAAAACAAAAAGAAAAACACATTTGACTTGTATATTTCGATAACATCTACATTTTTTTCTGTACTAAGTTTTGTCTACGTCTTACGGTTTACCAAGTATACAAAGTTGGTTAAGAATGGAATTTTTTCTAGAAAATTCAAGATATACGTTTTTATTTGTCATAAAATAAGCTTGAAACATATAGTTTTACTTTCTCCATACGCACTATGTACATAGGATATAGAGAAAGTATTGCACTCCACCAAAAATTCGATACCAAGATTTCACTGGAAATATATGTTTTAGGGTTCCCAATATCCAAAAAAAGCATTTTCACAAAAAGGTCCGTGTGTGTCCGTGTGTCCGTGTGACTGTGAACACGATAACTCAAAAACGAAAAGTCGGTAAAATACCAAACTTGGTATTTAAGTTTACTATCTTCCAGGGATGTGACACGAAGATTTTGAGAAAAATCCCCCCACCCCCAACTACCCTTGACATGCAACTTTTTTCGAAAATTTTAATTTTCTCAAAAATGGCTCTAACGATTTTGATTAAAATTTCGGACATTAAACATATTTACCTGGCAAATGAATTGTATATCTTGAATTTTCTGGGAATAGCCTCTGAAGAGTAGTTTATTCTGGATGAATTTTACTAAATTTTGAATGACTGCTAAACCGTAAGATATGGACAAAAACTTACTACACAAAAAAATGTAGAGCACTTTAAAACACACAATTTATGTTATATACGTTTTTTTCGTGGAGCTCGTCGTTTTTGTGACATTCCTTATTTTTGGTTTCTCCTATGAAAAACGTATACTTTTCTCATACAGGAACTTGTCAACTCCTATCCGTATAAACAAAGGAACTTCATTGACCTAGCAACCAGCTTTTGACTATCACTTTAACCTACGGTTGTCCCTTATTTCACTTCTACTCACAAGGAAGCGAGTAATAACACTATTTCTGTTAATTTTTTCTGATTAGCATAAAGTAAATAGAAGTATAAGCTTTTTAAGAATTATTAGTTGCAGGGATATGGAGAAAGTCATGTGAATGGTACACATCAGATTTTTTTTACTTAAAATAGTTACAGCCCCTTTAGGGAAATAAACATTACTAATAATTTTCTAAGTAAGGGTTAGTCAGGGGTGCTTTCTTGAAAATCTTAGTATTCTATTCATAAATATTACCAAACACGTGAGCTTGTTTTTTTGCAAAAATACTTTTTAAGGCTCAGAATGCCGCAAAAGAATTATTTCCGGTGAAATATTGGTATAGAAATGTTTGGTAGGAATTAATATTCTATTTAATTCTCTCCTTAAAGTAAGTAGTAGAGAATAATTTTTTCTGATTTAAGAGGATGCCAAAACATGTGTTTATGTGATATCTTGATATCAAATTTAGGCGGAATGCAATACTTTCTGTGAGAGAAGATAGTAAAATGCGTTCACAAGTGTTTCAAAAAGCCTTTACCCTGAATCCTTGTAACACACTTCAAAGGCGATGCTAAGAAAGGAACATATTATTCTAGTGTTATGTGAAACAGGATCCGACGCTGGGACCCCCAGCTGTGACATTTCATAGCTTTAAGATTGATGATGATTTGAAGTTGTGTGTTGTGTTCCATTAATCAATATTATGGGAACATAAACAGCTGTTCTTATGCTAATATGAGTGAAATGACCTTGTATTAACTTGCTACATCATGATTTATGAAACGTGAACAGCTATTTGTTGATAAGACCTTGGCAATTCGTGTTGAAGGGTATCGATATTGGGTCCAGGAGTGACAGACGATTTGGAGTAACTAAATGATAACGAAATATATAAACACAAAACTTTATATATAACATTACAGTACCTTACTCTATTTCTCAACGTAATCTCCATTCTGTCAAGACATTTATTGTCACGTGGTACCATTTTTCAATGACAATGTTATACTTTTCTACCGCTAAAAAACTTAATCGCTTTCTACTTTCTCTACACGTACTATGTAGAAGGTATTACACTCCACCCAAAAATTCGATACCGAGATTTCACCGGAAATATATGTTTTAGGATCCCCTGTATCCAAAAAAAGCATTTTCAGAAAAAGGTCCGTGTGTCCGTATGTCTGTGAATCGATAACTCAAAAACCAAAAGTCGGTAAAATACCAAACTTGGTATTTAAGTTTAGTATCTTCCAGGGATGCGACAAGAAGAAAAATCCCCCCACCTCAAACTACCCTTTACATGGAACTTTTTTCGAAAATGTTGATTTTCTCAAAAATGGCTCTAACGATTTTGATTAAAATGTCGTATATTAAATATATTTACCTGACAAATAAAATGTAGATCTTGAATTTTCTGGGAATAGCCTCTGAAGCTTACTTTATTCTGGATTAAATTTACGGAATTTTGTATAACTGCTAAACCGTAAGAGATAGAAAAAAATTTACTACACAAAAAATGTAGGTAGCCATGAAACACACAATTTATGTAATATACATTTTTTTCGTGAAGTTCATCGTTTTAGAGATTTCCTTGTCATTGGTTTCAGCTTTAAAAAGCTTATATTTTTCTCATTTAGGAATTTGTCAACTCGTATCCATACAAACATAGGAACTTCAGTCACATAGCAACCAGCTTTTGACTATCACTTTAACCTATGCTACTCCCTTATTTCCCTTCCACTTACAAGTAATAAGCCTATTTCTGCTAATTTTTTCGAATAGAATGAAGTAAATATAATTAGAAGCTTTTTAACAATACTTTGTTGCAGAGATGTAGAGGAAGTCATGTGAATAGATCACATCAGATTTTTTTTGGATCCACAAATGTCGAATGTTATAGGCAAATAACGCAAGTGTATGGTGACAATGCAATGAACGAATCTTCAGTGAGGAAATAGCGCATAATCAGGTATTGGAAATTCATCAATCGTTATGGAGGAATTGAAAGCAAATGTTGATAAAAGAATTAAGAAAACCAGATGTTTCACTTTGGACACCGTACATGACTTTTTGGATGGAAAAGATTTCCCTACCGATGAAGAGCTCAAAGTGACATCTTGGCTCATATATTTAGCGGTGGAAGAGTATAACATCTGCATTGAAAAACCGGTACCGCTAGACAATAAATACGTTGATATCAATGACGATTACGTTGAAATATAGAGTAAGATACAGTAACTTTGGAAATAAAGTTTTGTGTTGATAACTTTCGTTATCATTTATTTATATCAAATCATCTGTTATTTTCTGGATGACCCTAGTAAATACTCTCTTTGGATCCTTTGGAATTATACTATTGGCAGACACAGGCATTGCATAATACCAACGTCTCATGTGTTCCATTCACATGACTTTCTATACATCTCTGTAATAAATTATTGTTAAAAAGTTTATTCCTCCTTCTACTTCATGCTAATCAAGATAAAATTAGCAGAAATGATCTTATTACTTGCTTCACTTTAAGTAGAAGGGAGTGCAGTAGATTAAAGTGATAGACAAATGTTTTAAAAGCTGGTTGTTATGTGTTAATGATTCGTTTCTTCACATGACTGTATGAGAAAAATGTAAGTATTTCAAAACTGAAACTAATAAGAAGGAGTATGTCGGGATTTGTCAATTCCACGAAAAAAGTAAATAACATAAATTGTGTGTTTTAACGAGATCTACATTTTTGTGTAGTAAATTTTACGGTTTACCAGTCATACAGTTTCATGTAAATTCGAAATAAAACTACATTTTATGTGGAGTTAACCATTTCCAAGCTATTCCTTTTTATTGGTTTCAATTTTAAAATACTTAAAAATCTCTCAAATAGAAATTTCTCAAATTTTTTTTCTTCATGGCCATGCAACAATAACCGAATTTGAATCACATAGAAACTAACTTTTAAAAGACAGGATTATCCATTTAGCCTAGTGTATTCCCTTATCTACTTTCTACCGATTAGGAATCAAGTAGTAAGGCTATTTCTGCTAATGTTTCTCTTGATTAGCATGAATTATATAGAAGAATAGGCTTTTGTAAAGAATGGGTAGAGAAAGTCATGTGACTCAGATTTTTCGTGCAGTACGTTTTGGTGTAACACTTAAAATTTTCCAGTGATACAAGATTATATACACTTCTTTGTGTGGGAGAAGATCAGAACCTAATGTGCATAACAAATTTTACAAGCAGTTATTGAAACCAGTTTGGACCTACGGGATACAGCTCCAAAATAAAGTCTTAAGAACAAGTCAATGCACCTTGATACATTCGGAATGAACGCATACACCTCTAGATCGATGTAGTCCAAGAGGCAAAAATCTGATGTGTTCCATTCTCATGACTTTCTCTTTATCTTTGCAAAAGATATTATTAAAAAACTTCTGCTTCTGTGTATTTGCTTCATGCTAATCGAGAAAAAATTAGCAGAAATAGTCTTATTACTAGCTTCCTTGTAAGTAGAAACGAAATAAGTGGGTACCATAGGTTAAAGTGAAGTCAAAAGAATGTTGCTATGAGACTGAAGTTCCTTTGTTTCCTTTGTTTCTCTTACGGTTATGCAAAATTCCGTAAAATTCATCCAGAATAAAGTAGTCTTCAGAGGCCTTTCGCAGAAAATTCAAGATATGCATTTTATTTGTGTGGTAAATATCTTTAATATGCGATTTTTAATCAAAATCGTTAGAGGCATTTTTGAGAAAATAAAAAATTTTGAAAAAAGCTCCACGTAAAGGGCAATTGGGCGTGGGGGATTTTCTTGAAAATCTTCGTATCGCATCCTTGGAAGATACCAAATCTAAATACCAAGTTGGTTTTTAACGGACTTTTCGTTTTTGAGTTATGCTACCCACAGAAACACGGACATTTTTCTAATTTTGTTTTATTCGGGGGTCTCAAAACATGTATTTCCGGTGAAATCTCGGTGTCGAATTTTTGGGTGCATTACAACACCTTCTCTATTTTATATAGTACGTGTAGAGAAAGTAATAAAAAGGACCGTAAAGAACATCGGAAAAAGTTTTGTATCAGGGAAACTTAAAAATGTTGAAAAGTGTTAAATAAGTGTGAAGTCCGACGACTGAAAAGAATCAAACCATTAGACTTGAGTTAATGTGATCAAAAAAAAAACTAGAGCGTTCTTCTAGGCTTCATTGGAAGACCCATCTATCATTGTGAACCTATTTGAGAAAAATATTACTATCTAAGCACATGCTTAGTTGTAATTTGTTGTAATTAAGTTAAAAATATATGATGTGTTCCACTCACATGACTTTCTCTATATCACTGCAACAAATTATTCTATTTACTTCATCTAATGGAGCAAAAATTAGCAGAAATAGTCTTATTACTTGCTTCCTTGTTAGTAGAAGCGAAATAAGGGAGTAACATAGGTTAAAGTGACAGTCAAAAGCTGGTTGCTCTGCGTCTGAAATTCCTTTGTTTGAATGGACACGAGCTCACAAAGTCCTGTATGAGAAAAGTGTAAGTCTTTTTAGCTGAAAAAAACAAGGAATATCTCAAAGACAATCAACTCCGCGACAAAAATGTATATAACATAAATTGAGTGTTTTAAGGTGCTCTACATTTGTTGTGTAAGTATTTGTCCATCTCTGTCGGTTTAGCAGTTAAGCAAAATTCCGTAAAATTGACCCAGAATAGAGTAGTCTTCAGAGGCTATTCCCAGAAAATTCAAAATATACATTTTATTTGCCATGTAAATATCTTTAATATACGATATTTTAATCAAAATCGTTAGAGCCATTTTTTAGAAAATCAAAATTTTCGAATAAAGTGAACACGATAGCTCAAAAAACGAAAAGTCGGTAAAATACCAAATTTGGTATTTAAGTTTGGTATCCTTCAGGGATGCGACACGAAGATTTTGAGAAAAATCCCCCACCCCAAACTACCCTTTACATGGAACGTTTTTCGCAAACTTTGATTTTTTCAAAAATGGCTCTAAGATTTTAATTAAAATTTCGTATATTAAAGATATTTATCTGACAAATAATATCTATATCTTGAATTTTCTAGGAATAGTGTTTGAAGACTACTTTATTCTGGATGAATTTTACGGAATTTTGCATAACTGCTAAACCGTAAGAGATGGACAGAAACTTACAACACAAAACACATAGAGCACCTTAAAACACACAATTTTTCTCAAATACATTGTTTTCATGGGGTTGATCGTTTTTGAGATACTCCTTTTTATCTTTTTTTCAGCTTTGATAAACATGCTTTTCTCATACAAGAATTTAACAATTTAAGTCCATACAAACAAAGTAACTTCAATCACATAGCAACCAACTTTTGACTATCACTTTAAACAATAGTACTCCCCTATTTCGCTTCTACTTACAAGGAAGCAAGTAATACGACTATTTCTGCTGATTTTTTCTCGATTAGCATGAAGTAAATAGAAGCAGAAGCTTTTTAACAATAATTTGTTGCAGAGATGTAGAGAAAGTCATGTGAATGGAACACATCCGATTTTTCGTTAAAGATACTTAACGTAAATACTATGCGCTGGACCGACTTTTCCTTCACAGAAATACTTAGAAATAGATACATGCTGGCGTTAGTATGCACCACGTTACAGCGTTATAATTTTGGCCCCGTGCTCAGATGTGTTTGTGCAGACCTGCTACCAATGAGGTGCCTTCAGCTAGACTCAGCCTGCATGCTGGTTTGACTCACTCGGGGTGGAAACAATGAAGGTAGCTTAGGAATGATCTTATGAAATTGCTTAGACACGTTTCTTTTCTTCAATTTATTGTCACTAGAAGAGACGAGATAAGAACTTTGCTGTACAATCTGCCAATTCAATTATTTACTGGGAGCTTTCCTTATCGACGATTCACACTATTTTAGTTATAACTCTTTTCTCTTTGCGTTAGTTTTATACAATTAAGTCTAGATACGCGTCACTGACTTATCTATCCACTACTGAGTGCGCCGATAACTATCTATGAGAGTTGCGTTGTTTAACTTGAAAGCCGATGTAACTATGTGACAGCCCTGACGTAACTTCAATGCTTCGGTGCAACTAACAAATAGCACCAGTGTAACTATAAGACAACCCCGATGTGCGGCAATCTTCTCCTAATACAGCAAAATTGCTGTCATGGCGGCTTCTTCCTGATTGGGCAAAAAGTCTGCGAAACTGGAGTCGATGTTACCCAAAATACATCCTTTTCTTCCCAGGATGCAACATAACACCCACGTGACAAATGTTACACAATGGAAAATTACTCTTTTCCAAACTAAAAGGGACTTTACCGTCATGTGTAGCTCGTAAGTTCCTGGACAAAAGAGCATTTGCTAACAATGAAAACCTCTCACTCCACTTTCCAAGTTTGGCGTAAACAACTCTCAACTACTCTTACTAAAACTTGATTTTTACACTCTCAATATATGAAATAATCGAGTATAGGCACTCTTTAAATGTAAACTGATAGACAATTAATAATAATTACAATGGTTATTATAGAGAAGCCAACTAATGGTCTCAACCTTTATCTAAGTTTGTAAATCTTTCTGCACGTACTATGCATATAATAAACAGAGAAGTTATTGAACCGCATCCAAAAAATCGATATCGAGATTTCACCTAAAATATATACTTTGAGACTCCCTGAACGCCCCAAAAAGCATTTTTAGAAATAGGTCAGAGTGTATGTATGTGTGTGTGTGTCAAAAACGTAAACTCCGTTAAATACCAAACTTAGCATTTGGATTTAGTATCTCCAAAGGATGCAATACGAAGATTTTAAAGACAGTCCCCCCCCACCGAAACTACAATTTACGTGGAAAAATTTTCGAACATTTTAATTTTCTCAAAAATGGCTCGAATGATTTTCATTAAAATACCATAAAAGATATTTACATGAGATATAAAATGAGTATCTTGAATTTTTTGGGAATAGCCTCTAAGGACTTCTTCATTCTAACGAATTTTGCATAACAGGTAAACTGTAAGAGATAGACAAAAACTTTGTCACACACAAAAAATGTATTGAATTTTTGGGTGTAATACAATACCTGCGCCATAACGATGCACATTGTACGTGTAGAGAAAGTAAAAAAGTGCTTCAATGATTTATGTAGTATAGCATGCAGAATCGCTATGGAAATGTACACCCAAAATTTGAAACGAGAAACAAAGACATACCTGAGTAAGATCGAAGTGCAGCACCTCCTTCATGAACGTCGGCAAGTTGACGGCGAGGATGATGAAACCCCAGTAGTAGCAGAAGTGGGCAATGTGGAAGGCGTACACTGCAGGAGACACGCAGATTGCTCGCCAAGGTACCACCAGTTTCTGCGACTGTTTATATTTATACCATTATTTAGTATACACTGGTAATGAACTGATTTACCTCATGCAGAGCAAATACACTAAAGCGTTCTATCATAAGGGTTAATACGACGGCCGTTGTTTTTTCAACATCCGATAGGCTATAAATAAATGACAAGTTATAGAAAACAATTATTTTATTACTAAAAGTTTTGTACACTTATGGTTACTTTTCAACATAATCACCGAAAAGATTGAGACATTTATCGTACCTTTGCACAAGCTTTGCAATACCCGCTTCAAAAAATGTTGCCGCCAATGCAACATTGACGCTGTTTTTAAGATCTTCGTTGGTTTGAAAGTGCTGCCCTCCTAGCTACGTTTTCAATTCAGGGAAAAGGTGAAAGTCGCTGGGTGTCAAGTCAGGACTGTACGGAAAATGTCCCATTAAAATTGTTTAAGGAGCCGATGGGTTGTGCCAGCAGTGTGTGGACGAGCGTTGTCATGGATCAACACAATTCCTGAAGTCAGCATTCCTCTTCGTTTGTTTTGAATGGCTCTCCGCAAACAATAAACAGCTGCATTGGTAGTGGTTCCGGGCTTTATCATTGGGGCAACATTTTTTGAGGCGGGTATTGCAAAGCTTGTGCACAGGTACGATAAATGCCTCAATCTTTTCGGTGATGATGTTGAAAAGTAACCATAAGTGTACAAAGCTCTTAGTAATACAGTAATTGTTGTCTTTTATTTATAGCCTATCGGAGGTTAAAAAAAATCTTTGAACATCCAGAAATGCCACTTGTGTAAAACAAAAGTTACTTACGTGTTACAACGCTAAATCATACACATAACATCAACATTTGAATAAAATGTATATTAAAGAAAAAGGCGTTGCACATATTCCAAAACTAAGGAGCGTTTGGTCATAATAAAAACCTCGCTCATGAGATAAGGTTTTTATTGACAGTAACATTTGTCTTCATATCCAATTCACTTTTCCACATAATCGCCGTTCACATCTATGCTCTTTCTGTAACGTTGCATCAGCTTCTTTACGCCCTTGGCATAAAAGTCTGCCGCCTGGGACCTGAATAGTTGGTAATGCTCGTCTTGATTTCATCGTCCGTTTGAAATTGTTGTCCATCAAACCATCGTTTCAAATGCAGGAAGAGGAAATAGTCGCTTGCTGCAAGATCAGGACTGTACGGAGGGTGGTCAAGGAGTTCCCAATGAAACTCTTGAATCTTCTCTTTGTTTTGGGCAGCGATATGCTGGTGTGCGTTGTTGTACAGGAGGATGATGCCAGACAACAGTTTCCTGCGGCGTCGATTTTGGATCGCACGTCTCAGTTTGGTGAGCGTTGCACAGCTGTAATGGTTGTCCCACGGTCCATGAAATCGAGCAAAAGGACACCCTTTCCGTCCCTAGCCATGATTTTGCGATTCGTGTAAAGCGAATGTTTTCACCTTTTTTGGTTTGGGTGAACTGGAATGGTGCCACTGCATTGACTGCTGTTTTGATTCTGCGTTGGTGTACGCTATCCACGTCTCCTCTCCCGTACATAACAATGTGGGAGAACAAACCATCTCCATCTTGTCTATAGCGCTCCAAAAACTGTCGTGCACTATGCATTCGTTGCTCTTTGTGCTGAAAGTGAGCCGTTTTTGCACAAAGTTTCGATATCCAAGCTCTTCAGTGACAACCCTGTAAAGTGTGGTTCGAGCAACATTTGGGAATTTCTAGCCGTAACACTAATCATCAAAAGCCGATAACTTCGAAGTTTTTGGTTCACTTGATCAACGATGTCTCGGACCGAATACTGGGCTTGCCAATCCGCTGTTCATCGTGCACATTTGTGCTGTCATTTCGAAATTCTCGACACCAGTGTCGAACTTTATGTCCGACACATATACTAGACATAGCTCACGATGGATGTCCGCAGCTGACAATCCCTTTGCTAGCAAAAATGTAATCGTACCGCGCACTTCACAACTGGCGGGAGCTACGACTGGCTGCTCTCATCGCAGGCAAGCGCCTAGTGCGGCACACCAGCACAGCTGTATGTTCCCCAGGAGATGGTGGACAGCATTGCAGGCGCGAAACGTCATTCAAGCCTATCATCTATGACATACTGTTCACCAGGCCTTAGTTTTGGAATGCGCCTCGTATATCATAAGCAGTAGATATATTGTTATAAGCAGGATCCAACTGTCTTTTGTTTGCTATGACTTTTGGTTAGTTAGTAAATTGTTGTAATGAAACACCCGCGGATGTATCTTATTTGTGGTTGTTTTTTCTGTTAAATAACATCTATGATCCATTCCATGGCATTCTCAAATAAAGGCAAAGCCTTCTTGGCATGCATAATCTTTTATGAGTACAACGTGTTTCTATTTTACTATGAAGATGTGAAAAATAATGTTCAGTATATTAACCGTTTTGAAACTGAAATAACAAGATATATTGTAGCGTATGGCGCAGACTTTTTGGTACAGCCCAGATTTCGCAAGAAGTAGGAAGCAGTGAGTCTACCTAGTTTTCTGCCCCTCTTGGTCTCTCCATAGCTCGCTCTACCTCTTTTCGATTCTACAATCGCGCTACCGATCATCCAGAAGTCTCAATGTAGGCGTCAGGTGTAGAGAGAAATTATACCACGGTGTTAACAGTGTACTTTAAGCAAGTATAATATGAGTACATCATAGTCTAGACAAGCCCGTATACTAATAACCGTTCTTAAGTAACTCGGACTAGCCGAATATTTCAAAAGTGCCACCATTAAAGTTAGTCGTAACCATTATACTTCCTGGTCATCTACTAAATCCCTTCGGATAAGATTATCCCCTTTTCTGCTTCGCTCCTCTCGGGAGGTTAGCTGTCTCGGGGCCCTGCCTCTCACCTAGACGGCCTGGGTTCGATCCCAAGCAACCGCATGTGAGATTTGTGGTGGACAAGACGGCGCAGGGGCGGGTTTTCTCCGGGTTCTCCGGTTTCCCCCTCTATCATTCCACTGGTGCTCCATCTTAATTCAATGTCTCATCAGCAAAGTTAGGAAATTTGTGCCGTTCACCGTCCCGTAATGTAGGTTGCGACCGACCATTTCACCGCATCAAAACAAGTCATTGATGAGAAGGCACAGTGGAGAGAGGTAAACAAACCTGTTATCAAGTACTGTTTCCAGAGAAAAAATTACTTATGAGAAATTCGTAAAAGCACACCTATTTGCGACATACAAATTATGAAAGCGGATTTTAATATTTACTGATCGAATGTAAAATCATATCCAACTAGTTAAACTTATTTCCTAAATATCTTAAGACTCTTACTAAAAACCAAGACAGGAATTAAATTAAATCTTTACTCATCTGCAGCAGCATTACTGAAATGTACTTTTGAAGCCTTTCAAATGAAAAACTCATTCTACGTTCCGACAAACAAGATTTGTAATGCCAAAAAGTTCGTTCCGCTTCGCATGATGTGATCGGGACTTGTTTGAAATATTTGATCAGTTTTGTATCAGTATAACGAAGCAAACAACACTTGTTGGGATATAAAAGCTCAGCCTACTGCGACACAACACACTGAGCCCTGCGTTCTTGTCTATTACTCTTTTAATTTGTATCTGTATTTCAGGTAGGATTGGTAAATTGGTTTTGACAGTTCTTCCACATGCCACACAAATTCAGTCAGCTCGACTGTAACAGCGTGATAGCTATGGGTAATTTTTGAACAAATTTTCAATCAATAATATTTATTTCAAAATCTTCTCGGGCTTCTAACCAGGTAAAAACTTGGCTTGATACCAGCGTTTCGAAGAAGTGCATCTTCCTCGTCTTCAGGGTGCACTGGTGGATTGAGCTTGCGGAGACTGGTATTTATAAGAGCTGAAATGAAGCTAACATCTGATTGGTTCATTCCAGCTCTTATAAATACCAGTCTCCGCAAGCTCAATCCACCAGTGCACCCTGAAGACGAGGAAGGTGCACTTCTTCGAAACGCTGGTATCAAGCCAAGTTTTTACCTGGTTAGAAGCCCGAGAAGATTTTGAATTAATACGTCGCCAGGAAAGCTTCAGTTCTTATTTTAATCAATAATATGTTTCTGTGAAGCTATTCTGTTACTAGACATTTGGCAGTATGTATAGTAGACTTGTCATCAGTTTCTAAGTAAGTTTCACGAATAAGTACACTGCTAGAAAAGTTACTATGGTTGTAAAACATTTTGTTCACATTTGAGCTGAACAAAGATGTTATTCGAACGCCTTCCTTCCTACTGACGTGGTTCTGTGTTATCCAGTGATACCTGTTTTGTTCTGATGAGTTGCACTCTACGTTGACCTTTGCTCTCGCACAAGTAGCGCCGCGTGGTGTTGCCGTCTGGCCGGTCTTACTCTGCACAAGGAAATTGGTAAGAACTTCCTAGCTCTGCTCATCATTGTCATTTGTAGTAAAAGCGGGCGTTAAACATTATCCAAAAAAATCTGATGTGTTCCATTCACATGACTTTCTCTATATCTCTGCAACAAATTATTGTTAGAAAGCTTATGCTTCTACTTACTTCATGCTAATCGAGAAAAAAATAGCAGAATAGTCTTATTATTTGCTTCCTTGTAAGTAGAAGCGAAATAAGGGAGTACCATACGTTAAACTGATAACAAAAGCTGGTTGTTTCTGACTGAAGTTCCTTTGTTAGTGTGGTCAGGAGTTGACAAAATCCTGTATGAGAAAAGTAAAGTTTTTTAAAGCTGAAATCAATAACAAGGAATGTCTAAAAAACGATCAATTCCACGAGAAAAATGTATATGTCATAAATTGTGTGTTTTAACGTGCTCTACATTTTTGTGTATGAAGCTTTTTATGTATCTCTTACGGTTTAGCAGTTATTCAAAATTCAGTAAAATTCATCCAGAATAAACTACTCTTCAGAGCCAGAAAAATTAAGATATACATTTTATTTGTCAGGTAAATATCTTTAATATACGACATTTTAATCAAAATCGTTAGAGCCATTTTTGAGAAAATTAATATTTTCAAAAAAAAATTCTATGTAAAGGGTAGTTGCGGGTGGGGGGATCTTTCTCAAAATCTTCGTGTCGCATCCCTGGAAGATACTAAACTTAAATACCAAGTTTGGTATTTTACCGACTTTTCGTTTTTGAGTTATCGTGTTCAAAGACACACGGACACACTGACACACACGGACCTTTTTGTGAAAATGCTTTTTTTGGATATTGGGGACCCTAAAACATATATTTCCGGTGAAATCTCGGTATCGAATTTTTTGGGTGGAGTGCAATACCTTCTCTATGCGCTATGTACATAGTGCGTATAAAGAAAGTGAAAATATCCATATCTATTGCAAGTCGAAATCCATCTTAATTCCGAACCCTCTGGGATTACCGGCTGGGGTTTTAGAGGGTGAGAAACCTCAAACCTCGGTATCTTACAACATAATATCAGTGATTTTCAATGGCGAAAGAATTAGTAAAACAGATTGAGTGATTTCTGGAATTAACCTTGGACAGGTTAATGGAATGTACATGTTTATTTGTCGCCCTCCATGGTGTAGTGGTTACCATGCTAACTTCATATACCCAAGGTTGCGGGTTCAAACCCGGCGGAGGACGATGGATTTTTCCTTGTATAGCTTCCTTTGGAAGGGAAGTAAAGCCGTTGGTCCCGTGTCGTAGATTTAGGGCACGTAAAAGAACCTCAAGCCTGATAGAGAGGCCTCTGAGCAAAATTAAGTGGTCTTTCACGCCCAATTTAAAATGGGACGCTGAGAACTATAGTAGTTAAAGAGTGTCCATAAATAACACTCCATTTACATGTTTTACATGTTTGCTATATAAAACTTTTTTCCTGGTGTTTGTTATGGTTCGTAGCATAGCAAATTTGACAATAAGTCAAAGAACTCCATAGAGTATTTGCAGAAAATATGTATTAATTATAAAGTAATATTGACCGTCTATTACATATCGATCTATAAATTTATTTGTTTTTAATGATAGAATAACATAACCTAGTACTAAACTTTTACGATAAAAAACTGTGTTACACTCACATGACTTCCTCTAGCTGTTTTACAAACTTCTTACATAAGAATATTCTTCTTTCTGCACCTTGCTAATCTTTAACAGAATGTTCTTATTCCTTAGTCCTTTATAAGTAGGAAGAAAATAAGGGAATACACTAGGTTAAACCGATAGTCAAATTTTTAAAAGCAACGTTATGCGATTGCCATTGCAAATCGCTTCTTTACTTGGCTAGGAATAGAACAAAAGAAAAACGGAAACTCCTGTCTGAGAAAAGTATAAGTACTTCACAATTGAAATCAATAACAAGGAATATCTCGGAAACTGTTACCTCCACACAAAAATGTAAACGACATAAATTGTGTGCTTTGACGAGATCCACGTTTTCTATGTAGTAAGTTTTTGTGTATCTCTTACGGTTTAGCAGTTAAGCAAAATTAGGCAAAATTCATCCAGAATAAAGATGTCTTCAGAGGCTATTCCCAGAAAATTCAAGATATACATTTTATTTGATACTTAAATATCTTTAATATACAGGATTTTGATCAAAATCGTTATAGCCATTTTTTGGAAAATCAAAATTTTCGAAATTTTTCCATGCAACGGGTAGTTGAGGGTGGGGGGATTATCTTGAAAACGGTCTTTTCGTTTCTGAGCTATGGTGTCCACAGACACACAGACATTGACCTTTTTTTGGATTCAGAGGGTCCTAAAACATTCAAAATCTCGGTATCGAATTTTTGGGTGGAATACAATACTTTCTCTAGACATTATGTACATAGTACGTGTAGAGAAAGTAAAAATAGAGTATTTAATCCGTTTATATTTTTAATTTTACAACGATCACGCTTATATATTATACAATACATCAAAATAATATACAGTTATTATCAAGCAAATAAATATGCTACTTCTATGCAGTTTAATTTTTTCTTTCTTTACACATTGCTGAAATAATAGCGAAGACATTTGTTGTAGGTCTTACCTTAGACGGGCTGCTGTGGACGCAGACCGCCTTGAGATACAATCGTTCCTCCTCAGTAATACGAGGATGGGAGTCCGGGTTATCATACACCAGGAAAAAGAAGCTGAAGGAGCACACCAGCCCGAACGCTCCTACACAAACACAAGTGTACTCTAAGTTTTGTTTTATTTATAACATAAAGGTATAAAATATCTATTCTTGTACTACTTATAGACTTAGAAAAAGCTAATCATTATTCCCACTTATTAAACTTTGTGAATATCTGATAAGCACAAGAGTTTCAAATTACCTAATTAGTCCAATACAAAACATATATAGATACATTTGGTCAAAAGCAACAAAAGAGATTATACTATCAACAGGTTTTAGCATTAGCAAACTTTTACTTCAAAGATATCATTTATTTACAAAATAAATGTAGTGGAATGGCTGTTAAGGTTAATTACAAATTTATTTACACTATACTAATGCCCGAAATATATTAGATGAAAATATGTGGTTTAGAAAATATGGGCAAGAAATACGTTAAAGAATGGGTGCAGTCTAGACAAAATTATATTTTGAAAAATTCAAATATACAGCCATAGAAGGAGAAAAACAGGAAGATACAAATTATGGCTGCTTAGCGCCCTTTGCCAAACTGTCTAGACATTTCGGACGATAGAATCGATGACAATGAAGCACGATGATAGATTTGCGAGATGAATCCGGGGACCGAAGTACTGAAGCTGTTCGACATTCATCCCAAGAGTTGAGGAAAAACTCCGGGAAAAATATCTCAACTGGACAGCTTAACCCAAGCAGGATTTGAACCTGCGCCCTCCAAATCTGTAATTGACGGTTGCCTACTGCTCTAAACAGGGTGGTGGCCAGGAGTTGTTAAATAGACACAAATATAAATACTTAAAAGTATATTTTTTTTATGGAATACTAATGCAGAAATGCAAAAAGTCTTATGAAAAGAAAATATCAATATTAACATCGAATGAAATATTATGGGACAAAATATTCTAAAATAAAGCAAATATAACATTTATAAATGTTTATATGGATCAGATTTTGGCATACGAAAAGCATTTTAAACATAAATATCTGGCTACGGAAATGTATTACTGTAGTATGATGATGATAATAATTATGATAGTTTTGGGGTTAAAGGACACTCAGCTTCGAAGGTTATTAGCGCCTTTGTATTACAAAACTTTGCAATAGGCAGAGAGAAAATTCCATATAAAAAAAATCTGATGTGTACCATTCACATGACTTTCTCCATATCCCTGCAACAAATAATTCTTAAAAAGCTTATACTTCTATTTACTTTATGGTAATCAGGAAAAAATTAGCAGAAATAGTCTAATTACTCGCTTCCTTGTAAGTAGAAGCGAAATAAGGGACAACCGTAGGTTAAAGTGATAGTCAAAAGCTGGTTGCTAGGTCAATGAAGTTCCTTTGTTTATATGGATAGGAGTTGACAAGTTCCTGTATGAGAAAAGTATACGTTTTTCATAGCAGAAACAAAAAAAAAAAAAACAAAAAAACAAAAAAAAAAAAAAAAAAAAGGAATATCACAAAAACGACGAACTCCACGAAAAAATTTTTATAACATAAATTGTGTGTTTTAATGTGCTCTACATTTTTTGTGTAGTAAGTTTTTGTCCATCTCTTACGGTTTAGCAGTTATTCAAAATTTAGTAAAATTCATTCAGAATAAACTACTCTTCAGAGGCTATTCCCAGAAAATTCAAGATATACATTTTATTTGTCAGGTAAATATGTTTAATATACGAAATTTTAATCAAAATCGTTAGAGCCATTTTTGAGAAAATCAACATTTTCCAAAAAAGTTCCATGTAAAGGGTAGTTTGGGGTGGGGGGATTTTTCTCAAAATCTTCGTGTCGCACCCCTGGAAGATAGTAAACTTAAATACCAAGTTTGGTATTTTATCGACTTTTCGTTTTTGAGTTATCGTGTTCACGGACACACGGACACACGGACACACACGGACCTTTTTGTGAAAATGCTTTTTTTGGATATTGGGGACCCTAAAACATATATTTCCGGTGAAATCTCGGTATCGAATTTTTTGGTGAAGTGCAATACTTTCTCTATAGACTATGTACATAGTTCGTATGGAGAAAGTAATAACAATAAATAATAAAATAAATATTAAAAATACAAATATTTCAAAAATATAAAAAATAGATAAATGATAATAGTAAAATGAAATTGTAATAATAACATTATACTTTAATAAATGTAGTGATAATAATAACAATAATAATAATACTAATAATAGTAATCATAATAATAACAATAATAATAATACTAATAATAGTAATCATAATAATAATATAAATTGATGAAATTGATTTTTTCAATACAATTTGAAAAATAAGTTAAATTTATATATTTTTTATTTTTTAGATGGTGGTAGTGTAGTGATATTGTAATGTAATAGAAGAATTAGGTATATGTGAAGTTGAAGGTAAATGTTGGTATTAAAAATGTTTATGTTTGTGGTGTGTTTTTGTGTATTATGTGATTTGTTTAGTTTTTATTATATTTGTTTTTTATTGATCTTTAATTTAGATTAGATTATAAAAGTGTAAATTATTTAAATGTTAAAATATTGTTATTCTATTTTATTTTACTTACTTTTATTAGTTTCTGTTATGAACGTAGTTTATTATAATTTATTGTTTTTATTTTATGCCGTATTTTATTTTTCTTGCTTATAAATAATCTGTAAATAATAAATGTATGTTGTATTATTATAAATAAATTTTGAAAAATCTGGCATATTAGCTCTGGGTTTAGAAACTAGGTACCAGGGATTTTATACGGATTTTTAATTTATATTATTTTATTTGATTTTATTTCCTGAACTTTCTGTCCCTTCATGTCATCTACATGTCATCCAACCGGTCTCTTTCAGGGCTGTAATTATTTGAGAGGACTGCTGTAGTGGCGTCCTTCTATGGTGGTGAAGGCTTTGCAAATAGCTCTCGGCTGCGAAATGGCGTTGGAATCGTCTGTAGGACGGTCAGACTTGCGGTGCCGCGCGAGATTGCAGAGTCTACGTGACAGGTGAACGATAGGTTTCGAGATTTCGTCTAGGTTAGGCTACGTTAGGTTAGGTTGGATGTGAACTGGATCGAAATAAGGGGTAAAATGGACTTTCTGAAAATCGGTTCTGCGTTCCAATGCTCCTAGCACCCCCAGTGTCGAGATGAAGAACTTCTTGGACTATGTGTGCAGCCACCTCCTGAATTACACACACACAAATTGCTGTGACTTACCGGTGAGGTAGAAGATGCCGCTCCAGTCGCTTTCCTGACAAATGAATGCACACAAAGGGAAGATGATAATGTTTCCAAAAGGGAAGCCTGCATAAGCTGCACCTATGAGGGCTGTCCGCTCTGACGGCGCTGCCCACTGCGAGTACAGTTGGAACACTGAAGGTAGACTCAGTCCCTATAACATTTAAGATGTTATAAAAACATTAAGTCTTACATTTCCGTTTAAAATACATGCAAGAAACAACATTTTAAATCATTGGTATATCAATAGTGTAGCCCAGACCTCACCAATTCGCTTGATTTGTGCCAAAGCAATAAAGCAGAGTCAAAATTCCCTATCTTGCCAATGTTAAACTTTGACATATTATCTCAGCAACTATTTAAGATAATGAGCTAAATTTTTCAAGGTATATTCAGCAATACCTTTGCTGTTTATTGATGACAAATAGAATACTTCTGTTTATTAGTAGGAAAAATGAATTTTTACTTTCTCTATACGTGCTATGTATATAGTGTATAGTGAAGGTATTGCACTCCACCAAAAAATTCGATACCGAGATTTCACCGGAAATATATGTTTTAGGGTCCCATGTATCCAAAAAAAAGTATTTTCAGAAAAAGGTCCGTGTGTGTGTCCGTGTGTCTGTGAACACGTTAACTCAAAAACGAAAAGCCGGTAAAATACCAAACTGCTGTACACAAAAACAAAGGAACTTCAGTGACATGGCAACCAGCTTTTGGCTGTCACTTTAACCTATGGTACTCCCTTATTTGGCTTTTACTTACAAGGAAGCAAGCAATAAGACTAGCTGTGCTAATTTTTTCTGATTAGCATAAAGTAAATAGAAGTATAAGGTTTTTAAGAATAATTTTTTGCAGGGATATAGAGAAAGTCATGTGAATGGTACACATAAGATTTTTTTAAATAAAGCTCTTAAAATGTTGTTGAAAAATAATTATTTCTAAATTTAAAAAAAAAATAACTAACCCATAGACATGATTTTTTCGTTAAAATAAAGCACATTTAGATGCAACTGTATGGTAGCAACTTCAGCCCTAGTGTCAATTAGTTTCTGAGATAATGGGGCTTTTGCATAAACAACTTTACTTCTTCAGAAATTGCTTTAAAACATATCATTAAAAAAATTAAGCTAACTTTCCAAACACAACCTCGAGTATTTCGAAACTGTAACATGAAGGAAACATGAGCGGGATGCCACTTCTGTGAATAGCTAAAGTAAAACTTTCCGATCAAAATTAAAAAAAAAAACTTATGAGTTCCATTCACATGACTTTCTCTACATTGCTGTAACACATTATTGTTAAAAAGCATATTCTTCTATCTACTGTATGATAATCGGGATAAACATTAGCAGAAATTGTCTTAATTACTTGCTTCCTTATAGGTAGAAGGGAAACAAGGGGATGCCTAGGCTAAAGCAATAGTCAAATCTTTTAAAAGCTGGTTGCCTTGTGGTTGAAATGCATTTCTATGCAGTGCCAGGGGTTTACAACGTTCCGTGTTGGAAAAGTTTAAGTATTTTAAATCTGAAACAAATAATAACTAGTATCTAAGAAATTGCAAATTCAACGAAAAAACGTATATGACATAAATTGTGTGTTTTAAAACGAGTCTACATTTTTTGTGTAGTAAGTAATTGTCTATCTATTACGGTTTACCAGTTACGCAAAATTCAGCAAAATTCATTCAGAATAAAAAGGTCTTTAGAGCCTACTTCTAGAAAATTCAACATATACATTTTATTTGCAATATAAGTATATTTAATATACGTCATTTTAATCAAAATCGTTAGAAAATGTTCGATTTTGCTCCCATGTAAAGGGTAGTTTCGGGTAAGGGGATTTTTTGTCAAAATCTTTGTATCGCATCTCCGGACGATACTAAATTTTAACGACTTTTCGTTTTAGAGTTACCGTGCTCACAGACACACGGACCTTTTTCTGAAAATACTTTTTTCGAATACAGGGGGCCCTATAACGTCTATTTCCGGTGAAATCTTGGTATTGAATTTTTGGGTGGAATACAATAGCTTCTCTATATACTATGCACATAGTACATGTAGAGAAAGTAAAAATATCTCTTGTCTAACACTAATATTTACAAAGTTATTAATGTTTTACCAAGTGAGTGTACCAAAGTGTTTCAAAAAACTATTACGCAGGATTATTTTCAACAATGTTTTTAAACTATATACAATTAGCATACATCTATCAAAGTGATGCCAAAATGAGCGGGGGATTTGAAATATTCAAATGCAATTAAAGCATGAAAATGGAAAAAAATTATGAAAATCCAATTTCGACTGCCCTTAACAGACCCGCTCCATGCATGCAGTGGGTAAACACGCGACCGTAGAACATGTAAACATATGTCAGTTTATAATGGTGGAAACATAAAGCAAACCAACTTTCAAACCATTGACCCCTAAACTTATGCCTCCCTATGAGAATTTTTTTTGGTTTATACAAATTTGATGTGCTCCATTCACTCAATCTCTGTAACAGATTATTGTTAATAAGTTTATTCTTATATATATTTAATGCTAAAACATTAGCAGAAACGGTCTTATTACTTAGTTCCATATAAGTAGAAGGAAAATAAGGGAATACACTGGGCTAAACCGACAGACAATTGTTATAAAATATGGTTGCTAAAGGATTGAAATCCGTTTCTTCGCGTGGCCAGGAGTTGACAAGTTCCCGTATGAGAAAAGTTTAAGTATTTTAAGACTTAAATCAATAACAAGGAATATCTCGGAAACGACCAACTCCAAGAAAAAAAAATGTATATGACATAAGTGTGTTTTATCGTGATCTACATTTTTTGTGTTGCAAGTTCCTGTCTATTTCTTACGGCCTACCAGTTCCGCAAAATTCATTCAGAATAAAGATGTTTTCATAGGCTATTCTCAGAAAATTCAAGATATACATTTTATTTTTCATATAAATATCTTCAATACATGATATTTTAATAATTGTTAGAGCAATTTTTGAGAAAATCAAAATGTTCGGTGTAAAGAGTAGATGGGGAGGGGGATTTTCTTGCAAATTTTTGTGAAGATACTGAAATTAGTTTGGTATTTAACGGACTTCTCGTTTTTGAACTCTTCTGCCCACAGACACACACGCACACTCACGGACCTTTATCTAGAAATGCTTATTTTGGACTCAGGAGGTTCCAAACATGTATATCCGGTGAAATCTCGGTATCAAATTAATGGGTGGAATACAATACCTTCTCTATACACTATTTGCATAGTACGTGTAGAGAAAGTAAAAATCTATCTTTCTTATTAGGAGTCCACTACATACGTGAAATCTTAGTAAGGAATTTCTGGGTCTAATGCATTACTTTTTCTGCCTACTCTGTGTACGCATGTGCAGAAATGTGGCCGATAATAGAATCGAGATGTTGGTAAAGGCAAAATGTCACCAGCACATTCGATTCTAACCTTTCCCAAAATAAGAGTGGACTGCGGAAGAATAACATTACAAATTAAACCTCTTATTTCATGCTACATTACCGTTTTTAAATATCGATTTTGCTATGCCCGTTCGATAATGACTAAAACTTTAAACCTTCATCTCCATGTCGCTGATAAAAGCTCTCACTTATGCAGAATGTCGTAGCTGCTGTCCAGCTGCAAATCCTTCACCCTCTTCACCTACAATAATGTAATTACTAGTATTTTCTTGTGTATATTATTTTTCAGAACATGATAATCCTCTGCTTGACTTTAAAGTTTGGGTTTAGGAGGTTTGCAGTTGGAAAGCAACCCTCTTTGTTGCCAAGTCCCTTAACGGAGGCGCGAATCTCGACTTGCAAGCACAGTCTTCGAGTCTTCAGGAAACGCAGACTTTATTACGTTCCTTCTCACCCCTAGTAAAGGCTCGTCTTTTGTTTGCTAATGATTATTTGGCAGGGGGGAGCGATCCCGTTTTGGAAAAAAACTGTAGTGTACATGGTAGGTACAGAAGGTATTGTATTCCATCCAAAATTCAATTGGAGATTTTACTAGAAATTTGAGTTTTGAGGTCCCCTATATCCAAAAAGGCGTTTTTAGACAAAGGTGTGTGTGTGTGTATGTATGTAAATTAGTGTGCTACTGCACAAAAATCTGATGTTATACATTCACATAACTCTCACATTTCTGTTACTAATTATTGTTAAAACACTTATTTACTTCATACTAATCGAGACAAACATTAGCAGAAATGATCTTATTACTTGATTCCTTGTAAGTAAGAGGAAAATAAGGAAACAAACTAGACTAAAGCGATAGTCAAATGTTTTTAAAAAGCTGGTTGTCATGTGGTTGAAATTCGTTCCTTTGCTTTGCCAGGAATTGACAAATTCCCGTATGAGAAGAGTTTAAGATTTTAAAGTTTAAACCAATATCAAGGAATATATAAAAATGGTCAACTCCAAGAAAAAAGGCATATGACATAAAGTGTGTACTTTAACGAGATCTATAGTTTTGTGTAGCAAATGTTTGTCTATCTCTTACGGTTTACCAATAAAATTTATCGAGACAGAAGAGCGTTTCAGAAACTATTTCCAGAAATTTTAAAACATACATTTTATTTGCCATGTAAATGTCTTTAATATACGGTATTTTAACCAAAATAGTTAGAGCCATTTCTGAGAAAGTCAACATTTTCGAACAGTTTTCCATGTAAAGCAAATGTTTGTCTATCTCTTACGGTTTACCAATAAAATTTATCGAGACAGAAGAGCGTTTCAGAAACTATTTCCAGAAATTTTAAAACATACATTTTATTTGCCATGTAAATGTCTTTAATATACGGTATTTTAACCAAAATAGTTAGAGCCATTTCTGAGAAAGTCAACATTTTCGAACAGTTTTCCATGTAAAGGAGATTTTTCCAGACTCATGGACACACACACATGAATTTTTTTTGGATTCAGAGACCTGAGATGTGTATTTCCTATGAAATCTCGGTATCAAAATTTTGGGTGAAATGCAATACATGCCTTCTCTATATACTGTACATAGTACGTGTAGATAAAGTAAAAATAAAAATGTAGATATCATTAAAATTCATAATTTATATCAAATAGCCTTTTTGTAGTGTTAATGGTGCCAGGTTTTAATTTTGAATACTGAAGCTTTTCTCACACAGGAAGTTCTCGTTCGTTTCATATCTCATTTGTTTTACTTCTGAAAGGGGACCGAATATCCTTTAAAAGATTTGACTATCTCAGTAGCCTTCTACTTACAAGGAAGCAAATGATAAGAACGTTTCTTTCAAGTTTTATCTCGACAAGAAAGATGTAGATAGATGAATAATATTTTGTAAGAAATTTGAGGGACAGATAGAGAAAGTCATGTGAATGGAATATCTTAACATTAGCAGAAATGGCCTTATTGCTTGGTTCCTTATAAGTAGAAGGGAAATAATCGAATACGCTAGGTTAAACGCTGGTTATCGTGTGATTGGAATTCGATTCTCTTTTTATGGTCACGAGTAAAAGAAAAGATAAAGAATGGTAAATTCCCATTTGAGAAAAGTTTTTTCTGGGTTTTCCTATTCTTGAGAAGACAAATATCGAGCAGATCTAAGCTCCATGCATCCCGGGCTCATTTGAGCATAATTTCACCCATTACATTCATCGTCCGAAATGTCCTATAAGATTAAAGAACGTTAAACTAATAAGAAGGTAAATTTTACTAATGTTTATCTTGATTAGCATGAAGTATACAGAATAATAAGGTTTTGTAAGAATAGTTTGTTACAGAAAAGGTAGCGAAAGTCATGTGAATGGTGCCCAATGAACAGAATAAATAAACGAAAGAAATAACCCACCAACCTTTGCTATACATATTAACTGGTTCATTGATATCCTTCATTTTAAAAAGGGATTTGGGGTGGATGAATTTTCTTGACAATCTTCGTTTCTTATCTTTGGAGAATGCTGATACAGTTATTTTTGGACTCACTGTAAGGAGATTTGTTAGAGAAAGCAATAAATATATAATTTTAATGTAAACGGTCTTATGCTACTTCTTATCAATATTAAAACGACGGTATGCATATTTAAATATGCGAAAGTCACCTTGGAAAATTAGAAAAAGTTTTGCATAGCATAAAAATAGGGCAGCATTACATGCATCCAACTGTTACAGTATATGCACACGTAAATAGATTTATAGTTTTGCTGAACCAAGCACGCAACATTGCAAAAAAGTAAAAAATAAACATAAAATGGTACTACTTGCAACTACATGGAAAGCGGCAACTTCAAGTAACTTCAACTGCCAACAAAGTCGAATCAATAACAGCAATGCTATGTACACCTAACTTATAGTATTTAAAATCGTATACAAATGGCAAGGAAAGAACCATTGTATTGATGCCACATTCGGCTTGAACATCACCGATTTTATGAACATCTGTAAAAATGAAGGGAAGTGTATAGCGGGAGGTGCATAAAGATTTATTTTATTACAAAAAAATATGATATGACTCATTCACTCGACTTTCTCTAGCCGGTCCACAAATAAATTATTGTTTCATTTGTATAACCATCTCTAACTCAATGGTCATATCGGGGGCTTTTAACTAGTGAAACCCTAATACTGTATGTTTTAGAACATTAGGTTCTCTAACTCAATGGTCATATCGGGGGCTTTTAACTAGTGAAACCCTAATACTGTATGTTTTAGAACATTAGGTTCTCTAACTCAATGGTCATATCGGGGGCTTTTAACTAGTGAAACCCTAATACTGTATGTTTTAGGACATTAGGTTCTCTAACTCAATGGTCATATCGGGGGCTTTTAACTAGTGAAACCCTAATACTGTATGTTTTAGAACATTAGGTTCTCTAACTCAATGGTCATATCGGGGGCTTTTAACTAGTGAAACCCTAATACTGTATGTTTTAGAACATTAGGTTCTCTAACTCAATGGTCATATCGGGGGCTTTTAACTAGTGAAACCCTAATACTGTATGTTTTAGGACATTAGGTTCTCTAACTCAATGGTCATATCGGGGGCTTTTAACTAGTGAAACCCTAATACTGTATGTTTTAGAACATTAGGTTCTCTAACTCAATGGTCATATCGGGGGCTTTTAACTAGTGAAACCCTAATACTGTATGTTTTAGAACATTAGGTTCTCTAACTCAATGGTCATATCGGGGGCTTTTAACTAGTGAAACCCTAATACTGTATGTTTTAGAACATTAGGTTCTCTAACTCAATGGTCATATCGGGGGCTTTTAACTAGTGAAACCCTAATACTGTATGTTTTAGAACATTAAGTTCTCTAACTCAATGGTCATATCGGGGGCTTTTAACTAGTGAAACCCTAATACTGTATGTTTTAGAACATTAGGTTCTCTAACTCAATGGTCATATCGGGGGCTTTTAACTAGTGAAACCCTAATACTGTATGTTTTAGGACATTAGGTTCTCTAACTCAATGGTCATATCGGGGGCTTTTAACTAGTGAAACCCTAATACTGTATGTTTTAGGACATTAGGTTCTCTAACTCAATGGTCATATCGGGGGCTTTTAACTAGTGAAACCCTAATACTGTATGTTTTAGAACATTAGGTTCTCTAACTCAATGGTCATATCGGGGGCTTTTAACTAGTGAAACCCTAATACTGTATGTTTTAGAACATTAGGTTCTCTAACTCAATGGTCATATCGGGGGCTTTTAACTAGTGAAACCCTAATACTGTATGTTTTAGGACATTAGGTTCTCTAACTCAATGGTCATATCGGGGGCTTTTAACTAGTGAAACCCTAATACTGTATGTTTTAGAACATTAGGTTCTCTAACTCAATGGTCATATCGGGGGCTTTTAACTAGTGAAACCCTAATACTGTATGTTTTAGAACATTAGGTTCTCTAACTCAATGGTCATATCGGGGGCTTTTAACTAGTGAAACCCTAATACTGTATGTTTTAGGACATTAGGTTCTCTAACTCAATGGTCATATCGGGGGCTTTTAACTAGTGAAACCCTAATACTGTATGTTTTAGAACATTAGGTTATTACTAAACACGCACACATTCACTCTCACATTCATACTTCCAGACTCTGAGGGGGGTAGGGGATAATTGTAGTTAAAATAATTTCCCCACCCCAGCCGGAAATCTAACCCGGGACCTTCAGGTGAAAAGTAAAAGATTATTCTTTTATCTACATCATGCTAATTGAAATAAACATTAGCAAAAATTGTCTTATTACTTCCCTTCCTGTTAGTCGAAAGGAAGTAAGGGAATACACTGAGCTAAAGCTATAGCCAAATCTTTTGAAAACTCATCGATATGTGAAAAAATTTAAATTCGGTTCTTTTGCATTTTCGGGATTAAAATAAAATAAATAAAACGAAAGTTAACTTCCCGCTTTGGAAAAGTTTAAGTAGTATAAAGTTGAAACCAATAAAAAGGAGTATCTTGGAAACGGTTAATTCTGCGAAAAAAACATATGATGTACGTTGTACGTTTAACGTGTAGTAGGTTTTTTCTATCTCTTATGGTTTAGCAATTACACAAAAGTCTTCCTTCAGAGGTTACTCCCAAAAAATTCCAGATATTGATTTCGTTGGTCATGGAAATATCTTTAAAACGTATTATTTTAATAAAATCGTTAGAGGAAATTTCAGAAAAACAAAATTAAAGAAAACTGTTCCATGTAAAGGTAGCTGGGGTCGATTTCCTTGAAAATCTTCGTATCGCATTATTGTTTTCAGGGGTCGCAAAACATATATTTCCTGTAAAACCTGATATCGAATTTCGGGTGGAATACAATCTGCTATGTACATTGTACATACCTGCTAGAGAAAGTAATAAGGTTCTAAAACTAAAACTGCAAAGGAATTAGCTCCTTTTTTGCAACCAGGCCAGCAGCCGGATCATATGGCAGCAGTCATTAAATTTAAACCATACTTTTTAACTTGTTTACAAAATGAGTGGTTTTTAATGGGACTTAAAACTTATTTCTGAGGTTGTCTCATTATGTTTGAACTGCTTTATACACTTTGTACTGGGTTTCATCCTTTTTAGTGTTCTAGAAAGGTGGGATCGTTTGAGGTTGCTAACAACTCAGAATTTTTAAATCTCCATTACAAAGAAAATTAAATGATTCTATTCCACTGTTGTTTATTTCACTATTATGATTATGTCTGACTATTATCTCTTTTGTTAAATACAATTAGTAATTAGAAATCAGAATAAAAAGCATTTTGTGTGTGTGTGGCGCCTCGTTCCATTTAATCAAAATTTTAATTTTAATTCTAATGTCAATGAGCAGATAACAAAGCAGAAATAAGAATTTGGAATGGTCAAAATAAGTAATTGTTGATGTCCAAAATGTTATCTCTCGTACCAGATGGCACGGACAGAGCTTGTGTTCTCCTCGATGCACTCCCTATGTTCGTTTTCAGTACGATGAACAGCTGGAACTCTCTTACAATGTCTGTGAGCCGTCCTTATAAACCGCACTAGGAGAGCATATAGTTCAACAAAGCTGCTTAGAGAAGTATCACATCTCCGGGATATTCACGGGGGAGTGCCGCAGGGGTCTGTATTGGCCCAGTTTCTTTATAACTTTTATACATCCGACATGCCCCTTCATACTAAAATTCAGCTGGTGACTTATGCAGATGACACCGTCATTCTCCATTCTCATTCTTCTGCTTTTTATTTGGATCGTGAATTACAAAGCTATCAATAATTTTCTGGAGGCCTGGTGGATTCGTGTAATCTGTGATAAATGCCATATTCTTCGCTTCTTTCATGCACATCCAGTTGTATACATATTACATGGCCAAGTTCTTCCTGTTTCATACAGCACCAAATATTTGAGTGTTCATATTGATTCCCGGCTCAGTTGGTATCGTCATATTCAACATGTTCGTAAGAAACCTCATCAAACTTTCGGAGCAGTTCGTTTGCTGTTCACTTCCGAGCATCTCTCTCTACGGGTCAAACTCGTACTCTACACCGCTGTAATTCTGCAACAACTGTTATATGCTGCTCCTGCGTGGAGGGATGTTTCCCACACGGGTTTACAATCGCTTGCCAGTAAACACATGTTTTTTCTTAGACGGATGATACATGCTTCTGGTCATTACCGATATGCAACCCCTTCCTGCTTTGCTTCATTAACCAATGGAGAAAACGCTTGGCTCGGATTGCTGACAACACTCATCTTCATTTTCGAATCAGTAAGCCGAAGCGGCGACGGCATTCCTTTTAAAGAACCCTAGGCTTTTTCTTATTCAGTGATTCATCTATAACGTTGTTCATGTTTTGTAGGTTACGCATTGTTCCATATAAAGGTCCGTAAGGGGCCTGGAAATGGATGACTTTCATCTTGCTGTCTTTATGTCGAGAGAAGTAAGAGCAGTGCGCTCTATCAGCTTTTGTTAGAATTAGCGTAGTAATTCTTGAGTGTACCACCAGGAACGTATGACTGGTAGTTGTTTGTTACTTCGCAGGCGTAATTTCTGGTTGCTATATGTTTGAGGCCAGTCGTCTCAACTACATGGGGAAGTGCCAACTTATTGTCCTTATAAAGAGGTGTAAACGATACAACTTCAAATCACATGACATATGATTTATTTCTGAAATGCCTAACGAGCAAATTTATTCTGCATTTACCGGGACAATTTGAATTGATGACATCACTGCTATAGAACAAATATTTATCATAGGTGAATAGTTCTGTGAACCTGCTGAAGGGGACGCAAAATGGTAGTTCAGAGCAGAATAATTCTGCATGGGTAAATCAGCGCCATTGGTGGTGTGAAGGAGTGTTACTTCTAGAGATTGCCATAGATATAATAGCGTCTTTGTGTTTTGAACGTGAAGTGCTTTTAAGAGCTAACATGGTTGAATTAGTGTCAAAAGTTTTGAGAATGGACAGCAATGAATTCTGGTAAGCCAAAGCAGCGTTTCCTAACTTGAAGTAGAAGTTCAGATAGAAACGCGTGCAACCTTGGGCGCGCTCAAACAATGTGCATTGTCAGTACCGCGTGTAACAGCAAGTATTGTTACGCCATATGCTAGGATAGATCTCAAGCGAGAACATTTTTGAACTATAGCTTTTTGTGACTTTAAAGTCGATTAGGGGGAGAGAATATCTTGAAAGACTGCAGCATACATTTGGGATATTTGCCCTTTGCAATCCACCATTTATCGATGGTATGCAGTTTAGAAGAGGAAGGAATTGCTTTGAAGATGAAGACCAAGCAGGACAGCAGACTACAAGAACAGTGGATGAAAATGAGGTTAAAGCAGAATGTATGTTGCGGAAGGTCATCGTTGCACATATATTGGATAGGCAACAATGACAAGAAAAACTGGACATCATGAAGTTCTATATTCACTCCACCCATAGTGCCAGGAAACGATTGAAAAACTGAACAAAGAAAAATCCAAATATATAACATAATATAACATAATTAACATCATAATACATGTTAGATATACCAGTTTGATCCAGAAGCTAAACGGTAGTCATCGGTCTGGATCTTTCCGGATGAAGATCCCTCAACAAAAGTGTAGAAAACGAGAACTGTTGGCAAGAAGAGATTCATCATGCCAAATTAAAAATCTGATTAATGAATATATTACAGATTTATGTATACTTGAGTAGGGGTTAAAGGGGGATTTCAGGACTCAAAGGATGCCGCCCATGTAAACATCATGTACATATGTAACACTTAAGATAAACATCAGCCGACAGACCACCCACACAGCGCTGCCTCTTTGCCAAGACAACAGTCTAAAAGCTTCCCCATGTACCTGTCAATCAAAGTATGTGCTGCCGGCTACTACCCCCTCCCCCTTTGCCAAACCACCTGTCTAAAAGATTTTACTTGCAGGGTTCTTAATCACTTGAACAATCGTCTTTCACATTCACAGATCAAATTCAATTTAATCGATTGACCACGCCCACTCAAATTTCTAATTTTTGAGCTACAAGGCTCATCTGCATATCAAATCGATCTAGTTTTTCACGAGGAATCTGAATCTCTGATCATAAATACAAAATTCTTTTGATTTCAATTCGATAGTCTCTTTTAATTAAAAACACGTAGGATTTCTCTATCTCTGGCAATTCGAGAGCTACAAGGTTCATTTGCATGACAAATCAGTCTAACTTTTCACAAAGAATCTGAATATACAAACATAGTTCAACTGTCATGGCGAAAAAACTCGATAAAATTACTGAGTGGAATATTTGATATAAATTATTAGATATCAATTGAACATGCGTTAGCGGTAATATTTTTTGCAAGGAATTATAACACTCACACGATTGAACATGTTAAAAGCTTTATTATTCAATACCAACATATGAAATGAAAAATAGCAAGAGAGAGAATTGCTTTTATAAAACCTACTAACTTATCACATCAAAACCAATATGGCGGCGAAGTGATTGTGTTTCCAACGAGCAGAGGGCACCCAACAGGGAATTGAACCCGGGATCTCTCGAACACTGAGAATGTCAACATCATTACAACTCCAAACATTATAAATCTTAATATCCGTTCTTAAACGAGGACCTACATTCGACTTTCAGTGAGGATGCAATCACATGACTTTACGACTATGTATAATTAAACAACGGGAAAAAATACCGATTGTAGAACACAATTATAACAGTCGATATAACTAAAATACACGTACTCGTTACCTCAGCGTGCAAGCTAAAGAAGAGCTATGAACAGGCGCTTGTAAACATCATTTTCAATCTACAAAATACTTTACGATTTTAAATACCTCGAAAGCGGAATGAAATCATTTTTGAAACTAAATGAGAACCTTTAAAAAATGTAATATAAAATTACTGTTCTTAGTGGAGTATTCAGGGAGACCCCGTAACGCTTATGTAACCTGATAATTCACTTATGCCAGAGAAGTTGCCTTCCTTTCTAGGCGTCTTCATGGTGCGCTTTCATAGTAGCTCCACAGGCAACGAGTGTTTTTGTTTTTTCTTAGAAACCAGACAATCCACTTAGGCAGAAGAGGGTAGATGTTGTTTTTAGTTTAACAAATATATGAATGGTTTGTACCAAAACACATAGTCAACCACACCCCACTTCGGTTTGAAAGCATTTTAAGGTTGAATAGTTCACGTAAACAAATATGCTATTTTGAAACCTCGTTAAGTGTATCGCTCTGGTTAAGCTTAAAAGCGTGTATAGTTTATTTTAAATCAAGATGCAATGATATTTTCTGATGGATACTACTGCCAAGTCCGACGATGTATACCTATCAATGTTTTGAATCTGAGACAGAGAAAAATAGAATACACCCCTTCCACCTGCCATGGTAAGAAGCAGGAAATAATAATATACACTTTTCAGAATGCACAGCCCCAAAGACGCCTTAAATATCAGACTTAGACTGAAAGAATGTTTACTACTCAGAAACCCTTTTAACTATTTTAAGGTTGAATAGTTCACGAAAACATATATGCTATTTTGAACCATCGTTAAGTGTATCGCTCTGGTTAAGCTTAAAAGCGTGTATAGTTTATTTTAAATCAAGATGCAATGATATTTTCTGATGGATACTACTGCCAAGTCAGACGCTATGAATCTATCAATGTTTTGAATCTGAGACAGAGAAAAATAGAATACACCCCATCCACCTGCCATGGTAAGAAGCAGGAAATAATAATATACACTTTTGAGAATGCACAGCCCCCCAAAGACGCCTTAAATATCAGACTTAGACTGAAAGAATGTTTACTACTCAGAAACCCTTTTAACTATTTTAAGGTTGAATAGTTCACGAAAACAAATATGCTATTTTGAACCCTCGTTAAGTGTATCGCTCTGGTTAAGCTTAAAAGCGTGTATAGTTTATTTTAAATCAAGATTCAATGATATTTTCTGATGGATACTACTGCCAAGTCAGACGCTATGAATCTATCAATGTTTTGAATCTGAGACACAGAAATATAGAATATGCCTTTTCCAACTATCACTCCAAGAAGTATGTAAATAACATACGAAAGTGTGTTTAGAGTAGGTATGTAGCCAAAACGACGCTATTATTTCTGGTCCTATTGCGATTCAAAAATACCCCGAGGGACATTCTGTTTACAAGAAATGGGCAATCTCTCAAGTCCAGACACGATTGGTTCAAGCCCCTCCTCTCTAAACAGAGAGAAAATATTTCTAAATTCGACCAATGAAATATGATTCTACAATAAAGGAGGGGAAATGTAAATAGGGGTGCGCTGCCAATCGAATTCAGGATAGTAGGCGGTCCTAACACCGTATCCATTATAAAAGACGAGAAAAAAAGCTAACAGAACATCGTCTTTATAAAATTCGCTTCGTGTAGTGAGCTACGGAAATCGATCGAGAACCTAGAAGATAATTTGTGTACGAAGACTTCACTGCAAATCGAACATCTTGAAATGAATGGTAAGTTTTAAAAGTATACTCTCACTAACTTTAATATGGTTATCACGCAGGAAAATAGGCTGTAGTTACTTCCAACATTTTTCAGAAACTTTTACAATGAAATGGAATGCATTTTTTTAAAAAAATATATATATTAATAAGAACTTCGCATACCTAACGATAGTGTGAGAAATAGAGAATCTATAGTAGAATCAAAAAACAGTATGAGAGTATTGGCAAATGAATTCGATGTAAAGATTTTACGGTGAATGAATTTTTTTAGAACCTCGGAACACATGAAATAAATTCAGAAAAAGTATATGACGTACACACGTGAACATTTTAACCCCAGAGCATACATACATACACACACACATACATAAATTCATTCTAAATGAAATGTAATGAAATAACAAGAACTAAATGAAAAACATGTATTTTTTATTTTTTTACCAAATTTTTTTTACATTTTTATATATAGCTATGATCAGCTCATAACTTATAACTTGTGAAACTAGTCCGTAATATCTCTAGGTAATATTAGATTATAATTAATTGTTTTATACAATTAAAATCACGTATACACGCACGCGTTCATACTTCTAGACTATGGGGGACAGGGAATAATTCTGGTTAAAGAAAGATCATCCGTTCCAGCAGGGAATCGAACCGAGACCTCGAGTCGAGAAGTCAGGTCGCTAACCGATCGAACACAGCGGCAGTCACATTTCACACACAGTGGTTAGCGCTATATTTGTGAATTATGTATAAAAAGAAAATCTTTATTTCACGTGCTTGCGATAGTAGTTTATGGTAATTTATTCCACTGAAATAACATAAAAGCTTTAAAATAATTTTACATTTAAATACCTTAAACAATAAACATTTTACTCTTAATGAACAGGGTTTTATTATTACTATAAAAATCTATTGACTGAAATACGCATGAAGAATGCTAGTAACACTTAAACAAAGTTGAATGACGAAACTAAAGAATAAATATTTATTTTTCAGCCAATTGGTCCAACGAATTGCGAGAAGCATACAATAGAATGCAATCAGTCCTATATATGGTGACAATGCCAGCTGATCAATGGGATTTTCCGGCGCTAAGCGATATTTGGACTCCAGCAATGGAACAATCTGTCCAAAGAATGGCTATATTCGCAACACAGCAACTTGTTACGGGACAGAATCAACATGGTGAACTAAATAGAGGTAATTATTCTGAATATCTTACATACAATAGCCAATAACACATGCATATGAAAAAATACTTACAGTTCAAATAGAATATACGAAAACGGCTCATCTTTCTAAAGCAAAAAGGACTGATTTACAGATTTACAAATCAATATAATTAATGAAATGATGGGTATAAATTAATGATGAATGAATATTGTTTTAACGATTTTAAATTATTATTATTATTATTATTATTATTATTATTATTATTATTATTATTATTATTATTATTATTATTAGCATCTTCATTTTCAGGAGGCGCAACAGAAAATGCAAACAGCCCCGCAGTGATCCGGTTCGGAGGAGACACGAGACTGGAGCTTCCAAGACCTGGTAAGTTTCATTTTCTTTACTTTCTCTACACGTACTACATACATAGTTATTAGAAAAGGTATTGTATTCCACCCAAAATCGGATGCTGATTTTTCACTGGGAATATATATGTTTTTAGGTCCCCTGTATCCAAAATAATCCATTTTAGAAAAAGATTCGTGTGTGTCTGCATGTCTGTGTGTTTGCGTGTGTTGGTGTGTATATGTGTGTGACTGGGCAGCATAGCCCAAAAACGCAAATTCGGTAAATTACCAAACTTGGTATTTAAGTTTAGTATCTTCCAGGTATGCGACACGAAGATTTTTGAGAAAAGCCCCACCCCCAAACTACCATTTACATGGAACGTTTTTTCGAAAAATTTTATTTCTAAAAATGGTTCTAACGATTTTGATTAGAATATCGCATATTAAAGATATTTACCGGACAAATAAAATGTATAACTTGAATTTTCTGAGTATAATCTCTGAAGACCTTTTTATTCTGAATAAATTGTTATAACTAGTAAACCATAAGAGATAGATAAAAGCTTACCACACAAAAACGTAAAGTCCGTTAAAACACGAAATTTGTGTTATGTACATTTTTTTCATGGATCTGATTGTTTTTAGATATTCCTTGATTTTATTCAAATATTCTAAAATTATACTTTTCAGAAATGAAAAGTCAATATTTACATAAATGATTGTATTCATGCAAGAAGAACGGAATTTTAAAGACATCTCATAGGGACCCTCTCTTAAAGCTTAAACTATAACATTAGTCTTGTATCTATCTACAAGAAATAAGTTTCTGCCAAAGTTTATATAGATTAGCGTAAAGTAAATAGAGCAATAAGCTATGGCCGAAAATAGATAAAGTTATGTTAATGAAACACATCTTATTTTTTTTGCAGAAATAATAAATATTCGAAACAGTTTGAAATCGCGGGTGAAACAAAGCCTAATTTCTTTCATAATTTGCAGAAATTGCCGATCTCGAAGCTGGTGGTGCTCTTCGAGAGGGGCCTCCAGAGGATAAGGCGATCTGTTCTCGACCCTTTGAGACAGCGAGCGCCTTCTGGGATGAGTCCTCAGATGACGAAGGATGGGACGCTGCCATGGGACGCTGGATGACACAGGAAGCAAGCTCTCCTCTGCCCGAACCGTTCACCAATTACGCTAGGTGCGAATCTCCGACGCCCGGACCTTCCTGTAGACCCGATCACCTATGGAATGCAGGGAGAGACATCACGGCAAAAGTCTTCAGAGGAGCTGGCATGCAAGTGGAGGAGATGTCTAAACCTTGTGGATGCAAGAGGACCCATGATGATTCTTCTGAAGGGGACAGCAGTGTCGCATCAGCAAAACTTTCCAAGGTCAGTCATAGCCAGCTTCAATGCGATACAATAGAAAAAGCCTTTAAAGGTCATATTTATAATACCGAAATTTCTAACACATTAGACATCAATGATCCCCAGGCATTCCTAGAGAGGTGTAGACCACTAGTAATTAAAGAAATGAGCTCAGTACTTACCAGAAATCGGGCTGGGTTCAAGATAATCAGCTCATTGCAGCTGACATTCATGATTCAAGCACCCGAATCTGATCTTATAGAGAACATGTACTTTAATAGCTGTACTAAATTGGGTCTCCAATCATGCAATTTGGATGCTTTATTCTCAACTATGGCAGATGAAATTCTTGTTAACATTTCAAATTTTCAAGGCCAAGCCAGTTCTAAATCACTTCTTTCTGTCAATTCCCTTGTTAATAGCTTAAGCTATTACAAACCTCTCAATGCATCAAGCTACTTAGAGCTTCCAAAAGATATAAAACATAAGTTATCAGTTGTAAATATCAAGAACTTAGACGAATATTGCTTTGCTTGGTGTCTTCTTGCATCAAAATACTCTATAAAGGCACATGCCGAGAAAACTACTAAGTATCCTAAGGAAAAACTACTTACAGAGTTCAATTATACAGATATTAATTTCCCTGTCAGTCTCCATGAAATAAAGCACTTTGAAAGTCAGAATCCAGGAACAAGCGTCGCTGTATTCGGTTTAGATGATGATGATGAAACTATTATACCACTTTATCAAACAGCCAAAAAAGAGGGACATCACGTTAATCTTCTCATGATAACAGAAGGACAAAATTCACATTATTGTCTGATTAAGAATCTCAGCAAGCTATTAGGAAAGCAAATAAGCAATCACAAGGAAAGGAAATGGATCTGTGAGACATGTCTGATACACTTCTCCAGAGAGGAAATACTTAAAAAACACCAATTGCGTTGCTCCAAGGCGCAATTGGTTAAAATGCCTACAAGTGACGAAGTTATCCAGTTTTCATCTTATTCTAAAGGCGTGCCTGTAAATTTTGTTATCTACGCTGACATTGAGAGCGTGCTAGCAAAGGTCTCCTCTTGTGAGCCATCGACTACTGAGAGTTGGACCCGAGCTATCCAGCATCATCAAGCAATGTCAATATCGCTCAAGCTGGTATGTCGCCAAGATGCATCGCTCTCGAAATTCATGCTTTTTAGAGGTCCTGACGCTATCAAGCAGTTCCTCATTGAAATAAGAGCGATAGCCGATATGGTTATTGCTCAATATAGTAAAAATGAAGAAATGTGTATGACATCTCAGGACAAGGCTGATTTTCAAAGCGCGCATCTTTGCCACATATGCATGAAGACGATTGAGGTATACGAGAAAAAAGTAAGGGATCATGATCACATGACAGGAGTTTACATTGGCGCTAGCCATAATCGCTGCAATCTGAATAGAAAGGTACCCACTTTCATTCCAATCTATTTTCATTGCTTGAGCAATTATGATAGCCACTTCCTATTTGAGCACATGTCATATGATGATAAACCAATTTCGTGTATCGCAACCACTTCTGAGCGGTATATATCCTTTACAAAGCGATACAGGGGCATCAATTTACGCTTCCTAGATAGCTTCAAGTTTTTGGACGACAAGTTATCTAGTCTAGCTAGTATGCTTGAAAAAGATGAATTCCGGATAACAAATGCGGAATATCCTGATCCAAATCATCAAGAGCTCGTTCGATCAAAGGGAATATTCCCGTATAGCTATGTTGATAACATAGATAAACTGGAAGAAAATCAACTACCACCAATTGAAGTGTTTGATGGAATAAACCAGGAAGAATATATGCACGCCCAGAAAGTGTGGAGGACGTTCAATATTCAAAATCTAGGCCAATACAGCGACCTTTACCTGAAGACAGACACGCTCTTATTAGCTGATGTTTTTGAAAAGTTTAGGGACCTCTCTCTGGAGGTATATAATTTAGATCCTTGCTGGTATTTTACATTACCAGGGCTTGCCTTCGATGGTATGCTGAAAATGACAAAGGTAAAGCTCGACCTCATTACCGATCAGACCATGCTAGAATTTTTTGAGGGAGCTATCAGAGGTGGGATGTGCAGCGTATCAAAGCGCTATGTAAAAGCTAATAATAAGTATGTCCCAGGATACAACCAAGAAATGAATGATGTTTATATCGCATATCAAGATTTAAACAACTTATATGGGAGCGCAATGAAGTGTCACCTTCCAATGGGAAATCTAAGATGGCTGAAAGAAGAGGAAATAGCTAGCATTGATTTCACCTCTGTACCTTCAGATTCAGCTACTGGATATGTGCTAGAGGTAGATTTGGAGTACCCTAGTCATATCCACGACATCCACAATGAGCTTCCTCTCTGTCCTAAAAGCGAAATACCACCACAAGGTCATTATAAGAAACTGTTGGCAACTTTGGATAATAAAGAGAAGTATACCTTGCACTATAGGAATCTACAACAGTGTCTTGATTTAGGTCTGAAATTAGAAAAGATACACCGTGTGGTGGCATATGATCAAACTAATTGGCTTAAAACCTATATACATGTTAATACAGAAAGACGTGCAAGGGAAACGTCCAAATTTGGACAGAATCTATGGAAAAAAATGAATAATTCTGTATATGGAAAATTCATTGAGAATGTCAGGAAATATACTGACTTCCGAATTGTTTCGTCTTGGAAGCAGGCCAAGAAACTGATTGCTCGCCCGACCTACATTCGGAGCATTATATTTAATGAAAATCTTGTGGGTATAGAATTGAGTAGAGAGGAAGTGCATATGAATAAGCCTATTTATATAGGCCAGGCAATTTTGGATATTTCAAAACTGATAATGTACGACTTCTTTTATAATGTAATGAAACCAAATTTAAAAGATCTAGTCCTGGCCTACATGGATACTGACTCATTTATATTTGAAACTTCAACTGATGTCTACAAGTTTATGAGACAGAATCCACAATATTTTGATACCTCAAATTTTGCAGTAGACAATCCTTTCGGCATAATACCACAAAATAAAAAAGTGATAGGCTTATTTAAGGACGAGCTAGGGGGCAAGCCCATGTATGAATTTATAGGTCTAAGGTCTAAGTTGTACAGCTACAGATTTGAGGGACAGACTGTAAAGAAGGCCAAGGGCATAACCAAATCAGGCACGGCAACTCTAAATTTTGAACAATATTTCCACTGTCTTAATGACCTTAGAAAAAAGTATTTGGCAAAACAAAGAATATTTAGGAGCTTCAAGCATTGCATCCGTACAATGGAGGAGAATAAAGTCGCTCTGTATGGTAGGGACGATAAACGTAAAATTATTGAAGGCTCTGATTATACTCTTGCCTGGGGGCATTATTCATTGGCTATGACTGACAATTAATAAGGAAATGACTTTTCTGCCGGCACATGCTCTGTCATTTGTATATATCACATTTAATGTATTTGTATATTAAAATTTATGTTGTATATAGTTTCTTTTTCTCCGCTCATGGGTTCTTTGAAATATATGATTAACATTTAAATTTATGTTGTGTATAGTTTTTTCCCGCTAACGGGTTTTTTTGTTGTTTTTTTTAAGGTAAATTACGTATTTTCTTCACTATTGGAAATGTGAAGGGAAATTGTTTTTTTCTAATAAAATACACTTGAAACTGAAAAGAGTCTCTTTATTTCAATATTTTATTACAATAAGTCATTCATAACAATCCATTGTTTATTAGCAAATCCATACCATTTTACAAGAATCCTATTTCCTTGTCTACGTATCACCTTCTCAACTAAATAGGTGTTGGGAAAAAGTGTAGAATGGATTTCATGTCCATAGAAAGCACCTTTAATCTCCTCTCCATCCTTATCCTTTAATATATATGTAGTAGGATTGGTTCTATTCACTTTGTCAACTTTGAAGATTTCTACGCTCCAATTAGCTTCGTAACCCTTTTCAAAATGCCCCTTATTTTTCGATATTCTCACATAATCACCAACTTTAAACTTTCTTGCTTTCCTATTCTCCCTTTGATGATGTTTATAGTTGTAGACTGTTAGAAGAAGACTATTATCCTTGACTTCATTAGGTTTCATCCGAATAGTTGAATGGTATGTGTCATTATACTTTGCGATAATTTTCGGCAGAAGATCCAGCCACTTGTATGAACCTTGAGTTAAGAATTCCTTATACATCATATTCTTCAATGTTCTTAATAAACGTTCAACAGCTGCTGCCTTCACATTGCTATATGTACTATAGTGGTTAATGTTATTCTTGATCATTAGTCCTTTAAAATGTTTATTATAAAATTCTTTTCCATTATCACTTTGGATATTTTTTGGAGGTGTTTGCATTTCTTGAAGAATCTCTTCCATAGCTTTTGCAACATGAGGACCTGTCTTGTTCTTTAACGGTCTTGCGTATGCCATTTTAGAATAGAAGTTGACTGCAATAAGAATGTACTTGGTGTTTTTGTTGAGTTTAGCATGGGGAAGCATTTCAACCAAATCAATTTGTACTAGGTCATGCATTCCCTTGCTGACAATCTTTCGACGTAAAAATTTTCTCCTTGCAGGGGCGTGAAGTTCTGCTGCTATATTTTTCTTCACTTCCATTATGCTATTATTTTGGAATCTTTTAGCTCTTGTATAATCTCATTAATTTCTCGAGTATGATTAGTATTTCCAGCGTTTTTGGATGCAATGAGCAGTCTCAAGCGATTCACTAATGTATTTGGATCGTTCCAATAGATGTAGTCTTGTTTTCTCTCTGGATGATGTTCTTTCCATTCTAAGCCCAAGCCTTTATGTTTTCTAAGGAGAGGACGTATGATATTTATATACTTGTATGAATTGCTATATTTCAATCGTCCTTGTCTGGTATTCTTCTGTCGGTGCACCATTGTTGACTCCAGAATTCTTCTATAAGTATCCAAATCATCTTCTGTAAAGACAGTCATTTCAGGTATCTTCTTAAAGATCAGCTCATTCAATCCAGCTGTAACATTGAATTTTTCTTGTCCTACCCTAATTTGATTATTAATAAAATCAATTGTCTTGTTTCCTAACATGTAGCTTCCATCTTCATATCGCACACCGTAAACTGTATCGATTTCATCTTTATCTTTCCTTCGAACTCTCTTCAGATATGATGTGATGCTCTCGTCTTTCTCTTCTTTAGCAGATACAACACTCTTTTTCTGGATATCTAGTATTTCTTGAAGAGGTTCTGATACTGGCTGAAGGGCTTCGCTCATGGTCCTTTGGGTCTCAAACCTTTGCCCCCTGAGTTCTCGTAGCTTTTCTCTTATTGCTTTTGTATGTTTGACTACTGATTCTTTAAGTCTTATTCTTTGGCTATCCATCTTTGAATGATGACAACTATGAGCATTCTCTCAATTTATAGCTTGCGATCAACTTGAAGTCTCAAAGTATCGACAGCCTTAGCTATCATTTCAATTGATCTTTTCAGCTGATCAGTGTCCTCCTTGTGCTCGTACATCTTTGCCTTGAATGCATCAGCAAATATTGCTGTATTAGTATACAGACTTTTAATTGATTCCTCTATAGACGTTATTTGTTCTTGTAGCTTATTGTGATTATCCATCAATGAGTTTACACGAATCTGCAATGTACTCAGTTTCTCGTCCAACTGCTTAGTGCTGCGGTTATTTAAAGTATCTGTCTTTAACCGTTTAATTTCTTCGTCTAGTCGCTTGCCTTGCATGTTCATGTGGTTCTCTATGTTATCCATCTTCTTAGTGCACATACCATCGAAGTTTTTTCGTTCACTATCAAATCTCTCTGACAATTGCTTTATAGATTCCATTAGTGAATTGGTAGACTCACTTGAAGACTTTGATAGAGAATCCACTATGCTTATAGTATTGTTCAGGGATGTGTTGAAACCTTGAAGTTTCTTGCTTACTTGTATTTCAATTTCCTTCGGCACATACCTGCTTAGTTGTTGACGTGTCTCATTTGATTTTTTTATAATTGAATTTCTAACGTATCTTTTATTTACAGCATCTGTATCATCGATAGGATCTGCTATATCAACAATTCTCTTTTTTCCGAATATAATGTTACCATTACCGTCTCGTGGTTGTGTTTGAGAATTGAAATATTCAATGACAAATTTTCTATTCGCTACATCGTGATCGTGTAATGGGTTTAGTAATATTCTCAATCTAACATCGTCCATTACAATATTGTTTTCATCGTCTCTCTTCAGAATATATCTTGCAATCAAACCATTAAGCTTGGTATTAACCATAGCTCCCACTTCTTTTGAGTTTTGCTGTATGAAAGAATGTGTCTTTTTCTCTAAAGCGTCAACATATCCCTTATTGGATGCGTCACTATCGCTTATAGGCTCCGCTATCTCTCTTAATATTTTCTTCATAAATGTGAAATTTCCATTGGAATCTAATCGCGGCGTTCTTGCATTTATGTAATCTTGTATGTATTTAGTATTAGGCACGTCTGTGCCATCCGATGGTGGTAATAATACTTTCATTCTTATAGTATCCAGAATTATATTTCTTTTCGTATCTCGTTTCAGAGCATTTTTGTTTATGTGTACCATTATACTTCCATTCTGCGCTTCAAGTGATTTCTGAATATGCTTCCTAAGAACGAGCTCAAATTCCTCTAGTCCTTTCTGAGATGTTTTAACAGAAAACTCTTGTAATCGATTCTCAGAAGAAGCTGAAAGTGTATCCACATATCGTTTATTTGTAGCATCATCTTCATCTTCGGGGTCTTGAATATTACACAAACGTCTTTTCTTGAATTGGTAGTTGCCTTTCCCATCTCTGTTTATAATGAGCTGATTAAGAGTTCTCTTAACTGCCGAGATTCTCGATGAGCCGAACCTGTCAACACTCATTCTGAACTATGAATGACTGGATTCATTCATATTGACCTTAATATATCGATCAAATCCATTCCTATATCGACCGTTACTCATAGGGAATTCAGGTGCTATAACTACGAACGGTCTTCCTTCTGAAAAGCTCTCCCAAACGTTTTTACACAAATCTTTAAATTCATTGTATGTCATATCAGTGTTTACGTAATCCTCATATATATGTTTCAAGTTTAAATTGTCTTGCCTGAAAAGTATAATCATATTTGCATTATCACGTATTAAATGTTTAGGTACCTTTGCGTAGGATTGGGCTAAATATAAAGAGTCAACGTTACGATGTCTACCCATACTATAAAATGCTGCAATCTTCTCTTGCTTTTCAGTAATGATGTCATCAAATATAAATATTGAATTCTCTTTAACTTCTGATGGGTGTAATACACTTTCTCCATCCTCGCATGTTTTCACATCTATGCCTTCAATGTTTTCAAGGAGTTTAATAAGGTATTGATATTTTGGCTGATAGAGAGACTTTGAATAGATGTACAAGTTTTCGAAACGTAGTCCATTTTCGTGTACCAGCATATTGAGTAGTACATTTGTCTTTCCTGCACTAGAACTTCCCAAGATGAGTCCTCTAACATTACACGGAAACAGCTTTCCATGCCTATCACATTTAAGATCACTTTCAAAGTCCAATACTTGAATAGGTAGCGCACATTCTTGCTTGACGAGCTCCATCTTATCAACTAAAATAATAACACCCTGCTAATGTATATATATATATATTTTTTGTCTTCTTTCAGTATTGTCTGAAATCTATTTTTATAAATTTGGGTGCATAGCGAAATGTGTTTAGTATGCAATGAGAGCTAGAAGTGATAAGGTCAAGAGAGGATTTGGTCTCCTCAACAAGATTATTAATTGGCTGCCATTTGAAGCCCATTTGCCCGGTTATAGATTTTGCGGGCCTGGAACTAAGCTCGCCAAAAGACTAAAGAGGGGAGACAGAGGGGTTAATCAGCTGGATGAGGCCTGTAGGGTTCACGATATAGCCTACGCAGAGTCCCAGGACGCTGTCTCAAGAAATATTGCCGACAAGACTTTAGCTGAGAAGGCTTGGAGTAGAGTTCAATCACCAGATTCATCTGTAGGGGAAAAGTTGGCAGCAAGGCTGGTAGCGAGCATTATGAAAGGAAAAGTCACTCTTGGCGCAGGTTCTAAGTTAAAGAAGAAGCGAGGAGGATTTTTACCTCTCATTCCTATTATTGCTGCATTAGGAGCTGCTGCAGGGGGTGCAGCTCAAATTGCTTCAGCTGTAAATAAGAAAAAAGCTGCTGAGCGACAGTTTGCTGAAATGAATCGTCATAACAGAGCTATGGAAGCGAAAGGAAGAGGCCTTCACAAGAAAAAGAAAAGTGGAGGATTGTTACCAGTGCTACCTCTGGCTGCATCTTTAGCTGCGGCTTCTAAAACTGCAAGTGTCCTAAAAGGGAAAAAGAGTGGTAAAGGAAATGGGTTAAAAATCAAGAGGAAGAATTGTCAGAACAGAAAGACAAATTCAAAAAATTCAAAAAACTCTGGGCGAGGGTTATATCTATCCCGGAAAAAGTCTTAAGCAATGTTGATATAGAGCTGTATGCTAGACGTTTGAAGGTACCTCATTTTCGAGGTGTGTACATGAGCGACAATCTTCCTTCAAAACCTCATTTCAATGAAAGAATTGTTGTGAATCTAGATTCGTCTGAGAATGAAGGAACACACTGGGTTGCTGTGAAGAAGATTGGAAATACAGCGTTTTATTTTGATAGTTTTGGGGATTTAAAACCTCCAAAGGAGATAGAGATTTACTTAAAGGGTGTTAAACTATACTATAATACAAAGAGATTTCAAGATTTTGGCTCAGTTATTTGCGGACACTTGTGCTTGCAATTTCTATCACAATGAGTTATACTATTACAGCTAGCGGTAATGATTCAGTGTTTACAACGTATCTAAATCCGCCTCTGCATCTAGATCCAAGAGGGTTTTATGAGATTGCTCTCTTGAACTTTGAAACTTTTTATTCAATTCCCAATGTTGATTCTAGTAATAATCGATTTCATTATATTTTCAACGATGAGTTGAAAATCATTCATATTCCTTCTGGAACGTATGAGATAGCTGATCTTAATTCATACATAGGGAGTAAGCTCGGTTTGGGGAGGGATGTCTTCTTTATTCAAGCAAACAATAATACAATGAAGGCTGAGATTAAATGTCCTTATACTATCGATTTCTCGAAAGAGTGCTCTATTGGCTCTCTTTTAGGATTTTCAAATACTACTGTTATTCATCCAGATAAAATATCAGAATCTGATTTCCTTGTAAATATATTTAAGGTTGGCATCATTAGAGTTGAGTGTAGTATTGCAACAGGATCCTTCATTAATGGTAGGAGCGGGCATTCAATATATGAGTTTTTTCCTTCGGTTGCTCCTGGTTTTCATATTTCCCAAGAACCGTCAAACCCTATATACTTGCCAATTGTTGCTTCAAATTACATCGAGCAAATCACTCTCAGGATTGTTGATCAAGACGGGAGTGTCCTGAACTTTAGGAAAGAAGATATAAGTATAAGACTTCACCTCAGACGCAATGGGAATCGATTTTAAGCGTCGTCGTCAATTGTATAATAAGCAAGCGATTCATCAACTTGCTCGTACTTTGCCACCAGTCATCAGACTGTTAACATTGAACAATCGAAAGTTCCTAGAGAGTTTGGGATATCGAATTCTGTGATGGACATCTTCAATGTCACTAGCACTCCTGTCTTTGACAATAAGATTGCTAAAGAAGAGGAGCATGTGTTTCTACCGTATAATTCGTCAGCTTTGGGATTTAACGATGAAATTAGAATTCCTTGCCAAGTTGAAGATTTGTATACATTGCCTAGCAAAAGCTATCTCTACATTGAAGGAACGATTGCTAAGCCTGATGGGACACCTACTACTGCGAAACTCGGTAATAATGCTATAGCATTCATGTTTGAGGAGATTCGTCTTGATATGAATGGCTCGACTATCGATAGAACCCGAAATCCTGGGATTTCAACAACTATGCGCAACTATGTTTCTCTTAATGCTATGGAGTCAAGTCGTTTGCTGAATGCTGGATGGAGCTATCCTGGGAATGAGGTGGACATAGTACATTCTGAAAGTGGCGTATTCAACGCTATTGTCCCCCTATCAATGTTACTGGGTTTTGCTGATGACCACCATGAACTTATACTAAATAGCAAGTTTGAGCTTGTGATGATTCGAAGTAAGGACTCTAGAAACTGTATTGTGGCTCCTGCAGGAGCTGAAGATGGTATAGTTAAATTAAATCGCATTGAATGGAGAATGCCTGTGATGCGTCTTGCAGATGGAGAAAAGGTGCAGTTTCTCAAGATTGTTAAGGAGGACAAATCTCTACACATCGCATTTCGAACTATGGATCTTCATACCCAGCCTGCGGTTCCACAAACTAAATCATTTACATGGAATGTTGCTACAACATCAAAGCTTGAGAAGCCGAGATTTGTTATAGTTGGCGCTCAAACAGCCAGAACAAATGACGCGAGAAAGAGTTGTTCTGAGTTTGATCATTGTAATATCACAAACTTGAGGCTTTATCTTAATAGCGAGTGTTATCCTTACCATGACATGAATTTGGACTTTGGAAATTATAAATTTGCCTCTTTGTATGAGATGTATTCAAAGTTTCAGAATTCATATTATAACAAGGAAAACTATCCTTTATTGCAGAGGAAGGATTTTCTGAAGTATGCTCCGTTATTCATCATTGACTGCTCTCATCAGCCAGAGGAGACAATCAGCGGTGCTGTTAATATTAGACTTGAAATTCAAGCAAGCGCTAATATTCCAGCTCAGACTTCATTATACTGTCTGATTTTTCACGATAAGGTATTTACCTACAAGCCCTTATCTCATGTCATGCAATGTATAATTTAAATATTTATTATGAAAGGAATAGGACAAGGAAACTTGTACTTGGTTTTATGCAATAAAACACTGTGGTGAATGTATATACAAGCTCTTTTTATTTATAAAGTATTTTCATTACATTCCCTCTCCAGCTCCTTGTTCCTGCGTAAGCGTCATTATTTACATTAGATAAGAAATGTAAATGTCTGGTGATAAATGCAGATGATTTTTTAAGACCTTTTACACATTTTCTTTTTAAAATTATCTCGCCTTCGTGTAGAGATGTATTAACGAGTTTAATTGATTTATTTTCCATAATTGCAATTAGATTGTATGAATACACTAAATGTTCACTGTATTCACGTGTCGAGCACTTGTGTCCTTTCATGAACATTTCGAATTCTGGGAGCACGTTAATGATAATTTCCCAATCTGCCAATGTCACATATACAAATGAATTATACTCGCTTTTGATGATTAGCACTGGTTGGTCATAGTAAAAAGCTACACACAAATATTTTCCTTCAGAGATGTATACGTCTTGGGACACCTTTCGCACAGGAGCTGGCGTCAACATCTTTGTTGCGTTTGCTCCGACGTGTTGGAATTTTTCTCGTCGGGTCTTCAAGTAATCGTAGCTTCCTAGTAGGAATATCATATGAAACTCCCTGTTTCTGTTTCTCCTCTTCCTCCTCCTTCTCCTCCTTATTCTTCTTATTCTTTGGATGCCTCTTTACCAATCTGAAACATTTGAATTACACTCAATAGAAGTAATGTCAAATAAAATTAAATCCTGCTGAAATAAAATTTAGTTAGTTTTTTCCTAAAACCTTCTCTGTATTCCTGTTTTCATTATTTCATATGTGTGATGTTACCTCGATACTTGTTCATGTTTCTGGCTGGCAATCCTTACATTATCGTCGCCATCGTGTACAGAGCAGTCGTTCCACGGGTTTGAAATGCAGCCGTCTACTTCGTCTACACCATCTCCGTCTCGGTCCTCCGACTCTGAAGTTTTTGGGGTTGTTTCTCGAATTCTGAAAAATACAGAGTCAATGGTAATATTTTCTTGAATTGGTATATCACAATTGTTTCTTCAAACAAATAAACAAACAAACAAGCAAAAAAATCTTGAACAATATTCTTACCTTAACTTTGCCAGTCTTTGTCGATAAACGCTGCATGCAAAGTTACAGATAAAGTAAGAGGTGATTCGATCATGTTCTGCTGGCTTGTAGCAATGTACCACATGTGTGTAGCCATTACATATCTCATTATGATATTGGTTATCGTGGACTCCTCTGTACACATCCATTTCATTGCCATCATTCATAAAAAATTCTGATGATAATGATAGAGATCTGGAAATATAAAAAAGCAATTTAAATTAACTAATATTAGCTGGAGTTAATTCTCATAATGTGTAATATTGTTTATTATATATATATATATATATACTTACAACATCCGTCTTTCGTAGACAGGACAGTTCTCTGTGCAAATATGTCTCGATGACATGTAATCGTGATATGACGGATTGGCACACACAATTGTATGCATCTGCCCGTTACACGATTCATTGTGGAAATATGCGTAATGATGTGATTCTTCTCCTGCTTCACTCCAGTACTCATCCATATCCTCAAATGTTTCAATATCTCTCTTAGAAAACCCTCTCACTGAAGCCATTTCGAATAATATGTTTGGTATCGCAGTTGCCATGCTTATATATATAGCTACTCTTCTAAAGCTATGTTTTTTCCAGGTATAGGGATGGGCGGGGTTTTGTTGAAAGCGTTTAATGGATGGATGAGTATACTTGTTTACGCCTACATTTAAGAATTCTTCCGGAAAGCTCCTAATGACTTGCAAGGGCACGTTTATGCTGCGGCGCCAGCATTCTTCGTCGTCTGAAGCAGGTTAGAACGGGTTTACTACTATGATAGGAACTCACTGTTTTCATAGCTCATCTTTAGCTTGCACGCTGAGGTAACGAGTACGTGTATTTTAGTTATATCGACTGTTATAATTGTGTTCTACAATCGGTATTTTTTCCCGTTGTTTAATTATACATAGTCGTAAAGTCATGTGATTGCATCCTCACTGAAAGTCGAATGTAGGTCCTCGTTTAAGAACGGATATTAAGATTTATAATGTTTGGAGTTGTAATGATGTTGACATTCTCAGTGTTCGAGAGATCCCGGGTTCAATTCCCTGTTGGGTGCCCTCTGCTCGTTGGAAACACAATCACTTCGCCGCCATATTGGTTTTGATGTGATAAGTTAGTAGGTTTTATAAAAGCAATTCTCTCTCTTGCTATTTTTCATTTCATATGTTGGTATTGAATAATAAAGCTTTTAACATGTTCAATCGTGTGAGTGTTATAATTCCTTGCAAAAAATATTACCGCTAACGCATGTTCAATTGATATCTAATAATTTATATCAAATATTCCACTCAGTAATTTTATCGAGTTTTTTCGCCATGACAGTTGAACTATGTTTGTATATTCAGATTCTTTGTGAAAAGTTAGACTGATTTGTCATGCAAATGAACCTTGTAGCTCTCGAATTGCCAGAGATAGAGAAATCCTACGTGTTTTTAATTAAAAGAGACTATCGAATTGAAATCAAAAGAATTTTGTATTTATGATCAGAGATTCAGATTCCTCGTGAAAAACTAGATCGATTTGATATGCAGATGAGCCTTGTAGCTCAAAAATTAGAAATTTGAGTGGGCGTGGTCAATCGATTAAATTGAATTTGATCTGTGAATGTGAAAGACGATTGTTCAAGTGATTAAGAACCCTGCAAGTAAAATCTTTTAGACAGGTGGTTTGGCAAAGGGGGAGGGGGTAGTAGCCGGCAGCACATACTTTGATTGACAGGTACATGGGGAAGCTTTTAGACTGTTGTCTTGGCAAAGAGGCAGCGCTGTGTGGGTGGTCTGTCGGCTGATGTTTATCTTAAGTGTTACATATGTACATGATGTTTACATGGGCGGCATCCTTTGAGTCCTGAAATCCCCCTTTAACCCCTACTTACTTGAATGAGAAGTTATTCACAGAGAGATTTTACTCTCGCTCCTTTCCAAATATATACGATTATTTTTCACATAATGTGATTAACCAAGTGTTTATTCAGTTTACTAGATCTATAAATATTGAAGGTTTAGGTAGCATCGTTGTTCCTCTCTATTTTTCGTGAGAAAACAATGAACAAGACCAGAGAAATTTCTTTTTAATTTAACAGCTTACATTCCAAATTCAAAGGTCATTTCTATAAATATTGCTACCGAAATGAGGAATTTCAATTGGGAGGCCAGAACAGGGTAAAGGGTGGCCACCATCCCCTTCATTCTATCCGACGGTCCCCGCTAGTGTTCACGAAAAGTTAGGCCCTTATCAATAGTGACATCTAGGCATTGGATGGAATTTCCCTACTCTATCCTCTGGCCTTGGTAGGAGATGTTGGGTATCTGGGTTGCGGCGGGGCGTTTTCCGGTATAAAGGACATCTGCCACTGTCTACACTAGTCTTGGACGGAGACAGAGGTGTCTGTATAGGGTTGAAGGCTTTGCGTATGTTCCTGTGCGGTAGAGTGGGACGTCATCAGCAAACTGGACCATGTTGATGCCGTGCACTGCCATAAAGAGGCTAAACAAGGTGGGTGATATGACAGAGCCTTTGGGGACTCACCTCGTAGAGGTTTTTGTTGATGTTTGCCCCACAATCGCTACTATGAAGGGACGTTGGTGTAAGAAACTGTGTATAATGTTGATAAGCTGTCTGTGTAGGCTAATCTGGATGAGATTGAATAGGAGTCCCTCATGCCAGGTGGTTGAGAAGGCCTTCTCGACGTCCAATGACAACGCGGGCGTGAAGGTCCCGTCCTGGAACCCCATGGCGGCAGCCTCCACTAACCGCAGTAGCTGTTGGGTGGTCGAGTGCCCAGGATGAAATCCAAACTGATCAAGTGGGATGACTTGAATGTCAACTACCTGTGGCGACAAGCGGTGTAGTACTAATCTCTCGAAGACATTCAAGTGGGTGGGAAGGAGGCTAATGGTGCGGAATGAGTTGCAGTTCTCGTTTGCTTTATATATTAGAGTAAACAGTCCGTGAGAGTTGACAAATACAATTGATTTAAACATTTTCTAAGACTTACAATCGCTCAAACCTACAGTCGAGTTATCTCGACCGCTTCGGCTGACGGATATGAAAATTAAAATGAGTGTGTCATCAATGTGAGCCAAGTGTTTTCTCCTGTGGTGATCCAGTTGATGAATAGCTAGGATGGATTTCATATCGGTAATGGCCAGAACGTTATGGATATTGTAGCCGTGCTGATAAGCATATATCATCCGTGTACTTGCAAGCGATTGTAAGCCAGTGTGGGAAACATCCTTGCACGCAGGTACAGCAAATAACAGTTGTTACAGAATTACAGTAGTATAGAGTACAAGTTTTATAAAGTGGTGGTTGTGATTCAAACAAGCTACCACTGCCATCTTCAGGAGTGTCTGAGATAGGAAATGACAGTTATACGTAAAAATCTTATGTGTTCCATTCCCATGGCTTTCTCTACATCTCTGCAACAAATTATTGTTAAAAATCTAACGCTTCCATTTATTTAATACTAATCGAGAAAAAATTAACAGAAATGGTCTTATTGCTTGCTTCCTTGTACATAGAAGGGAAACAAGGGAGTATCATAGGTAAAAGTGACAGTCAAAAGCTGGTTGCTATGTGACTGCAGTTTCTTTGTTTGTATGTGCAGGAGTTGAAAAATTGCTGTATGAGAAAAATATAAGTTTTTAAAGCTGAAACCAATAACAAGGAATATTTAAAAAACGATCCACTCCACGAAAAAAAATATATACTACATAATGTGTGTGTTCTAACGTGCTCTACATTTGTTGTGTGGTAAGTTTTTGTCCATCTCTTACGGTTTGACAATAATGCAAAATTCCGTAAATTCATCCAGAATAAAGTAGTCTTCAGAGGCTATTCCCAGAAAATTCAAGATATACGTTTTATTTGTGAGGTAAATATCTTTAATATACGATATTTTAATTAAAATCGTTAGAGCCATTTTGAGAAAATCAAAATTTTAGAAATTGCTTCCATGTAAAGGGTAGTTGGGATGGGGGAATTTTCTTGAAAATCTTCGTGTCACATCCTTGGAAGATACCAAACTTAAATACCAGGTTTGGTATTTAACGGCCTTTTTGTTTCTGAACTATGCTGTCCTGAGACGCACACACACATGCACACAAACGGACCTTTTTCCAAAAATGCTACATAGTACGAGTAGAAAAAACAAAAACATATTTGAATTTCACTGTTGCGTTGCATCATTTTCTCGATAAATCGACGCGTTACCTTAAGATTGAATGGAGAGGAAAAATATAGCAGTACTACGGCCATTTAGCAACGAATAACCGTGGTACCGCTGCCATCTGGAGACTATTACAGAAATGCTGATTCATATTATAAGACAAAAACTTCCCAACCCATTTTTAAACTTTTTTTTTCCACAAACCTTGTCGTGACAATAACGAACACAACAACAAAAAAGTCCAATGTGTACCATTCACATGACTTTCTCTACATTTCCGCCACAAATTATTCTTAAGAAGAGTATACTTCTATTTACTTCATGATAATCAGAAAAAAATTAGCAGAAATAGTCTTATTACTTGCTTGCGTGTAGGTAGAAGCTAAATAAGCGAGTACCATAGGCTAAAATGATAGTCAAAAGCTAATTGCTGATATTCCTTTGTTTGTATGGACAGCAGTTGAAAAATTCCTGTATGAGAAAAGTATAACTTTTTGAAAGCAGAAACAAAAACAAGGAATGTATCAAAAACGATGAACTCCACGAAAAAATGTATATAACATAAATTGTACGTCTTAACGTGCTCTACATTTTTCGTGTGGTGAGTTTTTGTTCATCTATTACTGTTTAGCAGTTATTCAAAATTCTGTAAAATTCACCCAGAATAAAGTACTTTTCAGACGCTATTTCTAGAAAATTCAAGATATACATTTTATTTGTCAGGTAAATATCTGTAATGTACGAAATTGTAATCAAAATCGTTAGAGCCATTTTCGAGAAAATCAAAATTTTCGAAAAAAGTTCCATGTAAAGGGTAGTTGAGGCTGGGGGGATTTTTCTCAAAATCTTCTTGTCGCATCCCTGGAAGATATTAAGTTTTTATACCAAGTTTGGTATTTTACCGATTTTTTGGTTTGATTATCGCGTTCACAGACACACGGACACACACACACACACAGACCTTTTTCCGAAAATTCTTTTTTTTAGATAAAGGGGACCCTAAAACATATATTTCCGGTAAATCTCGGTATAGAATTTTTGGGTGGAGTGCAATACCTTCTCTACACACTATAGTGAAAGTAAAAAAGAATTGTTCAATTTGGTGCAGTAGTTTGGAAGTGATGCGCGTACATACATTTCGGCAATTCATTTAAATATATTTAGATTAGCAACTTTTAGTTTACTAAAAGTATAACTAGTGAGGAAAAATACTTAATGAGTAATAATTATTGTTGAGGATGCGACACATCAATCGCATCAATGGGTGAGTCGCCCTCTTCAGTATTGTTTGGAAATTATCAGAAATTAGCAACCGGCAACGGGAGCTTGATATCATACCTTAGAACAAATTATTATCAAAGCTAGTTTTGGATAGGTAGAGTCAGACTGAAAAATGCTTTAGCCGGGAAATTGAACCACGGTTCTGCCGGGCTCTAGCCGGTTGCTCTACCACTGACTTTCTCAACTGACTCGCATGTTTTCCGGTAAACCACAAGGTGATCTCAAAGTATTTTTACTTTCTCTATACGCACTAAGCACATAGTGTATAGAGAAGGTATTGCACTCCACCCAAAAATTCGATACCGAGATTTCACCGGAAATATATGTTTTAGGGTCCCCAATATCCAAAAAAAAAAAAAGCATTTTCACAAAAAGGTCCGCGTGTGTGTGTCCGTGTATCTGTGAACACGATAACTCAAAAACGAAAAGTCGGTAAAATACCAAACTTGGTATTTAAGTTTAGTATCTTCCAGGGATGCGACACGAAGATTTTGAGAAAAATCCTCCCAACCCCAATTACCCTTTACATGGAACTTTTTTAAAAAAATTTGATTTTCTCAAAAACGGCACTAACGATTTTGATTAAAATTTCGTATATTAAAGATATTTACTTGACAAATAAAATGTATATCTTGGATTTTCTGGGAATAGCCTCTGAAGAGTATTTTATTCTGGATGAATTTTACTGAATTTTGAATAACTGCTAAACCGTAAGAGATAGACAAAAACTTACTACACAAAAAATGTAGAGCACGTTAAAACACACAATTTATGTTATATACATTTTTTTCGAAAGTTCGTCGTTTTTGAGACATTCCTTACTTTTGGTTTCTGGTTTGAAAAACATACTTTTCTCATACAGGAACTTGTCAACTCCTATCTATATAAACAAAGGAACTTCATTGACATCCCTTACTTTTGGTTTCTGGTTTGAAAAACATACTTTTCTCATACAGAAACTTGTCAACTCCTATCCATATAAACAAAGGAACTTCATTGACAGCGCAACCAGCTTTTGACTATCATTTTAACCTATAGTAGTCCCTTATTTGGCTTCTACTTACAAGGAAGCAAGTAATAAGACTTTCTGCTCATTTTTTCTGATTAGCATAAAGTAAATAGAAGTATAAGCTTTTTAAGAATAATTTGTTGCAGGGATACAGAGAAAGTCATGTGAATAGTACACATCAGATTTTTGGGATGACAACCTCAATGGCGACTTACAATGTTGCAAGTACTTTAAATCCTAGGATTCATAGTATAGCCAACTATTATGGTCAATGATCATTGGTTTAATTGTTTTTCACACAAACCATGTGTAGGACTGGAGTTGGATAGGTAGAGTCAGACTGAAAAATTCAATGCCATAGCCGGGATTTGAACTACGGATTTCCTGCTCTCTAGCCGGTTGCTCTGCCACTGAGCTACCGGCTATGTCATTGAATGTTTCAGTCTGACTCAACCTATCCAACTCCTGTGCTACACATGGCTTGTGTGAAAAAAAACAAACAATTAAAACAGTGGTAATTTTAGTTAGCTAAAAGTATAACTGGTGCGGAAAAATACAGAATGGGTGATAATTATTGTTGGGTTGCAACACCTCGGTCGTATCAATGATAGAGTCACTACGGCAACATAATTACGGATACGACACTTCTAGCCTAAACAAATAAACACACATACAGTAGGTTTAGCGGGTTGCTTACAGCGCTAAGAAGAGAGACTCACAGCAACCAGGCCCTGAAGCACCCGAACCCCGAACAAAGCCTCAGGGTGGAATCTTGCAGACAAGGGTATCAGTAGCGTGGTAACACTCTGCAGCAAGTTACCCATTATGTACAGCAACTTGCCACCGAACCTGTCACTGAACCATCCGCCGAATCCCTGTGTCATCACGTAGCCGTAGAAGAAGGCGGAGAGGACGCGGCCCTGGAGGAACTTGTCCCAGTCCAGCTCTCCCTGGGGAACCCTCTGCTCCTAAAACACATACATAACAGTCAAATTTACACTGTATTAAGGTAATTATTCTGTGAAATTTGCGATATTTAATAGTATACGAGGCTTAGTCAATAAGTAATGCCTCCTATTTTTACTTTGTCTACAAGTACTATGTGCATAGTGTATAGAGAAGATATTGCATTCCACCCAAAAATTCCATACCGAGATACATGTTTTGAGGCCCCTTGAATCCAAAAAAAATTCGGAAAAAGGCCTGTGTCTGTGAACATGATAACTCAAAAACGAAAAATTAGTAAAACACCAAACTTGGTGATGCGACACAAAGATTTTTAGAAATATCCCTCCACTCCAAATTACCCTTTACATGGAACTTTTTTTTCGAACATTTTTATTTTCTCAAAAAATAGCTCTAATGATTTTGATTAAAATATCGTATTTTGAAGACATTTTACCTGACAAATAAAATGCATATCTTGAATTTTCTTGGAATAGCCTCTGAAAACTACTTTATTCTGGCTGAATTTTCCGAATTTTGCATAACTGCTAAACCGTAAGTGATAGAAAAAATCTTACCACACAAAAAAATGTAGAGCACATTAAAACACACAAGTTATGTTACATAATTTTTTTCGTGGAGGTGATCGTTTTTGAGATATTCCTTAGTTTTGGTTTCAGCTTTAAAAAACTTATACTTTTCCCATACAGTAATTTGTCAACAAAGAAATTTGTCACATAGCAACCATCTTTTGACTCACTTTAGCCTATGGTACTTCCTTATTTCGCTTCTATTTACAAGGAAGCAAGTAATAAGACTATATCTGCTATTTTTTTTTTCTGGATTAGCGTTAAGTAAATAAAAGCATTAGCTTTTTAACAATAATTTATTGCAGAGATTTAGAGAAAGCTAAGTGAATGGAGCACATCAGATTTTTTTCTTCCTGAGTAATTTAAGTTTTGCACAATTTCTCAAGCCATCTTCTCCACTCCACTGCAATACTTCATACGCCTACCAGTGGCAGCACTGCTTCCTGTTGCAAAATGGCTGACACTGATGTTCGTATTAGATAGCATTCTGTCATTGAATTCTTGAATGTAGAAGGTGAAACGCCCATTCGCATTCATGAAAGGCTCACAAAGATGTAACGTAACGCAACAGTGGATGTCAGCACGGTTAGAAGATGGGTTCGTCATTGTGATGAAACTGAAGGGCCAACATGTTGGCTGATGTAGACCGGTGACTGCAGTGACTCTACGCAACATTGAGCGAGTGGATGAGATCACTCAGGCTGGCCAGCGGATAACAACGGGTGAATTGTGTTGCATTACGTCTAAAGCCAGTGTAATGACAATTATTCAAGTACTGGGGTGTGTATGTTAACCGAGCAGAATAAGGATCTACTTTCCAAATGCAGAGTCTGTGTAAAAATCTGTTCGTCAATGAAGCAATGAAGCAATGAAGCAAGACTGTGGACTAAAACTGTGGAAAAGGATGTGGATTACCTTGAAAAGTGACAATTTAATCCTCAATGTTGTGGCTTTCATAATGTGTAATGAATGTTTAATTTTCTTGTAAATTAAACGAGAGAGAGAAAAAGAAGGCATTACTTATTGACTGACCCTTGTTGAAGTTTATATAGTTATTACACACAATTTACAGTCATATTTTTGCCATATATTCTATCTTGCATAACTATTTTGCAGGTAGCGCCAGACTGAAAAATTCAACGCTATAGCCACGGATCACCCAGTCTTTAGCCGGTTGCTCTGACCACCAAGCTACCATGGCAACATGCCGACAAGGTATTACATTCCTCAACTGACTCGCATGTTCCCCAGTAAACCTCAAGGCAATCTCAAATCAATCACCCTACAATGGCCGTTTACAATACCGTGAGTACTTTACATATACATCTCAAAATAATTTCAGATCGCCTCAACGTTTACTGAACTATTTTAAGTGATTTTTAGCTCATTAATATCCGCCCTCTAGAGATGATATATATTAAATTTTAGGTATACGTTCCATGATTTTTTGTTCATTATAATGAATTTTGTATTGCTGGTTAGATAGATATGTACATAATACACAAAGAATTATGCCGTGCACATTTTTTGCGACACTAATTGTTTCCGAGATATTGCTTTGAAGTTACCATTACATAATTTATGTTATTTTATAGCAAGTGACGACCTAAAGCTCTAACTAGTGTTTCACGCCCTGAATCCTCTTTATACCTACAACGAAATGCATTACTAAGCCATTTTGTAAGCGTTTAAATCGATAAATATGAAGTAAGAATAAAAATAACCTAATGTAAGAATATCTCTGGAAGATATATTCAAATAAACCATAGTGGTGATCGAAAATAATGTGACTAACTATAGTAGAGAGATGAAGTATTGTAATCGATCCAAATGTTCTAAATATTCTGCACAAGAAAATTATACTGAATAGAAAATAGTAATACGAATGTAACCAGATTTTGTTTTGGTAGTCTGAGTTTAAAACGAGTGATCGTATGCACATTGAAGCTTCAGCCAGATGAGCACACTTATTTAAAGAAAATAAGAACAGTGTATACGCATTGCCTCACGCTAGTTCTAACTGGTAATAAATAAAAACCAGTAAACAATTATGGACAGGTCAAAGAAGCCATGTGTGCGGATTGCTTTGGTCTATGGAAGTGTTGTGCAAGTCGCAGAATGTTTCATCATGGCAAATTGAAGTGGGCAGTGTATCTGATTTGTTATAGTGATGCATCAATCATGTTCGAGGATATTTTGCTGAATTGGATGTCAAATAGCTTGATAGCTGTGTCTTGGTTAGTAAGTAAGTTTCAAGTAGTCAGAAACATGTGATTTACCAAAACTTGGCATATGTTTGCGTAATCATAATCAACATAAACATTTAATGTGCAAAATTAGTAAATAATAACCATAGGTAATAATAAGCAACAAAGTATAAGTATTAACGCGGCTTCTGAAACGCTTTTCACGAAATAGCAAACACCACCTAAAGTGTTATCTTTGTTAATAAATGACCATGACCGTTGCCACATTTGCGCCCGTGTAATTAAAAGCAAGATGGAAACTTCTCATGGAATTAATCAAAACAGCTCTCCCAGTCACAATGTGCCTAATAGTATAATGTTAATATAAATTTTGTAATATAAATAAAGTTAGGTAAAAGTTAAAATATCAGAATCCCTTTACACAGAAAATTCTTCTGAATAAAGGCATCAAGAAAGATGTGCTGTTTAATACTTTAATAGATAGTGTAGTAAAATAAGTAATGTCCCATTCACAAAGCGTAGACGCAATGTAAAACGCAAGACTTTGCACCCAGCTTATTCAATGTAAGCATTCACATAGATATATGCAACACTCTAAACTTTGTGCTTGCGTTGCGTACGCAGAGAAAGAATTCTACATTCCTTCCTCTATCCATTGTCTGCTGTTCAACAACAACCTCAATGCGAGATTTTACATAGCCTACTGCACATGTTCTATTTGTCCGTGTCGAGCCAACTGTTTATTTCCCTCAAGAGGTTATGGCAGTCTCCTTGAAAATCCTCCTTTGATTTAATGGATGTACCCACTTTTTTGGCTCTCATATACCGTAAGGTGCTAACAGATATTTAACGGTACATTAAATGTGGAGCTTGGAAGATATTCGCATGTACGCAATTTGCAGGTCTAGAAGCTAGTATCAACTTCTTGCGCTTACGACTGTGTTGCATAAGACCTGATTTATTCTGGATGTATGCTTCATAACTGGTAAACCATAAGAGAGAGAAAGAGAGAGAAACTTACGACATAAAACATACAGATCACGTTAAAACACACAATTTATGTCATATACATTTTTTTCGTGGAGTTGACCATTTCTGAGATATTGTTGATTTCAGTTTTAAAATACCTACTTAAACTTTTTTCATACGGGAATTTGCCAACTCCTGGCCACGCAAAGATATGGATTTCAATCCCAGAGCAACCATGTTTTATAACATTTGATTGACTATACAGTAGAGTGTATTTCCTTATATTCCTTCTACTTACAAGGAAGCAAGTAATAAGACCGTTTCTGCTAATGTTCATCACGATTAGCATGAAGTAGATAAAGGAATACATGCATTAACAATAACTTGTTACAGAGATGTAGAGAAAGGCATGTGAATGTAACACATCAAATTTTTTTAAACGTGTTTTAATATTCGTTTTAACTATAATGTTATCCAGAGATGGTAAATGAAGTATTTGTCTCCATTCGCTATTCATCGTCTTCGTATGGAGGACTTATACTCCCCATCACATACAAGCCAGCGCTTGGGTTAGATGTTTGTTGAGAAACAGATGAATTCTGGATCTGAGAGAGAGTAGCAGGATGGGATAACAGTCTGGGCTCTGACTCGAGAATGAGAAAGATTATATGGAATGACGGTGTAAAGGATGAGAAGAAAGGTGATTATGCAGCAGTTAATGAAATGAATGATCATAAATAGTTTATCACTTATTTACTTGTCAACAGAAGGAAAATAAGGGAGTACATTGGGCTAAAATGGTAGTCAATTCTTTTAATAACTGGTCACTATATGACGACTTCGAAATATGGTTCGCTTTGCATGGTCAGGAGTAGAAAAAAATAAATAAGGAAAAAAAAATCTTATGTGTTCCATTCACATGACTTTCTCTACATCTCTACAACAATTTATTGTGAAAAAGCTCATTCTTCTGTTTACTTACTGCGAATCGAGAACAAATTAGCAGAAACGCTCTCTTTACTTGCTTCTTTGTTAAGTAGAAGAAAAATAATGGAGTACCATAGGTTAAACAGATAGTTAAATATTTTAAAATCTGATTGCTAAGTCACTGAAGTTCCTTTGTATGGACAGGAGTTGACAAATTCCCGTATGAGAAAAGTATAAGTATTTTAAAGCAGAAACTAATAACAAGGAATATCTCAAAAAGATCAACCTCACAAAAGAAGTGTATATAACATGCATTGCGTATTTTAACAAGCTCTACATTTTTTTGTGTGTGGTAAGTTTTTGTCTATCTTTTACGGTATACCAGTTATGCAAAATTCTACAAAATTCATCCAGAATAAACGTGTCTTCAAAGGATATCCCCAGAAATTAAAATATACATTTTATGTGTGCTGTAAATATGTTAACTCTAAGAGTTTTAATCAAAATCGTTATAGCCATTTTTGAGAAAATCAAATTTTCGAAGTTTTTTGCATATATAGGATAGTTGGAGTGGGGGGATTTTCTTTGTATCCTTTGGATGATGCTGAACTTAAATATCAAGTTTGGTCTTTAACGCCTTTTCGTTTTTGAGATATGCCGTCCACAGACACACACACACACACACACACACACACACACACAAATACACAGAGCCTGACAGACAGGCACACACGGACATGTTTCTAAAAAACGTTTTTTTTATTTATGGGTTCTCAAAGCATGAAATGCCGGTATCAAATTTTGGGTGCAATACAATATTTTCTCTATACACTATGTGCATAGTGCGTGTGGATAAAATAATAACAAAGAAAAAACGAGTAACAGCTTCTAATTTGCATAAGCATGCCATTTTCAAATTTAAATCAACAAAAAAGTATATTTCGGAAACGCTAACTCGACAAAACAACTATACCTGACATAAATTGTGTGCTTTAAGGGTATCTTAATTTTGTTTGTGCAGTAGTAAAGCAACACTGATACCTAGAAATTCAGAAATCATTTGAACCATTTTAATTTATTCAAAACATAACTATTCAAATATATGTAATTGTGCTCTTCCTTCACTTTATTATTCGGAATATTAGTTTATACTTTAACTCTCTCTAACGTTTATCAGTTATACAAAGTTATTCAGAATAAAGAGGACTTCAGAGGATATTCCCAGAAAATTTAAGATATACAATTCGTTTGTTCTGAAAATATCTTTAATATATGATATTATTATTTATTTAGGGGACTTGAAACATATTCTTGGTGAAATATCGGTCTCAAATATTTTGATGGCAAAACCTCTTCTACATGGTAGAGAAACTAAAAATGTTCTCTTTTGTTTTTGGAGCCTCAAAAATCGTATTTAAAGCGAAATTTCCATGTCAATCTTTTAGGTGGAATTCAATATTAGGAACGTGGCCGTGAAGGAAAAATCTTGCGAGTGATAATTTACTGAACATGTTTATTTACTCCTTACCGTGATGTTTGACGGTGACGGTGGCATAGAGGCACAGCTGCTGGAGATGGAGACATTGCTGGAATTGTTTGCAGGAGCAGTATCCGTACCACGGACCATACACACCAGCGCGAAGCTCAAGTTGAACCTCATCAGTATAAGGTTGAGCATTGTCACGAAGGCACAGATTGTATACACGAGCCGACATGACCCCCACAGTGGCACTGAAATGTTTCATCTATATCATTATACAACTTTATAACACATTGATACTCGAATATCATTGACATAAGCACTGCATGCGTGACCTACTACAGGAATGATCAGAAACTAAGGTTACAAGGCCCATATTCTTGGTGTTTCGTCTTTCATAATGATCTTAGTAGTGTGCGATAATTCTAATACATGCGATTGGCAATTGTGCAGAGTTTCAGCCAAATGCCACCTACAGCGCTACTGCAAGGCAAACACAAACGGCGACCTGTTTGGAAAACTGATCTCGTGAAGAAATCCGCTCAGTTATTCGATTTCTGTGAGCGAAACATGTAACCACGGCTGACATACACTGATATTTGGTAAAGGCTTATGGAGAGACTGTAATGTCTCGCCAGCATGTCGCAGTATGGTTTCGAAAGTTTGTGGCCGGTACAGAAAACGTCACCAGTGTCCGACCCAGCACGGCATCCACAAATTTGAACAATCTCGCGTGGAGGAGCTGATTTAGCAAATGGAATGGCATGTTATTTATGGACGCTCTTTAACTATTGTGGTGCTCAACATCCCATTCTAAACTGAGCGTGAAGGACCCTTAATTTTGCTCAGAGGACTCTCTATTAGGCTTGAGGTTTTTTTACGTGCCGTAAATCTACGACATGGGATCAACAGCTGTACTTCCCTTCCTTCCATTGTCGTCCGCCAGGTTTTGACATCCGAAGGATCACATTACGGCATATGACGGTAGAAAAGGGAATGTCCTTTGGAAGCATTCATGACGTTGTTCACAATATTCTGCAGTACCGGAAATTTTGTTTCCGATGCGTTCCAACCAAAACAAGGAGAAGCGCATAGGAGCAAGTCTGCAACTTTTGCAAGGTTCTCCACGGAAAGGAACAATTTTCTTCACTGCATTGTCAAGGGTGACGAAACATGACCCACACTATACACCCAGCAGTAAACGGGCGTCAGTGGAGTGGAAACACCTCTCTTCTACAAAGAAAAAGGAGTTTAAGTTGGCGCCTATTGCTGGGAAGATGATGGCCACAGTGTTTTGGGTCAGCGCGGGTGCCATACTTGTGTTTTTGGAAACAGGTCACACAGTGATTGCTGCCGATACTGTGAAACCATGACACCACTGAGCGAAGCAATCAGGAGGAAACGGCCAGGACTCCTCACTGAAGATGTCATCTTCTTTCACGGCAACGCATGACCTCATATAGCCTAGAAGAACATCACGCTGTTGAAGCAGTTTTGCTGGGATATCATCAACCACTCTCCCTACAGCCCGGATCGCTCCAAGCGACTTCCATCTTTTTCCTAGAAGCCCTATGATTCGCTTTAGATAAGGGACAGCAGCTCACGACAACATGGCTGAACACGCAAGAACAGGATTTTTTTACCAGGAAGAAATAGACTCATCCAGCTAAGAGATAAGTGCCACAATCAACATAGGAGTAAGTGGGGAAAATAGCCTAACTTATGCATTATCGGGTGGTTTTTTAGTTGCACAAATTAAAATATACTCGATTCACTGCAAGTTTATAGCCTTAGTTTCTGATCATCCCTCGTAATGATTAAGCATATGAAAATTAATTTTCATTCTGTAGTATCATTAGCTCTGTAGGACCATTAATTCTGGAATAGCATTAACTGAAACATCTGTATACATTGACAAATATGAAATTAATATCAATAATATATATTTTATGCAAGGTATTATTTTTAAAAATCTGATGTGTTCCATTCACATGACTGTCTCTATATTTCTGCAATAACTTATTTTTAAAAAGCTTATGCTTCTATTTACTTCCTGTTAATCGAGAAAAAAATAGCAGAAATAGTCTTATTTCTTGCTTCCTTGTAAGTAGAAGCGAAATAAGGGAGTACCATAGGTTAAAGTGATAGTCAAAATCTGGTTGCTATGTGACTGAAGTTCCTTTGTTTGTATGGACAGAAGTTAACAAAGTCCTGTATGAGAAAAATATAAGTTTTTATAGTTTAAACCAAAAATAAAGAATATCTCAAAAACAATCAACTTCACCAAAAAAATGTATACAGCATAAAGTGTGTGTTTTAATGTACTCTACATTTTTTGTTTGGTAAGTTTTTGTCTCTCTCTCTCTCTCTCTCTCTCTATCTCTCTCTCTGTCTCTCTTACGGTTTAGCTTTTATGCAAAATTCCGTAAAATTCACTTAGAATAAAGTGGTCTTCAGAGGCTGTTCCCAGAAAATTCAAGATATACATTTTATTCGTCAGGTAAATATCTTTAATATACGAAATTTTAATCAAAATCGTTTGAGCCATTTTTAAGAAAATCAACATTTTCGAAAAAAGTTCCATGTAAAGGGTAGTTTGGGGTGGGTGGATTTTTCTCAAAATCTTCGTGTCGCATCCCTGGAAGACATTGAACTTAAATACCAAGTTTGGTATTTTAGCTACTTTTCGTTTTTGAGTTATCGTGTTCACAGACACACGGACCTTTTTCTGAAAATGTTTTTTTTTGATACAGGGGGTTCTAAAACATGTATTTCCGGTGAAATCTCGGTATCGAATTTTCGGGTGGAATACAATACTTCTCTATCCCTATGTACTTTCTACATACGGGGCTAGAGAAAGTAAAATGAAAAATGTTGGTAGTAGATAAGTCGTATGGTAGTAATAATTCAATGCTAAATAGAGAACTTATTCTTTTTAAACAGTGATGTACCTATTCTACTTTATTACGGCCAGGAACCCTTTCAGAACACCCATGTTTAAGAGAAGAAATAAAACACAAAGCTATATAAAAGATTAATTACAATAACAATGACCTTTAGAGTGGCCAGTGAACTGCCAATATGGCGGGCTTGAGCATTTCTCCACGTCAGCTCGAACATTTATCTGAGGCAGTTAAAAATGCAGCCATCTCGCATGTTAGCACCGTGATTTCCATATTCTTTTGTATCTGTGCGCTCTTTTTTTTTTATCTTTGACACGAACCTCTCTACCGAGTAGGTACAGTAACAATAGAAACTTAATGAGCTTAAATAATTATTTGTCGGCCGCAGAACACAAAGCCTGCATAAAAAAACACACCACAGATTTTAACACGCAAGAATGTTACTGCAGCATTCTATAAATAACCGAATATAGTTGTACACGAGGCCATTTTTTTTTCATCTTCCTCTATTGCATGGTGTTGCCATAAGGCACCAAAGTTGATTAGCCAAATATTAAATATATTAGTCTTTTCTTGTCATTTTCATATTATATTGCATTTAACAATAACTTATAGATAGTTTTAGCTGACTTGTATCGTAAATACATAAATTTATTTCAATATTATTGCAGTATTTTTAGAGACGAAAGCAAAATCCATGTAACCCATTATCAACTATTACGCCGGTTATTTTACGTGGGCCCTCCTCAACATTTACCACAGGCACATTTCACTGCAGTTGCTGGGATTCGAACTCACGAAGTCTAGCTTTGAATGGTGTGTAAATTCATTACGTATTGCCTAACGATCATAGAAGAAGAGTGGCATACGTAGCAAACTAATTCATGCAATAGAGGGTTAATACGTGAATATATGCTTCATTTATAATGTACATCTGTATTTTAAGATACCTTCAGTTTGCTGTGGAGTTACCACTTTCATAAGAAAGGAATGACCGGAACAGATACGAAAACAAAAAAGAGATATTTCAGAATTTTGAGGAACATGATGAAAGTTAGAAAAGTATCAGATTTTATGAATCACCATATTTTTACTTTCTTTATACGTACTATGTACAAGGTGTATAGAGAAGGTATTGTATTACACTCAAAAATTTGATACCGAGATTTCACCGGAAATACATGATTATATACTTGGCATTTAAGTTTGGTATCTTCCAAGGATGCGACACGAAGATTTTCAAAAAAATCTCCCACCCCAAACTACCCTTTACATGGAACTTTTTTCGAAAATTTTGATTAAAATCTCTTATATTTAAGATATTTAGCTGCCTAATAATATGAATATCTTGAATTTTCTGAGAATAGCCTCTAAAGCTCTCTTTATTTTGAATGATTTTATTGAATTTTGCGTAGCTGGTAAACTGTAAGAGACAAACTAAAACTTGTAGCACAAAAAATGTAGTTGACAATAAAACACAAAATGTATGTCATATACATTTTGGAGTTGATCGGTTTTTGAGATATTGCTTGTTATTGGTTTCAGCTTTAAAACAACTTATAATTTTCTCATAGAGGAATTTGTCAACTCCTGTCCAGACAAACAATGGAACTTTAATTACATAGAAACTAGATTTTGGCTATAAATTTATCTTATGGTACTGGTTTATTTTGCTTCTACTTACAAGGAAGCGAGTAATAAGACTATTTCTGCTATTTTTTTGTCGATTAGCACGAAGTAAATAGAAGCATAAGCTTTTTAACAATAATTTGTTGCAGAGATGTAGATAAAGTCATGTGAATGGACCACATCAGATTTGTTTTTTATTCAGAACCTTATATTAGACTCTAACTTCGCCCAGTTTTAGCAGTCATCTCACAAATTTGTCAATGTCACTTCACATCCGTGATATACGAGGGTCACTATATGAGTATTGAGGCAGCAATTACTGAATACCCATACAAACTGTTTTGTTTCTCTCAGTTTCCTAATGTATTATTCCTAGCACTGTATCTAGCGTTCCATCCCTTGGAACCACTTCTAGAACCAACCACACTATTCAGTTTCAGGCACCGCAGCTCGTTCATCTTCGTATGCAGCAACAGTTCCTTCAGGGCTAGAAAATCGGATACCTTGAATCTGGTTATTCACCGTAGGAATCTAAACAAATTACTTCGTTCCAAATGGGGATTATAGAGTGGATGATTAAAGATGAGGGTCATTTCAGAAGTCATGGCAACTATTTTATATATTCCGAATAATTAAACACACGGCTATTGTAATATATAAACTTGAAAACTTGTTGTACACACCACCAGATGATGTCTGGGTGTATTGGTAGTGCTAGTAGACTCTGCAAATGTTGGTAACCTAGAGGTTGTGTTCCAAGATGGATGTCAGCGCCTTTCTAATCGTTGGTAAAGACTTTTAGAAGCCTTGGAGGATTATTTTGAAGGCCATTAACCGCACATACGCGTACTTTTTTGTGTGTATGTACATAATACGAATAAAACAATGATCACTATTTACGCATCTTTTAATGGCCCCTACCCATAATCCCTTGTACCCGGATCCCAATTTAGTACCAGCATTGTGAAGAACATTCCAGAGACTTTCAATTGTTTCCTGTAGCTTTATTGACTGATAAAAAGTAGTTGCCATGACTTCTAAAATGACCCTCGCAGTTTTGCCTCAGATCCTTGTAGAAACTTCATTGTTACATTAGGGATGAGAACTGGTGCAATGTCATGATGCCACTTAGTCCTGTCTGGTTTTATGATACATTTTAGGAAGGCAGACTTCTGTGTACCATTTTTTTGTTCTGATTTTCGAGCACAGCTGTTGCAAAGTGACCACTTGTGGAAAAGAAAGAAATAACCATTTTTTGTCTGGCACTCCTTGCTCTCTTTATCTTTGCAGGTGGCTGGCCATCTGGGAACCCCAAATGGAGGGCTGTCGTTTTGTTCCAGGGTCAAACTGATACATCCATGTTTCATCACCCGTAACACCTCTGAAACACGGCGAAAATTTCCAAAGTTAAATCTGTGCAGCATTTCTTGGCACCGTTCCACCCTATGGAGCTTCAGAGATATTATGGGACACTCATATTGAAGAAATCTTTATACGAAGATGTTCATTAGCGAAGTAATAGCTAATGCCAGCTCAATGTCTTTGAAGATTAGTCTTGGATCTTTCCTAATCATAGCTTCCACATTTCTCAGTAATTGCCGTTGTTGGTCTGCCACTCTTCTCTTCATCTTTAATAGATCGCCGCCCTCTCCTGAATTGTCCAACAAGTGGCACGTGACAGGTATAGTCCTGTCAAACGATCAAGTGACTGCGTTTCATTTGAGCCACATTTGAAGTCGTACAACATCATTGCACGAAAATACTCTCATTAAATCTCCATTGCAATTGCAAGAATGTTCACATTTTCCAGTTTGTGAACATAAAATGAGGCAAAATGAACGACACAACAATGATCTGTCTGCTGCCATTGCATTACTTCTGAATCAGTTATTTCGACACAACAGTGCTTCCATAAGGGTGGCTAATATCCCGTGTCTCAATACTTATTTGTGACCCCCGTAATTCTCTTGTGACGTAAGGTGCAATCTGTTCTTGAATATGAGCTCACTCGCTAGGGAGTCAAACACAACGCCTCTCTAGTCTCCTCCATTAGCAGCGTTCAGTCGTCACAAACTCGCTCAAACAACATCACTTTATGTCACACCGAAACGCAATGAGGCCCTTTTTACGCATGCGATTTCGTGTCGCACGACCAGGAATCCATGCAACGCCACGCCGCATCATTTTTAATGGTTTAGTGTCGCATATGTATTGTTCCATTCTAGTATGGATCCCTGTATGCTGTAAAATTACTACAAACTTTGTTGCAAGCAAATAGCCAGGATTAAAGTAAGAATACATTTAAATTTACATTTTTGCATATTCACATATTGTATTTGTTCTTTTTGTGCATAGCTCAATGTGATATCGGTCACATGTCTTTTCACATAGCATACATTTACAATCTATATTTGGCTCATGGTATTTTGTGTTCTTGCATATCAGGTGGTGGATTGCCAACCTAGTGATGGCGTGTCTCATTTGTCCACGCAGGTCCACCTTGACCCTGGTGATGTAGAATTCTGGGTGTATTTGTTCCCTTTTCCTATTCAGTGCTGCTAACAGCTTCTGTCATGTGCTGGTGCTGGCTAGGAATATGCTTGTTCTGAGGTTCCTTGGCCAGTAGGTTGCGAGTCTTGACTTCGTCACTTTTGATACTCCTAATACTTGTTGTGAACTGTTATTTCAAAAGACGGATGAAAATGACACTAGAGAGTACATCCAAAACAGCACCAGATTCTTGGACAATGAAGATTCGCTGTAGAAAATTGCTCCATTTCTTCACGATACTTACATTTTCTGTGGCAATATTCCATAATAAATTTCTAATAAGAATCTACTATATGAAATGTTCCGTATAAAGTCTGAACGACGAAAATCAGATCATTATTGCATCACGTGAAAACACAAACCACACTGAAAATCAAAACTACAGCTCTAGGTTACTCAAGGTCTTGCTCAACTGCAACAATATGACTATTCATAATTCGATCGACGACTGTCGCATCTGGCATGCGACCACAAAGACCATGCAATTTGTTTTTCAGGTCATTCGACAAGCAGCAGTGTGCTGCTCTCGCGTCAGATGATATACGATATACTCTCAATGCACTATGGCATCACGTCGCACATATCTCGTAACAGAAATCGTAAAATCGTAAAATAAATAACTAATGAACCCAGTGGTTTATATAGCCTATGAAAATGTCTACGAACATTCTAGAAAATTCTGAAAGCGGAGAAAAAGGAAACGTCCAGAAAATGATGGTTATTTATCCATAAAAATAGTTTCGTGCCATATAAAATTATATTTACTTGAAGCTGTCTTTTAACTATACGGGAAGTTTATTTTGCAGTGGTTTGTGAATTGTATATGATCGCCGAACATTCGAAAACTTAACTAAAGGAAGAGAAGGCAAAGATTAAACAAAATGTAGGACAAATGCTGTAGTGCGAGAATGCGGAATTGTCCAGCAAATTCGTAGGCAGCACCATCGACTGCCCGGTTGTTCATTCTGAGCACACCCTGTCCAGCGGATGCGAGAGAACAGTTCCCTTGTTGGCGGCTTAAATACTTTTACAAACAAACATACACGTTTTTAGAGTCTTCGTGATCATGCGTACTCTAACTTGAGCTGGTTTGTTTAGCTTGTATGAACATTGAGGCAAGAAGTTCTTCCAGGTCATTTAATCATTTGTTTTTGCAATGTAAATATGTGAATTTATTTTTTATTTGCAGTAACATAATAGGATTTAAGATATTTCATTACTAATGTTAAAAATTAATGTATGTAAGTAACGATTGTATACTGAACCTGGGGTGTTCTTTTGAGAGGAAAAAACAGTTTCTCGCAGGCTCTTTAGGAAAGGGCGGAAGTCGCTACCCTTAGGTCGCTATTTTATTCCAAAAGTCCCGTTCGGCGCGCAAGGTCAAGGGAAGCCACAGAAATTTATCGGTTTTACCACGTCTACGGGTTTTAGCCAATGGGAGACCAATAGCTTTCAAACCGCCGGGAAATTAAGAAACCGACGCGAAAACGTTCGGCCAATAAGCGGGTGATTTTAAGGTGCAAAAGCCAGGTTCAAAATCTGGGTGTGCGGAAGGCACAAGCCCTCAGATCTCATTCTCATTCCTCAGTTGCTCATACACATTGCTGGTTGTTTATTGCTTGTCTAGTAGCTTGTAGCTCGTCGTTCGTGTCATTCAGTTAGTGTAGTATGCTCCAGTGCGCAGAACGGCAGCCACGAGAACTGCGACGTTATGTGCAATCGAACTAACGCATCAGGTTGACCTCGCAACCAGAAAATAAAATAGGAATCAACAAACATGTCTCGTGTCCTTCTTGTTCCCCATCCCCTGAGAAAGAGAGAGATCTCATGACCCTACAGCAGTCGGCGCGAACTCACTGCAGCATCCGGAAGAGAGGGAGAGAGAGCCCAGAGAGGAGGAAACGGCCGAGGACTCACCTGAGCAGGTACGTGACACACGGGGAGAACGGCCGCAATGTGATAATTCAGACTTCTTCACATACTCAGTCAGTATGGTCACGACTCGGACGGGTGACCATCCAGTTGTACTCTGACCAGATCTGCAAAACTGGCTTCCCCCACCCCGTACCTATATCCCTTCAGGTCCCCCGCTAGCCGGCACTGCTTTCCTTGACAGCCCGCAAGCGGCTGGCCAAGGTAAGCAGCATCGGGCCTGGTCCCTCTCTGGGTGGGTGGCCACTCAGATAGGTAAACCAGCCCGCGCCGGCTGCACAGAGGGAACACCCTGCCCAATTACTTTGACATTGACAAAAACGCTTGCATAAGACTACATCTTTTATATCACACGGGTAAATCCGCAAGAAAATCGGATAGGTACCGTGGTGATTTGCCCCCGCCCGAGTACACTCGGGCGACTAGTTCCTGCTCCTGGCTCCTGGCTACCAGAGTAGCATGTTATCTGCCATACAACTACAGTTAGGAAATACCTATTAGCAGTGACGGCTCGTGGATTAAAAATGTAGGTGTTCACAAAATCAGCAATTTACCACCGCTGCAGCCGCTGCCGCTACTGCTACCGCCGTCACCGCAACATCAAATCTAGTACTATTAGAAACAATGATAGTGCCTAATAACAAGAACTATAAATTTGTTACACAAATCCTCACCCACCCAGTATTGTAAAGATGTTGAATTTCTTAGTCTCCGAGAGTTAACAGCAATATGAGGTGATGAAGGGGTGAAGTCCTTTGATGCTGTTCATGTGAAGAATGGTACTTGCAGTGAATAATGTTTACATTGTTTGAATTACGCAATTAACACCAAATTTTTTTTGCGCAGAAATTCCACGCGCCGGTTTTTCAAATGTACAAACTTTTCTATCACTCGGTGATTAAAGTATTTTATGCTGTTGACCAGTTTCTTCTCAATAGCAAGCATTGCCAGTGCTGAAAGTCGGTCTTCACCCATCATATTCCTAGTAAAGGTTTTAATTCTTTTTGTTGTGGAAAAGCATATTTCTGGTTCTGATGTAGCCATGATCATAATGATAACAACCTTCGGAAAAGTTCCTTCGTTGAGGTTGTTTGCTGTTTTGAACTGCTTAACTTCTCTTAAGCTTAACTCTCGCATAAAATGCAAATTACTAAGAAAAATAGCGCGTCTCACAAAGACTGAAGTTGCACTTCCGGGTAGTTTCAACTAAATCTCAAAGATAGCAGCACTTCCCGCTGATAAACAGAACCCTGAAGGTGTTAATGAGACCGAAAGTGCACGGTCGCACTGTGCTCATTTCTGGCTGTAAAATTCCAAGCTGCTTTGTTGCCCGCGCAAGCGCAGAACTGCTAAACGTTAGTTATACGCTAGCACACGAGGCCTGTGCTACAAGCGTTGTTGTCACATACTCAGGTTCTCGGCTGTGCTCAATCTGAAGGGCAGAGCGCGGTATTTTTAAACAAGTGACACCGGATAGCGCATTTTATTAAATGTTTCCTGAAAGAGAAAAAGGAGATCCACTAAGAAATTTTGGAGGTTCACGAGCTCTTGTGCTCCCACATAGCAGCCGCCGCTATTAACTCTTGTATAGGTTCTTCTTACCTCTTTTCACAGCCAATTCTTCCTTGTTAGGCGCGCTGCTTTCCGCCGTTTCCATCAGCTTCTTCTCACCTGTGACAAAGGACATTAATGCAATTAATGTTCTAAATATTTTTAGTAATAACTTCACTTCTAGATCCTACTTTTAACCATGAATGCAGATGCACCATTACCCCAGGAAGATTGAAGCGCAAAAGGCATTTTTTTAAGGAATAAAAGCTAGAGGTCTAATTTCCTACACAAGTATCAGGTGAAATCAGGGCTTTTGGACGTGAAAAATAGGGAATTTAGCCCAGGGATGTCTTTTTTTTTTTTCAAGGTAAGATGTGGGTGTATGTGTCATTCGGGAGAGGTTTCCACACTGCAGTTATATATGGGCTTGTAGTGCGTCAGGCTCCAGGACGATAGGATGAAATTAAAATACTATCGATGAGTGGCCAAAACTGGACCGCGAGTAAATGGCCACAGAGGAGGGTTCCTTGCTTAGTCCAGGCAGTTTATCTCGACGAGGGGCGCACTGGAAACCCACGCCGTAGGTCTGATCGACCCCCCTGGGTCTTACAGGCGACTCAAACGCTACATCGCCGCAGAGCGCTTTATTTTCAAAGCGCATTCACCACCACGGAAGAGCCTCACCACCGGAGTCCTCGCCGAAACCTACAATCCTTGAAGAGACCGGTTGAATGAAATGAAGGGACAGTAATTTGTGTAGAATGAAGCCTAGTGACTCGGGAAAACACCCGAAAAACATGGGTCAAAGTGATTGGCCGGAGGAATCGAACCCACGATATCCCAGCCCAGTAAAATTACATAGTACCAACAGTTTTACCTCCCTTCTGATAGAAGCCATGCTAAGGATTTTTAAATCCGAAAAAATCCATTAACTTCTGCAGGGCTTGAACCCGCGAACATGTGTGTTAGAGGTTAGCACGGTAACCACTGCATCACGGAGAGCTATCACTAACAATAACATGGAAGAAGCAGGTAAGTGTACAAAGTTTAACTCCTGAATTATAGTTTATGCAGAGAACTTCGCTACTAAGAAATAATGCAAATAAAACTAAAGTTAGTTCTTTTTAAAGGAAATACTCGAGCACGTCACATTTAATATTTTAAAAACGAAACAGATTTGTGAGCCTTTATTGTACAGACTAAGTCTGACATATGATAAAAATGTTATGTGGTAACACACACGCATACACACACACACATATATTATATATATGGTGTTAATGAACTACACCGAAATAATTTGCGAGATTGTGCACGTGACTAATATAAGAAATTTGAGATCGGCGATGCATGGTCCCCGGATAATCATAACGCAGCTACATAGCGTTAAACGTATGGGTATCAGGTGCTGATAAGTCGGTGTTAAAGCAAAGCAGGTTGAAAAAATGGCTTAGAATGTCTTGAAAACTGCTGCCTGAGTATAAAAATATCTATTTTTAGCAGCTTGTTACTAGTGTTCTCAAGATTTAATGTCGCAAAAATCTGTAAAACATAGAACTAATCACTTGACAGTGCGACACTGAAAATTCATTAACTACGCTCTTGAGGTAGCCTACTCTGAAGGTTTTTTTACTTTCTCCATACGCACTAAGCACATAGTGTATAGAGAAAGTATTGCACTCCACCAAAAATTCGATACCGAGATTTCACCGGAAATGTATGTTTTAGGGTCCCCAATATCCAAAAAAAAAGCATTTTTACAAAAAGGTCCGTGTGTGTGTGTGTGTGTGTGTGTGTGTGTGTGTGTGTGTCCGTGTGTCCGTGAACGCGATAACCCAAAAACGAAAAGTCGGTAAAATACCAAACTTGGTATTTAAGTTTAGTATCTTCCAGGGATGCGACACGAAGATTTTGAGAAAAATCCCCCCACTCCCAACTACCCTTTACATGGAACTTTTTTCGTAAATTTTGATTTTCTCAAAAATGGCTCTAACGATTTTGATTAAAATTTCAGATATTAAACACATTTACCTGACAAATGAAATGCATATCTTGAATTTTCTGGGAATAGCCTCTGAAGAGTAGTTTATTCTGGATGAATTTTACTAAATTTTGAATAACTGCTAAACCGTAAGAGATGGACAAAAACTTAATACACAAAAAATGTAGAGCACATTAAAGCACACAATCTATGTTATATACATTTTTTTCGTGGAGTTCGCCGTTTTTGTGACATTCCATATTTTTGGTTTCTGCTATGAAAAATGTATACTTTTCTCATACAGGAACTTGTCAACTCCTATCCATATAAACAAAGGAACTTCATTGACATAGCAACCAGCTTTTGACTATCACTTTAACCTACGGTTTTCCCTTATTTCGCTTCTACTTACAAGGATGCGAGTAATAAGACTATTTCTGCTAATGTTTTCTGATTAGCATAAAGTAAATAGAAGTATAAGCTTTTTAAGAATTATTTGTTGCAGGGATATGGAGAAAGTCATGTGAATGGTACACATCAGATTTTTTCAACTGCTCTGGTTGCTTAATGCGTAACGCGGGAAGCTGCTATCCCAGAGTTCGTGAGTTCGATTCCTGTCATAGAGTAAATGTTTTTATTATTATTTTTTTCATTCCAGACGAAGTGCCGCTCTACGTGAACAAGACCCGAACTCGGAAACTATCATTTGAAAGCCAGTATCAACACCACTACGCTAGAGAGGTACGCTGTAATATGTCCCTTCGTTTTTCGTGTTATGCTCTCGAATGGTTGATAAATTAGCCAGTGGCGTACTGGCAGTTCTGAAACTTCTAGCCGTTACTTCGACATTTCAATAAACAGGCCATAAGTCTCCTATCTAAAATTACTTATTTAAGTAATCTACATATTCTGTGAAAATATTTCGGCATAGTTCATTAACACCCTGTATATTTACAAGCGCCTAAATGAGATAACTACCTTTCAGAAAAGAGAAAAATAATTTGTTGCCATTTAAAATGGTTATCTATTGTGTATCATCCTTTACAATAATGGCTATAAATGTTGTTACTTTTGTGTAGAATTTTTCATGAAAATATTAAATGTTAGTGTCGGAGTTTTTAAATAAATTAGCTATTTTAATTTTAAGGCAGTATGCCTTATATGAAAGATCTTGAATAGATATTATTATTAAAATTAAGTTCTCGCTCAGATATTCAAACATAAATAGTAGCTTTTAAAATTAGTTGTATAATAAATAGGTATTCTGATCGAAATAGTGCCCTAGTGGGTAGTTTTGTATCTATCTTTTTCCATTAATTGGAAAACTCAGCAAAACTACCCTTGGATATATGCACTTTTATAATAGAGTATTATATATAAAATACAAAATGCAGTTTTATTGCACGTGTTTTGAAGTACTTTTCGGAAAACTTAGGGACATCTGTCTTAGTTTCTATGGAATAAATATGGGATGTGTACCAAATTATACTTGAATCAAGCACTTTATAAGGTAAAGAGTTCCCTACCAAAATTACTTTACCTGAAAAACGTAACGAATTTATCTAATTTTGAGAAATAACTTGACAACAATTGGCATATTTTCTGAGTGTTCATCGGATTTTGTATAACATGAGAAACCAACCATAAAATATAGACAAAAACTTATTGCAACAACAATGTAGAACTGGTAAAAATATACAATTTATTTCAAATAAGTATTTTTCCTTTATCATTAGCAATTGCCGATATATTCCTTGTCGTCCTTTTAAATTTTACATTTATTTTTGTATTTATCATTATTTTTCTCTCCTAAGCTCATCAAAAGAGTATATAACATCAAAGCAGCCACACACAAAAGACTATTTTTTCAGCTTCCTGTATGCTCTTGTGTATGTTCTAAATGTGGATTGAAACTATTTTGAAAACATTTGTCATAAGTAATATAACGACAGCTCCAACTTTTATCGATAGCTTGTTGTCTTTAATAAGACTATTTCATAAAAAAAAATAAAAATCTGATGTGTTACACTCACATGACTTTCTCTAACTCTTCTACAAACTTCTTACATAAGATTATTCTTCCTACTGCACCTTGCTAATCGTGGTACTCATTAACACAATGTTCTTATTACTTAGTTCAATGTTTTAAAAGCTGTTGTTAGGCGATTGTCATTACAAATGGCTTCTTTTCTTGGCCAGGAGTAGAACAAAAGAAAAACGGACACTCCCGTCTGAGAAAAGTATAAGTACTTCACAACTGAAACCAATAACAATGAGTACCTCGAAAACGGTAAGCTCCACGAGAAAAATGTATATGACATAAGTTGTGTATTTTAAAAAAACCTAAAATTTTTGTGCAGTAAGTTTTTGTCTATTTCTTACGGTTTACTAGTTATGGCAAATTAAGCAAAATTCATCCAGAATAAACAGGTCTTCAGAAGATATTCCCAGAAAATTCAAGATATACATTTTATTTTTCAAGTAAATATCTTTAATATACGATATTTTAATCAAAATCGTTAGAGCCATTTTTAAGAAAATCAAAATTTTCGAAAAAAGTTCCATGTAAACGGTAGTTTGGGGTGGGGGAATTTTTCTCAAAATCTTCGTGTCGCATCCCTGGAAGATACTAAACTTAAGTACCAGGTTTGGTATTTTAGCTACTATTCGTTTTTGAATTATCGTGTTCACAGACACACACACACACACACACACACACACACACACACACACACACACACACACGGACCTTTTCCTGAAACTGCTTTTTATGGATACAGGGGGTCCTAAAACACGTATTTCCGGTAAAATCTCGACATCGAACTTTTGGGTGGAATGCAATACTTCTCTATCCCTATGTACATTGTACATACGGGGCTAGAGAAAGTAAAATGATTAGCACGAAGAATAATATTCCTAAAATCCCATTTGTCCTGACGTATATTTGCACCAAAATCACTGCAACTTGATGCGCATATTGTCACATGTGTCACTGGCGAGACTTTAACTTAAAATGTTTGAGTAATATTTTATTAATTAAGAATCAATTAAGCTGAATTTTTTTGAATTTTATTCTTACATATTCTTGGAAAAATATAAGCTTTGTTATAAGCTGATTAAGTAACAGGGTGGAAGTGACTAGCCTTTACCGATGGCACTCCCAGTGGACTTTTCGATGACACCAGCTTCCGTTGGGCTACGTGCATATTCGCACTTTGACGTCACACCGGACATTATAGAACATTTATACATTCGATGCTGATTGACTAGGACTACCTACTATCAGGGCGTTGGTTCTCCATATTAGGAGTACGGCCACCATGTTGGAATGGCCTTCCGGAATGCCGTTAAATCTATTTAAGGGACTGCAGACCCGACCTCCAGGTCTTGACCGTCGGGCAACCTCTGCTGGTCTTGGGGCGTCGCTCCGGGCTTAACCGCCTAACCCTTCATCTCTCACCTCGCCTAGACACACCATGACATATTTCTTAACGTAAGGCTTTGACTTAGTAACCCCGTAATCAGAATAATATTAGACAGAGTTAATGGAATAGGTTGCAATTCCCCACCTTTGTAAAACAAACATTCGCAACCAACAAATTATTTAATATTTCTCAATATATTAGCTTAACTTCAGTCCCATTATTACGTTTTATTGCACAAAATTCTACAACTCTTAAACTACTTTTCCACATAACTGCCGAAATTTTGCAGGCATTTGTCATAGCGTGGCACAAGTTTTTGTATACCTTCTTCATAGAAGTTTGCCGCCTGTGTCTTCAAAAAGTTGGAAAAATTTTCTTTCAGCTCTTCATCATTGTTGAAGTGTTGACCACCAAGGAAAGACTTGAGATGCAAGAACAGATGAAAGTCGCTAGGAGCGAGGTCAGGGCTGTACGGAGGATGGTCAAACACGTCCCAGCCAAATCCCTGTAGGGGGTTTTTCGTCACATTTGTAGTGTGTGGTCGTGCGTTGTCGTGAAGAAAAACAACACCTTTTGACAGCAATCCTAGGCGCTTATTCTGTATTGCGCGGCGCAATTTCCTAAGTGTCTCGCAATAAACATCTGCTTTGATTGTTTGACCACGCGGTAAGAAATCAATGAGTTAGATGCCATTCCAGTCCCAGAACACTGTGCACATCATTTTTCGAGGTGTCAAGATTGGTTTCGGCTTAACTTTGCTGGGGACGAAGTGTGCCTCCATTCCATTGATTGCCGCTTACTTTCAGGGGTGTCGTAAGAAACCCAAGTCTCATCTCCTGTGACTATCTGTGTCAGAAATTCTTCGCCGTCTTCATCATAACGGGTTAAAACTGAAGTGCACTACCCATCCGTTTTGTTTTGTGTTGCTCAGTAAGAATCTTTGGTACTCAACGTGAGCAAAGTTTACGAAATTTCAGTTTTTCGGTAACAATTTCATGAATTAGTGATCGTGAGAATTGGGCAAATTCCATAGCGAGAGCACTAATTGTAAACTTGCTGTTTTCCTGGATCTTGTCATCAATCGCGTGAACCAGTTCTTCTGTAACCAAGGATGGACGCCCACTTCGTTCTTCATCGTGCACTTCACTACGTATTTCATTGAACTGTCGGACCCATCTTCTCACCATTGAATCACTCATCGCATTTTGTCCGTAAACTTCGCAAATTTGCCGATAAATTTCAATTGGTTTCCCTTTGCTAGCATTCAGAAAACGAATCACAGATCTGACTTCACAAGCGGCGGGATTTTCAATCAACACCGACATTGTAAACAAGCACAGCAAAGCGTATGTGGCTGACAGCGATCTCAAAATGGCGCACGTTTCTTCTCCTTGATATAGAGCGTCTACCGCGCATGTGCGGAACTGCGATCGCAGCGCTGCAGCGGAGATAAATTGAAACGGAACTTACTTTCTGGACGTACCTCGTGTTACTGCTCTACCGTCTGCCTTCCTTTCACCACCCTCAAATAGATATCCCCCACGTCACAAAACCTTGTTCGCGACAATATCATTAATTGCAGATCTCTTGTATTGCTACATTACATTATTTTGGTGTAAAATAAACTAAAGAGTTGAAGAAAGGAGGTTAGTAAAGCCAATTGAAATTACAATATTTGTATACAGTCCATGATTGCAAAACGTTTGGAACTTCCGTCATTATGTACAGATACAGCACTGATACTATTATTATGAGACGAGCATTAATTCAGAGAGAAAACAAATGCACCTGGGTGCGATACATTTGCAAAAACAATTGCATGTGGGTGTTATAAAAATCTGATGTGTGTTCTATTCACATGACTTTCTCTACATCTCTGCAACAAATTGTTGTTAAACAGCTTAAGCTTCTATTTACTTCATGCTAATTGAGAAAAATTAGCATAAAAATCTTACTTACTTCCTTTTAAGTATAAGCGAAATAAGGGAGTACCATAGGTTAAAGTGATAGTCAAAAGCTGGTTGCTATGTGACTGAAGGTCCTTTGTTTCTATGGACACGAGCTGACAAACTCCTGCATGAGAAAAGTTAGCTTTAAAAAGTTTTTTAAAGCTAAACTCCACAAAAATGTATATAATATAACTTATGCGTTTTAACGTGCTTTACATTTTCTGTATGTTAAGTTTTTGTCCATCTCTTACTGTTTAGCAGTTATGCAAAATTCCGTAAAATTCATCCAGAATAAAGAATCTATTCCCAGTAAATTCAAGATACACATTTTATTTGTCAAGTAAATATCTTCAATATACGATATTTTAATCAATATAGAGCCATTTTAAGAAAAAAATGGACAATTTTTCCATGTAAAAGGTAGTTAGGAATAGGGGGGTTTCTTGAAAATCGCATCATTGGAAGATACCAAACTTAAATACCAAGTTTGCTATTTAATGGACTTTTCGTTTTTAAGCTATGCTGCCCACAGAAACACACAAACATACACACACACCTGTTTTTGAAAATGCTTTATTTGCATTCAGGGGGACCTAAACATGTATTTCCGGTGAAATCTCGACATTGAATTTTTGGGTGGGATACAATACCTTCTCTATACACTATGTTCATAGTAGGTGTAGAGAAAGTAAAAATGAATGTGGATCCTTTATTAATTTTTTTCACCCAATTGAAAGTTTAAATTCTCCATGGAGAGTATTGATGATCGTCCCATTCTATACTGGGCGCGAAAGACTACTTAATTTTGCTCAGGGGCCCCTCTATCAAGCCTGAGGTTCTTTAACATGCCGTAAATCTACGACATGGGAACCACGCCTTTACTTTCCTTCCAAAGGAAGCCATGCTAAGGAGTTTTAGGCCCGAAAAAACCCTTCATCCTCCGCCGGGTTTGAACCCGCGACTTTGGGTATATGAAGTTAGCATGGTAACCATTACACGACGGAGGGTGACAATGAGAGTAAGGATGAAGATATGGAATAAAGGCGACAAAGGTGATGATGGAGCCAAAGTCTGGCTTTGCCCAGACCCCACATGCGGTTACTTGGGATCGAACCCGAGCCGCCTACGAGAGGCAAGCAATCTAAGCTCTCGGCAGCCTTGCAAATAAGCTATAAGGCAATGATATGCGTCCTAGCACCAAAGTTCCATATGGGAAGGATACGCAACTAAGTTAAATATAATAAGCTATACTAGGCAGACAAAATTTCATGATTGCAGCACATCAGGTACCTTTACTTTCTCTAACTCCTATTTATAGTAGGTAGGGGAAGTACTATTTTCCACCCAAATAGCTATATCGATATTTTAAAAAAATCTGATGTGTTCCATTCACATGACTTTCTCTACAACTCTGCAACAAATTATTGTTAAAAAGCTTATGCTTATATTTACTTCCAGCTAATCGAGAAAGTATTAGCAGAAATAGTCTTATTACTTGCTTCCTTTAAGTAGAAGCGAAATAAGGGAGTACCATAGGTTAAAGCGATGGCCAAAAACTGATTGCTATGTGTCGGAAGTTCCTTTGTTTGTATGGACACGAGTTCACAAAGTCCTGTATGAGAAGTATGTTTTTATAGCTGAAACCAAAAACAAGGAATATCTCAGAAACAATCAACTCAACGAAAAAATGTATTTAATATAAATTGTGTGTTTTAAAGTGCTCTGCATTTGCTGTGTGCTCTTACGGTTTAGCAGTTATTCAAAATTCCGTAAAATTTACCAAGAATAAAGTAGTCTTCAGGGCTATTCCCAGAAAATTCAAAATATACATTTTATTTGTCAGGTAAATATCTTTAATATACGATTTTTTAATCAAAATCGTTAGAGCCATTTTTTAGAAAATCAAAATTTTCGAAAAACGTTCCATATAAAGGGTAGTTTGGGGTAGGGGGATTTTTCTCAAAATCTTCGTGTCGCATCCCTGGAAGATACTAAACTTAAATACCAAGTCTGTTATTTCACCGACTTTTCGTTTTTGAGTTATCGTGTTCACAGACACACGGACACACTGACACACGGACCTTTTTCTGAAAATACTTTTTTTTAGATACAGGGGATCGTAAAACATATATTTCCGGTGAAATCCCGGTATCTAATTTTTTGATGGAGTGCAATACTTTCTCTATACACTATGTACATAGTGCGTATAGAGAAAGTAAAAATCTGAAGTGTTCTATTCACTTGGCTTTCTCTACGTCTCTGAAACAAATAGAAACGAAATAAGGGAGTAACATAGGTTAAAGTATTAGCCAAAAGCTGGTTGCTATGTGACTGAAGTTCCTTTATTTGTACGAACAGGAGTTGACAAATTCCTGTGTGAGAAAAGTATGTTTTATAAAACTGAAACCAATAACAAGGAATATCTCAAAAATCGTCAATTCAACGAAAAAAAATGTATATAACATGAAGTGTGTGTTTTAACGAGTTCTAAATTGATATGGTAAGTTTTTGTCTATCTGTCACGGTTTACCAGTTACACAAAATTCCGCACACTTCATACAGAATAGACATGTCTTCTGATATTATTCCCAGAAAATTTAAGATATATATTTTATTTGGAACTTAAATATCTTAAATATAAGAGGTTTTAATCAAAACCGTTAGAGGTATTTTTGAGAAAACCAAAATTTTCGATTTTTTTTTCAAGTAAAGGTTAGTTTGGGGTGGGGGGATTTTCTTGAAAATCTTCCTGTTGCATCCTTGGAAGATACCAACTTAAATACCAAGATTTTAACAATAATTTGTTACAGAGATGTAGAGAAAGTCATGTGAATGGAACACATCAAATTTTTTTAAATATTCTCACCCAAATCCATATTACATGAAATCCAAAATTCTCAGGAAGTAAGTTATCTACGGCTACCAAATGCCTCACGATACGTGGCTAATCACTCAATCAGAAAGTTAGCGTGCTTATGAAACATACAGAGGGTGTCCGTGTATGATACAAGTTCTCATGCAATATGTAGTTTTAAATACACTCTCTGTGTTGTCCGTGTATTGAGATAAGGCGAATTTATTAAAACAGATGAAAACTTGTTACTGTGTCGTGATCCATTGTTACAGAAATTAAAATGCGTGTCTATCAATTAAAACACTTTATCATGAATCAGAGGTGTATTTAATTGCCTATCGAGGCAGTGATTTAAGTAAACACAGAAAAATACGCATTTATTATACATACATAGTTGCATGCAGTTATTCTCTAACTGGTGTGACTTGTATACTTGAGCGACTGAAATTCACTGTGTTGATATGACTTTACGCCAACTTGGAATCATAAGTGAATTTAGCAACTAAATGGAAACGTCTGGATAACTTTCCACCTTACCCCTCCAATCCTTTTTATTTTCTCTATACGTACAATTTACATAATGTATAGAGAAGATTTCGTATTGCACCCAAACATTCCATACCGGGATTTTACCGGAAATATATGCTTGAGACCCCCTGTAACCAAAAGAAGCATATTTAGAAAAATGTCCGTGTGTGTGTGTGCTTCTGTCTGTCTGTGTGTCTGTGTGTGTGTTTGTGTCTGTGGGCAGCATAGCTCAAAAACGAAAAGATCGTTAAAAACCAAACTTAGTATTTAAGTTTGGTATCTTCCAAGGATGCGACACGAATATTTTCAAGGAAATCCCCCCACCCCAAACTATCCTTTACATGGAACTTTTTTCGAAAATTTTGGTTTTCTTAAAAATGGTTCTAACAATTTTGATTAAACTTTCTTATATTTAGGATATTTACTTGGCAAATAAAATGTATATCTTGACTTTGCTGGTAACAGCCTCAAAAGACCTCTAGATGATTTTATTGAATGTTTATAACTGGTAAACCGTAAGAGATAGTCAGAAACTTAACACACAAAAATGTAGATCACGTTAAGACCCACAATTTAGATTCTAAACATTTTTTCGTGGAGTTGATCGTTTTTTAGATATTCTTTGTTTTTGGTTTCAGCTTTGAAAAGCATACGTTTCTCATACAGGAATTTGTCAACTTCTGTCCATACAAACAAAGAAACTTCAGTCACAACTGGCCTTTGACTATCACTTTAACCTATGGTATTCCCTTATTTCGCTTGTACTTACAAGGAAGCAAGTAATAAGACTTTTTCTGCAAAGTTTTTCTCGACTAGCACGAAGTAAGTAGAAGAATAAGCTTATTAACAATAATTTGTTACAGGGACGTATTGAAAGTCATGTGAATGGAAGATATCGGATTTTTTAACAGTAAATTGTGGTGACATTCCCCCAATCCTTCAGCATAGAGTGCAATAGCACAGACCTCAGAGAGGCGGGTGGGGGGAGCAGTGTTTCACCTAATATGAGTGTGGTGATTACATCCAGAGCAATTACAATTTCTGACTGTTAGTGCGTGTGTTTCCTTACAAGGCAACCTTACACGATTATTTGCAGTGATTATGATGACTGAAATTGAGCCCGAAGGTCGGTGACTGGCCGGGACGGAATTTTGGGAGAGACCTTGGCGTTTAGGTAATGGATGAGACTGCGATGGAGGTGTTATCTCCCTTTCGCGGATGGAGATTCGAAAGGACACATATCCAATCCTCCTAGCAGGGGAGAAAGTCCTACTTGGTGCCGAGAATCGAGCTCTGGTCCACGGTGTCAGAGATTAACGGAAGTGACTATTTACAATGCATCTTCAAGTTCTGATATAATTCCTAGTCTCTTCACCGCCACTACTCTCACCACATCTAATTTCTCCTCTCTTGCGCATATAGGATATCACGTCGATTTGGATGGCTTTATCTAGAAGGATGGATGCCACCCAATCACTTGACCCCGAGAACTCAATCTTCTTATCCGATTAGAGCTGGCCTACATCGTCGATCTGGAGACGGCTTTTACACCTTGTTAGATCGGTGCCTTCAGTCACAGCGCCAGCGCCTGCTTATTGCCGAGATTTTGGCAAAAACTCCCTCACGGCAAATCGTACTGGCCACGATCTATGCTATGCCTATAGTGTGCCACCTGCAGTTGCACGCCACATGAAACCGGTCAGGTCTAGTGCCTCTTTGACCTGAGGAGCCGGCAACAACCCAACCGACTGAGATCCATTCGCCGATCACATATACACGGTTAGGCTCAGTGTGGGTACTGAATATCGGTGTCCGCTTGGCCAATCTGGAAGAGACGCTGGCCACTATAAGACCTATAAGAAATCTTCACCGCCGCCAAGCTTTATCATCAGAACATCGACACCAATTCGTTTATAGGGAATGATGTCATCATTCGCTTGCAGGCTGTGGAGGACGACACAAGTGTCATCCAAGTGACACAACTGACAGCTCAAAACATCAGATCACAAGTTCATCAGGATCAGCCTCGACCGTACTCATAACACCGCAGAATCAACGTTTCCTAGAGAAATTCAGAGCCTGCAAACAGGAATGTAAACGATGAACTGCCTCGAGATCATCCCTAAAGTCATCCAACCTTAGTCACCTGTTAACCTCTAGGATGCGTCAGGTCAGTAACCTAGAATCTTACGTTTCACTCGCTCCCGTTCAGTGGACCGCAGCATTGTAAGTAACTTTCGCAGGTTTACACAGGTGCTATGCGCACTGCGCTATCTTCACATGTTCCTTTCCTTTCATTAAAACAAAACTTCTCCGTTATTATATAAGCAAGATCATTAGCAGTTGTCAAGATGCGAAATAACAATGCATTTCTAGGGTCTTCATTATTACAGAATTAAGCTTGGAATCCGGATTAGGAGATAAGGGTACTTGGAACTGAAAATTGCATCACATATAATTATAGAGTACGTAACATTAAATTCTATATTCCCGTATTTTCGAAGACGAACTGTAAGAATCGTGTAAAATACCCCATACAATTAAAATAAGGAAAGTTTAAACTGGTGTGCTATTCCTCTAATATAATTAAGCACATTCAAGTACTAAATGTTCCATAACAGTAAACATTTATGGATAAATACTAGAGTATAACAATTTAATTTTCCAAAAACAATTGTGTAATAAATAGTTGAAACCTTAAGTCTAAAAATATGGTTTATATAACAAAATATCCCTAGCAACCTTCAAATAAAGTTTACTGAAAGTTTCTGAACAAAATTTGCAACAGCAGGAACGTTTTAAAACGACAAATGTGTAACGACAAAACCAAATTTTGAAATTTCACCCCAATTTACGCAAGTAACTTGATGTTCACAGAAAAGCCAAAGCCTTGCCCGAAGTAAATATACAACGTTCGACGAACAAATGTGTAAAATGCGAACTATGGAAAACCACCTCAAAAATAGCGGGATACTTGCCAGTTCAGTTGGTGTTACGGCTTATCGGCGCTCACAGAATTTCTTTACCAATTAATAACTGACATGTATTTAATCAAATCTGTCGCACTAACTGGGCATTTAGGAGTTTTCTATTGGTGTCATCATAGTTGGTGACGGTCCATTACCTCAATGCCCGCAAGCATACTAGGAAGAAACAGGCAGTTCATATCTCTGAAAATTACTGATGCCTCCATGTCATGTGACGGGGTTTTCACTCCTAACAAAAAGCATATAACTTCAGCCTCAGCTGTAAACTCTAAATATATTGTGGACTTAACCTCCATACAATAAATTTTCCCCTTTGGAAACAATGGAGGAAGCTAACGACACAGTCGCTGAAGTAAATTTTACTACAGCCTAAAACCAGGATCCCACCTATTTTTCTCCATGAAGTGAACAACTACCAGCATATTATCCGCGACATAGGTACTATTGTAAAAGATGACTACTCAACACAACAGCAAAATAAAGTCCTTAAAATAAATACAACTTCAGTCAATGACTTCCGAGCCCTTACAAAATTCCTGGAAGAATCAAATCTCCCTTTTCACACCATCCGTGATCCAAATTTCAAAAGACTTGAAGTTATCTTGAGAAATGTTCCCTATTCTCTTACAAACGACGACATAACCACAGAATTAACCACTCTGAAGTTACCAGTGATAAAAGTTACAAGACTCTTTTACAAAGATCGTCAACCTATGCCGCTATGCGCTGTTGAATTAGAAAACAATGAACAAGGAAAGAAGATCTTTGAAGTCAAACACATTCACCATGCTTTAATAAAAGTTGAATACTGTAAGAAACCCACAAGCATCCCACAATGCACACGATGCCAGCGCTATGGGCATACTAAAAACTTCTGTCGACTTGCACCTCGATGTGTAAAGTGTCCCTCTAACCATCATTTCTCTGAATGCCCAAAACACAAAGATACTCAGCCCTCCTGCGTGAACTGCGGAGAAGCTCATCCGGCAAATTTTAGAGGTTGTCGTATTTACTTGGAATTAAAAAATAAATCCAATGCAACTGTAACCGAACCCGTAAAAACACCTACACCACCAAAGCTAAACCTGGAGAATTTTCCAAAGATGACACCAACTTCTTCTTGTTCTGCTCCTGAAACTCCTCAGTGGCCACGCTCAGTTCCTCCAGAAGATAAAAGTTACCGACATTCCACTCAGCAAGCATTTGCACAAAATTCTTTTTCTGCTTCTTCCTCCGATGACACTGGAAACCTTATTCAGCTAGCTATTAATTTTCTAGCACCATATCTACCAAAATCAAATCCTTTTTATTACAGCTTTTTGCAAGTTTGTTTGCTAATGGCCACTAAAAATCAAGTATATACATTCTCTCAACTAACTATACTAAACTGGAACGGTAACGGAATCAAAGCCAAGCGGGAAGTCTTTCTGGAATTCATCTCAAGACACAGCGTCGCAGTAGCTTGCGTCACTGAGACTCATCTAGCACCACAGGAAAAGTTTTCAGTACCTGGTTATGCAGCGTATAGGTCCGATCGCGAAGCTCTCGTCGCCTCGGGTGCAGTGGCCATCTTCATTCGAAAGGAAATACACCACTACTCGGTCCTACTACCCCAACTAACTAGCCTCGAAGCTTGCGCAGTTCAAATATCCATGCAAAACTCCACTAAAACGACAATAATCTCAGCATACAAGCCTCTAGGACTCTGCCTCAATGACCAGGATATTACTACTATATTCTCTGACATAGTGCCAACCCTTCTCGTAGGAGATCTAAATAGTAAGCATGAAACATGGGGATGCCGTGTGACAACTCCAAACGGAAGACGACTATTAACAGCAGCTGAACGCAATGCAGTTAACATCTTAGCCCCACCTGGTCCTAGTTTCTTTAGGCAAAATGTAGCACCTGACATACTAGACATACTACTTTACAAAAATGTATTAGGCTTTCCCACCATGGCTGTTCTACCTGAAATGGACTCGGACCACTCTCCAGTCTTGATATCATTTGACAACAATCTGATTTTACGTCCACAGTCCACTAGGAGACTCAGCAGAGGTTTCATACATTGGGAAACCTTCCAACATGTAATTGATAACGAGCTAAAACCTGCGTGCAACCTGAAAAGTCCCAGTGATGCAGAAGCAGCAATTCTTGAGTTCACAAAAATCATAACTTCAGCCATAGACAAATCCACAGCTCCAGCTAGACCTCAGCAACAAAGAAAACCCTATCACGAAACTTTGCCCTCTAACATCAGATCTCTCTTGAAAGAAAAACACAAAATGCGCCAGCTTTGGCAGAAGTACAGAGAAACCTGGCAACTTCATCGCTTGAACCAACTCACAAGAAAGGTAAAAAAACAAATGCATGAGTACCGGTACTCGACTTACCAACGGCACCTCTCCAGCATTTCACCAGAAGATTCATTATTGTGGAAAGAAACCAAAAGAATATTAAAAGAACCGACGCTTATTCCACCCTTAATACAAGATGGAAAACACTACATAACCGACTTTGAGAAGTCGGAACTATTCGCAAATACTCTACAATGTATCTTCAAACCCAGTGATAAACGAAGAATTCAACCACGAAATTGAACGTTTTCCTGGTTCTTATACCACTGCTCCACTTCCCATTGACTTCACTTCGCCAAAAGAAATCTTGTTCATAATCCAGCAACTACCAGCAAGAAAATCGCCTGGTCATGACCTAATTCCAAATTTTGTATTAAAACATCTGACTCGCAAAGCACTTGCTATTCTAGCCTCACTCTTCAATAGTTTGATACGTATGGGCTACTTCCCCAGAATCTGGAAACACGCTATAATTATTGTTATTCATAAACCTTGGAAAAGCTCCTCAGACCCAAACAATTATCGTCCTATAAGTCTGCTACCAACTCTGTCCAAAGTGTATGAAAAGATTATACTGAAGCGTTTAACAAAATTTCTCAATGAAGCATCAGTATTACCTCCCTTTCAATTCGGTTTTCGTCGTAAACATTCAACCACCCATCAAATTCTCCGGATTACAGAGCAAGTGGCACAAGGCTTCGAGAAGAAAGAACACACAACTGCAGCTTTCCTTGACTTCACTCAGGCATTCGACAGGGTTTGGCATCAGGGTCTTCTATACAAACTGTTCAACAACGGCATTCCAGACTACCTCTATAAAATAATTTCCTCCTTTCTGTCACAACGAACATTCTCAGTCCGCATAGGTAGTTGTCACTCTTCTACAAAACCTATAACAGCCGGAGTTCCTCAAGGATCTATCCTGGGACCAGTTCTGTTCAACCTGTACACCTCTGATATGCCTGCAACGCCTACAGCTCAAATCGCTATGTATGCGGACGATACTGCAATCTTCTCAACACATCGCAATATCCACACCGCCAGAAATCACCTTCAAGAGGCCTTAAACTTAATTATGCCCTGGCTAGACAACTGGCGTATTTCGCTCAACCAGCAAAAATGTGAAGCAATGGTCTTTACACTATGCAGACAAAACTATCCACCACCAGTAACGCTCCCAGCGAAACAGATACCCTGGAAAACTAATACAGAAACAGTGAAATATCTCGGTGTACTCCTGGATCGACGACTCACATGGAAACCACATATAAGCAACAAACTTAAACTAGCCCGAGCAACACTGGCAAAACTCTACCCCCTGCTCAACAAAAGATCTTCACTCAAACTAAAAAACTGCACACTACTTTACACGACTCTATTAAGACCACTTGCTACTATACGCTTGTCCAGTTTGGGGAGGAACTAGTCCTGAAATCAAACGTATCCAGACATTTCAAAACAAAATATTGCGAATCTCAACGAATACACCATGGTTTGTCAGAAATAGTCAATTACATAGAGAAACTGGAATCAGCATCATTCAACAGTCAATTTCTTCACAAGCCGAACAGTTTTACAGCAAGCTAAAAGACGTCTCAGGAGCCATTCACTATTCTCTTGGCGGAAAATCTAGCTATCCAACTCGCATCAAGAGTCGCCTACCACTAGATCAGCTCTCACAGCAAGACTTTCTGTAAAATAAAAACAAACAAAAAATGTACCTACTTATGAGGCGCCCAATGGGGCTTACCTCATTTCAATGTTATTCAGTATCACGCATGCAAATAATGTCTAAAATCAATGATCTGTAGAGCGCACATGCGCTGATCGATCAATAAATCATTAAAAAAAAATTACTGATAGTTGTGGTAATAATATCTTTCTTGGAGTATGAGAAATCACCGTTTATTTTACATGGGCCCAACACAAGCTTTAGTATTAGTTTGCTGGCATCATTGCTATGATTTGAACTGACATTGAAATTCTGGTCGTTGGTATCAGCTATTAAGATAACTGAACTAAGGATACGATAACAGGTTATTTATTACTGAGACAAAAAATAACCTGTATATTAAATTATGTTAGTTGATTAAGTATTAATAGAAATATGTGTTAAGGGTATATAAATAAGTTGAGAAGATTTTGTGTTAGCTTATAAGTTATTAAGCGTTGAAGTTAAGAATTGGCTGGAATGAATCTGCAAATGTAGAAAGGTCAGTCAGAATCGCGCAGGTTATCGGCACGTATTTCAGTGAGGGTAAAATCGGAAGCATCTTTGTTTAAATTAACTCCCGTTACTGCAGGGTGGACTAAAGTCACGTTACTTGTGCAAAGTAACGGAAACAAACTAAACAGACGAATCATGTGATGAGGATACGGTGGAGCCAAAAAGAGCGCGAAAAATTCACCAATCTCGCAAAAGTAAAGACATGTACGTCACAAACCTCAGATTCATATAAAAAGAGAAGTAAAATCAGGGCAGCAGGCACTTTTTCTGGAAGACATCGACGGTGAAACTATGTCCAGATGGGACAGGAACGCGCACGCAAAGTGCGCGGCTTAACTTTAAATTCTTATAAGTTCCGAAATCATTAAGTGCGGTGGACAGGTAATTAGCGAGCAGCGCTAGATTCAATGTTGGTCTTGATAATCCCGAAATTACCACAGCAAAAGGCTTAAACAAATACGTAGGAAAAGTTACAAAAGTGGCGCAAACGGCGGGGCATTTTGAGACTCCGAAGTAACAAAGGTCAGTCGTTAAATCAAAACAGCCAGTTCGAAGCAACAATCTGGTCTTATGAGAAACTCTGTGATATGAATTTAATGGTTCGCCGGAAAAGAAATAGAGAAAACTACGTGCTGTGCTTCTCACTCATTCCACCACTGAAATATCCGCTAATATCCTTTCCGGGATAAGAGCTCATGCTCTACTGTCCCGTATTCGCAGATACTGTTCTAGCCTTCTGCAGGAAGCGAGATTCGAATAGCCGAAGACGAAGAGCAACGCTCCATACTGGGAACCAGGCACAAATCTGTTGTGCATATTGGGAGCAGCTTCAAGACCCTGTAGTTGCGATTTAACAGTTGAGGATCGGTGTCCTAATCAAATTAGACCACTGCAACACAAATCTTTGACAGGAATGCTTCTTATATATGATTCCTCGAGTTTTATTGTCTGTCACCACAACCAAGAGCTGCTAACGGGAACTGATGGGACCAATGTCCCCAACAATCTTAAATCAAGAATACGGACTACAGAGGATGAAGAAGGAAAGGAAGCAAACACTCCTTACACCCGGTGGAGGTCACTCACACGTACATTTTAAAAGCCAGAGCGACGCTTGCCGGAAGAAAAGTCCTGCTGAGATTCCACAGACTCAGTCCTTGACCAGGGGTCGACAGCCGAGCTGTGATAAGCAACATGGGTTGCGTGCGGAAGGAGCTGCTACATTGCTCCCCGATAACAAGAGGGCGCCTCTCTGTCACGCGGCGGTTGCTTACATTCTTACAGCAAATCGATTCTGGGTGAAATGGTAGCAATTCAACAGACGTCCATTATATCCATTATACACTCGCGCGCAACTTGTTAGCTTTCATTTCACTGTGAGCGTAATTCTCAGTTGTATTATGTAGCACAACGGAAGTACACGCATCTACCATACCGAAACTCTAATAATACTCTTCATAGCTAATTTTAATTCAGATTTCTGCACCTTAATGTATGAATGTAAAATTAAACTTTAAAAATATTTTAACTGAGGGTTAATTACTTCTTTTATTTTGTTTTATAAGCATTGTTTTAAAAACATATCCCTATACATAGGGCCCTAAATTTTTTTGACTACATTGTTCTCAAAAATAAACTCTCTAAAGTGGAGAAAACTCCATAAACCTTCTTTTTACTTTCTCTAGCCCCATATGTACAATGTACGTAGGGATAGAGAAGTATTGCATTCCACCCAAAAATTCGATACCGAGATTTCACCGGAAATACAAGTTTTAGGACCCCCTGTATCCAAAAACAGCATTTTGAGAAAAAGGTCCGTGTGTGTGTGTGTGTGTGTCTGTGAACACGATAACTCAAAAACGAAAAGTAGCTAAAATACCAAACTTGGTATTTAAGTTTAGTATCTTCCAGGGATGCGACACGAAGATTTTGAGAAAAATCCCCCCAACCCCGAACTACCCTTTACATGGAACTTTTTTCGAAAATTTTAATTTTCTTAAAAATGGCTCTAACGATTTTGATTAAAATATCATATATTAAAGATATTTACCTAACAAATAAAATATATATCTTGAATTTTCTGGGAATAGCTTCTGAAGACCTGTTTATTCTGAATGAATTTTTCTTAATTTGGCATAACTAGTAAACCGTAAGAGATAGACAAAAACGTACTATACAACAAATTTAGGTCTTGTTAAAATACACAAGTTATGTCATACACATTTTTCTCGTGGAGCTCACCGTTTTCGAGGTATTCATTATTATTATTTTCAGTTGTGAAGTACTTTTGTCAGACGGGAGTGTCCGTTTTTCTTTTGTTCTACTCCTGGCCAAGAAAAGAAGCGATTTTTTAATGTCAATCGCATAACGACAGATTTTAAAACATTTGACTATTTGTTTAGCCTAGTGTATTCCCTTATTTTCTTCCTACTTATACGGAACTAAATAATAAGAACATTGTGCTAATGAGTACCACGATTGGCAAGGTGCAGAAAGAAGAAGAATCTTATGTATGAAGTTTGTAGAACAGCTAGAGAAAGTCATGTGAGTGTAACACATCAGATTTTTTTTAATATTTATGAAAATTGATGTAAGTCAAAATATTTTTCTACTTGTAGTATAATATGGGAGGCATTATTTATAATTTGAGCCTAATAATAAAAAAACAGTACTTTATCACTGAAAATTACTTTGTTTTTTCTCGAAATATTCTCCTTTATACGCTTTATTCTCCTTCAATAAACTTTTGCATGCGTGCGAACCCCCTCCCCCAAAACATGGTTTTTGAACTCATCAACGGCTTCTTCTGCCGAGAAAAGCGTTGTCCGCGCATTTTATTCTTGGTGTTTTGGAACAAAAATAAGCTTTTGGATGCCAAATCAGGTACGGTGGATGAGCCATCACATCGACTTTTTGGTTGGGCACACAAGATGTGTGAGCGCTCGATTTGTCTTAATGAAGAACGATCCCACGGCACTTTTTTGTTTTCCTTATTTCACTGAAGACCTCCGGCAAACAAATTGTTGTGTACGGTTCAGAGTGAACCGTTTTTCGTTCCTTTAAAGACACCGCTGCCACATGAGTAGTTTTTCTGAATAAATAAGCGACCATTTGTTTCGAACTGTTTCAAGTGCGAAGAACTTTTATTGGATTTGGTTTTCTTGGAACACCCATACAGTCGACTGCTACTTATGTTTTGGCTCATATGCATAGATCCATGATTCGTCACCGTTACTAGTATACATGTCTTTTGAAGCCTACCATTGTATTTCTTGAGCAGTTGTGTGCACCAATCAACAGGAGCATCTTTTTGAGATTGTGTCAAATTATATGGTAAAATGGAATGGCGTGTTATTTATGGACGCTCTTTAACTACTGTGGTTCTCAGCATCCCATTCTAAATTGGGCGTGAAAGACCGCTTAATTTTGCTCAGAGGCCTCTCTGTCAGGCTTGAGGTTCTTTTACGTGCCGTAAATCTACCACACGGGACTAACGGCTTTACTTCCCTTCCGAAGGAAGCCATGCTAAGGATTTTTACGCTCGAAAAAATCCATCGTCCTCCGCCGGGTTTGAACCCGCAACCTTGTGTATATGAAGTTAGCATGACAACCATTACACCACGGGTGCGGCTGCTAGTGGAAGGAATGGTTCTGTCTCACGGTATGTAGCATAATGATCTTGCACTATTAGTTTTTGCACATCATCACTGTTTTCTAGCACAACTGATTATAGACGATCTTCACAAATTTCGTCATTGAGCAAACGGAGGCCGTAATTAAACTCGTTATACCAGCGTTTCACAGTAGCAAAAGATGGTGTTTCATCGCCAAATGTAGTGCAAGTTGATCAAACATCTGAATAAGGTTAAGGTCAGATGGCACCTATAGGAATCACTGTTTCCAAGGCTCAAAATATAAACAGTGGCCCTTTTAAATCTAGAGTGAACCGACTGAGCTCGATCCGCGGCGAGGTGTGTTTGATTCCCGTCGATTTTTCACTCTGACTTTGGGCCTTCTGGATTTTCCATGATTTGGAGGTAACTTTTGGGATAGTTTCTCATTCATCATGACTTCCTTTCCTTATCTTAAACTTTCATTCGTTTCCTTGGCATCTCTCAGGTTGCTTATAGTCTTCGTGACGATGCCGGACTGATGGCAGGGATGCTAGGTCCAAGGAAAGCGTATTCTCTGTTGACACTTGAGAGCTGATTGATAGAATGGCTCGCGCATCGCCCTCTCTGGGAATCTCTAGCAATTAGATGGAGCTTTGAGTCAGAAACTCTAGGGATTTCCGTGCATCTCTGTGGTCTGCCTGTGACATGTCACCTCCTGAGCCTACTTCACTTCATCCCTTCCTCCTGGAGAAGTGGTAACTGCAATATATCTCTCGTAGGTTTCATTGCGCGAGCCCCCATAGTAAGCCCTGTAAGTCTAGCGTTAGGCTAGCACGTGTGTGAGGAACAATGGGCAGTATGACGGTTGCTGTATTCACCATTCGACTTTTGTACAAGGTCCGACAAGTCATTAGAAGCTGTTAAGGTTTTATGATCCGTATGTTGGTTTATCTGAAAGATGATAAAACTTTTTCCATCCAATAATACTTCTTTCGCTTCCAATATGCCTTTTCAGTAGCTTGCGACTTTGCTTTATAACATTAATATTTTGTATAATCGGCTAGCCATATTTAAAATAGAATTTAATGGCATGGACTCTTTCTCAGGCGATTAGTACGAGGAATAAAGCTACTGAATAAAATCTCATGTGTTCCCTTCATATGACTTTCTCTAATATCTGCAACAAATTATTGTTAAAACCCCTATGATGCTATTTATTTCATTCTAATCGAGAAAAAATTAACAGAAACAGTTTTATTAGTTGCTTCCTTGTAAGTAAAAGCGAAATAAGGGAGTACCATTGGCTAAAGTGATAGTCAAAAGCTGGTTGCTATGTGACTGAAGTTTCTTTGTTTGTATGGACAGGAGTTGACAAATTCCTGTATGAGAAAAGTTTTAAGTTTTTTAAAGCTGAAACAAGGAATGTCTGAAAAATGGTTAATTTCTGAAAAAATATGCATATGACATAAATTGTGTGTTTAATTGTGATTTACATTTCTGTAAGTTTTTGTCTATCTCTTACGGTTTACCAGTTATCCAAAATTCAATAAAATCATCCAGAATAAAGAGGTCTTTAAATGCAATTCCCAGAAAATTCAAGATGTACATTTTATTTGACATGAAAATATCTTACATATAAAATATTTTAATCAATATCGTTGGAGCCATTTTTGAGAAAATAAAATTTTTCGAAATTTTCTCCATGTAAAGGATAGTGTGGGGTAGCAGGATTTATTTGAAAATCTTCGTGTCGCATCCTTTAAAGATACCAAACTTTGGATTCAGGGGACCCAAAACATTTATTTCCGGTGAAATCTCGGTATCGAATTTTTGGGTGCAATACAATACCTTTTCTATACATGATGTACATAGAACGTCTAGAGAAAGTAGAAACATGCAAGCTTTAGAATTCAATTAAAATGTTATTTCAGTATGGAACTGTGAGAAACGATTGATGACATAATAAATAACAGAATACAATATAACTTCTACGTCGATAGAGTTTTTCTCGATGTCGTGTTTAATACGCACACTTGATTGATACCCACTTCAATTCCTTTACAGATCATTTTCATCTTTCATAATTAACAGGTTAAGTTCTGTTCACTAGTTTTGCACATATCTTCTTAAGTGACTGTATTTCTTTAAAAATTAATTATTCTCAAATTTACGGTATACAACATTTTGATATCCAATCATTTCGATGTCTATTTTTCCATTTTTCCATTTAGAAAAAGGTCCCTGTGTGTGTATGTGTCTGTGGACAGCATAGCTCAAAAACGAAAAGTCCGTTAAATACCAAATTCGGTATTTAAGTTCAGCATCTTCCAAGGATGCAACACGAAGATTTTCAAGAAAATCCCCCCTGTCTCTACTACCCTTTATATGAAAATGTTTTAAAAATTTTGCATTCCCTCAAAAATGGCTATAAAGATTTGATTAAAATTTCTTATATTTAAGATATTTATATGCCAAGCAAGATGTATATCTTGAATTTTCTTTGAATAGCCTATAAAGAACTCTTTATTCTGGAGGATTTTTATTGACTTTTGTATAATTGGTAAACCGTAACAGATAGATAAAAATTACAACACAAAAAATGTAGACCACAATAAAACACACAATTTATGTTATATACATTTTTTCGTGGATTTGGTCGTTTTTGAGATATTCCCTTATTTCCCTTCTACTTACCAAGAAGTAATAAGACCATTTCTGCTAATTTTTTCTCGATTAGCATGAAGAAAATAGAATTATAAGCTTTTAACAATAAGTTGTTACAGAGATGTAGAGAAAGTCATGTGAATGGAACACATCAGAGTTTTCTTGTTATTCCTCTGTCTCTGCGCAATTTTTTTTTTACAAAATCGGGAGACAATGTATTCCTAATTGTTTTGTCTTTTCCTTAAGAAAACAAGCTAATAAACATTCATATACCTATATTCGTTCGTCGTTCATAATCTGCTATACTTGGATCATCCTTTTTAACTACTAATACTACAAGTTCAGGTAATTACATAAAATTTCAAGGTTACACAATAAGTTGCTCTTGTAAAGCTTAACATATATTGAAATAAAAATTATATGACCGTTTAGGATATTATAATAGCAGTAACAGTGATGATTATGGAGGCAACCGTAGTAAGTGACCAGAAAGTGACTCGAAATTTCCATTAAATGCGCGGAACATACGAGGTACGACAGACGTGTTTCCGAAAGTTTCTTTGATTGTGCAGTTAAAGTGAGAATGAAAACCAGGAAGACGTCATGGGAGCCGCTTGGTGATCATTAGACTTGGTTGAGCACCCACAATTTGAAGTATTCAGCTCATTTTAATAAAATTATTATTATAAAAAGAATCTAATGTGTTCCATTCACATGACTTTTCTACAGCGTTTTAACTAATTATTTTTAAAACGCATATTCTATCTATTTTATGACAATCGAGATAAATATTACCAGAAATTGTCTTAATTACTTACTTCCTTGTAATTAGAAGGAAAATAATGGAATACATTATGCTAAAACTACAGTCAAATCCTTTGACAGCCGGTTGCCATGTGGATGAAATCCGTTTCTATACAAAGTCAGGAGTTTACGACTTTCCGTTTGAGAAAAGTTTAAGTATTTTAAGTCTGGAACAAATAAGAAGAAATATATCAGAAATGGCCAATTCCACGAGAAATACGTATACGACAAAAAATTGTGTGTGTTAACGCGATCTACTTTTTTTTGTGTAGTAAGTTTTTGTCTTTCCTTACGATTTACCAGTTACTCAAATTTAGCAAATTCATTCAAGGTATACCTTTTATTTGCCATGTAAATATCTTTAATATACGGTATTTTAATCAAAATGAAAATTTTCGAAATTGTTTACATGTAAAAGGTACTTTGGGGGGGGGGGGGTTCAAAATCTTTGTGTCGCATCCCAGGAATGTAATTTTTCTGTACGCTCGCTGTTCAACTTCAGCATCATACTAACGCAATGTGGCTATAAAACTAAAGGTGAGCCACTCCGAGTTGAGAAGCTGCTATTGGTTCTCTGTCAGTGACGTAGCTGAGAGCGAAGTCAAGCGCGCGGAATATATTTTCAGTGCAGCGAAAGCACTATTTCTTCACTAATTATCAACTATTAAAACACATTTTGTCAGTTTTTAAAATGCTTATTAATTCACGTACCTTGTGGATATATCGCAAACTAAAGTGCGTGAAAACTGCATTATATTTTTAATGTCTAACTACAGGAATAAGGAGTGCGGGAGCGTAAACTGTAGCACTTCTTTAAGAGCGACAAAGAATAATTTACAATTACTAAAAGAATACGTTAAATAGACATGCTGGTACATATTTTACCGTGAACAATTAAAATTTACGTACCATTATTATTGGTTTATGGTGTTTTGGAAGATGACGCGGGCCAATGTTTATTCTTCAAGCAAACGAAAGCTATGTTTGGATAAACATTAATTTTCCTAACCTCTGCTCCCTGGCCAGTGGAGCCTCTATCTATGTTTTGTCCTTTAATATTATGTATTTCCCAACACCATCATCATTATCAACGTCTCTCATGCAAATACATCTCCAACTGATTAAATTTCTTCTTATCCAAGGAGTTGTTAATTCAGAGAAGGACCTCACTACCTCCTATTCTCCGTGTGATGGACACAGTGACCATGTACTATCCCAGCTTCAATAAAATGAGTAATGGTACTTCATCACATTCCTGCAAATGACAGTATCTGCTGGTTCGTTACACCACAGCATTACTTGGTGCCATTGCGTACCATTCTTCTACAACACATTGCAAGAAAAGCATTACACCTCCTTCCCGAGTTCTGCTGCGTAAGTTCTATGAGGCTTATATGTAGTTCATTGTTTAAAATTTGTTTATTATGTTATACCTTACAAAGAAAATTATAAATATACATCACTTTGGTGTCAAATATTTAACTGGTTACAAAAACACATTACTATTCTATTTACAGTTAATGAATTAAGATCAATTAAAACAGTTTTTATACATCTTGTAAAAGTTTGCAGAGTTAGTATTACAGAAGAGCTTGGCATGCTCTGATTTCATATAAATTACATACTCCATTAAATTCACATATTCATAATGTTGCATGATACAATACATTGTATTTGCTGTTAACCATAAAGTAAATTTATGTCTTGAAGTCTTAGTTAAAATAAAATCTGGTTAAAGCAGAATATTTAGAGTACACCATTTATAGTGATTTAACTGTAGTTTCTTCAGAGAATCCATAAAGTGAATCTTAATTTCCTGTACAACAGAACATTTATACAACCTATGTTTTACTGAGTTTTCTCCGTTGCATTTTGCGCACTTATTAGAATCAGCGAGATAAATTTTATGTAATCTACTGCGAGTGGATAGGACATCATGTACAACTTGAAACCAAAAGGATCTAATTCCAGATGGAAGATGTTTCAAGGAGATATAGTGAAATAAATACGAAAAATCTGATGTATTCCATTCACATGTCTTTCTCTACATTTCCGCAACAAATTATTGTTGAAAAGCTTATGCTTCTATTTACTTCATGCCAATTGAGAGAAAAATTAGCGAAATATTCGTATTACTGGCTTCCTTGTTAGTAGAAGCGAAATAAGGGAGTACCGTAGTTTAAAGTGATAGTCTAAAGCTGGTTGCTATGTGACTGAAGTTCCTTTGTTTTTATGGACAGGAGTTGACAAATTCCTGTATGAGAAAAGTATAAGTTTTTCAAAGCTGAAACCAAAAACAAAGGATATCTAAAAAATGATTAACTCCACGAAAAAATATACATAATATAAATTGCGTGTTTTAACGTGATCTACATTTTTTGTGTGGTAAGTTTTTGTCCACCTCTTACGTTTTATCAACTATGCAAAATTCCATAAAATTCATCCAAAATAAAGTAGTCTTCAGAGGTAATTACCAGAAAATTCAAGATATACATATTATTTATCAGATAAGTATCATCAATAAACGATATTTTAATCAAAATCGTTAAAGCCATTTTTCAGAAACTCAAAATTTCGAACCAAAGTTTGGTATACCAATTTTGGTATTTAACGGTCTTTTCGTTTTTGTCCTATGCTGTCCACAGACACGCACACACACCCACATCCACACACACACGCACGTACCTTTTTCCAAAAATGTTTTTTTGGATTCAGGGAACCCAAAACATGCATTTCCTGTGAAATCTTGGTATCGAATTTTTGGGTGCAATACTATACCTTCTCTATACACTATGTACGTAGTACGAGTAGAGAAAGTAAAAATGAGTGTCCGGAGGCAGAACCTTCATTATTCTCATCCCAGGCCCATTACAGTAAAGCATGAACGCATAGGTTGTCTTCCATGTAGAACATTAAAATAAGAACTGAAGCTTTCCTGGCGACGTGTTAATTCAAAATCTTCTCAGGCTTCTAGCCAGGTAAAAACTTGGCTTGACACCAACGTTTCGAAGAAGTGCATCTTCCTCGTCTTCAGGGTGAACTGATGGTTTGAGCTTGCGGAGACTGGTATTTATACGAGCTGGGATGAAGCTAACATAATATCATGCGAACCAATCAGATGTTAGCTTCATCCCAGCTCGTATAAATACCAGTCTCCGCAAGCTCAAACCATCAGTTCACCCTGAAGACGAGGAAGATGCACTTCTTCGAAACGTTGGTGTCAAGCCAAGTTTTTACCTGGCTAGAAGCCCGAGAAGATTTTGAATTAATGTAGAACATTGTTCCAGAGGTAGAGAACTTCTTTCTTGAATTGTAATTTAAATTTGTAAGTATTCTTCTGATGTCTACTGGATTATCTACTCCTACAACATATATCCAGTGTTTTTCATTCAAACGAATGGTACATAAATGAGATTTAGCATGCCCTACACTAGACACCAAAGTCGCTGCATGCTCACCGTGCATTTATCTTGTTCCTTTTTAGCGTGCGTGTCCTATGTGTGAGCAGGCTCGCGTGTGTTGCACCAAACTCATTTTCTGACGTGATTTGCGCAGTACCCTCCCCCCTCTCTAACTCGCTTAGCATTGCTATACACTTGCTTCATAAACAGGAAGGTAACCAAACCGCAGAAGCGGTAACTTTCTCTAAGAGTATGATATTTAGGCAATTGATGACCAATAGAGCGGATATTAGGCAAACTGCCTCTTTTACTGGGTGGTAATAAACCAATAGTTAATATAAGTACATTCAGGCTTTGAAGCATTATAACGGAGAGAGAACAAATTACCTTTTCTAGCACGTCCATACTAATAGTAGAGAAGTATTTTCATTCCATCCAAATCTTCGATACCGAGATTTCACCGGAAATACATGTTTTGGGGTCGCTTTAATTTAAACAATATTTAGAAAAATGTCTGTGTATCTGTGAACAGGATAGCTCAAAAACGAAAGGTCCATAAAATACCAAACTTGGTATTTAAGTTTAGCATCTTTCAAGGTTACGACTCGAGGATTTTCAAGAAAATCTCCCACCAAATTACCCTTTACAATAAAAAAGTTTCGAAACATTTTATTTTCTCAAATTAGGTCAAACGATTTTGATTAAAATATTGGATATTAAAGATATTTACATGACAAATAAAATGTATCTCTTGAAATATCTGGGAATATCCTTTGAAGACGGCTCCATTCTGAAGGAATTTTACAAAACTGGTAAATCGTGAGAGATAGACAAAAACTTAAGTGCACAAAAATGTAGATCTTGTTGAAACACACAATTTATTAACATTTTAATTTTTCCTGGACTTGACCACTTCCGATATATTCCCTTTTTATTGTTTTAGTTTTAAAATATTAAATTTTTTCTCATATGGGAATTTGTCAACTCTTGGCCATGCAAAGAAACGAATTTCAATCTTATCGCAACCAGATTTAGATGTTTTGACTATCGCTTTAACCTAGTGTATTCCCTTCTAAATAGGGAGGCAATAATAAGATCATTTCGGCTAATTTTTTCTCGATTAGCATGCAGTATAGAAGAGAATAAGCTTTTAAACAATAAGTTCTTATAGAGATATAGATAAAGTTATGTGAATGGAACACATGAAATTTTTGTTTCTTTCTCTACCACGTATAGTAAACGTATTCCACCCACAAATTCAATGTCGATATTCCATCTGAACATATGTTTTGAAGTCTTCTCAACCCATAAAAGCACTTTTAGAAAAAAAACCCTTATTCGTGTGCGTGTGTGTGCCTCTACTAATTTTGATAAAAATACATGTTTATTTTATAACAAATAAAACGCATATTTTGAAGTTCTGTGAATATATTCTGAAGTCCTGTTCATTCTGGATGGCTTCTGTATAAATAATAAGCTATAAGAGATGTCAAAAGCCTGCTATATAAATGTGGAGATCTCGTGAAAGCACTCCACTTATGTAATTTAATTTCTGAAGTGAATAACTACCGTGATGTTGGTTTAAATTTTCCAATACTTCTACTTGTCTCAAATAGGAAGTCATTCGTTTCTACTTTACAACGTACATAGTAGACCAACAAATTCTACATCTAAATCCCAATGTAAGTATTCAATTTGAACTTCACTGGAATGAATGGCATTTTTACTTTCTCTATACGCACTATGTACTACGCACTATCCAAAAAAAGTATTTTCAGAATAAGGTCCTTGTGTGTGTCCGTGTGTCAGTGTGTCCGTGTGTCTGTGAACACGATAACTCAAAAACGAAAAGTCAGTAAAATATCAAATTTGGTATTTAAGTTTAGTGTCTTCCGGGGATGCGACACGAAGATTTTGAGAAAAATCCTCCCACCCCAAACTACCCTTTACATGGAACTTTTTTCGAAAATTTCAATTTTCTCAAAAATGACTCTAACGATTTTGATTAAAGTTTCACATATTAAAGATATTTACCTGACAAATAAAATGTATATTTTGAATTTTCTGGGAATAGCCTCGGAAGACTACTTTATTCTTGATGAATTTTACGAAATTTTGAATAACTGCTAAACCGCTAGAGATGGACAAAAACTTACTACACAAAAAATGTAGAACACGTTAAAACACACAATTTATGTTATATACATTTTTTTCGTGGAGTTCGTCGTTTTTGAGACATTCCTTATTTTTGGTTTCTGCTATGAAAAACTAATACTTTTCTCATACAGGACTTTGTGAACTCGTGTTGATACAAACAAAGGAACTTCAGTGACATAGAAACCAGCTTTTTGTTATCACTTTAACCTGTGGTACTCCCTTATTTCGCTTCTACTTACAAGAAAGCAAGTAATAAGACTATTTCTGCTATTTTTTTACTGATTAACATGAAGTAAATAGAAACATAAGCTTTTAAGAATAATTTGTTACAGAGATGTAGAGAAAGTCATGTGAATGGTAAAAATAAGATTTTTATAAAAAGGCTTGTGTGCGTGTTCGTCCACGAACAAAATTAGTGAAAGAAGGGTCAGTTAAGTGCAAACTTAGGCATTTGCCTTCAGCATCTTCCAAGGATATGACACGAAGATTTTCATGAAAACCCCACCACCCTCAACCACCCATTACATGGAACATTTTTTTTGAAAATTTGGATTTTCTCAAAAATGGCTGTAACGATTTCAATTAAAATACTACCATATGTTTTATACGTGTTTATTACAAACGAAATGTATATTCTGATTTATCTGGGAATAGCCAGATCTCGTTGAAACTTAAAGTGAATGGTTTTCGAGATATTCCGTGTTGTTGGTGTCAATTTTAAACTACTTAACTCTTTTCTGAAACGGGAAGTCGTTTTCTTTTCGTCTCTCTTTTGTTTTCCTGGGAAGCAAAGAGAACAGAATTTCAATTATTTTACATAGTGACCGGCTTTTAAAGGATTTGGCAATCGCTTTAGCCTAGCAAGTAGTATGACTAATTCTATTAATGTTTATCTCGATTAGCATGATGTAGATAACAGAATAATCTTTCGTAAGCAAAGAAAGTTTGTTTGCAGATCAGCTAGAGAAAGTCATGTAAATGGAACACATCACTTTTTTTTCCCTCAGTCACCAAAGTAAACAGCGTATTTAATCGAAAAGAACTCCGAAAAATAGAAGAAAATTGTGACAGGTATGTTGTTATGTATCCACACATATTGAAAGCAGTTAGAGCGGACAGCACCCCACAGCGTCATCTTGTCGCGGAGCAAAAGTATTATGGTGTATAAGGGCTGAGAGCTAGAAGTATACCGTCTGAGTGCAGATGGTGAAAAAGCGACCAGAGTGGATGGCACCCTAGCAGCCTCTGCTTAGTGCGAAGCGAAAATGGTATGAGCAAGGGGAAAAAAACCATGAAGGCTACTGTCCCTTATACAGATCAGTAGAGCATCACGAACAGAACCCTCGCGATATGATCAAAAGATAGATAGATAGATAGATAGATAGATAGATAGATAGATAGATAGATAGATAGATAGATAGATAGATAGATAGACAGATAGATAGATAGACAGACAGACAGACAGACAGACAGATAGACAGATAGATAGACAGATAGATAGATAGATAGATAGATAGATAGATAGATAGATAGATAGATAGATAGATAGATAGATAGATAGATAGAGAGATAGATAGAGAGATAGATAGAGAGATAGATAGAGAGATAGATAGATAGATAGATAGATAGATAGATAGATAGATAGATAGATAGATAGATAGATAGATAGATAGATAGATAGATAGATAGATAGATAGATAGATAGATAGATAGATAGATAGATAGATAGATAGATAGATAGATAGATAGATAGATAGATAGATAGATAGATAGATAGATAGATAGATAGATAGATAGATAGATAGATAGATAGATAGATAGATAGATAGATAGATAGATAGATAGATAGATAGATAGATAGATAGATAGATAGATAGATAGATAGATAGATAGATAGATAGATAGATAGATAGATAGATAGATAGATAGATAGATAGATAGATAGATAGATAGATAGATAGATAGATAGATAGATAGATAGATAGATAAATAGATGATAGTAGGAAAGACGAATAGTTTCGTTTCGTAATTGTAGGACTGATACCCCCTAGGACTTACAAGCCAATGCCTAGGGGTCAGAAGCCTGTCGGGGAGCCAACGGCACGAAACCACAGAATGGTGAACTGTAACGAGGGGTCGGCTCGTAGCCAGGCATGAACAGGAGGAAGTGGATGACACGAATGTAAGTGAAATTGCCGATTGGAAAGGTGATGAAAGAGCAATTGGTGGAATGAGTGGCGGGGTAAACCGGAGATAACCCGCGCAGACGCCACTTTGCCCACCATGAAACCCACATGCGGGCGAACCCGGGCCGCCGAGATGGAAGGTGAGCTGTCTAACCACTCACCCACGACGCCGCCTAAGACGAATACTGATGTTCCCGTTAGTGTTACGTGAAAGCAAACGTAACGTCATTCAGCTGGGATACCTAACTTCAACCACTGAAAAGTAAACTTCACATATATCTGTAGGGAAATTATGTAATATATGTTAGAGAATATGTTACCATGTGTTTTCAGCTGATGACACAGGTTTATTGTGTAAAGTGTTTGAACAAGGGAGTTAATCACAAAGAAATAAGTATATTATCAAACACAGCGTTTTAAAACAAAGTAAATTGTTTGGCTTCAATCTGTTATTTGGCGATAAAGAAACTGCCCTTTATACATTTAGTAGTCCCATTTTTCATTTTATTTGTATAAATAACTAACCGCAAACCTGCTTCTGTTCGTTGGTTAAGTTTCATTGCCAGACATTTTACATCAAATCATCAGGAGATGGACACATATAGGAAATATCTGTCACGTCCTTCCAATCATCCAGGCAAAATACTTAGGTAGCCCACCCCTTTCGAAGCTCACTTTATTCATACCAAATGGAATGATTATCATAATCGGGAACGAGTGCTAGTTATAAGAGGATCCTACCAACACCACAGGAAATCGAAAGCATCGACACTTGTTTACTTTCTCCACACTTACTATGTACATGGTGTATAGAGAATGTATTACACTCCACCCAAAATTTCGATACCGAGATTTTACCGGAAATATATGTTTTAGGGTCCCCTGTGTCCAAAAAAAGCATTTTCAAAAAAAGGTCCATGTCAGTGTGTCCGTGTGTTCGTGTGTCTGTGAACACGATAACTCATAAACGAAAAGTCGGTAAAATACCTAACTTGGTATTTAAATTTAGTATCTTCCAGGGATGCGACACGAAGATTTTGAGAAAAATCTCCCCACCCACAACTACCCTTTACGTGGAACTTTTTTCGAAAATTTTGTTTTTCTCAAAAATGGCTCTAACGATTTTGATTAAAATGTCGTATATCAAAGATATTTACCTAGCAAATAAAATGTAGATTTTGAATTTTCTGCGAATAGTCTCTGAAGACTACTTTATTCTGGATGAATTTTACGAATTTTAAATAACTGCTAAACTGTAAGAGATGGACAAAAACTTACCATTAAAAAAATATAACACACACTTTATGTTATATATATTCGTGGAGTTGGTCATTTTTTTGATATTCCTTGTTTTTGGTTTCAGATTTGAAAAACTTACTTTTCTCGAATAGGAATTTGTCAACTCGTGTCCATAGAAACAAAAGAACAACACATAGCAACCAGCTTTTGACTATCACTTTAACCTATGGTACTCCCTTATTTCGCTTCTACTTTCAAGGAAGCTAGTAATAAGACTAATTCTGCTAATTTTTTCTCGATTACCTTGAAGTAAATAGAAGTGAAAGCTTTTTAGGAATAATTTGTTGCAGAGATGTAGAAAAAGTCATGTGAATGGAACATATCAGATTTTTTAGTTTTCCTTCGCCCATCTGTACGCTGAACACAACCAAGTGGTAATGCTATGCGTATGTAACTCTCCCAGCAGTCCTTAAAAACCGTAAATCACGTCGAGAGGTATACAATTACTGAAAACAAAAATTCATATATGCGGTTACATGAATGACGGCTGTCAAGCAAAGCGTGTGATAGTTATCATAGACTTCCAAACTCATAAATTAACTGCATTTCACGGATTTTACATACCGAACGACTAACACGCGACTGGCGCTTATTTTACAAACGCAACCCCAAATATATCGCAAGCTACTAGGTTTTCTAAGAGAAAATATATACATTAAACTACCACCATTGCTGACCTTAGGCAATCAGCAGAAAATTACAGAAATAGAAAAGTAAATGTCATATTAGTTTTGTGAATACAGGAAACCAATCTTATGCTGTTAAAAACATCGGCGAAAGTACACCACAGTTACTTATTACTTTCTCTATACGTACTATGTACTTATATAGTGTATCATTGCACTCAAAAGTCGATATTACTCGGAAATATATGTTTTGAGCTCCCTTGAGTCCAAAAAAATAGAAAACGGTCTGTCTGTGTGTGCGAGCGTGCTCCTTTCGGCAGCATAGTCCAAAAACGAAAAGTCGCTTAAATACCAAGCTTTATATTTAAGTTGAGTATGTTCCAAGGATGCAACACGAAGACTTTCCAGAAAATTCCCCCAACCTCCAACTATCCTTTACATGGAATATTTTACGAAAATGTTGATTTTTTCAAAAACGGCTGTAACGATTTTGATTAAAATATCTTATCTTTAACAAATTTTTATGACAAACGAAATGAATATCTTGAATTTTCTAGCAATAGTCTCAAGCCCTCTTCATTCTGGGTGACTTTTGTATAAATGGCAAGCTATAACTTACTACACCAAAAATGTAGAAAACACAAATTATGTCAGATACACTTTTTAATTTCTCTACACGTACTATGTACATAGTGTACCCAAAAATTCGACACCGAGATTTCACAGGAAAATACATGTTTTGAGTCCCCCTGAATCCGTAAAAACCATTTTCAGGTAAGGTGTGTGCGTGTGTGTCTGTGTGTGTGTCTGTGGGCAGCATAGCTCAAAAACGAAAAGACCGTTGAATACCAAACTTGGTATTTAGGTTTGGTATCTTCCAAAGATCCGACACGAAGATTTTCAAGAAAATTCCCCCAATCCCAGCTACCCTTTTTATGGAACTATTTTCGAAAATTTTGATTTTCTTAAAAATGGCTCTAACGATTTTGATTAAAATATCGTGTATTAAAGATATTTACCTGACAAATAAAATGTGTATCTATAATTTTCTGGGAATAGCCTCTGAAGACTACTTTATTCTGGATGAATATTACAGAATTTTGCATAACTGCTAAAACGTAAGCGATGGACAAAAACTTACCATATAAAAAATGTACAGCATGTTAAAACACACAATTTATGTTATATTAATTTTTTTCATGGAGCTGATCGTTTTTAGATACTCCTTATTTTTGATTCCAGCTTTGAAAAACTTACTTTTCTCATACGGAATATGTCAACTCGTGTCCATACAAAAGGAGTTCAGTCACATAGTAACCAGCTTTTGGCTACACTTTAACCTATGGTACTCCGTATTTCGCTTCTACTGACAAGGAAGCAAGTAATAAGATTATATATGCTAATTTTTTCTCGAGTAGCATGAGGTAAATAGAAGCATAAGCGTTTTAATAACAATTTTTGCAGAGATGTAGAGAAAGTCATATGAATGAAACACATCAGATTTTTTTATGGAGTTAAACTTTTTCGAGATATTTCGGATTAGTGGTTTCAATTTTAATCCACTTACACTTTTCTCAAACGCGAAGACATCTTTCGTCTCGTTTCTCGTTTATTTACTCTTGGCAACCAAAGATATTGAAATTCCAATTGTTTCACATAGCGATTGGCTTTTAAAGGACGAGACTATCGCTTTAGCATATGCATTTTCTTATCTACTTTCTACTTACAAGGAAGCTAAATAATAAGACGAATTTTGTTTATGCTTATCTTGATTACCATGATGTAGATAACAGATTAATGTTTTGAACAAAAGGTTTGTTTACCGAACAGCTGGAGGACATCATGTGAATGGAACACATCAGATATTGTTTATTGTAGTTTATTTTTAAAAATTGGATTTATTACATTAACTTTACCTTCTTTATCTGTACATTTTATGTAATGCAACTATTACTATGAACATAAATATTTTCCGACTTAGCTACACAAAAAAAGAATAGCGTTTTTTTCTTTTTCCATGGCCTTCCTCAGTTGTCAAGGTAAATACCGGACTGGATATTTAATACCACAAATCAAAGTTCCACTTTAAGACAAAAACCACAGTAAACATGAAAACAAATGGTAGCTGCGATTGAAATGGCATTCATCAATAAGATGGTCATAGAGTTAGAATGGCTAGCGTTCTACTGTAATCTACTCGGCGTGAAGCAAAAAGTTGTATGGTACAGGGATGAGACCTAGCAGGCTAGGTATACACCGCCATTTACTCACAGATGGTGATAACAGCTAGACTGGATGGCGCCGAATCTGGTTGGCGGCTCACCCGGAGAAAACCCGCCCCTGCGCCGCTTTGTCCACCACAAATCTCACATGCTTGGGATCGAACCCGGGACGTTTAGGTGAGAGGCGAGTGGTCTAATCACTCGGACACGACGTATACGATTGTTACAGAACAATTAGGTTATCAAAAACGTTGTGTGCCCTGTGTTCCTAAAAACAGTCCGAGGACCACAAAATTCGGCGCATGGCATTATTCTTCCTCACTTGTTACGCGCTGATGGGGAAGGGATTTGAGTTTCACTGAGACAAGAGATGAAACATTGATTCTTTAAGACAATCCAGAATCATAAGAACAATGCAAACAATGGATGCACACATACTTCCCGAAAAAGTTCATAACCCCTCCCACTACTCCAACCGTATATGTTGCCGTCCACTGCTCCATGAATCTGTAGTCGCTAGCCATTCCTGCCTACCCTCATTCTGAAGATGTCCTCCACAGCTGAGGACGAAACGTCAAGTTTTAATTATTTTAATAATTTTGATGTTCGACCACAGCCTACAAGCCCGGTTATGTTATATTTTACCAATAACAACACCGGCCGTGAAAGCCTACGGGCATATCGTGGTTACTGTTTTCTGGGATCAGAAAGGCATGTCTCGTGTAGTTCACGGTCGCCCTCTGTGGTGTAATGATTACCATGCTAACTTCATATACCCAAGGTGATGAGTTCAAACCCGTCGGGGGACGCTGGATTTTTTTCGGGTGTAAAAATTCTTAGCATGGCTTCCTTCGGAAGGGAAGTAAAGCCTCTGGTCCCGTAGATTTACGACACGTAAAAAAACCTCAAGCCTGATAGAGAGACCTCTGAGCAAAATTAAGCGGTCTTTCATGCCCAATTTAGAATGGGACGGTAGTTAAAGAGCGTCCATAAATAACACGCCATTTACATTTTTTTCATGTAGTCTATGGAGCCAGGAATGCTACCTGCATTCGCTGGCAGCAATCGTCCATGAAGAGAATATTGCATAGATATGACAAATGCCTTAATGTTCATGGTGACTATATCTAAAGATAACTGTGACTAGACATGGTTCACTTGACAAGGAAGCCGGTTAATTTTGTTCACAGATCCCATTTATCAGCCTTTTTTTTTTTTTTTTTCTGGGCGTGTAGGGGAATTTTTTTTTAATTTGTTTGTAATGGGATTGTACCCCCTTTGGGAATTAGGAACTTTATTTATTTCAGGAGAAGCAAGAGCTCTACATCACAACAGGCCAGCATAAAGAGGAATAATGCATGCTATTGCATCCAATATGATTCCGGATCGATACAGAATCAATCAGGGGCCTTGAGGTCCTCTAACGCTCCGTAAATGTGCAACACGGGGCCACACGCTTTACTTCTCTTCCGAAGAAAGCCATCCTTATAAAACAAACCATCGCCCTCCGCTGGGTTGAACTCGCAACTTAGGGAACCAGAAGTTAGAATGTTACAGCTAGATCATGGAGGTCAACAATACCTATATAGTAAGTTGGGATTATCCTGCGCAACCTGAACCGGACTACCAATGTAGTGGGTACTTCTTGAAAGCCTTGCAATTGCATGATTCCCTGATTAAAATGTATAACTCCAAGAACCGTTTTTTATATTTATTTATTTTTACTTTCTCTTGCCCCGTATGTACAATGTACATAGGGATAGAGAAGTATTGCATTCCACCCAAAAATTCGATGTCGAGATTTCACCGGAAATACATGTTTTATGATCCTCTGAATCCAAAAAAAAAGCATTTCCAGAAAAAGGTCCGTGTGTGTATGTGTGTGTGTGCCCGGGTGTCCGTGTGTCAGTATGTCTATGAACACGATAACTCAAAAACGAAAAATCGGTAAAATACCAAACTTGGTATTTAAGTTTAGTATCTTCCAGGGATGCGACACCTGAGAAGTACCTAGGACAGCCCAATACTACAAAAGGAACAGGGAATCCTTTTTAGATCTTGAACCAAAACGAGCAATCTGTAGTAAGCAAGAAGAAGCATTACTTCTAGCAAAAATTGGATATCAACTGTTCGTAAAAATGTTTGTAATTAATTTCAACACCTTCCAAAGATGTAACACGAAGATTATCAGAAACATCCCCAATCTCGTACGAAACACCTTGTTATTTTTTATTTTCCCAAAAATGCATCTAACGATTTTGATTCAAATGCTATACATTTAAGATTTATAAACTAATATTCTTCTACCTGTTTCATATTAATCCAGATAAATGTTTTCAGATTGTTTATTTACACAATTTCTTAGATAGCAGGTGAATACAAAAGGCTGATGTTGCGCAAAAATGTTTAGCATGGCTTCCTTCGGAAGGAAAGTAAATCCGTTGGTCCCATGTCGTACATTTATGGCACATAAACAACCTGATAAACACGCCACTGAGCAAAATTAAGTGGTCTTTCTCACCCAGTATATAATGCGCCGCTGGGAATCGCAGCAGTTAAAGAGCGTGCATAAATAAAACTCGATTTAATTTAAGGTTGAAGTTGTAGTCAAATCTAAACAGTATGGGGTTATGTGATATATCCTTCAACCTGGTAGGTAATATTGGATGATGAATGAGATAGGCGAAATACTGCTCAAATGAGCTAAGGGCCCAGTGAGGTTTTAGAGTTACTGGATATTTGTCCTCTCAGAAAAATACTTTATCAGGGCAACTCACATAACTGAGATTCAAACTCGGGACCTTTTGAATGTGTGGTAACTTCGAAATATCACTCTTTGCTAATAAATTGTAGCATAATGTTCTAAAAAGTATTAAGTATCGAAAATTCAAATCGGTAATAAAAGATATTTCAAAAATGGTTACTAACGTATTACTTAAAATAAAATAAATTGTATAAGTTTTACTGAGTTTTTAGTGAGTTTTTCCTGTCTCTTACGGTTTACCAGTTAGTAAGAATAATAAAAAATAATTCAGTTTGAAGAGATGTTGAGGGCTGTTCCCAGAAAATAGAAGACACAAGTCTTATCTGTCGCAAATATATTTTAAACTTTTCATATATTAATCACATCCTTTGAGAAAATAAATAATAAAGGAATCCTCATGTTGATGTTTTAGGATGGGGACATTTTGTAAAAATCTCAGTATTGGATTCTTGGTGAACTTAAATACCAACTTAGTACTTATCCGAGCTTTAGTTTTTGATTTGCACTGTTGGGCACGTGCGCACGCTTCTATAATTGCTGTTGTATTCATTCGCTGAAAATCTCAATGAAAAAGTTTTGGTTATGTTTCTTCTACCTACTATAGTTTCTGAAGGTTACTGAAGGCAAAACACAAATTATAAAATATCTGATATGTTTCATTCACATGACTTTCCCTATTTTTTCTGTAAATAAACCATTCTTACAAAAAATCATTCATTTGTCTACATCATGCTAATCGAGATAGATATTAACATAAATGGTGTTATTACTTATTCCCTTGTACGGTAAAAAAGAAATAAGTGAATATATTAAGATAAAGCAACAGTCAAATATTTTTAAAGCTGTTGCTATGCGACTGACATTGATATTTGATTCTCTTACCATGACCAGGATAAACCATAAAGAGATACAAAATGGATGCCGTTTGAGAAAAGTATAACTATTTTAAAATTTAAAGCGGGATATGTCGGAAATGGATAACTCTACAAAAAACTATGCGTGGCATAAATTACGTGTTTTATCGAGATCTACATTTTTGTGTAATAAGTTTTCGGCTATGTCTCACAGTAAATCAGTTATTCAAAAGTATCCAGAATGAAAAGGGCTCCAGTGGCTATTCGAAACATATTATAAGTGTTATATGTTATGTAAACATCTTTAATAAATGGCATTTTAATCAAAACCGTTAGAGCTATTTTTTAGAAAATCGAAAGGTTTGAAAAATATTCCGTGTAAAGAGTGTTAGGGTAGAGGGGTTTTATTGAATATCTTCGTGTCGTATCCTTGGAAGATGCTGAACTTAAATACCAATTTTGAAACTTAACCGAATTTTCACTTTTGAGTTATCGTGTTCACAGACATGAACGAGACCTTTTGCAAAAGTTATTTTTACAGGGAGCCCTAAAACGTGCATTTTTAATCGAAGTTTTTAATGGAATGCAATGCCTTTTCTGTCTATGTGCTATGTACATAGTGTATAGAGAAGGTATAGCACTCCACCCAAAAATTCGATACCGAATTTCACCGGAAATATATGTTTTAGGGTCCCCTGTATCCAAAAAAAAAAAAAAAAAAAAAAAGCATTTTCAGATACAGATCCGTGTGTCTGTGGACACGCTAACTCAAAAACGAAAAATCGTTAAAATATCAAACTTGGTACTTAAGTTTAGTATCTTCGAGGGATGCGACACGAAGATTTTCAGAAAAATTCCGCCTCACCAAACTAACCTTTACGTGGAACTTTTTTCGAAAATGTTGATTTTCTCAAAAATACCTCTGAACTATTTTCATTAAAATATCATGTGTTAAAGATATTCCCCTGACAAATAAAAATTATATCTTGAATTTTCTGGAAATAGCCTCTGAAGACTACTTTATTCTGGATCAATGTTTACGGAATTTTGTATAACTGCTAAACCGTAAGAAATGGACGAAAACTTACCATAACAATTTAGAGCACGCTAAAGCACACAGTTTATGTTATATACATTATTTTTCGTGAAGTTTATCTTTTTTTTAAATATCCCTTTTATTGGTTTCAGCTTTAAAAAACGTATACTTTTCAAATACAGGAATTTGTCAATTCCTATCCATACAAACAAAGGAACTTCATTCACATAGCAAGCACCTTTTGACTATCACTTTAACCTATGGTACTCCTTTATTACCCTTCTATTTACAAGGAAGCAAGTAATGAGACTATTTCTAATAATTTGTTCTTGAATAACATGAAGTAAATAGTAGGATAAGCTTTTAACAATCATTTATTTGAGAGATGTAGAGAACGTCATGGGAGTGGAACACATCAGATTTTTAAATTGGTTACTATTTTGTTTTAAAATGTTTCCGAAGTCATGTCAGTTAGTTAGATTGTTAGTAGCTGATAAATTATTTACAAGAATTTACAGCAGCATTCTCGCACAATACCTGCAGAAAATGCCGACACTGAGATGGTGTGAATGTGCATACAAATATGCACGTTGCAACAGAATTTAAAAACAGTAATTACAGCTCATTATGGTAACAGGAAATTGAAGGTTTACACGCGAAGCTTTTCTTAATTTTAAATGTCTTTAAGAAAGAAGTTGGCTATGACGAAGTCTTAAGATTTTGAGTTGTGATATCCTACGGTCTGCTTGGCGGGAATCGATCGAAAGCCTCAGGAAGTTGTTCGTGCGGCGTGCCTGAGCTCTACCACGCACCTGGTGGCCCAACAGTGCACTAAACCTCCATCGAAGCCGTTCTATCTTTAAGTTGAAATGTATCTAGACAGTAAATATATCTTTTACTCAGAGAACCGACCGAAATGGTTCTGCGGTAGCGCGTGAGACTCGCATTTGGGAGGTCTTGGGTTGGATTCATCGGGCTATCCACTCTGGACATATCATGTTTTGCGGTTTCCTTGGGGTTTGGTCGAATGTTGGGGTGGTTTCTCTTTTACCACGAATTTACTGGCTCATTCTTTTCCTTTCATTTGTTTCAGGTTGAAGGACCAGTTGACGGCGTTCGGTATGTTGCGGCAGGACGGTAGATTGAACTCTTTAGAAAGGGTTCCTGAAATCTCCAGTTGGAACGGTCTAACGCGTAGTCAGCTGGTCACGTTAGAAGCAAAAAAGAATCTTTGCGGCTTACTTGCAGTGCTGCATTGCAGATTTCGGAGGCTCCTCCATATGTGTATGATGATTCTTTATGGATGTCTAAAAGTTCCAACGACCATTTGTCATAAAAAAAGCGATTTCGTGTTTTAGACAGATTTTAGCCAAAATTTCACTCGCAGTACCCCTTAATTAAAACTATAGAGATTACCTATAAATTCTCGTACTTTAACTACTTATGCCATTGAAATTCGTCATTGAGTCTTGGGTTTTGACTGGAAAAATGGAGTCAGTTGGAGAATGAATGTCCTACCGGCATTGCCCTGGTAGCTCATTTGATTAAAGAAATCGGTCCGAAGACGGAAGACCCGTGGTTCTAATCTCGGTTGTACCATTAAATGATGAATCTATCTTTAATTGCATTTATTGCTTTATAGGAGAAATTAAAAATTATACACTACCTGCATTTTACTTGCTTTTATTAATAAGAATTATTTCCAGAGGTATATACTTTGTAAATTTTACTTCACTGAACGACTTCAGCGATACTTTTTATCTATTTCATAAAGCTCATTGGGAAAATGTTCAAAACTATTGGAAAAAGTGTACATCGTAAGCAGAAGTTCAAACAAAAGGTAACACTGAAAAGAAACTTTCTTAAGGATAGGGAGATAATTTTTAAATTTCAAAATATCACCCCCATTTTGGCTAGCGTTTAATTGCTTTAAAGTCTGCACCTTTATAAAATAAGCGCGCGTCTTTGAAAGTATTATTTGGTTACAATATTACTGCATAAATTCGTAAATCTTTGACAATTTCACTCGTTTCCAGCTTGAATTTATGTGATTCAAACGATAAGTTCACGTTCCTACTTTGGCAGACGGAGGAAGGAGGGTCTAGCATGTCGGCGGCTGAATCGATGTAAGCAGATGAACGGTAGATCATGAAGCTGCAGAATGTGGCGGTTTGGTAGTGTCTTTGGAAGGGGAGGAGGAAGTTGGGTTGCTGGCTACCTCTGGAAAGGGTATGATAACCTCAGGGTTTGCGGGGAGGAACCTTAATAAAACACTCTCACTTGTTTTTTTCCATTCCTGAGTGCCCTTTACTATCTCGCACTTGATACTTCACACGTCCCCCTGGCCGTCCCAATTCCAAGAATTTGTTTCAGGGCCATGCCTTGCCAAAAACCGTTCACAAATAAAGCTAACAATTTCATCTTTCCCGTCACGCTAATCGCCCTCTTAATTTCCTTCCCATGTGAATCAAATTCCCTTACATCGCGGGCTTGTAAACCACGAGCTATAACGCGACGTGAGTAGTATTAATCCCAGATTAAGCAATGGGATTAACGATAATCCTTCCGCTAGGGGCGTTAGTGTCGCTCTTAATCCACCTTAATCCATGGATTAAGGCGGATTAAGAACGACACTAGCGCCACTAGCGGAAGGATAAATCCTGTCGTTAGGGCGCTAGTGTCGCTCTTAATCCGTCTTAATCCGTGGATTAAGGCGGATTAAGGGCGACACTAGTGACCCTACCGGTAGGATTATCTCCGATCGCTTAATCTGAGATAGAGGATGAGATGGATTAAGGACATTGTGAGCATAATGCTCAGGAAGTGATCGGGACGGGAGTTTGGGAGGTGAAGGTGGATTACAAGGGAAGTACGTGATTATATACAGAAGGGTAAATGACGTGGCGTGATGTGATTTGAGAGAATAATGAGGAATGTGATTTGTGGAAATAAAAAAGGAGATAGAGTGGGAAAATGACGTAGCGTGATGTGATTGGAGAGAAAAAATGATAGGATTAACGATATCCGTTGAGGATAATCCGGGATTCAGTGACGTGGAGAGTTCTGATTGGTGAAAAGAAGGTGTGATGTGATTGGTGGATGGGGAAGGAATAAATGGCGGGGATTGGTGAAACTAAAACGCTTGGTGATTGGTGGATAAAGGATAATCCGTTGACCGGATTAAGAGGGAAGAAAGTGACGTGGAGCGATATGAATGGAGAGAATAAGGTGACACGTGATTGGATAATGGGGAAGGAATAAATGATGGTGATTGGTGAAGATAAAACGGATGGTGATTGGGTGAGGAGATACGGATAATCCATGAATGTATTATTGTGATTTGTGTGCGAGGCTGTGTTTTAACTTGATGGAAACAGTAGGCTGGTGATAACAGTGGCTCGGCGAGTTGCGAACAACGGAAGGTTGCGGTGAGCGATAAGCGCTGAAGGTTTGAAGGTCGGCACTGTTTTAGCTACGTTAACTCGAGAGAGATTTAGCATTAGAAAAAACTGACACAATAAAAACTCTGAAATGAAACACTTGGAAACGCCGAATACGAATTGCTTTTTTTTTTTTATTTTAATTTTGGGGTATATACAGCGTGTTTTGATGGCGTGATGAAACGAACGTGTGTTGATGCGAGATTGTTTTTTTTTTTTTTTTTAGGAAATACAGCTTTTAATGCTAGATTGCTTAGCACAGGGGGAGATGTGAAGCATTGTATACATGAACGGGAGTACGTGCGCTGAACAACAACAAAAGAAAAAATAAGTAAAAGGAATTTTAAGCGATACAATAACTATGGGAAAAATTGTGGAAATAAAAAAGGAGATGGAGTGGGAAAATGACGTAGCGTGATGTGATTGGAGAGAGAAAATGATAGGATTAACGATATCCGTTGAGGTTAATCCGGGATGACTGAAAAGCTTAATGCGTTGGATTTAGTGACGTGGAGAGTTCTGATTGGTGAAAAGAAGGTGTGATGTGATTGGTGGATGGGGAAGGAATAAATGGCGGGAATTGGTGGAACTAAAACGCTTGGTGATTGGTGGATAAAGGATAATCCGTTGGCCGGATTAAGAGGGAAGAAAGTGACGTGGAGGGATATGAATGGAGAGAATAAGGTGACACGTGATTGGATGATGGGGAAGGAATAAATGATGGTGATTGGTGAAGATAAAACGGATGGTGATTGGGTGAGGAGATACGGATAATCCATGAATGTATTATTGTGATTTGTGTGCGAGGCTGTGTTTTAACTTGATGGAAACAGTAGGCCGGTGATAACAGTGGTTCGGCGAGTTGCGACCAACGGAAGGTTGCGGTGAGCGATAAGCGCTGAAGGATTGAAGGTCGGCACTGTTTTAGCTACGTTAACTCGAGAGAGATTTAGCATTGGAAAAAACTGACACAATAAAAACTGTGAAATGAAACACTTGGAAACGCCGAATACGAATTGCTTTTTTTTTATTTTAATTTTGGGGTATATACAGGGAGTTCTGATGGCGTGATGAAACGAACGTGTGTTGATGCGAGAATGTTTTTTAGGAAATACAACTTTTAATGCTAGCTTGCTTAGCACAGGGGGAGATGTGAAGCATTGTATACATGAACGGGAGTACGTGCGCTGAACAACAACAAAAGAAAAAAATAAGTAAAAGCAATTTTAAGCGATACAATAACTATGGGAAAAATAAATGATACACGTACCTTTTTTTCTGATGGTGACTGCTGAGATGCACACACGCGCATGGACACTATGCCAGTGGGGGAGAAGGGATGGATAAATAAATTTTGAAAAAATGAATGAAAACAAAAATTTTTAAAAATAAATAAATAAATAAATTTAGTGCTTAAACGCTTGAAAGCACTTACACCTGTGGCAGTGGAAGCACTCGCAAGCGTTTTCATGATAGCACCCACAGTGATCGCAGGGCCAAGTACCGCGTACAGAACAATGTGGGCACCGACATTGCGACAATGGCATGTGTGGATACGGATTTGGTTTGCCGTAAATCACACACGCGCGTCTAGCCTGACATGATAAGCATGCCGGGGTAAACGGGGGAGCCAGGTGACACACCGGTCCCAAATGATCGCAACGAGTGCTAGTAAACGCACTCCATTCGCACACAGATGTGTGGAAAAAAACTATCTAAAGCCCTGCTACATTTGGAACACTGATTGAATGCACAAACATGGTTCCAAATACCGCGTTCTGGGTCTACTAAGACATTGCAGAACGGACATGTCAGGTCGGACATGGTTGGAAAATATATGGAATGAGCAGCGATAGGACGTGTGAAAGGTTTGGATACTGACGGTACACAGAGATGAAAGGATTGCGAGACGCGAATAAAACTTATAACCGGATGAAATGTAAGATAGCGATTGCCTATACACAGAGTCATGGCGGATGTGATAAGCTGAGAAGAAAAATGACTGTGTTGCGATACGAAGACGTATGAGCAGAAAATGCGTGCTTTTTTTTTTTTTTTTTGATTATTTTTATTTTTTTTTTTAGAATGAGGCTTACAAAAACTTGGAATATACTGAGGGGTTTTAGATAAAATAAAAAAATGATTATCATTTGGCAGCCTTGCTAGAATTGATTTTAGGGCATATATTTTATGACAGCTAAGAAAATATGATGAGAAGGAAAGGAACCCTATTTAGGTTAAATGACCTAAGGGAAAAATTAAAATATGCATTAAAAACACACATACACACAGCCTAAAGAAATATAAAAAGAAATATATTGATGAAATGAATAAAATGAAAAAAGTTACATTTGCAAAACAAAATTGGGAGAATAAAATTTTAAATATTTATACTGTTTACATTTTAAAAAAATTGGTAGAATAAAAACATTGCTTACATTTACTAAAATTTTAAATATTTATAATATTTACAAACTGAACAAAATGTTAAAGAATATACACAATGGAATGGTAAAAAAAGTTACATTTGCCCCCCAAAAAAATGGGAGAAAAACATTAAATATTTATACTATTTACAAAATGGACAGAGTGATAAAGAATATAAACAATGCAAGGAAACATATGAGTTAAATAAAACAAAATATATGTATATACAATACGAGGTATTAAGGCTGGACATTTGCAACACTTTAATATGTGTATTACACACATATGAGGCAGACATTTTTGAATGCTAAGAAACACATAATACAAAATGTACTGAGGAAACATGAATTTACAAAAAACAATCTCTAATGAAAACTTGCTTCACATCGAGAACATGTATATTGCCCTTTAGATTGCAAATGTTTATAAGGGATGGCAACGTTGTGAAGCACACATATACGGCGTGCCACGCATTGTAAGCACAGAGGTTTATAGGAATGACATTGATTTTTAACAGTTGTGTACCACACCGTATAAGGTGGGTATATGCGAAGCATTATTTGTCTTTGCTTTTCTTCATATCTTGCTGCGCAACAAGAATTACACAATTTATCATTAACAGCACAGCACTGCATGATGTAGAATATACAGGAACAAAAAAACACTGGGCAAACCTTGAGATTTTTAAAAAAAACGCCACTTTGAAAAAATGGACACTTTAAAAAAATACTATACACTTATATATATATATATATATATATATATATATATATATATATATATATATATACACCCATGCAAAATACACACACACACACACACACACAAACACTGACTTAAGACGACGGCATATGGACGCGTCTTAGTCTGTACCTTGGGCGGTGCGGAGGTGTTACTATGGAATTGGCCCCCAGCTGGTGCAGAATCCTCCGCCGAGATTGCCGGGTCAGTGGCACGAGGAAAGGGAGGGCAAGATCGGCGACATGCTCTGGTGCTGCTGCTGCGTTGTCCGCAGACTGTAGAATGGCGGGCAAGTAGTGGTCGTACCCGTCATCGGTGCAGTCGTGCGACGAGCACCACCCTGCGCTGTGTTGCACGTCTACGGTATTGGTGTCTGCAAAGAGTCTCCTCCGGGTTCGCCTGCGTTGAAACTTGCTGGGAGTGCACGACAGCACCTGCAGGAGCGACGCGGTAGGAGGGGAAATGTCAGACCATATGGGGTTTCTTAGTGGAGGGGAAGGTTTTGGAGGGGAAATGTATTTCTGGGGGGATATGGGGGTGAATTTCGGCTGCACGGGAGATGGTGAAGCGGCGAGGGGTGCTACGCCACCTGGGAGGCAGAAAGGGGAATTGGAAGGAGCAAGAGGAGGAGGACTGCAATCGGGGGAGCGGGGAGAGAGCACCTGGGCGGCGATATCGTCCAACGATACGCTGCCAAATGAAGACAGGTGACCAAAGGAGGAAGAATGGAGAGGTGTAGAGGTAGATCGAGGAGGTGGTGGGGTGAGATCGGAAGAAGAAGAAGAAGAGGAATGTTGGGAATGACGTTGAAGGTAGCGGTAACGAGGGGAAAGAGAAGAGAGGATGATGACGGAAGAGGTGGAGGTGGAAGGACAATCTGAAGAAGGGAGACGAGGAGAGGAGGGGTGTGAAGGCTGAGGTGGAGGAGGAGTAGCTCCTGCAGCAGAAGAGGCGGATGCCGGGTTGGAAAAGACCCCGCTGTCGGCGCTGGTGACCGTCAGGAACTCTTCCGCGTCTTGCAGCACTTGCACCGAACCCTCTGAAGAAGACGGCGAATGGATGTAATGATATCCGTCGACCTGGGCGCCGTACTGCCACTGATCCTGCGGAAAGGCCTCCGGTGGTGGGAGGGCGTGATCAAACGCCTCCGGTGGTACAGCCTGCGCTGGCGGGTAATAAATGACCTCCGGGGGTGGCACAGCTTGGTAAAATGCCACCGGTGCTACCACTGCGTGCTGAGGGAAGGCGTCTTGAAAAACTGGTAGCACGGGTTGATAAATAGGCTGCACCGTTGGAGCCCCGTAGGCCGGCGGGATGAGATGGATGAAGCCGAACTCGTTGGGCTGCTGGTGGACGCAGTGATACACGTCCTGAGGATGGCTGTAGGTGGCGTGGAAATGCTGTTGCTGCTCGCTCAACAACTCGGTATACACTCGCCCGGTGGTTGGCGATACGAACGACAAATGTCTTGTGACGGTTACTGTTGACACAGGTGGTTGCTGCTGCTGCTGATGCTGCATGATTTCTCTTTTAAGTGAAGACTGAGAATGAAGCGAGGAGGCCAAAGAGGTCTAATTTTAAAGAGCAGTTTAGCAGGAGTGGGGGGACTCGCGTCACGCAATATGGCTGTCGTGATAAGAAGGTTTAAAAGGATCGTTAGGTTTAAAAATGGTTGTGGGAACGTAAACGCATTAGCACTAAATTCTTTAAATGCGGTTTAACGGTCGATGAAATAAAAACTTGGTTCATATCTCAACCGCATGCTGTGGTGGTTCGCACGTGCGAGCGAAAAAACCGTTAAAGGTCGCGATTACAACTCCGGAAATTGTGGCCAGATAGCGCGTCGGGTTTTTTAATGAACTCTTTAACGGTCTGCACAGGCGGAAGTTGCGGTGGCGATAAGGACCCTTTAAAAGCACGAGGCGATAAGCAACTCGCGAAAGTGTGTATTTGCTTGTAAATGTGTTCTCGGCGACCATTTTGCTGATTAGCTTATGCTATTTTATAGGACTTTACGCGTGATTGAAAATAGCTTATTTGTGAGAAAATAAACCCATTGGATGATGGCAGCGAACGCGTTATAAAGCATTTACATGGCCATGACATCTATCAAGTTTGCTTGCCATAGTGTGTATTGTACTGAATAGGTAGCGTAAAAAAGAAAAAAGAGCACTTTGCTTGCGGGGAGTGAACCTGATAAGACTGTGTCAAAAGAAAAAAAAAAAAAAAAAAAAGGTTTAGGTGATGGTTTAACGAAACTCTCGAAGCAACATGGAGGCGGCGGAACATGGGGTAAGGCAAGACCTATCCTGGCAGTCCAGGGTCGACATTGTAGCGCATAGAGAGAGAAGCATGAAGAGATTGTTCTCCGGTTATACCGAAACAGAAATTATCACAATCCCGGGACCCAGAGATGCAAACCCTGACCAATGGTTAACATTGCTGTTTACCGACATTGTTCGCTTTGCAAAAGTGAACCTGTTGGAGAACGAACCCGGGTATTTAGGTCTATCCATTGCGGACGAGCAGCAGGCTTCGAAAGCGTTTAATATGAGCGTAAGGAGCGTCGATTAGGTGAGCGCTGAGGCTGATATACAATGCATAGAAAAAGTCATTCAGAGCAACGAGCAGTTCTTGCTAGGCGGGTCGCTGAAAATCACATTTGTTTGGACTAAGAAGGTCTCGGGATCGTGTTACAAACCTTGCGACGCGTGTCGCAGGAATAAAGGCATTGTTGAAATTTATAACAAAGACGGATTGTGTTTACCGAGAGCCGTTGTGGAATGCCAAGCTAAAGCGGATGATGACGTCAACTATAACACGATAAGGCGTAGCGAGTATCTGCAAAAGCGGAAGGCCGCGGCCTTGTGCGAACGTGTAGGTCGATGGAAGTCCGGTGTCACGATCGATGACGTCAGGCATTTTGACGCTATGTTAAAGGGCTACTCGGTGACTGTTTTTGGAGATCATACGGGGAAGCACGTGCTATACGCGTCGCAACAACAACGACAACGCGATTAACCCATTGACGTCATGCTTCACGAGGGGCACTTTAATGCCATTGTGAACTTGCACATGTGCTTTAAATGCAAATGGTATTGTGGCGAATGCCATCACCCTTCGCGAACAAAAAAAAAAAAAGAATTCCATAGGTGCGAGGGCATTTGTTCAAAGTGTCATAAACAGTGCGGTAAGAGGTACGAAGGGTACTTATACTGTAGGGTATGCTTCCGCGACTTTAAGGGCCCTACATGCTTTGCCAATCACGTCAAAAAGGGCGCTTATTACCCCACAATGTTTATTAAAGTACATGGTAGTAATTTAAAGCTGGCGAATGCCGAGGTGATGCGCGACATCGTGCTGAGGTACAACGGTAGGACGGTGACGCTCGCAGGCACGCAGATTTCGAGGAAACCGACCTGGACCGTGGTGACGGAACCCAGCTCGAAGAACTTTTAGAATGAACGCGCTTGCTCAACACCAGGGTGTTGAGGGTGTCGAAGGGTGATGGCATTCGCCACAATACCATTTGCATTTAAAGCACATGTGCAAGTTCACAAAGGCATTAAAGTGCCCCTCGTGAAGCATGACGTCAATGGGTTAATCGCGTTGTCGTTGTTGTTGCGACGCGTATAGCACGTGCTTCCCCGTATGATCTCCAAAAACAGTCACCGAGTAGCCCTTTAACATAGCGTCAAAATGCCTGACGTCATCGATCGTGACACCGGACTTCCATCGACCTACACGTTCGCACAAGGCCGCGGCCTTCCGCTTTTGCAGATACTCGCTACGCCTTATCGTGTTATAGTTGACGTCATCATCCGCTTTAGCTTGGCATTCCACAACGGCTCTCGGTAAACACAATCCGTCTTTGTTATAAATTTCAACAATGCCTTTATTCCTGCGACACGCGTCGCAAGGTTTGTAACACGATCCCGAGACCTTCTTAGTCCAAACAAATGTGATTTTCAGCGACCCGCCTAGCAAGAACTGCTCGTTGCTCTGAATGACTTTTTCTATGCATTTTATATCAGCCTCAGCGCTCACCTAATCGACGCTCCTTACGCTCATATTAAACGCTTTCGAAGCCTGCTGCTCGTCCGCAATGGATAGACCTAAATACCCGGGTTCGTTCTCCAACAGGTTCACTTTTGCAAAGCGAACAATGTCGGTAAACAGCAATGTTAACCATTGGTCAGGGTTTGCATCTCTGGGTCCCGGGATTGTGATAATTTCTGTTTCGGTATAACCGGAGAACAATCTCTTCATGCTTCTCTCTCTATGCGCTACAATGTCGACCCTGGACTGCCAGGATAGGTCTTGCCTTACCCCATGTTCCGCCGCCTCCATGTTGCTTCGAGAGTTTCGTTAAACCATCACCTAAACCTTTTTTTTTTTTTTTTTCTTTTGACACAGTCTTATCAGGTTCACTCCCCGCAAGCAAAGTGCTCTTTTTTCTTTTTTACGCTACCTATTCAGTACAATACACACTATGGCAAGCAAACTCGATAGATGTCATGGCCATGTAAATGCTTTATAACGCGTTCGCTGCCATCATCCAATGGGTTTATTTTCTCACAAATAAGCTATTTTCAATCACGCGTAAAGTCCTATAAAATAGCATAAGCTAATCAGCAAAATGGTCGCCGAGAACACATTTACAAGCAAATACACACTTTCGCGAGTTGCTTATCGCCTCGTGCTTTTAAAGGGTCCTTATCGCCACCGCAACTTCCGCCTGTGCAGACCGTTAAAGAGTTCATTAAAAAACCCGACGCGCTATCTGGCCACAATTTCCGGAGTTGTAATCGCGACCTTTAACGGTTTTTTCGCTCGCACGTGCGAACCACCACAGCATGCGGTTGAGATATGAACCAAGTTTTTATTTCATCGACCGTTAAACCGCATTTAAAGAATTTAGTGCTAATGCGTTTACGTTCCCACAACCACTTTTAAACCTAACGATCCTTTTAAACCTTCTTATCACGACAGCCATATTGCGTGACGCGAGTCCCCCCACTCCTGCTAAACTGCTCTTTAAAATTAGACCTCTTTGGCCTCCTCGCTTCATTCTCAGTCTTCACTTAAAAGAGAAATCATGCAGCATCAGCAGCAGCAGCAACCACCTGTGTCAACAGTAACCGTCACAAGACATTTGTCGTTCGTATCGCCAACCACCGGGCGAGTGTATACCGAGTTGTTGAGCGAGCAGCAACAGCATTTCCACGCCACCTACAGCCATCCTCAGGACGTGTATCACTGCGTCCACCAGCAGCCCAACGAGTTCGGCTTCATCCATCTCATCCCGCCGGCCTACGGGGCTCCAACGGTGCAGCCTATTTATCAACCCGTGCTACCAGTTTTTCAAGACGCCTTCCCTCAGCACGCAGTGGTAGCACCGGTGGCATTTTACCAAGCTGTGCCACCCCCGGAGGTCATTTATTACCCGCCAGCGCAGGCTGTACCACCGGAGGCGTTTGATCACGCCCTCCCACCACCGGAGGCCTTTCCGCAGGATCAGTGGCAGTACGGCGCCCAGGTCGACGGATACCATTACATCCATTCGCCGTCTTCTTCAGAGGGTTCGGTGCAAGTGCTGCAAGACGCGGAAGAGTTCCTGACGGTCACCAGCGCCGACAGCGGGGTCTTTTCCAACCCGGCATCCGCCTCTTCTGCTGCAGGAGCTACTCCTCCTCCACCTCAGCCTTCACACCCCTCCTCTCCTCGTCTCCCTTCTTCAGATTGTCCTTCCACCTCCACCTCTTCCGTCATCATCCTCTCTTCTCTTTCCCCTCGTTACCGCTACCTTCAACGTCATTCCCAACATTCCTCTTCTTCTTCTTCTTCCGATCTCACCCCACCACCTCCTCGATCTACCTCTACACCTCTCCATTCTTCCTCCTTTGGTCACCTGTCTTCATTTGGCAGCGTATCGTTGGACGATATCGCCGCCCAGGTGCTCTCTCCCCGCTCCCCCGATTGCAGTCCTCCTCCTCTTGCTCCTTCCAATTCCCCTTTCTGCCTCCCAGGTGGCGTAGCACCCCTCGCCGCTTCACCATCTCCCGTGCAGCCGAAATTCACCCCCATATCCCCCCAGAAATACATTTCCCCTCCAAAACCTTCCCCTCCACTAAGAAACCCCATATGGTCTGACATTTCCCCTCCTACCGCGTCGCTCCTGCAGGTGCTGTCGTGCACTCCCAGCAAGTTTCAACGCAGGCGAACCCGGAGGAGACTCTTTGCAGACACCAATACCGTAGACGTGCAACACAGCGCAGGGTGGTGCTCGTCGCACGACTGCACCGATGACGGGTACGACCACTACTTGCCCGCCATTCTACAGTCTGCGGACAACGCAGCAGCAGCACCAGAGCATGTCGCCGATCTTGCCCTCCCTTTCCTCGTGCCACTGACCCGGCAATCTCGGCGGAGGATTCTGCACCAGCTGGGGGCCAATTCCATAGTAACACCTCCGCACCGCCCAAGGTACAGACTAAGACGCGTCCATATGCCGTCGTCTTAAGTCAGTGTTTGTGTGTGTGTGTGTGTGTGTGTGTATTTTGCATGGGTGTATATATATATATATATATATATATATATATATATATATATATAAGTGTATAGTATTTTTTTAAAGTGTCCATTTTTTCAAAGTGGCGTTTTTTTTAAAAATCTCAAGGTTTGCCCAGTGTTTTTTTGTTCCTGTATATTCTACATCATGCAGTGCTGTGCTGTTAATGATAAATTGTGTAATTCTTGTTGCGCAGCAAGATATGAAGAAAAGCAAAGACAAATAATGCTTCGCATATACCCACCTTATACGGTGTGGTACACAACTGTTAAAAATCAATGTCATTCCTATAAACCTCTGTGCTTACAATGCGTGGCACGCCGTATATGTGTGCTTCACAACGTTGCCATCCCTTATAAACATTTGCAATCTAAAGGGCAATATACATGTTCTCGATGTGAAGCAAGTTTTCATTAGAGATTGTTTTTTGTAAATTCATGTTTCCTCAGTACATTTTGTATTATGTGTTTCTTAGCATTCAAAAATGTCTGCCTCATATGTGTGTAATACACATATTAAAGTGTTGCAAATGTCCAGCCTTAATACCTCGTATTGTATATACATATATTTTGTTTTATTTAACTCATATGTTTCCTTGCATTGTTTATATTCTTTATCACTCTGTCCATTTTGTAAATAGTATAAATATTTAATGTTTTTCTCCCATTTTTTTGGGGGGCAAATGTAACTTTTTTTACCATTCCATTGTGTATATTCTTTAACATTTTGTTCAGTTTGTAAATATTATAAATATTTAAAATTTTAGTAAATGTAAGCAATGTTTTTATTCTACCAATTTTTTTAAAATGTAAACAGTATAAATATTTAAAATTTTATTCTCCCAATTTTGTTTTGCAAATGTAACTTTTTTCATTTTATTCATTTCATCAATATATTTCTTTTTATATTTCTTTAGGCTGTGTGTGTGTGTGTTTTTAATGCATATTTTAATTTTTCCCTTAGGTCATTTAACCTAAATAGGGTTCCTTTCCTTCTCATCATATTTTCTTAGCTGTCATAAAATATATGCCCTAAAATCAATTCTAGCAAGGCTGCCAAATGAAAATCATTTTTTTATTTTATCTAAAACCCCTCAGTATATTCCAAGTTTTTGTAAGCCTCATTCTAAAAAAAAAAAAAAAAAGCACGCATTTTCTGCTCATACGTCTTCGTATCGCAACACAGTCATTTTTCTTCTCAGCTTATCACATCCGCCATGACTCTGTGTATAGGCAATCGCTATCTTACATTTCATCCGGTTATAAGTTTTATTCGCGTCTCGCAATCCTTTCATCTCTGTGTACCGTCAGTATCCAAACCTTTCACACGTCCTATCGCTGCTCATTCCATATATTTTCCAACCATGTCCGACCTGACATGTCCGTTCTGCAATGTCTTAGTAGACCCAGAACGCGGTATTTGGAACCATGTTTGTGCATTCAATCAGTGTTCCAAATGTAGCAGGGCTTTAGATAGTTTTTTTCCACACATCTGTGTGCGAATGGAGTGCGTTTACTAGCACTCGTTGCGATCATTTGGGACCGGTGTGTCACCTGGCTCCCCCGTTTACCCCGGCATGCTTATCATGTCAGGCTAGACGCGCGTGTGTGATTTACGGCAAACCAAATCCGTATCCACACATGCCATTGTCGCAATGTCGGTGCCCACATTGTTCTGTACGCGGTACTTGGCCCTGCGATCACTGTGGGTGCTATCATGAAAACGCTTGCGAGTGCTTCCACTGCCACAGGTGTAAGTGCTTTCAAGCGTTTAAGCACTAAATTTATTTATTTATTTATTTTTAAAAATTTTTGTTTTCATTCATTTTTTCAAAATTTATTTATCCATCCCTTCTCCCCCACTGGCATAGTGTCCATGCGCGTGTGTGCATCTCAGCAGTCACCATCAGAAAAAAAGGTACGTGTATCATTTATTTTTCCCATAGTTATTGTATCGCTTAAAATTGCTTTTACTTATTTTTTTCTTTTGTTGTTGTTCAGCGCACGTACTCCCGTTCATGTATACAATGCTTCACATCTCCCCCTGTGCTAAGCAAGCTAGCATTAAAAGTTGTATTTCCTAAAAAACATTCTCGCATCAACACACGTTCGTTTCATCACGCCATCAGAACTCCCTGTATATACCCCAAAATTAAAATAAAAAAAAAAGCAATTCGTATTCGGCGTTTCCAAGTGTTTCATTTCACAGTTTTTATTGTGTCAGTTTTTTCCAATGCTAAATCTCTCTCGAGTTAACGTAGCTAAAACAGTGCCGACCTTCAATCCTTCAGCGCTTATCGCTCACCGCAACCTTCCGTTGGTCGCAACTCGCCGAACCACTGTTATCACCGGCCTACTGTTTCCATCAAGTTAAAACACAGCCTCGCACACAAATCACAATAATACATTCATGGATTATCCGTATCTCCTCACCCAATCACCATCCGTTTTATCTTCACCAATCACCATCATTTATTCCTTCCCCATCATCCAATCACGTGTCACCTTATTCTCTCCATTCATATCCCTCCACGTCACTTTCTTCCCTCTTAATCCGGCCAACGGATTATCCTTTATCCACCAATCACCAAGCGTTTTAGTTCCACCAATTCCCGCCATTTATTCCTTCCCCATCCACCAATCACATCACACCTTCTTTTCACCAATCAGAACTCTCCACGTCACTAAATCCAACGCATTAAGCTTTTCAGTCATCCCGGATTAACCTCAACGGATATCGTTAATCCTATCATTTTCTCTCTCCAATCACATCACGCTACGTCATTTTCCCACTCCATCTCCTTTTTTATTTCCACAATTTTTCCCATAGTTATTTTATCGCTTAAAATTCCTTTTACTTATTTTTTCTTTTGTTGTTGTTCAGCGCACGTACTCCCGTTCATGTATACAATGCTTCACATCTCCCCCTGTGCTAAGCAATCTAGCATTAAAAGCTGTATTTCCTAAAAAAAAAAAAAAACAATCTCGCATCAACACACGTTCGTTTCATCACGCCATCAAAACACGCTGTATATACCCCAAAATTAAAATAAAAAAAAAAAGCAATTCGTATTCGGCGTTTCCAAGTGTTTCATTTCAGAGTTTTTATTGTGTCAGTTTTTTCTAATGCTAAATCTCTCTCGAGTTAACGTAGCTAAAACAGTGCCGACCTTCAAACCTTCAGCGCTTATCGCTCACCGCAACCTTCCGTTGTTCGCAACTCGCCGAGCCACTGTTATCACCAGCCTACTGTTTCCATCAAGTTAAAACACAGCCTCGCACACAAATCACAATAATACATTCATGGATTATCCGTATCTCCTCACCCAATCACCATCCGTTTTATCTTCACCAATCACCATCATTTATTCCTTCCCCATTATCCAATCACGTGTCACCTTATTCTCTCCATTCATATCGCTCCACGTCACTTTCTTCCCTCTTAATCCGGTCAACGGATTATCCTTTATCCACCAATCACCAAGCGTTTTAGTTTCACCAATCCCCGCCATTTATTCCTTCCCCATCCACCAATCACATCACACCTTCTTTTCACCAATCAGAACTCTCCACGTCACTGAATCCCGGATTATCCTCAACGGATATCGTTAATCCTATCATTTTTTCTCTCCAATCACATCACGCTACGTCATTTTCCCACTCTATCTCCTTTTTTATTTCCACAAATCACATTCCTCATTATTCTCTCAAATCACATCACGCCACGTCATTTACCCTTCTGTATATAATCACGTACTTCCCTTGTAATCCACCTTCACCTCCCAAACTCCCGTCCCGATCACTTCCTGAGCATTATGCTCACAATGTCCTTAATCCATCTCATCCTCTATCTCAGATTAAGCGATCGGAGATAATCCTACCGGTAGGGTCACTAGTGTCGCCCTTAATCCGCCTTAATCCACGGATTAAGACGGATTAAGAGCGACACTAGCGCCCTAACGACAGGATTTATCCTTCCGCTAGTGGCGCTAGTGTCGTTCTTAATCCGCCTTAATCCATGGATTAAGGTGGATTAAGAACGACACTAGCGCCACTAGCGGAAGGATTATCGTTAATCCCATTGCTTAATCTGGGATTAATACTACTGACGTGGCTTCACCACAAGCTGTCTAATGTTCAAGTAACGATGTGAACACCGTATTTTTCGGAGCTACGTCGGCTAGACAAGAGTCTATTCGCCGCCCATTTACTAGGATATGCCTAAAATGTTGCTATCTGGTTACTTTCACCGATTTTATTGACTGAGGATATGTTGCACTTTTATATTTTGGTCGCGTTTTCAATGGGTCTCAGAATTTAAGACGCCACGTTGTGTTCCTTCGGCTATTCACATTTTAACACGCCTGATTATACATTCTGTGTTTGGTGGAGCGTGAATCTCCCCTGGGTATTCCCACTTATTGCCTGCAGCTTTGAGCTTCTAGGCTTTGAAATACCAGTCTCCATTGTTCGCTAATGACCCTTCTTCGCCTTCTCGTGGTGGATTCATGAGCTTTCGTACTTTTGAGCTATTCTATTTCAGCTGCCCATTTCCCTTTTAACACAGCTAACTTTAAGTAATTTTGATTCTTTTTTTTATTGCTTCATTTGTATAGCCTCCTTGTGAAACTATAGGTTCAGAAGATTAGGTTAAACTTTATATTACTAAACACGCGCACATTCACTCTCACATTCATACTTCCAGACTCTATGGGGGATAGGGAATAATTCCCAGCCGGGAATCGAACCCAGGACCTCCGGGTGAGAAGTCAGCTCGCTGACCACTCGACCACGGAGGCAGTCAATTTTGATTCTGTTTTTATTCGTGATTGCATTCTATTTATTACTTTGTTTCCTTAAATTCCCTCTGTTTATTTGCGTTATTTTTCCTTCTCATTTATCTGATTTGTTATATTTCTTTCGTTTCTTTACATGTTTTATTATTAAGTTACTCTTATTTATCTCCAGTATTAATGAATATTTAATTGCTTACTTCCTATTTTCAATTGAATTTTGTATTTACGTCACCTAAAAATCCATTTTCTAAATTGAATTTAAGTTAAACAGACCGTCTCTGTAGCGACCTAGCTTGGATTTAAAGATAAAACAACTGATAAGTCAGCATTATGACTGGCATATGTTGAAAATTATCTCGATTGCAAGTTTCTAAGCTGTCTCTTGTTTTTACCAATAATTGCATGTCACCCAACACACGATGTTGAACTGAAAAAAGATGTGTACCCTGGACTTCATTCATAGGGCTCTAGACCAGGCAAGTCCAAATTGAAGAACTTATTCCTCTCCGTGTGAAGCATTGGAGCATGCCGCTATGTGATGTAATGGAATATATGTAAACCCAAGGCCTTCCTTATTTGCATTACTTGTTGTCTTCAAAGAAAGAAAGAGAAAAGAAAGAATTTCTTAAAGTATTAGAAAGTTGCTAATAGCAAGGAATTCTTGAAAATGGTTAATTCCGCAAAAAAAAAAAAAAAAAAAAAAAAAAAAAAAAGTGCGTTTGACAAAGTGTTTATTTTAACAAGTTATACATTGTGTGTAATGCGTTTCTGTCGATCCATTACCATTTACCAGATATGCAAAAGACAACCAGAGTAAATAGGGACAGTCAAGATTTTCCAAACAATTTCCATTTAAAAGGTGGTTTGAGGTGGAGAGTTTTCTAAATCTTTGTGTTGCATCCTTGAAAGATGCTGAAATTAAGTACCAAGTTGGGCATTTAATGGAATTTTCATTTTTTAGTTATACCGTTCGGCTGTACTCACATGACGTTTTCTTTTCACTCTTCTACAAACTATTTTTTAAAAGTTTATTATTGCACCTATGTCTTGTCAATCTAAAAACCATCCAGAATGAAGAGGACTTCAGAGGGCATTCCGAGAAAATTAAAGGTACACATTTTATCTATCAAAATAGCTTAAACGGGTGGTAGTTTAATCAAAATCATATGAGCCATTTCTGAGAAAATCAAAAAGTTTGAAACTGTTTCCAGTAAGAGTACTTTAGAGTAGGGGAATGATCTTGAAAATCCTCGTGTCGCATCCTTAAAATATACTGAATCTAAATGCTAAGTTATATTCAATGGACTGTTTGTATTTTAATTATGCTGTTCACAATACACATACACGCGTGCATACGACTGGAGGTATATTTGACGGTATGTGTGACGCACCACAATTCCCCTCCTTGATTGGAGCTGGGGAAAATCACGTTTTGACGTCAGACCCTCGCAAGAGTTGCCTTTGGACGTGCCTGTTTTAGACAGCTGCCCTAATGGGAACTGCAACGTCTCGAAAAACCTACGATGAAAAAGCTCATGCTTTCCTTTACGGGAATTTCTCTGAACCAGTAGTCCAAATATATGTAACTCTTGCAAAGCACTTTGCTCCCTCAGAACTTCGTTTCCCCCAACTCCAGTCAAGGAGGGGAAATGCTGCCGAGTCACACATACGTAGTTTATAAGTGCACACAAACAGAACATCAGCTTCGTAATGCGGGGAGTATCATTTTCATATCATTTTCTTGGGCTCCACACGAACTGCAATAAAATGTGCGAAAGAAAGAGGTGGGCGTTATATATAAGAATTGCTTTTTCAAATTGCGATTATTTGAAAATTAACACTAATTAACCTAATAGTTGGCTAAACTATGAAGCTCGGGACTTAAAAGCACTTACAACATTGTAAGTCGCTATTGGGGTTGTCATCTCAAAGTAATTTGAGATCACCTTGTGGTTTACCGGGAAACATGCGAGTCAGTTGTGGAATTTAATGCCCTGACGGCATCTTGCCTTGATAGCTGAATGGTTAGAGCGGTCGGATGGTGATTCATGGTTCAAATCCCGGCTATGTCTCTGAATTTTTCAATCTGATTCTACCTATCGAACTCCTGTCCTACACACGGCTTGTGTGAAAAAACAAATAATTAAACAATAAAAATTGTCAATTGCCAGGAACATATTAGCACCGCCGGTCGCTTAATATGCCAGTAAATCTAGTGATATAGGGACGTCGTTTTTAAACGCACTTTTTTTAAAAATACTGTTATTTCCATTTATAGATAAATTTACAATATTTTAGTATAAAAATAAGGATATAAACTTGAACAATAATTGACTCAGATAACAATGGTAATTTCACTGAGTTACATTGGTGCTAGCTGGTCTCTTGCCGTCCATCTTTCCCTGGTTTGGATGCTCCATCCCCAGCGGTGGAAACAACGGCACTGGCAGTCTGGTGATATCTGCCGTTAGAGTTAGGTGATCTGGATTCTCCTTTGCTGTACAGAATACAAGAGTAAAACATTAATTGCCAGCTACCTGTAAGCTAGACATAGCTTCTCGCTCTTTGTCACACATCGAGACAGGCCGCGTACCGTTTCGCCATGGGAGAAGTGAATTTACCTATGTGTAGTCTCTCTTTTCTCAACAGCGTTTTGAAAGAGACGGCGTTCTTAAGTGTCTCTGTAAACACAAACACTGGTATCCCATGGCCAACTATATTTGTAGTAATTCATATTTTGCGCCACTATATTGCAACTGGAGAAAGAGGCCATATAGTTCTGTACGCATCTGCGTTGGGAACAATTTTTCAAATTCTGTTGTTGTCCAGTTCCAGAGCTGTTGAACTTCCACACATTGGGTGAGTCGATGCCTCGGTGTGTCAAGCCTTCCACACATCTGGCACAATGGACTCTGCGCCAGATTATGCCGGTACTTCTTTTCTTCGGTTGGGATAATTTCATGGATCAGTTCGTATGCTTTCATCTTCCATTCCGTTGGTATGGGGTCCTGAACGCCTTCCAAATTGTATTCCAATTGTTATTCGGATATTTTGCTTGAATTCCAGATAATTTCACCTTTTTTGTGAGTCAATATTTATACAGTAACCTCGTCCGTATTCCAGCTACCACATCTCTCAGGGAAGCAGGAAACTCTCTCAGCAATTCCCACAGGTGCCGAAAACTTACTGGAACAGCTTCAAGCGTCTGCGGTGACCGTTGCAAAGCAGCCCTTAAAATCCATAAGTCTGGGCGGGGTTTGAACCCACGACCTTAAGATTAGAAGGCCAGCACATAACCGACTGTCAGCGGATGGGTGTCAGAGTGCAATGGCACTAACCTTTAAGGAGATAAAGAGGCTAGGGCAGAGGAACCTGACGATCTATTAAATTAGATAGCTTAGTTAAATTTGGATTAAATGAAATGTGGTTTATGACGCTACTATATTTCATATTATTTTAAGTTTAGTAAAATATATCACCGAGATTCCTTCCTCCATTCATACACTTATTCAGGCCGGGCCGTGGCCGAGCGGTTAGACTACTAGCCTCTCACAAAGGCGGTCCGTGCTCGCTCCCAAGCGACCGCATTTGTATGTGTGGTGGTAAAAGCGAAGCAGGGGCGGGTTTTCTCTGGGTTCTCCGGTTTCTCCCGCCATCTAACTCCACCAACACTATAAAAACTACACTTACTCACTTTTGACTCTGAAATGCTTCATTACCCTTTGAATTAACTCAAATTGAACTTCACGTATCTCTTTTGAAATTATTTTTTTAAATCAGTTATGTCTTCTCTAGGTCTTGTGGTGTAAGCCTTATTTTTAAGGAAATCCCATAGAAAACAGTCACAAGCTCTCAAAATGCCGAACCTGCTTAACATTTTGCGGGCACATGTGCTGGAAAAACTTCACCCAGGATACTCATTATTGTTCTCGCTGAATGAGATGTGACTCCATACTGCTGGAACTACATAGAATTAATTTCAATTACTCTTCTCTGTAATTCGGTACCGGAAAGCCGCCTATCGTTTCCGAATAACGTTCTAATGAAACACATCCATTTATCACTTTCACATCTGACATGCTCCATTCACATGACTTTCTCTGCATCTGTGTTATAAATTATTATTAAAATACCTATTCTTCTATCTACTTCATGCTAATCGAGATAATTGCCAGAAACGGTCTAATTACTTAATTCCTCATAATTAGAGGGAAAATAAGGGAATACAGTAGGCTAAAGCAACAGTCAAGTGTTTTAAAATGTGATTGATATGGGATTGAAATCCGTTTCTTTGTCTGACAAGTTCCTGTATGAGAAAAGTTTAAGTATTTAAAATTAAAACCAATAACTAGAAATATCTCGGAGATGGCCAATATGGTTATGACATGAATTGTGTATTTTAACGAGATCTAAGGTTTTGTGTTGTAAGTTTTTGTCTCAGATATACAAAAGTCAATCAAAATGAAGAGGTCTTCAGAGGTTATTCCCAGAAAATTCAAGATATGCATTTTGTCATAGAAATGGCTTTAATAAAATTGGTATTTTAATCAAAATCGTTAGAGCCATTTTTAAGAAAAACAAAATGTTCGTAATTTTTTCCAAGTAAAGGAAGATACTAAAGTTAAATTCCAAGATTTGATATTTAACCGTCTTTTCGTTTTTGAGCGATGCTGTCCACAAACACACACACACACACACACACACACACACTCATAGGCAGGCAGGCAGACAGACAGACAGACACACACACACGGACGTGTTTCTGAAAATGCTTTTATTGCATTCAGGGTGTCCTAAAATATGTATTTCCGGTGAAATCTCGACATGGAATTTTTCGGTGAAATACAATACTTCTCTATCTCTATGTGCATTGTACATACGCGGCTAGAGAAAGTAAAAAGGAGAAATTGTTCCGCAAAATTCCGCCTATGTGCAAAGTCTTGCTGTAATTGGCAACGTAGAAACTGGAGAATAATTTTATGAAGACTTCGTCATAAAAAAGTATATTTTCTGGTATTCGTGTTGTCCGAATAGATCCCAGAGGTTTCTTATTGTTTGCAGAAATCGTTTCGCTTATGTTTTTAATCTAAAACTTGATGGAAAAAATCGGATGTGTTCCATCCACATGATATTCTCTACATCTCTGTAACAAATTATTCTTAATAGGCTTATTCTTCTATTCACTCCATGTTAATCGAGATAACACAAACAGAAACGGTCTTATTACTTAGTTCCTTTATAAGCAGAAGGGAAATAAGGGAATGCGCAGGGCCAAACGGACCGTCAAATGTTTTAAAATGTGGTTGCTATGGCATTGAAATCCGTTTCTTTGCGTGGCCAAGCGTTGACAAAAAACTTTAAATATTGTTGAGTTGAGAAAAGCTTGAATATTTTAAAACTGAAAATAATGACAAGGAGTATCTCGAAAATGGCCAACTCGGGAATAAAATGTAAATGACATAAACTATGTGTTTTAAGGAGCTCTTCATTTTTATGTAGTACGGTTTGTTAGTTATGCAAAATTCAAAAAAAAATTCATTCATAATAAATATCTCGGAGATGGTCAATATGGTTATGAAATAAATTGTGTGTTTTAATGAGGTCTACAATTTTGTGCGGTAAGTTTTCGTCTCTCTCTTGCGGTTTATCAGTTATACAAAAGTCAATTAGAATGAAGAGGTCTTCAGATGCTATTCCCAGGAAATTCAAAATATACATTTTATTTTCCATCTTAAATATAAGAAATTTTAATCAAAATCGTTAGAACCATTTTTGAAAAAAAAAAATGAATTTTTTCCCTTGTAAAGGATAGTTGGGGTGGGGGAAAGTTCGTGAAAATCTTCGTATCGCATCCTTGGGAGATACTGAGCTTAAATATCAAGTTTGGTATTTAGGACATTTCGTTTTTGAGCTATGCTGCCCACAGACACACACAGGACCTTTTTTTCTAAAAATGTTTATTTACTTATTTATTTATTGTGAATAAGGAGGTACCACGTAATGTGTGCGCTTTGGAACCCAAAACCGAGATCTAATTATCTCTTATTTTCAGAACGACTATCGCAGAGTAAACCATCTAAACAACTCTGGCGTATTAGAAAACTGTTTTCTACCTATGACTCTGACCAAAGTTTACATTTTATTTTGCAGTTTGGTCAGTGCTGCTCAAAAGATTCCAGCTCATTGAAATCAATCTTACGATATCGTTGAGCATCATTTTCATTGCATGATGTACGTTCTGAAAACTTCTATACATTTTCGGATAACCATTTCATAAAATACATTATTTGCATTTGATGAAATTTGTCACCAGATTAACCTAAGATTACAATTATATATTAAAAGCTAATATACCTGATCTCAAACGCTGAAACGAAGATAATTTCCACTCTTCTTTAAACTGATACAAAAAGGCAAGGTTGCATTTTTGATAAATCCGGAATTTCCCGATCACAGCCAGTTTTCATCAAGGACGTCTACATAAGATTGTTTTATATCATTTCCACAGGAAACCATCAACAAATTGATGTATTATATTCAAATGACTTTGACAATCCACTAAAAAATGTTCTTATCTAAGCTTATTCTTCTATCCACTTCATGCTAATTGACATAAACATTCCAAGTAACGGATGATATTATCACATATTTCCTTGACATAGGTACAAGGGTAATAAACTAATTCAGCGAGCTTAAGCGATTGTCAAATTCTTTTTATTCCATGCATTAGCCTTCAGACGTAGCCTAATTAACCGTCAGAAGGATAAAATGAATTTAATATTACACAAGCCAGAAAGATACAACACTAACCTCCGTGCTCATAGCGGGATTCGAACCCGCAACCCTTTCGCAGCAGGTCAACGACCACATCTATCTGGGCCAGCTATTAAAATCTTTTTATAACGGGTTGATATTTGATGAATTTGGAATTCCGTTTTATTTGTATGATCACTAAAGAAGAGAAAGAAAGAAAAAATCGATTTTGTGGTTGAAAAAGCATGAAGTATTTATCAAAATTCAAATCTATAATAAAGAATATCTCGGAAATGGTTAACACCAGAAAAAAACTTATATAAACTGAGTGATTAAATGAGTCCTACATCTCTGTCATAGTAAGCTTTTGGCTATTTCTTACTGTTTACAAGTTATTGAAAGGTAATTCACAATGAAGAAGACTTCACAGGATATTCTCAGAAAATTTAAGAATCTTAAACATAAGATACTTTAATGACATTTTTTAAGAATTTTGTTAAAATAATAAATAACGAAAATTTGTCCATGTAAAGAGTAGTTTGAGATGGTAGATTTTCTTGACTCGCTGAATTTACATATCAAGTTTGGTATTTTACTAATTTTTCATTTTTAAGACAGTCACTTGGACACATACACGGATCTTTCTGCTTTCTTGTATACGCGCAATGTACATTTGTATAAGGAAGGTACTGTATTTCACCTACAAATTCGATACTAAGCTTTCATCGCAAATACGTGTTTTGAGGTCCCCAGAGTTCAAACATATTTTTAGAAAAATGTATATTCGCAGTTTTAATGGAATGCTTGCTTATGAAAGCAATGGATTTTTGTAGCACTGAGGAATGACAGCTTATAGACAGTCATGTGACTGCCACACTTTACGATTTCTTTTGAAACCGAAGTGTTTAGATATATTAAATTAACAACGATACACTTTAATTTTGAGAGCACAGAGAGAACATCTACAACCAGTAGTTTTTTTCTAAATAGCCGCAAGTGACGTACCAGATTATTATCATACAATGGTCGACGGTGCTCAGGTTGAACGAACTCAAAACAGCTGATACATCCGGCTTCGCAAATATGAACGAAATGTATAAGGGCTTATGCGTTAGCTTATGAATCAGTAGCCAATCCGGTACAAGAGTATTAGGAATAATGACCAATCAGCTGTCTATTGTCAAAATGCTATCGTTTTCGTATTACTTTGACCTTATCTCACCTATGCGCAATTTTTACTTTCTCTGCATGTACCTACTATGTACATAGTGTAGAGACAAAGTATTGCAAGGCACGCAAAATTCCAATATTTCACCGGAAATATATGCTTTAACACCCCCTGAATCCAGTGTGTGTGTGTGTGTGTGTGTGTGTGTGTGTGTGCGTGCAGCATAACTTAAAAATGAAAAGTTCGTTAAATACCAAACTCGATATTAAAGTCCAGTATCTTTCAGTATCTTTACGAAGATTTTAAAGAAAATCCACCCACCCCCAACTATCCTTTACATGACAAATTTTCGAAACTTTTGTTTTTCTCAAAAATGGCTCTAACGATTTTGATTAAAATTTCGTATATTAAAGATATTTACATCACACATAAAATGTATGTGTTGAATTTTCAGGGAATAGTCTTTGAAGACATCTTTATTCTGGATAAATTTTTGCGGAATTTTGCATAACTGGTAAACGTAAGAGATACAAAAAAAATCTATTGTGTTCCATTCACATGACTTTCTCTATATCTCTGTAAATTATTGTTAATAAGCTTATCTTTTATTTATTTCATGCTAATGGATAAAAATTAGCAGAAATCGTCTTATTTCTTGCTTTATTGTAAGTAGAAGCGAAATAGGGAGTACCATAGGTTAAAGTGAAAGCCAAAAGCTGGTTGCTATGTGACTGATGTTCCTTTGTTTGTATGGACAGGAGCTGACAAATTCCTGTATGAGAAAAGTGTAAGTTTTTCAAAGCTGAAACCAAGAAAAAGGAATATCTCAAAAACGATCAAATCCACGAAAAAAATGTATATAACATAAATTGTGTGTTTTAACGTGCTCTTCATTTTTTGTGGGTTAAGTTTTTGTCCATCTCTTACGGTTTAGTAGGTATGAAAAATTCATCCAGAATAGAGCAGTCTTCAGAGGCTATTCCCAGAAAATTCAAAATATACATTTTATTTGCCAGGTAAATAACTTTAATATACGATATTATAATCAAAATCGTTAGAGCCATTTTTTAGAAAATCAAAATTTTCAAAAAATTATCCATGTAAAGGGGTAGTTTGGGGTGGGGGTATTTTTCTCAAAATATTCGTGTCCCTGGAAGATACTAAACTTAAATACCAAGTTTGGTATTTTACCGACTTTTCGTTTTTGAGTTATCGAGTTCACAGACACATGGGCACACGGACCTTTTTCTGAAAATATTTTTTTTGGGATACAGGGGACCCTATAACGTATATTTCCGGTGAAATCTCTGTATCGAATTTTTTGGTGGAGTGCAATACCTTCTCTATAGACTATGTACATAGTACGTATAGAGAAAGTAAAAATACTTAACAAACAATTTAATATACAATTTATGTTATATACATTTTTTCGTGGAGATAACCGTTTTGAGAAATTCCTTGTTATTGGTTTCAGTTTTAAAATATGTACATATACTTTTCTCATGTGGAAATTTGTCAACTCCTGGCCATACAAACAAAGGAACTTCAATCACATGGCAACCAGCTTTTAAAGATTTGACTATCGCTTTAGCCTATGGTACTCCCTTATTTTTCTCCTACTTACAAAAAAGCAAGTAATAAGATAATTTCTGATAATTTTTCTCGATTAGCATGAAGTGGAACATGTCATTTGTTTTATAGATGTAGAGAAAGTCATGTGAATGGAACACAACATTTTTCGTTCTAATTAGTAGAGGACTACTGAAACATGTTATAACTTCTCGTACGCTTAATTAATAATGCAGGCTATTTTTAACTATGTTTAGTAATAGATTTTAATAGAAAGTTTAATTATGAAAATTAAATAGTGAACGTTCGTGTTGAAACCTTCATTAATTGGACAGGTAAGAAGCAAAAAGAATACATAACGTAGTCATAACAAACGCCAATGTATTTCATTTGTTTTGTATTGATTTCAGTTTATTATCGTTATATATTTGGCTTTGTAGTTAGGGACTAAACATTTCAAATGATAACTATCTGTATCTCTAGATACATTATCAGTGATTAGTTAAAAAATTAAAGTGTAATTCGGAAGTTTATTGAAATTTAGGTACATTCATAAAGTCGCTTCATATTATTTAAGAGATAATAATGTGACCGCGCGAGCGGCTGTCAAACGCGACTATTGGCCGTTCTTTAACAATAGGGTGTAACGAACAAAATAATCGGACAAATGAGTCCATTAAGTCTCTTCCCTGCAGTTGAGTAAAACAGGACTTGAGATGTGGTATTGTCGATTGTTGAACCTTCAATAACCAAAACTTTTGGGGCTACGGGATGTATATAAGGGGCCGACAAATTTCCGGCCAGACAGGCAAAAGTGAAGTGACCACAGTTTATGATGAATGGACCTTGAGTTAGTTAAAAGAGTGCAGCTGTGTTTTGTGACACAGTGATTAAGTTGTGATGCGTAACGTGTACGTTGAGAGACTTGTGTCAAATAAAGTATACCTAACAGCAATTGTTTTTTTTTTTAATTTCTTACAATACGTAATAATTCCTCCTATTTGTAATGTTGTATACAAAATATCTCAAAATTTGATAAAGGGGTGGTATTCCGCTCGATTTAATATCTCCAGTGTTTCAAAAAAGACAAACTTATGATGATTAATGCTACATTTACAATGAGGTGCAAGCGCAGACGCAAGGAAACAATGCAATCGTTAGCGCAACGCAAGAAGTTGGCACGGTTTCTAGATCCGCAAATCACATGCGAATAGCTTTCAAGCGCTCTGCAAGTTACAAACTGAATAACATAACCAACAATATCACACAAGAAAATTCACTGAATCTTTTACAAATAAATATGCTATAAAATTACAGATTAACAACTGACGCTCGCGGCAGTGACGTCGCATTAATTGCTCTTTAAAAATCATTGAAAATAGTACAAGCATAGAGACTTCAGAAAGTGATAAAGCTACACATATAATGCGTCTTTGATTTATGAGAACCAAGAAATCTAGACACAGATGATAGTTACATCCATTAAATCAAAGAAGGATACGCATGGAGACTGTCATAACCTCTTGAGGGAGATTAGAGATGGCGCGGCACTGCACGGCTAAAGAGAAGAGCATGCATATACAGCAAGCCCTAAAAAATCTTGCAGTGCGATCGTTTGCTATTGACATCATAGGCAATGCATAGCGAAAAAAAAAAAAAACAGAATTCTTCCTCTTTGTATGCAGTGCAAGGACAAAGTCTGTAGTTTGCAAACTCTTGCGTTGCGTCTTGCGTGTTTCTATGTGAATGCTTACATTTAATAATATGAGTCCAAACTCTTGCGCTTGCATTTAATTGTGAATGTAGCATTATTGTTCTTCCACATATACCGGGTGTAGTCTAAGATTAGAAGAATAGAATAAGAGTAAAAATATGGAGTTACATTCATATTACTTTTCTACTTATTCTAAAACAAACTATTCTTACAAGAGTTTATTTGACTATCTACACAATGCAACTAAATTTAAACATTAGTAGAAATGATTTTGTTGCACATTTGCTTGTAGTTACAAGAGGAATATTGGAGTACACTAGGCTAAAGTAATAGTCGAATGTTTTCAGAGCTGGTCGGTATGTGATGGTTTGGAAATTCCTTTTTTTTTTTTTTTTTTTTTTTTTTGCATGAACAGGCTAGGATGAAACAAATAAGGACTTCCCATCTGAGAAAATGATAAGTTTTGGAAAATATAATACAATAACGGAAATGGTTAATCTAACAAAAATGTATTTAACATAAATAATGTGTTTTACGAGATCCAGACTTCTTGTGTAGGAATAATTTATCTGCTAGTCTAAAGTCATTCAGAATAGAAACAGCTTGGGAGATCATTTATAGAAAATGTAAGATATACAATTTGTCATACATATCGTATATTCATCTAAATCGTTAGAGCCAATTTTGAGAATATAAATAATTTTTAAAGAATTTCCGTGTAAAGGGTGTTTACCGTCATGTTATTTGGTAGATTCCGAACTTAAATTATAAGTTATTTTCTCAAAACTATCTCTGGTGATTATGACTGAAATTCCGTAAGACATTTTCATGACAAATGAAATGCATATCTTAAATTTTCTCGGAATAGGCTCTGGGGTTCTATTCACTAATGGTAGAAAGGGCCAAAAAGTTAATGTTAAAAAATGCAGATCTTGTTAAAAACACATAGTTTATGTCAAGTGCATTTTTTGTTGGATTAACCATTTCGGAGATATATTGCATGTTATTGGCTTAAATTTTCCAAAGCTTATACTTGTCTCAATTGGGAAAGCATTATTCCTTGTCTCCCTCCCCCCCCCCCAGTCTGGTCATCCAAGGAGAATAAAATAATGGAATTGCAATGCAATGCCAGAGCATTCATCTCTTAAAAGATTTAACTAACGCTTTAGCCAAGTGTACTCCCTTATTCCCATTGTATCTATACTGCCAGTTATTCATCTTAAGATTACTTTGACGTGCCGGATTTTCTTGAAAGTACTCGTGTCGAATCTTTGAAAGATGCTGACTTCAAATACATTGTTCGTACTCTAACAATCTTTTCGATTTAAAGTTGCGGCATTTTCATACAGTGAAATACATAAAAATGCATGAAACGTTTTCCAAAAATGCATTGTACTTTCTGTACCCAGTACTATGTTAATACTTAGCAGTTACAGAAATTAGTTTATAGCACCCAAAATTTCGATAGCGAATGTCAAAGTGTGTGTGTGTGTGTGTGTGAGTGCGTGCGCGCGCGCGCGTGTGTGTCTGTAGGGTAAAAGTGGCCAGCATAATCTCAAGAACAAGTCCGTTAAAACCAAACTCGATATTTAAAATTAATATCTTCCAAAGACACCACATGTAACACAAAGATTTTCAGGAACACCTTCCCCCACCGCAAACACTACATGGAAGATTTTTCGAAATGATTAACTTTCTCAAATTACTACCAATTTTTATTTTAAAAAAACGTATATTAAAGATATTAAGATGACAAATAGAATCTATATCTTGAATTTTCTGGGAATAGTCTATGAAGCCCTTTTCATTTTTAAAGAACTGGTAAACTGTAAGAGACAAACAAATACTTACTGCATAAAAATATAATCTCGTTAAAACACATGATTTATATCGCATACATTTTTAGAGCTAGCCATTTCCGGGATATTTCTTTTTATTTGTCTCAATATTTAAAATTTTCTCAAAGAAAAAAATTAAAAAGAGGAAGTAGTCATCCGTTTTTCATTTGTTTCTCCTGGCCATGTGAATAGAACCGAATGTCAATTGCAATCCATGGCGACAACTTTTAAAAAAATTGACTATCGCTTTAGCCTTGTGTATTCCAATCTCCCTTCTACTTACAAGAAATCAATTAATATGACAATTTTTGCTAATGTTTATATCGAGTAGCATGAAGAATACAAAACAACAAGCTTTTATAAGAGCTTTTGTTTGCACAAGTAGGGAAACTCATGTGATTGGAACAGATAAGAATCTTTTAATATTTAAAACATGCATTTTCATTGAATTATCGGATCGGTAGAAGTAATATTTCCTCTAATTATTAATTAGTACCACTATTATACTAACATTGCACAGAATCCTTCCAGTGTTTCATGACGTCTTCTCCAGAATCCGCACTCTCTGCAAACACTCACTCTACTAACTGACCCGAAGAACTGATTGAAAGAAAGAGATAGCGGCTGCAAAATGACGTAACCTTGACTGGAACGGCAGGTGAGATTCTACTACCTTTCCTGCTGCCTAACTTATCATTTTCTCAACTGGCTTTCGTTAAGTGGTCGTCAAGCCCGTTTTTATGTACTGTCGGACATTACATATGTAGAAAAAATTTGATGTGTTCCATTCACGTGAGCTTCTCTACATCTGAGTAACAAATAATTGTTAATAAGCGTATTAGCTATTTAATGCTAAAACATTAGCAGAAACGGTCTTATTACTTAGTTCCTTTGTAAGTAGAAGGGAAATTAGGGAATACACCAGGCTAAACCAACAGTCAAATGTTTTAAAATGTGGTTGCTATGGGATTGAAATCTCCTTCTTTGTGTGGACAAGTGTTAAAACAAGGAATATCTCGAAAACAGCCAACTCCACGAAAAAAGTGTATATGACATAAACCGTGTGTTTTATCGTGATCTACATTTTTTTGTGTGGTAAGTTTTTGTCTATCTCTTGCTGTTTAAGTCAATAAAAATCATCCAGAATAAAGATCCTTTAGAGACTATTCCCAGAAAAATCAATATATACATATTACTTCTCATGTAAATATCTTAAATATAAGATATTTTAATCAAAATCGTAAGTTTTGAGAAAATATTCGAAAAATGTTCCATGTAAGGGTAGTTGGAGCGGAGCGTTTTTCCTCAAAATCATCATGTCGCATCCTTAGAAGATACTGAATTTAAATACCAAGTTTGGTATTTAACGGACTTTTCATTTTGAGCTATGCTGCCCTAGACACACACATACATGGACCTTTTTCCAATTTTTTTTTTTTTTGGTTCAGGGGGACCTAAAACATGTATTTCCGGTGAAATTTCGGTATCGAATTTTGGGTGCAATACAATACCTCTCTCCCTCTCTCTCTCTCTCTCTCTCTCTCTCTCTCTCTCTCTCTATATATATATATATATATAGAGTACATGTAGAGAAGTCGCCCTCCGTGGTGTAATGGTTACCATGCTAACTTCTTATACCCAAGGTCGCGGGTTCAAACCCGGGGGAGGACGATGGATTTTTTCGGGCGTAAAAATCCTTAGCATGGCTTCCTTCGGAAGGGAAGTAAAGCCGTGGGTCCCGTGTCGTAGATTTACGGCACGTAAAAGAACCTCAAGCCTGATAAGAGAGGCCTCTGAGCAAAATTAAGCGATCTTTCACGCCCAATATGGAATGGGACGCTGAGAACCAAAGCAGTTAAAGAGCGTCCATAAATAACAGGCCATTTCATTTCATTTTACATGTAGAGAAAGTAAAAAAGTTGATGTGACGAATTTCTTCAGCTATTGTGTAATCAACTATTCTTACAAAAGCTTATTCTTCTATACTTCATCTTATTCCAGATAAACATCGATAGAGACTAATTATTTAATTGACGCCTCATAAGTGGAAGCGATGAATAGAAATAGTTAACTCCACCAAAAGAATAATCAAAATATCTGATGTGTTCCATTCACATCACTTTTTCTACTTCTGTGTAACAAATTATTGTCAATAAGCTTATTCTTCTATTTACTTCATGCTAATGGAGAAAAAATCAGCAGAAAGAGTCTTATTACTTGCTTTCTTGTAAGTAGAAGCGAAATATGGGAATATCATAGGTTAAAGTCAAGTCAAAAGCTGGTTACTAGGTGACTGGAGTTCCTTTGTTTTTTTGTCCATTTCTTACGGTTTAGCAGTTATCTAAAATTTCGTAAAATTCATCCAGAATAAAGTAGTCTTCAGAGGCTATTCCCAGAAAATTCAAGATATACATGTTACTTGTTAGGTAAATATCTTTAATATATGATATTTTAATCAAAATCGTTAGAGCCATTTTCGAAAAACTAAAAATTGTCGAAAAAACTTCCATGTAAAGGGTAGTTGGGGGTGGGGAGATTTTCTTGAAAATCTTTGTGTCGCATCCTTGGAACATACCAAACTTAAATACCAAGTTTGGTATTTAAAGGTCTTTTCGTTTTTGAGCTATGCTGTCCACAGACACACACACACACCAAAATGATTCAGGGGGACCCAAAACATTTATTTCCGGTGTAATCTCGGTATCGAATTTTTGGGTGCAATACAATACCTTCTCTATACACTATGCACATAATATGTGTTGAGAAAATAAGAATATTGGATACAAGTTGTGTGTTTTAACAAGATAAACATTTGCCTACATCATACGGATTTCCAGTTACACAACATTCATTTACCATGAAAGGGCGCGCCGTGACCGGGTGGTTAGACACTCGCCTCTCACCTAGGTGGCCCGTGTTCTATCCCAAGTGACCGCGTGTGAGATTTTTAGTGTTCAAAGCAGCACAGCGTCGGTTATTCTCTGGGTTCCATAAATAATCAGTGTCATCGCCTGTGGTGCCATATGTAGTAAAAACGGTCGTTAAATACTTTCAAAAATACAATGAATGCGGATTCAGAAGCTTTTTCCAGAAAATTTAAGATGTAAATGTATTTGTAATAAAATATGTTTAAAATATGTATTTTTATCAAAATCATTACAGTAATTTCAGAGAAAATACAAAATAAGACAATGATTCCTTGTAAAGGCTAATTTTGAAGTACTGAATTTCCTGATAATCTAGGAAAATACTGTTATTCTAGGAAGATATTGAGCTTAAAAAATCTGATGTATTCCATTCACATGCTTTCTCTAGTTCTCTGTAATAAATTATTGTTAAAAAATCTGGTGTGTTCCATTCACATGACTTTCTCTACTTCTGTGTAACAAATTATTGTTAGTAAGTTTATTCTTCTATTTACTTCATGCTAATCGAGAAAAAATTAGCAGAAATAGTCTCATGACTTGCTTCCTTGTAAGTAGAAGCGAAATATGGAAGTATCATAGGTTAAAGTGAAGTCAAAAGCTGGTTACTAGGTGACTGAAGTTCCTTTGTTTGTATGAACACGAATTGACAAATTCCTGTATGAGAAAAGTAAAAGTTTTTTAAACCTCAAACCCAAAAAAAGGAATATCTCAACGATCAACTCCTCGAAAGTTATATAACATTAATTGTCAGTTTTAATGTGCTCTACATTTTTTGTGTGGTAACTTTTTGTCCATTTCTTACGGTTTAGCAGTTATGCAAAATTTCGTAAAATTCATCCAGAATAAAGTAGTCTTCGGAGGCTATTCCCAGAAAATTGAAGATATACATATCATTTGTCACTTAAATATCTTTAGTATATGATCTTTTAATCAAAATCGTTAGTCATTTTTGAGAAAATCAAAATTTTCAAAAAAAATTTCATGTAAAGGGTAGTTGGGGGTGGGGGATTTTCTTGAAAATCTTCGTGTCGCATCCTTGGAAGATACCAAACTTAAATACCAACACGAACACTCACGGACCTTTTTCCAAAAATGCTTTTTTTTTTGTTTCAGGGGGGCCTAAAATATGTATTTCCGGTGAACTCTCGGTATCGAATTTTTGGGTGCATTAGCTACAATACCTTCTCTATACACTAAGTACATTGCACGTGTAGAGAACGTAAAAAAGTATTATTCTAACTACGTCATGCTAATCAAAATAAACATTAGCAGAAATGGCCTGATTACTTTGTTCCTTACAAGTAGTTCATAGCAAAGCCACCAGGCGTCTTGACCTTAAGCGAATAGCGCTGTATTCGCTTGCTGTCGAAATGCTTGAAATCTCAGGGTACACTACGTACTAAAATACAAATGGAGCTCTCTGGAGCTCGGGATATCTTGATACGAAAGTTGCCAGTTTAATTAAACACAAAAGTAATGACACAGATGCCTAATAGGATCTAATAACTTTAATGTTGTTAAATGCATTAGGTATCTACGTAATTACTTGTTTTAATATTTTCAATTAAATAGTGTAGATAAGATTAAACATAATCTTTAGAAACTTTGACATATATAGAAAGTAGGTATATGCACTAAATTAGTAACTGCATTCCTCTTATTAAGTAACAGGAAAGCGAATGGTAATACAATTGTGATGTTTAGAAGTTACTTTTCTTTACACCTGGCAGCGGTAAAGGTATAATGTCAAACATTTCATCAGCAATGTCCGTAGAACTGTCCCTGTCTGTTTCACTGTTTATTCTTACAGAAAGGATTAACCTTTCAACCTCTTGTTCCACCAATCCATATTTTCACAATAATCATCAGCGATAACTCTTAGTCTTCTCATTTGCCTTCTTCCAATCTCCAACTGTGATTGAACCGTATGCATCTAAAGTCATGTTCTTCAAAGTAATTTTTACTTTCTCTGCACGTACTATGTACATAGTATATAGGAAGGTATTGATTGCATTCCATCCAAAAGTTCGATACCGAAATTTCACCAGAAATAGACGTTTTAGGGTCCCCTGTATCGATAAAAGAAAATTATTATCTGAAAAAGGCCCGTGTGTGTACCTATGTGTGTGTCTGTGAATACGATAAGTTAAAAACGAAAAGTTGGTAAAATACTAAACTTGCTGTTTAAGTTTAGTATCTTCCACGGATGCGACACGAAGATTTTGAGAATAGTCCCCCCACCCCAAACTACTCTTTACATGGAAAAATTTCGAAAATTTTGATTTTCTCAAAAACGGCTCTAACGATTTTGATTAAAATGCCGTATATTACAGGTATTTTTATGTCAAACAATTTATGCCCTAAATTTTCTGAGAATAGCCGCTAAAGAACTCTATTCTGATTGAGTTTTGCTGAATTTATATAATAACTGGTAAACGGTAGGAGATACACAAAAACTTACTGCACAAAAAATGTAGATCACGTTAAAACACACAATTTATGTCATATACATATTTTTCGTTGAACTGGCCATTTCTGAGAAATTCCTTGTTATTTGTTTCTGATTAAAATACTACTTAATACTTTTCTCACACTCCGGCTCTGCATAGAAACGAATTTCAACCACATGGAAACCGACTTTTAAAATATTTGACTATCGTTTTAGCCTAGTGTCAACTCCTGCCCATACAAACAAAGAAACTTCAGTCACATAGCAACCAACTTTTGACCATCATTTTAACCTATAGTACTCCCTCGTTTCGCTTCTACTTACAAGGAAGCAAATTATAAGGTAATTTCTGCTAACTTTTTCTCGATTAGAATGAAGGAAATAAAAGCGTAAGGTTTTTAACAATAACAGAGATGTAGAGAAAGTTATGTGAGTGTAACACATCAGATTTGTTTTTAAAATCCTGAAATTTGGCTATTCTTACATAAAATTTACATTTAAAATCTCCTAGTAGACAGAAAAACATGGTACTAATATCTGCTAGATAACCTATAAATGCATTACCTGGAACACTACTGCTGTCCATGTTGATGGCGTCCGATGCCGACAGTTGCATCTAACAAATGGACGATAGAGTGTAATGACGTGCGTGTCAACAAGAGAATGGAGACGTCCTTAACCTTATATTCAACAAATTAGTTAGTGTCAGATCTGCTGGTGAAAACTGACTCGCTTTCGTAGATCATCATGTGACAGCATGAACCAATCCATTACAGTGACGGCTTTTTGGACTCCTCAGGAAACATGACGCGAGCTTCACAACTGAAAAAAGATATCAATGTTACATTCACATGACTTTCTCCACCAAACCTTCATGAAAAGATTCTTACAAGAGCTTGTTCTTCTAACAAATTTATATAATGCAGATAAACAACATTCTTCCTTACAGGAAGCACGTATAGGGGAATACAGTAGGCTTAGACGAAGGTCAAGTTTAAACAGCTGGTCGTTATAATGTTGGCTTTGAAATCCTGTGGTCTTTGCATGACCAGAGAAAGAAATCTGGCTTCCTATAAGCTGCTCTAAAAACGGCTTATAAAAGATTATTGCCCGCCTGGGTAGTGTGGTGGTAGCGTGTCTGCCTCACATTCAAACGGTCGTGAGTTCGAATCTCGCTAAGGGTGAGTTACTCGGATAAGGTTTTTCGGGGTTTTCCCTTATCCTGAGAAGACGAATGTCGAGTAACTTTAAGCTCCGTGGACCCCGAGAACATTTAAGCATAATTTCACCAACTTCATTCATCCTCCGATATGACCAAGTAGGTTAAAGGACGTTAAGCTTTAAAAAAAAAAAAATCTTTCTACGCAATGCTAATCGAGATAAACATTACAGAATATTCTTATAAGTAGAAGGGAACTAAAGGAATGCACTAGACTAAAGTGACAGTCAAATGTTTTAAAATCTATCGTTATGCGATTATCATTGTAAATGACTTCTTTGCTTGGCTAAGAGTAGAACAAAAGAAAAACGGATATTTCTATCTGAGAAAAGTATAAGTACTTCACAATTGACACCAATAACAAGGATTATCTCAGAAACGGTTTCCTCCACAACAAAAATGTAAAGGACATAAATTGCGTGTTTTAACGAGATCTGCATTTTTAGTGAAGTAAGTTTTTGTCTATCTCTTACGGTTTAGCAGTGACGCAAAATTCAGCAAAATGCATTCAGAATAAAGAAGTCTTTAGAGGCTATTCCCAGAAAATTCAAAAATAAAATTGATTTGGCATGTAAATATCTTTAGTATACGGTATTTCAATCAAAATCATTAGAGCTATATTTGTGTCAATCAAAATTTTCGAAACTTTTTCCATGCAAAGAGTAGTTTGGGGTGGGGAAATATTTTTGAAAATCTTCGTGTCGTATCCTTGGAAGATACTAACCTTATATACAAAGTTTGGTATTTTACCGATGAGTTCTTGTGTCCATAGACACACGAACACGAGGACACACACGGACCTTTTTCTAAAAATGCTTTTTTTTGGTTACGTCTATATAATCTCTGTATCAATTTTTAGGTGGAATGCAATACCTTCTATATACACTATGCACATAGCACGTGTGCAGAAAATAAAAACATATCAATGTTACATTCACATGATTTTTTCTACCCAAGTTTCATCAAAAGATTCTTACAAGAGCTTGTTCTTCTAACAACTTCATGTTAATCCAGATAAACAACATTCTTCCTTATAGGTACAGGAAGCAGGTAGAGGGGAATACAGTAGGCTTAGGCAAAGGTCGTTAAAGAGCTGGTCGTTATATGTTGGCTTTGAAATTCCAGGTATTTGCATTACCAGAGAAAAAATCTGGTGTGATCAATTCACATGACTATCTCTCTTTTACAAATTACTATTAAAAAGCCTATTCTTCTATCTACTTCATGCTAATCAAAATAAACGTTAGTAGAAATTGTCTTATTACTTGCTTTCCTGTAAGGGAACTAAAGAAATACATAGGCTAAAGCGATAGTCAAATCCTTTTAATGCTGGTTGTTATATGATTGAAGTGCTTTTGTATGGTCAGGAATTGACAAATTCCCGAATGAGAAAAACATAAGTATTTTAAAGCTAAAACCAATAACATAGAATATTCCAGAAACGGTCACATCTACAAAAAAAAATAAATTACATAAATTATGTTTTCAACGATATCTACATTTTTGCACACAGGATATTCGAAATATCAAGTCCAATTCTTAGGGTGACTTTCCTTGAAAAAAGTTAGTGTCGTACTAGCATGTGAAGTATCTAAGTGGCTGCAATAACATTTGTGCTGAAATCATTTCTGTAAACACTAATCATGGTTAGCAAGTATTAGAAAAAGAATTATATTGCAGAGTAGCTCTAAACATAAATAATAGCCGGCAGACGAGCATTTTATGTTTAAAGATCCCGAATTATTTAGGCACTATGTACATAGTGTATAGAGAATGTATTGCATTCCACCAAAAAATTCGATAGCGAGATTTCACCGGAAATATATGTTTTAGGGTCCCTTGTATCCAAAAAAGGTATTTTTAGAAAAAGGTCTGTGTGTGTCTGTGAACACGATAACTCAAAAACGAAAAGTCGGTAAAATACCAAACTTGGTATTTAAGTTTAGTATCTTCCAGGGATGCGACACGAAGAATTTTGAGAAAAATTCCTCCACCCCAAACTACCCTTTACATGGAACTTTTTTCGAAAATTTTGATTTTCTAAAAAATGGCTCGATTTTGATTAAAATATCGTATATTAAAGTTGTGTGCCTGACTAATAAAATGTATATCTTGAATTTTCTGGGAATAGCCTCTCAAGACTACTTTATTCTTCTTTATTTTTCATAAGCACTAAACCGTAAGCGATGGACAAAAACTTAACCCACAAAAAATGTAGAGCACGTTAAAACATACAATTTATGTTACATACATTTTTTTCGTGGAGTTGATCGTTTTTGAGATATTCCTTTTTCTTGGTTTCAGCTTTGAAAAACATACTTTTCTCATACAGGAATTTGTCAACTCCTGCCATACAAACAAAGGAATATCAGTCACATAACAACCAGCTTTTGGCTTTCAGTTTAACCTATGGTACTCCCTTATTTCCTTCTACTTACAATAAATCAAGAAATAAGACTATTTCTGCTAATTTTTCTGGATTAGCATTAAATAAATAAAAGATAAGCTTATTAACAATAATTTACAGAGATATAGAGAAAGTAATGTGAATGGAACACATCAGATTTTTCAAGTTATGAAAAAGTATATATTGCTATATCCACTCCAGGACTCAATTGTTATCAGAATTCCTGTGTGTTAAGAATGTTATCTAAGAAAAGAACAGCTGCTGCTGACTTTGTCGTCTGAGATAGAACTACTGATATAATGATTAACTGTAAACCTTATCACATCTGTATTAAATTGTCTAAAACACCTGCAGTCTTGTAGCAAACCATGTGGCACAAGCTTATTCGGATCTGTTGCTGCGTTATCTTCATATTTTACGGTAAGAAACTGATTTTACTTGTGGGAGAAACATTCTTTAGATATCTATGTGAACGTGGTGATCTAGATCAGTGAAGCCTTCTTAGGGGGTGCATATAATGTTTCCTGAATAATCACAAAATAACGAAAAGTTTTTCAACGAGAAAGATTTGAATTGCCCTACCAATATACCCAACAATGATACATACCAATGCGCTCGCTAATCATTCGTATTGTTTCAAGCACCTACAACAACAATAGTGTCTGAGAATGTATGTTAGTTAACTGTTGATCTACCGGCAGTTCAGTACTCAGTATATTTTCGTCACTGTTAGGTGTAGGTTCGTTTTCATTACTCAAAGTTTCACATCTCATTCTTTATATTTGTGAACTTGTGATAGTGGACTTCATTTTTAATTTTAGTTGTAAGATGGATAAATTCGTTATCAGAGAAAACTCAATGAAACAAGTGATAGTGGCGATAATGTTGAACCACCGCAAGTGAAAACTGCATATTCCACAACGGGACATTGGTGAGAATACTGTTGAATCTACGAGCCAGTCGAAAAACTCGAGAAAGTGAAATACAGATAGTCCATCTAAACAAAATTTCAAACGGATACACAGTTTCACAAAATCAACTAAGGTGGCACTGGAGATATCATTTGAGTTACCGTTGCTAGTTGCAAAAAAAAAAAATCACCTTATACAGCAGTTGGATCTCTTATTATTCCTGGTTCTTTGATTATAGCAAATAAAATGCTACTCAAAGATTCCGCTAAAGTAATCAAAACAATTCCAAATTCTGACAGAGTGTAGGGCGTAAAATGTGACACAAGATATTGTTGACTAAATAGAAAATATTCAAATAGACAACAAATTTGCAATTCAAATCGATGCGTCGGTGGGTGTTTCTGTGCAAGCGTGCGTGCGAGATCTGGTAGATTCATGGTAAGCCTAGGTAAGGTTGCTGTGTACCTACCCTGGTAAGAGCTTAATCACAGGAATGATGGGTGGCGCTTTGGTGGAGTTTCGGTTGTTCGTGTTAAGGAGGTAACGCTATTGATAGGCTCCTCAACGGTTGCTATTTTCAGAAGCAGCATCTTTTTCTCTGCTCCGCTTGTGTTTTCTAAGTTTAAATATGTATTTTTGTTGGAGTTGATTTTTGTTGACTACTCCCAAGGTTGGGAGGGAAGAGTACTTAGTTCAGCTTGTTTGCTGTTGGCTGGATTGAAGCCGTGTGGTGAGGAACCTAGTACTGCCTGTATCGGCGTTCTGTTGGTAAGTAGTTCCCCAGCGATCTGACAAATACGCTCTGTACTGGCGCAGAAATTTTGAGCCCAGCATCTAATTACTCCTCCACATATGGGAGGGCCGAATCTTCATGTAGTAGCCTCACTGGGAAACGTCCACATACAGAATAGATAGACCGGAGTCCTCTATTCTGTATCCGCTGTAAAAAGAGAAGCCAGATGTCAACTGCCATGTCCCATACTTCGCAGACGTAGATCATTACAAAGACAATGACGGTTTTAGCTTTAAGTAAACCGATATATAGCGGGGAATAGGTTGGCCACTGCTTCCCTAGCTCTGTTCGTCGCTCCTTGCTCGGTTCACGAAAAGTTAGGCCCTTATCAAGAGTGATGCCTTGGTATCGTATGGAATTTCCCCACTCTATCCTTTGGCCCAAATAGGCAAAGTTGGTTATCTGTGCTGCTGAGTGGGGGGGAGCGTTTTCTGGTAAACAGAACAGCGTGGTTTTTGCCCGGATTGACATACATCCGCCAGGATGGACGAGACGGAAGTATCTCTGTAGGGGGTTGAAGTCTGTCCGGTAGATAAGGGAGTTGGTATTGCTTTACTTCACTCCCAGAGACCTTATGCACGTCTAGGGCGTCTCTTGGTGCTGGTGTTGGAGCCTGCGTGGGTGTCACCTGGTGTACTGGGGAAGCTCCTGCCTTGCCGGTGTTCTGACTTTGGGGCGCTGGCTCATAGAATGTGCCTCTGGTTCTCCGTCCTCGGGGAGCAGGCCTGGTGATTTGTTGTGGCGCTGGAAGAGGAGGACGGGGAGTTTGGGGGCTGCTGCCCAAATGGAGTGGGTTTGGTGAGCTGTTTACCAATTTGGGGATTATTTCCTGGCAAATATCCTCCTCGATTTCCTTGGTAGATGTGTCCAACGGCAGGTCCTATATAGCACCTTTAAGGTCTCTGGTCTTTTCAAGACAGAAGGTAAAGTGGGGAATGTCCCTCCTGTCTAGCTCACTCAGAAGGCGCGCATAGTCCACCGGTCTCTTTGCCTGGAAAACATACGGGCTATTCCTCCGCGTCACCGAGCACTCTTGACAGAGGATTGGCATGACCACCCGAAGGAAGCCCACCACCCCCTGTAAGGAGTCCATAATGTTGGGAGGTATATAGCACCTCTTCTGTCCGCCTGTGGCGGAGCTGCTGGTCCCTTGGCTGCTCTGATGTGTGGGAGTCACTGGCTTCCCCCTTTTGCCCACTATTATGAAGTCGTCGCTGATCTCTGGAGGTTCAGTTTGACTGGCCTCAACCTGACCCATAATGGAGAAGTGGTAGCAGAAGACCGAAGATCGTAGATCACGGGTGTGCAGCGCACTCACAACTTGCCTATGATGTCACTCACGTATAGGCAGCAGTTGCACTTAGCGTGCCAAAACCGAAGACCGGACCCCGAGGTGCATCTTACCTAACCATGCGAATGGTGACTGTAGCCTTGTTCGGCTGCCCGCTGCTTGTGCTTCCGTTGATCTGGATGAACGTACTTGCAATACTTACAATAAATTGGAAGTACGCTCGTTCTTACTGGATAAGCCGTTTCACCTGAATTGCCCAATAGGTTCGCTTCGAGATGTGGCGGCCGACCAATCAGTAACTAAATGTGCCGCTGTTGGTGTCTGGAGGATGGAGTCTTCCTGGATGGAGTCGTGATGGATGCAGGCTACAGCTTATGACGCTAAAAAAAGCGCCGAAGGTTGCTATGCTATTGTAGAGCTCCTCGAAACACGTCCACTAGACAAAGGCTGACGAGGTACGTCTTGAGTGGGGGTGTGTCTATGATGCTGAGCTACTTATATGTGTTCGGTATGTGTTAATTAGGTCGACATTTAACATTGAAGATGTTTTAATTTCTCTACTACGTATGTACATACAATGTACATGTTAGGTAGTGTCAGACTCTAGGCTAGATACCGGGAGATCCGTCGTTCAAATCCGGCTATGGCATTGAAAATTTCAGTCTGACTCTACCTATCCTACATACGGGCTGTGTGAAAAAATAATTAAAATTATCATATTTGTCCATAATAGCTGGCTATACCATGAACCCTGGGACTTAAAGTACTTGCAACATTTTAACGCAATTGGGGTTGTCATCGCAAAATACTTTGAGATCTCCTTGTGGTTTACCGGGAAACATGCGAGTCAGTTGAGAAATTCAATGCTATGCCGGGAGTTGCCATGATAGCTCAGTTGTAGAGTAACCGGCTAGAGCTCAGGAGATCCGTGGTTCAAATCCCGGCTATGGTAGGTATTGAATTTTTCAGTCTGACTCTACCTATCCAACTTCTGTCCTACACACGGTTTCTGTGAGAAAACTATTAAAGTTTTCAGTGTACATAGTAGTTAGAAAGGGTAGGTTTTGTATTCCACCCAAAAATTTTATGTCAAGATTTCACCGGAAGTATGTTTTGAGGTCTTCTTCAATAAACGTTTTTTAGAAAAAAGGACCGTTTGTCTCTGTGTGCGTGGGTGTGTCTGTGGACAACATAGCTTAAAAACGAAATAACCGTTAAATACCAAACTTGGTGTTTTTGTATAGCATCCTCTAATGATGCGAAACGAAGATTTTCAGAAAAATTCCCCACCACTAACTACTACATGGAAATATTTTTGAAAATTTTATTTTCCTCAAAAATGGCTCTATCAATTTTGAATAAAACACTGCAAATTAAAAACATTTAGATCATAAATAAAGTCTATATTTTGACTTTTCTGGGAACAGCTACTGAAGAGCTCTTAATCTGAATGAGTTTTGCAGAATTTTGCCAAACGGTTAAACCGTAAGGAATAGACATTTTAATAAACAAATAATATAGATTTCGTTAAAACACAAAATTTATATCATATACGTTTTTCTTGCAGAGTTGGCCGTTTTCGAGATATTCCTTGTTATTGGTTTCAGTTTTAAACTACTTAACGGGACCATGCAAAGTGAACCGACCTCAATTATTTCACATAGCGACAAACCGTTAAAAAATTTGACTATCGCTTTAGCCTAAAGTATTCCCTTGAATGAAAAACATCAGATTTTGTCTGTACCTTACGGTTTCGTGGTTATATATGTTGTCCAAAAACTTTAGCTTTACTTTAAGAAAGCATGAAAGGACTTTTAGTCTGTCACATCAATAAGAATGAAACGGATTACTCAGGAAATAAAAATACTTCGGAGCGTTACATTCACATGATTTTCTCCATTCATTCTCAAAAAACTAATCTTAAAAAGCGGATTGTTCTGTCTAATTGTGGTTATTCCAGATAAAAATTACCATAAATTCTTTTATTGCATATTCAACACAAGACACAAAGGACTGTGTGAATACACAAGGCTAAAGCGCATGCCAAATATTTAAGGGCTGATCCCTATGTGATGACACTGGAATTCCGTTTCCTTTGCTTTGAAAAAGTGACAAATAAAACAATAACGACATTCCATTTGAGGAAAATATAAGAATTTTAAACCTGAAACCAATAACAAGAAATGTCGGAAAGGTTAGCTTCAATGTATTTGGCATAAATTGTGTGAATTACATTTTCAGTGTAGTAAGCTTTTGTTTATATCTTACGGCTCATCAGTTATACAAAAACTAATAATAATGAAGAGGATTTCAGAAGCTATTCTAAGAAAAGTGAAGGCATATATATTTTGTATGAAGCAATTGCTTTTTTTTTTACACATAGCCGTGTGAAGGACAGGAGTTGGATAGGTAGAGTCAGCAATGCCATAGCCGGGATTTTAACCACGGATGTCCCGATCTCTAGCCGGTTGCTCTGCTACTGAGCTACCATGGCAACATGCCGGCATAACATTGAATTTCTTAACTGACTCGCATGTAAACCACAAGGTGATCTCAAATTATTTTGAAAATGGCGACTTACAATGTTGTAAGTACTTCAGTCTGACTCTACCTATCCAACTCCTGTCCTTCACAAGGCTATGTGTAAAAAAACAATTATTCCATACAAATTTGGGCCTAAATTACTTGCAGCATTGTACTTCATATCAAAAACAGGGAATATCTTTAAAGTGGCAAATTACATATAGTGTGTGTTTTAACGAGATCTACAGTTTTTATCTAACTGTTACAGATACCAGTTATGCGAAAGTCGTTCAGAATTTACAGGAGTATTCCCAAGATATTCAGGGAAATCTTCGTGAGCATCTTTGAGTGATACTAAACGTTTGATATTCAACGGCTTTTTTGCTTTTGTGATTTGCTGCCCACAGACAAAGAGAGAGAGAGAGAGAGTGAGAGAAACAAAGACCCTAATTGTGTTCTAAAAATGCTATCTTATTTATTTATTTATTATTCAGGACTCCTCGAACATGAATTTCCGGAGAACTATCGGTATTTAATTTTTTAGTGGAATACAACACCTTCTCTATTTGCTATATACATTGTATATACGTGCTAGAGAAAGTAATTATTAAAAACTGTAAATAATTTGCCGTAAATATAAAATGAAGGGAGTAAATTTAAAGAAATAATGTTTAGAGAATATTTTTGTTTGATTAATACTGCATCATTGTAGAAAATACTCAAACAATATCTTTAGTTTATGCTTTATTAAGATCACAGTGTAATTTAGAAAAGTTAATATATGGGATATGCGTATTTGATATTTCTACACTGTTCTATCATGTTAAAATGCGCGTTAAGTAGTAAATGAATACATGATTGAGCATAGTTCAAGGTTATGTTTATTTTTTTCTATTTGTTTTAAGCTTAATGCCCTTTAACCTGCTTGTTCATATCGGACGACAAATGAAATTGGTGAAATGATGCCCAAATCATCTCGGGGTCCATGGAGGTTAAAGTTACTCGACATCGCCTTCTCACGATAAGGGAAAACCCCGAAAAAAAACCTTACCCGGGTAATTCACCCTAAGCGAGATTCGAACTCGCGACCTGTTGAATGTGAGGCACACGCTACTACCACACTAACCAGGCGGGTACTTATGTTTATCAATAATGACTATATTAGTGCCTATTTTGAATGTAATGTAATGCCTGTTTTCCTTTTCATTTTAAGCTTTTAGCGCCTATTACGCTGATTTCTAGTGACTACAGAGGTGTTTTCATGCACTGATTGCTTTTCTCTTTCTTTATTATATGCGTATAAAGACTTCGCGAGTTTTGTGGTGCACTCGTGGATTGTGACAAATGAATGTAAACACACTTTTATTTAAATGAACATTATTATTTCATTAATTCGCTACAGAAAATAAAAACACATTGAAAATAAGATAGATGCTGCCTATTTAGCTTTATTATAGATAAATAAAACCATCTAAGCAGTTTGAATAATTTGGTGGTACAAAAATAATTTTATTTACACTTCTACATTTGATTTGGTTCTACAAGTAGAAAACAAATCAAATTCAGCTAATGATCTGAGCCCGCAGGTGTTCAAAGTCAAACATAAGTTATCTTGTGTGGCAAATGTAACCTTGAATTTGTACAGTCATAAAGTTAGTCAATCGAAAGATTGAAGGTAAAGATAAGATTGCCATACGCTATCGATAAGCTGAAACATGTACCTCGAATTCATAAAGTATTTTCAGAAACAGGTCCATGATAACTCAAAAACGAAAAGTCAATAAAATACCAAACTTGGTATTTAAGTTTAGTATCTTCCAGGGATGCGATACAAAGTTTTTAGGAAAAATCCCCCCACACAAAACTACCTTTCACATGGAAAAGGTTTCGAAAATTTTGATTCCCTCAAAAATGGCTCTAACGATTTTGATTAAAATATCTTATATTTAAGATATTTATATGACAAATAAAATGTATATCTTAAACTTTCTGGGAATAGCCTCTGAAGACATGTTTATTCTGGATGAATTTTGCGGAAGTTTGCACAACTGGCAAACCGTAAGAGATAGACAAAACTTTACCCCACATAAAATGTAGAGCTCGCTAAAATACAAAAGTTATGTTATATACATTTTCTCGTGGAGTTGATCATTTTTTAGATATTCCTTGTTATTAGTTTCAACTTTAAAATACTTAAAATTTTCTCATACAGAATTTGACACATCCTGTCCATGCAAAGGTACTTCAATCACATAGCAATAAGATTTTAAAAGATTGGACCACCGATCTAGCTCAGTGTAATCCCTTGTTTCCCTTCTACTTACGAGGAAGCAGGTAATAAGAATCTTACTGCCAATTTTTCTTGACTGGCATTAAGTAAATAGAAGGGTAAGCGCTTTAACAATAATTTGTTGCAAGGATGTAGAGAAAGTCACATGAAGGAAACACGTCAGATTTTTTGAAGTATGACCCTCCTGCAAAATACGAAACTTTGGTGATATACAAAAAAATCTGATGTGCTACACCCACATGACTTTCTCTAGCTGTTCTACAAACTTCTTACATAAGATAATTCTTCTTTCTGCAACTTGCTAATCGAGCTACTCATTAGCACAATGTTCTTATTACCTAGTTCCTTATAAGTAGGAAGAAAATAAGGGAATACATTAGGCTAAACTAATAGTCAAATGTTTTATAAGCTGTTGTTACGCGATTGTCATTACAAATCGCTCCTTTTCTTGGCCAGGAGTAGAACAAAAGAAAAACGGACACTCCCGTCTGAGAAAAGTATAAGTACTTCACAACTGAAACTAATAACAATGAGTACCTCGAAAACGGTAAGCTCCACGAGAAAAGTGTATATGACATAACTTGTGTATTTCAAAACACCCTACATTTTTTTTTTTATATAGTAAGTTTTTCTCTATCTCTTACGGTTTACTAGTTATGCCAAATTAAGCAAAATTCATCCAGAATAAACAGGTCTTCAGAAGCTATTCCTAGAAAATTCATGATATACATTTTATTTGTCAGGTAAATGTATCTAATTTACAATATTTTAATCAAAGTCGCTAGAGCCATTTTTAAGAAAATCAAAATTTCCGAAAAAAGTTCCATGTAAAGGGTAGTTTGGGGTGGGGGTATTTTTCTCAAAATCTTCGTGTCGCATCCCTGAAAGATACTAAACTTAAATACGAAGTTTGGTATTTTAGCTACTATTCGTTTTTGAGTATTCGTGTTCACAGGCACATGGACACACACACGAACCTTTTTCTGAAAATGCTTTTTATGGATACAGGAGATCCTAAAACATGTATTTCCGGTGAAATCTCGGTATCGAATTTTTGGGTGGAATGCAATACTTCTCTATCCCTATGCACATTGTACATACGGGGCTAGAGAAAGTAAAAAGCCTGATGCGTAATATTAGACGATTTTCTCTACTTAGTACACCTTTTTACTTTCTCTTGCCTCGTATGTACAATGTGCATAGGGATAGAGAAGTATTGCATTCCACCCAAAAATTCGATGTCGAGATTTCAGCGGAAATACATGTTTTCGGACCCACTAAATCCAAAAAAAGCATTTCCAGAAAAAGGTCCGTGTGTGTGTGTGTGTGTATGTCCGTGTGTGTGTGTGTCTGTGAACACGATAACTCAAAAACGAAAAGTAGCTAAAATACCAAACTTGGTATTTAAGTTCAATATCTTCCAGGGATGCGACACGAAGATTTTGAGAAAAATCCCCCCAACCCAAACTACCATACACAAGGAACTTTTTTTCGAAAATTTTGTTTTTCTTAAAAATGGCCCTAACGATTTGGATTAAAATATCGTATATTAAAGATATTTACCTGACAAATAAAATGTATATCTTGAATTTTCTGGGAATAGCTTCTGAAGACCTGTTTATTCTGGATGAATTTTGCTTAATTTGGCATAACTGATAAACCATAAGAGATAGACAAAAATTTACTATAAAAAATGTAGGCCTTGTTAAAATACACAATTTACGTCATATGCCTTTTTTTCGTGGAGCTTGCCGTTTTCAAGGTATTCATTGTTATTAGTTTCAGTTGTGAAGTACTTATACTTTTCTCAGAACGGGAGTGTCCGTTTTTCTTTTGTTCTACTCCTAGCCAAGAAAAGAAGCGATTTGTAATGACAATTGCATAACGACAGCTTTTAAAACATTTGACTATCGATTTAGCCTAGTGTATTCCCTTATTTTCTTCCTACTTATAAGGAACTGAGTAATAAGAACATTGTGCTGAATACCTCGATTAACAAGGTGCAGAAAGAAGAATAATCTTATGTAAAAAGTTTGTAGAACGGTTAGAGAAAGTCATGTGAGTGTAACACATCAGATTTTTTTTACTACTAGTGTAGTACGTAGGAGATGTATTGCATTCCACCCACAAATGTTATACCGATATTTCATAGGAAATACACCTGTTAAGACACCTAAATGTATAAATAATAAAACAAAAGATAAAACATCTGATGTGTTCCATTCACATAACTTTCTCTACAACTCTGTAACAAATTATTGTTAAAAAACTTTTGCTTCTATCTACTTCAGGCTAATCGAGATAAATTTTAGCAAAATGCTTTCTATTAAGTAGAAGGGAAATAATGAAATACACTAGGTTAAAACGATAGTCAAATATTCTAAAAACTGGTTGCCATGCGGATGAAATACAGTTCTTTGAATTGCCAGTTGTTTACAAATTCCTGTTTGTAAAAAGTTTAAATATTTTAAAACTGAAACCAATAAAAAGTAATAACTCAAAAATAGTCAACTCCACGAAAAGAAAATTGTGTGTTTAAACGAGATATTCATTTTTTGATCAGTAAGTTTTTGTCTATCCCTTACGGTTTACCAGTTGTACAACATTTAGCAAAATTCATTCAAAATAAAAAGCTTTTAAGAGGGCATTCCCAGAAAATTCTTTTCACGATCTTCAATTTTTTTTATAGAAAATTAGTTAATATTATTACAATAAAGGAAATTCTAACTTTATTACTTAACCAAACCTTTAAAAGAAAAATGTTAAGTCCAAATAAAAAAATAAAAAATTGAAAGATAAAGGTAAAAATCTCCTAAAAAAGCATAAACTTTATTTATGGAGCTTAAATCCATTGCACTAATCTGCCATATTAGAATTACTTAGTAATTCATTAATATTAATGTGGCAATTTTTTGAATTAAAAAAATATAAAATAAAATATTATTATCATAAAATGTTATACATTTTATTTTTCAGGTAATATCCTTAATATACGATATTTTAATCTAGATCGTTAGAGCCAGTTTTGAGAAAATAAAATTTTTCGAAAAAAAAATTCCATATAAAGGCTAGTTTTGGGAGAGGGGATTTTCGTCAAAATCTTCGTGTCACATTCCTGGAAGATACTAAAATTAAATACCAAGTTTGATATTACCGACTTTTCATTTTTGAGGTATGGTGTTCACCGACACACAGACACTCATACGCGCGCGGACCTTTTTCTAATCCGGTGAAATCTCGGTTTCGAATTTTTGGGTACGTGTAGAGAAAGTAAAAGTAGACCAAACAAAATAATCTTAAATAAGTATTATGTAACTAAATAAGAACAGGTTGATGATCCAATTAAGTGTACAAAAAGCGTTAACTTGTTCCTAACTTTCGAGTATTCCTGTATAGGAAAAAGAAACACAAATATAGCTGCAAAGACCGGTAATACTTTCAGTACATACAAAACAACTTTCTCTGCGCTAGTTTAAAATGCAATTGGTTGCCTCTTTAATTTATTTTCTGGTACACAACCTCATTTAAATAACGCTATGAAGTACACAAAAATTTCCTCGCCTAAAGGAAACGCTGTCCATCAACCTCTTCCTGAACTGCTGTCCAAAAAGCGAACACGCCATTCCTAGGTCAGTGACGTCGAGAAATTCAGTTTTTTTCTTTATTATTCTGAGGTTTCCTGCAAAAACCTCATTGCTGTTATCCTTTTGCTTATTATTTTATTATTATCTTTCTTCATGTTCTATAATTAGCGTCAGGTTTACAAAGTACTTTTTACTTTCTCTAGCCCGCAACCACAATGTATATAGTGGATAGAGAAGGTATTGTATTCACCCAAAAATTCGATACCGAGATTTCACCGGAAGTACACGTTTTAGGGTCCCCTGTAACCAAAACAAAGTATTTTCAGAAAAAGGTCCTTTTATGTGTGTGTGAAAAGTCAAGCACCAACTTGGTATTCAAGTTCATTATCTTCTAAGGATGCGACACAAAGATTTTCAGGAAAATTCATCCTCTGCAAACAAACCAGTAAATAAAAGATTTTTCGAAATTGTTGATTTTTCAAAAATAGCTTAAATAAATTTGAATAAAAGGCTGTATATTAAACACTTTATATTACAAATAAAAGTCTAGCTTGAATTCTCTGAAAAGAGTTTCTAAAACCCTGTTCATTCTGGACGACTTTTGCATGACTGGTAAACGTTAGATAACTTTCTTGGGAGGGAGTTAACCATTTTCGAGATAATCCTTGATTTTGTTTTAAAATTTCCAATGCTTATTCTTTTCTCAAACGGGAAGTCATCATTCGTTTTTCTTTCTTTTTTCATCGTGGTGATGCAAATACAATGCATTTCTAGGTTGTCACATAGGAACCAGTTTTAAAAGATTTTTGTATTGCTTTAGCCTTGTGTATTGCCTTAATTTCTTTGAACCTATGCGAAAATATTAGCTATGCCTTTCTGCTAGTGTTTAGCGAGACAGAAAAATAAGCTTCAGTAAGAATAGAATGTGGGAATAGCTAGAAAAAGTCATGTGAATATTAACACCTAAAGGGAAAATTGGTAATATTTAGTGTTATTTATAGACGTTCTTTAACTGATATGGTTTCAGCGTGTCTTTCTATTTTGGGAGTGAAATATCGCTTAAATTTGCTCAGAAGCCTCTTTATCAGGCTTGAAGTTCTTTTACGTGACCTAAATCTAAGAAGGGGGACCATCGTCTTTACTTGTCTACCTAAGGAAGCCATGTTAGTTATTTTTACACCCGAAAATGTCCATCACCCTCCACCGAGTTTGATTTTTTTTTTATTTAAAAAAATATAGTTCTGGAGGCTTGTCAGGGCTCCGGCGCTGTATTCCTTTTTTCCAGTTTCCTACATTTCCTTAGTTAATCTATTAACGTATAACGTTTTCCTTTTATATGTACATACACAGACATATACACATTAGCGAGCGCGTCTACGCGGATCGGCGAATTCGTAAACCACCGGCTAGCAACGGAGGATGACCGCTAGAGAAGGTATTGTATTCCACGCAAAAATTCCATGTCGAGATTCCACCTGAAATATATGTTTTAAGGTCCCCTGAGCCAGACAAAAGCATTTTTACTTTGTTTAGCACGTTTGTACAATGTACATAGTACACAGAAAAGGTATTGTATTCCATCCCAAAATTCAATACCGAGATTTCACCGGAAATATATGTTTTGAGACCCCTGAATTAAAAAAAAAAGATTTTTTTAGAAACATATCCGTGTGTGTGTGCCAGTAATTCTGCTTATGTTCATCTTGATTAGCATGATGTAGATATCAGTTTAATGTATTGAATAAAAGGCTTGAAAACATCATTTGAATGGAACACATTAGAGTTTTTCCCCTTTTACTTACGAGGAACCAAGTATTAAGGCCAATTTTTAATAAAGTTTATCTCAATTATCATGAAGTAGATAGAAGAATAACCTTTTCAACAATAATTCTCTATAGAGAAATGTAGAAAATGTCATGTGAGTGGAACACATAAGATTTTTTCAAAACGGGAAGTCATTGCTAGCAAGCAAAGAGAACCGAATTTCAAATGCTTCACATAGCGACCGGCATTTATAAGATTTGACTATCGCTTTAGTGTGCGCGTTTCCGTATTTTCCTTCTTCTTACAAAGAAGCAAGTAATAATACAGTTTCTGCTAATATTTATCTTAATTAGGAAATGGAAATGTTTTATTTATGGGGTCTCTTAAAATGCTGTGGTTCACAGTGTCCATTCTAGTTTGGGCGTGAAATATCGCTTAATTTTGCCCAGAGGTCTCTTTATCAGGCTTGGGCTTCTTTTACGTGCCGCAAATCCGAAGGAAGCCATGCTAAAGGTTTTTATGCCCGAAAAATTCCATCGTCCTCCTCCGGGTTTGAACGTGCTATCTTCATTATATAAAGTTTGCCTGGTAACCATTACACCACAGCAGACGATAATTTTATATTACATCAACTCTTTCATATGACAGTTTTTCAACTCCTGGCCATGCATAGAAACGGATTTCAACCACATGACATTCAGATTTTAAAAAAATTGAGTGTCGCTTTAGCCTAGTGTATTCCCTTATTTTCTTTCTACTTGCAAAGAAGTAAATAATTAAGACAATTTCTGTTTATGTATATCTCGATTATCATAAAGTAAATAACAGAATAAGCTGTTTAACAATAATTTGTTACAGCGATGCAGAGAAATTCAGGTAAATGGATCATATCTTAGAGTGACTTTCATTCTTTTTTAATTCAGCGAGTCTCATAAAGTATATTTGTGGTGAAATATTGGTATCGAATATTTGGGTAGAATGCAATACTTTCTGTGCTTAATATGCAGTGTGTTCCCGAATCGCCAATCACTGCTGAAGTTATACCCATTTTATAATCTTGGCGCGCCGGTCATGTCACAAGGGTTTAAGGGTTTAAGTAAAACGTACTTAATTTTTACTTTCTCTACACTTACTATGTACATAGTGTTAGAGAAGGTATTACATTCCACCCAAAAATTCGATACCGAGATTTCATCGGAAATAACTGTTTTTGGACCTCCTAAATCCAAAACAAACAAAAAAATGGTCCGTGTGTGTGTGTGTGTGTGTGAGTGTCTGTGGACAGCATAGCTCTAAAACGAAAAGACCGTTGAATATCAGTATTTAAGCTTGGTATCTTCCAAGGATGCGACACGAAGATTTTCAAGAATATCCCCCATCCCAAGTACCCTTTATATGGAACTTTTTTCGAAAATTTTGATTTTTCAAAAATGGCTCAAAGAGTTTTGTTTAAAATATCGTATATTAAATATATCTACCTGAAAAATGAATTTTATGGGAATAATCTCTGAAGACTGCTTTATTCTGGATGAATTTTATGGAATTTTGCACAACTGCTAAACCGTAAGAAACGGACAAAAAGTTACCACACAAAAAAAAAATGTAGAGCACGTTAAAACACACAATTTATATGCTATACATTTTTTTTGTGGAATTGGTCATTTTTTTTAGATATTCCTTGTTATTGGTTTCAGCTTTAAAAAGGTATACTTTTCTCATACAGGAATTTGTCAAGCTCTGTCCAAACAAAGGAACTTCAGTCACATAGCAACCAGCTTTTGACAATCGTTTTAACCTATGGTACTCCCTTACTTTCCTCTTACGGTTTAGCAGTTATGCAAAATTCCACAAAATTCGTCCAGAATAAAGTAGTCTTCAGAGGCTATTCCCAGGAAATTCAAGATATACATTTTATTTGTCAGCTAAATATCTTTTATATATGATATTTTAATCAAAATCATTAGTCATTTTTAAGGAAATCAAAATTTTCAAAAACGTTCCATGTAAAGGGTAGTTTGGAGTGGGAGGATTTATCTCAAAATGTGCGTGTAGCATCCCTGGAAGATACTAAACTTAAATACCAAGTTTGCTATTTTACCGACTTTTCGTTTTGGAGTTATCGTGTTCACAGTCACACGAACACACACACACACACACACACACGAACCTTTTTGTGAAAATGCTTTTTATGTATACAGGGGATCCTAAAATACATATTTCCGGTGACATCTCGGTATCGAATTTTTGGGAAATGTAAATGGCGTGTTATTTATGGCGTTTTAGAGCTATGCTGTCCACAGACACACAGACACACACACACACGCACCTTTTTTTTTTTTTTTGGATTTAGGGGGACCAAAACAGTTATTTCCGGTGAAATCTCGGTATCGAATTTTTGGGTGGAATGTAATGCCTTCTCTATACACTATGTACATAGTACGTGTAGAGAAAGTAAAAACAAACAGACCGTTAAATACCCAACTTGGTATTAAAGTTTGCTATCTTCCAAGGATACGACACAAAGATTTTCAGGAAAATCCCCCTACCCCCAACTATCCCTTATATAGAAAAAGTTTGAAAATTTTTATTTTCTCGAAAATGGCTGTAAGCGTTTTGTTAAAATCTCTTATATTTAAGATATTTACGTAGCAAGAAAAATGTATAAAATTTATATCTTCAATTTTCTAGAAATAGCCTCTAAAGACGTGAATTTTGAGGAAGTTTGCATAACTGGTACACCGTGAGAGGCAGAATAAAATGTACCGAATACAAAACGTAGAGTTCATTAAAACACACTGTTTATGTTATATACATTTTTATTTAGTGAAGTTGACTGTTTCTGAGATAATCCTTGTTATTAGTTTCAGCTTTAAAATATTTATACTTTCCTCAATCGTAAATTTGTCAACTCCTGTCCATACAAACAAAGGTACTTCAATCACATAGCAACCGGCGTTTAAAAGATTTGATTATCGACTTAGCTTATGGTACTCCCTAATTTCTCTTCTACTTAAAAGGAAGCAATCAATAAGGCCCTTTCTGCTACTTTTTTCTCTATTAGCAGCATTTTTTAGAAAAAGGCCCGTGTGTGTGTGTGTGTGTGTGTGTGTGTGTGTGTGTGTGTGTGTTTTGTGAAGAGCATGAACTCGAAAATGAAAAGACCGTTAAATGCCATACTTTGTATTTAGGTTTAGTATCTTCCAAGAATGTGACACGAAGATTTTTAAGGAAATCCTCCGCCACAAATTACCGATTACATGGAAAAATTTCGAGAAATTTGATTTTCTCAAAAATGGCGCTAACGATTTTGGTTAAAATACGGTATGTTAAAGATATTTACATCCAAAATATAATGTATATCTTGAATTTTCTGGGAATAGCTCCAAAGTGTGTGTGTGTGTGTGTGTGTGTGTGTGTGTGTGTGCGTGTGTGTTTGACAGCAGAGCTCAAAAGCGAAAATTGGTATTTAGGTTTAGTATCTTCCAAGGATGTGACACGAAGATTTTCAAGAAAATATGCCTTTACATGAAAAAAGTTTGATTTTCTCAAATATGTCTAACGATTTTGATTAAAACACATGTTAAAAATACTTACATCCCAAATATAATGTATACCTTGAATATCCTGGGAATAGCCTCCAAAGTCCTCTATATTATGGTTTATTTTTATTGAATTTTGCATAACTGGTAAACCATAAGAGATAGACATAAACTTACTACACAAAAAGTGTAGATCTGGTCAAAACACACAATTTATGTTCTTTACGTTTTTGTTGTGGAGGTAACCGTTTCCGAAATATTCCTTGTTATTTTTTTTAGTTGTGAAGTACTTATATGTCCATTTCTCAGACAGGAGGTTCCGTTCTACTCCTGGCCAAGCAAAAGAAGCGATTTGCAATGACAGTCGCATAACGATAGCTTTTAAAACATTTGACTATCCTTTAACCTAGTGCATTCCTTTAGTTCTCTTCTGTTTATAAGGCACTAAGTAATAAAAACATCCTGCTGATATTTATCTCGATTAGCACTGTGTAGAAAGGAGACTAATCTTTTGTAAGAAGTTTGTAGAGCAGCTAGAGAAAGTCATGTGAATGTAACACATCAGATTTTTTTTTATTACATCTTCATTTCCTTATTGTTGAATGATACCCTGGTGCGAGAGAACCGGAAACATATTCATCTATTCCATTAGCAAAGCTTGTGATTTTATATTGTTGTAAATACAAATGTTAAATTGGTTGGTGATTCTAATTATGAAATTAATTAATCTGAATTGAGAGAAAAATTAATGTTATCATATTTGTGTAAATAACTATTATATCTAGCTTACAAAGCCATAAACTGGCAGCTGTGATTTATTGTTTATATATCTTGTATACATATATAACTCTGCCACCGGGTGATACCCACTTGCAGAGAAATAAATAAATACATACATACAATATTTCAAAATGCTAAGAACGTTTTACAACTTGCTTCAAAGATAACTTATCTTTCTTTCTTTCCCTCCCGATAGAATATATATGTGATATGATATGGCTAGCTTTCGAAAAAAGCCGATGCTACCTTGTGTAATATATGCTTCAGCCATATCATTAATAAACAGAGCTAGGAAGTTCGTACCGATTTCCTTATGCAGAGTAAGAACGACCAGGTTTGGCAATACCATGCGGCGCTACTTGTGCGAACAAAGGTCAACGTAGAGTGCAACCCATTACTTCAAAAAAGCTATCACTGTATAAAACAGAACCACGTCGGTAGGAAGGAAGGCGTTCGAATAACATCCTTTTCTGCTCAAATGTGAGCAAAATTAATTTGTTTTACAACCATAGTAAGTTTTCTAGCAGTGCACGTATGCATGTCTTATTCAGAAACCGATGACAGTTCTAGTAAACAAACTGTCTAGTAACAGAACAGCTTCACAAAAACATATTATTGATTGCAAATTTGTTCAGAAAGTTACCCACAACTATCACACTGTTATAGTCCAGAGGTATGGAGCTGAACTGAATCTGTGCATGTAGAAGAGCTGTCATGACGGATCTACCGATCCACGAGCATCCTTCCTGAAATAAATATGAAAATGAAAAGTGCAATTAAAAGGAATGTAGGGTTCAGTGTGATGTATCGCATACGTTGCACTTTTAGATCCCAACAAATGCTATTTGCTTGGTGATACTGATACTTCTTGCAAAGTGGAACGAACTTTTTCGCATTACAAATCTTGTTTGTCGGAACGTAGAATGAGGTTTTCATTTGAAAGGCTTCATAAGTACATATTGTTTTCATTAATACGGCTGCAGATGAGTAAAGATATAGTTTAATTCCTGCTATCGTTTTTACCTGGTAAGAGTCTGAAGATGTTTAAGAAATTAATTTTATTATTTGGATATTATTTTACATTCGATCAGTAAACATTAAAATTCGTGTTATAATTGTTTGAGTGTTTTTGTAATGTATACATGCAAAGGAGGAAATCAGTCGGAGTCAGCCTTATATATGTAACAATTTCTATGTTATACATAATGATCTGCTTTTACAATGTTTCATAAGTCATTTTTGTTCTCTGGAAACAGTACCGTTTAATTGACAACATGTTTGTTTACCTCTCTTCTTGCGTTTTTATCAATGACTTGTTTTGCTGCAGCGAGATGGTCGGTCGCAACTTGTATACGGAACGGCGAACTTCCCAATTCTGTTAATGAAGTATGCTTATTGGAGACTTACAAAATGACACATTATAACGATGTTGTTACAACTGTTTACAGTCGAGTGCACTTGTTAACAATAATTTTTAACTGCTGGTGTTACGCTTCTTGTATCACGCCAAGAAACTCCCCACTCACTGCCCGATTGCAGTTCAAGGACAGAATCATTCTTCTGCATTGTCACAACCAAAGTTGGACATCAGGGAGGCGTAACTAGGGAACAGGTGGTAGAGCACTCAAAACTTGGTTTGAAGTAATGATTATATTTTGTAGGAAGTAATAAACATAAAAGGGGCTAGTGTATTTGCTGAAAGAAGAAATGTCTAACTGTACCTTGGCAAAGCAGCGGTCGTGGTGTAACTTGATCTTGCAGAAGTTTGGGTCCGGATCCTGGAAGCAGCAGCGCAGCCCGAACGTAAACTTGTTAAACAATACTTAACGACGAGCAAGAATTGAGAGAGAGAGAGCCCCAAAGGGGCTCACCCGTTTGCTTATATAGCATCGTGAGCTCCTATAGGGGTATCGCTATTAACAAGGCGGAAACATACCAAATATGGTGCGGAACCGCCCTAAGTGACCTTTCTGCAGGATTATTCTAGACGCTTCTAAAAGGAAGCTTGACCTAATGGAAAAGCCATAAGACATGACACTCCTTTGAACATCCTGTTGATTGCACAACATCGCGAAACTGCTGCATTACAATAAAAAGTGAATTCTAAATTAAATGCAAATTAATATAAGAATGATGAATAAAATAATTCTGCCAATTAAAATAAGTTAATTAAAGCTCTTGCCATTGTACAGGTGACAGTATTACAGTCGTATAACCTGCAAGCGGGAGCGAGATTCGAGCTTGGAAGCTCTTTGTTAGAAACCCGCCGGTGGTGGTGGCGGTGGCGGTGGCGGTGGCGGGAGTGGCAGCAGTAGTAGTAGTTGTTATTATTAGTATTGTTATTTATTATTATTATTATTATTATTATAATTATTATTTAGTATTATTATTTATTATTATTATTAGGGGTAGGGCTAGTGGTATTATTATTATTATTATTATTATTATTATTATTATTATTATTATTATTATTATTATTATTATTAGTAGTAGTAGTAGTAGTAGTAGTAGTAGTAGTAGTTGTAGTAGTAATAGTAATAGTAGTAGTTGTGGTATTACTGTTATTATTATTATTATTATTATTATTATTATTATTGTTATTATAGTGTAGGCATTATGAATGTTAAGTATTTATTCTGGATTATAAGCATTATACTTGAATACGAATACAATTAATAATAAATAAATACAGTATGTCTTTTAGTCGAAGTAACCATCAAAGCCAAATACAAGCTAACACGCGCCGTGGCCGAGTTGTTCTTTTTGGGAAACAGTTTAATCTGCTTCTGTTGCAACCACGAAACAGTTTCCTGCAACAGAAATTCCCTAATTCGCCGCATTGATCAGTTGCAAAACTGCTGCAGACATGTTGTGTACCACCAAATACTATTGAGATAAATGTAGTTCTTGGATAAAATCACAATGCACCAAATGCAACCACTCACTAGGTACACTGAAGAGGAAATTATCAAATTGCGGAAGCAAAGCATTGTTGCGCGTTAATGAGAGGGAATGAGTTTGATTAGTACATAACATTGGAATTTCGCGGATAACATCAGGTCGCGCGCTACAAGGTATAAAGGTAAACTTTGGAAGCAATGACAAAATATTTACGCTAATGGAACACAACCACCGCAGCGTAGTAACTGTAGCAAAAGTGAAGTCACCATTCAAATGCAATCGTAAGCGCAGCGCAAGAAGTTGGCACCAGTGGCAGGCGCCCTCCCTACAACAATTTCAGACAATAATTTCTGTATTATATTATTAGGTAAAATGCTATAATCTATAACGAATTTTGTATAAATTTAAACCTACTTTGCACACTGGACAGTTGTAGTGAAGATGACTTTCGGACACAAGCGATTTTGTGGTCATCCTATGCGCACGCGCAGAAGAATTCAATGCTTTCAGATGCAGTTAATTTGAAAGTGCGGGTTTCAAGGGGCCGAGCGGAGAAGGTTCTCTTAGGACACGAAAGCCTGTGTGGTCATTTGCTGCGCATGCGCAAAGAGAAAATAAGAACCAACAATAAGCAAAAGTTAAAGTTTGAGTTAAATCCCTGACAAAAATATTTAACCAAAGATATTTTCACGGGTAAGAGTAAATAATAAGAAACATCTCTTAAGTTTGAATGTTTTCTTATTTGAAAACAAAGTTGATCTACAAACCTCCCGAACGAAACATACAAAAATAACCTTATGTGGTAAAAATGTACAATGTTGGTACTTGGTATTCTCTCCTCCCTGCCAAGCAGACGACAAGGTACGCTGGCGCGCTAACGCTCAAGGCGTACAAGCAGTGTGTTGTGTAACTATCCCAAGTTTACTAGGAAAAAGATTCGTGATACATTTGAAGCTTCACTTGAAAACAGGAAAACAACCAATAGTTAAAATGGACTGAACAAAGAGTAAAATGGACCTTACTTGCGAGAGGTGATTAGAGCCTAGTGTTTTGAGAATGAGTGCTGAGTAAGAGTAAACTGATAAGTGTGAAAAAGTGCCTTGTATGTATTTCACGTGTAATGAAACATTATCGGAATGCGCTGGAAAATAATTTGGTGAAATTAGCTGCAGAATGATATGCCGATTTATCAGTTGCTAGCGTTCAAAGAAACCGCAGTGTTAAAACTTGCCTTAAGAGGGATAATCCTATACACTGTTAGGCGATGGTTTGTAAAGCTTACAATTACTTATAAAGAAAACGCTTAAGGTATTAATATCACGATCGCGATCTACTTTACTTTAAGGGTAGTTTCTGTAATTTTCTGAGAGAAAAGCGAGCTTCGTTGGTGAAATGAAGCGTGAACGTTTTAATTGACATACATAAGCTATTAAAGTTGTGTAAGGTAGTATTGAAGACTGGAATCTTAAACTCAAGTGCATCAGCTGTTAATACGAGCTATACATCAATTTACAGGAGGATCACCTCTCTGATAATGTTGTTGACGTATGATAAACAGTGAAGGTGACGGTTCGTGTTCAAATTTCTCGGAACATGTCGCGTTCAGTTTCTGACTTAAATCAAACAGTTATGGAAGTATTTTTTCAAGCAAAGGATCGAAGGATGGACTTCATCTACAAACAGAAAGGTTAGTGCTAATGCAGAAATTAGCATTTCATATCTACTGATATCTTTTAGTATCCACTAATTTTAGTCTGTCGTCATCCTTGATTTAGGGCTAACATGCTAGCCTCTGGTTCTCAAGGTCGCGGGTTCAAACCCGGCTGATTTTTTTTTCAGGAGTAAAAATTCCTTCCTTCATAAGGGAAGTAAAGTCGTTGATACCATGTCGTAGATTTACGGCACGTAAAAAAAACCTCAATCCTGATAAAGAGGCCTCTGAGCATTATTAAGCGGTGTTTCGCGCCCAAAATAGAATGGGACGCTTAGAAGCGTAGCAGTTTAAAAAGTGTTCAATTTAGTTTTAATTTTAGTCAATCTTAAAATTGTGCTCTACCAGATAATTTGGCTACGAGCCGCCACTGAATGGCACGGGTTTCTAGATCCTCAAATTACATGCGAATATCTTCCAAGCGCTCCGCAAGTTACAAAATGAATGACAACCAACAATACCACGTAACAAATTTCACTCAATCTTTTACAAATAAATATGTTCTAAAATTACATACTAACAACTGACGCTCGCGGCAGTGACGTCACAATAATTGCTCATTCAAAATTATTAAAAATAGTACAAGCATAGAGACTTCAGAAAGTGATAAAACTACACATATAATGAACTAAGTATTATCTCTTCGATTTGTGAAAACCAAGAAATCTAGACATAAATGATAGTTACTCCAATGGATGAAGGATTCGCAAGGAGACTGTCATAACCTCTTGAGGGACGTTAGAGATGGCGCGGCACTGCACGGCCTAATAGAAGAGCATGCATGTACACCAGGCTCTATACAATCTTGCAGTGCAGTCGTTTGTTATTGAATTCATAGGTAATACATAGAGAAAAGAAGCAGAATTCCTCCTTTTTGCATCCAATACAAGGATAAAATTTGGAGTTTGCAAGCTCTTGCGTTCCGTCTTGGGAGTTTCTATGTGAATGCTTTCATTAAACAATGAGTCTGAACTCTTGCGCTTACGTCTACGCTTGCATTTCATTGTGAATGTAGCATTACTGTTATTGAATGAATGAATGAATGAATGAATAAGTGTATTTATTAACATAGCAATATCATACATAGAATTTCAACAGTCGCACGGGTCCACAGACCGTACGTGCTTTTGTAATACACATTACAAGCAATATTAAAACAACAACCACAATAAAGAATTAGAAGAGTAAACACGAAAATAAAAAGACAAGGGAAATACACAGTCAAAAGCAATATTAAACAACAATAAAATTAAGAGTGAATCCGAAAATAAAGATACAAAGATATTAAAATATAGCAATTTAAATTTACAGCACAGAGTACACCTTCATAAATGCACCCTCTTATAATAGATAATTACACTTAAAAGACATATCTACACATAATATATACAACCCTAGCACAACAGTGACCTAAGTATGACATAATATATATGTATGTAGAACATTGTAGTCACTTTTGTTTAGTTTATCTTATTCCCCCCCCCCTTCTCTATTTGCAGCCTCCTCAGATCTAAGCTGTCTTGCCTTAAGTATAAATTTACCTAGCCCGTCCATGTTTTCCGTGCCTGCCAGTAGAGTCCAACATGCTTCTATCCCTACATTCGCAGTGGTAAAAAATCGCGGCAAATATTTTTCCCGCCATTCCTCCGTACCCCTACATCTTGCCACGATGTGAGTCCACGACTCTTCCTCCTCGCAAATGGGACAGATTCTCGTACCATTCTCGTCAGAAATTTTCGTGCTCCTAGTCTAATCCACGCGAGCTCCTCTCTAATGAGTTTGGTACCTGTTTTGATGTATTGCTCCATACCCCACTCCGATTTCAGCCTAGACTGTACTTCTAATGACACCTTCTCTGTGCTTGCGCAATCATTTGCTGTCTGTCAATATCACAGAGACGTTTCTTAATTTTTCTCCAAATACTTCGCCTGTTTTCCTGCCCCGCCATCCAAATGTCTCCCATCCCAATGGTTTCCAACCCTTTCTTTAATTTTGATGCCCACGTCATATTACCTTCCATTCGCAACTGTTCACGGTAGCAGACTGCCCTAATTAGAGATTGGTTTCCGTGAACGATGCTCATCCAATATTTAACTGCTCTGATTTTGCACTCTATCGTTTCACTATGTGCCCCGAATTCCCTCATTATTCCGTAGTTTGCCGTACCCCTCCCTACACCCAGAATTCCTTTCAAAAATTGGGTGTTCACTTGATCCAGATTTCCTGTTTGTTCCCACCCCCATATTTCTCCTCCGTATGTCATCGTGGATCTAACTGTCGCTCCGTATACAGTTTCCATTAAGGTTATGGAGATATTCGGAATTCTGCAGCGTATCCGGAGAGCTTCCGCCGCTTTCACCCTTGCCTTGTGTTTCGCAATGTCAATGTGTTTTGTCCATTTTCCGTTCATTGTATATGTGAGTCCTAGGTACACAAAAGATTTAACATTGTCCAGTATCTGTCCTGCATATGTCCAAGTCTCCTCCCTGCTATAAACACAACCCTTTTTGAAAGTCATTGCCTTAGACTTATTCACATTAACTGTAAGTAGCCATTCATCGCAATAGTTCTTAAGTTTGTCCAGTCCTCGTTGCAATCCGTTTACTGTCGTAGAATTCGACTGTTATTGTTTCATTGGTTTGTTGCGGGGAAGCGATACATGAAAGAATAACACAATGCAAGCAATTTCTAGAAGTGTTTTATGAAACACTTTTAGATGTCAAACTGTTTCAAAATAGTTGTTGCGTTATTTTTATCGCATCACTACCGAGTGGTCAAGCCATTCGCCTCTCACCTATACGACTCGGGTTCGGTCCCAAGCGACCATATGTGATATTTGAAGTGGACAAAGCTGCGCAGGGGCGGGTTTTCTCCTCTTTCCCCCGCCATCACATTCCACCGGAGCTCCATGTATCATCAGTGTCATCGGCTGCTGTGTCATAGCAGTAAAAAGCGGGCGTTAAACACTCTCCAAAAAAATTTGTGATGTGTTCCAATCACATGATTTTCTCTACAGCTCTGCAACAAAGTATTGTTAAAAAGCTTATGCTTCTATTTACTTCAGGCTAATTGAGAAAAATTAGCAGAAATAGTCTTACTATTTGCTTCCTTGTAAGTAGAAGCGAAATAAGGGAGTACCATAGGTTAAAGTTATAGTCAAAAGCTGGTTGCTATGTGACTGAATTTCCTTTGTTTCTATGGACAAGAGTTGACAAATTCCTGTATAAGAAAAGTTTTTAAGGCTGAAACCAAATCAAGGAATATCTAAAAAACAATCAACTCCACGAAAAAAATACATGAGTAAATTCTAGTTTTATCATGGTCTATATTTCTTGTGTAGTACGTTTTTGTGAATCTCTTATGGTTTGCCAGTTATACAAAATTCAATAAAAATCAGCAGAATAAGGAGGTCTTTAGAGGCTATTCCCAGAAAATTCAAGATATATATATTATTGCATATAAATATCTTAAATATAAGAGATTTTAATCAAAATCGTTAGAGCCATTTTAGAGAAACTCAAAATTTTTTTAATTTTTTTCTATGTAAAGGGTAGTTTGGTTTGGGGGAATCTTCTTGAAAATGTTCGTGTCGCATCCTTAGAAGCTACCAAACTTAAATACCAAGTTTGGTCTATTCAATTTTGTGCTATGTAGTCCATAGACACACACACACACACACACGCACACACACTTACACACACGCACGCACACATACATTCGGACCTTTTTCCAAAAATGTTTTGGTTTTTTTGGATTCAGTGGGACCCAAAACAAGTATTTTCGGTGAAATCACGGTATCGAATTTTTAGGTGCAATACAATACCTTCTCTATACACTATGTACATAGTACGTGTAGAGAAAGTAAAAAAGAACACAAAGTACAATGCCTCGTATTCGGAGACACAGTGTTAACAATAGGAGGAAATTTGTAAATGAAAGAACTGAAACGGAAGCAAGTAATTCTACTTAATATAATAATACTACTGTAGAGGTCTATAACCATATACCCAAGGTCGTGGGTTCAAACCCGGCGGAGGACGATGGATTTTTTCGGGTGTAAAAATCCTTAGCATGGCTTCCTTCGGAAGGGAAGTAAAGCCGTTGGTCCCGTGTCGTAGATTTACGGCACGTAAAAGAACCTCAAGCCTGATAGAGAGGCCTCTGAGCAAAATTAAGCGGTCTTTCACGCCCAATATAGAATGGGACGCTGAGAACCACAGCAGTTAAAGAGCCTCCATAAATAACACGCCAGTTACATTTTTTTATAACCATTCCTCATATTGTCGTGTGAATGCCTATACGATTCCGGAACACCCTATAGATAAACACTACAGAAATTTAAAATGCAGTTTTGGAATTGGGGAGTATTTTTCCGCTCAAATCGCTACATTGAAGTTTTGGTTTGAATTCGTTACTCCCTTTACCCGCTAAGAGTAGGTGATAGAGGAAGTAAAAGTGCCAATCTTAAAAATAAAATTTCAAGAACCTCTCAAAGAGGATATAACACATATAACACAGTGATGTGGCTCATTCACATGACTTTCTCTGCATCTCTGCAGCAATTATTCTTAACAAGCTTATGCTTCTATTTACTTCATGCTAATCGAGAAAAAATTGGCTTATTACTGGCTTCCTTGTAAAAGTAGAAGCGAAATAAGGGAGTACCATAGGTTAAAGTGATAGTCAAAAGCTGGTTGCTATGTGATTGAAATTCCTGTTTTTAAAGCTGAAACCAATAAAAAGCAATATCTCAAAAACGATCAACTCCACGGAAAAAAAAAATGGATTCGACATAAAGTGTGTGTTTTATTGTGATTTACATTTTTGTGGAGTAATATTTGTCTATATCTTACGGTTTGCCAGCAATGCAAAATTCAATAACAATCATGAAGAACTAAGAGCTTTTCAGAGGCTATTCCTAGAAAATTCAAGATATACATTTTATTTGGTATGTAAATATCTAAATTATTACAGTCATTTTTTAGAAAATCAAAATTTTCGAAGTTTCTCTATGTGAAGGATAGTTTGGGGTGGGGACATTTTCTTGGAAGATACCAAACTTAAGTACCAAGTTTGGCATTTAACAGTCTTTTCTTTTTTGAGCTATCTATCCACAAACAAACACACACCCACACGCACACAAGCACCGTTTTCTAAAATGCGTTGTTGTTTTTTTAGTTTCAGAGGGACCCAAAACATGCATTTCCGGTGAAATCTCGGTATCGAATTTTTGGGTGGAATGAAATACCTTCTCTATACACTATGTACATAGTATGTGTAAAGAAAGTAAAAATGTTATTTTGCTGGACATATATCTAGTAATCTTTTGACACAATATCTATGTTGACAGCTCCCTCTGGTGCGATCACAGGATATTACACGGAGGATGACTGCAACTATGTGGCGAACGCAGTATGGAATAACGTCACCGTCTCTTGTGACTGTTTGCCTGACCATGTAATCAGCGGAGATCTTACAAGATGTCTTCCAGGTAATTCCCATGTGTTTGTATTAAAGGTAATTTACAACTTATTAACATCAGCAAATGTCTTGCTTTTGCAATGAAATTAAAATGCAATATTACATAAGTCATTAAAATATTTTTAATAATATTACAGAAGCCGCCGCTGGGTATGACACAAAATGTGAGGAAAATATCCAGTGTTCGGCAAGAATGGGACCAGGAGCTACTTGCGTTCAGCAACAATGCGTCTGTAAAGTCGGTTATCATTTCCTGCTTGGCGTCTGTCACAGAAGCGTAGGTAAGAACGTCGCTAAAGAAGGTTTAAAAACAGTTACAAACCTGTTGTGATGCTTACAAGGCTTTCTGTACCAATAATTATTAATTTGCATATTATAATACTTGTTTAATGTTTTTTACACAAGCTGTGTGTAGGACAACAGTTGGATTGGTAGAGTCAGACTGGAAAATTCAATGCCATACCCGGGATTTGTAACACGATCTCCCGGTCTCTAGCCGGTTGATCTACCACTGAGCTTTCATGGCGATATGCCGGCACAGCACTGATTTTCTCAACTGACTCGCATGTTTCCCGGTAATGGCGACTTACAATGCTGTAAGTCCCTTGATTCTCTGATTGAATCTCGGCTATTGCATTGCATTTTTCAGTCTGACTCTATCCAACTCCTGTCCTACATACGGCTTGTGTGAAAAAACAATTAAACCAATACCAATTAATCCAACAACATAATAGTTGGCTATCCTGGGACTTAAAGTACTTACAACATTCTAAGTCGCCATTGAGATTGTATCTAAAAATAATTGAGATCACCTTGTGGTTTACCGGGAGACATGCGAGTTAGTTGAGAAATTCAATGCTATGCCGGCACGTTGCCATGGTAGCTCATAGGTAGAGCAACCGGCTAGAGACCCGCAGATGGCATTGAATTTTTCAGTCTGACTCTACCTATCCAATTATAATACCTTTGTACAGTCAAAAGCCCCTCTCATATTCTGTTACAGCTAAGAGAAATCAACTTCAGAAAACGTTTGGGTCCTTCAATCAGTAGATTTTAAAAGATAGTTTTTCAGAACAACAAACCATCCTTAATATCATTGTTGTGCAATTTGTGGCATCACTTTAAATATTTTTAAAGAACACCATATATGGTTTTTATATATCCTCTCAAAGATTTTATTATTGTGTGTGTGTGATTGAAGAATCTGTCAATTCTTTTATACAAGAAACTTTACTACGTTAACCAAATAAAAAATTGAAGAAATTGACGTTGGACATATTGTATATTAAGGGTTCTCTTTCAAATATTTCTTTAGTTACAAAACACTTATGTAGAAAAATATATCAAGCAAGCAACTCTTCGTTGTTGAAGCTTTCTGTCACCTGCTTAGAAAGCAAAGCTGCAGTTCATTGTGAGAAATGACAGAAAGTTCTTGCCGATTTTTGTTTGTTTGCTTTTTAAATTTCATCTAAAGTGTGTGAATGTTTAAGAAGGTTCCCTTTTAACGTCCCCTAGAGATTAAACTAACTATAAAAATTCGGATGTACTCCATTCATGCGACTTTCTCTACATCTTTGTTAACAAAGTATTGTTCAAAAGCGTATGCTTCTTTTTACTTTGTGCTAATCGAGAAAAAATTAGAGAAATAGTATTTTTAGTTGCTTCCTTGTAAGTAGAAGGGAAATAAGGGAGTAACATAGGCTAAAGTATTACTCAAAAACTGGTTGATATGTGACCGAAGGTCCCTTGTTTGCATGGACAGTAATTGACAAATTCCCGTATGAGAAAAGTATAAGTTTTTAAAGCTGAAGCCAGTAACAAGGAATATCTCAAAAAACGATCCACTCTACGAAAATATTGTATATAACATAAATTGTGTTGTTTAACGAACTCTACATTTTCTGTCAAATAAGGTTTTGTCTATCTCTTACGGTTTGCCAGTTATGCCAAATTCCGTAAAATTCATCCAGAATAAAGTAATCCTCAGAGGCTCTTTCTAGAAAATTCAAGATATACATTTTATTTGTCAAATAAATATATTTAATATACGATATTTTAATCAAAATCGTTAGAGTCATTTTTGAGAAAATCAAAATTTTCGAAAACATGTCCATTGTAAAGGATAGTATGGGGTGGGGAGATTTTCCTCAAAATCTTCGTGTCGCATCCCTGGAGGATACTAAACTTAAATATGAAGTTTCGTATTTTACCGACTTTTCCTTTTTGGGTCATCATGTTCACACACACGGACACACACACGGACATTTTTTCTAAAAAGTCCTTTTTTTTTTATTTAGAGGGTCTCAGGTGAAATCTCGATATCGAATTTTTGGGTGGAATACAATACTTCATCTGTACACTATGTACATAGTACGTATAGAGAAAGTAATAATGTACACTGCAAGCCGTAATATATTTAGTGTTCTGTCCCCCGTACCGCCGTCTATGAATGAATGAATGAATGAATGAATAAGTGTATTTATTGACATAGCAATATCATACATAGCATTTCAACAGTCGTACGGGTCCACAGACCGTACGTGCTTTTGTAATACACATTACAAGCAATATTAAAACAACAACAACAACAAAGAATTAAAAGAGTAAACACGAAAATAAAAAGACAAAGGAAATACACAGTCAAAAGCAATATTAAACAACAATAAAGAATTAAGAGTGAACCCGAAAATAAAAATTCAAAGATATTCAAATATAGCAATTTAAATTTACAGCACAGAGTACACCTTCATAAATGCACCCTCTTATAATTACACTTAAAAGACATATATACACATAATATATACACCATATATAAAACCATAGCACAACAGTATCCTAAATATGACATAATATATATGTATGTAGAACATTGTAGTCACTTTTGTTTAGTCGATCTTATTCCTCCCCCCCCCTTCTCTATTGGCAGCCTCCTCATATCTCAGCTGTCTTGCCTTAAGTATAAATTTACCTAGCCCGTTCATGTATTCCGTGCCTGCCAGTAGCGTCCAACATGCTTCTAGCCCTACATTCGCAGTGGTAAAAAATCGCGGCAAATATTTTTCCCGCCATTCCTCCGTACCCCTACATCTTGCCAAGATGTGAGTCCACGACTCTTCCTCCTCGCAAATGGGACAGATTCTCGTACCATTCTCGTCAGAAATTTTCGTACTCCTCCATGCTCCTAGTGTAATCCACGCGAGCCCGACTAGACAACCAGGCTCGACCGTCAGCCGGCCGGCAGACGCCGAGAAACGGTCCTGCAAGGATTGCTCACCCAATAGAACATAATCCAACAACAAAACTCTGATGTTTTTCATTCGCAAGACTTCCATTACCCATCGTTCAACAAACTATTATCTCTATTAACATTGATAGAGATACAAGTTTGCAGAAATAAGTGTACTACATATTCCCCTGTAGATACAACGGGGGTACACTAGGCTTAAGTGACAACCAAATCCTTCAAGAGCCGATCGCTATGTGAAGGATTTGAAATTCTCTTTGCCTGACCATGAGAAACAAAAACGTATGACGACTTTCCATATGAGAGGTTTTTAAGTATTTTAACATTGAAACCAAAAGCAAAAAATATCTCGGAATTGGTTTACTCCAAAAATTGTTTTAGACATACATTATGTTTCAAGGAGTTCTAAAGTTTTCGTGTTATAATAATGTATCTGTCACCTACGGCTGATTAGACAAGCAAAAGTCATCCAGAATGAACAGGACTTCATACACCATATCCAGAAAATCCTAAGTAAACGTTTCATTGGCATGGAAAATCTTAAAGATATGATATTTGTCCAAAATCGTTAGAATCATGTTGATAAAAATAAAAATTTCCGAAAAATGTTCCCTGTAAAGGGTAGTTTGGTTTTTTGGAGGGGAATTTTTTGAAAAACGTCGTTTCACATTCTTGGTTGCTGAACTTAAATATCAAGCTTGGCATTTAAGTGACTTTTTCGTTTTTCAAAACGTCACACATACACACGCGTGCACCTTTTTCTAAAAATCTTCTTTGGACTCAGGGGTCCTTAAAATGTATTTATGATGATGTCTCGATATAACATTTTGGGTGGAATACAACAGAGAAAGTAATAAACTATCATAGCTAGAGAAAGTTTATGAAAGGAAAATTCAGATATTATTTGGAATTTCATTCTCGGAACTTGTTTCATATATCTACCCCTACCACAGGATTAGGTGTACATTGTGATCTAACGTGCAGGGTACACACCAATCATAGATGTATGAGTGTACATAGGTTGGAATGCCAAATTACAGCATAGTGATTGTGCATTTTATAAAGCAGTTATAATCCTGGATTAGATAATCTACTAGACATCAGAAGAATACTTTAAATTAAATGCATCTTTGTGTTCATGAACGAGGTTATTTACCTCTTGAGCAATGTTGCAAATCGAAGACAACTCATGATAAGCTCGTGCTTTCCTATAGTACTCCTTAGACATGAATAATGAAGGTTTAGGACAAGTAGATTTAGAGCGAAAAATTCAATGCCATAGGGATCTGCCGGTCTCTAGCCGGCATGATGCAATGACTTACCATGGCGACGTACTTCCAATTCCGGGCTTCATAGATTAGCCAACTACTAGGTCAATTGGTGTTAATTTAGTTAAATAAAGTTGTTGCTTCTGAACACTTGATTTTTCAGATTTATTTCACAATATCTTCTTGAAACTCTCCCAGCTAGAATTCGATCCTTGTGGTTTGGAATTGTGCACGATATGCTGCCCACTCGTAGTAGATTACATCAAACAATCTCGCTGATTCAAATAAGTGCTTGAAATACGACGAGAAGACTCACTAACGCAAAAGTTGTACGAATGTTCTGTTGTATACAGCCTTTTAAGTCTCACTGAAGAAGCTAAAGTTGAATCACTATAAATGGTACATCCCAAACATTCCACTTCGATCAGACTTCAACATAAAGCTTGCATTGTCGATAATATCAAATACAATGCATTATGTACTTCAACATTATGTTTAAGTGATCCTTATAGACTCGTGTATATGAAAACAGAGCATGCCAAGCTGCTTTGTAATAGTTAATCTACAAAATTTTACAAGATAAATACCTTTTTTGATTGATCCGAAGTAGTAATATGCTTTGTCCCCACTCAAAGGTTTGCCATCAGTGTTGGACACTTATAATTTTCATTATAAGCTTTTTATAAGTAGATAAAAATCTGATGTGTTCCATTCACATGACTTTTTCTACATCTCTGCAACAAATTATTGTTAAAAAGCTTATGCTTCTATTTACTTCATGCTAATCAAGGAGAAATTAGCAGGAACATTCGTATTACTTGCTTCCTTGTAAGTAGAAGCGAAAAAAGGGAGTACCATAGGTTAAAGTGATAGTCAAAAGCTGGTTGCTATGTGACTGAAGTTCCTTTGTTTGTATGAACAGGAGTTGACAATTCCTATATGAGAACAGTATAAGTTTTTCAAAGCTGAAACCAATAAGAATATCTCAAAAGCGATCAACTCCACGAAAAAATGTATAGAACATAAACGTGCTCTACATTTTTTTGTGTGGTAAGTTTTGGTCCATCTCTTACGGTTTAACAGTTATGCAAAATTCCGTAAAATTCATCCAGAATAAAGTAGTCTTCAGAGGCTATTCCCAGAAAATTCAAGATAAACATTTTATTTGTCAGGTTAATATCCCTTATATACGATATTTTAATCAAAATCGTTAGAATCATTTTTAAGAAAATCAACATTTTCGAATTTTTTTCCATATAAAGTTTAGTTTGGAGTGGGTGGACTTTTTTGAAAATCTTCGTGTCGCATTCTTGGACGATACCAAACTTAAATACCAAGTTTGGTATTTAACGGTGTTTTTATTTTTGAGCTATGCTACCCACATGCTTTTTTTTTTATTCAGGGGGGCCCAAAACATGTATTTGCGGTGAAATCTCGGCATCTAATTTCTGGGTAGAATACAATACCTTCTCTATACACTATGTACATAGTACGTTAGAGAAGGTAAAAACAGATATAAATAAAAGCAATGAATCATACATTAGTAGGAAAGAGTTCATATACCATCTGCTTTCAAATTTGGCATATGAGGGTGTATAATGTTTTATGTACAAATATAGAATGTGTGTGTTGGATAGGCTACAACGAGGAGTGTAGTGGACGAGATGGAGAATGTTACGACAGTTACAGCTTCGAGTCCTTGACGTGTCAGAAGGGCGTTTGTCGGTGTGCTGAAGGCTACTATGAGCGCGGTCCTGGACAGTGCTGGTGGAATGCCACAGGTAACTCTACTGTTGACTTGCGCACACTTAAGGGGAGTCGAAACGGGATTTTCATAATTTTTTTCCATTTTCATGTTTTAATTGCATATGAATATTTCCAATTCTCCGCTCATTTTGTTATAACTTTCATAGAGGTACGCTAATTGTAATCAGTTTGAAACTATTGTTGAAAGTAATCCTGTAAAATACGAGGTACGTCCAGAAAGTAACTTCCGTTTGGCAATAAAATTAAATTGTGTACAGATACAGAATAATTATTTATTGCACAAAATTCTACAACTCTTAAACTACTTGCAGGCATTTGTCATAGCGTGGCACAAGTTTTTGTATACCTTCTTCATAGAAGTTTGCTGCCTGTGTCTTCAAAAAGATGGAAACATTTTCTTTCAGCTCTTCATCATTGTTGAAGTGTTGACCGCCAAGGAAAGACTTGAGATGTAAGAACAGATGAAAGTCGCTAGGAGTGAGGTCAGGGCTGTACGGAGGATGGTCAAACACGACCCAGCCAAATCCCTGTAGGAGGTTTTTCGTCCTTCATTGAACTGTCGGACCCATCTTCTCACCATTGAATCACTCATCGCATTTTGTCCGTAAACTTCGCAAATTGGCCGATAAATTTCAATTGGTTTCACTTTCTGTACGTACCTCGTAGTTTTTAGAACATTTGTAAAACTTCAATAACTTTGTACATTTTAGTGTTAGAGAAGAGATTTTCTTTTATTTTGATCGGAAAGTTTTACTTTAGCTATTGGCAACACTGGCATCCCGCTCATATTTCTTTTATGTGAGACTTTCGAAATACTGCGAAGCTGTGTTTGGAAAGTTAGGTTATAATTTTTGTTATATATTATGCTTGAAAGCAATTTCTGAAGAAGTAAAATTTTATATACAAGTGCCCTGTTATCTCAGAAACTAATTGACACTGAGGGTAGGGCCGCGCCGTGGCCGAATGGCCGAATGGTTCGATTCCAAGCAACCGTATGTGTGATTTGCGGTGGTCAAAGCGGCGGAGGGGTGGGCTTCCCCCGCCATCACATTACACCGGGACTCCATCTTTATGTATCATCAGTGTCATAGCCGGCGGTGCCAGAGCAGTTTTAAAATTTAAAAACCATAATTTTTCAATAAATATTTAAGACCTTTATTTAAAAAATCTGATGTGTACCATTCTCATGACTTTATATCCCTGCAACAAATTATTCTTAAAAAGCTTATACTTCTATTTAGTTTATGCTAATCAGAAAAAATGAGCAGAAATAGTCTTATTACTCGCTTACTTGTAAGTAGAAGCGATATAAGGGACAACCATAGGTTAAAGTGATAGTCAAAAGCTGGTTGCTATGGCAGTGAAGTTCCTTTGTTTATATGGATAGGAGTTGACAAGTTCCTGTATGAGAAAACTATACGTTTTTCATAGCAGAAACCAAAAATAAGGAATGCCTCAAAAACGACGACCTCCACGAAAAAAATGTATATAACATAAATTGTGTGTTTTAATGTGCTCTACATTTTTTGTGTAGTAAGTTTTTTATTCAAAATTCAGTAAAATTCATCCAGAATACATGTTATTTGTCAGGTAAATATCTTTAATATACGGAATTTTAATCAAAATCGTTAGAGCCATTTTTGAGAAAATAAAAATTTTCGGAAAAAGTTCTATGTAAAGGGTAGTTGGGGATGGGGGGGATTTTTCTCAAAATCTTCGTCTCGCATCTCTGGAAGATACTAAACTTAAATACCAAGTTTGGTATTTTACCGACTTTTCGTTTTTGAGTTATCGTGTTCACAGACACACGGACCTTTTTGTGAAAATGCTTTTTTGGATATTGGGGACCCTAAAACATATATTTACGTTGAAATCTCGGTATCGAATTTTTGGGTGGAGTGCAATACCTTCTTTATACACTATGTACCTAGTGCGTATAGAGAAAGTAAAAATCATAGCTTTCCTTCTAATAAATAGATATATTCTATTTTTCATCAATCAACAGTAAAGTTATTGATGAATATACCTTGAAAAATTTAGCTAACCATTTTAAATAGTTGCTGAGATAATGGGTGAAAGCTTAACATTGGCAAGATACGTCATTCCGACTCCCCTTAATCTAGTCTTATTTACCGTATTTGACTTGAATATTTTGCAGAAGAGGGAGAAGACTGCCTCAATGACATGGATTGTGCTTTCGATGAGGGATTCTGTAACAAAACTTCGATTGAACAATGGGTGTGCAATCAACGTCCCACAAATTCCTCAGGTAGGTATGTCAGTTACAAATATTCTTTAGAAAATTGGTTAACACAGGAAATTTTGGATTATTCTTTTAACGGGTTTGATTGTTTTGACCAGACGTTAATGCAATTTATCCTTAAACAAACTCATCCTTACCTACCATGGATAAATGTACAATAAATGAAAAAAAAGAATAAAGGATTACTACAGAAAACTAAAACTACTTAGCCTTCAGAGGCTATTCCCAGAAAATTCAAGATATACTTACATATTACTTGGCAAGTAAATATCTAGCATATACAGTATTTTAATAACAATTGTTAGAGCAATTTTTGAGAATTTTTTTTCTCGAAAAAGGTTCCATCTAAAAGGTAGTGGGTGGGAGGGATCTTATTGAAAATCTTCGTGTCGCATCCTTGCAATATACCAAACTTAAATACCAAGTTTGGTATTTAACGGCCATTTCGTTTTTCAGCTATGCTGTCCAGAGACATACATACACACACGCACCCACAGGCGCACGGAGCTTTTTCCAGAAATGCATTTTTTTCTTGGATTCAAAGGGACTTGAATTCTCGGTATCGGATTTTTGGGTGGATTACAATACCTTCCCTATACAGTAAGTACATAGTACGTGTAGAGAAAGTAAAAAATCTTATGTGTTACACTCACATGACTTTCTCTAGCTCTTCTACAAACTTCCTACAAAAGATTCTTCTTCTTTCTACACAATGCAAATCGAAATAATCACTAGCAGAATGCTCTTATTACTTAGTTCTTATAACTAAACGGGAACAAAGGTAATGCACAAGGCTAAAGTGGTAGTCAATTGTTTTAAAAGCTATCGTTATGTGATTGTCATTGCAAATCGCTGTTTTTCTTGGCCAGGAGTAGAACAAAAGAAAAACGGACACTTCCTGTCTGAATTGAAACCAATAACAAGGAATATCTCGGAAACGTTTACCTGCACAACAAAAATGTGTCTTTTGACGTGATGTACGTTTTTTGTGTATTGAGTTTCTGTCTATCTCTTACGGTTTAGCAGTTAAGCAAATTTCGGCAAAATTCATCCAGAATAAATAGGTCTTCTATTCCCAGTAAATTAGAGATATACATTTTATTTCGGATATAAATAGCTTTAATATACGGGATTTCAATCCAAATTGTTAATGACATTTTTAAGAAAATAAAAAATTTCAACATTTTTTCCATGTAAAGGGTAGTTTGTGGTGGAGAATTTTTTTGAAAATCTTCGTGTCGCATCCTTGGAAGATACTAAACCTAAATACCAAGGTTGGTTTTTAACGCTCTTTTCCTTTTGGGGCTATGCTGTCCACAGGCACACAGATACAGAGAGACACACACGGACCTTTTTTTAAAAATGCTTTTTTCGGACTCAGGGGACCTCAAAACATATATTTCCGGTGCAATATCAATATCCAATTTTTGGGTGCATTACAATGCCTTCTCTGTCGCTATGTACATTGTACATAGAGAATGTAAAAGAGTGCATAAACTTTTAGAACATAGGTTCTCATTAAGATGCATCTATGATTTAAAGGATTAAATATACGAGTATATAACTTCCACCCGATTTATTTTACTTTCATAGTAAACAAACTCTAAAACAGAGTTATATTTTGAACATGAAACACTTTTGATTATAATGTAAACAATATAGGTAGGTCAATTATTAAGTTTACGCTATTCGTAGCATTTGGAGATTCTAGCTCACTGACATCGAATAAATCAGATAAGTTCTTTTTTGAAGCACTTACACTTGCAGACGGCCGCAGGTTACGTATATTTGTGTCAGCTTTCAATGTTGTATTTTTACTTTCTCTACACGTACTATGTAGTTAGTGTATAGAGAAGGTATTGTAATGCAAGCAAAAATTCGATACCTTTAAATCACCGGAAATATATGTTTTGAGCCCCCCTGAATAAAAAAAGCATTTTTAGAAAAAGGTCCATGTGTGGCTGCGTGTGTGTGTCCAAGGGCAGCATAGCTCAAAAACGTATGGTATTTAGGTTTGGTATCTTCCAAGGATGCGACACGAAGATTTTCAAGAAAATCCGCCCACCACCAACTACCCTTAAAATGGAACGTTTTTCTCCGAAATTTTGGTTTTCTCAAAAATGGCTCTAACGACTTTGATTAAAATGTCGTATATTAAAAGATTCACCTGACAAATAAAATGTATCTTGAATTTTCTGGGAATATCCTCTGAACACTGCTTTATTCTGGATGAATTTTATGGAATTTTACGTAACTGCTAAACCGTATGAGGTGGACAAAATTTAACACACAAAAAATGTGGAGCATGTTAAAACACACAATTTATGTAACAAATATTTTTTTCGTGGAGTTGATCGTTTTTGAGATATTCCTTGTTATTGGTTTCAGCTTTGAAAAGCTTATACTTCTCTCGTACAGGAATTTGTCAACTCCTTTCCATACAAACAAAGGAACTTCAGTCACATAGCAACCAGCCTTGACCATAACTTTAACCTACGGTACTCCTTTATTTCGCTTCCACTTACGGAAGCAAGTAATAAGATTATTTCTCCTAATTTTTTCTCGATTAGCATGAAGTAAATAGAAACAGAAGCTGTTTTTTTGCAGAGATGTAGAGAAAGTCATGTAAATGGAATACATAAGATTTTGCAACTCCTTGTGCTGGTTACCTCTAAATTTACAATCAGAATTGTAAATTTAAGCTGTAAACAATATCCACAGAGCTCCTGAAAAACAGCAAAATTACAAAAATTCTTCTTGTACACTAGCTCAAATATACCACTTTACAGAAAGAATAACAAGACTGGTTTCCTTTGTGAAGAATGCTATAACAGACCGGTTTCTTTTGTATACACACACTAATAATCAAGAGCTGACTTCAATGCTGCAAAAAAAAAATCTGATGTGTTGCATTCACTTGACTTTCTCTATATCTCTGTAACAAATTATTGTTAATAAGCTTATTCTTTTATTTATTTCATGCTAATCGAGAAAATTAGCAGAAATAGTCTTATTTCTTGCTTTATTGTAAGTAGAAGCAAAATAAGGGAGTACCATAGGTTACAGTGAAAGCCAAGTGCTGGTTGCTCTGTCACTGAAGTTCGTTTGTTTGTATGGACACGCGTTGGCAAATTCTTGTATGAGAAAAGTATGTTTTTCGAAGCTGAAACCAAAAACAAGGAATATCTCAAAAACAATCAACTTCACGAAAAAAATGTATATAACATTAATTGTGTGTTTTAACGTGCTCTACATTTTTTGTGGGGTAAGTGTTTCTCCATCTCTTACGGTTTAGCAGTTCCGCAAAATTCCGTAAAGTTCATCCAGAATAAAGTAGTCTTCAGAGGCTATTCTCAGAAAATTCAAGATATACATTTTATTTGGCAAGTAAATATCTTAATTATAATTGATTTTAATCAAAATCATTAGAGCCATTTTTAATAAAATTAAAATTTTAGAGTTTTTTTCCATATATAGGGTAGTTGGGGGTGGGGGGGTTTTCTTGAAAAAATTCGTGTCGCATCCTTGGAAGATACCAAACTTAAATACCAAGTTTGGTTTTGAACGGTCTTTTCGTTTTTGAGCTGAGCTGCCCACAGACACACATATATGTATATATATATATATATATATATACACACACACACCCAGACAGACAGACACACGGACATTTTTCTAAAAATGCTTTTTATGGATTCAGGGAGTCTCAAAACATATATTTTCGGTGAAATCTCGCTATCAAATGTTTGGTGCATTACAATACCTTCTCTATACACTATGTACATAGTATGTGTAGAGAAAGTAAACAGGCCTCCTTGCCTTGCCATATAAATTAAACTAAATAACTGAAACAACCCACGATATAAACACTGCCATTAATAATATAAAATAATAAATTTGGCTGAAGAGGGCAAAATATGCCCTAAAACAGCCATTGACTGAAACATACTCCCAAAAACCCCACGTTGCTTGCTTGTATAGGACGGAACTGTACAGTCGGAAGTGGGCCCCAATAGGGGAGTTAGGGCCTCGTGAATAGGGTCGGATTCGGATCATTCGAACTGGAAAGCCGATCCCCATGGCCGTGTTTGCCAAGGCTTCTCGCTTTGGTGCTTCGTAGAGCAGGGCATCGTGGGTTCGAGTCCCGCCTTGTGCATAGGTGTTATATGTTTGTGTGTGTAACAGAAGAAAACAGCAATTCAGTAATCATACAGCAAACAAAGTAAAACAATTAGGTAAATAAAAGCAGGGTATACAGCGCCGGAGTCCCGACCAGACTCCGGAACTGTATTTAAAAAAAAAGGAGAAAATACTGGAAACGTTAAGAACCATGCCCATATTTGCGCCCGTTGTCATCCTCACCTTTACCTCCCAGTGGTACAATTAGATGCTCATATGGTCTGCGTGTGATGATGTCCTGTCCCTTAGTATCTATCTTTTACCTTTAGGTTTACTATTAAATACTGCAATGTATATTTCTATCAGATTTTACAGAACCCTCAGGCCCAGAACCTTCGGGACGTCTTGGTAATGAATGCAGCCCCAAAAGCGATTCTTGTGGTAAGAATGAGATTTGCCTGCTGGGCAAATGCACTTGTCAACTGGGATACTTTGCCTCCAACAGAATGTGTCTGCCAGGTAAAACAATACTAAATATCTACTCACCATGTATTTTGAATCTTTTATTTGAAAACATGAAAATATTCGGCATTGTTACAGAAATAGGCACCCCATGTGATGATACCAACTGTACTCACATCGAAACAGCGAAATGTAGAGCTGGAAAATGTTCTTGCATTGCTCCTTATGTCGCAGGAGAAAATAACAGATACTGTCGCATTGGTAAGTTCCAAGTTTCCATAAACTATTTTAAAAATCTGATGTGTACCATTCACATGACTTTCTCTATATCCCTGCAACAAGTTATTCTTAAAAAGCTTATACTTCTATTTACTTTATGCTAATCAGAAAAAATTAGCAGAAATAGTCTTATTACTTGCTTCCTTGTAAGTAGAAGCGAAATAAGGGACTACCATAGGTTAAAGTGACATTCAAAAGCTGGTTGCTATGTCCATGAAGTTCCTTTGTTTATATGGATAGGAGTTGACAAGTTCCTGTATGAGAAAAGTATGTCTTTCATAGCAGAAACCAAAAATAAGGAATGTCTCAAAAACGACGAACTCCACGAAAAAAATGTATATAACATAAATTGTGTGTTTTAATGTGCTCTACATTTTTATGTAGTAAGTTTTTGTCCATCTCTTACGGTTTAGCAGTTATTCAAAATTCAGTAAAATTCATCCAGAATAAACTACTCTTCAAAGGCTATTCCCACAAAATTCAAGATATACATTTTATTTGTCAGGTAAATAAATATCTTTGATATACGAAATTTTAATCAAAATCGCTAGAGCCATTTTTGAGAAAATTAAAATTTTCGAAAAAAATCCATGTAAAGGGTAGTTGGGGGTGGGGGGATTTTTCTCAAAATCTTCGTGTCGCATCCCTAGAAGATACTAAACTTAAATACCAAGTTTGGTATTTTATCGACTTTTCGTTTTTGAGTTATCGTGTTCACACGGACACACACACACGGACCTTTTTGTGAAAATACTTTTTTTTAGATATTGGGGCCCCTAAAACATATATTTCCGGTGAAATCTCGGTATCGAATTTTTGGGTGGAGTGCAATACCTTCTCTATACACTATGTACATAGTGCGTATAGAGAAAGTAAAAATTAGGCGGTAAGCATCATTCATTTTATGTTATTACAAATATTACATAATTTAATTATCACTACACGCTTTTTTTCAAGGGGGCATACAAATTTTCATGTTTTAAACGGTTTTATAAAATGCAGGTTATTCCACTTTAATAGCTTTATTCAGGAAGTTAATACTTATAACCTTATTTCTATGTCAGTAAAAACTCATATACATAATGAAAACACAGAGCTTTTTATCCACTATTAATTACTTTTATATGTATTCTGCAAACTCTTCAATAAAAGGTTGTTTTTATTCTTTTTACTTTCTCTATACGTAATATGTACATAGTTGATAAAGAAGGTAGCTCGCGAACGAAACATTTTCAAGAAGCTACAACTACCCTTTACATGCAATTTTTTTCGAAGATTTTTATTTTCTCAAAAATGCCTCTACGATTTTGATTAAAATCTCCTATATTTTAAGATATTTACTTGACAAATAAAGTGTATATCTTCAATTTTCTGGGATTACCCTCTGAAAACATGTTTATTCTGGTTGAATTTTGCCGAATTTTGCATAGCTGGTAAACAGTAAGAGATAGGCAAAACTTACTTAACAGAAAATGTAAAGCTCATTAAAACACATAACTTATGTTGTATACATTTTTTTTCGTGAAGTGGGTCCCTTTTGATATATTCCTTGTTATTGGTTTCAGCTTTAAAAACATACTTTTCTCGTACGGGAAGTTGTTAACTCCTGTCCATACAAACAAAGGAACTTCAGTCACATAGCAACCAGCTTTTGACTATCACTTTAACTTATGATACTCCCTTATTTTGCTCTGCTGCTAATGTTTTATCGATTAGCATGAAGAAAAAGGAAGCATAATCTTTTTAACAATAATTTGTTGCAGAAATGTAGAGAAAATCATGTGAATGGAACACATCAGATTTTCTTCTTGGGGGTAATCGAAATGCCTTATCTTGTGTATTATCTCAGCAACTATTTTAAGATAATGAGCTAAATTTTTTAAAATATATTCAACAATACCTTTACTGCTGATTGATGAAAAATAGCATACTTCTGTTCATTATAAGCAAAGGTATGATTTTTTAAATAAAGGTCTTAAAATGTTATTGAAAAATTATGATTTTAATATTTAGAAAAAAGTAACTAATCCATATACATACACATTTTTTCGTTAAAATGAAGTCTAATTAGGTTTAAATGTGTGTTAAAATTTTGAGCCCTTAGTGTTTCCGAGTTAATGGAGCATTTGTATAGAATATTTTACTTCTTCATAAATTACTTTCACATAAAACTTAATAGAAAATGCAACTTAAGTTTCCAAACACAATTTCACTTCAAAACTCTCACATGAATGAAACATGAGCCGAATAACAATGCTACGAATAGCTAAAGTAAAACTTTTCGAACAAAAAGAAAAAATCTTATGTGTACCATTCACATGACTTTCTCTATATCCCTGCCATAAATTATTCTTAAAAAGCCTATAGTTCTATTTACTTTATGCTAATCAGAAAAAATTAGCAGAAATAGTCTTATTACTTGGTTCCTTGTAAGTAGAAGCGAAATAAGGGACTACCATAGGTTAAAGTGACATTCAAAAGCTGGTTGCTATATCAATGAAGTTCCTTTGTTTATATGGATAGGAGTTGACAAGTTCCTGTATGAGAAAAGTATACGTTTTTCATAGCAGAAATCAAAAATAAGGAATGTCTCAAAAACGACGAAATCCACGAAAAAATGTATATAACATAAATTGTGTGTTTTAACGTGCTCTACATTTTTTGTGCTGTAAGTTTTTGTCTGTCTCTTACGGTTTACCAGTTATCCAAAATTCAATAAAAATCATCCAGAATAAACAGGTCTTTAGAGTCTATTCGGAGAAAATTCAAGATATACATTTCATTTGTCATGTAAATATCTTAAATGTAAGAGATTTTAATCAAAATCATGAGAACCGTTTTTGAGAAAATAAAAATTATCAAACTTTTTTACATGTAAAGGGTAATTTGGGGTGGGGGATTTTCTTTTCGCATCCTTGAAAGATACCAAACTGATACCAAGTTTGGTATTTAACGGTCTTTAACGTTTTTGAGGTGACTTTTCAAAACTAGATCAAGGAGATTTCATATATTTTATTTATTATTATACCGTATTCCATAAAATTATTCCACCATGACATAGAAGAAAAGGGCATTTGTTATTGCTTGGAACTCTAAATTCGTTATAGCTCATGGTGAAAAAAGTATAAATACTTTACAGTAGAAATAAATGGTCAGAAATATCTCGGAAACTGTCAACTACAGGATAAAAAAGTATATAGCATTAATGATGTGTTTTAACGATATCTATATTTTTTATTAAGTAAGTTTTTGCCTATCTCTTACGATTTACCAGTTACGGAACATTCGGCAAAATTCACCCAGAATAAAGATGTGTTCAGGGGCTATTCCCAGAAAATTCAAGATATGCATTTTATTCATCATGTAAATATATTAAATATCAGAGCATTTAATCAAAACCGTTAGAGCAAATTTTGAGAAATTAAAACATTTCGAAATTTTTTCCATGCAAAGGGTAGTTTGGGGTGGGAGGATTTTCATGAAAGTCTTCGTGTCGCCTAACCTAAATTCCAAGTTTGGTATTTAACGGCATTTTCGTTTTTGAGGGATGCTGCCCACAGCACACGGACCTTTATCTAGAAATGCTTTTTTTGAATTCAGGACCCAAAACATGTAACAACATGCAACCAACGTTTGAGTATTACTTTAACCTATGGTACTCCCTTATTTCGCTTCTACTTACAAGGAAGCAAGTAAAAAGACTATTTCTGTTATTTTTTTTTCTCGATTAACATGAAGTAAATAGAAGCATAAGCTTTTTAACAATAATATGTTGGAGAGATGTAGAGAAATTCATGTGAATGGAAGATATTAGATTTTATATTTGTTGGAATGCTGCATTTCGGCAGACATTTTGAGAAACGTTATTATTTTAGGAAGAAGACTTGGAAAGCAATGTCAGCAGGATGTGCAGTGTCGCATGAGTGGAGGGATGGCTGAATGTGCCAATAACGTATGCTCCTGTAAGGGTGGTTCGCATTATGAAGAAGAGGAAGAGCTCTGCTGGCCAACTAAAGGTAATCTGTAACCAACAAACAGTACTCAGTGCTACAATTGTATCTTTGTTTAGCGCGAGAACACAATAAAATGAGTATAAACTTAAAAATGCATTTGTATGCTCTCAGTGAGGACTAAAGACAATGCCAATGTGCTATTTTAAGGGGTAATGTGGTTTAAAGAATACCACAGAAACAGTCCGTCCCGCTCTGGCGCGAGAGAACCGGCTCGATTTCCGGTACCAGCGTGCCATCCCGCGGAAGGGAAATGACAACACCATCCTTCACCTGAAAACCGGCCGGTTTGTGGTCTCTCCCACAATACCACCCCGGCAATTGGTCGACCTTTCGGTTGAACACTCTTCATAGCAAGATAGAGAGCACTGTGTAACAGCTGAGCGCCCTAAAACCTCCATCATCATAAATCACCATCACCATCATAGCAAGACTAATCAAATAAGCAGTTATTTGAGAACTTAATTTCAACTGTAAACCTGTTTTGAATAAAGCAAATCACTTCGATACATTAATGAAATTCACCATTACTCTAAAAATCTCAAATGAGAAAAAAAAAAAAAAAAAAAAAAAAAAAAAAAAAAAGAGTGTGTTAAATACTCATCTTATCGATATGTTAAAATAACCATACATTTGTAAACTTTTAGTATATATGTTTTTTTTTCAAAAAAAATGATAAGGTTTGTTTTATTTAGCTCCCAATTAGAAAGATATGCTATTTCAAAAGAATAAATTTTTCCTTCTTGCAGGTTCTCGCGCACGTACGCACGCAGGCACACACCGCACACTCAAAGCATTTTAAAATGGGAGTTTTTTTTTTTTTTTAAAGGTTAGTTCATTTTAACTAAGCGTTAATTCCAGTATAATTATTCAACTAGAATCATCAGAAAATCGTCCTTACTTGTATAAAGAAACTGAATGAAAGCAGAAACCTACACATCTAATTTTTGTTTCTTGTAGTCTTGCCCCGATAAATATATTATTCAGCCATGAATTATCTTCCCCTCTCCCCTGATTGGCTTTGAGTAGTGACAAACAAGCCATGTGCTACGCAAGAATAGACGATAAAAGCCATGATATATGTACATGGTTTCGTCACCCTGAGAATAGGTTTATTACAAGGATCCCCCCATATATTTGTTAATAAAACTTCGCAAGTAATTCAGATGCACTAACTATTGACGCTATATTGTTATGAAAATGAACATTTTACAAATTCTCTTCAGATATATTAATATAAATAAATTATCATGTTAGATACGGAAATATTTTGTAATGCAGGACACCTATTCCAAGACAGCAGCCAAAAAGATGTGACTAGTGACGGTTAAGAGCTACGAGGTAATGGCTTTAAGGAACAAAACCGTAAGATGTCAAAAAACGTATTTATTATTAATGTTAAATTAAATGCATAAAAACCATCTTTGTTATCAGGTCTGAATGAGGCGTGCAATGATAACAGGGACTGCAGTGTTGATGTAGGGACAGTTGTGTGCGACGTCAACAAAACAGGGGTGTGCGTCTGCCAAGAAGACCTGGTGCCTTCAGGGAACAATTGTATCCAGAGAGTTCAAGGTGAGTATACAACATATTTCTGTAAATAAGTACCATTTTTACTTTCTCTACACGCGCTATGTACATAGTGCATAGAGAAGGTATTGTACTCCACCCAAAAATTTGATACCGAGACGTCACCGGAAATATATGTTTTAGAGTCCTCTGTATCCAAAAATAACCATTTTCAGTCCGTGTGTGTGTCCGTGTGTCCGTGAACATGTTAACTCAAAAACGAAAAGCCGGTAAAATATCAAGCTTGGTATTTAAGTTGAGTATCTTCTAGGGATGCGACACGAAGATTTTGAGAACGATCCACCAACCCCAAACTACCCTTTACTTGAAGAAATCTAGATTTTCTCAAAATGGCTCTAACGATTTTGATTAAAATATCGAATATTAAACATATTTACATAACAAATAAAATGTATATCTTGCATTTTCTGGGAATAGCATCTGAAGACATCTTTATTCTAGATGCATTTTGAGGAATTCTGCATAACTGGTCAACCGGAAGAGGTAGACAAAAAATGCAGATCACGTTAAAAAAACATACAATTTATGCGATATACATTTTTACGTGGAGTTGACCATTTCTGAGATATTCCTTGATATTTGTTTCAGGTTTAATTACTTTAAATTTTCTCTGGTGGTACGTTGTAAACTCCTGGCCCTGCATAGAAACGGATTTCAACAACATGGCAACCAGTTTTTGAAAGATTTGACTATCGTTTTAGCCTAGGGCATTCATTTCCTTGTTTCCCTTCTAATTAAGAAGAAACAAGTAACTAAGAGAATTGCTGGTAATCATTATGTGGATTATTTTAGAGTAGATAGAAGAATATTTTTTTTAACAATAATTTGTTAAGTAGATGTATAGAAAGTTATGTGATTGCAACAAGTTAGATTTTTTAATATAAAATAAAAATCATACGTCAGGGAACTTGGGGATGGTAAGTTGGATATAACATGCGATAGGAAGTCACAAATGCAAGTTAGACCGGTTCTGTCTTAGCCAGCATGGTCACTTTATCTTACCCATGTGATCATTTATGTATGGGAACAATTAACCCCGCGTTATGGACCCTATTATCGATATGGGTGATGGTAAGCCAACTTTTCGCTGCCTACTTCTATAGAGAAGAGGGTATAAGAATAGCTAAACAAAAGTGGTTATAATCTTTTACATACCTATATTTTATGTCATACTCCTTAGCGCGGTGGTAGCGCAGCTGCCTACTAAGCGGAAGACATGGGTTCGATCCCCAGTACCGGCGTGGGGATTTTTCCCCCGCTGGGAGACCTGGACCGGGGTGCACTCAGCCTCGTGAGGTCCCTGGGGGGCCAATTGAGGAGCTACTTGATGGAGAAGTAGCGCCTCCAGGTCGTGATGACCGCATTAACCGGTCGGGAGGGGCTCAAGGCGCTGACCACGGCTCACCCTCCAATACTGCACCCCATTCATGACGTCTGTAGTGGACCGAGATGGGGGACGCAGCGGCCGGGCGGTAGGCCAAGGATCCCCGTGAGCTGTCGTGCCATGGAGCTATGTTATTTTATGTCATATTTATGTCACTGTTGTGTTAAATATTGTGTATATATTATGTGTATATTGTCGCGGGAAGTCGGCCGTCCCTCCGTCGTTGAAGAAGATTCCACGCCTAAGCTCCTACTTTTAGGGGTTTGTGGGTGAGGCTAGTATTAAACACACTGCATTTTCCCTTAAGGCTTGAATTTATTGTATCGCAGGCTTAACTGGCGGCAAAAGATGTTATAAATAAATATCTTCCCACCACTTGAATTATTGATCAGGAGCCTAATCCAACCATCTGCGCATCACTCCCTTACCACTTAAACACATGGACGTGCGCACAGCACAATGTAACGTGAACACAAGATCAAGAGAGAGAATTAGAGAATAACCACATAAGAGATCTGCCGTGTCTTATACACTAATCCTGGGTGACGACAACTTTCGCACCATAAAATGTAACAGTATCTCTTATTGGTTCTTTGTTAGCATCACCTCAAAAGTTATGAGAATAAATTATGCTAAGTTTTGACGTCATAGCGACCACATGACGCGTTTGGAAAAACCCAAAGCTTTTCTCTCACTTTAACTTTAGCTTGCCTGCCTTGTCTGTTTCCCCAATTCCCTGTGCTACTTAGAAGGCAAGTCACTATTCCTGTCTCACTTATTTCTACGTCCGTTCTTTTCCATCTTACATCCTTTAGCCTAAATCCTGTAATCATTAGTAAGCGGTGGTTGGTGAACTGTTACCTGGAATTAAACTAGCTCGCCTTGCCTTAAGTACCTAAATTAAAACTACTTGCATATTTATACCCAAAAATATTCTCAACTTATGTACAAACTGAGGCTTTCACGGCCGGCGTCTTGAATAAAGAAAGTATTTTCCGGGCTTGTAGGCCGTGGTCCATTGGGAACTTCAAGGACCACGGCCTACAAGCCCGGAAAATACGTTCTTTATTCATATTCACAACTATTCTGCATTTCTTTCTATAAGCTTATAATATTATATACATAATCTCTTTTTATATGTTTTGTGAGCATGTGGTATGTGCTCCTACAATATAGTTCTCTTAAATGTACTTTTTTATTGTAACAGGGTACATTAATGTATCTGAATAAGGTGTACTCTGTGTTGTAAATTTAAATTGTTGTATTTGAATATATTTGTCTTTTTTTTTTGTATTTATTCTTTTAAATATTTGTTGTTGTTTTTAATATTGCTTACTATTTTGTGTATTGCAAAAGCACTTATGGTCTGTGGACCAGTGCGATTCATGAAGCTCAATGTATGATACTGTTATGTTAATAAATACACTTATTCATTTATTCATACTTACTCTTCAATGGCCAGTGTTCCGCAGTCCAGTGAGCTATACACTCAGGTCAATGATGAACATTTCCATAATTTCTTGTAAGACTTGTAAAACTTTCAAAAAATGCCGGTTTGTAAGTCTCTACTGTTGGGACTTAATAAAACACCATGATCCTACCAACTGTATGTTCTATAGTCTCTGCATGTATACTCCTAGAGCCTTACTACGATCACCAGATAAACAGATGTAAACTAACGTAAAAGCACGGGGCGGAAATGCTGTCGTTTTGCTGAAGCAAGTCTTGAGCCCAGCCGTCATCTTGTGGCACTACACACTTCCATGCACACCATACGCAACATCTGTCAAATTAATTGTTTTTATCAAGCTTTGAAGTAAAGAACAAAAAACAATGGAAGGGGAGAGATATACAGTGAAAGGAATATTTAATTAAATAACATTTTTTGGCCTATCAGAAGCTATTATCGATAAATTGATATTATTGCTGTAAACATCAATGTAAAGTCATTACTTAATTTTGTTCTAATTTCTTGGTCTAAAATACCAAATGGACGAATTAGCAAGAGGTTTCTTATAAACCGGAGTAGGTTGCCAATTTTGTTTGCGAATTGCCTTCACTTCAACGGTCCTTCCGAGTTGGAAATATAAAATATAACAAACAATACAAAATCGTTCTGTTGATAATGTATAACATATTTCACTAAGTATACAACGAAAAATCACTTAAATATGTGTAGAATGTGGTGGACAAAGCGGCGCAGAGGTGGGTTTTCTCCGGGCTCTCCGGTTTCCCCGCCATCACATTCCACCGGTGCTCCATCTTCATTCCTTTATCATCAGTGTCATTGCCGGCGGTGCTATTGTCGTAAAAGCGGGTGTTAAACATTATAAAACAACTTAAATAAGTACACTAACCTGTGTATTGAAACACATTTCCCTTTCCTTGCTTTTGCTATTCGAGAAACTTCAACCAAACAACACACACGTAATTATCATTATACTAGATAGTTTAAAACTTACAGTCTGAATTTACTGCTTATTGGAACATTTAACACCACAAAATTTTATTTTTGTGTACACATTTAATCCACAAAAGGCGTGTTAATCTCTAAAGGAGTAGTGCCTAAATATAGCGACTAAGCAAAAATCGTGCTTCACCAACCACAATACATATGGATAGGGCATTTCCGATCTAATCTCTCTCTGTGAGTTTTGATACTGTTTCCCACAGGAAAGAAAGTCCCCGAGGAATGAGACGCAGAGGAGATATTGCTGATATATTAAGCAGAGTTGTGTGAAGTCGCTCTCTGTCGCACGCATTCGGTGTAGCTTGGATCTCTGTCACACACATTCCCGTCTTTGCCGTGCTGTTTAAAACACGTACGATAACACATTCCTTTCAGGGACCTCCTCTCCGTTAGCGAACAGAAAGCTGTGCTGATATAAACAAGGGCGAAAGTAATCGAATGTTCATTGGTTAGCTAACGCATTTAACGATAAGTCTACAATGTTGTGCAAGCAAGCAATCAAGAACAAAATGACTCGCGATTGAAAGAACATGTAATTTAATTCCTCACAGTGAAGTTTACATTCTAGTGAATACTGTCTGTGGTAATGTATGTGGAATGTGAGTGCATCCGTCAAATGGACAAGAAGTCTGAAGGATATGAACATTCGTGATTAGCCTCAAGGTGGAGAGCCACATATACACAACAACGACATCGCAAAAATGTATCTCCATATTTTTTACTTTCTCTATACGTGCTAAGTACATAGTGTATAGAGAAGGTATTGCACTCCACCCAAAAATTCGATACCGAGATTTCACCGGAAATATATGTTTTAGGGTCCCCTGTATCCAAAAAAAGTATTTTCAGAAAAATGTCCGTGTGTGTGTGTCCATGTGTCCCTATGTCCGCGTGTCCGTATGTCTGTGAACACGATAACTCAAAAACGAAATGTCGGTAAAATATCAAACTTGGTATTTAAGTTTAGTATCTTCCAGGGATGCAACACGAACATTTTGAGAAAAATCCCCCCACCCCAAACTATTCTTTACATGGAACTTTTTTCGAAAATTTTGATTTTCTAAAACATGGCTCTAACGATTTTGATTAAAATATCGTATATTAAAGATATTCACCTGACAAATAAAATGTATATTTTGAATTTTCTGGGAATAGCCTCTGAAGATTACTTTATTCTGGGTCAATTTTACAGAATTTTGCATAACTGCTAAACCGTAAGAGATGGACAAAAACTTACCACACAACAAATATAGAGCACCTTAAAACACACAATTTATGATGTATACATTTTTTCGTGGAGTTGATTGTTTTTGAGATATTCCTTGTTTTTGGTTTCAGCTGTAAAAACTACTTTTCTCATACAGGACTTTGTGAACTCGTGTCCATACAAACAAAGGAACTTCAGTCGCAGAGCAACCAGCTTTTGACTATCACTTTAACCTATGGTACCCCCTTATTTCGCTTCTGCTAATAAGGAAGCAAGTAATAAGACTATTTCTGCTAATTTTTGCTCCATTAGATGAAGTAAATAGAATAATTTGTTGCAGTGATATAGAGAAACTCATGTGGATGGAACACATCAGATTTTTTATAGTGTTTAACGCCCATTTTTACTACATATGGCACCGCAGGCGATGACACTGATGATAAATGAAATGAAGATGGACCACCGGTGGAATGCGATGGCGGGGAAACCGGGAAACCTGGAGAAAGCCCACCTCTGCGCCGCTTTGTCTACCACAAATCCCACATGCGGTCTCCTGGGATCGAACGCAGGCCACCTTGTTGAGAGGCGAGTAGTCTAGCCATTCGGCAAGGGAATTTAGGGGGTTAATTTCACCCCCATGGCTGTTTTACGGCATTTTTTGCCCTCTTCAACCATTGAGAATTTGTTTTCTATTAGTTATTTTTGCGAATTTGCCATCCAGTGTTGTTTCCAATTTCATTCGTTCCTCTTTTTTGGGGGGGGGATTCCTTATAAAAATACATTTGTACAATAATTAGGTTAATTTTTCAAAGTGTAGAAATTCTGCAAATATATTGGCGATATCTTCTTTTATGTATTCTCATTGTCGGGTGATGTTTTTGTTGATGTTGGAGTGTATGTTTTTGAGGTTTTTCATGAGTTCTTGGTTGAGCGTGGTGCCGAGTTTTTTGATGCCTTCAATGTCTTCCGAGTTGTGTGTTAGAATGCTGTTCTGGTAGTTGTGGTATGATTCCAGGGTTATGCTGAGTTTGTCAAGTGTTGATTTGAACTTGAATTCCATGTCTGTCAGTGTTTCTTGCAATGTTGTTAGATTTTGCCGCAGTGTTGTTGATGATTGTGGTCAGTTGTACTTCTCTCGCTCTGGGAGGACGTTCTGGAAGTTCTTGTTGCGGCTTCTTTTCTATTGGTTGTGAGATCAGCGGAGTCGGCGGTGATTGGTTCCTCTACCATTCTCCTCTATATATATATATATATATATATATATATATATATATATATATATATATATATATAGAGGTTGGCGCCGTGGCCAAGTGGTAGAGGAACCAATCAAAGCATTTATTGTCACGTGATACCAGTTTTTCAAGGCTACTGTTTTACATTTCTACCATCAAAGAACTTATTCGTTTTATTGAATGCATTAAATGTCGGGCCAATGGAATTTTATAGACAAAGAACGCAAGTGTGTGGTGATAACGAAATGAAAGAGTCTTCAGTGAGCTAATGACGCAAATTTACAAGTAATCAAGGAAGAACTGTGGGTACGACAAAGACCGAGAAGAAGTTCATCAACCGTAATGGAGAAGTTGATAAAATAATTCAGAAAAACCGATGTTTCAGTTTGGACACCGTATATGAATGTTTGGAATGGTAAAGATTTCTCAGTCATGAAGACCTCAAAGTGACTGTGACATCTTGGCTCAGATCTTTACCGGTGAAAGAGTACGACATCTGCGTTGAAAAACCGTTACCATGTGACAATAAATGTCTTGATTGCAATTGTGATTATGTTGAAAAATAGAGTAAGTTTTGGATTGATAGCCTTCGTATTGTTTAGTTATACCAAATTGTCTGTAACCTTCTGGATGGCCCTCGAAATTATTGTTTCAATTGAGTGAATTCACCACACCATCCGTTACTCTCCTGGCCACATGAAGCTATATGCGTAAGAATGCTCATTCCCGATATGAAAGAAGAGTGACAAAAGAACAAGCGTAGGAAATTTCTTGCTCGATATGCTTTGGAAAGAGAGGAAGTGCTTCATCGCATAGTCACTGGTGTCATGTCTTGGGCTCTCAATTACAATAGAGCGAATTAGTGACAGGCGATGGAGTACACACATGAGGGCTCATCAAACCCCAAAACATTTAAAGTCGTTGCTGCAGGGGAAGCTATTGATGACCATCTTATAGGATTGTGATAGCGTAACGTTTATCATTAATGTTCTTGTTGATACAAATGTTCCATAGTGTTTAAATTTTAGTAATTGTGATCTTTGCATATAAAAACCCAAATCAAGTTTATGATATTACCATATTACTCGGTATTAGATAACTGAGCTTTTATAAATCTTCTTGAGAAAATTAATGTCTGAAAAGTGTGACTAAAATTCATTACTGTTTCTATCCATAAATGTGTATTTTGTTCAAAATGTTTATAAAAAAAGTACTTATATGTCACAAAATATGAATAATTTGTTTATTTTGTACACAGCTCTTGGAGATATGTGTATCCGGACTGAAGACTGTACCCAAGAGATCGCAGACTCTACCTGTCAGGAAAACAAGTGTCAGTGTGCCGCTGGTTTCTTGGGAGATCCATCCAGTAACAATAACTGCCTTGTTGGTAAGTATATTACAGTGACTTTCAAATGGGATGAAGTTTGTCCTTGAGCGCCACCAGGCTGGCAGCCAATCGGAGTGCTACTGGTTGACATATTGCATTTCCACTTAACTTGGGCTAAATGACTCCATCTCTTATAAATACTACTTGCGCTAAGACAAAATATTCAAATTTTGCAAAAAATAATTCACGAGGAAGAAAGAGAGTGATATTTGTAGCAGAACCATAAAAGCTACCGATTTTAACTCAAATAATTTTCATAATATACATGAATAAACATTGTGTTACCAGGCAGATATGCATGCTCAGTGTGCGGGTGAGAGGGAAATATGAAAGTGGGGATAGTGACCTGGCAACGCAGAGCACTATACCTCATCTCATTCGCTGCAGAGAAGTACTCTTCCCATTTGAAAAGCATTATAGTAATATAATAGGATAGGCATAATTTGAGTATATTTCGGGCAGTTGAACACGGGACTCGTCGCGGGGAATGATTGGGCGAACAAGTATTATCTTTCGACGTGTAGAACGCGGGAACTGACGCAACAACTTGAGGGACATGTTAATAAATATGTATTCATGACTCTTTATAAATAAACACTTTAGTTTGATTGTTCATCTCACATGGTTTGTCAGTGACCTTTGATTATTCGATGTACGCTCAGTGGCCGAATGTAACGGATTTTTATACTACTCAAATACCCGTTGAAACGCTACATTAGAGCCAACCCTTATCAATCAAGAAGTGGAGCGTCCGATTTTATGTCGAGTACGTCGCATATCTGGCGGGATCATCATTGAAAAGCCTATACTGAATATTGCCACAAAATATCCGGCAGTCTGCTACCACGAACAGCTGACAATGGAAGACAATTCGACGTAAGCGTCAAAAGGAAAGAAAGCGTTGGGATAGACTACATTTGGATAGGGGGCCAGGAAAACAGACAGTGCGTTTGAGAAAGGTTAAGAACCGCTTCTGTGATATTGACAGACAGCAAATAATTGCGCAATGCACGGAGGTTTCTTTGGAAGTACAGTCTGGGCTAAAATACGAGTGAAATATGGAGTAATACATCAAAACAGGTACCAAACTCACTAAAAAACTGCTCGCGTGAATTGAAGAAACCTCAAAGTATGATTTTCTGCAACGATGTTCCCCAATCGACTGAATTCTCGCTTTGGAGATTTGACTTGACCGACCCGGTCCCCGGATTTAACGCTCCGGACCACTTTTTATGGGGACATTTGAAGGAAAGGTTATTCTCACACCGTTTGCGCACCATCGAGGAGTTGAAATATATCATTGACCTGGAAATCAATGCCATTCCATGGGAGATAGCGCGACGTGCCATGGAGAATGCATACATGCAGATAGGAGCCACTGAGCTCACGTCATATTCAAGTAGTGTTGATGTAAGTTTTATATCCATAAATGCAAATGTATATTATTTCACTTTTCCACAAATAAAGTAGTTTCAATTTTATTTAGTAGTTCTATTTCTCAATAGAAATTAGTAGATAGATTACGCCATCCTGTAGTAATAATTTAAGATAAAAATCTGATGTGTTCCATTCACAAGACTTTCTCTACATCTCTGTAACAAATTATTGTTAAATAGCTTATTCTTCTATCTACTCCATGCTACTCAACATAACTCATAGCGGAACTGCTTTCTTGTAAGTGGAAGGGAAATAAGGCCATATACTAGACTAAAACGAAAGTCAAATCTTTTAAAAAGCCGGTTTCCATGTGGATTAAATTGTTTCTTTGATTGCCAGAAGTTCGAAAATTCCCGAATGTGAAAAGCTGAAACATATATAACATAAATTGTGTTATAACGAGGTCTACGTTTTTGTATAGGAAGTTTTAGTTTATCTCTTACGGTTTACAAGCTATGCAAAAATCCAACAAAATTCAACCAGAATAAAGCGGTCTTCACAGGTTTTTCCCCGAAAATTCAAGATATACATTTTGTTTTTCATGTAAATTCCTCTAATATAGGGCATTTTAATCAAAAACGTTAGAGGCATTTTTAAGAAAATCAAAACTTTCGAATTTTTTTTCCATGTAAAGGGTAGTTTGAGTTGGGGGGATTTTTCTCAAAATCTTCGTGTCGCATCCCTGGAAGATGTTAATCTTAAATACCAAGTTTGGTATTTTACTGACTTTTCGTTTTTGAGATACCATGTTCACAGACACACGGACACAGGGACATACGGACACACAGACACACGCGGACCTTTTTCTAAAAATGCTTTTTTTGGTATTTCCGGTAAAATCTCGGTATCAAATTTTTGGGCGGGTTGTAATAATTTCTCTAAACACTACGTACATGGTACGTGTAGAGAAAGTAAAAATAGGTATAAATAATGAAGTTCTTGAACAGGTTACACATTTCAAATATTTAGGCTGTGATATAGATTGTGCCTACGAACACCATATATACAATACAATTAATATATAATGAAGGATGCTGGTATGATCTGTATAATTTTACATTATTGCAGAAAATAAACGCAAATTAAATATTTAAAAGTTATGGCGGTGCCTCGTTTAAAACTATAGCTGTGAATTATGGGTAATACGACAGAATGATAGAAGGAAAATACTAACAGCTGAAATGAAATTTCTGAGGGTAGTGAAAGGATGGCGTACAAGAATAACTCAATATATTGATGATGCAAAATAAGATCAATAATATAGACACAATTGGTATCACCATATTAACACAATTGTGATCCTCGTTCATAGGATGTCCGAGAATGACATGGTCAATTATGTCGAACAGGCTATTGAACCTAATCCGTGAAGAAGAAGAGAAATACTGTTGAATAATATTTAGACTGAAGGTGGAACCTTCCGTCTTTGCATTAAATATCTAATTCGGTATGTGTCTTGGCGATTGAGAAAAAACACATTAAAAAAATCTGAATAGTCAAATCCTTTAAAAGGTTGAGTGAAACAATTAATGTTTCTTTCTCTTTCATTGCCAAGAGTAAACAAAAGAGAGACGAAAGTAAAGGTAACCTCCCGTGTGAGAAAAGTTGAAGTAAATGAAAATTGGAACCACTAACACCGAATATCTCGAAAACGGTTAACTCTGAAAAAAAAAATAAAAGTAAAGGATATGACATAAATTGTGTGTTTTAATAATTCCTAATTGTTTTGTGGCGTAAGCCTTTGTCCATTTCTTACGGTTTACCAGTTGCACAAATTTCAGCAAAATTCATCCAGAAAGAACAGGTCTTCAGAAGCTATTCTCAGAAAATTCAAGAGAAACATTATCTGTGATGCAAATATCTTTTGTATACGGTATTTTAATCAAAATCGTTAGAGCTATTTTTGGTAAAAACAAAATTTTCGGAATGTTTTCTATGTAAAGAGTAATTTGGGGTGGAGGGATTTTCCTCGAAAAATCATGTCACATCCTTGGAAGATACCATTTAAATACAACATTTGTATTTTATGGTCTTTTAGTTTTTGAACTGTGCTGTCCACACACGCACACACACAACACACACAAACACACACACACAGACCTTCTTCTAAAAATTCGCTTTTCGGACTCATAGGCCCTCAAAACATATTTTCGGTGGAATCTCGACTTCGAATTTCTGGGTGGAATACTATACCTTCTCTATCTATTATGTAAATTGTATATACGAGGGTCGGCTGAGAAGTTCTGGGCCTCACACAGATATGGCGCCACTAGGTTAGTTAGGCGGTAGCATCGTTTACTTTAACTCCAGACTGGCTTGTGTCCATAGTTACAGGTTTGTTTAGTTTTCGAATGACAGCATTTTAAATAAGACAACTTTAGAGTTTTCACCAAAATGGAGGATTTAGAAAAACGAGCAGTGATTAAATACTTCCATTTGAAAGGCTTAACATCTAAAGAAATCAAGGAGGAAATGTACAGCACATTGAAAGACTCTGCCTCTTCATATTCTATGATTAAAAGGTGGGTTGCAGAGTTTAAAATTGGACGCACGAGCAACAGTGATGAGCCTCGCTCTGGACGCACTGTAGAAATGACAACTCCAGAGATCATTGAAAAAAATCATCGTTTAGTACTGGAGGACCGCAAATTAAAGTTGTTCGAGATAGCAGAGGCTGTAAAAATATCAAAAGAACGTGCAGGTAATATTTTGGGCTTTCACAAGGTCTGTACAAGATGGGTGCCGTGTTTGTTGACACCTGGTCAAAAGTTGCAAAGAAAATCTGTTTCTGTTAAGAATGTGGAGCTCTATTGTAAAGCTCCCAGTGAATTCTTGAGACGGCTTATTACCATGGATGAAACTTGGATACATCACTACACTTCAGAAAGTAAATTACAGTCAAAACAATGGATTGCTCCAGGTGAACCAACTCTAAAAAAGGCGAAGTCAGCTAAGAAGTTTGTGGCGAGTGTTTTCTGAGATGCACAGGAAATTATTTTTTATTGATTACTTGGAAAAGGGTAAAAGTATCACTGGTGACTACTACGCAACCTTACTGCAACGTTTGAGTGATGAAGTGAAAAGAAAATTACCTCATTTGGCAAAAAAAAAATCCTGTTTCATTACGACAATGCTCCGGCCCTTCGTTCAGTCATTGCAATGGGAAACATGTGCAAATTAAAGTTGGAATTGCTTGAACATCCATCCTATTCGCCAGATCGAGCACCCAGTGAACACCACCTGCTCCCAAATCTCAAATAGTTTCTTGAAAGACGAAGATTTCACATCAACGAGGAGGTCATTGATGCGGTAAACAGGTATTTTGAGGATCTTGAGAAATTGCACTACAGAGATGGTTTAATTAAATTAGAACAGCGATATGACAAATGCATTAACCTTTCTGGAGATTATGTTGAGAAATAAAGCAAAAACAAAAAATGTTGAATGCTGTTCTCATTGAGAGACCCGGGACTTATCAGCCGACCCTAGAAACTCCTGAATGTGGGCCAAAGACGCAACCACCCGCTCGGTTAGATATCTGTTGTTGAATCCGTCGCGTGAATATTCGCCGTTCACAATCGAATTATTTGCTGCAAACGACTTGTTTCCTCTTTCTCGGAAACTTGTGGCTATCTTTTGTTTTCCTTGAACCGTTCTAGCTCGCTAAAAGACAGCACTTGGACTCATTTGTTTTCTCCAGTTGTAATTTCATTCGCCCTAGGTAATAACAGCTGAGTTACGACAGCAGAACAGGCATCTTCACAGAAGTTGACTGTTTAATAGACTAAAACAGGTGTGTTCTAATAAAATGGCGCAGCGAAGGGGATTTGAGACTGAAACATCCAAAACTCGTTAAAATAAATCAAACAAACGTATGTTAGGTATAAAGGAACTGGTTCTATGGCAGAATAATTAGCCTTCGGTCTCTTAACCCGGATTTCCTAGGTTGGATTTCCGGATGGGGTGGTGTAACGTTTCTTTAAGGTTTATCGGTACTGAAAATGTAATTTTTACTTTCTCTACAAGTACTATGTACATAGCGTTGATACGGTAACTCTTCAATATCCGCGTGAAAATATCGAAATCATGTTACTAAGTTTTGTTTTAACCATTATTTTATTTGTGAATATTTGTATTTTGTTAGTATTTTGCACGCTAAGACGACAAGGGTTGAAACGTTGTTTTAACTGTAAATGCACAGATTTCCGTTAGCAAGACCTTGAAAGCTTTAGAAAGTAAACATTCCAAAAAGGTCATTGCCCATGTCATTTGTTTAACGTTGAGTTACTTTAGGGAATAGAGGCATAAGTACATGCAACCAATAGCAAGAAGGGACGCTATTCATACAGAAGGATGTTTAAGTTTAAAATTCACAACCGTTTTGGGCAGTTCTACGCCAGATTCCAAGGGCGACACTATGTCGGTCGCTGGAGCAAAATCGCGCCACTTTGCCCACCGCGGTTAAAACCAAGAAGTCATGGTTTTGCGTTCCCCAGCAGTTTATAACCATGTTTGCAGGTGTCACTTGGTTGTCAACGGTTAGGGCTTATACAGTGTAATATTATACCATGCAATTTTCTTCAATAATATTTACGAACCAGTGGATTATTGTTATTTTCTTACTACCTCTTATATTTCCTTCTGTACCGAAGAATTCATGTTCGCCGATGAAGAAGAAAAAAACTGATCTAACACCCGAGCAGCAAAGACAGACAGAAGGTAGGGAAATGTCACTAGGTTCCACCCTAACCGGACCAACTGACCCACTCAATAACGCCGACGCGACATTGTCCATTTCCCATTTAAGATTATATTCAGGACAAAGTCGCACCCCATAACGTTGTAGCGTATAGATAAGGTATTGAACTCCACCCAAAACTTCAATACCGAGATTTCACCGGAAATACATGTTTTAGGACCCTCTGAATCAAAAAAAAGTATTTTTGGAAAAAGACCCGTGTATGTGTTTGTGTGTAAAACGTGAAATGCGTTTTATTTATGGACGTTCTTTAACTGCTGTGGTTGCCAACGTCACATTCTATACTGGGAGTGAAAGACCGCTTAATTTTTGCTCCTGAGGCCTCTCTATGAGGCTTCTTTTATGTGCCGTAAATCTACAACACGGGACCAATGGCTTTACTTCCCTTCTGGAGAAAGCCATGCTAAGGATTCTTACGCCCGAAAAAATGCATCGTCCTCCGCCGGGTTTGAACCCGCGACCTTGTATGTATGAATTTAGCATGGTAACCATTACACCACTGAGGGTGACAATATGTGTATGTCTTTGAACACGATAACTCAGGGATGCGACACGAAAATTTTGAGAAAAATCCTCTCACACTAAACTACCGTTTACATGGAAAAAAATAAAAAATTTTGATTTTCTCAAAAACTGGTCAACTATTTTGATTAAAATACCGTATATTAAAGATTTTATAGGCAAATAAAATGTAAATCTTGAATTTTATGGGAATAGCCACTAAAGAGATCTTTATTCTGAATGAATTTTGCGTAACTGGTAAACCGTAAGAGATAGACAAGAACTTACCATACAAAACTTGTAGAGCTCGTCAAAACACACAATTTATGTTACAAAAATTTTTTTCGTGGAGTTGACCGGTTTTGAGATATGCCTTAATAATGTTTACGGCTTTAAAATACTTATACTTTTCTCATACGGGACTTTGTCAACAAACAAAGGAACTTCAATCACATGACATGACAACCAACTATTTAAAGATTTGACTATCACTTTAGCGTAGTGTGTTTGCCTATTTCCCTTCTAATTACAAGGAAGCAAGTTAAAAGTCCATTTATGCTCATTTTTTGTTTACATGAAAGAAATGGAAGAATAAGCATTTTAACAATTAATTTGTTGCAGAGACGTAGACAAAGTCATGTAAATGGAGTACATCAGATTTTTACAAATTTAGTTGAACTATATTACTTTCTCTACACGTACTATCTACATAGTGTATAGAGAAGGTATTGAAATGAACCCAAAAATTCGATACAGAGATTTCACTGGAAATACATGTTTTGGGTCCCCCTGAATCCAAAAAGTATTCTTACAAAAAGGTCCGTGAGTGTGTGTGCGTGCGTGTGTGTGTATGTGTGTCTGGGGACAGCATAGCTCAAAAACGAAAAGACCGTTAAATACCAAACCTGGTAATTAAGTTTGGTATCTTCCAAGGATGCGACAGGAAGATTTTCAAGAAAATACCCCCACCCTCAGCTACCCTTTACATGGAACTTTTTCCGAAAATTTTGATTTTCTTAAAAATGGCTCTAACAATTTTGATTAAAATGTCAAATATTAAAGATATTTACCTGACAAATAAAATGTATATCTTGAATTTTCTGGGAATAGCCTCTGAAGACTACTTTATTCTGGATAAATTTTACGGAATTTTGCATATCGGCTAAATCGTAAGAGATGGACAAAAACTTAACTGACAAAAACTTAACTCACAAAACATGTAGAGCACATTAAAACACACGATTTATGTCATGTGTTTATTTTTCGTGGAGTTGATGGTTTTTGACATATTCCTTGTTTTTGGTTTCAGCTTTGAAAAAATGATACTTTTCTCATAAAAATTCCTATCGATACAAACAAAGGAACTTCAATCACATAACAACCGCTTATGGTTATCAGTTTAGCCTATAGTACTCCTTTATTTCCCTTCTACTTACAAGGAAGCAAGTAATAAGACTATTTCTGCTATTTTTTCTCTATTAAAGTGCAGTAAATAGAAGCATATGCTTTTCAGCGATAATTTGTTGCAGAGATGTAGAGAAAGTCATGTGAATGGAACACATCAGACTTTTTTTCAATATAATTATCAAAATAAAACACCCATGGTCCTATGTATATGTAAAATTTTCATAACAATAAATTTAAAAAGACAAGCCAGTTGTTAAAAGAGTTCTTCGTCTTATGAAAATTTTACACTTCTAATTTCCCAAATATTTGTGATAATATACCAATTACTCGGCCACTCTGGTATATTACCTACTTTATTGTGGTGAGTAAAAGAAGTACTTGCATTTCATACAAAAATTTGATACAATAATTCAACTGAAATACACTTTTTGAGATCCCATGAATCCAAAAAAAGTATATTTATAGAAAAAGGTCATATGTGCCTGTGGGTCTGTGAACAGCATAATTCAGAAAATGAAAACTCAGTTAAATACCAAAATTAGCATTTAATTCAGTATCTTCCAATAGAAATATTACCAGGAAAGTCTCCCACCCCATACTAGGCTTTGAATAGAAGATTTCTCGAACATTTTATTTTCTTAAAAATGGCCTTAAGGATTTTGCTTAAAATATCATTTATAAAATATGTTGTCAAAAATTGTTTACATTGAATTTTCAGAGAATCCTGTGAATTCCTCTTCGTTAGGAAGAAATTATGCGTCCTTTTGAATATAAGCAATGGAAAAAATTGCACCGCACCAAAAAATAAATGTAAAACTCTTTAAAGAAAGCAATTTATTTCAAATATATTTTTGTGAATAATCCATTTCCGTTATAAATAGTTCGAATTATTTAATATATTTTTCATTTTTAAAGAGCATCACTATTCAGTTATTTCTCGCGATTGCCCAGGAATTGCATGAAATTTTGACGTCAGTCTATAGCGCCCAGTTCTCAAGCATTTGATTATAACTATAAATGAGTACTACAGCTCTGTTATAAAGGTTTATCTCAATTAAATTAACGTAAATACAAAAATAAGCCTTCCTGAGAATGTTGAAATAAATGATAGACCGTAGAGAAAGCTGATGTTATAACACGGTCATTTTTACTTTCTCTAGCCCCGTATGCACAATATACAAAGGGATTTTTTTGGTAGTGTTTAACGCCCACTTTAACTACTTATGGCACCGCAGGCGGTGACGCTGATGATACATGTATGATGATGGAGCACCGGTGAAATGCGATGGAGGGGGAAACCGGAGTACCCGGAGAAAACCCGCCCAAGCGCCGCTTTGTCCACCACAAATCTCACATACGGTCGCTTGGGATCGAACCCTGGCCATCTAGGTGAGAAGCGAGTGGTCTAACCACTCGGCAACGGCGCGGCCACAAAGGGATAGAAAAGTATTGTATTCCATCCAAAAATTCGATGTCGAGAGTTCACCGGAAATACATTTTTAGGACCCCCTGAGTACAAAAAAAGTATTTTCAGAAACAGGTCCGTGTGTGTGTGTCTGTGCATGTGTGTGTCTGTGGACAGCATAGCTGAAAAACGAAAAGACGGTTAAATACCGAACTTGGTATTTAACTTTGGTATCTTCCAAGGATGCGACACGTAGATTTTCAAGAAAATCTCCCCACCCCTAACTACCCTTTACATGGACAAATTTTCGAAAATGTTGTTTTTCTTAAAAATGGCTCTAACGGTTTTGATTAAAATATCACATATTAAAGCCATTTCTATCACAAGTAAAATGTATTTCTTGAATTTTCTGGGAATAACTTTTAAAGACCTGTTTTTTCTGGATGAATTTTGCATAATTTGACATAACTAGTAAACCGTAAGAGATAGAAAGAAACTTAGTTTACAAAAAATGTAGATCGTATTAAAATACACAAGTTATGTCATTTAAATTTTTTTCGTGGAGCTTACCGTTCTCGAGGTATTCCCTATATTAGGTTCAGTTGTGAAGTACTTTTATTATTCTCAGACGGGAGTGTCCGTGTTTCTTTTGTTCTACTCCTGGGCAACCAAAGGAGCAATTTGCAATGATAATCGCATAACGATAGCTTTTAAAACATTTCACTATCATTTTAGCCTAGTGCATTCCCTTAGTTCCAGTCTACTTATAAGGAACTAAGTAATCAAATTCTGCTAATGTTTATATCGATTAGCGTAGTGTTGAAAGAAGAATTGTATTTTGTAAGAAGTTTGTATGTAGAGTAGCTAGAGAAAGGCTTTTTAAAATTGATTCGTTTACAGAATTCCACTTAACGACCGTCATATCAGGGGTTTGCACTTTAGAAACGACTATACTCGTTTTTTAACATCCTTCAACTTCGTGGTTATATCGGAAGATGAATGAAATCGGCAAAATGGTACTCAAATGAACCTGAGATCCAAGGAACTTAAAGCTATTCGACATTCGTCTTCTCAGGATAAGGGAAAACCCCAGTAAAACCCTTATCTGGGTAACTCACCATGACCGAGGTTCAAACTTGAATGCTACCACGACTCTACAGTCAGGCTAACTGATATTGTTATTATCTAACTGTAAGGCACTTTGTTTTGTTTTTCAACGTTGGCTTTTAATATTTGTAACTACTAAACACCACTACATTCACTCCCACAGTCATACCTCCAGACTCTAGGGCAAAAGATACTAAAATATACTTAGAAGGCAAAGAACATTTCCTAAATTTGGGAAGCTGTTGAGAGGAAATAAAACAATCTGATGTGTTCATTTCATATGACTTTCTCTACATCAAATTATTGTTAGAAAGCTAATGCTTCTATTTACTTCATGCTAATCATACTACTTCATTAGCAGAAATAGCTTATTACTTGCTTCCTTGTAAGTAGAAGTGAAATAAGGGAGTACCATAGGTTAAAGTGACAGTCAAAAGCTGGTTGCTATGTGACTGAAGTTCCTTTGTTTGTATGGACACGAGTTAACCAATTCCTGTATGAGAAACGTATAAGTTTTTAAAGCTGAAACCAAAAACAAGGAATATCTAAAAAACAATCAACTCCATGAAAAAAATTATGTAACATAAATTGTGTGTTTTAATGTGCTCTACATTTTTGTGTGATAAATTTTTCTCCATGTCTTACAGTTTAGCAGTTATGCACAATTCCGTAAAATTCATCCAGAACAAAGTAGTCTTCAGAAGCTGTTCCCAGAAAATTCAAGATATACATTTTATTTGTCAGGTAAATATCTTTAATATACGATATTTAATAAAAATCGTTAGAGCAATTTTTGAGAAAATCAAAATTTTCAGAATAAGTTCCATGTAAAGGGTAGTTGGAGGCGGGGGATTTTGATGAAAATCTTCGTGTCCCATCCTTGGAAGAAACCAAACTTAAATGCCAAGTTTGGTATTTAACGGTCCTTTTGTTTTTTAGCTATGCTGTCCATAGGCACACACAGGCATACAGACACTTACTTACACACAAACACACGCACACACATGGACGTTTTTCCAAAAATGCTTTTTTTTGGATTTAGGGGGACCCAAAACATGTATTTCCGGTGAAATTTCGGTATCAGACTTTTGGGTGGAATGCAATACCTTCTCTTTACACTATGTACATAGTACGTGTAGAGAAAGAAAAAAATCCCCTATATTTCACAACTATTTTCGTCAACAAAGGCAATTTTCATCCGTTTCTACAAAATAACTGCCCTAAGAGGTAAAGGGCTGGAATTTTTCTTAAAAACTTCTTAAATCCCTGCACACTAATTTCATGAGGAATGGGAAAGGAAGTAAATGAAATCTCTTAAATAACAATAGCGGGTTTAAAAAAAAAAAAAAAAAAAAAAAAAAAAAAAAAAAAACTATACGTACCACGCTGAATAAAAAAGGTGTATCTTTAAATAAAAGCTTAAGAATCATTCGGAGATAATAAAAATCTGCAGTGCTACAATCACATGACTTTCTCTACAGCTCTGTAAATAATTATTGTTAAAAAGCTTATTCTTCTCCCTACATCATACTAATCGAGATAAACATAAGCAGACATAAGTCTCATTACTAATTCCTTGTAAGTTGAGGGAAATAGAAAATGCACGGGCTAAAGTGATAGTCTCGTCCTTTAAAAGCCAGTCGCTATGTTAAGCAATTGAAATTCCAATCTCTTTGTTTTCCAGTAGTAAACAAATGAGAATCGAGAAGAAAGAAGGCTTCCCGTTTGAAAAAAGTTTAAGTGGGTAAAATTGAAACTAATAATTCGGAATATCTCGAAAACGGTTAACTCTACAGAAAAAAAAATATGCAATATAAATTGGGTGTTTTAACGATATTTACATTTTTGTGTAGTAAGTGTTTGTATATCTTTTAGGGTTTGCCAGTTATATAAATGTCATCCAGAATGAAGGGGTCTTCAGAGCTATGCATTTCGTTTGTCATAAAAATATCTTAAACTTATGGTACTTTGATCAACATATTCCTCACAAACCGATCATGAACAATTCTCACAAAATAGTTGCCTCTGTAGTGTGGCGGAAGGTTGTCTGTCTCACATTCAAAAGGTCCCGAGTTCGAATCTCGGATCTCTTACACAATAAGGTTTTTTTCGGGGTTTTTCCTTGCCCTAAGAAGAAGAACATCGATTAACTCTGCGCTGATATGAGCATGATTTCATCAATTTCATTCATCGTCCGATATGACCTACTAAGGAAGGAACGTTAAACTACCCCAAAATATAAACTTTAAATATAGGTTGTAATGCGAAATCGACTTCCCCAGGTCAAATCAATAATAATAAATATCTCGGAAAATGCATACAAAAATGTATTTGATATAAACTTGAAAGATGCGAATTTGAATACAAATTTTGCTTTAACCAACATTTTAGTTTTTGAGTTATGCTGTTCATAGACACGCACGCATGCGCGGGAAACTTTTTATAATTTTTTTTTATTCAGGGTGTTTCAAAACTTGTATTTGCCGAGAAATCTTAGTATCGTATTTTTTGGATAGAATACAATATTTCCTTTACATAGTATATGTAAGTAATAAAGAAAGTAATAAACAATATTGGGACATCTTTCAAATGTGCGAATTTGAATACAAAGTTTGGTATTACCGACATATTCGTTTCTGAGCTATGTTATTATAGACAAGCACGCAAGTGCGGGAACCTTTTTATGAAATATTTTTATTTTCTCTATTCGTACTATGTATACAGTGTATAGAGAAGCTATTGCACTCCACCCAAAAATTCAATACCGATATTTCAACGAAAATACATGTTTTCACACCACCTGAATAAAAAAAAAACATTTTTAGAAAAATGTCCCTGTGTGCGTCTGTCTGTCTCTCTGTGTGTATGTGTGTCTGTTGGCAGCATAGCTCAAAAACGAAAAGACGGTTAAATACCGAACTTGGTATTTAACTTTGGTATCTTCCAAGGATGCGACACGAAGATTTTCAAGAAAATCCGCCCACCCCAACTACCCTTCACATGGAAACATTTTCGAAAATTTTGGTTTTCTAAAATATTACTCTAACGATGTTGATTAAAATAGCGTATGTTAAAGATATACATCTGACAAATAATATGTATATCTTGAATTTTATGGGAATAGCCTCTGAAGACTACTTTATTCTACTTGAACTCTATGGAATTTTTGTAACTGTTAAACCGTAAGTGATAGACAAATACTTACCAAACAAAACATGTAGAGCACATTAAAACACACAATTTATGTTCTATACATTTTTTTCGTGGAGGTGATAGTTTTTTTTAGATATTCCTTGTTTTTGGTTTCAGCCTTGAAAAACTTATATTTTTCTCATACAGGAATTTGTCAACTCCTGTCCATACAAACAAAGGAACTTAAGTTACATAGCAACCAGCTTTTGACTATCACTTTAACCTATGGTATTCCCTTTTTACAAGGGAGCAAATAATAAGTATATTTCTACTATTTTTTTCTCGCTTATTATGAAGTAAATTGAAGCATAAGCTTTTTATCAATAATTTGTTGCAGAGATGTAGAGAAGGTAATGTGAATAGAACAAATTATATTTTTATTCAGGGTTTTTCCAAACTTGAATTTGCGGTAAAATCAAATTTTTGGATAGAATACAATATTTCCTCTACGTAAGTAATAAAGAAAGTAACAAACGATATTGGGCGTAGATACTCATATGAATTTAACACTTCAGCTTTTGCTACAAATTGCTTTTTCAGTTTGGAAGTCTCAAAAGGTCTAATCTTGACATTAAATTTTTAGATGGAGCACACATTTTTCATAGTACCAGAGGAAGAAACATTTTTAAAAATTTGCAGTAATATAAAAAATCTGATGTGCTCCATTCACATGACTTTTCCTGCATCTCTGTAACAAATTATTATTAATAAGCTTATTATTCTATCTACTTCATGCTAATCGAAATAAACATTAGCAGAAATGGTTTTATTGCTTAGTTCCTTATAGGTAGAAAGGAAATAAGGGGGGCTATACTAGGCTAAACCTACAGTCATATGCTTTAAAATGTGGTTGATATGGTATAGAAATACGATTTTTAGCGTGGCCAGGCGTTGGCAAACTTCCCTATGAGAAAAGTAGATATAAATACTTTAAAATTCAAATAAATAAAAAAGAATATCTTTAAAACGGTCAACTCCAAGAAAAAAAATGCATATAACATAAATAGTGTATTTTACGAGCTCTACATTTTTTGTGCAGTAAACTTTTATCTGGGTCGTCTCCTTAGCGCGGTGGTAGCGTTGCTGCTTACCAAGCGGGAGACCTGGGTTCGATCCCCAGTACCGGCGCGGGGATTTTTCCCCCGCTGGGAGACCTGGACCGGGGTGCACTCAGCCTCGTAAGGTCCCTGGGGGGCCAATTGAGGAGCTACTTGATGGAGAAGTAGCGGCTCCAGGTCGCGAGGACCGCATTAACCGGCCGGGGGGGTCTCACCCTCCAATACTGCACCCCATCCATGACGTCTGTAGTGGACCGAGATGGAGGACGCAGCGGCCGGGCGGTAGGCCAAGGTTCCCCGTGAGCTGTCGTGCCATGGAGTTATTGTTAAACTTTTATCTATATCTTACTGTTTACCAGTTAGACAAAATACATTCAGAATAAAGATGTGTTCACAGGCTATTCCCAGAAAATTCAAGATGTGCGTTTAATTCGTCATATAAATATCTTTAATATACGATATTTTAATCAAAATCGTTAGAGCAATTTTTGAGAAAATATTTCCATGTAAAGCGTAGTTGGGGGTGGGGGAATTTTCTTGAAAATCTTCGTGTCCTTAAAAGATACTGAACTTAAATACAAGATTGGTATCTTGCCAATTTTTTTGTTTTTGAGTTATCGTATTCACAGACACACGGACTCACATGGACCTTTTTCTAAAAATACCTTTGCTTGGATACAGGAAGCCATAAAACATATGTTTCCGGTCAAATCTCGATATAGAATTTTTGGGTGGATAAAATAATTTCTCTATACTATGCACATAGTACGAGCAGAGAAAGTAAAAATGCTCCATGTAACTTTAGTATGGCGGGGGGAGCGATTTGTTTCTTAAATCTTATTCTTACATTCTTGAAACGTGTGAATTTCAATACAAAGTTTGACATTTTCGTTTTTGAGTTATGCTGTTCATAGACACACAGGGATGCGCAGTGACCTTTTTATAAAATATTTTTATTCGGCGTTTTCCAAACTTGTATTTGCAGTGAAATCTCGGTATCGAATTTTTGAATGGATTAAAATATTTCCTCAACACTCTAGCTTTTTCTACAATTCCTTTTTACCTTCTCTAGCCCCATATGTACAATGTATAGAGAAGTGTTGTATTCCACCCAAAAATTCGATACCGCGATTTCACCGGAAATTACATCTTTTAGAACCCCCTGTATCCCAAAAAAAATCATTTTCCGAAAAAGGTCCATGTGTGTGTGTGTGTGTGTCCGTTTGTCTGTGAACATGATAACCCAAAAACGAAAAGTAGGTAAAATACCAAACTTGATATTTAAGTTTAGTATCTTCCAGGGATGCGACACGAAGACTTTCAGAAAAATACCCCCACCCCAAACTACCCTGTACATGGACCTTTATTCGAAAATTTTGATTTTCTTAAAAATGGCTCTAACGATTTTGATTAACATATCAAATATTAAACATATTTATCTAACAAATAAAATGTATATTTTGAATTTTCTGGGAATAGCTTTTGAAGAGCTGTTTATTCAGGATGAATTTTGCTTAATTTGGCATAACTAGTAAACCGTGAGAGATAGACAAAAACTTAATGTACAAAAAATTTAGGTCTTGTTAAAATACATAAGTTATGTCATATACATTTTTCTCGTGGAGCTTACCGTTTTCGAAGTATTCATTGTTATTGGTTTCAGTTGTGAAGTACTTATACTTTTCTCAGACGGGAGTGTCCGTTTTTCTTTTGTTCTACTCCGGGCCAAGAAAAGAAGCAATTTGTAATGACAATCACATAACGACAGCTTTTAAAACATTTGACTATTGGCTTAGCCTAGTGTATTCCCTTATTTTCTTCCTACTTATACGGAACTAAATAATAAGAACATTGTGCTAATGAGTACCACGATTAGCAAGGTGCAGAGAGAAGAAGAATCTTATGTATGAAGTTTGTAGAACAGCTAGAGAAAGTCATGTGAGTGTAACACATCAGATTTTTGAGTTTGGAGTCTCAAAAGGTCTAATTTTGATATTAAAATTTTGGCTGGAGTCACATTTTCTATACGAAAGCATTAGAGGAAGAAAAACATTTAAAGAATTTGCTGAAATATGAAAAGCGAGTACTGTGAGAGTATTTCAGTTCCTTGTAAGGAGTATTTGTTTACAGTTTTCTAGCCCATAGCCACTGCAGGACGTGATTCGTACGCTAGAAAGGCGTCTTGGTACGCCGAGGTACGTATCAGATGCTATGTCGTGCGGGAGACCTAATCTGTAGGAGCGAGTCACGCGACCAACAGCCGTGTTCATCGATAAAGTGCGAATATATGAATACGTAAACACAGCAGCGGCTAGGGCGGGATTTTGGGTCACAGCCATCGTCTGTCCCACTTAGCAGTAATTGATAACATTGGCCAGCTATTAGCACTTCCACAAGGCCTGTTGAAGACCCCACTTCTTCTATAGGGTTCACACCAAAAGAAAAATCCCATGTGTTCCATTCTCTAGCTACCCTACAAACAAACTTCTTACAAAAAGATAAATCTTCTTTCAACACCACGCTAATCGAGATAAACATTGCAAAATGTTATTACTTAGTTCCTTATAAGTAGATTGGAACTAAGGGAATGCACTAGGCTAAAGTGATAGTCAAATCTTTTAAAAGCTGGTGCCATGTGATTGAAACCCGTTTCTATGCAGGGCCAGGAGATTACAACTTTCCGTCTGAAAAAAGTTTAAATATTCTAAAACTAAAACAAATAACAAGTAATATCGTAGAAATGCTCAATTCAACGAAGAAAAGGTATATGACATTGTGTGTTTTGACGTGATCTAAAGTTTTTGTGTAGTAAGTTTTTGCCGATCTCTTACGGTTTACCAATCACATAAGCCAGAAAAATTGATTTAGAAATAAAGTAGTCTCTAGAGCATATCCCCAGAAAACTCAAAATATAAATTTATTTGCCATACAAATATCTTTTATATACGGTATTTTGATCAGAATCATTAGAGCCATTTTCATTAAAACATCGTATATTACAGATATTTAGATATTTACCTGAAAAGTAAAATGCATATCTGGAACTTTCTGGAAATAGTCTGTGAAGACTACTTTATTCTGGATGAATTTTAACGAATTTTGCATAACTGCTAAAGGTAAGAGATGGACAAAAACTTACCACACAAAAAATGTAAAACACGTTAAAATCATAATTTATGTAATATAAATTTTTTTCGTGGATTTCGTCGTTATTAGTTTCAGCTTTGAAAAACTTACTTTTCTCATACAGGAATTTGTTAAGTTCTGTCCATACAAACAAAGGATCTTCAGTCACATAGCAACCAGCTTTGGACTATCACTTTAACCTATGGTACTCCCTTATTTCGCTTCTACTTAGAAGAAAGCAAGTAGTAACACTATTTATGCTATTTTTTTCTCGATTAGCATGAATAAAATAGAAGCATAAGCTTTTTAATTATATTTTTTCAGGGATGTAGAGAAAGTCATGTGAATGGAAAACATCAGATTTTTTTAGAAATCTATTACGTGGTATAAGTTAAAAATAATCTATTATAAAATTCGTTAAGTCAAGATAACCCAAACTTGAAATATATCCACCATAGAAGCTAATATATAAATATCAGGTTTAAAAGTAAATTTAGCATTTGAATCTGTAGATTTTGAGTCTGCTTGGAGAGCAGTTTTAATTAACATACATGTTAATACAGATATTCATTTTTGTGATCACTGAGATGGCTGCATGGTAACTTGTGAGACTCGCATTCAGGAGGTCCAGGGTTCGATGACCACGACTATTGGTTTTTCATGGTTTCCTCGGGTTGGCGCCGAATTTTCTGTCCATTTTCTGTAGGTACCCATAATTGTCTTCTTATTCTTGTTCTTAATCATCAATTGTGTCATCATCATTAAAGTACAAAGGACCAGGCAACCGCGTTCAGCATGCAGCGCCTGGGCGGTGAGGGTGAGCTTTAAGGTTTTTTCCTGGCGTCGGCCGGATGTTGATGAGCATTTTTCATGAGGGCTAAGAACAAACGTACTTCCAACTAATAGGAAGTACAAGCAACAACTACCAGTACCTAGACTCAACACCAGAGAAGAGACACAAACAAACTAAGAACCAATCACCGCCGACTTCTCAGATCTCACAGCCGATAGAAAAGAAGCCGCAGAGCGTCCTCCCGGAGCGAGAGAAGTACAGCTGACCACAGTCACCACAACTCTCCGGCAAACTCTGACAACATTTCAAGAAACACTGACAGAGATAGACTTCGAGTTCAAATCAACAATAGACAAACTCAACACAGCCTTCGAATCACACAATAGCCACCACAGCTTCCTAACAAACCTCACGAAAGACATTGAAGGAATCAAAGAATTCAGCATCACACTAAACCAAAAACTCACGGAAAACCTCGCTCAAACATCAACAAAAACATATCACGACAACGAGAATATGTAAAAGAAGACACCGCCTAGATACTCGCTGAATTTCTACACTTACATAAATTAACTTAGATAATGTACAACTGTTTTTTCAATAAAGAAAAAAAAAGTAAGGAAGGAAGAAAGATGGAAACAACGCTCGATGGTAAAACCGTAAAAATAACTTAACCAAAAATACAAATAAAAGGCTGAAGAGGGTAAATAAGCCCTAAAACAGCCACGGGGGTGAAATAAACCCCCTACATTCCCTTATTGCTTGTTTGCTTGGGGATTGAAGGCACACTTGAATGGTGCCGGATGCCGTCTTGCCGGTCCCGGTGGTCGCATTCGCTAAAGTGTCTGCTTTGGTGCTTCGTGGCGCACGGGATCGTGGGTTCGACTCCCACCTTGGGCGTAAGTGTTTCTGTGTTGTAAATGTGTATATGTAAAAGGAAAACGTTAAGAATTAATAGGTCAACTAAGGAAATGTAGGAAACTGGAAAAAAAAAAAAACAGAGGAAAAAGGAATACAGCGCCGGAGTCCTGACAAGCCTCCGGAACTGTATTTCATTTATTTAAAAAAAAAAAAAATGCACTCAATCTGGAATCGTTGAACCAGTCACGCTTGCGCACGCGTCTCCCAGATTTTGTCATGCTTTGGTTCTCTTCCTAATCCCTGCGTTATAAGCATAAGGGGAAACGTGCGGACCCCTGCCCTGGTTTTGGAGACTTCTCTATATATTTACCTTTAAATGTCACTTGATTTTATTTCCTTATTATTCATTTTCCTTCACCTATGGTTAGGTTTCTGACTTCTTCCTGTGCTGTTTAGCCTCACACATGCCAAACATAAAAATCATGTTTATACCTCAATAACTTCATTTACAAATTTTTGTGGATATGTGTGTTCCAAATATAAAACGGCTTGGACAGATCTGAGTACTTTTTCTATTATTGAGGAGAGAATTCATGTTGATACAATATACTAGGTGGTTCATCTGTGCCTTATTATTTTTGGTTGATAGTCAAAAGTTAATACTCTGAAAGCAACAAGGTCGAAATTACCGTGTCTGGCGACCATTTGGTAAGCATACAAATCTAGCCTGCTCTTCATAGGAAAATAGACCTTAGTAGAAATAGTTACGTCCATTCCAAAAGCATGCGCTTAATAACTCCTGTTACAGAACACGTTATACCAATAGGATCGCTGTTATGTGTTCTGCAACGTAAATAATAATGAATGAAGGTTAAACGAACGGCTTAAGTTACAAAAATATGATGTGTTACATTCACATGACTTTCTCTATATCTCTGCAACAAATTATTTTTAAAAAGATTATGCTTCTATTTACTTCCTGCTAATCGAGAAAATATTAGCAGAAATAGTCTTATTACTTGCTTCCTTGTAAGTAGAAGTGAAATAAGGAAGTACCATAAGTTAAAGTGATAGTCAAAGGCTGGTTACTATGTGAATGGAGTTCCTTTGTTTGTATGGACACGAGTTCACAAAGTCCTGTATGAGAAAAGTAAGTTTTTCATAGCTGAAACCAAAAACAAGGAATATCTCAAAAACAATCACCTCCACGAAAAAAATGTATGCAGCATAAATTGTGTGTTTTAAAGTGCTCTACATTTGTTGTGTGGTAAGCTTTTGTCCATCTCTTACGGTTTAGCAGTTATGCAAAATTCCGTAAAATTGACCCAGAATAAAGTAGTCTTCAGAGGCTATTCCCAGAAAATTCAAAATATATATTTTATTTTTCAGGTAAATATCTTTAATATACGATATTTTAATCAAAATTGTTAGAGCCATTTTTTATAAAATCAAAAATTTCGAAAAAAGTTCTATGTAAAGGGTAGATTTGGGTGAGGGGATTTTTCTCAAAATCTTCGTGTCGCACCCCTGGGAGATACTAAACCTAAATACCAAGTTTGGAATTTTAGTGACTTTTTGTTTTCGAGTTATCGTATTCACAGACACACGGACACACACACACGGACCTTTTTCTGAAAATACTTTTTTTGGATACAGGGGGCCCTAAAACACATATTTCCGGTGAAATTTCGGTATCGAATTTTTGGTGGAGTGCAATACCTTCTCTATACACTATGTACATAGTACGTGTAGAGAAAGTAAAAAGGAGTCACACAACAGTTATAAAGAGATCAGAAGCGGAGAGGGAGACATGTGTGACACAAACCTACCTCAAGTTTTAACGACAAAAGCTGGCGCAATAACTGTATCTCAACTGGTTTATTTCATATTCTTTCAACTCCAGCGGTGTCAGCGGTGCAGTTTTTTTTTCTTCTTATTACTTTCTTTAGCCCCATATCTGCAATGTACATAGGGATAGGGAAGTATTGTATTTCACCCAAAAATTCGATACCGAGATTTCACCGGAAATACATATTTTAGAACCCCCTGTATCCAAAAAAAGTACTTTGAGAAAAAGGTCCGTGTGTGTGGGTGTGTGTGTGTGTGTGTATGTGTGTGTGTGTCCGTGTGTCTGTGAACACGATAACTCAAAAACGAAAAGTAGCTAAAATACTAAACTTAGTATTTAAGTTTAGTATCTTCCAGGAATGCGACACGAAGATTTTGAGAAAAAAAAACCCACCCCAAACTACCCTTTACATGGAACTTTTTTCGAAAATGTTGATTTTCTTAAAAATGGCTCTAACGATTTTGATTAAAATATCATACATTAAAGATATTTACCTAGCAAGTAAAATGTATATCTTGAATTTTCTGGGAATAGCTTCTGAAGACCTGTTTATTCTTAATGAATTTAGCTTAATTTGGCATAACTAGTAAACCGTAAGAGATAGACAAGAACTTACCATACAAAAAATTTAGGTCTTGTTAAAATACACAAGTTATGTCATGCATTTTTCTCGTGGAGCTTACCGTTTTCGAGGTATTCATTTTTATTATTTTCAGTCGTGAAGTACTTATACTTTTCTCAGACGGGAGTGTCCGTTTTTCTTTTGTTCTACTCCTGGCCAAGAAAAGAAGCGATTTGTGATGACAATCGCATAACGACAGCTTTTAAAACATTTGACTATTGGCTTAGCCTAGTGTATTCCCTTATTTTCTTCCTACTTATACGGAACTAAATAATAAGAACATTGTGCTACCACGATTAGCAAGGTGCAGAAAGAAGAATCTTATGTATGAAGTTTGTAGAACAGCTAGAGAAAGTCATGTGAGTGTAACACATCAGATTTTTTATGTATTATCCATCAAGGTGCAGAGTTAGTTCAGTGTTTGTCACACTAATCATTTTAGGTGTAAACAAAAGGAATACGAATATAGAACAAATGGCAGTTCATTGTATGTGTTCTTTAGTTTTCGATCCTATATTTTAATTCTAATTGTATTGAAAAAGAAACTTCAGTAAGACTTTAAATAATACTGGACTGATACAGTTATAATAAACATAAATAAAGAGAACACTAAAAGAAACGAATAAGGAAATTAAAAAATGTTCCAAAATCCCATCTAGCTTTGTGCCAAATCAGGAAGAAGCGGGGGTTTTGGTAAAATTCGAACTTGAATCGAGCATCTTGGAGCTCATACATACACCGCGCGTTAATGAAATACGCTATTGTTTAGCTATAACTAGCAGCGTCAAAGTCTATAATGTTGGTATGCAGAAGATGGGTCTCGGGAACGATGTGTTCAGGTTAGACTGTAATCTGAGGGTTGCATAAAACCAGAGAATAAGGGATAGGCGAACCACCTTCCATATATATTTGTGACCTTTATTACTTATGAAGCTGGTGTTATTTATGCAAACCCAAACACACAATCCATTGCTATCATAGTCATATTCATACCCTTATGTTCTGATATTTAGCCACCAGTATGTTATCCACAGGTTTGGACGGTCCTTGCAATGAGACGAAGGACTGCAGTGCCTTCATGTGGTCAGCATGTGTTGCCAACAAATGCCAGTGCAACGACTCATTCTTGCCCAACAAAGCAAACGATAAATGTCTCAAAGGTAAGCATTATTAATTTAAGTATTTAGAATCTGTGAAAGGCATATTCTTTTCTATTTTATGGATTAATAATTTGTATACTTAGAGTTATTTGTTGGTAAACTGTAGAGCACTATGACGATTATAGTAGCATTAATTACGTCACATTAAGTTCCTGCACACCTTAAATGACTTTAAAGTAGTTTTAAACACGGTTTTCTTCGCTTTTGTGTTTACTAAATTTACTTATATACAGATGGTGCATAACGCAATAGTCTTCAAGATAGGAACCTTAAATTATTAATTGCATATTGTGAAAATGAGGGTCAAAAGAAAGTTATACTTCTGCACTGGATTTAAGTAACATTTTCGGAATTAAAAAAAAAACGATATAACTTCACGCTTTTTTACTTTCTCTACATGTATTATTTACATAGGTATAGAGGTGTTGCATTCCACTTAAAAATTCGATACCGAAATTTCACAGGAAATACATGTTTTAGGTCCCCCTGAATCCAAAAAAGCATTTTTGGAAAAAGGTCCGTTTTTGAGCCTGTAAAAATGTAAATGGAGTGTTAATTATGGACGTTCTTTAACTGCTGTGATTCTCAGCATGTGAAAGACCGCTTAATTTTGCTCAGAGGCCTCTCTATCAAGGTTGACGTTCTTTTGAGTGCCGTAAATCTATGACCCGAGACCATCGGCTTTACTTCCCTTCCGAAGGAAGCCATGCAGAGGATTTTTACACCCGAAAAGATCCATCGTCCTCCGCCGGGTTTGACACGCGACCTTGGGTATATGAAATTAACATGGTAACCATTACACCACGGAGGGAGACATGTGTCTGTGTGTGTGGACAGTATAGCTCAAAAATGAAAATACCGTTAAATACCAAACTTGGTATTTAAGTTTGGCAGCTTCCAAGGATGCGACAATAAGATTTTCAAAGAAATCCCCCACTCCAAATTACCCTTTACGTGGAAAATTTTTATTTTCTCAAAAATGACTAACGATTTTGATCAAAATCTCATATTTAAGATATTTACATGCCAAATTAAATGAGTATCTTGAATTTTGGATAGCCTCTAAAGTCATGTTTATTCTGGATGATTTTTATTGTATTTTGCATAACTGGTAAACCGTAAGAGATAGACAAAACTTACCACACAAAAATGTGGATCAAGATAAAACACACAATTTATGTCATATATACTTTTTTTTTCCTGGAGTTGATCGTTTTTTATATATTCCTTGTTATTGGTTTCAGCTTTAAAAAACTTATTTTTCTCATACAGGAACTTGTCAACTCCTGTCCATACAAAAAAAGGTACTTTAGTCTCATAACAACCAGCTTTTGACTATCACTTTAGGCTATGAACTCCCTTATTTTGCTTCTTCTTACAATGAAGCAAGTAATAAAGCTATTTCTGCTAATTTTTTTCAATTAGCATGAAGTAAATAGAAGCATAAGCTTTTAACAATAATTTGTTGCAGAGATGTTAAGAAAGTCATGTGAATGGAACTCATCAGAGTTTTTCTCTACCAAAGACATCTATGTTTCTTGAATTGTTTTACTTGCATTATATTTTGCTGTTTTCTCCAGCGTACAGAAATAGTATTCGTAACAATAACCGCTTGCGTGATGTCTTAGATGATGTTTGAAAATAGTAAAGGGGAAGGTTTTAAAGCAGTTAATGCTGTGAAACATTAATAGAACATGACTTAATTGATGTTATTAAGCTCTAGAATTTTCTTGAAATAAGTTTTAGTCTATCTATCTAAACAACTATATGAAGTTGAAATAATCAAATTTCACGTGCTGTTCAACAATTTAAAACGTACCAACATTTTGTTTTTAATGTCAATATCAAACGTGTGAGCTTTTAACACAAATATTTAAGAGCCGTTTTAAGAAATAATAAAATAATTAAACTTTTTACATGTAAACAGTAGCTCAGGAAAGATTTTGTTTAAAAACATTCTTTTCTAGTGAAGCCTACATATCAAATATTTTAATGCACTACAGTACTTTCTCTGCCTATTTTACGCAGTTTGATAACAAATAGTAATAAAATACGTAATCTAAGTAGTATTGTTTTTTAAAACCAATGGATTAATATTTTGCACATTTTTTATAATTCAAAGTTTGTATCTGCTGTTAAATTATGCACACATGAAAGATGCTATACTACCATTTATCTATCAAGTACGTAAAATAAACCTTAAGTATTTTGGACAACGCCCTAGCCGAGTTCGTTACGCCTTGTCCAAAATACTGTATAAGATCACCAAAGCGTGCAGTAGATTTTCTCTAAATTATATTAAATAATGGAAACCTACTGTACTATAAAATCTGATGTGTTTCATTCACATGACTTTCTCTACATCTCTACAACAAATTATTGTTAAAAAGCTTATTCTTCCATTTACTACTTGCTAATTTAAAGAAAGTTAGCAGAAATTGTCTTATTACTTGCTTCCTTTCAAGTAGAAGACAAATAAGGGAGTACCATAGGTTAAAGTGATAGGCTGGTTGCTATGTGTCTGAAGTTCCTATGTTTGTATGGACAGGAGTAGACAAATTCCATATGAGAAAAATATAAGTTTTTCAAAGCTGAAACCAAAAACAAGAAATATCTAAAAAACGATCAACTCCACGAAAAACATGTATATGACATAAATTGTGTGTTTTAATGTGCTCTTCATTTTTTGCCAGCTAACTTTTTGTCCATCTCTTACGGTTTAGTAGTTATGCAAAATTCCGTAAAAGGCTATTTCCAGAAAATTGAAGATATACATTTTATTTGTCAGGTAAATATCTTTAATATTTGACATTTTAATCAAAATTGTTAGAGTATTTTAAGAAAATCAAAATTTGCAAAAAATGTTCCATGTAAAGGGTAGTTGGGGGTGGGGGATTTTCTTGAAAATCTTCGTGTCGTAACCTTAGGAGATACCAAACTTAAATATCAAGTTTGGTATTTAACGGTCTTTTCGTTTTTGAGCTATGCTGTCCACAGGCACACACACACGCGCGCGCGCACGCACAATCACACAGACCTTTTTGTAAAAACTTCTTTTTTTTTTGGATTCACGGGGACCCTAAACATACATTTCCAGTGAAATCTCGGTATTGAAATTTTGGGTGGAAACAATACCTTCTTATACACTATGTACATAGTGCGTGTAGAGAAAGTAAAAATCGGTTGTGTTCCATTGACATGGTTTTCTGTACATCTCTGTAATAAATTATTGTTAAAACGCTTATCATTCTCTCTACTTCATGCTAATCAAAATAAACATTAGCAGAAATGGTCTTATTACTTGCTTCCTTGTAAGGAAAAGAGAAATAACGGAATACACTAAAGCTAAAGCGACAGCTGCAATCCGTCTTTCAATAGCCAAAAATTCCCGTAGAAAAACTTGTATTTTAAATATAAAAACAAGGAATATCTCAAAAATAGTCAACTCCACAAAACAAATATATGACAGAAATGGTGTGTTTTAATGAGATTTAAATGTTATATGCTGTAAGATTTCGTCTAGCCCTTACGGTTTATCAGTTATGCAAAATTCAAACAGAGGAAGAGCTCTTCACAAGCTATTTCCAGAAAATTGAGAATATAAGTTTTATTTTTCATTTAAATGTCTTTAGCTAATACAGGTTATTTTAATCAAAATCGTTAGAGACATTTTTGGAAACATTAAAATGTTCGAAAACCTGTCCACGAAAAGGATATCTTTTGATTGTTTTGGAATTCTTCGGACACACACACACACACACACAAACACACACACACACACACACACACACCCGAACCTGTTTCTAAAAATCATCTTTTTGGATACAGAAGACCCTAAAACTTTTATTTCCGGTAAATATCAGTATCGAATTTGTGTGTGGAGTGCAATACCTTCTCTACCTACGTACCATTACTATGTACAGGAAGTAAAAGTATAGTTATTCAGTTGTTGACATTCTCACAGCCGCCTGGATCCCAGGTTATGAGCAGTAGCGTTCGCAGTAACAAACGAGAAGCGGATGTTCTGAGCGCATGTATCTAAACAATAAACTTATCTTAAAATGAATTGTTTTGTGAAAACTTCTGGTAAAATTTATGATTACATTAAGATATTGTTTGCCTATATTTCTTGTTTCATTACTAAATGTTTTGTGTAAAATCTTGTTCAAGTTGGTATTACTGGTCACTGCCATGTGGATGTTATTTATTACGAAATAGGTTATTAATATGATGGCTTTAGCAGCCTAATTATTAACATTCCAAAAAAAAAAAAAAAAAAAAGATTTTTAGACAGTTTGTCTAAATATTTTTCAGACATATTGTGGGAGTAGAATTCAAGTAATTCAAAAGCTATAAAACTTATGAAACTTCAGTGTATTAATAGCAATAATAATAAAAACTGTGTAAACATGTCTAAAACGTGTGGTGAATAGAGATATTATCCATGGAATAGTTTATAACTGAACGTTATTGTTTTCTGTATCCTTTGTATTACAATTGAACTCTTCTGTGTTACGTCATAGTAACTGATGACATCGGTGGCCCTTGTCTGGAGGACCAACAATGCTACTTGATGGGAGAGAACACAGTTTGTGGAGGACCAGAAAAGGGTTGCTCATGTGCAGATGGATTCCATTTTCGTGAGAGATTCTGCCGAGAAAAGCGGTGTAAGTTTACTTTTAAAAATTATCTTAGGTGATTTATTCAAAGGATTACTTCTTAAAAAGCCTTTAAATAGCTTTTGCTCTATGAGGATTTTAATGAAAAATTAAAATAAATATTCCCAAATAAGAGGTAACTGGTGATTATCAATATTGCCTCTAGGTTCCATGGTCGTAGGTGGAAGGTCATTGGTATATACATACATTCTTTGTTCCCAAGTAAGAGTGATCTTAAGCACCAGGAAAAGGATCTGTGAATCATTATCAACGAGTGCCTGCTTCTTCCCGATAACGTCTAGAAGTTGATGAAGCAATCAGAAACCTCTATAGTTATTGTGGTAAATAACAACCACTACCAGAAAAATCTGATGTGTTCCATTCGTATGACTTTCTTTACATCTCTGATACAAATTATGTTTTTTAATTGTTTCATTTATATAGCCCCCTTTAACATTTAAGGTCATATCGGGGGCTTTGCATTAGAAACAACTCGTTGTCTATAGGTTTATGTTGGGTTTAAATCGTTTTGTTTTCCTCAAATACAAACACACAATTTACTCTCACATACATACTTCCAGACTCTGTGGGGGATAGAGAATAATTCTGTTTAAAGAAAAATTACCCGCCCCAGCCCGATATCGAACCCGGGACCTCCGGGTGAGAAGTCAGCACTCGACCACGGAGGCAGTCTGTAACAAATTATTGTTAAACAGTATATTCTTCTATCTACTTCAAGCTAATCGAGATAAACATTAGTAAGCCTTTTTGTAAGTAGAAGGGAAATCATGGAATACACTAGGCTAAAATGATAGTCAACTCCTTCTATGCATTGCCAGAAGTTGACACATTCCCCTATGTGAAAAGTTTAAGTATTGTAAAATTGAAACCAATAACAATAAATCTCAAAAATGGCAATTCTAAGAAAAAAATGTATACGACATAAATTGCGTGTTTTAACGAGATCTTCACTTTAGTGTTGAAAGTGTGTGTCTATCTCTTACGGTTTACTAGTTATGCAAAATCCAGAAACATTCACCCAGAATAAAGAAAAAAAAAATAAAGGCTATACCCAGAAAATTCAAGATATACATTATATTTGTCCTGTAAATATCTTTAATATACGTTAATTTATTAAAAATCGTTAGAGCCATTTTTGAGAAAATCTAAATTTTCCAAAATGTTTCCATGTAAAGGGTAGATTAAGGGGGGGGATTTTCCTCAATGTCGCATCCTTGGAAGATACTATACTTAAATGTCAAGTTAGGTATTTTACCGACTTTTCACTTTTGAGTTATCGTGTTCACAGACACACGGCCATATTGACACACACACACACACACACACACACACACACACACACGGGCCGTTTTTTAAAAACTTATTTTTTGGGGGGATTTAGTGGAACCTAAAATATCTATTTCTGGTGAAATCTCGGTATCGCATTTTTAGGTGGAATTCAATTCTTTATACACTAACTAGTACGTGTAGAGAAAGTAAAAATATAATGGTTATTAGTCACATTAGTCACAATTTTAATTTAAAGAAATCTACAAAAAACAAAACAACAGAGTATTAGCTTTTAGAGGAAGAGATACCCTGCGGGAAATATCTTGCTGCAATGAAAACATTCATAAATTTATGAATCAGTTGTATTAAAAGCATCTTACAGTCGTGAACCCATATCTTGGCAAGATGTAGGGGTACAGAGGAATGGAGGGAAAATATTTACCACGATTCTTTACCACCGCAAATGTAGAGCTAGAAGCATGTTGGACGCTTCTGGCAGACACGGAAGACGTGGACGGGCTAGGTAAATTTATACTTAAGGCAAGACAGCTGAGACCTGAGAAGGCTGTCAATAGAGAAGGGGGGGGATAAGAGCAGCTAAACAAAAGTGACTACAATGTTTTACATACATATATTGTATGTCATACTTAGGTCATTGTTGTGTTATGGTTTATATATTGTGTATATATTATGTGTATATATTTCTTTTAAGTGTATTTATCTATTATAATAGAGTGCATTTATGCTTCGGAATAAGGTGTACTCTGTGCTGTAAATTTAAATTGGTGTATTTGAATATCTGTGGTAGCGTTGCTACTTGCCAAGTGGGAGATCTGTGTTCGATTCCCAGTATACCGGCGTGGGGACTTTTTCCCCTGCTAGGACACCTGAACCGGGGTGCACTCAGCTTCGTGAAGTCCCTGGGGCGTCAATTGAAGAGCTACTTGATGGAGAAGTAGCGTCTCCAGGTCAGAGGACCGCATTAGCCGGCCAGGGGGTTCGAGGCGCTGACCAGGTCTCACCCTCCAGTACTGCACCCCATCCATGACGTCTGTCATTGACCGAGATGGGAACGCAGCGGCCGGGCGGTAGGCCAAGGTTCCTTGTGAGCTGTCGTGCCATGGGTTTATGTTATTTGAACATCTTTGTCTTTTTATTTTCATGTTTACTCATTTAATTCTTTGTTGTTGTTTTAACATTGCTTTTTATTTTGTTAATTAGAAAATCACGTACGGTCTGTGGACCCGTGCGATTGTTGAAGTTCGATGTATGATATTGTTATGTCAATAAATACACTTATTCATTCACTCATTCAAAACCTAGCATATGAAGCAAGCTTATATTTTATAAAGTGGTGACTGCTCTCTTGTATGTTTTACCAAGAAACATAAACAGAGGCAGGAGGCTACTAAAACGACATTTCTGAGAAGGGCTGGAGGCTATCCTACTGTTCTAGACAATAAGAAAGGGAGATATTCGAAATGAACTGGGTATATTTAAGCTTGCAGTCAGAATCAAGCAGTATCTAAGATGGAAAGAACACGTGGTATAAATGTCAGAAGGCCGTGACCCAAAACTATTATTGAATTGTAAAGCCAGTGGCAGAAAGAATATACAAGGACAGTTGAATTAATAACCGTATTACTAACTTTTCAAACACAATCTACGAGGGCGTGCTGAAAAGTAATGCCTCCAATTTTACTTTCTCTACACGTACTATGTACATAGTATACACCCAAAAATTTGATACCAAGATTTCACCGGAAATATATGTTTTGAGACCCCCTGAATAAAAATGCTCGTGTGTGTATTGGTATTTAAGTTTGGTCCAAGGAAGCAACACAGAGATTTTCAAAAAAATCCCCCCAACTACCCTTTACATGGAAAAAAATTTGAAAATTTTAATTTTCTTAAAAATGGTTCAAACGATTTTGATAAAAATTTATTATATTTAAGATATCTACTTTCCAAATAAAACGTATATCTTGAATTTTCTGGGAATAGCCTCAAAATACCTCTTTATTCTAGATGCTTTTTATTGAATTTTGCAGAACTGGTAAACTGTAAGAGATAGACAAAAACTTACTCCACAAAAAACACACATTAATGCCATATACATTTTTTCATGCAGTTGGTTGGTTTTGATTTATTCCTTGTTATTGGTTTCGGCTTTAAAAAACTTATACTTTTCTCATACAGGAATTTGTCAACTCCTGTCCATACAAACAAAGGAACTTCAGTCACATAGCAACCAGCTTTTAACTATCACTTTAACCTATCATACTCCCTTATTTCGCTTCTACTTTCAAGGAAGCAAGTAATAAAGCTATTTCTGCTATTTTTTCTCGATTAGCATGAAGTAAAAATAAGTATAAGCTTTGTAACAATAATTTGTTGCAGAAATATACGCAAAGGCATGTAAATGGAGTACATCAGATTTTTTTCTATTCTGTTCGCAATATCGGTGGAGGTAATACATGTCATACATATTACTTGGTCATGCTTCCCGCCTCACTAACACAAGCTATAACCCTCTGGCGCTAGAGGACTCCGATTTGTAGCGTGAAACATGGCGAAGTGCAACGCGACTGTGTCGGTAAGTCAGAAACAGCGTGCTGTAATAGAGTTTCTAACTGCAGAAAACGTACCTCCAATTGAAATGCATAGAAGAATGAAAGCTATGTACATCAACATCAGTAATGTGCGTCGCTGCAACATCTGCAAGAATCGAACGCCTTGGGTTCACTATAATCGATCATCCTCCGTACAGTCCCGACTTGGCCTCATCCGATTTCCATCTGTTTCCTAGACTTAAAGAACGCCTTCGAGGGATTCACTTTGATACTGATGAAGTGATGCAAGCAGATGTGAGGAGGTGACGGTATACACACTGGTATCTCATTGGGAGAAATGTGTTCGTCGCCAGAGTGATTATGTTGAGAAATAAATATGTAGACATGAAGAAAAAAGATGAGGAATAGTAATATAGTTTGTTTTATTCCAAACGTTTTAAGGGTGTTACCGGAATAAAATCGGGGGCATTAATTTTCAGCACGCCCTCGTATTTATTTATTAACAAAGTCACCTTTTACAATTACTTTCATGCCATTGTAAAGCTCAACAAAGTACGCCTCTGTCACGACGAATGGCGTCCTCTAAATTTTCTTCCCGAGGGCCAATTCTTCAAGTTTGGGAAGGGAGCCAAATCGGGAAAATATCGGGGGTGCGGCAGCAATTCATTTAGTTTGTTGGTGACAAATCCGGATGAATGTGGTGTACACTGTGGTGAAACAGAACTTCTTCGCCAAATGTGGTTGTGTCTTCAACTTTTTGTTGAATCGAATCAATAAACCATTATAGCATTGCACGGTAATCGTTTTTCCATTTATAAAAGTAAATGAGAATGGAATAGATCTGCCAAAGTTTTGATTCTTGCTTGGTTTCCGGTGTATAGTGATGAGTCCAAATCTCATCGACGGTGGCGTCCAACTATTCGTTTTTCTCCAAAATGGCTGTAACGATTTTGACTAAAATACCGTCGAAGCTCGGCTTGGTACTTCGAAAGGTGGGAGCAATAGAAAAACAAACCCCTGATCACGACTCTGCAAATCTGCGTTTCTTTTTGAACGACGATACTGCCATGGTTAGCATGATTCATGCTACTATTTTCGACTCAAAGTATTCTTATACAACAACGGTTCATGTTGAGACTAGTAGGATTTTCGCGATTCTTTTTCAACAACGATTCATACCGAGATTGACAAGATTCATACGATTCGTTTATGAATCCCCACATGCCTACTTTCTAGGCACCTAATCTTAACCATGCTTCTTTGAAGTGAGCATGTTTATTTTATAAAGTGAGGAATTAAATCAGCATTCAGCTTTATCGGAAGACAAATTACTGATCATATTACTTTCTCTACACGTACTATGTAGAGAAAATAATATGAGGAAAAATTTGGAAAAAGGTCCGTGTGTGTGTGTGCCTGTGGACAGCATAGCTCAAAAACAAAAAGAGCGTTAAATACCAAACCTGGTATTTAAGTTTGGCATTTTCCAAGGATGCGACACGAAGATTTTCAAGAAAATCCCCCCGCCCCAAACTACCCTTTACATGGAAAACACTTCGAAAATTTTGATTTTTTCAAAAAATATCGTATATTAAAGATATTTATCTGACAAATAAAATGTATATCTTGAATTTTCTGGGAAAAGCCTCTGAAGACTACTTCATTCTGAATGAATTTTACAGAATGTTGTATAACTGCTAAACCGAAAAGAATAGACAAAAACTTACCACACAAAAAATCTAGAGCACATTAAAACACACAGTTTATGTTATATAACTTTTTTTCGTGGAGTTGATCGTTTTGAGATATTCCTTGTTTTTGGTTTCAGCTTTAAAAAATTATACTTTTCTCATACAGGAATTTGTCAACTCTTCTCTGTACAAACAAAGGAACTTCAGTGTTGACTATCACTCTAACCTATGCTTCTACTTACAAGGAAGCAAGTAATAAGACCACTTCTAGTAATTGTTTCTCGATTAGCATAAAGTAAATAGAAGAATGAGCTTTTTAACAATAATTTGTTGCTGAGATGTAGAAAAAGTCATGAGAATAGAACACAGCAATTTTTTGAACTGATTTATTAATTTTCAATTGTTGTGCTGTTATGCAGTAAGGAGTAATAAGAGATCATTGTTGTGTATTTTCAGCTCTGGGCGAGGAATGTACGGATAATAATCAATGTTTCTTGGAGTCCGGAGCAGTGGACAACGTTTACTGCATGAATAGCATCTGTCAGTGTCGATATGACGCGGTTCAAACACCAGATGGCAAGGACTGTAGAAATTCTGGTGAGTTTATTGCTTTAACTGAAAATAATAGATCAGAAACATTTTTACAAAATACCTTCATATGTCAATATTTTATAATTATTTATGTTTGTGTTATTGTGGGTATTGTTTATTTCAAAATAAAAATGTTATATTTCCATACATTTTTATTATAATATTGGGCATAGTCTCATTAGTGTTGATTGCCAGTGAAGGGGGGGAGGGGGTAATATCTTCCATATTTGCTCTGTATCTTTTAACTGTAACGTGCACAACAGTGACTTTCAAATAGGATGAAGTTTTTCCTTGGCCGGCAGCCAACCTAAATATTTTTGCTAAATAAAGATATTTTCCCTTCTTTAAGAAAGAGAAATTCTCAAAACTACCTCAATGAAAGGGACAGCATGAATTTCTTTCTAAATATAATACAATGTCGTAAGTACAAAATGCCAAACCACCTATAACGCTGATTATTTCAACCATAGCTTTTGATTTCTTTACTAGTACACATCTAGAGAAGGTATTGCATTCCATCCAAAAATTTGATACCGAGATTTCACCGGAAATACACGTTTTAGTGTCCTCTGTATCCTAAAAACCATTTTTAGAAAATGGTTCATTGTGTTTGTGTATGTGTCTCCATGTGGTTTGAACACGATAACTCAAAAACGAAAATTTGGTATTTAAAAAAGTTGGTAAATACCAAACTTGGTATTTAAGTTTAGTATCTTTTAACGATACGACATGTAGATTTAGAAGAATATCTCCCCACCCCAAACTACCCTTTACATGTATTTTTTTCGATATGTTTGATTTCCTCAAATATGGCTATAACGATTTTGATTAAAATACCGTATATTAAGGATATTTACATAACAAATAAAATGTATATTTGGATTTTCTGGGAATAACCTCTGAAGAATAGTTCATTGTGGATGAATTTTGCTTTATTTTGCATAACTAGTAAACTGTACCAGTAGACAAAAACTTACTATACACACAATGTTGATCTCGTTAAAACACAAAACGTATGTCTTATACGTTTTTTTTTCGTGAAATTGAACCCTTTCCGAGATATTTCTTGTTATTACTTTCAGTTTTAAAACACTTAAACTTTTCTCGTACTGAATTTATCAACTCCTGGTCATGCAAAGAAATTAAGTTCAGTCACATAGCAACCGGTTTTTTAAAGGTTTTGACTATTGCTATAGCTAGTCTATTCCCTTATAGCTCTTCTACTTATAAGGAAGCAAGTACCAATACCATTTCTGATAAAGTTTATCTCGAATAGCACGAAAAATATAGACGAATTAACTTTTCAATAATTATTTGTTACAGAGATGTAGAGAAAGTTATGTGAATGGACACATCAGATTTTTCATCTAAAGAGTAGTTTGGGGTGAAGGAATTTTCTTGGAAACGTCGTATTCTTTAAAGATGGACAATTTGAATCCTAAGTTTGGTGTTTAATAGTCTTTTCGTATTCGATGTTTACTGTTCACAGACACACACACACACACACACACACACACACACATACATACGGAATTTGTTCTAAAACTATTTTATTCAAGGTGCCTCAAAACATATTTCCAGTGAAATATCGACTTCGAATTTGGGGGGAGAGGAATATAATACTTACTTTTCCCACCTGGAATTTGCAATTTGATCCTTTTATCCCTTGGCTGCACTTGGGTAATAGCCTTGCGTTTCTTTGGAGGCATTTCAGAATTATTACAGAAGACACTTAAAGAATTAAAACTCTTAAGGATACTCAAAATAAAAATGCGATGTGTTCCATTCTACATCTCCGCAATAAATTATTGTTAAAAAGCTTATGCTTCTATTTACTTCATGCTAATCGAGAAAAAATTAGTAGAAATAGTCTTAGTACTTGCTTCCTTGTAAGTAGAAGCGAAATTAGGGAGCATCATAGATTAAAGTGATAGTCAAAAGCTGGTTGCTATGTGACTGAAGTTCCTTTGTTTGTATGAACAGGAGTTGACAAATTCCTGTATGAGAAAAGTACAACTTTTTTTTAAAGCCAATAACAAGGAATATCTCAAAATCAATCAACTCCACGAAAAACTGTATTCAACATAAATTGTATGTTTTAACGAGCTCTACAATTTTTGTTAGGTAAGTTTTTTCCCAATCTCTTACGGTTTAGCAGTTATGCAAAATTTCGTAAACTTCATCCATAATAAAGTAGTCTTCAGAGGCTATTACCAAAAAGTTCAAGATACACATTTTATTTGTCATCTAAATATCTTTAATATACGACATTTTAATCAAAATCGTTAGAGCCATTTTTGAGAAAATCAACATTTTCTAAATGTTTTCCATGTAAAGGGTAGTTTGGAGTGGGGGGATTTTTCTCAAAATCTTCGCGTCGCATCCCTGGAAGATACTAAACCTAAGTACCAACTTTGATATTTTACAGACTTTTCGTTTTTGAGTTATCGTGTTCACATACACATACACGCGCGCGCGGACCTTTTATCTGAAAATGCATTTTTTGGATACAAGGTACCCTAAAACATAGAGAAAGTAAAAATACTGAGAAACCATTATGCAAAAGCAGCGTTCATAAATGTCATAGTCTATAACGATTTCTCGTGCATGGTCTGACATGCACGTTGTTACATTTGGAGTGGTCGTCGCTATTTTAGAGAAAACAGTTTAGTAACAACAATATTATTTTGTTGATAATATGAATAACCAACACACATTTACTGCTAAAAATGTAGTCCATTTACGTGAATTTCTCTAGCTATTTTGGAACAAATTATTCTTACAAAAGTTTATCCTCGGAATATCCTCGAGTATTCCTTCGATCTAGGTGACTCAGTTAGTTAGGCGCTGACTTTCTGATCCCAACTTCACGATTTCAAAACCGATCAGACCAATGGTGTTTAATGTAGAATACTCATTTCTTAGGAATGAGAAACATTACAACATAAGAAAGAAAATAAAACTAATAAGCAAACGAATGTAAAAGAACCGGGGAGGGGATAAATTACAATAACTAAACAAATAATTGATTAAAGATATTAAAACGGAAATACTTTAGAATAAGCAATAATGTTAAAGATTGTAAAGAATATTTACTCTGTACATGAAAAAGTATTGCTGAAAGGAAAAACCAGAGTTTTAAGAATATTAGCTGCAAGATTTGTCAGAGAACCATTAGCAGAAAATAAATACAATAGAATTCCGGAACTTTTGTGTTCAGAGATTGATAAATGAGAAAAATTAAACAGTAATGATCAATGGTACTTTTGAACTGATGGAAGCAAACTGTAGTTTAATGCTTTAGCTGCGTTGCCAAACTTATTTTGTGAGCTCAGACTGATTTGGAAAAATCTTAGGCAGAAATTGTAACTAACAGAAATTTAGAAATATTTAACTTCGAACCCATTCGTGTCAGATCATAGAAAATAGGAGGAGCCATAAGAAATTTTCCTAGGCACGAAGGGAGCTTACGGTCACGAATGGAGGAAGAGAGAACTTACTTAAAAATCTGATGTGTTCCATTCACATGACTTTCTCTACATCTCAGCAATAAATTGTAGTTAAAAAGCTTATGCTTGTATTTACTTCAAGCTAATCGAGAAAATATCAGCCGAAATAGCCTATTGCTTGCTTCCTAGTAAATAGAAGCGAAATAAGGGAGTACTGTTGGTTAAAGTAATGGAAAAACGTTGGTTGCTATGTGACTGAAGTTCCTTTGTTTGTATGGACCTGAAATGTTAAATTCCTGAATGAGAAAAGTATGCTTTTAAAGCTGAAACCAAAAAACAAGGAGTAACTCAAAAACTATCAACTCCACGAAAAAAATGTATATAACATAAAGTGTGTGTTTTAACGTGCTCTATATTTTTTGTGTTGTAAGTTTTTGTCCATCTCTTACGGTTTAGCAGTTATGTAAAATTCCGTAAAATTCGTCCCAGAATAAAGTAATCTTCAGAGGCTATTCCCAGAAAATTCAAGATATAGATTTTATTTGTCGTGTAAATATCTTTAATATACGAAATTTTAATCAAAATCGTTAGAGCCAATTTTAAGAAAATCAAAATTTTCGAAAAAAGTTCCATGTAAAGGGTAGTTTGGGGTGGCAGAATTTTTCTCAAAATCTTCGTGTCGCATCCCTGGAAGATACTAAACTTAAATACCAAGTTTGGTATTTTAGCTACTTTTCGTTTTTGAGTTATCGTGTTCAGAGACACACACACGGACCTTTTTCTGAAAATGCTTTTTTTTTTTATTCAGGGGTCCTAAACCATGTATTTCCGGTGAAATCTCGGTATCGAATTTTTGTGTGGAATACAATACTTCTCTGTCTCTATGTACATTGTACATATGGGGCTAGAGAAAGTAAAAATTATCAGTGGTGTTGAGCAGGCATATTGCATGTTGTAAAATGATTTTAGCTACGGTGCTGCGATACAAAGTACAATAGTGTCTCTTTATATGAGGAAAGTGAGTGGTAGACAAAGAGTTCTTTATCCGAGTTCACATGGGAATTACAGCAGGGAATAGTTGGAAAGTAGGGTACATCTGGGTAAATTTATAAAAGTTAACTGTAAGAAACTTATTCAGTGTGGGGGAATAGCATTAGTAAATGAGGAAACGGAAGTCAGAGGGGACAAATAATTGACTATGTGTGAAAATAGATAAACTGGGGTAATACGAAAACAATCCTATGTGTGCCATTCACGTGACTTTCTGTACATCTCTGCAACAAATTACTTTTGAAAAGCTTATACATCTATTTACTTCATGTTAATCAGACTAAAATAGCAGAAATAGTCTTATTACTTGGTTCCTTGATGCTATGTTTGCTTTGTTCCTTGCTGGTTGCTATGTCACTGAAGTTCCTCTGTATGGAAGCAGTTGACAAATTCCTATATGAGAAAAGTATAAGTCTTCATAGCAGAAATCAAAAACAAGGAATGACTCAAAAACGATAACTCCACGAAAAAAATGTACATAACATAAATTGTGTTTTAACGTGCTCTACATTTTTCGTGCAGTAAGTTTTTGTCCATCTCCTACGGTTTAGCAGTTATTCAAAATTCCGTAAAATTCATGCAGAATAAAGTAGTCTTCAGAGGCTATTCCCAGAAAAGTCAAGATATACATTTTATTTGTCAGGTAAGTATCTTTAATATACGAAATTTTAATCAAAATCGTTAGAGCCATTTTTAAGAAAAACAACATTTTCGAAAAAAGTTCCATGTAAAGGGTAGTTTGGGTTACGGGTTTTTTTTTCAAAATCTTCGTGTCGCATCCCTTGAAGATACTAAACTTAAATACCAAGTTTGGTATTTTACCGACTTTTCGTTTTTGAGTTATCGTGTTCACAGACACACGGACACACGGACACGCACACACACACACACGGACCTTTTTGTAAAAATCTGATGTGTACCATTCACATGACTTTCTCCATATCCCTGCAACAAACAATTCTTAAAAAGCTTATACTTCTATTTACTTTATGCTAATCAGAAAAAATTAGCAGAAATAGTCTTATTACTCGCTTCCTTGTAAGTAGAAGCGAAATAAGGGACAACCGTAGGTTAAAGTGATAGTCAAAAGTTGGTTGCTATGTCAATAAAGTTTCTTTGTTTATATGGATAGAAGTTGAAAGTTCCTGTATGAGAAAAGTATACGTTTTTCATAGCAGAAACCAAAAATAAGGAATGTCACAAAAACGACGAACTCCACGAAAAAATGTATATAACATAAATTGCGTGTTTTAAAGTGCTATACATTTTTTGTGTAGTAAGTCTTTGTACATCTTTTACGGTTTAGCAGTCATTCAAACTTTAGTAAAATTCATTCAGAATAAACTACTTTTCAGAAGCTATTCCCAGAAAATTCAAGATATACATTTCATTTGTCAGGCAAATGTGTTTAATATCCGAAATTTTAATCAAAATTGTTAGAGCCATTTTTGAGAAAATCAAAATTTTCGAAAAAAATTCCATGTAAAGGGTAGTTGGGGGTGGGGGATTTTTCTCAAAATCTTCGTGTCGCATCCCTGGAAGATACTAAACTTAAATACCAAGTTTGGTATTTTACCGACTTTTCGTTTTTGAGTTATCGTGTTCACAGACACACGGACACATACACACACACACACACACACACACACACACACACACACTCACGGACCTTTTTGTGAAGTTGCTTTTTTTGGATATTGGGGGCCCTAAAACATATATTTCCGGTGAAATCTCGGTATCGAATTTTTGGTGGAGTGCAATACTTTCTCTATACACTATGTACATAGTGCTTATGGAGAAAGTAAAAATTCTTTTTTTTTTTTTTTGGATACAGGGGACCCTAAAATATATATTTCCGTTGAAATCTCGGTATCCATTTTTGGGTGGAGTGCAATACCTTCTCTATACATATGTACATAGTGCGTATAGAGAAAGTAAAAATATAGTGATTTTTTCCTTCACACGTACCCTGAGAAAATCTCTAAAAGAGATCCTGCTCTCAAACCCTTCTTATCCTTCCAAATCCTGCCATAAAATGACATACGAACCATAACATTCCCGCCACATGTTTAAATATGCTTAAAAGCCTCTGCTCATTAGATATATTGGCAGGTAAAAGACTATCGCCCTCCGTGGTGTAATGGTTACCATGCTAACTTCATATCGTCGTGGGTTCAAACCCGGCGGAGGACGATGGATTTTTTTGGGCGTAAAAATCCTTAGCATGGCTTCTTTCGGAAGGGAAGTAAAGCTGTGGGTCCCGGGTCGTAGCTTTACGGCACGTCAAAGAACCTCAAGCTTGAGAAGAGAGGCCTCTGAGCAAAATTAAGCGATCTTTCACGCCCAACATAGAATGGGACGCTGAGAACCAAAGCAGTTAAATAATAGGCCATTTCATTTATGTAAAAGACTACTGTCGTTAACAATCAAATAAATAATTTAAACGCATGCTGTGGAGAAATGTCGATATAGGATTTGTTAGTCCATTGCAATATTTTCTCTAAGAGAAAGTAATAAATCAGATGCCTCTGAAGTTAGCTTTCAAATCAAACTTGGGTGTTTCAGTAAAAGGTGTCAAAATTAAACAGGAAATGGGGAAACTCTGCTGAACATTTTGAGATAATTTGCTAAATCAGCAAATTGAAGAGAGTAATCACGTTTCTGCCCCCAAAAGGGTCTTAGGGACCTTTTTTTCTTTCTTTTCGTTTTAGGAGTCCTAGAATTGAGTTTGATACCGTTTTTGGAGACCAAATGAGGAAATATTTAGTACTAAATGATATATAAGTCCTTAACAGCGTTAGAACATGTACCCTAGTAATTGTAGATCTAATTGCAGAACATCTCCCACCCCTTCTTTTCAATTATAAACTGCACATAAAATACCACAACCAAAAATACCCAGCAAGGAAGACAACTTGCGGTCTCAGCACAAGATCATTTGTTGCAGGGTTAAGAAGTGGAACCTCTCAAGGAGCAGTTATCGCGATCCTGGTGGTCGGGAGGCTCCTGGCGGCGGCGTGGTGATCGATTGCTTCATGGTTCCGCCCCACGCGAGGAGATTCACGCGAGAACTGTGACGTCATGGAGTATGTCTGCGAAGTGGACTTCTCCTCAGAAATGAAGCATCAAAGTGCCTGAATAATTAATCACATGATTAATCGCATTTTATTAACTTTAATTGTCATTTACCTTTAGGAAGTTGGTTGGCCGAAAGTGATAAAAATCTGATGTGTTCCATTCACATGACTTTCTCTACATCTCTGCAACAAATTACTCTTAAAAAGCTTATACATCTATTTACTTCATGTTAATCAGACTAAAACAGCAGAAATAGACTTATTACTTGGTTCCTTGTTGCTATGTTTACTTTGTTCCTTGCTGGTTGCCATGTGACTGAAGTTCCTTTGTATGAAAGCAGTTGACAAATTCCTATATGAGAAAAGTATGTCTTCGTAGCAGAAACCAAAAACAAGCAATGACTCAAAAACGATGACTCCACGAAAAAAATGTATATAACATAAATTGTGTGTTTTAACGTGCTCTACATTTTTCGTGTAATAAGTTTTTGTCCATCTCTTACGGTTTAGCAGTTATTCAAAATTCCGCAAAATCCATCCAGAATAAACTACTCTTCAGAGGCTATTACCAGAAAATTCAAGATATGCATTTTATTTGTCAGATAAATATCTTTAATGTACGAAATTTTAGTCAAAATCGTTAGAGGCATTTTTAAGAAAATCAAAAATTTCCAAAAACGTTCCATGTAAATGGTGTTTTGGGGGGTGGTTTCAAAATCTTCGTGTAACATCCCTGGAAGATACTAAACTTAATTACCAAGTTTGGTATTTTATCGACTTTTCGTTTTTGAGTTATCGTGTTCACACACACACACACACACACACACACACAGACCTTTTTGTGAAAATGCTTTTTTTAGATAAAGGGGACTCTAAAACATATATTTCCGGTGAAATCTCGGTATCGAATTTTTTGTTGGAGTGCAATACCTTCTCTATACACTATGTACATAGTGCGTATAGAGAAAGTAAAAATGCATTTCAGAACTTAGAGGTATGTTTCTTTTATTTTAAACGAACAGGGGTTCAGAAACCTTGTTTCTCTTGTGACTTCTCTTTATTTACAATGTTGTTTACACTGTATTATACAACACATTGGAAGAAATGTTGTGTTGCATATAATCTGTATTAAAAGAGCTCCTCAAGTATTGACGGTACATTAACCCGCTGTCATATTGAACCCCGGATGTGCTGATATGTCCCTGGAGAATATGATGCGACCTAGATCTAGCAAATCAATTACGTGAATCTTAATATTTTTAACAATATATAAATATTATTAAATAAAATACTATGTTGCTGGTAACGTGCCTTAAAGGAAGTCCTCAAATATGGACCCAATGCTCTATTGAATCTCAATGGTGTATCATACAGTATAACCAATGTAGTATGGAGAAGCTGTAATGGGGAATGAAGTGTATCCTTCACTACAATTACCTTTTGTGTAAAAGTACTATTTAAATTGTTTATTGCAAGTAATATTCTCAAACCGAATAAAAGCATGTCATTTCAAATCCGTGAACTACATTTTCTCTTAATGCACTAGCCTACTATATGTGTTTTCAGATTTACTGTATCTAATAAGAATTTATGAAGGTCTTACCTGAGGTGTATTCAATTCAAAGCTTCAACATCACAAATTACTAGTACCACAGGTTAAGAACATCTGAAAGAGAAAGCAACAACACCATTAATAAGATTAATTGATTCACTAAATCAAATGAATGTTTAATTATTATCATAATATACGAGGTACGTCCAGAAAGTAGGTTCCGTTTCAATTTATCTCCGCTGCAGTTCCGCACATGCGCGGTAGACGCTCTGTATCAAGGAGAAGAAACGTGCACCATTTTGAGATCGCTGTCAGCCACATACGCTTTGTTGTGCTTGTTTACAATGTCGGTGTTGATTGAAAATCCCGCCGCTTGTGAAATCAGATCTGTGATTCGTTTTCTGAATGCTAGGAAAGTGAAACCAATTGAAATTTGTCGGCAAATTTGAGAAGTTTACGGACAAATTGCGATGAGTGATTCAATGGTGAGAATATGGGTCCGACAGTTCAATGAAGGACGTAGCGAAGTGCACGATGAAGAACGAAGTGGGCGTCTATCTTTGGTTACAGAAGAACTGGTTCACGCGATTGATGACAAAATCCAGGTAAACCGCAAGTTTACAATTAGTGCTCGCGCTATGGAATTTCCCCAAAGCTCACGATCACTAATTCATGAAATTGTTACCCAAAAACTGAAATTTCGTAAACTTTGCTCACGTTGGGTACCAACATTTTGAAGACACAGGCGGCAAACTTCTATGAAGAAGGTATACAAAAACTTGTGCCACGCTAAGACAAATGCCTGCAAAATTTAGGCAGTTATGTGGAAAAGTAGTTTAGGAGTTGTAGACTTTTGTGCAATAAATAATTATTCTGTATCTGTACACAATTTAATTTTATTACCAAACGGAACTTACTTTCTAGACGTACCTCGTATTTTCCAAACTGTTCTACAAATTATTCATATCAATACTATTCTTAATTTTCCTTTTTATACTCATATACTGAACTTTTTTCATTTACTGTTAAAAATCTATATCGAAAAGAAAATTATTTCGATACAGTTTTTCATTTCGATATAGATTTTCACGTTTGCGCGCTGCCCTACTAATGGCTGTTCACTGCCTGCTAATCTACATAAAATTACAGAAACATCTTACGCGTAGAATAACCTCCAAGAATATTTAATTATATGTAACAATTATAAGAATATATAATTATTTCCCGAATATAAACTTGTCATAGTACGTAAACAGAGCAAAATAGGTCATGGCGTTGGCATCACAGAGACGAGGAAATCAATATCTCAGAGCATGCGCCCTAGCTCTGCTTCCAACCAAAATATTTATTTTTGCGAGAATAGTTATATTTACATACCTTTATCAGTAGATATGTACTGTCAGGTGCTTTATCAATGAAGGTTTTAATTTCATTTGTGGAACATATTTTAGCTTTTTACCCTACTGATTTCTGTTTCAACAGGGAGTACAATTTCTATATTGGGATATATCAATTCCATGTTTCACATTTAGAGTAGTTTTCAATACTAAATAATTTGACGACAAGGTTTCCAAGAATGAAGTTACATTTTTTGTTATTCTCCATGACATAAATTTATCATATAGCTTTTCGTAGATCTTTTTGGATTTCTGTGGAAGCAAATTATTAACAACATTACTTGCCTCTTCTATTATATCAGGAGGCGTGGAACTAAATTCCATATCATTATCACTAGGCCAAAATATCTCAGTCTCCATCTTGCAAATCAACTATCACCGTGAATCTAATTTCATTTGTTATCGACGACGCATGCGTACAATACGCATAGCGGTCGGCGGAGTTCATCTTTGTATGTAGGATATCTAAATATTAAATATTTATTATATATCTACATGTCGTAGAAAAACATGTATACAACTCTCAATAGAATGCCCTCACTCGTATCCAATAGCTGCCATTATAGGATGGTTCCATAGATAATTATTGTCACTTTATGTTACTCGCTTGTAGTGTTTGGGACCAATAGTGTGGAAAGCAATGTTTTCGTGTTACCTTGGCCATGGTGGAATGAGTGTGTCGGCAGCCCAACAGCAGGATGAACCGGTTTGTGTACCGCACTGTAAAAAGGCTGTTCCACAAGATCATAAGCGTAACAATAACCGTCATAAGTTTTACCAGGGACAAACAAAGCTGAAACCAAAGCCCAATAGTTTTAAAATTTTCGGTCTGTTTTGCCGTGGTCTTTTTAAATTTTAAAAGTATGGACACCGGCCGTGAAAGCTTACGCATATACTCAAAGCCCAATATTTCAACAGTAGGTTGATTTGTGTTATATTACCTACTGTTTGCATAAACACACGAGAAAAGAAGACTCTTAACATTTCAAAATTCACTGCTTAAAATACTGCAGAATTATAATGAACAACAGAAATTTTAGTGAAATTGTATAATATAAACGTTTTTATTTTAATAACACAGCAAGTATATAGCTTGCTACTGTAAGTTTGAAAGTAATGTTTCGGCTTTCCAATTACATAAAATTAAATGAGAATAAAGGTGACTTTATATGCTCTTCATAGAAAACTCAAGATAAGTATCTTCTTTTTACTTTCTCTAGCCCGCATGTACAACGTACTTAGTGGATAGAGAAGGTATTGTATTGCACCCAAACATTTTATCTCCGGATTTCACCGGAAATATATGTTTTAGAGTCCCCTGGGTCCAAAAAAAGCATTTTTAAACAAAGGTCATTTGTGTCTGTTTGACTGTCTGTGTGCGTGTGTGTGTCTGTGGACAGCATAGCTCAAAAACGAAAAGACCGCTAATTACCAAACTTGGTATTTAAGTGTGGTATCTTCCAAGGATACGACACGAAGATTTTCAAGAAAATCCCCCCATCCCTAACTACCCTTTACATGGAACTTTTTTCGAAAATTTTTATTTTCTCAAAAATGACTAACAATTTTTATTAAAATATCGTATATTAAAGATATTTACCTGACAAATAAAATGTATATCTAGAACTTTCTGGGAATAGCCTCTGAAAACCTCTTTATTTTGGATCAATTTTGCTGATTTTGGTCAGCTGCTAAGCCGTAAGAGATAGACAAAAACTTACTGCACAAAAAATGTAGATCTCGTCAAAACACACAATCTATCTCCTCTACGTTTTTGTTGTGGAGGTAACCGTTTCCGAGATATTCCTTGTTACTGGTTTCAATTGTGAGGTACTAAAACTTTTCTCAGATAGGAAGTGTCCGTATTTCTTTTGTTCTACTCCTGGGCAAGCAAAGAAGCAATTTGCAATGACAGTCACATAACGATAGCTTTTAAAACATTTCACATTCACTTTAGCCTAGAGGATTCCTTTAGTTCTCTTCTACTCATGAGGAACTAAGTAATAAGAACATTCTGCTAGTGTTTTTTTCGATTAGCATTTTGTAGAAACAAGAATAATCTTTTGTAGGAAGTTTGCAGAGCAGCTAGTGAGTATAACGCATCATATTTTTTTTGGCATCTCGCACATATGTATAATCATAAAGTTATTTTTGAAACATTTTCCATGTAAAAGGAATTAGGATAATTTCTAAAAATCTTAACTTTGCATCATTAGGAAATATCAATGTTAAAAATGGAAAATTCTTAACATCGCTTCCCCATCCCACGGTCTGTCGACATTTAAATTAGGATAGCCTCCGCTCCAACCCTTTTCTTAAACCGGCTTCAGAAACCTGCAAAATGGGTGCAAATATGTACTCACTAATGGCGTTACACCGGGGGAGTGGAGTGTAATAGTTCAGCAAAGTCTCACTTCTTGAAAAAAGGTTTAAGAGTCTGCACATACAATATATGTATCCTACTTTTAATCGTTGGTTGTGCTTCTCTCTCTCTCTCTCTCTCTCTCTCTCTCTCTCTCTCTCTCTCTCCTGAGACACCAAGGATCACTTACTAAAAGTACCATTTAAGGGACTTCAAAACCTGATTTGCAGTAAAATTGCAATATTTATGCTTCATGGCAAGAAATAATATTGTAACTCCCTGTCAGGCTATCACACTTTTATTTTTCGTAGTCGAATTACCCTCCCCCTAGTTATGACTGACACCCCGTCTAGGACTTAGCGAATGCCTAGGGGTCAGAAGCCTTTCGGAGAGCCAATGGCGAATCTGGAACGAGTGGTCGACCCGTAGCCAGGCATGAGCATTGATGATATGAAATATAAGCGAAACGGATGATATAAAAGGTGATGATGGAGCAATTAGTGGTATGACTGGAGGGGGCAACCGGAGGACTCGGAGAAAACCCTCCCAGACGCCGCTTTCTCCTCCACAAATCCCACATGCGGGCGCTTATGATCGAACCCAGGCCGCCTATATGGGAGGCCAGCGGTCTAACCACTCGGGCATGGCGCCGCCACTCATACTTACATGCTCATTTAAAGGGCATCTTCCTTGTCTGGAATCAAACCCGCGACTTTGAATATAGAAAGCCAAGGCTCAACAAACTCTCATGTGAATTGTGATTCGATTCAACGTATCACTGATTATGTGTCAATAGTGTGTCAAGTGACTGCTGGCATTGACATTTCATACTCTTTCCAAATGTCTCGAGATGAAATATACTGTAAGTTAGCATTTCAGACACAATCTAAAATACTTGAACATTTAAAACAAAACAACAAATATTTCGAAAATGTACAATTTTCTTAAAACGTTATATGACATACATCCTGGTTTTAATCAGATCTACAACTTTTGTGTGGTATGTCTCTGCTTAATTTCATTCTAAACGAGTACTTAAGGGAAGTCAAAACGGGATTTTCATATTTTTCCCCATTTTCATGTTTTAATTGCATATAGATATTTCGAATCTCCCGCTCCTTTTAGTATAACTTTTATAGCGGTACATTAATTGTAAATATTGTTGAAAATAATCCTGCGCAGTAGTTTTTAGAATATTTTGGTACACTCACTTTGTAAAACATCAATAGGCTTTTAAGTATTAGATTAGAGAAGAGATCTTTTGTTTATTTTGATCGGAAAGTTTAACTTTAGCTATGGACAACATTGACATTCCGCTCATATTTGCATCATATAACAGTTTCGAAATACTGCGAAGCTGTTTTTGGAAAGTTAGGTTACATTTTTTTTATGTTAATTTTTGAAAGCAATTTCAGAAGAACTAAAATTGTCTATACAAGCATCCCATTTTCTCAGCAACTAATTTCTACTAAGGGCTGAAAAATTTACCCGACATTTGCATCTAAATATGCTTTAATTTGACCAAAAGGTTTTTATGTATATGAGTTAATTATTTTTTTAATTTAAAATTGTCGTTCTTCAAAAAAAAAAGAGTTATATTAAAAATATCATAGCTTTCCTTCTAATGAACAAAAGTGTTTTATTTTTCATCAATCGACTGCAAAGGTATTGCTAAATATACCCTGAAAAATGTAGCTCATTATGTTAAATAGTTGGTGAGATAATGCGTCAAAATTTAACATTCGACTCCCCTTAAAATGCTTTTGGCAGAAGAGTCAAGACATATTTTATTAATCATAAACGGCCTTAGGCATATGGAATTTAACAAAACCATGTAAAGCGTAGTTTTCTATGAAGGAAATTAGTTTGGTGTTTTCTTGGTTTTGGATTATGTCTACATTTACAATTTCAGACACACATACAAGCGAAACTTGTTGAAATCTAGACATCGAAGTTTTGAGTGGAATACACTGAGTATGTAGTGGAAAAATCTGATGTGTTCCATTTACATGACTTTCTCTATATCTCTGCAACAAATTATTGTTAAAAAGCTTATTCTTATAACTACTTTATGCTAATCGAGAAAAAATTAACAGAAATAGTCTTATTACTTGCTTCCTTGTAAGTAGAAGCGAAATAAGGGAGTACCATAGAATAAAACGGCAATCAAAAGTTGGTTACTATGTGACTGAAGTTCCTTTGTTTGTATGGACAGGAGTTGTAAAATTCCTGTATGAGATGAGTATAAGTTTTTCAAAACGGAAATTAAAAACAAGGAATATCTAAAAACCGATCAACTCCACGAAATTTTTTTTTATAAAGTGTGTATGTTTTAACATGCTCTACATTTTTTGTGTAGTAAGTTTTTGTCCATCTCTTACAGTTTAGCAGTTATGCAAAATTCCGTGAAATTCATTCAGAATAAAGTAGCCTTCTAAGGCTATTCCCAGAAAATTTAAGATATACATTTTATTTGCGATAGAAATGGCTTTAATATGTGGTATTTCAATCAAAATCATTAGAACCATTTTTAAGAAAAACAAAATTTTCGGGTGGGGGGATTTTCTTTAAAATCTTAGTGGGCATTCTTGGAAGATACCAAATTTAAATACCAAACAGACACACACACGGACACTTTTCTAAAATGCTTTTTTTTTTTTTTTTTTTTGCATTCAGGGGATCTCAAAACATATATTTCCGGTGATATCGCGGTATCGAATTTTTGGGTGCATTACACCATGTATATAGTACGTGTAGAGAAAGTAAAAAGTATGTAAAAGTGAAAGAACAATTGAAACTTTAAAGACAACTGAAACAACTTACTTAACATTAAGAATAAAGGAACGGAAAAAGGCCCATACCAGCAGATAGGTGACGTCACAGTATCCTCAACAACCAATATAAGGACGTTGTTCCTAAAACCTCCATGATCCATGTGGTTGGTTCGAACACTCGCTCGATTTTATGATAGTGCAGCTACGTTTATTAATGATCACATCGCTGTTTGGCTAACAGGTAGAGATTCAAAACGCAATATTCACGCTATGCCGCAATAAACTATTCCATTACATTCTAAACATGTCAGAGAATGAATATCCGATGACTTAAAAGTGCATTACCAGTCAAGTGGGGTAGCAATTTTTAGCACAGCACCCCTGGGTATTTTTAGACGTTCAATATGCATCTCCTCGAATAACAAATAAGATGGCGGTTACAGCCATTGTCGTGTGGTCAACGACCTCAGTCCGAGGTCCCGAATTTGATTTCCGGCCGGAGAGGGGACGTTTCTCTATAATTAAGGTTATTCCTTACCCTCCATAGAGTGTAGATGTGAGAGAACAAGTGCAAATCCGTTATACGACGAAAGTCTTCAGTGTCCTAACCTATAAAAAGTTTACAAAGCAAAAACACCATAACATGTTTAGATCAAAGCCCCCAGTGTGACCATAGCAGTCAGAGGGGATATTATAAATGAAAAAAGTCTGAAATATTACATTAGCATAACCTTCTCTACCTATTCTGCAGAAAACTATTCTTACCAAAGCTTATTCTTCTAACTACTCCATGCTAATCGAGATACTCTTTTTACCTCATATTTCCTAGTAGATAAAACGAAAATAAAATAATCTAATATGCTAAAGTTGTATTCAAATATTTTAAGAACTGGTCACTATGTGACATAACGGAAATTCTAATCTCTTTTTATGACTAGGATGAAAAAAGAAAAAACAAATGAATACTTCCCATTTAATAAGCGTAAGGGAAAGTTCGGAAATTTAAACAAAAAAACAATGAAAATCCCAAAAATGCTTAACTCCACAAACAACGTAATTCACACAAATCGTGTATTTTAACGAGATCTACATTTATATACCAAGATATTGTTTATCTCTTACGCTTTACCAGTTATGTAAAAGTCGTCCAGAATAAAGAGGACTTCAAAGGCTTTTCATTTGTAATATAAATATCCTAAAATAGATGGCATTGTCTAGGAAAATTGGTGTTATCATCGTGTACCGTACGCCATCAAAACCAAATTTAGTACTGATTCATAGCTTAGTTTGGATTTCGAAGGCATTTCATGTTGTTGTCCAAAGTGCTTTTGCTAAAATTGAAAACGTGCGGTATCATTCAGTGATTTCCTTTTTACTTCCTCTACGAGTCTATGTGAAGAAGGTATTGTATTCCACCCTAAAATTCGATGTCAACATTTCACCTGAAATATATGCTTTGAGGTCTCCTGAATCCAAAACAGCATTTTTACAAAAAGGTCGAGTGTGTGTATATGTGTGTGTGCACGCGCGCGCTCCTAAATACGTCTCTTGACGATTTTGATTAAAATACTGTATATTACAGATATTTACATGACAAAATATATCGCTTGAATTTTCTGGGAACATTCTTTGAAGACTTCTTCATTCTGGATGAATTTTGCATAGCTCGCTAATCTTAAGAAATACACAAAAACTTATTACAAAAAAATTGTAGATATGAAAAAAAAAACACAACATATATCATATACCTTTTCTTTCTTTCTTTCTTTTTTGGTAGATTTTCCGTTTCTTAGATATTCCTTGTTATTGGTTTCAATTTTAAGCTACTTAACCTTTTCTCAAATGGGAGGCCGTCTTTCGTTTCATCTCTCTTTTGTTTTACTCCTAATCGTGGAAAGCAATAACGAATTTCAATTGCTTCATAAAGCGATTGGCTTTTTAAAATATTTAACTACCGCTTTAGCCTGGTGTATTGCTTATTTCCCTTCTCCTTGGAAAGAATTAACATAACCATTTATGTTAATGTTTATATCGATTACTACGATAAAGCAATAAACTTTTGTAACACTAGTCTGCAGAGAACTTATTGAGAATGATACACAAGATTTTTACTTTTGGATGGGAAATTTCCGCGGAGATGAAAGCGAAATTGAATGCTGTTTATGGTGAATTTGGCCATCTATGACAGCAGTCAGATATTGGTTCAACGGATTTAAACATGGTTGAACGTCCGTTTTGACGAGAAACGTCCATGACGTTCAGCATATGTGGTTAGCAAGGAAATCATTAAAAGTCCACGATATTATTCTCGTTCATCTTCGAATGAAAGTTTACGGAGTGGTAGATGCCATAGGTGTGAATGGGTTGCTTCCAGTGAATCTGCTCAATCATCATCATTACCGTCAATATTCTGCAAGTAATAAGGCGGAAAGTGGGTGTCAATATGTCATTTTCGCTCAAAGATTAATGTGTTTTCAAAATCAAGTCTATTAGTTTTGCTTTAAGATTTTATACCCCCGGATATTTTTACTTTCTCTAGCCCCGTATGCACAATATACATAATGGATAGAGAAGGTATTGTATTCCACCGAAAAATTCGATACCGAGATATCACCGGAAATATATGTTTTAGGACTTCCTGAATACAAAAGAAAGCATTTTCAGAAAAAGGTCCGTGTCTGCAGACAGAGTAGCTCAAAAAAGAAAAGACTAAGTTTGGTATCTTCCAAGAATGTGACAAAGATTTTCAAGAAAAATAGCTCTAACGGATTTTGATTAAACTACCACATATTAAACTCATTTCCATCATAAATAAAATGTATATATTGCATTTTCTGGGAATAGCTTTGAAAAACCTGATTATTCTGCATGAATGTTGTTGAATTTTGCATAACCAGTAAACTGTAGGAGATAGACAGAAACTTACTACACGAAAAATGAAGTTTACCGTTTTTGAGATATTTCTTGTTGTTAGTTTCAATTGCAGAGTACTTATACTTTTCTCGGAGATGAAGTGTCCGTTTTTCTTTTTTCTACTCCTAGTCAAGCAAAAAAGTGATTTGCAATGACAGTTGCATAACGACAGCTCTTAAGCCTAGTGCATTCCTTTAGTTCCCTTCTACTTAAGCAACTAAGTAATAAGAACATTCTGCTAATGTCAATCTGGAATAGCATTGTGTAGAAAGAAGAATAATCTTTTGTAAGAAATGTGTTTATAGAGCAGATAGAGAAAGGTATGTGAGTGTAACACATCAGATTTTTATGTAATAAAATACATAATTTTTAAAAACTTCCACCCTTTAAATGCCCTTCACGTGTAAATGTTAAACTTAATTTCCCCCTATTCCATATTGTTAGCATTTGGCAAAAGCCATCTCCTCTTAGAGAACTGTTATGAAAAGAGGCTTAACATTGCACTGGGTATTCAAGACAATGTAACTAATAAAAATAATTATTGCATTTTTGATATATTGCATAGTTCATGAAATAAGAGATCAACTAAATGTCTGCTTCACATTCAACAGATTGCAAAAAATGGCGTTTTATTTATGGACGCTCTTTAACTGCAGTGGTTCTCAGCGTCCCATTCTATACTGGCCGTGAAAGACCGCTTAATTTTGCTCAGAGGCCTCTCTGTCAGAGCTTGAGGTTCTATTACGTGCCGTAAGTCTACGACACGGGACGAACGGCTTTACTTCTCTTCCGAAGGAAGCCTTGCTAAGGATTTTTACACCCGAAAAAATCCATCGTCCTTGGGTATGTGAAGTCAGCATGGAAACCATTACACCACGGAGGGCGATTCCAACAGATTGTGAGTACCCATAATTTTTTTTTGAGTTTTCCCTTATCCTGAGAAGACGAATGTCGAGTAACTTTAAGCTTCATGGACCCCGAGATCCTTTGAGCACCATTTCACCAATTTCATTCATCGTCCTATATGACCAAACTGGTTAAAAAGGATGTTAAGCTACAAAGAAGAAAATCTGATGTGCTCCTTTCATACGACTTTCTCTACATCTCTGCAACAAATTGCTGTTATAAAGCTTATGCTTCTATTTACTTCATGCTAATCGAGAAAAAATTAGCAGAAACAGCCTTATTACTTGCTTCCTTGTAAGTAGAAGCGAAATAAGGGAGTACCATAGGTTAAAGTGAAAGTCAAAAGCTGGTTGCTATGTGACTGAAGTTCCTTTGTTTGTAAGGACAGGAGTTGACAAATTCCTGTATGAGAAAAGTATAAGTTTTTTAAATCTGAAATCAATTACAAACTATATCTCAAAAACGATCAACTCCACGAAAAAAATGCGTATGACATAAATTGTGTGTTTTATCGTGATCTATATTTTTTGTAAGCTTTTGTCTATCTCTTAGGGTTTAACAGTTATGTAAAATTCAATAAAATAATCCAGAATAAAGAGGCCTTTAGAAGCAATTCCCAGAAAATTAAGATATACATTTTATTTGGCATGTAAATATCTTAAATATAAGAGATTTTAATCAAAATCGTTAGAGCGATTTTTGAGAAAAATCAAAATATTCTATTTTTTTTTTCCATGTAAAGGGTTTTTTGGGGTGGGGGATTTTCTTGAAAATCATCCTGTCATATCCTTGGAAAATGCCAAACTTAAATACCAAGTTTGGTATTTAACGAACTTTTCGCTTTTGAGCTATGCTGTACAAAGGCACACACACACAAGCGCGCACACACACACACACACACACAAATGCACCTTTTTCCAAAAATTCTTTTTTTGGCTTCATGGGGACATAAAACATGTATTTTCGGTGAAATCTCGGCATCAAATTTTTGGGTGCAATACAATGTCTCCTCTATGCAAAACAATACCTTATGTATATAGTACGTGTAGAAAAAGTAAAAATACAGATCACACAATATATGTTATTAATTTTTGTAGAGCTAACCATTTCGGAGATATGTTGCTGGTTTACTGCTTTAAAATACTTAATTTTTACTTTCTCTACGCGTACTATGTAGAGAAAGTAACTACCCTTTACTTTGAACTTTTTTTAGAAAATTTCGGTTTTCTCAAAAATGGCTCTAACGATTTTGATTAAAATCTCTTATATTTAAGATATTTATATGCCAAATAACATGTACATGTTGAATTTTCTGAAAATAGCCTCTGAAGACTACTTTATTCTGGATGAATTTTACGAAATTTTGCATAACTGTAAACCGTAAGAGATGGATAAAACCTTACCATAGAAAAACCTTAGAGCACGTTAAAAAACACAATTTATGTCATAAACATTTTTTTCGTGGAATTGATCGTTTTTTTTAGATATTCCTTGTTTATGGTTTCAGCTTTGAAAAACTTTTCTCATACAGGAATGTGTCAACTCCTGTCCATACAAACAAAGGAACATCAGTTACATAGCAACCAATATCACTTTAGTTTATGGTACTCCCTTATCTCGCTTCTACTTACACGGAAGCAAGTAACAAGACTTTCTGCTAATTTCTTCTCGACTAGCATGAAGTAAATAGAAGCATAAGCAATTTTAACAATAATTTGTTACAGAGAAGTAGAGAAAATCATGTGAATGGAACACATCAGAATTTTTTCAAACGGCAAATCTTCATCTCTTTCGTATCTCTTTTGTTTTATTATTGGCTGTGGAAAAACAGTTGAATTTCAGTGACATAGTGACCGCTTTTAAGAGATTTGAATGTCACTTTAGCCTAGTAGTATTGCTAACGGACTGAAACGTTTACAAAATGTAAACTATGCTTTAAACTGCGTAAACACTGTCGTTTCATAAAACAACTCATTTGAATGTGCACACTAGTGCCAAATTAGTATTTGCCATGAAGGGTTATGAAGGAAGGACACGCTCGCTGGCTATTTGTGGCTAAGGTTTCCATGGCAACACATGATTGCTACTGTTCCATATGCATGATAACGTGCCAATTTATTGCATCTAATTGTACACATGCCTGTTTCTTTCCTTTACAGCAAGCTGCGAATCCTCCGCAACACTATGGCGCATATTTCAACGTCTAAAGCACTTTCTACACCGTGCTAGAGGATCAGTTGTTAACTGTTCTACTTTCCTCTTCTTATTCTTCTTTCTACACCATGCTATTCAAGATATGCATTAGTAGAATGTTCTTATTATTTAATTCCTTATAAGCAGAAGGGGAACAAAGGAATGCCCTACACTAAAGCGATAGTGAATTGTTTTAAAAGCTCGTTATGCGACTGTCATTTAAATTCACTTCTTTGCTTGGCCAACAGTTAAACAAATGAAAAACGTACACTTCCTGTCTGCGAAAAGTATAAGTATTCTAAAATTGAAATCAACAAGAAATATCTGGAAAACCGCCAACTCCACGACATCTATGTTTTTTTGTGAAGTAAGCTTATGTCTACTTCTTACGGTTTACCGGTTATGCAAAATTCAACAAAAATAATCAGAATAAATAGGTCTTTAGAAGCTTTTCTCTGAAAATCAAAGATATACATTTCTTTTGTCATAAAAGTATATAAACACACGGTATTTTAATAAAAATCGTTAGAGCCATTTTCCAGAAAAACAAAATTTACTAAAAAAGGGTTCCACGTGAAGGGTAGTTGGGGGTGAACGAATTTTCTTGAAAATCTTTGTTTCGCATCCTTGGAAGATACCAAACTTAAATACAAAGTTTGGTATTTAATAGTCTTTTCGTTTTTGACATATAGTTCCGTTAAATCTCGATATCGATTTTTGGGTGCAATACAATACTTTCTCTATATAATATATACATAGGACGTGTAGACAAAGTAAAAATATCTGATAATTACACTCACATGACCTTATCTAACTGTTCTACGTTCCGCTTCTTATTCTTCTTTCTACACCATGCAATTCGAGATAAACATTAGTAGAATGTTCTTATTGCTTAGAGTTCCTTATAAGTAGAAGGGAAACAAAGGAATGCGATAGTCAAATGTTTTAAGCCAAACAATTTGGAGCGTCACAGCAAAACTCATATAAGGAAAGTATTTCAAAGAGCACAACATCAATTTTAGCCTATATACAGACCAATAATTTAGTGCCGCCAGGAGTGAAAGGGATGCAACACGTAAACAATTACTAAATTTATAGGTTAAATAGTGTTGATTATTATTTCCGCTCTTAACAGTTGGCAACAGTTAGACCTCTAGCATTTATCATTTAGTACGCCTTGATATATACAGGTTGCTTATAATTGAGAGACCTTGAATTCTCTTAACCTAAATAGTTTTTAATTTGTAAAAACCTCATCACACTGGTTGTTTAATCATATTCTCAGCACGATAAGAATATTATTAAAGTGTATGTACAACGAATTATAGTGTTAATTTTTTCTTATTTATTTTACATCGCTTTACCTACGGGATTATATTGCAAAGGAGCGAAGAAGATACTTTGTGGAACAATGTGTGGCGAACGGTTAAGCATACTAGGTCTTATCCCTGTACTGTGCCATTTTGTTTCGTCACATGTCCACAAAGGCCTTAGTGCTAGGCAATGTACCTCTAATTCTGTGATGTGCGGTTGGAAGTTTCGACTCGTGGTCATATAGACCATCTCATATACCCAAGGTCGCGGGTTCAAGCCCGGTAGAAGACGATGGATTTTTTCGGGCGTAAAAATCCTTAGCATGGCTCCCTTCGGAAGGGAAGTAAAGCCGTTGGTCCCGTGTCGTAGATTTACGGCACATAGAAGAACCTCAAGCCTGATAAAGAGGTCTCTGAGCAAAATTAAGCGGTCTTTCACGCCCCAACTTAGTATGTAACGCTGAGAACCACAGTAGTTAAAGAGCGTCCATAAATAAAACGCCATTTTAATTTAATTTACATAGACCTTGTACCAGACAAATGTATCACTGCTTCTGCCGTCTGGACAGATGATATTAGCGTGCCGTCCAATCAACTTGTTTTCATTATCTGTGGATAGAGGGCAGAACATTCGCTTTTACCAATAGTTTTCACTTTTATTATTGTTTAGACTTTAAATGGATCATGGTATTAAATACAGAATCAGTGTTGATCATGGATCAGCGGCGGTTGCTGTGTAGGAGCACAAGAGCACGTGAACCTCCATTATTTCTTAGTGGATCTCCTTTTTCTCTATCAGGAAAAAATTAATAAAATACGCTATCCGGTGCCACTTGTTTAAAAATACCGCGCTCTGCCCTTCAGATTGAACACAGCCGAGAACCTGAGTATGTGACAACAACGCTTGTAGCACAGGCCTCGTGTGCTAGCGTATAACTAACGTTTAGCAGCTCTGCGCTTGCGCGGGCAACAAAGCAGCTTGGAATTTTACAGCCAGAAATGAGCACAGTGCGACCGTGCACTTTAACAACTCCAGGGTTCTGTTTATCAGCGGGAGATGCGAGATTTAGTTGAAAATATCCGAAGTGCAACTGCAGTCTTTGTGATACGCGTTATTTTTCTTAGTAATTTGCATTTTATGCGAGAGTTAAGCTTAAGAGAGAGAGAGTTAAGCAGTTCATAACAGAAAACAACCTCAACGAACAAAATGTTCCGCAATTAACCGAGCTACTGAACATTGTTATCACTACGACAATGACTACACCAGAACCAGAAATATGCTTTTCCACAACAGAAAGAATTAAAACCTTTACTAGGAATACGATGAGTGAAGACCGACTTTCACCACTGGCAATGCTTGCTATTGAGAAGAAACTGGTCAACAGCATAAAATACTTTAATCACCGAGTGATAGAAAAGTTTGTACATTTGAAAAACCGGCGCTTGGAATTTCTGTACAAATAAATTTGGTGTTAATTGCGTAATTCAAACAATGTAAATATTATTCACTGCAAATACCATTCTTCACATGAACTGTATAAAATGACTTCACCCCTTCATCATCTCATATTGCTGTTAACTCTCGAAAATTAAGAATTTCAACATCTTTACAGTACTGGGTGGGTGATGATTGTGTAACAAATTTATAATTCTTGTTATTAAGCACTGTCATTGTTTCTAATATTATTGGATTTGAATGTTGCGGTGACGGCGGTGGTAAATTGTTGATTTTGTGAACACCTACATTTTTAATCCACGAGCCGCCACTGCCATGGATACTGAGAGAAACCACTAAAACGTCTAATCAGAATGGTAAGTCTACGGATTTTGAACAAGGGAATTCCCGAATGCGCACCACAGACTTTATCGCTTGAGCCATCCCGTTCTGTGAGTGATGTTTTGGCTTTCCGTTTACCATGTTATTCCTACCCCAATTTTTTTCGAGCATGTAATATATGCCTTTATTACATTATATTAAGCATGCACTAGAGATCAGAAAAAGCACATTGAAAAAAAAAAAGGCCGATGTGTTCCATTCACATGACTTTCTCTACATTTATACAACAAATTATTCTTAAAAAGCTTATTCTTCTATTTGTATCATTCTAATCGAGATACAAATTAACAAAATGATCTTATTGCTTGTTTCCTTTTAAATTGAACCGAAATAAGGAAGCACAATAAACTAAACTAAACCGATAATCAAATGTTTTTAAAGCTATTTGCCATGGGATTGAAGTTCCTTTGTTTGTATGGCCAGAAATTGACAAATTCCCGTACGACAAAAGTATAGGTATTTTAAAACTGAATCCAGTAACGCGGAATATCTTGAAAACGTTCAACTCCACAAAAAAAAGGGAATATAACATAAATTGTGTGTTTAACGAGATCTACATTTGTTGTGTAGTTAGTTTTTGTCTCTTACGGTTTACCAGTTACGCAAAACTCATCCAGAATAAAGATGTCTTCAGAGGCTATACCCAGAAAATTTAAGATATAAAGTTTATTGTCATGTAAATATCTTTAACATACAGTATTTTAATCAAAATCGTTAGAGCCATTTTTGAGGAAATTAAAATTTTCAAACATTATTCCATGTAAAGGATAGTTGGGAGTGGGGGATTTTCTTGAAAATCTTCGTGTCACATCCTTGGAAGACCCTGACCTTAAATACCAAGTTTGGAATTTAACGGTCTTTTCGTTTTTGGGCTTTGATGCCCACGGGCACACACACGCACACTGACAGACATACAAACACATACGGACATTTTTCTAAAAATGCCTTTTTGGATTCAGGTGGTGAAATCTCGGTATCGAATTTTTGGCTGCAATACAATACCTTCTCTATACACTATGTACACAGTACGTGTAGAGAAAGTAATAAGCCGACATATCTATTTCGCAGTTCACATGCTCGGCCTGTTATCTCCATGGTGCCCCATCACGAACCATAAAGTTATACCAGCGTGGGGTCTACACGCCATACAGCGAGCCAAAATAACAAGTAGAATCTAATCTCAGCAATGATTTACAATAAACCACTCGTTCTAAATTAGATCCGCCCTTATGGGAAAGTCTCACAGATTTCAAGCTGGTGGACAACACAGCATAAGCGCTTTAAAATATTTCACACGATTAAAGATTATCATCACTTGCTACATTCACTTTCACACAAAATTTTAAAAGCTCCACATTTTTGTCGCAACTTTTAAGCTTTACATATTTGCACTTTCTCTATCCCCGTATATACAATATACATAGAGAAGAAGTATTGTATTCTAACCAAAAATTTGATACCGAGATTTCACATGTTTTAGGATCCCTGAATCCAGAATTTTAAGAGACGATCCGCGCGCGCGCACGCGCGTGTGTGTGTGTCCGTGGACAGCATAACCCAAAAGCGAAAAGATAGTTAAATACAAAACTTGGTATTTAAGTTTAATATCGTCTAAGAATGCGACACCAAGATTTTCAAGAAAATCCTCCCACCCTTAATTACCATTTACATAGAAAAATTTTTGAAAAATTTGTTTTTCTTAAAAATGGCTCTAACTATTTTGATTAAAATATCACACATTAAAGCAATTTCTATCACAAATATAAGGTATATCTTGAATTTTCTGGGCATAGCTTTTAAAGGCCTGTTTTTTCTGGATGAATTTGGCTTAATTTGGCATAACTAATAAACCGTAAGGGGACAAAAACATACTATACCAAAAATGTAAAGTACACTAGTTATGTCATATACACTTTTTTTCGTGTAGCTTACCGTTTTCGAGGTATTCCTTCTTATTAGTTTCAATTGTGAAGCACTTATGCTTTTCTCAGGCGAAAGTGTCCGTTTTTCTTTTGTTCTACTTCTGGCCAAGTAAAGATGACAATCGCTTAACGACAGCTTTTAAAACATTTAATTCTTACTTTAGCCTAGTGCATTCTCTTAGTTCCATTCTACTTATAAGGAACTAAGTAATACAGTTCTGCTAATGTCTATCCTTTAGAGTAGCTAGAGAAAGTCATATGAGTGAAATACGTCAGAGTTTTATAAAACGATTAATGTGTGTGTGTGTTTTTTTGTGTTTTCGTGTGCCTGTGAACAACATAAATCAAAAGCGAAAAATGTCAGTTAAACAACTAATTTCATATTTAAGCCTCAACTGTCTTAATTATTTTGCTACTTACGCTACTACACTTCTAAATATTGAACCTTTTTAGATATCCCGATGACAGAAGCGTCTCAAATAGAAATGGGGAGGCCACGTTGCAAAGATGTGTAATAACAGATGGAGATGTAGAACAATCGTGTGAAAAAGGAGTAATTGCTTGGGCAGGCAAGACCAATGGGTGGACTTGTTTGAGGAAAAAGTAGGCCGTCTATGTTCGAGGTGTGCAGGAAACAGAGACGTGCGGAAAGAACTCTTAAAATTGTAATGTAAAATATGCATGATGTAAAATGTCGAGATGTGCAGGAAACAGAGAAGTGCGGAAAGAACTCTTAAAATTGTAATGTAAAATATACATGATGTAAAATGTCGAGTTGTTCAGGAAACAGAGAAGTGCGGAAAGAACTCTTAAAATTGTAATGTAAAATATACATGATGTAAAATGTAGAGTTGTTCAGGAAACAGAGAAGTGCGGAAAGAACTCTTAAAATTGTAATGTAAAATATACATGATGTAAAATGTCGAGGTGTTCAGGAAACAGAGAAGTGCGGAAAGAATTCTTAAAATTGTAATGTAAAATATACATGATGTAAAATGTAGAGTTGTTCAGGAAACAGAGAAGTGCGGAAAGAATTCTTAAAATTGTAATGTAAAATATGCATGATGTAAAATGTTGAGGTGTTCAGGAAACAGAGAAGTGCGGAAAGAACACTTAAAATTGTAATGTAAAATATACATGATGTAAAGTGTCGAGTTGTTCAGGAAACAGCGAAGTGCGGAAAGAACTCTTAAAATTGTAATGTAAAATATACATGATGTAAAATGTCGAGTTGTTCAGCAAACAGAGAAGTGCGGAAAGAACTCTTAAAATTGTAATGTAAAATATGCATGATGTAAAATGTTGAGGTGTTCAGGAAACAGAGTAGTGCGGAAAGAATTCTTAAAATTGTAATGTAAAATATACATGATGTAAAATGTCGAGGTGTTCATGAAACAGAGAAGTGGGAAAAGAACTCTTAAAATTGTAATGTAAAATATGCATGATGTAAAATGTCGAGGTGTTCAGGAAACAGCGAAGTGTGGAAAAAGTTATTAAAATTGTAATGTAAAATATGCAGAGAAAGAGTAATATGAATGAACTTTCAAAAGTTTGATGTAAAATAGTGTTAATGTAAAATTGTATATCGTATATAACAAGACTGAAATTTACTCCTTAGGTTTAGTTCCCTAATGAGTGTTTTTGGGTTACCCTTCTAACAGGTAGAAGGCTTTAGCCTTTAAGATCTAATAAAATAACAGAAACTTAACGTAAGCGGTTCAAATAGCCATTATCCTAAAGGGGATACTATGAATGAATAAGCGTATTTATTGACATAACAATATCATAAATTGAAATTCAACAATCGCACGGGTCCACAGACCGTACGAACTTTTCTAATACACAAAATAAAAAACAATGTTAAAACAACAACAAATAATTAAAAGAGTAAACACGGAAATAAAAAGACAAAGATATCAAAAAAAAAAATAAATAAATAAATTTATAGCACCTTATTCAGAAGCATCAATGTACCTTATTATAATAGATATATAAACTTAAGAGAAATAATTACACATAATATATACACAATATATAAAACCATAACACAACAATGAGCTAAATATTATACACACAACATATGTATATAAAACATTTACATCTTGTTCAGCTATTCTTATCCCCCCCTCTTCTCTATTGGCAGCCTTCTCAGATCTGAGCTGTCGTGTCTTAAGTATACATTTACATAGCCTGTCCAAATCTTCCGTGCCTGCCAGTAGCGTCCAACATGCTTCTAGTTCTACATTCGCGGTGGTAAAGAATCGCTGTAACTATTTTTCCCTTCATTCCTCCGTACCATAAGGGGATACTAATGAACTAGCTATCCATGTAAAATCAAACTCGCAAGTTTGAATCCCAGCAGTCAAATGTGGCCGTGGTAATGGACGAGGAGGACCCACTATCTTCTTCAGAAATGATCAATTCCTTTGTTTCTATGGCTTATAAAACGATGCTTGCCTAGTAAACCTTAAAAGATCCATTTTACTTTCTCTAGCCCATATGTACACTGTACATAGTAGCTAGAGAAGGTACTGTATTCCACTCAAAATTCGATGTCAAGATTTCACTGCAAATACATGTTTTGAGGTTTCCTGAGTCTTAAAAATGCATTTTTACTTTCTCTACACTTACTATGTACATAGTGAATAGAGAAGGCATTGTAATCCACTCAAAATTCGATACCGAGATTTCACCAGAAATAGATATTTTGGGTTCCCTGAATGCAAAAAAAAACCCACATTTTTTGGCAAAAGGTCCATGTGTGTGCGTGTCTGTGGACAGTAGATCTCAAAAACGAAAGGTACGTTAAATACCAAATTTGGTATTTAAGTTTGTTATCTTCAAGGATGCGACACGAAGATTTTGAAGAAAATCCCCCACCCCAATCTACCCTTTACATAGAACTTTTTTCAAAATTTTTGATTTTCTCAAAAATGGCTCTAACGATTTTAAACAAAATCTCTTATATTTGAGATATTTATATGACAAATAAAATGTATATATTGGATTTTCTGGGAGCCTCTGAAAACTACTTTATTCTGGATGAACTTTACGAAATTTTGCATAACTGCTAAACCGTAAGAGATGGACAAAAACTTACATCACAAAAAATGTAGAGCACGTTAAAACATACGACTTATGTTATATAGTTTTTCGTGGAATGGATCGTTTTTGAGCTATTCCTTGTTTTTGGTTTCAGCTTTGAAAAACTTATATTTTTCTCATACAAAATGTCAACTCCTGTTCATACAAACAAAGGAATTTCAGTAACATAGCAACCAGCTTTTGACTATCACTTTAATCTATGGTACTCCCTTATTTCGCTTTTAGTTACAAATAAATAAGTAATAAGACTATTTCTGCTAATTTTTCCTCCACTAGCATGAACTAAATAGAAACATAGTCTTTTTAACAGTAATTTGTTGCAGAGATGTAGAGAAAGGTATGTGAATGGAACACATCAGATTTTTAGAAAAAGTTTTGTGCGAGTGTGTGTGTGTCTGTGGACAGCTTAGCTTAAAAACAAAGAGACTGTTAAATACCATAATTGGTATTTCTGTTTAGCATCTTTCAAGGGTACTAATTGAAGCTTTTCAAGAAAATGCCTCCACCACCACAAAACTACCTTTACATGGAAAAATGTTTGAAAATGTTTTTCTCAAAAATTGCCGTAACGATTTTGGTTAAAATACCACATATTAAAGATATTTACGCAACAATTAAAATGCATATTTTGAATTTTCTGGAAAAGCCTCTGAAGATCTCTTTATTCTCAATAAGTTTGGCAGAATTTTTGCATAACAGTTAAAGCGTGAGAGATAGACAAAAATGTACCACACAACAATTATAGATGTCATTAGAACACGTATATTTTCTTGTAGATTTGACCGTTTTCAAGATATTCTTTGTTATTGGATTCAGTTTAAAACTACCATACTTTTCTCAAAACGGCATCATGCAAAGCGAACCGAACCTCTAATGCTTCACATAGCAACCGGCTTTTAAAATATTTCACTTTTTAACTACAGTGGTTCTTAGCGTCGCATTCTATATTGGGTGTGAAACACCGCTTAATTTTGCTCAGAGGCCTATTTATTAGGGTCTAGTTTCTTTAGGTTGTCGTAAATCTACGAAGTGGAACCAAAGGCTTTAATTCCCTTCCAAAGGAAGCCATGCTAAGGATTTTTCGCCCGAAAAAATCCACTGTCCTCTGCCGGGTTTGAACCCGCCACCTTGGCTAGGTATATGAGACTAGCATGGTAACCAGTACATCACGGAGGACAACGCTATCTACCGGTTAAGCCTAACGCATTCCCTTGCTTCCCTTCTATTTAAAGGAAGAAAGTAAAAATATAAATTCTACTAATATTCATCTCAATTAGCATGATGTAGATAAAAGAATAACCTTTTGTAAGAATACTTTGTATTTGCAAAGTTATGTGAATGCAATACATCAGATTTCTAATACATGTTCTTTCCATTTTTACTTTCATTACATGTACTATGTATCTACATAGTGTATAGAGAAGGTATTGCATTCCACCCAAAATTTTGATAGCGATATTTCACCGGAAATACACGTTTTAGGGTCCTCTGTATAAAAAAAGCATTTTTAGAAAAAGGTCCATGAGTGTGTGTTGTTTTTTTTTTGGTAGTGTTACCGCCCACTTTTACTACTTGTGGCACCGCAGGCAATGACACTGGTGACATATGAAATGTACATGGAGCACCGGTGGAATGCGATGACAGGGGAAACCAGAAAACCCGGAGAAAACCCGTTGTTTTGTCCAACACAAAACTCGCATGCGGTCGCTTGGGATTGAATCCGGGCCGACTAGGTGAGAGGCGTGGTCTAACCACTCGGCCACGGCGCGGCCTGTGTGCGTGTGAACACGATACTTCAAAAATGAAAAATCGATAAGATACCACGCTTGGTATTTAAGTTTAGTATCTTCCTGGGATGCGACACGAAGATTTTGAGAAAAATCCCCCCAACCGAAACTATCCTTTACAAGGAAAAATTTTCAAAAAAATTTATTTTCTCAATAATGGCTCTAAAGATCTTGATTAGAATACCGTACGTTATAGCTATTTACATGGCAAATAAAATGTATATCCAGACCTCTAAAGACCTCAAGTACTCTGAATGAATTTTGCTGAATTTTGCGTAACTGGCAAACCGTAAGTGATGGACAAACACAATAAATGTAGCTCACGTTGAAGCACACAATTTATAACACACACTTTTTTTCGTTAAATTGACCATTTCTGAGATATTCCTTGTTATTTGTTTCAGATTTAAAATACTTATACTGTTTTTCACACTGAAATGTGTTAACTCTTGCCCCTGCATAGAACGGATTTTATCCACATGGCAACTAGCTTTTAAAACGTTTGACTACAGTTTTAGCCTAATGTATTCCCTTATTCCTCCTCTACCCAAAAGGAAGCTAGTAATTAAGATAGTTTCTGCTAATGTTTATCTTCGATTAGCACGAAGTAGATAACGAATATTCTTTTGAAAGAATATTTTGTAAATGGAACAGCTAGAGAAAGTTATATCAGTGGAACACTTAGATTTTTTGTTCTTCATTTTTTAACCCTTAGTTGCCTGCATTAGTATATTACATATGCCGTTTTTTTCCTTTAATTCAAGTTTAAAACTGGATTTCTAGTAAAAATATATAGGAACAAACCTATAAAATTATTGCATAAAATAATATAAATGAAAAAATATGTAGATCCTTTATTAATCTATTTCTTCCCAATTAAAGTTTAAATTCTTTTAAACCAGTTTTCATAATCCTGCCAAAGGCACTGCCAAAAAAGTGATTCAAATGGCCTTGAGTGTTAGGTGTTAGCTAATGGACTGGCCATCCATTCAAAACCAAATGTTGCAAGTTCAAATCCCAGTCACCGTGGTAAAGGACGGGGAGAGCCCAAGCAAAATAATCGGTGTGAAACTTGAAGCTAATCGGGTTACATTTGGCTGTAGTTATGTGGGGTTTACTCTTTTATTTACTTAACAAAATCACGCAATTTTAAGACAAAAATTGTATATTTTTACAGTCTGATTACTTGCCGTTTATAGTTGAAGGTTGGTATAACATGAAATTAATCCTAGAGTAGAACCCTATTTGTATAGTTATGCTTAAAACAAGCGGAACTTATAGGTACCGACAGGCAACAAAGAGTTAAGGAATGATAAATCAATACGGGTGATAATATACAACCTTTTATGAAATTCGAATTATCTAGATATTCTTTTCCAAATTGAAACATAATTTTGATTTTATTATATAGTGATTTTATTGGGTTTATCAAGTTTTTAAGGTATCCTTTACTGCTATAATTTTTACTTTCTTTACTTAATATATGGTACACATAGAGAAGATGTTGCATTTCAACAAAATTTTCGATACCATGATTTCACAGGAAATGCACAATTGACGGGCCCACTGTATTAAAAAAAAAAAAAAAAAAACATTTTTGGAAAATGGTACTACGCGTATTTATGTGTGTCTCAGAGTCACTGTGAACACGATAATTAAAAGCCATAAGTGGTTAAATGCCAAAAGTGATATTTAAGTTCAGCATCTTACAATAATGCGCCACTAAGACTTTAAAGAAAATGCCCCACCCCAAAACTATCCTTTTATTGTACAAAATTTAGAATTGTATTATTATATCAAAACAAAATATATTTTAAAAGAATTTGTGTACATTAAAGAACACAAAATTATATGATGAATTTTCTGGAAATATTCTCTGAAGTGCTCTTCATTCCGAATGACATTTGCACAACTGGTTAACCGCAAGGAAAGACAAAAATTTACTACACAAAAAAGTGTACATCTCGTTAAAACACAAAATTTATATGTATAAAGTTTCCTGTCATTGGTTTTAGTTTTAAAATAAACTTTTCTCAAACGGGAAGCTCTCATCCATTTCATTTCTCTTTTGTTTTATCCTGGCTATGAAAAGAGAACCGACTTTATATAAATCGCATAGCGACAGCTTGTAAAAGATTTGACCATCGGTTTAATTTAGTAATTATACTATTTTCCTTCTACTTACAAGAAACTAAGTAATAAGACCACTTCTGCTAATGTTCATCTTGATTAACATGAAGTAGGTACAACAAAACGCTTGTTAAAGAATAATTTGCAATAAAGAAGTAGAGCAAGTCAAGTAAATGGAACACATCAGATTTTTTGCTTTCTCTACACGTACTATGCACATAGTGTATAGAGAAGGTATTGTAATCCACCCAAAAATTCGATACTGAGATTTCACTTGAAATACATGTTCTGGGTTCCCCTGAATCCAAAGAAAAAGCATTTTTGGAAAAAAAGGTTGGTGTGTGTGCGTGTGTGTGTGTCTGTAGACAGCATAACTCAAAAACGAAAACACCATTAAATACCAAACTTGGTATTTAAGTTTGGTATTCTCCAAGGATGTGACACGAAGATTTTCAAGAAAATCTCTCAACCAAAATACCAAAATATTTCGAAAATTTTGATTTTCTCAAAAATGGCTGTAACGATTTTGATTAAAATATCGTATATTAAAGATATTTAATATAAAATGTATAAATGTATATCTTGAATTTGATGTGAATAGCCTTTAAGGTCCTCTATATTCTGGAAGGACCACACAAAACATATAGATCACGATAAAACACACAATTTATGTCATATACATTTTTTTCGTAGAGTTGATCGTTTTTTAGATATTCCTTGTTATTGGTTTCAGCCTTAAAATATTCTTTTCTCATACAAGAATTTGTCAACTCCTGTCCATACAAACAAAATAACAAAAGAACAGTCACATAGCAACTAGCTTTTACTATCACTTTAATCTATGGTATTCCCTTATGTCGCTCCTACTTACAAGGAAGCAAGTTATAAGAATATTTCTGCTAATTTTTCTCAATTGGCATGTAGTAAATTGAATAATATGTTTTTAACAATAATTTGCTGCAGAGATGTAGAGAAAGTCATGTGAATGTAACACATCATATTTGTGTTATTTACACCTCAGATAGCTTTATCTTAATACCCATGCTTCTTTACTCTAGGCAGGGTAGGAAATAATTTTAAAGAGAAGTTCAACCACAGCGGCAGACCGGAAATGCTGTGATCGGTTAGATATTTCTAGAATCGTTTTCTGGTAACAAAGAAAGAACAATTTAACATATAAGAGAGGGCCTTGACCGGTCTATTCTTGCTTGATTGAAGCATCTTGACAGAAATACATTAGAGGCCCTTCAGTTAGTAGGAAATCGTGATAGGTTATGTCACATGAACAACTCACGTGATGCACGAAATCACTGCAGACTTGTTAGTTCAATATTTTATTTGCCTACTTCATTGTGAAGTCCGGGATAACTAACCAAACACAAGTCAAATTTACTAATTTAGGTAACAAATTAGAGTAGGACATGGAGCTAAACAAAGTTGGTGTTTTGTAATATTTATGCCGGTTCACTTTGACTTCTGTTAAAACGTGACAGATTATTTTTAAAGTTACTCTATCGGTTTTAGTCGTCAAAGAAACTTATCCATAAATCCACATGAAACAATCCATCTCTATAGCTACGGAGAGCTGGCGTCGCAGCAACGTGTGCAATTCCCATTCAGGAGATCGTGGGTTCGATTCCCATATCTGTATGTTAATCGAGATAAACATTAGTAGAAATAGTCTTATTGATTGCTTGCTTCCTTATAAGTAGAAGGGAAACAGGGAAATACACTACACTAAAGCGTTATTCAAATCTATCGCTATGTGAAGCAACTGAATATTGGTTCGCTTTGTATGGCCAGCAGTAAAAAGAGAGACACACAAAACGAAAGGTGACTTCTCGTTTGAGAAAAGTTGCGTAATTTTAAATTGAAACCTGTAACACGATATATCTCGGAAACTGTCAACTCTACAAGCAAAATGTATATATCATAAATTATGTATTATAATGAGATCTACAGTTTTTGTCTATCTCTTACGGTTTCCGAGTTATGCAAAATTCATCCAGAATAAAGAGGTATTCAGAGGCTATTCCTAGAAAATTCAAGGCATGCATTTTATTTGTCATGTAAATAATTGTATTATATGGTATTTTAATCAAAATCGTTAGAGCCATTTTTGAGAAAAATCAAAATTTTCAAAAACTTGCCTTGTTAAGTATAGTTTGGGGTGAGAATGTTCTTGAAAATCGTGTCCCACTCTTGGGAGATACTAAACCTAAATGTCAAGTTTGGTATTTAACAGACCTTTTATTTTTGAGTTATGCTGTCCACACACACACACACACACACACACACACACAAACAAACACACAGACTTTTATCTGAAAACCTTTTTCTCTTTTGATTCAGGAGATCTCAAAACATATATTTTCGGTGTACTCTCGATATCAAATTTTAGGGTGTAATACAATATCTTCTTTATTTACTATGTACATTGTACACACATATTATAAATTGCATTATAGTAAATTTATAAAATAAAGAAATGAAGTAGTTATTAACTAAACGGTTAAATTGAGAAAAAAAATGATTTATTTAATATTTTAAATAAACAAATTGAGATAAGAAATGAATATTATAATAATAATAATAATCATAATAATAATAATAATAATAATAATAATAATAATAAAGGTCCAATTGTGGAATTAATTAACTTAACTGGTAGAAACTTACTATCCATAGGTTAATATATTAGTTGAGAGCTGGTTTCTAGCATATTTTCCAGTGGATAGAAATTAGTTTTTGTAGTTAGGCGTAAAACGTTACCATTTACATTTATAAGCTTCCAGTAAACATTACATATAATTTTATTTACACGTTTACTATTTTTTGCTTTAACTTACTCCCTGTCGTCTAGTTTTGGTTGCTGTGATAAAAATACTTATTCTTTCCCATTTCTTGAAAGTAAATTATTATTATTTTTTTTTATTTAGTTTGATTTAGTATTGTTTCTTTCTTTTCGTTATTTAAATTATTTTGATTTATAAGTTGTATTAGATTATCTAAAAAACTATATATACATATATACATTTTATAAATAAAATGCAAAAACTCTTTTTCTCGATGTTGCAGGCTCTGTGCCACATCAGTACGGACATGTTATGGCGCAAGAGAGAGATAAAGTAGCTGAGAGAGTGTGAGAGAAAGAACGGGGTAGAAGAGTCGTATACAAAGCAATAACGCAAACTTATTTTCTGTTCTGCTAGTTTTGAAATAGATCGATGTACTATGTACTATGCTTGTCGCCCAACAAGCCATTGCGCATAGCTGTTAACGAAATTACCTGAGCTTTAAAACCTGTTTTCTAATAACGTTGTCCCGTTGACTCGCATTCTTCCGTGCTCTCTTTCCTTCCCCTTTCCTCTGATTGGCTAACGTACAACTTTGAATGACGATAAATTACAAAAAGCCCTCCGCAATCCAGGGTCAGGCGATAAAAATTATAAAAACACTCTTTTATGAGAGTTCCCCTTGCTTTCTTCATCCTGAGTCAGATTTAAACCGAAGGACTTTGTTACCTTTTTTGGCAATGATAATTTAGACGCATTCCAGGTGCATTAATTCTTCTGCGTAGTATATTTGATTCACACTATTAATAAAATGTAAATTTATAATTCTGCTCCCTTGTTCATGCTAAATAAGAAACTATTCTTATTGCACAACAACCTTTTCAACGACAGCAGCCAGTAAGAGGTGACTTACTGCACATGACACAAATACAGCACATAAATATACGGAGTTGCCCTTATGGTTCATACCCAGGAATATCTGAGGAATTGCAGGCAAGTTATTCTCTTTGCTCGCCCGGTTGCATAAATGTTCAGTTCATCGGTGCTTCTTTTTCTTGGACAGTGCTGCTGTGGGACGGAAATATATTCCACTTTAGAAGATAACAGTTCCATACTGCATTCGGTGAAAGCTCCGCGTGATTCTCTTGTTCCTGCATTAACCATGCATATAATTCATTCCTAATGTTTAATACGAATAAGTAATTTGAAATCTTCTCCTTTTGTTCCTTGACCTTTTATCGATCTGCATTTTTCTTCGTGTAAGCTTCTTATTCTTCCATATTCTTTTTCTGTTGCCAGGTTATGCCGTGCGTGACTCTTCGAGAACATTCTAGAAGTAATATCCATCTCCTCTTATGCTGAGCTTTAAAACTGTAAGAGCTATTGAACTATGACCTATGTTCAATATCTTTGACGATGTAATGTAACATTTCTTCGGAATTCGTTTCTACCATAGTACCCACCTTTGGGATTTTCTACTTTCTCTAGCCCCGTATGTACAGTGTACATAGGAATATAGAAGGTACTGTATTCCACTCAAAATAAAGATTTCACCGGAAATATATGTTTTGGGGTCCCCTGAGTCCGAAAAAACATTTTTAGAATGTGTGTGTGTGTGTGTGTCAGTCTGTCTGTCCCTGTGTTTGTGGACAGCAAAGCTCAACATCGAAAAGACCGTTAAATACGAAACTTGGTAATTAGGTTTGGTATCTTCCAAGGATGCGACACGAAGATTTTCAAGAAAATCCCCCCCCCCATCACAACCTACCCTTTACATGTAAACATTTTCGAAAACTTTGATTTTCTAAAAACGACTAACGATTTTTATTAACATCCCGTATATTAAAGTATTTAAATCCCAAATAAAATGTATATCTTCAATTTTCTGGGAATAGCCTCTGAAGACCTCTTTATTCTGGATGAATTTTGTCGAATTTTGCTTAACTACTAAACGTAAGAGATAGATAAAAACGTACTACACAAAATACGTAGATCTCGTCAAAACACACAATTTATGTGCGTTTTTGTTCTGGAGGTAACCGTTTCCGAGATATTCCTTGTAATTGGTTTCAATTGTAAAATATTTTTCTCAGACAGGAAATTTCCGTTTTTCTTTTGTTCTACTCCTGGCCAAGCAAAGAAGCGATTACAATGACAATCGTATAGCGATAGTTTTCAAAACATTTGACTATCACTTTAGCCTGGTACATTCTCTTAGTTCTCTTCTACTTATAAGGAACTAAATAATAAAAACATTATGCTAATATTTATCTCGATTAGCATTGTGTGGAAAGAAGAATCTTTTGTAAGAAATTTGCAGAGCATCTGGAGAGAGTCATGTGAGTGTAACACATCATATTTTTTAAACCGACAAACTCTCAGGTTCGAATCTTTTATCGTTAACTTTATAGAGGCTTCATTCTTTTATTTCAACCCTCCACTCTCTCTCTGTCCGTCTATTCCATCTCTTTCACTTAGCCTTTCCTATCTCTTACTGTATCGTACCTCTCTTACTATAATATGGTTTAAGAGATCATTATTGCTTTTCCATTTCAGTTTTTTTACTCAAAATCTAATTCAATTTGATGCGTGATGTTTTGGAATTGATAAGAAAACCTTGTACATATAATTTCAACATAAATACAATATATACATGTATAATAAGGGTATAAACGAAAAATCTGTTGTAGAAAATCTTATTTTGGATTAATAATATACATTAACGTGATAATCAGCCAATTTGAAACCAAAATTAGAGTTTAAATATGTTTAATCGTAAAAAGGATTATTATGATGGCTCCTAGGGTGCTGTACTAGGGTCGGCTGATAAGTACCGGTCTCTCAATGAAAACATTTTTTTTTTTCTTTATTTCTCAACATAATCTCCAGAAAGGCTAATACATTAGTCATATTGCTTTTTTCTAATTTAATTAAACCATCTCTGTAGTGCGATTTATCAAAGTCCTATTTACTGCATCAATGACCTCCTCGTTGCTGTGAAGTCTTCATCCTCCAAGAAACTTTTAGAGGTTTGGTAACAGGTGGTGTTCACTGGGTGCTCGATCTGGCGAAAAGTGTGGATGTTCAAGCAATTCCAACTTTAATTCGCACATTTTTCCCATTGCAATGACTGAACATTGGGCCGGAGCATTGTCGTGATGAAACGAGTTTTTTTTGGTGCCAAATGAGGTCTTTTTCTTTTCTCATCACTTAAATATTGCAGTTAACTTGCGCAGTAGTAGTCACCAGTGATACTTTTAACATTTTCCAAGTAATAAATAAATTCCCTGTGCATCCTAGAAAACACCCGTCAATACCTTGTTAGTTGACATAATTGAGTTTGCCTTTATAGGAGTTGGTTCACCTGGCGCAATCCACTATTTTGACTATGATTTACTTTGTGGAGTGTAGTGATGTATCCAAGTTTCATCCATGGTAATAAGCCGTCTCAAATATTCACTGGGATTTTTACGGTAGAGCTCCACATTCTCAACAGAAAGTGTCAACAAACGCTTCACCCATCTTGCACACACCTTGTAAAAGCCCAAAACATTACTTAAAATATTTCCTACAACCTCTGCTATCTCATGCAACTTTAATTTGCGGTCATCCAGCACTAAACGATGAATTTTTTCAATGCTTTCTGGAGTTGTCACTTCTACAGGGCTTCCAGAGCGAGGCTCATCACTAGTGCTCGTACGTCCCATTTTAAACTGTGCAACCCACCTTTTAATCATTGAATATGAAGCGGCAGAGTCTTTCAATGTACTGTTCATTTCCACCTTGATTTCTTTAGGCGTTATGCCTTTCAAAGGGAAACTTCATTTTCGTGAAAACTCTAAAGTTGTCTTGTTTAAAATGTCATTCGAAAACTAAACAAGCAATTGACCTGTAACTATGGATACAAGCTGGTCTAGAGCTAAGCAATACGATGCTACCGCCTAGTAGCGCCATAAGGCCCGGGACTTATCAGCCGACCCTCGTTCATTACGTACCTTAAGGATATTCCCAGTAAGGTATACGGTTACTACAATGTCTTAATTATTTCTCCATAACGGGGAGGCAGAGTTCTAATGAGGAGTGAAATAAATAAATATAAATACATGCATACACAAAATACTCGGCCTAATGTGCTAGAATAATATGATCCTACAATTTTTTCTCATAGAAATCATGTTAATCGAGAAAAACGTTTGGAGAAATTGCTTCGTTGTATGTACGAGAAGGATACAGGACGCTAAAAGAACAGTCGTTACTTCAAACAAATCTAATGCGTTACATTCACATGACTTTCTGTAGCTGCCCCATATATAAAATATCCTTATAACAGATTATTATTTTACCTGCATCATACTAATCGAGATAAACAATAACAAGTCGGTCTTATACCTTCATTCTTTGGAAGTAGAAGGGAATATACTAAATCTATAGTCAAATATTTTAAAATCTGGTCGCTATGAGTAACAATTGAAGTTCGGTTCACTTTGCATGGCCAGCAGTAAAACAAAAGAGACGAAACGAAACGTCACTTCCCGCTTGAGATGAGTTGGTAGTTTAATATCCAATAACAAGGAATATCTTGGAAACGGTCAATTCTACAAGAAAAACTTGTATAACATAAATTATGTAATTTAACGAGCTCTACATCTTTTTGTAGTGCGTTGTTGTCTATCTCTTACGGTTTGCCAATTATACAGCATTCAGCAAAATTCATCTAGAGCAAAGAAGTCTTCAGAGGATATTCATAGAAAATTCAATATATAAATGTTATTTGAGATGTAAATATCTTAATGCACAGCATTTTAATCAAAATCGTTAGAGCCATTTTGACTTTCTCTACACGCACTACGTACATAGTGTACAAAGATGGTATTGTAATGCACCCAAAAATTCGATACCGAGATTCCACCGGAAATACATATTTTGAGATCCCCGGTTCCAAAAAAAAACATTTTTAGAAAAATGTCCGTGTGTCCGTTTGTCTGTGTGTATGTGTACGTGACCCAAGGGAGGGATGAGGAGAGAGACTCGAATGCCCGCATGTCCAGATGACAATGGGCTAAGTATGGACGGGGTCCCTAACATCTACAGAAGATCTCTGATGTCGTCCTAGGCTCCACTCACAGATTCCGAGTCACCTGGCGAACCCCCAAAGGGAACCCTTAAACCCGAAGGTGGGTCCCGACTATTCCCGACGCCAGGATAAGCTTTAACAATCCACCATTCTACGCAACGCGCCGAATATCGTCGCATGGTCCTTCATCCCTGAAAAAGATATGATTATAATGTTTTTCAAATGAGAAGAGTTCTACGCTGCAGCGAATGAGATGCGTTATCGTGCTCTGCGTTGCCAGGTCGCTACCCCCACTCTTTTCGTATCTCCCTCTCACTCGCACACTGAACATGCAAATCTGCCTGGCGACATAATGTTTATTCATGTGTATTATGAAAACTATTTTAGTAAAAATCTGTGGTTTTTACGGTTCTGCTACGAACATTACTCCCTAACTTCCTCATAATTTTGTTGTTGTTTTTGTTGTTGTTGTTTTTTTTTTGTGCAAAATTTAAAATTTTGTCTTAGAGCAAGTTCGAGTATTTATGGGAGACAGAATCACTTAGCGCGTTACTCCACAGTTAAGCGCGAATGCAATATGTCAACACAGCGGCACTCCGGTTGGTTGCCAGCCTGGTGGCGCTCAAGGACAAAACTCATCCTATTTGAAAGTCACTGTAGGAAATGATGGGAACAGGAAATAGTGATCATAACAATTCGGGGAATGTAATGACCAGAGCTAGAAAGTTCGTACCGTTCGCCGTTCCTTATACAGTTTGTGACCGACCATCTGGCAGCATCAAAACAAGTCATAGATAAGAACGCACGGTAGAGAGGTAAAAAAAACCTGTTGTCAAGTAAACAGTACTGTTTCCAGAGAGCAAAAATTACATGAAACATTCGAATAAGCACACCTATTTAGATAATTATGTACCAACATACAAATTATTATTATTATTATTGTTATTATTATTATTATTGTTATTATTATTATTACTATTATTATTATTATTATTATTATTATTATTATTATTATATAAGGCTGACTCTAATTGATTTCTATATATGTACACTATGAAACATCCAAGCAATTATAACACGGATTGAAATATTTACTGATCGAAAGTTAAATAATATACAAATGATAAAATTAATTTCTTAAATTTCTTCAGATTCTTACTGCTTGGTGAAAACGAAAGCAGGAATTAAACTAAATCTTTACTTAATTGTAGCTGTATTACTGAAATCTATGTGTACTTCTGAAGCCTTTCAAATGTAAACCTCATTCTACGTCGGGGCATATTTGAAATATGTTATCAGTTCCGTTTCAGTATCACCAAGAAAATAGCATTTGTTGGGATCTAAAATTGCGGCTGTATGCAAAACATCACACTAAACCCTGCATTCTTTTCAATTACATCTTTTTTACTTTCTCTATACGCACTATGTACATAGTGTATAGAGAAGATATTGCACTCCACCCAAAAATTTGATACCGAGATTTCACCGGAAATATATGTTTTAGGGTCCCCAATATCCAAAAAAAGCATTTTCACAAAAAGGTCTGTTGTGTGTGTGTGTGTGTGTCCGAGTGTCAGTGTGTCTATGAAGACAACTCAAAAACGAAAAGTCGGTAAAATATCAAACTTGGTATTTAAGTTTAGTATCTTCCACAGATACGACACAAAGATTTTGAGAAAAATCCCCACCCGAAACTACCTTTTACATGGATCTTTTTACGAAAATTTCAATTTTCTCAAAAATGGCTCTAACGATTTTGATTAAAATTTCGTATATTAAAGATATTTATCTAACAAATAAAATGTATATCTTGAATTTTCTAGGAATAGCCTCTGAAGCGTAGTTTATTCTGGATGAATTTTACGGAATTTTGAATAACTGCTAAACCGTAAGAGATGGACAAAAACTTACTACACAAAAAATGTAGAGCACGTTATTACACACAATTTATGTTATATAACTTTTTTTTTGTGGAGTTCGTCGTTTTTGAGACATTCCTTATGTTTGGTTTCTGCTATGAAAAACTTATATTTTGCTCATACAGGAACTTGTCAACTCCGATCCATATAACCAAAGGAACTTCATTGACATAGCAAGCAACTTTTGACTATCACTTTTACCTATGGTAGTCCCTTATTACGCTTCTACTTACAAGGAAGCGAGTAATAAGACTATTTCTGCTAATTTTTTTCTGATTATCATAAAGTAAATAGAAGTATAAGCTTTTTAAGAATAATTTGTTGCAGGGATATAGAGAAAGTCACGTGAATGGAACACATCAGATTTTTACTTTCTCCATACGCACTATGTAAATAGTGTATAGAGAAAGTATTGCACTCCACCAAAAATTCGATACCGAGATTTCACCGGAAATATATGTTTTAGGGTCCCCAATATCCATAAAAAGCATTTTCACAAAAAGGTCCGTGTGTGTGTGTGTGTGTGTGTGTGTGTGTGTGTGTGTGTGTGTGTGTGTCCGTGTGTCTGTGAACACGATAACTCAAAAACGAAAAGTCGGTAAAATACAAAACTTGGTATTTAAGTTTAGTTAGTATCTTCCAGGGATGTGACACGAAGATTTTGAGAAAAATCCCCCTACCCCCAACTATCCTTTACATGGAACTGTTTTCGAAAATTTTGATTTTCTCAAAAATGGCTCTAACGATTTTGATTAAAATTTCAGATATTAAACATATTTACTTGACAAATGAAATGTATATCTTGAATTTTTTGGGAATACCCTCTGAAGAGTAGTTTATTCTAGATGAATTTTACTAAATTTTGAATAACTGCTAAACCGTAAGCGATGGACAAAAACTTACTACACAAACATTGTAGAGCACATTAAAACACACAATTTATGTTATATACATTTTTTTCGTGGAGTTCGTCGTTTTTGTGACTTTCCTTATTTTTGGTTTCTGCTATGAAAAACGTATACTTTTCTCATACTGGAACTTGTCAACTCCTATCCATATAAACAAAGGAACTTCATTGACATAGCAACCAGCTTTTGACTATCACTTTAACCTACGGTTGTACCTTATTTCGTTCCTACTTACAAGGATGCGAGTAATAAGACTATTTCTGCTAATTTTTTCTGATTAGCATAAAGTAAATAGAAGTATAACCTTTTAAGAATTATTTGTTGCAGGGATATGGAGAAAGTCATGTGAATGACACACATCAGTTTTTTTTCAGGTAGGATGGTCGTGAATTGGTAGTTCTTCTACATCCGCACAGTTCAACTCCATACTTCTGGACTGTAACAGTGTGATAGTTATAGGTTAGTTCTGTGAAATATGTGCAATCAATAATACTTCTGTAAAGCTGTTCTGTTTCTAGACGTTTGATAGTTTGTTTTCTAGAACTGCCACCGGTTTTTGAATAAGTACGTGAATAAACACACTGCCAGAAAACTTACTATGGTTGTAAAACAAGTTAATTTTGCTCACATTTAAAAAGAACAAGATGCTATTCGAAAGACTTCCTTCCTACTGACGTGGCTCTGTGTTATGTAGTAATGGGTTGCACTCTACGTTGACCTTTGCTCGCACAAGTAGTGCCGCGTGGTATTGCCAAGCCTGGCAATACTTCCTAACTCTGGTAATGACTCTATCTAGTATTCGCTTGCCGACCCGTGGAATGTCCAAAAAAATCTTAGGTCAGATAGGCTCGCCACGAGTATTGAATCATCCCCTTGGATGACAGTGTGGGAGAAAGTTGTGATTTTCTTTTAGCAGCGCAGCAACAATGTGAAGATTTGTTATGTTAGTGCGTGATGATTATTTTATTGCAGGGAGTTTCGTGTGTAACAAACAAGACGCCGCTGCACATGATATCTTGCATGTGTTGTTATCGTCTTGGATTTGTTTGCACGCTTCTTCTACAGATCGGCTGATAGGACGTGTTGTGCAACAGACAATCTGGGTCACTTCAACTCTACCATCTTTCTTTCGCAACATCAAACATTAAATTATTAGTTACGATTGTAAAAACGATCAGAGTTTAGCAACTATTTTTACTTTCTCTAGCCCCTTATGTACAATGAACATAGGGATAGAGAAGTATTGCATTCCACCCAAAAATTCGATGTTGAGATTTCACCGGAAATACATGTTTTAGGAGTCCCTGAATCAAAAAAAAGCATTTCCAGGAAAAGGTCCGTGTGTGTGTGTGTGTGTGTGTGTGTCCGTGTGTCTGTGAACACGATAACTCAAAAACGAAAAGTAGCTAAAATACCAAACTTGGTATTTAAGTTTAGTATCTTCCAGGGATGCGACACGAAGATTTTGAGAAACCCCCCCACCCCAAACTACCCTTTACATGGAAATTTTTTCGAATTTTTTTCTCTCAAAAATGGCTCTAACGATTTTGATTAAAGTTTCGTATATTAAAGATATTTACCTGACAAATAAAATGTATATCTTGAATTTTCTGAGAATAGCCTCTGAAGAGTAGTTTATTCTGGATGAATTTTACTAAATTTTGAATAACTGCTAAACCGTAAGAGATGGGCAAAAACTTACTACACAAAAAATGTAGAGCACGTGAAAACACACAATTTAAGTTCTATACATTTTTTTCGTGAGTTCGTCGGTTTTGAGACATTCCTTATTTTTGGTTTCTGCTATGAAAAAGGTGTACTTTTCTCATACAGGAACTTGTCAACTCCTATTCATATAAACAAAGGAACTTCATTGACATAGCAACTAGCTTTTGACTATCATTTTAACCGATGGTAGTCCCTTATTTCGCTTCTACTTACAAGGAAGCAAGTAATAAGACTATTTTTGCTCATTTTTTCTGATTAGCATAAAGTAGATAGAAGAATAAGCTTTTTAACAATAAAGATGTAGAAAAAGTCATGTGAATGGAACACATCAAATTTTTCCTTTATCCACAGACAACCAACAAATGCCGTTTATTACTTTCTTTACAAAGTATTGTTTTATATCCAAAAATCCGAAACAGAAGTTTCATCAAAAATATGTTTTGAATGCATGAATAAATAAAATTATAAAAATGCATTTATGTGTTTATATATGTGAGAGGGAGCGACTGAACAGTAAAACAAAATGTTGGATAAATACCATCACAAAAAGATTTAAGAAAATCACCCCCAAACAACTTATTTGCGAGACTTTTTGTTTTTCAAAGTTGTTATTTTCTCCAAAATAGTTTAATGAATTAATCTTAATTTCGTATATATCTTACGGTTTAGCAGTTTTGCAACATGATTCTGCATGAAGAGGTCTTCAATGGCTATTCCCGGGAAATTCAAGATATACATTTCATTTGTTGTGGAAATACTTTAAAAACATGGTATTTTAAAATCCTTAGAGGAAGTAAAAGTTTTCAAAAATTATGACGAGTAATTTGGAATGTCGGGATTTTCTTAAAAATAAAACTGTCGCATCCTTGGAAGATGCTGAAATGAAACACTTCAGTTTGGTTGGAGAGGTAGAGTCAGACTGAAAAATGCAATGCCATATCCGGGATGAACCACGGATCCCCCGGTCTCTAGGCAGTTCCTCTTCCACTGAGCTACCATGGGAACATGTCGGTATAGCACTGAATTTCTCAACTGACTCGCATGTTTCCTGGTAAACCACAAGGTGATCCCAAAGTAATTTGAGATGACAGCCCCAATGGCGACTTAGAATGTCATAAGTACTTTAGGTCCCAGGATTCATGGTATAGCCAACTATTATGGTCAATATTAATTGTTTCTTCACAGAAGCCGTGTGCAGGATAGGTTGGATTGGTCGGCTCAAATCCCGGCTATGGCATTGAATTTTTCACTCTGACTCTACCTATCCAACTCCTGTCCTACACACGGCTTGCGTGAAAAAACAATAAAGCAATACCCAGTTTGGTATTGAACCGACATTTCGTCTTTGATTTATAATCTTCGTACACACTAGGATGGTTCAGGCGGCTTCGTCTATGGTCAGCATTCGGCAGGTCTGGGTTTCGATCCTCATGACCCATGGATATTTTTGGGTTTCACTGGTCTCGTAGTTTTTTTTGTTTTTTTTTAGTGTTTAACGCAGGCGATGACACTGATGATAAATGAAGATGGAGCCCCGGTGGAATGAGATGGCGGGGGAAACCGCAGAACCCGGAGGAAACCCGCCTCTGCGCCACTTTGTCCACCACAAATCTCACATACGGTCGCTTGGGATCGAACCCGGGGCGTCTAGGTGAGAGGCGAATGGTCTGACCATTCGGCCAAGGCGCGGCCGGTGTCTAGGTGAATGTTATATAGGTTCATTTCATCTCCCGAGTTTTCTGTCGTTTCATTCATTCTTCATTCCGTTGGTATCTTTTCAGGTTTGGAAGTGTCAGCGATGGTGCTCGGTGCGGCGTGGCAGGGAAAAGTGGCTATCTCCGTCCTCCGACTTCAGTTGGTGGCCGGAATGAGGACCGCCTCCTGGTGAGTACGATGGACTCTATATGAGGGGGGGATCATCCGCGTCCGCATGTCTGGCTGTCGGGGAGCTTCTACAGGAACCCTGACATTGCTGTAACGGCGCAGCTGTATCCTCTCCCCTCCCTCCCAGGGGCGCCCCGCGAAGGGCATTATTAACATAATCAACATACAGTTTGGTGCTAAGTCTCCTCCGTTGGTATTGTATTCCTATTCCTATATTCTTAATTGAGTTTACTCAAGTTTTTTTATTTGCAGCACTTTTTCTCCGACAGACACACACACACACACAACCTCACACACACATACACACACACGTTTCTAAAAATCTTTTTTTTTTCTTTTTTTTTTTGGGGGGGGGGCTCTGGAGCATCAAAAATAATATTTCCCTGAAATATCGAGTCTCATTTTTAGGTAGAACGCAACAACTCCCTTACTAACCATAAGCACTAAAAGAATTTTAATATTCATATGAAATCGGTACAGCCTTTTTTCAAAACATCAAACTTTTCGAAAAATGTTCCATGAAATATATATTTCCGGTGATATCTTGACACTGAATTTTTAGGTAGAATACAATTACCTGAGGCCGCCAGGATAGTGTGTTGGTAGCGTGTCTGCCTCACATTCAAAAGGTCGTGAGCTCGAATCTCGCTTAAGGTGAGTTACCCGGATACGGTATTTTCGGGGTTTTCCCTTATCCTGAGAAGACGAATGTAGAGTAACTTTAAACTCCATGGACCCCGAGATCATTTGAGTATCATTTCACCAATTTAATTCATCGTCCGATATGACAAACCAGGTTAAAGGACGTCAAACTACAAAATAAATAAGTAAATAAATAAATAAACAATTCCCCTACTTACCATAAGTATAAGTACAGTCTGGGCTAAAATCGGAGTGGGGTATGGAGCAATACATCAAAACATGTACCAAACTCATTAGAGAGGGGCTCGCGTGGATTAGACTAGGAGCATGGCGGAGCATAAAAAATTGCTGATGAGAATGGTATGAGAATCTGCTCCATTTGCGAGAAGGAAGAGCCGTGGATCCATATCTTGGAAGATGCAGGGGTAAGGAGGAATGGAGGGGAAAATATTTACCGCGATTCTTTACCACCGCGAATGTAGAGCTAGAAGCATGTTGGACGCTACTGGCAGGCACGTGGCCGGGCTAGGTAAATGTATACTTAAGGCAAGACAGCTGAGATCCGAGAAGGCTGCCAATAGAGGGATAAGAACAACTAAACAAAAGTGACAACAATGTCTTACATAAATATATTTTATATCATACTTAGGTCATTGTTGTGTTATGGTTTTATATATTGTGTATATATTATGTGTATATATTTCTTTTAAGTGTATTTATCTATTATAAGAGGTACATTTATGCTTCTGCATAAGGTGTACTCTATGCTGTAAATTTAAATTGCTATATTTGAATATCTTTGTGTTGTTATTTTCGTGTTTATTCTTTTAATTCTTTGTTGTGTTTGCTGTTTTAATATTGCTCTTTATTTTGTGTATTAGAAAAGTATGTACGTTCTGTGGACCTGTGCGATTGTTGAAGTTCAATGTATGATATTGTTGTGTCAATAAATACACTTATTCATACATTCAATATAATCAAAAAAATATAATAAAAGTAAAATGGAAAACAAGATTTTTAAAAATGTTTTATACCTTCTAAATAAATTTAGTGGGTATGGAATGTAAGATATATGATTGTTACCTTTATAAGTGTGTTAGCATGGCCAAATTCAGCTTTATGATCCGGCGAGTAGCCTTCCGTCTTGTGAAAGATGTAGACACTGGTAGTGTCTAAATATCGCGACCGCAGTGAAGGAAATCTGGTGGTGAACAAAGGGCAACATAAGGTTAAGGGTCAGTTGTAGAAATGTGCGACCATCTAATTTACAAGATGGAGCGAGCCCTAACATTACCCACTGATAAAATCGAGACTGCATTCATACACATCAAAGTCAGGCCAGAGATCAATACGTGTGATCCTTTGGCATTTCTCACTATTCAACTGTCAGCATGAAGTCCTTTCTCTCATTATTACTCCATGGGATGCCTTAGCCGGCTTAATTAAAATCGTCACATCTACTGACAGGTGAATAGACGAGACGAAAATGATTTAAATTTACACGAATTTCTCTACCCACACTATCAGAAACTATTCTTACAAAAACGAACCACTTTTCTCTACCAAGAAAGTATTGCATTCCACCCAAAAATTCGATACCGAGAAAAAAGGTCTGATGTGTTCCATTCACATGAATTTCTCTATATCTCTGTAACAAATTATTGTTAATAAGCTCATTCTTTTATTTATTTCAAGCTAATCGAGAAAAATTAGCAGAAATAGTCTAATTTCTTGCTTTATTGCAACTAGAAGCGAAATAAGGGAGTACCATAGGTTAAAGTGAAAGCCAAAAGCTGGTTGCTATGTGACTGAAGTTGGTTTGTTTGTATGGACACAAGTTGGCAAATTCCTGTATGTGAAGAGTATAAGTTTTTCAAAGCTGAAACCAAAAACAAGGAATACCTCAAAAAACGATCAACTCCACGAAAATAATGTGTATAACATAAATTGTGTTTTAAAGTGCTCTACATTTGTTGTGTGGTAAGTTTTTGTCCATCTCTTACGGTTTAGTAGTTGTGCAAAATTCATCCAGAATAAAGTAGTCTTCAGAGGCTATTTGTCAGGTAAATATCTTTAATATACGATACTTTAATCAAAATCGTTAGAGCCATGTTTTAGAAAATCAAATTTTCGAAAACAGTTCCATGTAAAGGGTAGTTGGGAGTGTGGGTATTTTCTTGAAAATCTTCGTGTCGCATCCTTGGATGATACCAAACCTAACTACCAAGTTTGGTTTTTAACGGACATTTCGTTTATGAGCTATGCTGCCCACAGACACACACATACACACAGACACACAGACAGACACACACACACACACGGACATTTTTTCTAAAAATGCTTTTTTTTGGATTCAGGAGATCTCAAAACATACATTTCCGGTGAAATCTCGGTATCGAATTTTTTGGTGCATTACAATACCTTCTCTATACACCATGTACATAGCACGTATAGAGAAAGTAAAAATGAAAACTTGTGAGTATATAAATATCCTAAAAAGTATTGTTAACGAACCAATGGGTTTTTTTCTTTAAAAGTTTGAATTTTGTGCAAAAATTATTTGGGGGGGAGGAAGGGTCTTTGTTTATTTTTATTTGATTCACTCCTCACTAACCAATCCAATTCACCCCTCAATAACCGGAAATACATAATCAAGAAAAGTATTTCTAGAAAATCGTCCGATATGCCAACGAGTGTGTGTGTGTGTGAGTGTATGTATGTGTGTGTTTCTTTTTTTACTTTCTCTACGCTTACTATGTACATAGTGTATAGAGAAGGTATTGCACTCCACCCAAAAATTCGATACCGAGATCTCACCGGTTTTATATGTTTTAGGGTACCCAATATTCAAAAAAAGCATTTTCACAAAAAGGTCCGTGTGTGTGTGTGTGTGTGTGTGTGTGTGTGTGTGTGTGTGTGTGTCCGTGTGTCAGTGAGTCCGAATGTCCGTGTGTCTGTGAACACGATAACTCAAAAACGAAAAGTCGGTAAAATACCAAAATTGGTATTTAAGTTTAGTATTTTCCAGGGATGCGACACGAAGATTTTGAGAAAAATCCCCCCACCCCAAACTACCCTTTTCATGTAACTTTTTTCGAAAATTTCGGTTTTCTCAAAAATGACTGTAACGATTTTGATTAAATTATCGTATATTAAAGATATTTACCTGACAAATAATATGCATATCTTGAATTTTCTGGGAATAGCCTCTGAAGACTACTTTATTCTGGATTAATTTTACGAAATTTTGCATAACTGCTAAACCGTAAGAAATGGACAAAAGCTTACCTCACAAAAAAAGTAGAGCACATTAAAACATACAATTTATGTTGTATAATTTTTTTCGAGGAATTGATCATTTTTTAGATATTCTTAGTTTTTGGTTTCAGGTTTAAAACACTTGTACTTTTCTCATACAGGAATTTGTCAACTCTTTTCCATACAAACAAAGGAACTTCAGTCACATAGCAACCAGCTTTTGACTTCACTTTAACCTATGATACTTCCATATTTCGCTTCTACTTACAAGGAAGCGAGTAATGAGTCTATTTCTGCTAATATTTTCTCGAAGTAAATAGAAGAATAAGCTTATTAACAATAATATTTTACACAGAAGTAGAGAAAGCCATGTGAATGGAACACATAAGATTTTTTCTGAGAGGAGGTGTCCGTTTTTCTTTCGTTCTACTCTAGGCCAAGCAAAGAAGCTAATTTCAATGACAATCGCATAACGATAGGTTTTAAAACATTTGAGTATCGCTCTAATATAGCGCATTTCTTTAGTTCCCTTCTACTTATCAGGAGCTAATTAATAAGAACATTTTGCTAATGTTTATCTCGAACAGTTGTAGAACAGTTATAGAAAATCATGTGAGTGTAACCCATAAGATTTTTTTCAATATATGTGAAAATGTTATCATAATAACTCATATTCGAACATAGTTCCCAATTCCCAAAGCAAAGTAGTTTTACTTGCACATGGCCACCATCAGCTGCTGTAGATGTATGAAAGCTGTCCATGTGATCATTTTACCCCACCCTTCCACATCATGGATTTTCTGCTGCTCACCCACAAAAACCGAAACCTCGATGAGACTAATGGGAAAAAGCTATAATTATAATGAGAACTGCGGTCTGACCTTCCCGCTGTGAGTATACATAGTTTGACGTGGAACCAAAATAGCACGAGATCAATCATGGTGGCGAATGTGGCACAAATCACTCATATCCGGCAGCCGGAGGTCATGTGATAAAGGTCAGGACCGTGATGGGGAGAAGTCTCTAAGATTTATTCTCCTCCTGCTTCTTGAGGTTCTCACAAACTTCCGTACACAATTTGTTAGTTAATAAGTTTCATCCAGTCATCCATTTTGGGAAGTGATATCAGCCGACGGCGAGCCAGATTAGCGTTATGAAGCAATTTTCCTCAAATCTTAAAATGGCCCTCCATGGTGTAATGATTACCATGCTAGGCTTCAAACCCGGCGAAGGACGAAATCCTTAGCATGGCTTTCTTCGGAAGCATGAACAATTTAAACTATTAATTGAAAAATAAAATCCATAAAGGATCTACATTCATTTTACTTTTTCTACACGTACCATGTACAGTGTATTGTAATGCACCCAAAAATTCGATACCGAGATTTCACCGGAAATACAAGCTTCAGGGTCCCCTGTAAAAAAAAAAAAATAAAAAAAAAAAACTGTGTGTGTGTGTCCGTGAACACGATAACTCAAAAACGAAAGTCAGTAAAATACCAATCTTAGTATTTGAGTTTAGTATCTTCCAGGAATACGACACGAAGATTTTGAGAAAAATCTCCTCACCATAAACTACCCATTACATAGAAAAAACGAACATTTTGATTTTCTCAAAAATGGCTCTAACGATTTTGATTACAATACCGTATATTAAAGATATTTATATGGAAAATAAAATGTATATCTTGAATTTTCTGGGAATAGCCTCTAAAGACCACTTTATTCTGAATAAATCTTGCTGAATTTTGCGTAACTGATAAACCGTAAGAGTTAAACAGAAATTTACCACACAGAAAATGTAGATTATGTTAAAACACATGGTTTATTCATATTCGTTTTTTCGTGCAATTCAGCATTTCTGAGATATTCCCTATTATTTGTTTCAGGTCTAAAATATTTTTCACACTAAGAGTTGTAAACTCCTGGCCGTGCATAGAAACGGATTTCAACCACATGCCAAACAGCTTTAAATGGATTTGAAATTCGTTTTAGCCTTACTTTTCTTCTCCTTACAAGGAAGCAAGTAATTAAGAAAATTTCTGCTAATGTTTATCTCGACTATATAAAGTAAATAGAAGAATATGATTTTTAACAATAATTTGTTACAGCGATGTAGAGAAAGTCATGTGAATGGAACATATCAAATGTTTTATATCAGTACTGTGTTTTCGTCCACGCGTGAAGTAGAAACCCCTCGTAAAGCTAATGTATTAACAAAGAAAGCGATGAGTTAATACCACAATGATCGTCGTACAAGGAACACTATTTATATTTTGAGCATAACAATAAAACAGCATTAAATTGTCACTGAAGATTTCTTTATTGTTTCTCGAAATATTCTCCTTAATGACCAATATATTCCTTATTTCACCATAGACTTCCGGTAGACGAATGGTTCTGTACGATTCAGAATTGATCGTTTTACGTTCCTCTAAAGGCTCTCTCTCTACATGACCAGTAAAAAAAAAAAAAAAAAAAAAAGTTTGTTTCTAAATGCTTCGAGTGCAAACAGAGTCGACTGCTGTTTACTTTCCGCTTCATACGCATAAATCCATTATTCGTCATCTGTTACAATCTTATATAGTCTTTTGAAGCCCCACTACTGTATTTATTGAACATTTGTGTGTGTATCAATCGACACAAGTTTACTTTTGAGATTGTGCCAAATTATATGGGCTTCAACGAATAAACCTTTTCATAGCTAAAAGATCATGCAATATTTTATATATGGTGGTGAGACTGATGCCTTAGGGTTACCACTATCTCACAGCATGTGACATGACGATTTTGCACTATCAGCTTTTGCACAGCATCAATGTTTTCTGGCACAACAACTGATTTTGAATGATCTTTACGAATTTCGGCAGTGAGCGAACGGCGGCCACGATTAAACTCGTTATATCGGCGTTTCACAATAGCAAAGGATGGAGCTTCATCGCCAGTAGTAAGTTGATCAATGCACTCTTGCCTTCGTAATCCACGTCAAAAATCATAATAAATGATCGCATAAACATTGTCATGAGTTAATTCCATTTTCTGGTCGAGACAAATTTTAAAGTCGCTGTAAATAACGTTTTGTTGGCAAAATATCTGAAGTAGGTTAAGGTTAGCAATGTCAAATTTTCCAGTGGAGACCCAAGATGGCACCTACAATTAACAGTGTCAGAGACATGCAGACTGACACACATACGGACATATTTCTAATTTGTTTTTGATTCAGGATGTCTCAAATTCCGGTGAAATCTCGGTATCGAATTTTTGTATGGAATACAATACCGTCTCTATTCACTATGTAAATAGTAATACGTGCTAAAGAAATTGAACAAATTTTCATTTGTTACCCATGGAAGACAAAAGAGTTTTTTTTTTTTTTTATTGCTTCATTTATATAGCCCCCTTTAACATCTTAGGTAATATCGGGGTTTTTGCACTTGAAAAAAACTCGTTGTCTGTAGATTCTTTTACGTTTGATTTAAATCATTTTATTTTCCTCAAACACAAACACACCAGCCTCTGTGGGAGATAAGGAATAATTCGGGCTAAAGAAAAATTCCGCGCTCCGGCCGGGAATCGAACCCGGGACCTGCGGGTAAGAAATCAGCTCGCTGACCACTCGACCATGGAGGCAGTCAAAACAGTGGTTTGTTGGAGCTATAAACATAGTTTTTATTACAATACTGGTCCAGAATACAAAATTAATTTTTAACTCTTCTAAAAGGCATGACATGTGTAAATGGAACATATGTGCAAACTTTTATCTCGATTAATGAATAATGGATAGAAAAATAAGCTTTCGTAAGAATATTTTTTAGAAGAGACAAGCTACACGATAATTGGTAAAGAGATGCATATGAATATAACATATTACGGACAGATATCTTTCCATTATGCTATGTGAGCGTTTTGGTCGTGGCTTTGGAAGTGGAGGAAAAGGTTGGGTTGCCGGCTAGCTTAGGTTAAGAAATGGTATGGCTATCTGAGGGTGTGCGGGGAAGATCCTTAATGGAACTGTATCACTTTTCCTAAGAGCCCTTTACTACCCCGCACTTGATATTTCACAAGTAGGGGGGGTCTGTCTAAATTCCAAGAATTTGTTTCACGGCCGGGCCGAGCCTTGCCAAAAACCGTTCACAAATTAAAGTATCTATTTCACCTTTCTCGTCCCGCTAATCTCCCTCTTTATTTCCTTCCCCACATCGCGGACTTGTAAACTATCGTTATACGAGCTATAACGCGACTCGAGTACACCACACGGTGTGTGAGGTTCAAGTGACGATGTGAACGCCGTCTTTTTCGTATCGCCGGCTAGACAAGAATCTATTCGCCGCCCATTTTCCAGGATGTGCCGAGACTTTTGCTATTTCCATTATTTTTACCGATTTTATTGGCTGAGAATATTTATATTTTGTCGCGTTTTCATGGGTTCTCACAATTTTAGACGCCTCTTAGGGCTATTAACATTTTAACACGCCTGATTACACATTCTGTGTTTTGTGGAGCGTGAATTTCGTTTGGGTATTTCCCCTTATTGTCTGCACCTCTGCACTTCTAGGCTTTAAAATACTAGTTTCTATTGTTCCCTAATAACTCGTCCTGGCTTCCTCTTGCTGAACTTATGATTTTTCGTACTTAGTGATTTTATTTCCACTGTCCGTTTGCCTTTTAATATAGCTATCTTTATTTAACTAGTTTTGATTCTGTTTTAGCATTCTATTTATTACTTTGTTTATTTCCTTAGATTCCCTCTGTTTATTTGCGTTATTTTTTCCGTTTTATTTATTCAATTATTTAGATTTCTTTTGTTTCTTTTCACGTTTTATTATTAATTAATCTACTCTTCTTTATCTGTCAAGCTTTATCACTTCAGCTATCAAGTAGATATCTGTTTTTGAAAGATACGGTAGCATCATATTCCCACAAGAATGTCCGAACATCTCTCAGATATTTTGATTTAAGCTAATATAGCGATTCGCGTACATGTTTGATTTCCATTAGTTTTGTAATGCCTAGATTAGTTTAATACCTGTAGAGCACTCATCAAATAGGTGTTGTATGTTTGAAAATAATTAATCTACATCTTAGTATACAGAGTGTTTAAAAAATACGGGGCATAATTTCAGGTATGTATTTCCCACATGAAGACAATCAAAATAGTTAATTATAACATGTGTCCGAAAATGCTTCATTTCCGAGTTATGGCCTTTACAACATTGAAAGTCCCACCTGTAGACAATCAAAATAGTTCATTTCCGAGTTATGGCCTTCACAACATTGGAATTCACTGGAACGTTTTTCTTTCCGCAGGTCTTTGCCGTCAAAGGAGACATTAGGAGGGCGCTCTGATAGCTCATTCTGAGGAAGGTTACATTCAGTGTTCTTTAGGCGTTAAGACTGTGCGACATGTATTCAAATCAAGAGCTGGCAGAGATACACTTCATGTACGGTAAGGCGGACGGCAATGCTGCGCTGGCTCGTCGTTTGTACCAGGACAGGTACCCACAGCGACAATGTCCAGATCGGAAGACATTTGTACGTCTCCATTCCCGTCTGTGCGAGTATGGAACATTCACCTCTCCTGGTTTGGGAAGGGGACGACCAAGATCTACAACTCCAGAACTGCAGGAGGAGATTCTGGAGGCTGTGGACAGGACTCCTTCTATCAGCACACGACGGTTAGCGTTGCAAGTCAATGTTCCTCATACGACTGTCTGGAGACTGTTGAACGAGTATCAATTGTATCCTTATCATTTGCAACGTGTACAGGCCCTGTCACCAGCAGATTACCCTGCACGAGTTAGGTTCTGTCAGTGGTTCTTGCAGCAGTGTGGTGCAAATCCGAACTTTTCTGCCGTCGTATTATTTACAGATGAAGCACAGTTCACAAGAGATGGCATAACAAATTTCCACAATCAGCATGTATGGTCGCATGAAAACCCACGTGCAACTGTTGTATCTCATCACCAGGTGCGGTTCTCCCTCAACTTGTGGGCCGGTATCATTGGTGATCGATTAGTTGGACCCCATGTACTTGTAAACAGACTTACGGGACAGGCGTACACAAACTTCCTGGAAAACACCATACGGTACGTTTTCGAAGACACTCCACTGATCAACCATCAACACATTCACTTCTTGCATGATGGCGCTCCTGCACACTTCAGTCTTACGGCTCGCCGGTACTTGGATCGAAGGTTTCCTGATCGATGGATAGGTAAAGGTGGCCCAGTTGGTTGACCTCCACGCTCACCTAATCTGAACCCTCTCGATTTCTACTTGTGGGGCCATTTAAAATCATTGGTTTATTCGTCTCCGGTGCCGGATTTGGAATCCCTTCGGAATCGAATTGTGGCAAGTTGTGAGGACATACGCAATACTCCTGGAGTTTGGGATCGTGTTCGCAGGTCAATGAGACATCGATGTGAGGTCTGTATTCAAGCAGGAGGTGGACATTTTGAACATCTTCTGTAATGACTACAACCTGCGGAAAGAAAAACGTTCCAGTGAATTTCAATGTTGTGAAGCCCATAACTCGGAAATGAAGCATTTCCGGACACATGTTATGATGAACTAATTTGATTGTCTACATGTGGGAAATACATACCTGAAACTATGCCCCGTATTTTTGAAACACCCGTGTGTAAATCTACTTGTCAGTTATGTAAAGTGTGAGCTGTGATGTCATCTGAATGCTTTTTCGTTTATATTTTTCTCTTCAGAGTATGGATATTGCATCATATCTTCAACATCTTCATCCTTTGATTACGAAGATTAAGTTAGGTCAATACAGTGGTGTGTATTTCGTGCTAGAAATAGCCTGTTTGAAATCACGATCAAATTGAGTTTAACAGAAGATTTAGGCTATCTGACCAACCAGTGATGCAGTTAATGGATGAAATAGGACACAATTTAGAACCAATAACGAAAAGAAATATGGCTATTACAGGGTTTGTGCGTGTGGCAGCCTTAATAAATTTACTGTCTAAAGAATAATGAGAAAAAGTACTCATTTCATTGCACTTCTAAGGTAGAATAACGAAAACCAAATCCGTCGAAGTTCCTACCGCGTTTTGCTCTCATTCTACTCATTAAGTTTCAGATGTGCTGAACTTCGTTTCATATTATATCAATAACATTTTATTCATTTAAGTTGTCTACCATGATACACAAATATGTAAATTGGCGTGCCTATTAAATCAAAATTGCCGAACTGTATGTGCTAACACATTCGCTATTGCAAACAAGTGATGAAAAAGTCTTATGTGTTCCATGCACGTGTTCGTGTTCCATGTGTTCTGCATCTCTCGAAAAAATTATTGTTAAAAATCTTATTCTTCTATTTACTTAATGCTAATCGAGAAAAAGAATCATCAGAAAGGGCCTTATTACTTGCTCCCTTGTAAGTAGGAAAGAAATAAGGAAGCACCACAGGTTAAAGTGATAGTCAAAAGTGGTTACTATGTGATTGAAGTACCTTTGTTTCGTATAGACAGGAGTTGATAAATTCCCGTATGAGAAAAGTATAAATATTTTAAAGCTGAAAATAATAACAATGAATATCTCAAAAACGGTCAATTCCACGAAAAAGTGTATATAATATAAATTGGGTGTTTTAACGAGCTATACATTTTTGTAGTAAATTTTTTTCTACCAGTTTTGTAAAATTTCGCAAAATTCATTCAAAATAAAGATTTCTTCAGAGATATTTCCATAAAATTGATGGTATATATTTTATTTGTCACGTAACTATCTTTAATATACGATATTTTACAGCCATTTTTGAGAAAATCCAAATTTTCGAAAATTTTTCCATGTAAAGGGTAGATGGATGTGGGGGGGGGGGGATTTTGTTGAAAATCTTCCTGCCGCATCCTTGGAAGATACCAAACTTAAATACTAAGTTTGGTTTTTAACGGTCTTTTTGAGCTATGCTGCCCAGAGACTCACACATTCAGACAGACGTACACGGACATGTGTTTTTGGGATTCAGGGGGACCCAAAACTTGTATTTCCGGTGAAATCTCGGCATCAAATTGTTGGGTGGAATGCAATACCTTCTCTATGTATATAGAACGTGAGAGAAAGTAAAAAGCAAGTAGATATCTAGAGCTTTATGAAACCGGACATTCATATTTTTAAACATGTATTACTTTCTCTACTTAGTATTTAAGTAGATAAGGTTTTGCATTTCATCCAGAACTTCAACAACAGGGTTTCACTGGAATTACACTTTTTAAAGTCCCATTTATATAAAATGCATTTTTAGAAAAACGTCCGTTTGTCAGTGTGTACATGAACAACAAAACTCATACACGAAAAGTTGGTTCAATGCCACACTTGATAATTATGTTCAGCATCCTCCGAGGTTGCGACGCAAAGATTTTCAAGAAACTCGTCCACCCCTACCCTTTGCAACGGAAAGTTTTTGAAAAATTTTACAATGCCGTATATTAAAGATATTTACATTAGCAATAAAACGTATATCTTGAATTTCCTGCAAAAAATTGCACAAAAATCTAATGTGTTCCATTCACATGAGTTTGTCTACACTTCTGCAACAAATTATTGTTAAAAAGCTTAGGCTTCTATTTACATATGCTAATTGAGAAAACAGTAGAAATAGTCTTATTACTCGCTTCCTTGTAAGTAGAAGCGAAATAAGGGAGTACAATAGGTTACGGTCATAGTCAAAAGCTGGTTGCTATGTGACTGAAGTTCCTTTATTTGTATGGACAGGAGTTGACAAATTCCTGTATGAGAAAAGTATAAGTTTTTCAAAGCTGAAACTAAAAACAAGGAATATCTTAAAAACAATCAACTCCACGAAAAAAATTGTATATAACATAAATTGTGTGTTTTAACGTGCTCTACATTTTTGTGAGGTAAGTTTTTGTCCATCTCTTACGCTTAAGCAGTTATGCAAAAATCCGTAAAATTCATCCAGAATAAAGTAGTCTTCAGAAACTATTCCCAGATAAATATTTAATATATATTTTTAATATACGACATTTTAATCAAAAACGTTAGAGCCATTTCTGAGAAAATTAAAACTTTCAAAAATTATTCCTTGCACAGGGCAGTTGTGGTCGAGGGGATTTTCTTGAAAATCTTCGTGTCGCATCCTTGGAAGATACTGAACTTAAATAGCAAGACTTTTCATTTTTGAAGTGCGCTGCCCACAGATACATACACTTTTCTAAAAATCCTTTCTTTTTGGATCTAGGGGTCTCAAAACATATATTTGCCGAGAAATCTTGGTCTCGAATTTTTGGGTGTATTACATACCTTCTCTGTACACTATGTATATAGAACATTTAGAGAAAGTAATAGAGTAAGGTACTGTAACTTTTTAAATAAAGTTTTGTGTTGATAATTTTAGTTATTGTTTAGTTATACCAAATCGTCTGTCACTTTCTCGTAAATTAGTAGCGCGATGTTACAAATCTAAGTTAATATCTAGTTAAAGTAAAGGACACGTTCTAACCCCTTCACACTGTATTTAGAAACCACAATAGAAAATTGGAAGGAGGTGGTCTAAGGGATGCTTGCATTTACATACTGGTAATGGCGGCAGCGTGCACGTTTTAAAGCAGGCTCCAAGCACAAGCCTACACCTCAAACTTTAATGCTGGTAAACGGCCTTAAATATCACTTTGGTCCAAATCCGTTTCAATTTCTGAGAAGCACACACCCGATTAGTCAGTTTCGAAGGAGTGGAGTTTGCGTTGTAAGAGGTATAAAAATAAAAGTAACAAAAGAATCTATGTGCCCCATTCATATGACTATATCTACCTATTCTTATCCAAACTGTTCCTACGAAAGCTTATCCTTCTACCAACTTCATGATAATCAGATAAACATTTGCAGAAGTGGTCTTATTACTTAACTATTTATAAACAAAAGGGAAATAGTTATACTCTAACCAATAATGAAGAATATCTCGGAAATGGTTAACTCCACAAAACATACATGACATAAATTGTATGTTTTAAAAGATCTACATTTTTACTTTCTCTATACGAGCTATGTATATAGTGTATAGAGAAGGTATTGCACTCCACCAAAAATTCGATACCGATATTTCACCGGAAATATGTTTTAGGGTCCCTGTATCCAAAAAAAAGTAGTTTCAGAAAAAGGTCCGTGTGTGTGTCCGCGCGTCTGTGAACACGATAACTCAAAAACAAAAAGTCGGTAAAATACCAAACTTGGTATTTCAGTTCAGTATCTTCCAGGGATGCGACACGAAGATTTTGAGAAGAATCCCCCCACCCCAAACTACCCTTTACATGGAACTGTTTTCGAAAATTTTGATTTTCTTAAAAATGGCTTCAATGATTTTGATTAAAATCTCGTATACTTAAGTTATTTACTTGACAAATAAAATGTATATCTTGAATTTTCTGGGAATAGTCTCTGAAGACATCTTTATTCTGGATGAATTTTGCGGAATTTTGCACAACTGCTAAACCGTAGGAGATAGACAAAACGTACTACACAAAAATGTAGATATCGTCAAAACACAATTTATGATCTTTACGTTTTTGTTGTGGAGGTAACTGTTTCCGAGATATTCCTTGTTATTGGTTTCAATTGTGATGTATTTATGCATTTCTCGGACAGGAAGATTCCGTTTTTCTTTTGTTCTACTCCTGGCCAAACGAAGAAGCAATTTGCAATGACAATCGCATAACTATAGCTTTTAAAACATTTGACCATCACTTTAGCCTAGTGTATTCCCTTAGTTCGCTTCTAATTATAAGGAATTATGTAATAAGAACAGTCTGCTAATGTTTATCTGGATTAGCATTGTGCAGAAAGAAGAAGAATTTTTGTAAGAAGTTGTAAACCAGCTAGAGAAAGTCATGTGAGTGTAACACATCACAAGCTTAGAAAAAGTTCCGTGTGTGTGTGGACAGCATAGCTCAAAAACGAAAAGTCCGTTAAATACTAAACTTGGTATAAAAGTTTAGTATCTTCCAAGGATGTGACACGAAGGTTTTCAAGAAAATCCCCCACCTCCAACTGCCCTTTACACGGATTTTTTTCAAACATTTTGATTTTCTAAAAAATGGCTCCAAGATTTTGATTAAAATGCCCTATATTAAAGATACTTACATGACAAATAAAATGCATATCTTCAATTTTATGGGAATATCTTCTGAAGCCATCTTTATTCTGGATGAATTTTGTAGAATTATGCAAAAGTGGTAAACTGTAACAGATAGACATAAACGTACCTAATAGAAAATGTAGAACTCGTTAAAGCGCACAATTTATGTTATATGTATTTTTTCGTGGAGTTGGTCGTTTTTGAGATATTCCTTGTAATTGGCTTCAGCTATAAAGTACTTTTACTTTTCTCATAAGGGAATTTGTCAGTTCCTATTCATACAAACAAAGGAAGTTCAATCATATAGCAACCAGCTTTCGACTATCACTTTAGCCTGTGCTCCTTCCTCATTTCCCTTCTACTTACATGGAAGCAAGGCGATTTCTGCTAATTTTTTGTGATTATCATGAAGTAAATAGAAGTATAAGCTTTTTAACAATAATTTATTGTAGAGATGTAGAGATGTAGAGTAATCGTCATTGCTATCAGTTATTTACTCCTCCACCACTAAAGATATTAGCCAAGATGTCACTGTCACTTTAAGGTCTTCATTGGTTGGGAAATCCTTTCCATCCAAAACGTCATGTACGGTGTCCATGAAACACCGGTTTTTTTTTGCTTAATTCTATTATCAGCATCTGCTTTTAAATTCTACACAATGATTGATGAACTTCCACTCCGGTCTTTATCGTACACACTGGTTCTTTCTTGATTACTCGTAAATTATGCGTCATTTCCTCATTGAAGATTCGTTCATTGCATTATCACTATACTCTTGCGTTATTTGACTACAAAATTCGATTGGCCAAACATTGTGTGCATTCAACAAAACGAATAAGTTCTTTGGCGGTAGAAAAGTATAACATCGGCATTGAAAAACTGGTACCACGTGACAGTAAATGTCTTGACAGAATGGAGATTACGTTGAGAAATAAAGAGTAAGGTATTGTAATTTTGTAAATAAAGATTTGTGTTTATATATTTCGTTATCATTTAGTTATGCCAAATCGTCTGTCACTTTCTGGAGTGATAGACGTTGTACTTTGCTCAATTCTGATGAAGGTTCAACGTAATAAAACAACTCAAGGGTACAGCTTGCCAATACCTGTCATAAAAATCTGGTGTGTTCCATTCACATGACTTTTACAATCGATTATTCTTTTACTACATCGTGCTAATTGAAATAAACAGCCGAAATGGACCTTGCTTCCTAGTAAATAGAAGGGAAATAAGTGAATGAACTAGGCTTAAGTGATAGTTGGTTGCTATGCGAAATAGCTGAATTGCGGTTCTCTTTTGCCAGAAGCAAATCAAAAGAGAGATGAAACGAAATACGACTTCCTGTTTGAGAAAAGATTTAAATAGCTTAAAATTTAAAACATAACAAGCAATCTTGGAAACGATTAACTCCACTCAAAAAAGTATCTGACATAAATTGTGTGTTTTAATGAGATATACATATTTTTTACAGTACGTTCATATCTGTCGCTTACGCTTCATCAGTTATACCAATGCCGGCCAGAATGAATTCCCAAAACTCAAGATATACATTTCGTTTTCGTAAAAATATCTTTAAAATATGGTATTTTAATAAAAATATTTAGAGCAATTTTTGAGAAAATCAATGTTTTGGAAAAAATATTTTATGTAAAGTGTAGTTTAGGGTGGAGGATTTTGCTGAAATCTTCGTGAAGATATGAAAGATACTGAGCTTAATACCAAGTTTGGTATTTAACCGATTGTTTCTATATTTGCTTTTTCTGGATTCAAGGAGCCCCAAAACATGTATTTCGGGTGAAATCTCGAATCGAAGCATATGTATGTGTAGAGGGAGTAAAAATAGGATGTTTCTTGTTTTTATTTTGAGAAATGTTTAGTTGCAACAATTAATAATCATTATGTTCCAGACAAATTGTATGGTTTACAAAATTTCGATAAGATTATTATTTAAGAAGTAACCTCAATTTTTGTTACTATTGTTCGCTGCTGAAACCTATTTAGGATGAGGCACTGTAATTTCTATTGCGTAACAAGCAGAAGGAAGAGCCGCAATTTATTTAATATTGAGAATTCTGCTAATTAGTTGATATACTTAAAAAAAACATTTAAAGATTAGAGCAAAAAGGCTGTATTTGTTTTAAATGAATGCATACTTATACAATAGTACACAATTTCTTGGTCTTTATTGTTGGTCGTTTAAACAAAATATTTCAAACATGTTAATTTGTTACTATTATACGGTGTGCCATGATCCGTACTTCTAATTTTGAGAATTGTTGTAGAGTTCTTGGCGATATGAAGGATGATTAATCAGAAAATACATTTAAGAGTTGTTACTTTCTATTCACGTACTATTTACATTGTATATACAGAAGCTATTATATTGCACCCAAAAAGTTGATACCGAGATTTTACTGAAAATACATGTTTTGGGTCCCCCGAATCCAAAAAAAAGCATTTTTAGAAAAAATCCGTATATGTTTCTGTGTGTGTATGTGGACAGCATTACTCAAAAACGAAAAGACCGTCACATACCACACTTGGTATTTAAGTTCAGCATCTTTCAAGAATGCGACACGAAGATTTTCATACAGAAAAATTCGAAAATTTTGGTTTTCTCAAAAATGGCTATAACGATTTTGATTAAGATACTTACATCACAAATAAAATGCATACCTTCAATTTTCTGGGAATAAGCTCTGAAAACATGGTTATTCTGGATGAATTTTGCGAAATTTTGCATAACTGGTTTACCGTAAGAGATAGGCAAAAACCTACTCAACAACAAATGTAGATCTCATTAAAACACACAATTTATACATTTTTTTCGTGGAGTTGAGTTTTGAGATATTCCTTTTTATTAGTTTCAGCTTTAAAATACTTATACTTTTCTCATACGGGAATTTGTCAACTCCTGGCCATACAGACAAAGGTACATCAATCACATTATAGCAATTAGCTTTTAAAATATTTTACTAACGATTTAACCTATGGTACTCCTCATTTCCCTTCTACTACAATGAAGCAAGCAATAAGACTATTTCTGCTAATTTTTTCTCGATTAGCATTAAGTAAATAGAAGAATAAGCTTTTTAATGATACTTTATTGTATAGATGTAGAGAAAGTCATTTGAATGGAACACATCAGATGTTTTTTACTCTCGTAAGTATTGCTCGCAACAAATAAGGACTAAGCACAAGAAACAAACTTTCAGGAGTACCTGAGAACCCACTCGTGTTCAGTATCAACGACCTCTGTGATATAAAAACAGCACTGCGCACGGTAGGGTTTTATCTGCCTCAAAAACGTTTCACTAAAGCGGCTAAGCTCTTGTTTATAGCAGTTTTTAATATTCGGGAACCTGCCCAGCAATTAACCGCACCAAGATATGTCTCTATAGGACGTAGTGCGGCTAAGCTAAAAATACTAACCCTAACTGATTTTACAGCAACGCCTGCACATATATTTCCATACATTAGATGAGAAAAACTGTGCCAGTCCTTCAGCCTTCTTTTGTTACCTGTATGTGTCAAGCACACCCTCTTTATGATGCAGAAAGAGGTTATGGGCTATTCATTGTTAAAAGTTGACATAAACCCTTCGTGAGCATAACAATTGCAAACGCGTTATCTTCACAACCTGGAGCATTTTACTGTCTGTACTGCTTACCTACTCGTATAGTAAGAAAAGAAAGTATTGCATTCCATCCAAAAGTTCGCGGGTTCGATCCCAGACGACAGAATGTGCGATTTGTGGTGGACAAAGCGGCGCAGGAGGGTATCTACCGCCATCACATTACACCAGTGCTCCACCTTCATTCTATGTATCATCCGTGTCATCGCCTGAATGCCATGGTAGTAAAAGCGGGCGTTAAACACTACAAAAAAAAAAAAAAAAAAAAAAAACACCCAAAAGTCGATAAAGAAATGTCACCGAAAAAAACGTCATGAGACTCCCTATGTAAAAATAAAATAAAAACATCTTATTTTACTTTCTCTACACGTACCATGTACATAGTGTATAGAGAAGGTATTGAATTGCACCCAAAAATTCGATACCGAGATTTCACCGGAAATACATGTTTTGGGTCCCCCTGGAAGAAGGTCCGTGTGTGCGTGCGTGTGTGTCTGAGTGTGCGTGTGTGTCTGTGGATAGCAAAGAATCAAAAACAAAAAGACCATAAAATACTAAACTTGAAATTTAAGTTTGGTATCTTGCAAGGATGCTACAGGAAGATTTTTAAGAAAATTCCCCCACCCCTAATAACCCTTTACATGGAGCAATTTTTTCGAAAAAATGGTGTTAAGTTTTTGTTTATATCTTACGGTTTAGCAGTTATGAAAAATTCGTAAAGTTCATCCAGAATAAAGCAGTCTTCAGAGGCTATTCCCAGCAAATTAAAATATGCATGTTATTTATCAGGTAAATATCTTTAATATGCGATATTTTAATCAAAATCGTTAGAGCCATTTTAAAGAAAATCAAAATGTTTATACATTTTTCCATGTAAACTTTAGTTTGTGGTGTGGGGATTTTCTTGAAAATCTTCCTGTCGCATCCCTGCAAGATATTAATCATAAATGCCAAGTTTGGTATTTAACGGTCTTTTCGTTTTTGAGTTATGCTGTCCGCAGACAAACACGCGGCCCTTTTTATAGAAATGCTTTGTTTTTTTTTTTATCCAGAGGTCCTAAACATATATTTCTTGTGAAATCTCGGTATCCAATTTTTGGGTGAAATACAATACGTCCTCTATACACTATGCATATATTACGTGTAGAGAAAGTAAAACACCATTTGACTTGAATTGTAAGTTTTAATATCTAAATGTTTATGTAATCAGATATTGTATAGGCTCTTAAGGTTTAACACTTGTGCTCATTCGGAATGAGAGGTCTTTAGAGGATATTCCCAAGGTATACAAGATATACATTTAATTTGTCATGGAAATATCATAAACATATAGTATTTTAATAAAAATCGTTAAGACTTGAGTTAATCAACATTTTCAGAAATGTTTCCATGTAAAGGAATGTTAGGGGAAAAGCGTTTTCTTGAAAATCTTATTGTTGCATTCTTGTTGCACGTTTTCTAAACATGCTTTTTGGGATTCGGCGGCCCTTCAAAATCTTTTCAATTAATTCTTGGAATAGAATTCTTTTTTGGAACACAATACTTCGCCTACTTACTATACGAAGTAGACAAAGTAAAAATAAATAGCTTCAAGGTCATACTTTAGCAACTTAATAAATATTAAATAAAAATAATGTAAAGAATGAGATAAAATTTAAATAGTAAAATTCAACTGTATACATATTTCATGTCTGCAGTATTAACTGTATAAAAAGATAAATGATGATATATAATCCGTGTACATTCATGTTCATAAAATAAGCAAAATGCAGCATGGATGGAACAAAATATCTCTAGTCGAAAAACTGCCTTTCAAAATCTTATTTTCCTGTCTAATTTACTTTCTCAGCACGTAAGAGGGTATTTATTGCACCCAAAAATTCGATACCGTGATTTTTCGCCGGAAATATATGTTTTGAGATCCCCTGCCAGTGCGTGTGTGTCTGAGGGCAGCATAGCTCAAAAACAAAAGTTCATTAAATACCAAACTTGGTATTTGAGCTCATTAGCTTCCAAGGATGTGACACGAAGATATTTAAGAAAATCTCCCCACCCCAAAAACGCTTTACGTGGAGAAATTTTCGAAAATTTTGATTATCTCAAAAATGACTACCGGTTTTGATTAAAATATCGTATATTAACGAATTTTCGTGGGAATAGCCTCCGAAGATATCTTTATTCTGAATGAATTTTGCGGAATTTTTTATAACTGGTAAACCGTAAGAAATAGCTGGTTAAAACACACAATTTATGTATATACATTTTATCGTGAAGTTGGCTGTTTTTGAGATATTCCTTGTTATTGGTTTCAGTTTAAAAATAATTAATACTTTTCTCATGCTAGAACTTATCAGCTCCTGGCCATACAAACAAAGGAACATTAATCACATAGCAACCAGCTTTTAACATTTTACTATCGCTTTAGCCTGTGGTACTCCCTATTTTCCTTCTACTTACATGGAAGCAAGTAATAAGACCATTTCTGCTAATTTTTTCTCGATTAGTGAGAAGTAGATAGAAGAAATTAAGCTCTTTAACAATTATATGTTACAGAGATGTAGAGAAAGTCATGTAAATGGATCACATAATATTTTTTTTAATTGTGATAACGTTAGTAGAAATAGCTAGTTGTAGTTAGAAGGGAATAGTTGACACACTAAATTTCTAAATTGTTTATTCATTTGCCACTGCATTTGGAATTGGACCCTGTTCCCCAGTACAGGGTTGAAATTACCAACCTTGAGTAGTAGCATGTCGTGTAGAGAAAAACTTTACCGACCTTGGTGATTCCGAGGAAAGCTCCGCGTGATTTCTTGGCGAGATAGAAGACCTGCTTAAAAACAACACGCACATGCCTTAATACAAAAAGCAATTTTAAAATGAAATAGAAATTAAATTAGCTTTACGAAAATACTTCCGGATTATGGCGCCTTTTGTTTCGCTGGTCATTCACAAGCTGGGTAACACTGTTTTTCTGTATTCCGTGTTGGTTGTCTATGCTACCCATTACTTTACTATTTTTTTTTTCCTTTTTGTAGCTTAACGTCCTTTAATCTTGTTGGTTTTATCGGACATGAATGAAATTGGTGAAATGATGCTCAAATGATCTCGGAGTCCATGGAGCTTAAAGTTACTCGACATTCGTCATCTCAGGATAAGGGAAACCCGGAAAAACCCTTATCCGGGTAACTCACCCAAAGCGAGACTCGAACTTAAGGTCTGTTGAATATGAGGCAGACACACCTCCACCACACTACCCAGGCGGGCTATATTTTACTTTTATTACTTTCTCTACACGTAATATGTACTTAATGTACACAGAAGTTATTGTAGTGCACACAAAAATTCGATACCGAGATTTCACACAGAAATACATGTTTTAGGAGCCCCTGAATCCAAAAAAAGAGCATTTTTAGAAAAAGTTCTTGTGTTTGTATGTCTTTTGTGTGTGTGTGTGTGTGTGTGTGTGTGTGTGTGTGTGACTGAGATCAAAAACGAAAAGTCCGTTAAATACCAAACTTGCTATCTAGTTCAATATCTTCCATGGATGTGACACGAAGATTTTCATGAAAACCCCCCACCCCAACTACCCTTTACATGGAAAAATGTTTGAAAAGAAAAAAACTATGTGAATTGAATATATAAGATTTTTACCTTTGTCTAGAAAAGTATGTCTACCAAATTTGATCGAAATCTAGTAGGATGTACGACTGTATATTGCACACATTATTGACTATTGCATATATCGATTATAAATTAATCACGATCGTACGAAAAATGGTATGAGAATTAGAAATATCCCATAAAGTATGAGAAAGTATAGCAACAGAAAGCAGACATAAAATTAGCAGTTGCAGAGTTTTCTTCTAGACACACTTTGACGTGAACTTAAAAAATGTGTAGTGAGCAGGATAGGGAAAGAATCGTGTCGCATTCAGCGACCTTGTACAACGGAAACTTTTCCCTAAATATCGTGACAAAGGACCGTTGTGAAACTCACTGGAAATATTAATAATAATTAGTAACTATGTTTCATTCTTTCGGTTCTGTATGCAAGTTTCTACTTCCGAAAACGCTGTTATGAAAATGGCGATAAAAAAGGTAACAGAACGAGAATATAAGTTTGCGGAATATCCTTTAAAAGGAAGGTAATAACTCAGAGAAGGGATGAATTATGAGGTGGATCTCTGCAGTACAAATGAAGATGGAAATTACAGGAAGGAAGATAGCGTCGAGTAACATACGGGATGTTCTTAATGTGGGTCAGCTAGCCTATTTTGGTGGTCGAGTGCTACTTGCAAGCTAACAGAAATAGATCCATGTGTATTTGTAACTATGCGTTTGTAACCTGTCGAATTGGTATAGTTGTGACAAATGAATAACACACATGTTGAGCCTATTTTTACTTTCTCTATACGTGCTATGCACATGGTGTATAGAGAAGGTATTGTAATGCACCCAAAAATTCGATACCGAGATTTCACCGGAAATACATGTTTTGAAACCTCCTGAATTAAAAAAAAAAAGCATTTTTAGAAAAATGTCCGTGTGTATGTGTGTGTGTGTGTGTGTCTGTGGGCAGCATAGCTCAAAAATGAAAAGTCCGCTAAAAACCAAACTTGGTATTTTGGTTTGGTATCTTCCAAGGATGCGATACGAAGATTTTCACAAAAGTCCCGCCACTCCCAACTACCCCTTACATAGAACTTTTTTCGAAAATTTTGATTTTCTAAAAAGTGGCTCCAACGATTTTGATTAAAATATCGTATAGTAAAGATATTTACCTGACAAATAAAATGTATATCTTGAATTTTCTGGGAATAACCTCTGAAGAGTACTTTATTATGGATGAAATTTGCATAACTACAAAACCATAACAGATGAACAAAACCTTAACACACATAAAATATAGAGCACATTAAAACACACAATTTATGTTATATACATTTTTTTCGTGGAATTGATCGTTTTTGAGATATTCCTTGTTATTGGTTTCAGCTATAAACTTATACATTTCTCATACGGGAATTTGTCTACTCCTGTCCATACAAACAAAGGAACTTCAGTCACATAGCAACCAGAGTTTGACTATCACTTTAGCCTATGATACTACCTTATTTCCCTTCTAACGATTAAAATGCAGTATATTAAAGATATTTACAGAACAAATGAAATGTATATTTTGAATTTTCTGGGAATAACCTCTGAAGACCTCTTTACTCTGGATGAGTTTTGCTGGATTTTGCATAAGCAGTAAATCTTAAGAGATAGACAAAAACCTATTACACAAAATATGTAGATCTCTTAAAACACCCACGATCCATTAATAGTATTTTGCATATCACCTTCTGTCCAGTGGGAAGTTGTTTTTTGCTTGCATTTCCCCATCTATAATATAAATGAAAAGAAAGAGAAAAAATGAAGATATCGACTTCAAAAATATTGACCCTTTTCACCCAGAATATTGTGACCCTATTCGCCGTAAACGTAGGATTTCATTTTGAGTGTATTGGTACACTTGCAAAAGCATGATATATAGTGAACACCGACATAACCTCGGACAGAATGGTTAGCTTATCAGACAATTAATGCTTAATAAATGATTAATAAAATTATTCAAGCAAATTCGAAATAGCTTCTATGTTAGTTAAAGAGGAGAAAAAAACGAACTCACCTCAAACAATACCTATTTACAGAGGAAATTACTCAACAATTATATAAGCGTACACTGATTTCTTGCTTCTAACCTGTGAACGGAGTTGTAATAGTTGCTGCTAGATGGTAGCACTTTCTTTAGTACTTCTTGTTTGTGAACGAGGACGAAATATAACAAATTGACCCTATTCGCCTTCTGATCCGATTCCCCCGACCTTGCCCTAGTATGTAGAGGAAGTATTGTATTTCATCTAAATATTATGCATCGAGGTTTCTCCGCGAATACATGTTTTGAGGTCTCATGAAACCAGGCCTTATGCGTAGGAGACACGTACTTGTTTTTTGTGTTAAATTCCATAACTTTCTCTACCCATTGTGCAACAAACTATTCTTACAAAAACTAATTCTTATATCATGCTACTGGAGATAAACGTTAACAGAGATGGGCGTATTTCTTAGTTCCTTGTAATTACAAAGAAAATAAGCGAATATGTAGGCTAAAACATAACCAAACCTTTTAAAAGTTGGTCGCTATGTGATGACATGGAAATTCGGCGCTCTTTACATGTCCAGGAATTAACCGTAGAAAAACAGATGGCAACTTTACATTTGAGAAAAGTTTAAGTCCTGGACAATTTATACCAATAGGCAGGAATATCTCGGAAATGGTTATCTCCACAAAATAACAAAACACCTACATAAATTGTGTACTTTAACACTTTTACATTATTTGTGTGGTAAGATTTTGTCTATGTTTTACGATTTACCGAAAATGCAAAAGTTATTCAGAATGATGACAGTATCAGCTAAATTCACCATTCTCTTAATATAGTGTAAACTTATACACGGTTTCATTAAAGTTGCACTCCGTAGTTACTGTGTATTTTTATGCAAACCCTATTACAAGTTTTTAATTCGGAATTCCGCGGATGCGAATACAACCCCTTGTCACTGGAGCAGAATACCTTTCTTTGAGGCTGTTTGCGAATTACATGACCCCTGGTAGGAAGGGGTGAACAGAAAAACCAGAAGGGTATTCGAATGATGAAAGGCGTAAGCATGGAAGGGGTCCCAAACGTTTCCATACTGAACACATCCGATGTCGCTCGCCCATCCACAAGCCCCGAGCTTACGGGTACCCCGAAAGGGCGCCCAAAGGTGGGCCCTGACAGAAGCTTAACAGACCCACAGTCACCACCCAACCGCACAGTTGCCTGTTCTGCAACCCTTAAACAAGTGACAAGGAGATAATCTCCACCTCTATAGTGTGGGGCTAGATGTCTGCTTCACATTCAAGAGGTTTCAAGTCTCTATTAGCTATCCGGATGAATGTTATTACTTTCTCTACACGTACTATATACATGTGTATAGAGAAGGTATTGTATTGCACCCAAAAATTCAATACCGAGATTACACCGGAAATACATATTTTGGTACCTTCTGAATCAAAAAAAAAAGCATTTTAGAGGACCGCGCGCGTGTGTGTGTGTATGTCTGTGGGCAGCCATAGCTCAAAAACGAAAACTCCGTTAAATTCCAAACTTGGTATTTAAGTTCAGTATCTTCCAAGGATGTGACACGAAGATTTTCAAGAAAATTCTCCCACCCCAAACTACACTTTACATGGAAAGTTTTTCTAAAATTTTGATTTTCTCAAAAATAGCTCTAACGATTTTGATTAAAATATCATATGTTAAATATATTTACATAAAAAATAAAATGTATGTCTTGAATTTTCTAGGTATAGCCTCTGAAGACAACTTTATTCTGGATGAATTTTGCGGAATTTTGCATAACTGGTAAAGCATAAGAGATAATACAAATCCTTACTTAATAGAAAATGTAGAGCACGTTAAAACACACAATTTGTTATGTACATTTTTTTCGTGGAGTTGATCGTTTTTGAGATATTTCTTGTTATTAGTTTCAGCTATAAAATACTTTTACTTTTCTCATACGGGAATTTGTCAATTCCTGTCCATACAAACAAAGGAACTTCAGTCACATAGCAACCAGCTTTTGACTATCTCTTTAGCCTATGATATTTCCTTATTTCCCTTCTACTTACATGGAAGCAAGTAATAAGACTAGTTCTGCTAATTTTTTCTCAATTAGCATGAAATAAATAGAATAATAAGCTTTTTAACAATAATTTGTTGTAGAAATGTAGAGAAAGACATGTGAATGGAACACATCAGTTGTTTTTCGGGGATTTCTCTTATTCTGAGAACACGAATATCAAATTTAAGCTCCATGGACACCAAGATCACTTGAGTATCATTTCAGCGATTTCATTAATTTCCCATGTGATCTAGCAGGTCACCAGGAGGTATTGGGTACAGGAAATGATAGGAAAATCGTGGTAGAATATAAACACCTGAGTATTCGCCTGTCAACCCGAGCAAACCACGAAAACTCCATGGGCCAGTGTGGATGGTCGCCCAGAATAGAAATCGGAACCTCCCAAATGCGGGCTTTGAACCATCCAGCTCGGGTTTCGACAGGAAATTCGCCCACAGGTTGGCCAACAAAATGTGAAGTCTTGGACCTTGCGGGTTTTGAAGACGAGTCCTCCTATGTTGCAGCTACCACAGAGTTGACTAAACCTAAAATCGCATGGCGACGCAATGGGTGTTTCGTTTCGCGTGTTTATGATAATATTATTCCGAAGCAAGAAAAGGTTAAATTAATGTTTGATCCGCATGAGCTCATAAATAACTTTACTCGCCGCACCTCCCCGCGCCGCTTTCTGTAAAGAAGCTAACCGCTAGCAGTGCAGATATGCAGTCGAGTAGCATGCGACACTACACGACATTCCTCGCCATTTCTTTATTGCCACAGATTAGCCAATGTACCCGCTCAAGAATTAGGAGCACAAGAAATAATTGCTAGAGAAATCTGATGTGTTCCATTTATATGACTTCTGTAAACTATTCTTACAAAAGATTAAACCTTCGTCTACGCGGGACATTCAATAAATCTTTAAAAAAAGATAGAAAAACAAATTATTTTTGTACATTTATTATTTTCTCTACACGTATTAGTGTATAGAGAAGGTATTGTATTCCACCAAAGATTCGATGCCGAGATGTCACCGGAAATACATGTTTCGGGTTCCCCTAAATCCAAAAAAACATTTTTGGAAAAAGGTCCGTGTGTGGACCTATGTGTGTGTGTGTGTCTATGGACAGCATAGCTCAAAAACGAAAAGTATTTAAGTTTGGTATCTTGCAAGGATGCGACACGAAGATTTTCAACTACCCTTTACATGAAACTTTTTTGAAAAGTTTGATTTCCTCAAAAATAGCTCTAACGATTTTGATTAAAATATTGTATATTAAACATATTTATCTGACAAATAAATGTATATCTTGAATTCTCTGGGAATAGCCTCTAAAGACTACTTTATTCTGGATGAATTTTACGAAATTTTGCATAACTGCTAAACCGTAAGAGATGGACAAAAACTTACCACACAAAAAATGTAGAGGACATTAAAACACACAATTTATGCATATACATTTCTTCGTGGAGTTAATCGTTTTTGAGATATTCCTAATTTTTTGTTTCAGCTTTAACAAACTTATACTTTTCTCATAAAGGAATTTGTCAATTCGTGTCCGTACAAACAAAGCAACTTCAGTAGCATAGCCCAGCTTTTAACTATCACTTTAACCTATGGTACTCCCTTATTTCGCTACTACTTATAAGGATGCAAGTAATAAGACTATTTCTGCTAGTTTTTTTTTTCTCGAATGTGAACTAAATAGAAGCATTAGCTTTTTAACAATAATTTTTTGCAGATATGTAGAGAAAGCCATGGAACACATAAGATTTTTTATTTTTCAAAATAAACTCCTTTTAGCTGATACTCTTTTCCCAGGTTTCTCCGTCTGTTTTAAGCCTCCCAAAATGTAGAATTTTGAAATATCGACAAAATAGGCATCTTTTGGGGAAACGTCCTCTTTGTTAGACGTGAATCGTTTTCCGCCCAGCCATTTAGAAATAAAAAATATTCAGAGTGTGGCAAATCTGGTGAATATGGTGGATGTTGCAGTAATTCGAACCTTGAATTCTACAATTTTCGCCATCGAAACTGCGCAGATGTGCACTCTTGCATTGTCTTGATGGAAGAGACCCTTTTTCTTTTCCAGATGAGGGTGTTTTTTCTCGATTTCTTCGTTCAACCGGTGCAATAGCAATGCATAATACTCGCATAATACTCTCCATTTATCTTTCTTTGTTTCTGCAAGAGATCAATGTATATCATTCCGCGTACATCCCCCTCCCATAAAAAAAAAAAAAAAAAATGAGGCCATCACCTTGCATGCAAATTTCACCATCTTCTTCGGAGCCGATTCGTCTTTAAAAACCCACTGTTTCCACTGCACTTTGATCTCTGGAGTAGTGCATTCAAGGTTCATCCACAGTGATGCACCGACGCAGAAACTCGTCAGGATTGCGAGAAAAGTGTAAATCAGCTTCTGAATCGTTCACACAAATGCTTTTATTCTCCATTGAGAGCAAACGCGGCACCCATCATGCCGAGGCCTTTACCAGACCTAATTTTTGGTGCAAAATTGAGAACACTGTACCTTTTGGTATGCCGGTGATCTATGCTATTTCTGAACTTTGATTCGTCGATCACTCAAAACCATATTCAGGTTTTGTCAATAATTTCGGAGGAAGTCACTTCTACTGGACATTCGGAACAATATTCATCATTTGTGGATGCACAGCCACGTTTAAATTCATTTATCCAATTGTAAATTGTTGCAAACGTTGCAGGAGTTGACGTGCCCTAAACTTCATCCAACTCGGATTTTATCTCTTTCGCTGTTAAGTTTTTTAAATAGAAAGTTTAGTCACCTCCCATCTTTATAAAGAAGCACAAGATTGTTGCTTCGATCGCCTTTTGCAACGAAACCACGTGATGGATATAGCTGAAACTTTAACTGTCGTTTAGTAAGAAACGACGGCTACTAAATTCAAACTTTTTTCGATGTTATGAGTGTAATTTCTTGGAACCGGTTTTCTTTACATGGCCAGAAGTAAACAAAAGAATTATGAAAGTTTTAATTTTTATTGCACTACCATCAATCCGAATTCTTTATTTGATTGATGAAAGTGTTAAACCCACATTAACACTTAAAACTATTGGACACCCTAAAGATGACTCCTTGTTTGAGAAAAGTTTAAGTAGTTTAAAAATTAAACCAACAAGGAATATCTCGGAAACAGCTAATTCAATTGTGTGTTTTAAGGGGACTGGATACTCCTTATCTTACCAATGTTAAATATGCGAATTTCTGGTGTGCTCATCTACTGAACTACTGAGGATAGGATAATAAAATTGTTACTGCAGTTAGAAACTACCTGTGTTTAGATATTAAAGCAATTTGAAAGAATTTGACTGGCACGCTTTCGTCACGGAATTCTTTCATATATATATATTCTTAATTTTCCTAACATATTACTTTCTCTACGCGTACTATGTAGGTACATAGTGTAAAGAGAAGGTATTGTAATGAACCCAAAAATACGATACCGAGATTTCATCGGAAATATATGTTTTGGGTCCCCCTGAATCCAAAAAAAAAGCATTTTTGGAAAAATGCCCGTGTGTGCGTGTGTGTGTGTATGTGTGTGGACAGCATAGCTCAAAAACGAAAGTACGTTAAATACAAAACTTAGTATTACTTAAATCAGTATCCTCCAAGGATGTAACAGAATATTTTCAAGAAAATCCCCCCCTCATCCAGCTACACTTTACATCGAAAATTTTTAAAAATTTTGATTTTCTCAAAAATGGCTCTAACGATTTTGATTAAAATATCGTATATATAAGATATTTACCTGCCAAATAAAATATATGTGTTGAATTTCTTTGGAAGAGCCTCTGAAGACTAGTTTATTCTGGATGAATTTTGCCGAATTTTACATAACTGGCAAACCGTAAGAGATAGACAAAAATTTACTTAACAGAAAATGTAGAGCTATATAAATCACAATTTATGTTATATACATTTTTTCGTGGAGTGAATCGTTTCTGAGATATTCCTTGTTATTGGTTTCAGCTTTAAAAAAACTTATCCTTTTCTTATACGGGAATTTGTCAACTCCCGTCCATAGAAACAAAGGAACTTCAATTCCATAGCAACCAGCTTTTGACTTATACTTTAGCCTATGTCAATCCCTTATTCCCCTTCTCTTGCATGGAAGAGTGTAATAAGACTATTTCTGCTAATTTTTTCTCGATTAGCATGAAAAGAAGCAGAAGCTTTTAAATAATAATTTGTTGCAGAGATGTAGAGAAAGCCATGTGAAGGATCACATCAGATGTTTACTTTCTCTACACTTATTATGTACATAGTGTATAGAGAAGGTATTGCACTCCACCCAAAAATTCGATATCGAGATTTCACCGGAAATACATGTTTTAGTGTCCCCAGTATCCAAAAAAAGCATTTTCACAAAAAATTCCATGTGTATGTGTCCATGTGTACGTGTGTCCGTGTGTCTGTGAACACCATAACTCAAAAACGAATAGTTGTTTAAATACGAAACTTGGTATTTAAGTTTAGTATCTTCCAGGGATACGACACGAAGATTTTGAGAAAAATCCCCCCTCCCATATTCCATATATTAAAGATATTTAACTGACAAATACAATGTATATCTTGAATTTTCTGGGAATAGCCTTTGAAGACTACTTTATTCTGGATGAATTTTACGAAATTTTGCATAACTGCTAAACTATAAGAGATGGACAAAAACTTACTGCACAAAAAATATAGAGCACGTTAAAACACACAATTTATGTTATATACATTTTTTTCGTGGGGTTGATCGTTTTTTAGATATTTCTTGTTTTTGGTTTCACCTATGAAAAACTATAATTTTCTCATACAGGAATTTGTCAACTGCTGTCCATACAAACAAAGTAACTTCAGTCACATAGCAACTAGTACTCCCTTATTTCGCTTCTACTTACAAGGTAGCAAGTAATAAGACTAATTCTGCTAATTTTTTCTGATTAGCATGAAGTAAATAGAAGTATAAGCTTTTTAAGAATAATTTGTTGCAGAGATATAGAGAAAGTCATGTGAATGGTACACATCAAATTTTTTAATAAAGCTCATAAAATTTTATTTCAAATTGATGATTTTTAAAGTTAAAAAAAGCTAACCCATATATAAAAGCTTTTTCGTTAAAATAAAGCCAATTTAGGTGCAAACGTGTGGTGAAAATTTCAGCCCTTATTGTTAAATAGTTTCTGAAATAATGGGACATTTGTATAGAATATTTTACTTCTTCAGAAATTGCTTTCAAACAAAACATTTAAAAATACATGTAACCTAACTTTCCAATCACAACTTCTCAGTACTTCAAAACTCCCACACGAAGGAAATATTAGTGGGATGCAAATGCTGGGAATAGCTAAAGTAAAACTTTCCGATAAAAATAAAATAAGGTCTCGTCTGTAACACTAATATTTACCAAGTATAACCAAGTGATTATACCAAAGTGTTCTAAAAAAACTACTACGCAGGATTACTTTCAACAATATTTTAAACTATTTACAATAAGCGTACCTCTGTGAAAATTATATCATAATGAGCGGGAGATTCGAGATATCGATGTACAACTAAAACATAAAGAAGGTATTGCACTCCACCCAAAAATCTGATGTGTTCCATTCACATGACTTTCTCTATATCCCTGCAATAAATTATTTTTAAAAAGCTTATGCTTATATTTCCTTCCTGCTAATCGAGAAAAAACTAGCAGAAATAGTCTTATTTCTTGCTTCCTTGTAAGTAGAAGCGAAATAAGGGAGTACCAAAGGTTAAAGTGATAGTCAAAAGCTGGTTGCTCTGCTGATGAAGTTCCTTTGTTTGTATGGATACGAGTTCATAAAGTCCTGTATGAGAAAAGTATAAGTTTTTATAGCTTAAACCAAAAACAAGGAATATCTCAAAAACAATCAACTCCACGAAAAAAATTTATACAACATAAATTGTGTGTTTTAATGTGCTCTACATTTGTTGTGTGGTAAGTTTTTGTCCATCTCTTACGGTTTAGAAGTTATCCAAAATTCCGTAAAATTGACCAAGAATAAAGTAAGCTTCAGAGGCTATTCCCAGAAAATTCAAAATATACATTTTATTTGTCAAGTAAATATCTTTAATATACGATATTTTAATCAAAATCGTTAGAGCCATTTCTCAGAAAATCAAAATTTCCAAAAACGTTCCATGTAGAGGGTAGTTTGGAGTGGGGGATTTTTCTCAAAATCTTCGTGTCGCATCCCCGGAAGATACTAAACTTATATACCAAGTTTGGTATTTTACCGACTTTTCGTTTTTGAGTTATCGTGTTCACAGACACACGGACACACACACACGGACCTTTTTGTGAAAATACTTTTTTTGGATAAAGAGGATCCTAAAACATATATTTCCTGTGAAATCTCGGTATTGAATTTTTTGGTGGAGTGCAATACATTCTCTATACACTATGTACGTAGTGCGTATAGAGAAAGTAAACATTATGAAAATCCTATATCGCCTCCCGTTAAGCTCTTAAGAGATATATCACGTCACAAATGCGGCTGAGCAGGTTGACCTATGACAAGACGTTTCGTGTTTGTTTCTTGCATGTAGTGGATTTATTTCGAGCGTTTGAAGAGGCAAGAGGTTTATAAGGCAATAACTCTGTCGAAGGTTTACGACGGTGTAAACAGTTCCGTTCTTATGTTCAACAATAACCTCATAACTCCTGTAACACAGGCTTGAGGACTTCATGGATAAACATCGTAGCAACTTTCAAAATCTGAAATATACAACAATTTCCATTAGAACTTATTGGAGAGGATTTTATATGTTTTAGGATCAGATTTAAGGCAATACCGGTGACATTTAGCATGCTTTTTTACTTTCTCTTAACGTACTATGTACATAGTGTATAGAGAAGGTATTGCATTCCACCCAAAAAATTCGATACCGATATTTCACCGGAAATACGTGTTTAGGGTCCCCCTGAATCCAAAAAAAAAAAAGTTTGGAAAAAGGTCCGTGTGTGTGCGTGTGTGTGTGTGTCTGTGGACAGCATAGCTAAAAACGAAAAGAACGTTAAATACCAAACTTGGGATTTAAGTTTGGTATCTTCCAAGCATGCGACACGAAAGAGAATCCCCTCACTCCAAACTACCCTTTACATGGAAAAAATTTCGTATATTAAAGATATTTACATGACTAATAAAATGCATATGTTGAATTTTCTGGAAATAGCCTCTAAAGACCTCTTTATTCAGAAAGTATTTTGCTGAATTTTGCTATAGTCAAAAACTTACTACACAAAAAATATAGATTGCGTTAAAACACGCAATTTATGTCATATACGTTCTTTTTTTCGTGGAATTGACCATTTCTGAGATATTCCTTGTTTTTTGTTACAATTTTAAAATACTAAATGTTAACCACACGGAAAGTTGTAAACACCAGGCAATGCATAGAAATGGATTGCAACCACAGGCAACAAGCTTTTAAAAGATTTATCTATCACTTTAGCCTAGTGTTCTCCCTTATTTCCCTTCTATTCACAAGGAAACAGCTAATAAGACCCTTTCTGCCAATTTTTTTCTTGATTAGCATTAAGTAAATAGAAGAATAAACTATAAACAATAATTTATTGCAGAGATGTAGAGAAAATAATGTGAATGGAGCACATCAGATGTTTTACTTTCTCTACACGTACTATGTACATAGTGTATAGAGAAGGTATTGTATTGCATCCAAAAATTCGATACCAAGATGTCACCGGAAATACATGTTTTGAGACCCCCTGAATTCAAGCAAAGCATTTTTAGAAAAATGTCCGTGTGTGTGTGTGTGTGTGTTTGTGTGTGTGTGTCTATGGGTAGCATAGCTCAAAAACAAAAATACCGATAAACTTGATGCAACACGAAGATTTTCAAGAAAATTCTTCCACCCCCAACTATCCTTTACAAGGAAAAGATTTCGAAAATTTTGATTTACTCGAAAATGGCTCTAACAATTTTGATTGAAATATCGTATATTTATGATATTTACATGCCAATTAAAATGTATATCTTCAATTTTCTGGAAATAGCCTCTGAAGACATCTTTATTCTGGATGAATTTTGCGAAATTCTGCACAACTGATAAACGTAAGAGATAGACAAAAACATACCACACAAAAAATATAGAGTTCGTTAAAACCCACAATTTATGTTATTTACATTTTTTTCGTGGAGATTGCCGTTTTTTATATATTTCTTTTATTAGTTACTTCTCATATTGAAATTTGTCAACTCTTGTCCACACAAACAAAGCTACTTCAATTATATAGCATCCAATTTTTAAAATATTTGGCTATTGATTTAGCCTATGGTACTCCCTTTTTTTCCCTTCTACTTAGAAGTAAGCAAGTAATAAGACCCGGGTGCGATGCCAAGCGACCGCCATGTGAGATTTGTGGTGGACAAAGCGGCGCAGGAGCGGGTTTTCTCCGGGTTCTCCGGTTTCCACCGCAATCGCATTCCACCGGTGCACCATCTTCATTCCATGTATCACCAGTGTCATCGCCTGCGTTGCCTTGGTAAAAGGTGCCCTAAACACGATCCAAAAAAATAATAAGACCCTATCTACTACGTTTTTCTCGGTTAGTATTACGTAGGTAAATAGAATAAAAATTTTATAATAATAATTTATTGCCCGTCTGGGTAGTGTGGTGGTAGCGTGTCTGCTTCAAATTCAAAAGGTCGTGAGTTCGAATCTCGCTTAGTGTGATTTGCCCGGGTAAGGTTATTTTCGGGGTTTCCCCCTACCCTGAAAAAATTAATGTAGAGATGTAGAGAAAGTCATGAGAATGGAACATATCAGATTTTTTTTTTAGATATACTGTCCACAGACACACAGTTTATTTGATTCGGGGGTCCTCAAAACATGTATTTTCAGTTACAAATCTGTATCGAATTTTTTGTTGGAATACAACACCTTGTCCATGTATTATATACATTGATAGAAAACTTAAAAACGTTTTTTTTTTTATTCAAAGGAACATCAAAACATGTATTTCCTGTGAAATCTCTGTATCAAATCTTCGCGTGGAACACAGTACCCTCTCTACCTACTATGCACTTTAGTAGAGAAAGTAAAAGGTAATTTTTAATCTTTGTCGTCTGTTGAAATGTAAGGGAATTGATTTTATTCCACAATTGACCTCATAACACCATAAGATAAGCGCGCAATCATTAGAGTCATTTCACTGAAAGATTGAACCCAAAATTACCCCACATTTATTCAGACGAACGAATTCGATAGCTAACTTAATCATTTAGAACATAATTAACCACTTCAGATAGGTTATCAATGATCAAGCTGAATTCATAAATAAAACAAATTAGTAGTTTTGAGTAACACAGGTTTAGCTGAGCTGCAGATTACTGTGCGAGATGTAAGAGGAAAGTGTTGTGCGATGTCGTGCGTATTACTCACCGGACACGCGAACAAAGTCATCAATCACAGCTGAGTGAAAAAGCAACTAATTATACCGTTCAGCGTACATATAAGACAAGACAGGGTTCGTGTCGGACTGCTTGCTTGCAATAAAACATTTATTGCTCTTAGATATCTTGTAGCATGAAAATGCCCTAATTACACTGCAAAAGTTTGTTCTACCAGTTTATAGCCGTCACGTAATCGATGTTTATACAGTAAATAATAGCACTGAAAAAACTGCTGAGGCGCTGCCACTATTTTGCATGCGATTTAGACAACTACTTCTGCCTATAAGTTTAAATAACTTGGATTCGGCAGGTCGACCTCTTTGACCCATGGTTTTTTCGGGGTTTTCCCAGGTCACTAGGCAAATACTGGGGAGATTTCTTCATTCTCCGAACCTCTTACCCTTTCATTTCAACTCCATTTCATTCAACCGGTCACTTTCAGTTCTTGTCAGCGAAGGCTGCGGTCGTAGCGCCCTTCCTTTATGGTGACTGCGCTTTGGAAATACAACACTCTCAGCGAAGGGATGGCATTGGAAATCTCCTATAGACTTAGGGAGTTTTGTCAGACGTCAGACATGAGGCACTCCCCGCGTCGAAATGAAGACCTGATTGGTATATGTTAGGAGCCCTCCACGTAGGCTCTTCCACCGCTGTCCGGTTTCGGCTGCCTTTGAAATTACTCTCGTCACATCCTGTCTTCCTGGGACTGACGTACAATAAACTGGCTTCAGTGCGGCATTACCTTCGACACTACACACACACACACACACACACACACACACACGAACGCGCGCGCCCCGGAATTAGTTTGAGTTTGATGTATGCAATTATTGTAAAAAAAAATCTAATGTATTCCATCCACATGACTTTCTCTACATCTCTGCAACAAATTATTGTTAAAAAGATTATGCTTCTATTTACTTCATACTAATCGAGGAACACTTAGCAGAAATAGTCTTATTACTTGCTTCCTTGTAAGCAGAAGCGAAATAAGGGAGTAACAGGTTAAAGTGATAGTCAAAAGTTAATTGCTATGCGACTGAAGTTCCTTTGTTTGTATGGACAGGAGCTGACAAATTCCTGTATGAGAAAAATAAGTTTTTCAAAGCTGAAACCAAAAACAAGGAATATGTCAAAAATGATCAACTCCACGAAAAAAAAGATTATATAATATAAATTGTGTGTTTTAACGTACTGTACATTGTTTGGTTAGCTTTTTTCCATCTCTTACGGTTTAGCAGTTATACAAAATTCCGTAAAATTCATCCAGAATAAAGTAGCCTTCAGAGACAATTCCCAGGAAATTCAAGATATGCATTTTATTCATGTAATTATTTTTAATATACGAGATTTTAATCAAAATCGTTAGAGCCATTTTTGAGAAAATCAAAATCTTCAAAAAAGTTCCATGTAAAGGGTATTCTGCGGTGGGGGGATTTTTTGAAAATCTCTGTGTCGCATCCTTGGAAAATACCAAACTTAAATACTAAGTTTGGTATTCAACGATCTTTTCGATTTTGCGCTCTGCTGTCCACAGACATACACACGCACACACCTTTTTCCCAAAACACGTATTTCCGGCGAAATCTCGGTATCGAATTGTTGGGCGCATTACAATACCTTCTCTATATACTATGTACCTACATAGTAAGTTTAGGGTAAGTAAAATTTGTTAGAAAGTGGAATTTATTAGGATATTCAAAATGTTCTTTCCCGCTATGACACTAAAAATACGTATAAATTTGTTGTGTTATCTCTACCTGCACGTACGCAGTATTAATTATTACGGTTCGCCAAATATTACGGCATTACAATAGCAAAGCGTTAGCTACGTTTCCTGGTTTAAAGTAGCTTATGTAAATAAAGTATATTATTGTTTTCTCGTTGACTCTTCCCTCGCTTTTGATCAGCTGACGCTCTCTCCTGAAGGTGGATAGCTTTTTAAAAGTTTCTTTAACATTAATAATAATAAAAATAATAAGAAGAAGACCCGGGATAAGGAAATACACTAGGCTTTATGTGATAATCTTTTAAAGGAGGATCGCTATATATCTTTGAAATTCCGTTCTCTTTGAATGACCAAAAATAGACCAAGAGAGACAGGGAGGGAGAGAAAATCGTATAACCGCTTTCCATCAGAGAAAAATTCTAACCACAACAAGGAATATCTTGGAAATGCCCAATTCCACACAGATAAAAAGAAATATTTGACATAAATTATGTTCTTTAACTAGATATTTGTTTTTTGTTGTTTTCTTTTTGCTGTTGTTGTTTGTTTGTTTGTTTTTTTTTTTTGTAGCAAGATTTTGCGCATCTATTACAGTTTACCTGTTACGCAAAAGTCATTCAAAATAAAGAGGATTTCAGAAGATATTCTTATAAAAATCAAGGTGTACATTCCCTTTATCATAAAAATATCTCAAACATGCAGTATTTTAATCAAAATCGTAAACAGACATTATTTAGAAAATTATAACTTTCTGTAAATGTTCCATGCAAAGGGTAGTTATGGAATGGGAGAATTTTCTTATAAATCTTCCTGTTGTATCCTTAAAATTTTGGTATTTAACAGAATGTTTTTCTTCTGAATTATGCTGTACACAGACTGACACATACATAGACACCCACACTTGCACACGGACCTTTTTATAAATAGTTTTTGTACTCGGGGACCTGAAAACGTGCATTTATGGTGAAATCACTGTTTCGAATTTTTTGTTGGAATACAATACCTTCAATACCTATTGCATACATATTACTTGCAGAGAAAGTAATGCGTATAAAATTATTGCGTCATTTAAAGAAGCCTATGTAAGCAATTTACTCATTAAACATTTTCTTGTTTTTGAGCAGCTGATCATTTCTCTTGAAAGTGAATATTTTTAAACCTTTTCAATGTTATTGCTACTTATTATTATTGTTATTATTATTGCAATAGCCAGAGAGAGACAGACAGACAGACACAGAGGGAAGATCTTGATGATTCTTCAAGTTTCACCCCCATAATGCTACACATCAAAGTCCTGTTCAATGAGTATACAGATCTTAGAAAGCAGTCGTCTCCTCATGAAAAGTTTACTAAACGAACAGAAATTTTTCATTTTTATATGAGGTATTGTAACTTACATGATTTTGCATTTTTCAGACTTATTAGTTTAATTTTTACTTTCTCTACATGTACGGTGCACATAGTGTATAGAGAAGGTATTGTATTGCATGTAAAATTTCGATACTGAGATTTCAGCGGAAATACATGTTTTGGGTCCTGAATTCAAAAAATTTTCATGAAAATCCTCCCACCCCAAACAACCCTTTTGTATGGAAAAAATTTCGACATTTTTTATTTTCTCAAAATTTGCTCTAACGGTTTTGATTAAATGCTCTGATATTTAATATATTTACATGACGAATAAAATGCATATCTTGAATTTTCTGGGAATAGCCCCTGAACACATCTTTATTCTGGGTGAATTTTGCGGAATGTTCCGTAACTGGTAAATCGTAAGAGATAGGCAAAAACTTACTTGATAAAAAATATAGATATCGTTAAAACACATCATTAATGCTATATACTTTTTTATCCTGGAGTTGACAGTTGCCGAGATATTTCTGATCATGTATTTCTACTGTAAAGTATTTACACTTTTTTTCAGACAGGAAGTGTCCGTTTTTCTTTTGTTTTACTTTTAAAATATTTGAATATCTCTTTAGCCTAGTGCATTCCCTTAGTTCCCTTCTACTTATAAGGAACTAAGTAATAATAGCATTTTGCTAATGTTTATCTCGATTAGCATTGTGTAGAAAGAAGAATATTTTAGCAGTTAGGCAACATTCGGTAAAATTCGTCCAGAATAACGAAGTCTTCAGTTGCTATTCCCAGAAAATTTAAGATATACATTTTATTTGGGATGTAAATATCTTTAATATGCGGTATTTTAATCAAAATCGTTAGAGCCATTTTTTGAGAAAATCAAAATTTTTGAAAAAAGGTAGTCGGTAGGGGGATTTTCTTGAAAATCTTCGTGTATAAACACACACACAGTCAAACACAGACATTTTTCTAAAAATGCTTTTTCGGACTCACAGGACCCCAAAACATATATTTCCAGTGAAATCTCGACATCAATTTTTGGGTGAAATACAATACCTTTCTATCTACTATGTACATTGTATATGCGGGCTAGAGAAAGTAAAAATACTTTATTTACTGGGCTGCAAGCAATACATTTTTCAAAACATTTTTTTTTACCCGTATTTATCGTGCTTAGCACAAATTGGATAAAAAACTATTTATATTCATCGTTTGTAGAACGTTATAAAATGGTAAAGGTGTTACAAGTCGTGTGACTGTTGCACATCAAATCACGTCAGGCGATGGAAGCCGTCGGTACACCTGCAATTTTGCTTGCAGTGACGTCATGGATTGCATGACCACAATGGGCAGCTTGTTATGCCGTTAAGGATGGGTTTCTCAGACTATATCGCATTCTCATTTAATCACCAACCAATTCCACCTCCCACGGCAAGGAACTAGAGATATACCTGCCATTATATCGCAATTACCGGTGCTCCACAGGAATAATCTTTCTTGCCCCCACAATGACCAAATCTTCCTATAAAGCCCTCTGAGAATCAACTTCGTTTCACACCTTGTCCAAAATTAGATATTACTTTTTATTACTTTCTCTACACGTAATATGTATGTAAGTGTATAAAGAAGGTATTGTATTCCACCTAAAAATTCTATACCGAGATTTCATCGGATTGAGTCCTTTTGAATCCAAAAAAAAACATTTTTGGAAAAAGGTATGTGTGTATATGTGCCTGTGGACAGCATAGCTCAAAAACGAAAAGACCGTTAAGTACCATACTTGGTATTTAGGTTTGGCATCTTCTAAGGATGTGACACGGAGATTTCCAAAAACTCCTAGCACCCCCAACTACCCTTTACATGGAACTGTTTTCGAAAATTTTGATTTTCTCAAAAATGGCTTTAACGATTTTGATTAAAATATCGTATATTAAAGATATTTACCTAACAAATAAAATATATATCTTGAATTTTCTGGGAATAGCATCTGAAGACTACTTTATTCTGGATGACTTTTACGGAATTTTGCATAACTGCTAAACCGTAAGAGATGGGCAAAAACATAAAACACAAAAAATTAGAGCACGTTAAAACACACAATTTATATTATATACATTTTTTTCCTGAAGTTGATCATTTTTTAGATATTTTGGTTTCGACTTTAAAAAATTTATACTTTTATCTTACACGAATTTGTCAACTCCTGTCCATAAAACAAAGGACGTTCAGTCACTTAGCAACTAGCTTTTGACTATCACTTTAACCTGGTACTCTCTTTTTCGCTTCTAATTACAAGGAAGCAACCAATATATAAGGTTATTTCTGCTAATTTTGCTCAATTAGAATGAAGTAAATAGAAGCATAAGCGTTTTAACAGTAATTTGTTGCAGAGATGTAGAGAAAGGCATGTGAGTGGATCACATCAGATTTTTGGAAAAAGGTCCGTGAATGTGTGTGCATTTTTCTGTATGGCTGTGTGTCGCCCTCGGTGGTGTAATGGTTACCATGCTACCTTCATATACCCAAGGTCTCGGGTTCAAACCAGGTGGAGGATGATGGATATTTTCGGGTGTAAAAATCCTTAGCATGGCTTCTTTCGGAAGGGAAGTAAAGCCGTTGGTCCCGTGTCGTAGATTTACGGCACGTAAAAGAACCTCAAGCCTGATAGAGAGGCCTCTGAGCAAAATTAAGCGGTCTTTCATGCCCAGTATAGAATGGGACGCTGAGAACCACAGCAGTTAAAGAGCGTCCATAAATAACACGCCATTAATATGTCTGTGTGTGTCTGTGGACAGCATAGCTCAAATTTGAAAAGACAGTTAAATACCAAACTTGGTATATAAGTAGAGTATCTTCCAAGGATGCGATGCGAAGGAAAATCCCCCCTCCCCAAACTACCCTTTACATGGAAAAAATTTTGAAAATTTTGATTTTCACAAAAATTGCTCTAACGATTTTTATTCAAATGGCACATATTAAAGATATTTACACGACAAATAAAATGTATATCTTGAACTTTCTGGAATAGCCTCTAAAGATATCTTTATTCTGGACGAATATTGCTGAATTTTGCATAACTGGTAAACTGTAAGAGATAGAGAAGAACTTACCTCACAAAAAATACTTTTCTCATACGAGAAGTTGTCAACACCTGGCCACGCAAAAAAAAAAAAAACGGGTTTCAATTCCATAACAACCACATTTTAAAACATTTGACTGTCGGTTTAGCCTAATGTATTCCCATATTTGCCTTCTGCTTATAAAGGAACCAGGCAATAAGAGGTTTTCTGCTAGTGTTTTAGCATTAAATAGGTGGAAGAATGAGCTTATTAACAATCATTTGTTACAGAGATGCAGAGAAAGTCAGAATGAAGCACATCAGATTGTTTTTTGTCTAGCAGTATGTGGAATGTACATAATAGATCGAGAAGATATTGTATTCCCTCCAAAAAGACGATACCGAGATTTGATCGAAAACATTTTTAAGGATCCCTGAATCCAAAAAACCTACAGCGGGAGAGAGGAGGGAAGATTTACCTCCATCCATTTGTTTGGTAGCGGCAGGCAAATACCTCTCTATGACGTCGCGTTTTATCAGTGGCGGTGGCACGTTAATTTTATATCGTTTGGTACAAATACTTTCTTGAAAGTCCTTCTTGTTAGTGACTCGATTGGCATTGTTATTTTGTAGCCAGGTCATCAATGTTTGCCGACAGGGATGAACTACAGAATCTTAAACGGTTGACCAAATGAACCTGCCCTCCCTTCCCTACTACAATATTTGCATTCTGTTTTATTCATTTTCGAGGACATTTGTTCACATATATGTACAACCAAATGTTGATATATGCTTTTCAGAAACATTTCACAATTTAGAAATGTTTCATTGGGAACAGATTAATTAAATCCCAGTTGTTTTTTTTCGGAGAATATTTAATGGCTGTTGGATTTTGCAAAGCAACCAGTTCCATTTGAAGATCGTGAGGAGCATATTTACAGGCAAAATTCAAGTTATGTTACTGATTGCATAGCTGATAAAAAATGTTTGCCATAATCAGTATGATGGTATTTTTGTGGTATAATGTTACACCGGAACCCCAAAATAAGTGAATAAGACATTTCAAATTTACCAAAAAAATGTTCTTCTTCCCATTCTTTCTAGAATACGATGTATTTGGTTCGCTGGATAGTTGCTATCGAGCCGTTCGATTAAACGCCACTGAATGTTGAAGAAAATGCTTCCTACCTGGTTATGTATAAAACGGAGGCAGGGTAACACGGAATTAGCTCATAAGAGCAGAGGTTGGGCACCCTTGGGACATGAGTATATCTGTGTGTATGGGGGTGGGGGGACAACAAAACTCTAAAGAGAAAAGTCAGTTAAATATCATACTTGGTATTTAAGTTCAGGGTCTTCCTAGGATGCGACACGAAAACTTTCAGTAAAATCCTCCCACCTCCAATTATTCTTTACAAGGTGCATTTTACGAATTTTTCGATTTTCTCAAAAATGGCTATAATTATTTTCATTAAAATGGCGTATCTTAAAGATATTTACAAGGCAAATAAAATGTATATCCTGAATTTCTTGTAAACACACCCTGAAATTCTTTTCATTCTGAATGAATTTTGCGTAACCTGAAAACTGTAAGAGATAGACAGAAATTTACTACAAAAAAATGCAGATCCCATTAAAACATACAATTTATATCACATACAGCTATTATTATTTTTTTTTATGCAGAGCTAACCACTTTCGAGATATTCCCTGTTATGGTTTCAATTTTAGAATACCTAACTTTTCTCAAACGGAAGATCCTCAACACTTCATATCTCTTTTGTTTTATTCCTGGTCATGAAAAGGGAACCGAATGTCACTGACATTCGCGTAGAGACAGCTAGCCTAATGTGTTCCCTTATCTTCCTTCTACTTATAAGGGACTAAGTAATAAGATCTTTTCTCGTAATGTTTATCTCGATTAGCATGAAGAGATAAAAGAACAATCTTTCGTAAGGATAGTTTGCAGAACAGATAGAGAAAGTCATGTGAATGTAACACAAATGTATTTATGTATTGAAAAAAGTAGAAAATTTTAGAAAGCTGTGTGTGTGTGTGTGTGTAAAGCATAACTAAAATCTGATGTGTTTCATTCACATGACTTTCTCTACATCTCTGTAATAAATAATTATTGCTAAAACACTCATTAGTCTAGCTAATCGAGATAAACATTAAAGAATTGGTCTTATTATTGCCTCTTGCAAGTAGAAGGGAAATAAGGGAACATATTAGGCTGAAGCGATAGTCAAGTTGTTTGCCATGTGGCACGAAATCCGTTTCCTTGCATTGCCAGGAGTTGACAAATTCCAGTATCAGAAAATTTAAGTATTTTAAAACTGAAACCAATAACATAGAATACATAACAAATGGTCAACTCCACCATAGTTGTTCTCAGCGCGTTGAAGCATACTGGAATGTTTGGCTTTCTGTCTGTCTGATAATTTCCCTTCAGTGAAAGGCTTATCATTGTTTTGGAAACGATTAATTGGTTGTGTGAAAGGTTTTGACAGCTTTTATCGAAACAATGAAACAGATGTTCGTGATTTGTTGGAAATTAAGAATGCTTGCACGTAAACAGTGTGATTTATTTATTAAAGACCGATATCTGAGTGATAACGTATGTTGGCACGCGAGCCTCTTTGCTCACTAATTGTTCGTGCCATTGATTAACTGATTTGCTCAAGGTTTATGGCTCTTAGTTATCTTTAGTGTCGTTATTATCTTTATCTGTTCGTCTATTCGCTTATTTCTCTTACATAGTTGTTTTACGTCTGTCCTTTTTACTTTCTCTATACGCACTATATACATAGTGTCCGTGTGTCCGTGAACACGATAACTCAAAAACGAAAAGTCGGTAAAATACCAAACTTAGTATTTAAGTTTAGTATCTTCCAGGGATGCGACACGAAAATTTTGAGAAAAATCCCCCACCCCCAACTACCCTTTACATGGAACTTTTTCCAAAAATTTTGGTTTTCTCAAAAATGGCTCTAACAAGCATAAACATTAACATTAAACATATTTACCTGACAAATAAAATATATATCTTGAATTTTCTAGGAATAGCCTCTGAAAAGTAGTTTATTCTGAATGAATTTTACGGAACTTTGAATAACTGCTAAACCGTAAGAGATGGACAAAAACTTTAATACACAAAAAATGTAGAGCACGTTAAAACACACAATTTATGTTATATAAATTTTTTTCGTGGAGTTCGTCGTTTTTGAGACATTTCTTATTTTTGGTTTCTGCTATGAAAAACTTATATTTTTCTCATACAGGAACTTGTCAACTCGATCCATATAAACAAAGGAACTTCATTGACATAGCAACCAGCTTTTGACTATCACTTTAACCTATGGTAGTCCCTTATTTCGCTTCTACTTACAAGGAAACAAGTAATAAGACTATTTCTGCTAATTTTTTCTGATTAGCATAAAGTAAATAGAAGCATAAGCTTTTTAAGAATTATTTGTTGCAAGGATATAGAGAAAGTCATCTGAATGGTACACATCCATTTTTTTTTTCTGATTCCTTCTTTTCTTTAGTAATTTCAAGTGGTTTGCATAGTAGATTTTTATATAGAAGCCTCACCGGAAACAAGTTTTGAGTTTCCTGAATCTGAATGAGCATTAATATGTGTGTTGCATTCATAGGACTTTCTCTATCTGTTCTGCAACAAACTATTCTTACAAAAGCTTATTCTTCAATCTATTTCATATTTATCAAGACAAAAACTCTAGCAGTAACATTTCTTGTAGTTACAAGGTGGAATGATGGAATATACCAGGCTAAAGTGATAGCCAAATCTTTCAAGACCGGGTTGCTCTGTGATTGGTTCGAAATGCTGTCCTCTTTGCATGACCAGGGGGAAAAAAATAATGTCTCATTTGACAAAATGTAAATCAAATAGCAAGCAATGTCTAAAATGGTTAACTACACAAACAATGTATTTGACATGCATTGTTTGCTTTAACGAGATCTCGTGTTTTGTGTGGTTAAGATTTTATGTATCTGTTTTGTCTATCTATTCCCAGAAAATTGAACACATACATTTTAATCAAAATAGTTGCAATCACTTTTGAGAAAATAAAAAGTTTAGAAAATTGTTCCTTGTAAAGAATCATTTGGAGTGGATTTTATTGAAAATTTTATGTCGCAGTCTTGAAAGATGCAGAACTTCAGAGGAAATCAGGGAGTGAAGTTTTTACTACAATCGATCAAAAACAGAAACATTTTAACTCCATGGCACGACAGCTCACGGGGAACCTTGGCCTAGCGCCCGGCCGCTGCGTCCCTCATCTCGGTCCACTACAGACGTCATGGATGGGGTGTAGTATTGGAGGGTGAGACATGGTCAGCGCCTCGAGTCCCCCCGAGCCAGTTAATGCGGTCCTCATGACCTGGAGCCGCTACTTCTCCATCAAGTAGCTCCTCAATTGGCCCCCAAGGGACCTTACGAGGCTGAGTGCACCCCGGGCCAGGTCTCCCAGCGGGGGAAAAATCCCCACGCCGGTACTGGGGATCGAACCCAGGTCTTCCGCTTGGTAAGCAGCAACGCTACCACCGCGCTAAGGAGACGACCAAAACAGAAACATTACTTTTTTATTAAAAATTGTAGGATGCTTTGGGTATCTACAGAGAACTAATTTAACTGTCTCCTTGCTTTGGGCTCTACAGATATTTGCAGATCCTACAATACACCTATTTCTTAGCTTACTATTTCATTAAAGTTTTCTCAAAACTATATTTTCACACAACGAAATTTTCCAGTGTCTCAGTTTTTGTTTAAATACAACTAAAATGTACCATAATGTCCAGAAATATTTATTATAATATTACAAACGACAAAAGTATCCTAACACCAATATTATTTTTCCAAAAAAAGTCTTTACGAAAAATAATTAATTTTAGAGATTAAAATTTCTAATATTTTAAAAAAAACTACAATAATTCACGAATAACAGTTATTAAGACGTCCCCGTTTACGTTTTTGTGTGCGGTTCAAAGCTCCATTTCAGAAAATACCAACCAATTCTCTCAAATTTTAAGGCGCGTGGGACATTTTTATTTTGAAATATATGTGTACATGATAAAATGAGTGAAATAATTTATTTTTGCAAGTTGTTTATCCAATTTGATATTCATATTAACACAACAATAAGGCAATCAGAGTAAAACTTTCAGAAGTATCTTTAGAGAAATATAGACATTTGAAAAGTTCACTACTAGTATCGCTTAAACATGAAGTTCTGTATTTATCTGATTTTTGAGTTATGTGTTTACATATGCACACACATACACACACATTCAGACCTTTTAACGTGCGTTTTAAGGTTCAGGGGACCTCTAAACATACATTTCCAATCAAATCTCTACATCTAATTTTTTGATAGAATAGATAGAAAAATGTTGGTTATTTTCCTTTTCTCAAAACGGCATCTATCGTTTTAATTAATACACAATTGTTTAATATACTAACATAATATATAACATCTGAATTTTGAATTTTCTGAAAACATTTTATGGTTTTCAAAAAGTGTGCAGTCACCTACCGTGTCTCAGAAAACTTTCAGGTGGAATAAGCGAGGCTAAGGACGAATTTACATATTTGTAAACTATTTTAAAATTCAGAACTTACAATAATTTTTACCGTAAAAGTCTACTTGAGTATACCCATGTTGTGAGAAAAGGTGACAAATTTCCAAATTTCATTAATATGGATTTTAGTGTTATTATACACTGCATATTTAGTTATTTTCAGATGACCAGGTCGGAAATATATTTACACGACGCCATAAAATATTAGCATTTCAATGGGTCCATAAGTAGAGCATAAGTAATATAAGAAGGAAAAATGATAGAACAAGTGAATAATTCCAACTATCTAGGCTGCGATGTTTCGTATATTAAAAATCCGATGTGTTTCATTCACATGACTTTCTCTAACTGCTGTATAAACAAACTTCTTATAAAAGATCTTTCTACACCATTTTAATCGAGATAAACTTTAGCAGAATGTTCTTATTACTTTGGGAACTAAAGAAATACGCTATGCTAAAGTGATAATCAAATGTTTTAAAAGCTGTCGCTAATCGATTGTCACTGCAAATCGCTTCTTTGCTTGGCCAGAAGTAGAGCAAAATAAAAACGGACACTTCCTGTCTGAGAAAAGTATACATACTTTACAACTGAAACCAATAACAAGGAATATCTCGTAAACGGTGAACTCCACGAAAAAAAATGTATGTGACATAAATTGTGTACTTTAACGAGATCTATACGTGATATAACGGGAGCTAAACGATTTGGGTTTAAGGTGTTTAAAAACCTAAGAGAGGAGGAAAACGATCGAGCCAAAATCAACACCATAACTGGGAAACAATGGATACAATATTACTCAGATCTGTTATATGATCAAGAGGAAGAGGCAACAATAGCACAAAGAACAGAGGAACAAAATTAAATAACAATGAAAGAGTTAGAAGAGGCTCTGAAGCAAGGAAAAAATAGAAAAGCTCCCGGATGTGATAATATCAACATGGAACTATGGAAATATGGAGGGAAGAAGTTAACAACTCTTCAATTTAGTATGGAGGGAAGGAAGAATACCAGAAGAATGGTGTACGGCCAACATAATAAACATACATAAGAAAGGAAGTAGAAATAATTGTGAAAACTATAGAGGTATCTCTCTACTACCTACAGCATATAAGTTGTACTCTGCAATATTAAAAAAGAAACTATATCCTATGGCGGAGAATATACTAGGAGAGGAACAGAATGGTTTTAGGAAGGGAAGATCGTGTATAGATGCTATTTTTACCATAAAACAGATCTTAGAAAAAAGATCTGAATACAACTTACAAAGCTGTTTGCTCTTTATAGACTATAACAAAGCATATGATAGAGTACAAAGAAATAAATTATGGGAGATCCTAGAAGAATATAAAATAGTTCCAAATTTGATTCATGCTATTAAATCATATAATAGAACAATAATACAAATTGATAAGGAAAGAGCACATATTAATAAAGGACTAAGACAAGGATGTGGATTGTCACCAATATTATACGATTTATATCTAAATAAGATAATTGCAGACTGGAGAACAAAATATAAACCAAAAGGTTTAGCTCTGAAGAATGCAAGTATAGACACCATAGTGTTTGCAGATGATCAAGTGCTACTGGCAGAAAATGAAATAGAATTACAAAAAGCAGTCAAACATTTAAATGAAATAGGAAAAGAATGTAATATGAACATTTCTGGAAAGAAAACGAAAGTAATGGCAATGATCGGAAGAGAACAAAAGAGAATAAAAATAGTCATAGACGATGATACTATTGAGCAAGTATCAACATTTAAATACTTAGGGTCGAAAATATCAATTGGGAATACAAAGGCAGATATCGACGAGAATATAGAGACCTATAACAAATTAAATGGTTCCATAAAAAGACACTTGGGCAAAAGCATGAGAAGAGAAGTGAGATAAAGACTACATAATATTGTCTCAAAACCAGCATTAAAGTACGCTTGCGAAACCTGGGTCCTGGGATCCAGAGTAGAAGCAGCTCAGATGAGGTTCCTACGACCACTACTGGGAGTCACAAGACTAGACCAATTGAGGAACACGGATATAAGAGCAAGACTTATGGAAGAAAATATGATTGAAGAGATTCACCGCTACCAGAAGGAATGGAAGGACCATGTTTTAAGGACGCCCCGCTCGAGATATCCACGTCAAGCACTGTTTTATCAACCTACAGGACGAAGAAATATTGGAAGACAATTAAAAAGATGGAGTGATCAGTTTGTGTAGCCTCGGAACAGGTCTTTGGCCTAATCCTTGTTGGGAAGAAGAAGAACGAGATCTATATTATTGTGTAGTAAGGTTTTATCTATCTCTTACCAGTTATGCAAAATTCAGCAAATTTCATCCACAACAAACAGATCTTCAAAAGCTATTCCCAGAAAATTCAAGACATACATGCTATTTGTGATGGAAATGGCTTTAATATATGGTATTTTAATCAAAATCGTTAGAGCTATTTTTAAGAAAAACAAAATTTTCGAAAATGTTTCCATGGAAAGGGTAATTGGGGGGGAGATTTTCTTGAAAATCTTCGTGACGCCCCCTTGGAAGATACCAAACTTAAATACCAAGTTTGGTATTTAACCGTATTTTGTTTTTGAGCTAAGCTGTCCACAGACACACACACACAGACAGACAGACACATTAACGTACACCTTTTTCTAAAAATGCTTTTTTTTTGGATTTGGGGGGTCCTAAAACATGTATTTCCGGTGAAATCTCGGTATCGAATTTTGGGTGCAATACAATACCTTCTCTATCCAATATGTACATAGTACATATGGGGCTAGAGAAAGTAAGATCAGATGGGTTTCATTCACATGACTTTCTCTGCCTGTTGTGCAAACAAACTATACTTAAAAAAGATTATTCTATTATCTAGATCTGCTATTGAGATAAATTGTAGCAGATATGTCTTATTACTTGCTTCCTTGTAAGTAGGAGAGAAATAAGGGAATACACGGGCTAAAGAGTCAAATGTTTTAAAAACTGTCGCTATGCGATTTACATTGAAATTCGGTTCTCTTTTCATGGCCAGAAGAAAAAAAGAGAGATATGAAACGGATGAGGTCTTCCTGTATGAAAAAAGTTAAACTAATTTAAAATTGTGACCATAGCAGGGAATATCTTGGAGATCATTAACTCTACAAAAATGAATATGATATAAATTGTGTTTTTTTAACGTGATCTACAGTTTTTAAGATAAAAAGAGAGATATGAAACGGATGAGGTCTTCCTGTATGAAAAAAGTTAAACTAATTTAAAATTGTGACCATAGCAGGGAATATCTTGGAGATCATTAACTCTACAAAAATGAATATGATATAAATTGTGTTTTTTTAACGTGATCTACAGTTTTTGTGCAGTAATTGTCTAACTCTTACAGTTTACTAATATTACAAAAGTCATTCAGAATGAAGAGGACTTCAGAGGTTATTCCCAGAAACTTCAAGATTAACATTTTAATTACCATGTAATTATATTTAATATGTATATAGCATTTTAATCGAAATACTTAGATCCATTTTAGACAAAATCATATTTTGCTGAAAAACTCGTGTCGTATCCTTGAAGGATGTTGAAATTAAATACCAAAATTTGTTATTCAAACGACCTTTCGTTTTTGAGGTATGCTGCCCTCACAAACACACACACAAACACACACTCACATATACCCGCGCACGAGCACACACAAACACAGGTTTTTTTTGTTTTTTTTCTGAAAATGTTCTTATGGATTCAGAAGTGTTCTAAAGTAGTATTTCCGGTGAAATCTCGGTATCGAAGTTTTGGGTAGAATAAAACATCTTTTCTAAAAATCTGATGTGTTCCATTCACATGACTTTCTCTATCTCTCTGTAACAAATTATTGTTAATAAGCTTATCTTTTATTTATTTCATGTTAATCGAGGAAAATTAGCAGAAATAGTCTTATCCTTGCTTTATTGTAAATGCAACGAAATAAGGGTGTAGCATAGGTTAAAGCGATAATCAAAAGCTGGTTGCTATGTGACTGATGTTTCTTTGTTTGTATGGACAGGAGTTGACAAATTCCTGTATGAGAAAAGTATAAGTTTTTCGTAGCTGAAACCAATAAAAAGGAATATCTCAAAAACGATCAACTCCACGAAAAAAATGTATACAACATAAATTGTGTGTTTTATCGTGCTCTACATTTTTTGTGTATTAAGTTTTTGTCCGTATCTTACGGTTTAGTAGTTATGCAAAATTCATCCAGAATAAAGTAGTCTTCAGAGGTTATTCCCAGAAAATTCAAAATATACATTTTATTTGTCAGGTAAATATCTTTAATATATGATATTTTAATCAAAATCATTAGAGCCATTTTTTAGAAAATCAAAATTTTCGAAAAAAGTTCCATGTAAAGGGTAGTTTGGGGTGGGGGGGATTTTTCTCAAAATCTTCGTGTCGCATCCCTGGAAGATACTAAACCCAAGTTTGGTATTTTACCGACTTTGCGTTTTTGAGTTATCGTGTTCACAGACACACTGACACACGGACACACACACACACACACACACACACACACACACACACACGGACCTTTTTGTGAAAATGCTTTTTTTGGATAAAGGGGACCCTAAAACATATTTCCGGTGAAATCTCGGTATCGAATTTTTTGGTGGGGTGCAATACATTTTCTATACACTATGTACATAGTGCGTATAGAGAAAGTAAAAACCACAGAGATGAGCATCGTAAGGAGCGTCGCGGGCTATACTTTATTAGATATAAAGAAAATTGACAAGAGCAGAAGGGAACTCGGCATTTTTAATCTTTTCAGTGCTACGGTCGAGATTACTGGACCACGGAAAAACAACCAACCGAGCTCGACCGTAGGTTTGAGCGATTATAAGTCTTAGAATTTCATATTCTACTGCAGCAATTTCTAAATCAAGTATATCTGTCAACTCTCACTACAAAACTTTACACTAATTCCAAGTTATATGTAAATCAATGGAAAATTGCAAGTCATTTGGTCCGAGTCAAGCTGCACTCTGCCGCCAAAACAGTCTCTATTTTACGGCCGGAAATATGCTGTTGGTAAGCTGTGCGGAGGCCCGTCGGTTAGGATGGAGAGGGCTCAGGTTAAATAATCGGTTGCACGGATGATGACGGGGCCTGGTGCGCCTACTTTGTAAATTTTGAAACATATTACTATACTCACTTTTTTTACTTTCTCTATACGTACTATGTACATAGTGTATAGAGAAGGTATTGCACTCCTCCAAAAAATTCGATACCGAGATTTCACCGGAAATGTATGTTTTAGGGTGCACTGTATCCAAAAAAAAAAAAAGTATTTTCAAAAAAAGGTCGGTGTGTGTGTCCATGTATCTGTGAACACGATAACTCAAAAACGAAAATCGGTAAAATACCAAACTTGGTATTTAAGTTTAGTGCGACACGAAGATTTTGAGAAAAATCCCCCCACCCTAAACTACCCTTTACATGGAACTTTTTTCGAAAATTTTAATTTTCTAAAAAATGGCTCTAACGATTTTGATTAAAATCTCATATACTAAAGATATTTACCTGACAAATAAAATGTATATTTTGAATTTTCTGGGAATAGCCTCTGAAGACTACTTTATTCTGGATGAATTTTGCATAGCTACTAAACCGTAAGAAATGGACAAAAACTCAACACACACACAAAATGTAGAGCACGTTAGAACACAGAATTTATGTTATATACATTTTTTTCGTGGAGTTGATCGTTATTGAGATATTCCTTTTTATTGGTTTCGGCTACGAAAAACTTATACTTTTCTCATACAGGAATTTGTCAACTGCTGTCCATACAAACAAAGGAACATCAGTCACATAGCAACCAGCTTTTGGCTTTCACTTTAACTTATGGTACTCCCTTATTTCGCTTCTACTTACAATAAAGCGAGTAATAAGACTATTTCTGCTAATTTTTCTCGATTAGCATGAAATATAAAAGATAAGCTTGTTAACAATAATTTGTTACAAAGATATAGAGAAAGTCATGTGAATGGAACACATCAGATTTTTTTAGTTATTAGTGCATATTATTGCATTTTCAATTTAAAATGCAGAACACTCTGGCCAAATGTTATTGGTGAAAACCAAATTTCGGATTTTTAATAGTTGTCCCCCATAGTGTCCCCTTAACTCAGCAAAGCGGCATTTCTCGCCTAAAAATATGTTAGCAGTGTAAAGGTTAAGCTGACTGAGAATATACAACAATAAAAACCCAACTGGAAGGAACATACCGCATTCAAACTGTTATTAAATTATAAAGTCTTAGTCAAACAAAACATTGGCAGACCGAAGAAAAGATAGACACAGCATAAATTTCATTCCTGAGACTGGAACAAAACCTTCGAGGCTTAATCCATGATGATAATAATGACGAAACACTAAATATTATACTTTAATGCTATATCGTTTTTATATTTGTACGAATTTTTAAAACATATCAAATAGGAATTTAAATATCTGTCTGTAAATTTTATTTTATTTAAAAACTGTGGTAACAATATATTTTCCCAATCTTAAAATGAACAAGCCATTCGAGATGTTCCCTCAGGAATCCTCAAATAATAAACTAATTACAGAAGAGTATACAAGGATGAAAATCCCGTATATGGATTAAGTGTTTTAAACAAGTGCTATTTTAGTGTGATAAGTTCAAAACTCTCTTTTCTGAGGTTTCATTTGTTAGCGTATTGTAAATTTGAAATTACTCCATACGAAATGAAATGGAGTTTTATTTATGGACGCTCTTTAACTGATAGCTATGGCTCTTAGCGTTTCATTCTATACTGGGCGTGAAAGACCAATTAATTTTGCTCAGAGGCCTCTTTATTAGGCTTGAGTTACGTGACGTAAATTTACGACACGAGACCAACGGCTTTGCTTTCCTTCCGAAGGAAGTCATGCTAAGGATTTTTACGCTCGAAAAAATCCATTGTCCTCCGCCGGGTTTGGGTACGCTTGGTTACACCACGGAGGTGACACTCCATTCGATGTATCTATGTACTTAATATCGGGTGGAAGGGAAGTCATTACATTAATTTAAACAAGTGATAGATCTCGGTATTTGGAACACCTTTTGCATCTTACGTTTTTGTTTCTGACCATTTCCTATGGAGATAATATAGTTTGTTTTTTTTAAATAAAAGACAGACAAACTGGCAACCTGCAGGTTGTGTGGGTGCCACTTGTACTAGGTTAGTGCATAAAGACGCCTCACTAGGAAGTTGAAGGAATTGATTCCGTTTTAATTGTGCGAGTGTAGGCCAATCACAATGCCAGTTACATTTCCCAAAGCATTACATCACCTTGAATCGTATTTGCAAGCAAGCGACATGTTTACATCCAGAAGCCGGATTAAAAACCTCAACGCAAGGCTTCGAGTTACTTTACGTCTGAAAAAGCTGCTCGGAATATTCCTCTAATTCTTTTAAGTGATTAATTGCTTCGCAGCCCTGTGTGATGTCTTGTAAATATTACCGAAATTATGTCAGAAATACGTTACTCTACTCACCTTACAAAATCTTCGCAAAGGGCAGCAGAAGGCACCGAATTTCAGTTGTTTCATATAGCGAGTAGCGTTTGCAGAACAGCTAGAGAAAGTCATGTGAATGGAAGATATTAGATTTTATTTTATAGACAGCTGACTACTGTTTAAGCTTTCTCTATATAACTGCAATGTGTAATTGTAATCATTCTTTGGAGATATTATCTATCTTGATTAACTTAAAGACAGCGGGATACCCACAGCTGAATTGTTTCCAGTGTCCACATAAGATTTATGAACCTGTTGACATAGTAATTATTCCTATTGGAGACATTTATTGCCAACTTCGGCAAGTGGATGCGCTAGGCGTTCTCGGCTTTGTGCAACGATTGCCACGTAAGCTGTCGTGTCTTACGGTAATCTTCTCAACCGGATAAATGTTTTGTTAGAATTATCGAAAATGTTACTAAAATCGATTCTCTAGCCACGAGCGTCAACTATTAGGCCGCGTGGATGTATGTGTTTAATGGAGTTGGTCTAGTTCAGTTTCTCAAATGTTTTATACAATTTCCTCGTTTATGAAAAGAAGCTAAATTATTCTAAAGACGAAAATGATTGTAGAAGAATGAGAATAAACACAAACACTGGAAAAATATAAAATAAATAAAAGGAGAAATGACAAAAACAAGACAAAACCTTAATAATTAGAAATAAAATATATAATGAACAAAAAAATATTTATAAACTTTTAAGAGGTCCAGCAAAGTTTTGAAACCAAGACAAAAAGAGAATGAAATAAAACGGGTACCTGAAGAGGAATACAAAAAGAAATCACATAAATTAACGCAATAAAGCATGAATGAATAAAAAATGATGAATATGAAGACTGAAAGAAAAAAGTAAAAAAAAAAAAAAAAAATCTCAGATGTTCCATTCACATGACTTTCTCTACATTGCTGCAGCAAATTATTGTTAAAAAGTATATACTTCTAGCTACTTTATGATAATCGAGATAAACATTAGAAGAAATCGGCTAAATTATTTGCTTCCTTGTAAGTAGGAAGAAAATCAGGAAATACACTAGGCTAAAATAATAGTCAAACCTTTTAAAAGCTGGTTGCCATGTGGATGAAATCTGTTTCTATGCAGGGTCAGGAGTTTACAACTTTCCTTGAGAAAAGTTTAAGTATTTAAAATCTGAAACAAATAACAAGGTAAATCTCAGAAATGGCCAATTCCACTAAAAAAGTATATGACATAAATTGTGTCTTTTAACGCTATCTACATTTTTTGTGCAGTAAGTTTTTGTCTATCTCTTAGGGTTTACCAGTTACACAAAATTCAGCAAAATTAATTCAGAATAAAGTGGTCTTTAGAGGCTATTCCCAGAAAATATACATGTTATTTGCCATATAAATATTTTTAATATATGGTATTTTAATCAGAATCACAAATTATTTTTGAGAAAATCAAATTTTCGAAAATATTTCCATATAAAGAGTAGTTTGGGGTGTGGGGATTTTACTTAAAATCCTGGTGTCGCATCTCTGGAAGATACTGTACTTAAATGTCAAACTTGTTATTTTACCGTCTTCTCGTTTTTGAGTTATCGTGTTCGCAGACACACGGACACACACACACACACACACACACACACACACACACACACACACGTGCGCGCGTACCTTTTACTGAAAATATTTTTTTTATACAGGGGACCCTAAAACATCTATTTCCAGAATCTCGGTATCGAAGTTTTGGGTGAAATGTAATATCTTCTCTATACACTATGTACATAGTACGTGTAGAGAAAGTAAAAATTGCAGTTTAATCCGCAACATGACTATGGCCTCTTGTGAGTTAATTATCTGTTTGAATACAAGTGATGAATTATGTGCAAAAAATGTTCCCACATAGTATGTATTAGGTCTGAGAACATTTGACTATTTCATTCGTAATCCTTGTCAAAAAGATAGATTAAACCTGCTTACTATATATACTTTATATAACCATATTTTACCCTTTTATAAATAGTGTTTCTATTTACAAATTTCTATGATTCATGTTTTTATAGAATACTTATTATTATTCGAAAAATTAAATGTGTCCGATACTAGGCTCTAATACTTCCAGTGGTTTAAATTTAAATAATATTATGTTCCATGTTTTCTTACATTTACAACTAAATTTAATTAAATTGTTTATGAATCTGCAAGATTATCATAAAAATATTCTGTCCTTGGGTGGGTAGAGTCAGACTGAAATTAAAGTCAGTTGAGAAATTAATTCAATGCTATGCCGGCATGTTGCCATGGTGGCAGAGCAACCGATCGGGAGATCCGTGGTTCAAATCCCGGCTATGTCATTGAATTTTTCAGTCTGATTCTACCTATCCAGCTCCCGTCCTACACACGGTTTGTGTGAAAAAACAATTAATCCAATCATCCCTAAAATATGTTTGTAGTCCAGAACATTAGCTAAGAGCATTCAAATGTTAGTATTGCAAATGTAGAAGGTTTAGAAACGACCTCTTGCAGAGGAGAATAAGGAAGAATACGATACCTACAAACGTTTCTACTACTTAACGTGCTTATATCTAAGAGGAAACAGATACCAAGAAATGGAAAGAAGCCAAGAGACGCGGAAAATTGAGGGAAACAAGAAAGGATTTAAAAAATTAGGAATGTAGAAGAAAAACAACAGAAAAAATATGATGTGTTACACTCAAATGACTTTCTCTAGCTGTTCTACAAACTTCTTACATAAGATAATTCTTCTTTCTGCACCTTGCTAATCGTGGTACTCATTAGCACAATGTTCTTATTACTTAGTTCCGTATAAGTAGGAAGAAAATAAGGGAATACAGTAGGCTAAACCAATAATCAAATGTTTTAAAAGCTGTCATTACGCGATTGTCATTACAAATCGCTTCTTTTCTTGGCCAGGAGTAGAACAAAAGAAAAACGGACACTCCCGTCTGAGAAAAGTATAAGTACTTCACAACTGAAACAAATAACAATGAGTACCTCGAAAACGGTAAGCTCCACGAGAAAAATGCATATGACATAACTTGTGTATTTTAAAAAACCTACATTTTTTGTATATTCATCCAGAATAAACAGGTCTTCAGAAGCTATTCCCAGAAAATTTAAGATATACATTTTATTTGCCAGGTAAATATCTTTAACATACGATATTTTAATCAAAATCGTTAGAGCCATTTTTAAGAAAATCAAAATTTTCGAAAAAAGTTCCATGTAAAGGGTAGTTTGGGGTGGGGGAATTTTTCTCAAAATCTTTGTGTCGTATCCCTGGAAGATACTAAACTTAAATACCAAGTTTGGTATTTTAGCTACTATTCGTTTTTGAGTTATCGTGTTCACAGACACACAGACCTTTTTCTGAAAATGCTTTTCATGGATACAGGGGGTCCTAAAACATGTATTTCCGGTGAAATCTCGGTATCGAATTTTTGGGTGGAATACAATACTTCTCTATCCCTATGTGCATTGTACATATGGGGCTAGAGAAAGTAAAAATGTAAGAGTCACTAACATAGAAATAAAGCAGAAATATTAAAGGTAAGTACAATGATAACAGAGAAACAGAAAGGAAAAGCAAAGAAAGTATCTATCGTGTAACAATTATAACTACATTAAATTATACAGAACGAGTAAAATATATTAGTAGAAATGAAAACATGTAAACATTTAAAAACTAACAGGTCACGAGTAGAAGATAAGCGAAAACTTTTGTAAAAAACAAAGACGTAAAACATAAACGAAGCCAAAAAATAAAGAGATATAGAGGAAAGAGAGATACTTCATAAGGAATCTCAAAATAAACAAAATAAATATAACGAATAAAATGAAGGAAAGCTAAAAATGTTTCTGCGACCAGAACTAAATATGGGATTACAGCCAAGCACGGAGAAGGTGACTACCTAGAAATTGACATTTAAGTTGAGGCAAGTAAAAAGGAAAGAAATGAACGGAAAAGATACGGAAGTAAGCTTAAGAGATAAAGGCAAAGCAATAACAAAACCATAAGTAAAATGTGAAAGAACAAAGAGACACAAGGGAACATTGTTGAAAGAGAATCAACAAATAGCATAGGCAAAGAAACAGAAATAAAGAAGCCCAAGTGATAAGTGTTCGAGAGAAGAAGAGAGAAGGAAATTTAAGGTCAGACATTCTGTTTGAAGCTGGTACCTCGACATAAGGACATCAACTAACACGCGAATTAGCAATTTCTCGCAGAAAAGGGAGGAGTCCCATGTGTGTTTTGAACTAATGTTCCTGCCGTAAAGCGATAGTGACATTAAAGTTAAAATACTGCAGAAATCTACCTTTGCACAGAGTTTACGATAAAGTTAACAGTATCACTGGATCGTTGTGCTCATACTTCGTCCACACACTTTAGTTCAGGTTGTTTTAGCCTGGGTGCGCGCCAAAAGAGCACTAAGTACCTCGCGGTTCATTGGGGGTGGGAGTCTATCTGCAGCATGCAATACGGCGCAGTATTGAGGGCAACCAATCGCCATAGCTGTACCAAGTGTTTTATTCATCCTTTGAAACATACACATGTCATTGGACACGTCAAGTTTAAAACAGAATATATATACACACATATACACATACACACATGCATACAATAAATGCAGCCACATTAGTACGAGGGCCGTTTTGTTTTTCAACCTCCGATAGGCTATAAATAAAAGACAAGTTCATAGAAAACAATTATATTATTACTAAAAGTTTTGTTCACTTATGGTTACTTTTCAACAATCACCGAAAAAATTGAGATATTTATCGTACCTGTGCACAAGCTTTGTAATACCCCTTCAACACCATTCCTGAAGCCAGCATTCCTCTTCGTTTGTTTTGAATGGCTCTCCGCATACGTCGTAAAGTACGAAGATCTACAAAACAACTTCAATGCCTATTTGAAATCATTGGCGGCAACATTTTTGAAGCGGGTATTGCAAAGCATGTTCACAGGTATAATAAATGTCTCAATCTTTTCGGTGATTATGTTGAAAAGTAACTATAAGTGTACAAAACTTTCAGTAATAAAAGAATTGTTTTCTATGAACTTGTCTTTTATTTATAACATATCGGAAGTTGAAAAAAAAAAAACGATCCTCGTAACATTAATGGAATATATTTGCATATTTTATAGATACAGCTCGGATTTTATGTAATATCAAGGTGCGAAATATGTACATATTTATATAAAAAAAACATCAAAATATGTAATAGCAACAAAATATGTAAAATTATGTAATGTGCTAAATGCTAAGATTGCCACCTCAAATCTAAATGCAGACTGCAAATTACCCAGAATTTTGTAATTTTATGGGTCAGTAGGTACGTAAATTAATTAAAATGAGTTAAATTTAAAGATTAGATATAGAATTAATTATAGGGAAAATGTTCTGTTTTATGCAGAATTTACCTAAAATATATTTTCAAGTGGGTAGTTACGAAATTAGAAATATGGGTTTTTGATTATATTTATTAAAATTACTCATAATTATTTTACTTAAATTTTAGACGCTAAAGCAATGTTGAAATACTGAACCAATTCATCAATGAGTGAAACAATCAATTCAAACTAATTACATTTTATAATGAGGATGTATTTTCAGTTTTCTATCTCTTGACATACAATGAACAACCAAGCATTTTCATTTTGGGTCTTTTGCTTCTTTCAATGTACAGTGAATAATCATATACTTTTCCATATTTTTAGGGGTCATCGTTTATCTCCTATCGGATAAAATGTTCCTATAAGCATAGAGTCTTCTCTCCACGTCACACGAAGTAACAGGAGCATATTTTAGCATAGGAATCTGCTTAGCAGAGAAATGTTTTGGTAAATCGTAACTGTCACCATTTAGCACTTTAGACACGGACACAAGCGTAGAGTACCCTGGATTCCTGTTTAGCACAGCTTTGAATCTTTCACCTATCTTTCTTATTACATCTCCTGCAACTACACTAAGCTTCTGTGATGCACGTTCCATTAAATCCATAAATTCGTGAAGAAGGGAACCTAATGTATCTAACTGCTTGATGGTGCTAGGCAACCAGCCGAAGTTACTTTTGATGTAAGCACAGGAGCTTGCCACTTTCGGATCTTTAAAGATGTCCTGAGATTCACGTATGGAAACAGCTACTTCTGAAGAGAACATGTTCACCATTGACTGGACTTCTTCAACATGTTCACAATAGAAGTTCACAGCTTCTAACCACGTACCCAACTTGTAAGTACTGGCTCAGGAGGCAAACGAACATGTTAGAAATGGTATTTATAGCATTGAATTCTATGAGGTGCTTTCACGAAGACCTTTTTGGTTGCCGAAATCAACTTATTCACACAGGGAAAATTACTTCTTACTTCTTCAGCAGCACGTTACAATGCATGGGCCAAGCAGGTGAAGTGAAGTACTTTTGGGTAGAAAACCTTAGAGCAGTAGCAGCTTTAATCATGGACGCTGCAGCATCTGAACACATAATTAAAACCTTTTCCTCACACACACACATCTGGCCACAGAATCTTCATCCCATCATTTACGAATCTTGCAATTGTAGAATGATCTGTTTGTTCTAACACCTTGCAACAGATTAGAAATGGTTTTGCTGGACTTTCGGAATCTAGTTTTCCTACTACTAAATTTGCTATGTACTGACTCATGTCATCTGTAGTTTCACCAACGGCAAACCAAATATAGAAGTCTCCAATTTCATTCCGTATATGAGCAACTGCTTCTTCATAGCACATATGAAAATACTTTTTTTCCTCAGAGTAGATTTGTCAGGTATAACCTTCTTGCAATATTTTTCTAGAAAGCAGCGAAATTGAGGAATTTGAAGATTATGCCACGGAATATTAGCTGCAACCACTGCAATGCATAGGTGTTTAAAAAGATCATTTCCGGACGGTTCCTGTTGCATTTCTGTCAACAGAACTTGCTTTCTAGAAGACGGTCGGTGTTTGTTGCGTATCTGAAGAGCACTCTTGTTATTTTGTTCCAATTGAGATTTCATGGGACAGCCAATTCTTTTACCGCATGCTTGACAGACATGCTTGCTTTCCGTCGGTTGTAAAGGCGCTATCTAATTTCACCCTTGAGTTCAACATGCAGGATAGCGAGGACGCAATTGGTGCCATTTTACTAAGACTCGCAAGAAACTAACTGCAGTACTATCGCCTCGCTATATTTTGATGGCTGTCCAACGGCTCACTTTGTTTCCTCGCAGCTGTTATACTACAAGATGCAGACTACCGCGACAATGGTAACAATCAATTTCTCCAGTCCTTGTAAATGCCAAAAGCGCTACGAGAAATGTGACAATGGAGATATACATTGTCCAGCGGCACCCGCTTTGATATAAACGGACAACAATCAGAACGATGCGAGACGGTTATTATCGCATTCTTAATTTAATTTGCATCGTATTTCGCAGATTGATTTTTGTTGCTTTCAGGAAAACTTGTAGTTTATAATGTGACTATAATATTTTTTAAAAAATAATAAAATTGTAACGAAACCCAGAAAACCTGTACGTTTTATATAACATCATTAAAATGTGTAAAAAAATATAAAATAAAAATTTGTAAGAGAGTTCCAAATGACGTAATTCGCCAACATTTTTACTTCTCATTGAAATATTATACAGGATTTAAAATATGTAATTACATACAAATCCGGCTCAAGTTATAAGAAGACCTTGTATACCTAGATTTTTTATGTCATTTATGCTAAAACAAAGAGTTTTTATTCGGCAAAAGTAAAATAGTAAACAACACATAAAATACTCGTAATGAACTACTTAGCTAAACAATTCCAAAAAAAAATTTTAACTGATTAAAAACATTGTTTTGCTATTGAGTATATTGAAAAATGGAGCTCAGCATTTATTTGGATTTTAAATATTCTGTTGCTTTCAGCGACTTATTTGTAGGTACACAATATTGATTAAATTCCTCACCTGAGTAAAATTAGTTAGAAAGCAAGAATTTAAGTTAGCTTTGAATTTTTAACAGACCCTATATTACTCAGACTAAATGGTAAATGCCGTATATTAAAGATATTTAACACGACAAATAAATGTATATCCTGGATTAACCTTTGGATCACTTCGTTTTGGATGAGTTTTCTATAACTGGTAAACCGTAAGAGTAAGAATAAAACTTACTACACAAAAATGTAGATCTTGTTAAAATACGTACATTTTTTGTGGATTTAACCATTCCCGAGATATTCCTTGTTATTGGTTTCAATTTTAAATTCTCAAACTTCTCTCTTTTCGCTTTCTGTAGCCCCGTATGTACAATGTACACAGTGGATAGAGAAGGTATTGTATTCGATACCGAGATTTCACCGATAATACGTGTTTTATGACCCCCTGAAACCAAAAAGACATTTTTAGAAAAAGGTCCGTGTGTAACGCATCAGATTTTTTTCTTCTAATTTTTGCCTTCTCTGCGTAATTACAGCCTACGAGCAAACATATGATTTTGAAATGTCACCAAAATGGCATTGATATTGTCCAGTAAAACTTATGATGTGCTACATTCACATGCCTTTTTCTGCCTATTCTGTAACAAACTTTTCCTACAAAAGCTTATTCTTCTATCTACTTGATGCTAATCAAGATAAAAACATCAGCAGGAATGATTTTAATATTTAGTTCCTTATAAGTAGAAACTAAGTAAGATAATGCCCTAGGCTAAAGCAATAGCGAAATATTTTAAAAAGTGGTTACCATGTGATAGAAATTCGGTTTTCTTTGCATGACTTCTCTAGCTATTCTAAAAACAAATTTCTTACAAAAGTTTATTCTTCTTTCCACACAATGTTAATCGACATAAACATTAGTAGAATGTTCTTATTACTTGGTTCCTTATAAGTAGAAGAGAACTAAAGAATGCGCTATGCTAAAGTGACAGTCTAATGTTTTAAAAGCTGTCGTTATGCGATTGTCATTGCAAATCGTTTCTTTGCTTGGCCAGGAGTAGAACAAAAGAGAAGAGAATATTTCCTGTCTGAGAAAAGTATAAGTACTTTACAATTGAAACTAATAACAAGGAATATTTCGAAAACGGTAAACTCCAGGAAAAAATATATATCACATAAACTGCGTATTTTAACGAGATCTACATTTTTAAGTTTTTATTTACATCTTATAGTTATGTAGTTATACAAAATTCAGCAAGACTCATCCAGAATAACCAGGTCTTCAAAAGCTATTCCCAGAATATTCAAGATACACATTTTATTTGTGTTGGAAATGGCTTTAATATATGGTATTTTAATCAAAATCGTTTAAGTCATTTTTCACAAAAACAAAATTTTCAAAAAATGTTCCATGTAAAAGAAGGTTAGGGGTTGGGCGATTTTCTTGAAAATCTTCGTGTCGCATCCTTGGAAGGTACCAAACTTAAATACTAAGTTTGGTAATTAACCGTCTTTTCGTTTTGGAGCTATGCTGTCCACAGACACACACAGACCTTTTTGGATTCAGGGGCTATATTTTCGGTGAAATCTCGGTGTCGAAATCTTTGGGTGCAATACAATACCTTCTCTATCCATTATGTACATTGTACATACGGGACTAGAGAAAGTAAACATTCAGTATTTTACTTTTCAGTGGTAGATCAATAAGAGAAAAGGGATCCTGCTTAGCTCAACTGCATGAGAAAGATCTGAGATTTGCCACTTGAAGAGATAAAACCTTTGGGAGTTCAACGGCTCGGCACGATAACGAACTTCCCCATCCGGAGCAACTGAAATAGCAGCTCTTCAGGGGCAGTTATATACATTTAGGAATTACTGAAATAAAATAAAGGTAATGCTATCTAAGAAACATCAGCAACACCGCTACAGAAGAGAGTGACGTAACTGGTTGCATGCTAAGAGATCGTAAGGCGTAGAGCGCATGATCAGGGTGTTCCTGGCGGTGTGCGACAAACCAACGGCACAGTAGTCCAGTCCGCGGTGTGATCAGCAACATGAGGGGTGTCATCGGTACCCCCGTCGCCAGCGTGATGGCCGTGTTCATCGCCGTCCTCGTCCAGAGGGTGGTCTGCATACAACCCAGAGATCCACAGACAGCTCGACTGACAACGTTCGGCTCTGCGCCCAATACCGGCAACAATAAACCCAACAATACGCAGCCAGGTAATGTCCCCTTTATCTCCTGTATAGAGACCGGATTGTATGCATTCGCATGTTGTATATGACTTTGGCACTTTGCACCGGTTATTCCATATTTTACCCAAAATATCTTATGTGATCCGTTCCCATGACTTTCTCTACATCTCTGCAACAAATTATTGCTAAAAAGCTAATACTTCTATTTATTACATGCTGATCGAAAAAAAAAATAGCAGAAATACTCTTATTACTTGCTTCCTTGTAAGTAAAAGCGAAATAAGGGAGTACCATAGGTTAAAGTCATAGTCAAAAGCGGGTTGCTATGTGACTGAAGTTCCTTTGTTTGTATGGACAGGAGTAGACAAATTTCCGCAAGAGAAAAGTATGTTCTTTTAAATCTGAAACTAAAAACAAGGAATACCTCAAAAACGACCAACTCAACGAAAAAATGTATAGAACATATATTGTGTGTTTTAACGTACTCTACATTTTTGTATATTAACTTTTTGTCTATCTCTTATGGTTTAGAAGTTATGCAAAATTCCATAAAATTTATCCAGAATAAAGTAGTCTTCAGAGGCTATTTCCATAAAATTCAAGATATACATATTATTTGTCAGGTAAATATCTTTAATATACGATATTTTAACCAAAATCATTAGAGCCATTTTTTAGAAAATCAAAATTTTCAAAAAATGTTCCATGTAAAGGATAGTTGGAAGTGGGAGATTTTCTTAAAAATCTTTGTGTCGCATCCTTGAAGGAGATACCAAACTTAAATACCAAGTTTGGTATTTAACGGTCTTTTCATTTTTGAGCTATGCTGTCCACAGACAATATTTACATCTTCTCTATACACTAGAAAGTAAAATGGTGATGATGCATATTCAGGGCTATATTTACAATATTTTAGAAATTTAAACTTCTTCTCGGTTTGATGCTCTAAATTCTAGGTTTGGCGCTGACTGAGTCTATTCAGGTAATCAAGAAAATCCTAGTTAACTCCTTGCCGGAGGTATTCCCGAGGAAACTTAAAAGTTTACAAACAATAACCTAGGCTTTGAACCTTTGCCTCAAATAAATAGCTTTATTAATGGGACGGGTGAACTATTACCAGATGATAACTGCCAATAAAGTGCCCAAATTCAAATACTGTCCAGTGACCTCAGTTGATGTAGAACGCACCTTTTCTGGTTATAAAAATGCCTAGAGCTATCGGAGACACAATTTTGCTACTGAACATTTGGAAGAGCACCTGATCGTTTCTGTTTTATAGTAATAAAATGTAAACAAATTTGTAAACAATACTTTTTTCTGTTGAAGTAAATAATAAAAACTGCCGTTTGTATTTGTTTTTGAAATAATATATATGTATATATAACTAATCATTGCTTTGCATTATTTGATGTTGCACATTTTGACACTTTTCATGCATATTTGTATGCATATTTCCAGCTTTCTGTGTTGTATATAATCCAGTCTCTAGTCGTGTATGTTTCTAAATACACAACAAAGATCTATTCAATATTCAACCTCAAATATCCAAAGTTTCCGTAGAAACTTCGCTGATTTTAGTCACATCTGGTCTTACTATATATGTCCAAATTCACTCATTTCCAAAGTGAAAACAGTGTGCAAAATAGTTATTTGCACTTCGGTAGCTATTTTCAGCATATTAGTTCACCAAATGCAAATTTCCGTGCTGTGGGGGACCCGAGTCTACCTCACATTCAAGAGATCCGGAGGTGGATTATGATTGGTGCAAGCTGGAGTTTAACTAGGGTTTTCCTTATGCATAGAGCTCTATGAATCCCAAGCTATTGGGCAAAATTCATTCTTTCATCGCCCGTCCGATACTGCGTAACTGATTAATGGGCGTTAAAACTAGACAGAACAATAATTATTTAATACATATATACAGGCTGTTTCAAAACGACAACAAACGAAGATAGCAGTCGATTAGCTTCAACTTTGATTTGTCCGAAACTTGATGTCGCAACTTTCAAACTTTTTTTTTTAGTTTAACGTTCTTTAACCCTGGTTGGTCATATCGGACAATGAATGAAATTGGTGAAATGATGCTCAAATCATCTCGGGGTCCATTTAGCTTAAAGTTACTCGACATTCGTCTTCTCAGGATAAAGGAAAACCCTGAAAAAACCTTATCCGGGTAACTCACCCAAAGCGAGATTCCAACTCACGACCTTTTGAATGTGAGGCAGATACGCTATCACCACATTACCCAGGCGGGCAATTTCAAACTCTTCTATTTAAAGTTTTATGTAAGTTTAAAAATCGTACAAATTTGGGATTAGGCAGCTTTGGGACAACGGTTGCCATGCGCCACGTAAACAACCTCAGAACGTATTATACGAAACACATAACAAAAGCCAAATGCTGCGTTATCCATTACTATGGTGACCTTGCCGCGCCGGCGTGTCTATAAAAACACCCCTACACCACGCGACTGGGACCTTCGCTACCAACCGGCATCTCTCTTGGAGTGGGCCAGGCAGTACCATTTGGTTATGTACGACTGCCTAATCCATGGTGATTTTATGGCAGTTTTTGTATGTGCCGAATTTACAGCTGAAAATTATATTCACGTATCATTAACGGTATGACCAACACGGTCCACATCTTCGTTTGGTGTCAAACATAATTTCCTAAGTTCCAAAAACACGGCATACGTTTATAATACATTTAAATAAATTCAGGAACTAAATTAACTAAGCAAAATAAATTTCTAAACTAACTAACTTACCTACTTTATTCAAATTTATCATGCCATGTTGGCGTATTTGGACATCGATTACGGTGTTTTCTTGATCACAGAATTTCTCATTCACCTCTATGTGCGCATGGGGACGAAGGTTCAACTCATTGAGTATAGATGGCACTAGACGGCATCTTGGCTTGCGGAAGTGCAAAATGACGAATTTGCAGTTCCAATATTTTACTTTTCTCAAACGCGAATTCGTCTTTTCTTCTTTTTTTTTCTTCTTCTTTTACTCCTGGTCATGCAAAAAGAATAAAGTTTTAATTACTATCAAATAGTGACCAGATCTTACAATATTTTGCTATCACCTTATACTAGGGTCGGTTGATAAGTCCCGGGCTTCTCAATAAAAACAGCATTATTTTATTTCAATACATATGTCATATCGCTGTTCTTGCGATTTATCAAGGTCCACAAAATAGCTGTTTACCACATCAATGACCTCGTTGCTGTGAAATCTTCGTCCTCCAAGAAATTGTTTGAGTTTTTGAGTCACTGGGTGCTAGATCTGGCCAACAGGGTGGATGTTCAAGCAATCCCAAATTTAATTCGCACATGTTTTGCATTGCAATACCTGAAAGATGGGCAGAAACATTGTCGTGATGAAAGATTTTTTTTTTTTTTTTTTTGCCAAATGAGATCTTTTTTCTTTCACCTCATCACTCAAACGTTGCAATAAGCAACGTCACCAGTGATACTTTTACCCTTTCCCAAGTAATCAATAAAAATAATTCCCTGTGCATCCCAGAAAACACTCGCCGTAACCTTGTTATCTGACAAAATTGACTTCATATTTAGTTTATTTTAGTTTATTTAGTTTATATTAATTACTTCATTAGCAAGTTGTGGTTAGTATATACTGGGGAAATTATTTCCAAGTTTCACTCTGATAACATAAAAATTGAACCATAAGGCGCACATGCTGAAAATGTCTGAAACGTTACAAGAAAAGCAAAATCCATTTTCCTTAAAATTAACCATTTAGCAATTTGTTAGAATACATACCAACACAAAATTTTTCAGACTGCCTTTATGGTCGAGTGCTCAACGAGCTGACGTCTCACCCGGAGATCCCGCGTTCGATTCTCGGCTGAGGCAGGGAATTTTTCTTCAACCAGAATTGTTCCTTATCCCCCACAGAGCCTGGAAGAATGTGTGTGTGTGTGTGTGTGTTTGAGGAAACAAAACGATCTAAACCCCGTAAAGAGCCTACAGACAACGAGTTGTTTCTATTGCAATGCCCCCGATATGGCCTTAGATGTTAAAAGGGGCTATATACATGAAATAATAAACACATTTTTGCAAAACTGCTTCCAGAAGTATTTAAAAGCGTGAGAATCATAGGTTTCAAAGTTAGAAAAGAGTCTCAAATGCGTAAGCACGTCTTCCACTAAATTTAATTTTAAATAGTACGTAACGCTCTCATTTTCATTCCAATAATAAACATACTTACACGAACACGCTCCTAGAAAATCGTGTATGACAATAAATTAAAAAGATAAAATTAAACATTTTATCAGCTTTACCCAAGTTTTAGTTTCGCTCCCCTTAATTACAAGAAATTACGTTACACATTTTATTTTTACTTTCTCTATACGTGCTATGTACATAAGGTATAGAGAAGGTATTGCACTCCACCAAAAAATTCGAGACTGAAATTTCACCGGAAATATATGTTTTAGGGTTCCCTGTATCCAAAAAGAGTATTTTCAGAAAAAGGTCCTTGTGTCTGTGAACACGATAACTGAAAAACGAAAGTCGGTAAAATACCAAACTTGGTACTTAAGTTTAGTATCTTCCAGGGATGCGACACGAAGATTTTGAGAAACATCCCACACCCTTTACATGGAACTTTTTTAGAAAGTTTTGATTTTCTAAAAAATGGCTCTAACGATTTTGATTAAAATATCGTATATTAAAGATATTTACCTGACAAATAAAATGTATATTTTGAATTTTCTGGGAATAGCCTCTGAAGATTACTTTATTCTGGGTCAATTTTACGGAATTTTGCATAACTGCTAAACCGTAAGAGATGGACAAAAACTTACCACACAACAAATGTAGAGCACCTTAAAACACACAATTTATGTTATATACATTTTTTTCGTGGAGTTGATTCTTTTTTAGATATTCCTTGTTTTTGTTTTCAGCCATAAAAACTTATACTTTTCTCATACAGGACCTTGTGAACTCGTGTCCATACAAACAAAGGAACTTCAGTAGCAGAGCAACCAGCTTTTGAATATCACTTTAACCTATGGTACCCCCTTATTTCGCTTCTACTAACAAGGAAGCAAGTAATAAGATTATGTCTGCTAATCTTTGCTCCATTAGGTGAAGTAAATAGAATAATTTGTTGCAGTGATATACAGAAAGTCATGTGAATGGAACACATTTTATTTTTACTCTTCTGTCAAAATAAGCACACAGAAACATTGCGAGCAACTGCGCATTACACAGGCAGGCCAAATAATAACTTCTCCAGTCTCGGTTAGATATTCTCATAAGTTAATGGCAATAGATCAAACTCCTTCCACAAAAGGAACACAATAGTCAGTTATACGTACTACAAAAGGAACGTGCTACAAGCTTACTACTCTTGGCACATAGTCGTCATTGGTATGCAATAAGAAAAATCTGATGTGTTCCATTCACATGACTTTCTCTATCTCTCTGTAACAAATCATTGTTAATAAGCTTATCCTTTATTTATTTCATGTTAATCGAGGACTAGCAGATTATTGTAAATACAAGCGAAATAATGGAGTACCATAGGTTAAAGTGAAAGCCAAAAGCTGGTTGCTATGTGATTGATGTTCCTTTGTGTGGATAGTTGACAAATTCCTGTATGAGAAAAGTATAAGTTTTTCAAGAAAAACTTATAAGAAAAGAAAAAGGAATATCTCAAAAACGACCAACTCCACGAAAAAAATGTATATAACATAAATTGTGTGCTTTAACGTGCTCTACATTTTTTGTGTGTTAAGTTTTTGTCCATCTCTTACGGTTTAGCAGTCATTCAAAATTTAGTAAAATTCATCCAGAATAAACTTCTCTTCCGAAGCTATTTCCAGAAAATTCAAGATATACATTTCATTTGTCAGGTAAATATGTTTAATATCCGAAATTTTAATCAAAATCGTTAGAGCCATTTTTGAGAAAATCAAAATTTACGAAAAAAGTTCCATGTAAAGGGTAGTTGGGGATGAGGGAATTTTTCTCAAAATCTTCGTGTCGCATCCCTAGAAGATACTAAACTTAAATACCAAGTTTGGTATTTTACCGACTTTTCGTTTTTGAGTTATCGTGTTCACAGACACACGGACACACACATACACACGGACCTTTTTGTGAAAATGCTTTTTTTGGATATTGGGGACCCTAAAACATATATTTCCGGTGAAATCTCGGTATCGAATTTTTGGTGGAGTGCAATACCTTCTCTATACACTATGTACATAGTGCGTATGGAGAAAGTAAAAATGGCCGACTGGGTAGTGTGGTGGTAGCGTGTCTGCCTCACATTCAACAGGTCGCAAGTTCAAATCTCGCTTAGGGTGAGTTACCCGGATAAGGCATTTTTCGGGGTTTCCCCTTATCCTGAGGAGACGAATGTCGAGTAACTTTAAGGTCCATGGACCCGGATATCATTTGACGACTATCGCATTAATTTCGTTCATCGTCCGATAAGACTAACCAGATTAAAGTACGTTAAGCTACATATAAAAAATAAAAACTGGTGTCTCGAAATTTATGTTTTTTATTCATATTGTTTTCTCTAACTCTTCTGCAAACAAATTATTGTTACAAAATATCATTCTTCTATATACTTCACGCTAATAAATATCAGCATATGGTCTTAAAACTTGCTTCTTGTAAGCAGAAGGGTAGGCTAAAGCGATTGTAATTTTTTTTTAAAAGCTGATCGGTATGTGATTCAAATTCGGATTTATTTGCATAAACAGTAAAACAAAAGAATTAGGTTTGACGACTTTTTGTTTGAGAAACGGTAAAGTATTTTAAAACTGAACCCAAACAACCAGGAATATCTCTGAAACGGTTATCTTCACACAAAAAATATGCTTGAGTTAAATTGAGAGTTTTAGCCATATCTACATTTTTGTGTATGTGTTGCAAGATTATGTCTATTTTTACGTTTACCAGTTATGTAGAATTCAGTCATAATGAACAGAATTTAAGAATTTCCAGGCAAATCAAGATACATTTAGTATAATAATACACATCCTAAGCATGTCGTATTTTAATCAAAATTGTTAGAGCCATTTTTGATAAAATCAATATTTTCTAAAAATTTACAATGAAAGGAATAGTTTGCGATGGGGGATATTCGTGTCGCAACGCTGGAAGATCCTGAACTTAAATATGAAGTTTGGTATTGAATCGTCTTTTAGTTTTTAGGTCTTGATGTTCAAAGACACCCACACTCGAGGGCGCGCGTGCGAAGTTTTGTCTAAAATGTTGTTTTGGATTTAAGGAACCTCATAACATGTATTTTCAGTTAAAGCTCTATGAAATACAATATCTTCTCTACCTACTATGTACATTGTACATGGATGAGAAGCTAAAAGCGCTCTCTAACCATTATCAATTCTTTTGCTGTAGTTATTTCAAACTATTCTTCTAAAAGGTCATCTTTCTATCTACTTCATGTTAATGGACATAAACGTTTGCAGAAATGCTTTAATATTACATTTCATTTTCTAATAAAGGATTACGACAGGTTAAGTGAAAGTTAAATCTTTGTTGTTAACTTTTAAATCAACTCTTAAGGAGAGCGAGAAACAGCTGAATAGTGATCACTTCAAAAAATGACAAAACATTGAACATTTCAAACCCTTAACAGTTACAATATCGAAAATGGTCACAAAATGCACTTGAAATAAACTCTTTATTTTAAGAGATCATGTACATTTTTACTTTCTCCATACGTACTATGTAGGTACATAGTGTATAGAGAAGGTAGTGCACTCCACCCAAAAATTCGATACCGAGATTTCACCGAAAATATATGTTTTAGGGTCCCCTGTATCCAAAAAAGGTATTTTCAGAAAAAGATCCGTGTGTGTCCATGTGTCTGTGAACACGATAACTTAAAAACGAAAAGTCGGTAAAATACCAAACTTGTTATTTTAGTTTAGTATCTTTCAGGGATGCGACACAAAGATTTTGAGAAAAATGCCCCCACGCCAAACTACCCTTTACAAAGAACTTTTTTCGAAAATTTTGATTTTCTAAAAAATGGCTCTAACGATTTTGATTAAAATATCGTATATTAAAGATATTTACCTGGCAAATAAAATGTATAATTTGAATTTTCCGAGAATATCCTCTGAAGACTACTTTATTCTGGGTCAATTTTACTGCTAAACCGTAAGACATGGACAAAAACTTACCACATAACAAATGTAGGGCACTTTAAAACACACAATTTATGTTATATACATTTCTTTCGTGGAGTTCAATGTTTTTGAGATATTCTTTGTTTTTGGTTTCAGCTATAAAAAACTTATACTTTTCTCATACAGGACTTTGTGAACTCGTGTCCATACAAACAAAGGAACTTCAGTCACATAGCAACCAGCTTTTGACTGTCACTTTAACCTATGGTACCCCCTTATTTCGCTTCTACTTACAAGGAAGCAAGTAATAAGACTATTTCTGTTATTTTTTTGTCGATTAGATTAAGTAAATATAATAATTTGTTGCAGTGATATAGAGAAAGTCATGTGAATGGAACACATCAGATTTTTTGTGTAGTAAGTATTTTCAATCTCTTGTGGTTTTAAAGTCATACAAGTGAAGACTTCATGGAAGAAAATCCAAGTTACACTATATATTATTCATATAAATATGTTAAATATGTTGTATTTTAATATTAATCTTCTACTCTATTTAAAATAAAATAAAAATAACGAAAAATCTATATGTAAGGTTGTTCAGAGTTAAGGGATTTTATTTAAAATCTTCGTGTCTCATTCTTGGAAAATAATGAGTTTAAACACCAAGTACATATCGTGTTAGAGTAATGAAATTCATACACACATGCGCGCAAGCACACCGACCTTATTTACTTTCTCTACGATACAATATATAATGTACAGAGAAGGTATTGTGTTGCACCCAAAATTTTGATACCGAGATTTCACCGGTTGATAATACATATTTTGAGACCCCCTGAATGTCCTTGTGTGTGTCTGTTTGTGTGTGTGTGGGGGGGGCAGCATAGCTCGGAAACGAAAAGACCGTTAAATACCAAACTTGGTATCTTCCAAGGATGCAACGTGACGATTTTAAAGAAAATCCCCCCTTACAAGCTACCCTTTATGTGGAAAAAAGTTCGAAAATTTTGATTTTCTCAAAAATGGCTTTAACGATATTCATTAAAATCTCTTATATTTAATATATTTATGTGACAAATAAAATATATTTTTTCTGAGAATAGCCTCTGAAGACTTGTTTATTCCGGATGAATTTTGGGAATTTTGCATAACTGGTAAACCCCAAAAGACGGACAAAAGCTTACCACACAAAAATGTAGAACACGTTAAAACATATAATTTATGTCATATACATTTTTTTCGTGGAGTCGATCATTTTTGTTATTAGTTTCAGCTTTAAAATACTTATACTTTTCTCATACGGGTATTTGTCAACTGCTGTCCATACAAAAAGATACTTCAATCACATAGCTACCAGCTTTTTAAAAGATTTGACTATCGCTTTAGTCTGTGGTACTTCCTTATTTCCTTCTACTTATATGGAAGTAGATAATAAGACCCTCTCTGCCATTTTTTTTTCTCGAATAGCATTAAGTAAATAGAAGAAATAAGCTTTTTAACAATAATTTATCGCAGAGACGTGGAGAAAGTCATAAGAATCTTTCTAAATATTTTCTCTTGAAATTAGGGTAATTCGAAACATTACTTACAGATATTTCGGAAATAACTGATGTTACATAAAGGTTATGTTAATAAACCGGTGTTTTGAAGAGATGTACATTTTTGTGCTTTCGTCTATTGCTTAACGCTATGCAAAATTATATTAATTTCCTACCGAACGAAAACAGCCTCAGAAAATTCAAGACATGCATGTCTATAATATTTGGTATTTTGACCATAATCGCAAGAGCCATTTTTCAGAAAATCAAAAATTTCGTAAAATGCTTCATGTAAACATATGCTTGGGCAGGGAATGTTTTCTTCAAAATCTTGCTGCTGCCGCTTTGGGAGATACCTAATTGAGCTTAAATACCAAATATGCTTTTATTTTATTTTGAATTTCTCAGCCCCGTATGTACAATGTACATAGTGGACAGAGAAGGTATCGTATTCCGCCCAAAAACTCGATACCGTGATGTCACCGGAAATACATGTTTTAGGAACCCCTGAATCCAAATTAAGCATTTCCAGAAAAGGGTCCATGTGTGTGTGTGTGTGTGTGTGTGTGTGTGTGTGTGTGTGTGTGTGTGTGTGTCTGTGGACAGCATAGCTCAAAAACGAAAAGACGGCTAAATAACAAACCTGGTATTTAGGCTTAGTATCTTCCAGGGAAGCGACACGAAGACTTTCAAGAAAATCCCCCAACCAAAAACTACCCCTTACATGGATACACTTTCGAAAATTTTGAATTTCTCAAAAATAGATTTAATGACTTTGATTAATTTTCCATATATTAAAGATATTTACATCCCAAATAAAATGTATATCATGAATGTTTGGGAATAGCCTCTAAAGACCTCTTTATCCTAGATCAATTTTTCCACATTTTCCATAAATGGTAAACCGTAAGAAATAGACAAAAACTTACTACACACAAAATATAGATCTCGTTAAAACAAACAATTTATATATTTTTCATTTTTGTTGTGGAGGTAACCGTTTCTGAGATATTCCTTGTTGTTGCTTCATTCGTAAAGTACTTTTCTCAGACAGGAAGTGTCGTTTTTCTTTTATTCTACTCCTGCCCACGCAAAGAGGCGATTTGCATAACGACACCTTTTAAGACATTTTACTAGCAATTTAGTCTAGTGCATTCCTTTAGTTCTTTTCTAATTATAAGAAACTAAATAATAAGAACATTCTGTTAATGTTTATCTAGATTAGCTTTATGTAGAAAGAAAAATAATCTTTGGTAAGAAGTTTGTGTGTAGAGCAGCTAGAGAAACTCATGTGAGTGTAACACAGATTTTTGTTAGTTATATTGGTCGCAGACACACATGCACGCTCACGCACATACTGACATACCTTTTTCTAAGCATGCATTTCTTGGATTCGGATGGTCTGTAAAGACCCCGGTGAATTCTTGATTGAACTTTTGGGCAGAATTCAATACTTCCTCTCCCTATTATGTAGGTAGTAGAGAAAATAATAAAAGACGTTGAATTAACCTAAAAAAAATCTGATATGTTCCATTCGCATGACTTTCTCTTCATCTCTGCTACAAAGTGATGTTAAAAAGCTTATGATTCTATTTACTTCATGCTAATCAGAAAAAATAGCAGAAATGATCTTTATTACTTGCATCCCTGTAAGTATAAGCCTAATAAGAGAGTATCATAGCTTAAATTGATAGTCAAAAGCTGGTTGCTATATGATTTAAGTTCCTTTGTTTGTATGGACAGGAGTTGACTAATTCCTGTATGGAAAAAGTATAAGTTTTTTTAAAGCTGAAACCAACAACAAGGAATATCTAAAAAACGATAAACTCCAAGGAAAAAAATGTATACAACATAAATTGTGTTTTAACGTGCTCTACATTTTTTGTGTGGTAAGATTTTGTCCATCTCTTATGGTATAGCAGTTGTGAAAAATTCCGTAAAATTCATCCAGAATAAAGTAGTCTTCAAAGGCTATTCCTAGAAAATTCAAGGTATATATTTGTCAGGTAAACATTTTGAATATGCGATATTTAATCGTTGGAGCCATTCTTGAGAAAATCAAAATTTTTGAAAAAATGTCCATGTAAAGGTTAGTTTGGGGTGGGGGAAATTTTCTAAAATCTTCGTATCCCTGGAAGATACCAAACCTGAATATCAAGTTTGTTTTTAATGCTTTTTTGTTTTTTTTTCGTTTTCGAGCTCTGCTGCCCACAGACACACTCTTACACTTACTTACACACAGACAGTCAGACACACATGGACAGTATTCTAAAAAATTTGTTTATTCATGGGGTTTCAAAACATGTATTTCCGGTGAAATCTCGGTATCGAATTTTTTATGCATTACAATGCCTTCTCTATTCACTATGCTCATAGTACGTGTAGAGAAAGTAATAAATATATATAGCTACTATTACACTTTCAAATGAAAAGCCAAGTTACATTTATTTAAATCAAAGTATATATTTCTGAAAAGTGGTCCAAATTTCATCTTACCCGGTCAGATGGGACTGCTGTTAGCAGAGCTCAGATCCTCCTTGGCTGCAGCCCATTTGTGGCACTTCCGGCGTTGGATGCATCCTTGGACGAGTAAAAATAACTACACTATAAGCATTCAACGTCAGATGCAACAGACAGTGATTGTCATCTCTTATTCTTGCGTTTAATTCTCAGACTCATGCTGGATTTCACTAACCGTCGTCAAGGCATTTTTTTTTAATGATTTATTGATCGATCAGCGCATGTGCGCTCTACAGATCATTGATTTTAGACATTATTTACAAGCATGATACTGAATAACATTGAAATGAGGTAAGCCCCATTGGGCCCCTCATAAGTAGGAATATTTTTTTGTTTTTATTTTACAGAAAGTCTTGCTGTGAGAGCTGGTCCAGTGGTAGGCGACTCTTGATGCGAGTTGGATAGCTAGATTTTCTGCCAAGAGAATAGTGAATGGCTCCTGAGACGTCTTTTAGCTTGCTGTAAAACTGTTCGGCTTGTGAAGAAATTGACTGTTGAATGATGCTGATTCCAGTTTCTCTATGTAGTTGACTATTTCTGACAAACCATGGTGCATTCGTTGAGATTCGCAATATTTTGTTTTGAAATGTCTGGATACGTTTGATTTCAGAAGGACTAGTTCCTCCCCAAACTGGACAAGCGTATAGTAGCAGTGGTCTTAATAGAGTCGTGTAAAGTAGTGTGCAGTTTTTTAGTTTGAGTGAAGATCTTTTGTTGAGGAGGGGGTAGAGTTTTGCCAGTCTTGCTCGGGCTAGTTTAAGTTTGTTGCTTATATGTGGTTTCCATGTGAGTCGTCGATCCAGGAGTACACCGAGATATTTCACTGTTTCTGTATTAGTTTTCCAGGGTCAAGGCATTTGAAGTTCATCAAACTGTTGACGGTTCGTCCAAAGCGGAAGTTCCGTTACATCATTGTGCGTCGGTTTCTTCGACCGTCAAAACTTCCGTCAAGTTTTTGGACGCCATTTTCCTTCCTTTATTGATAGTACGTTAATTCTGATTTAAAAGTTATAAATGCACTCCAGCTCTCTGGCTCCAGATGTCACATTTACTTGCTCTGAACATAATCTCGAGGGCCTTTTTTTCTGGATGAATTTTGCCGAATTTTACATTATTTACTTTCTCTAGGCCCGTATGTACAATGTACATAGGGGTAGAGAAGTATTGCATTCCACCCAAAAATTTTAAGTCGAGATTTCACCGGAAATACATGTTTTAGGACCCCCTGAATCCAAAAAAAGCATTTCCAGAAAAAGGTCGTGTGTGTGTCCTTGTGTCTGTGAACACGAATAACTCAAAAACGAAAAGTAGCTAAAACACCAAATTTGGTATTTAAGTTCAGTATCTTCCAGGGATGCGACACAAAGATTTTGAGAAAAATCCCCCCACTCCAAACTCCCTTTACATGGAACTTTTCTCGAAAATTTTGATTTTCTTAAAAATGGCTCTAACGATTTTGATTAAAATATCGTACATTAAAGATATTTACCTGACAAATAAAATGTATATCTTGAATTTTCTGGCAATAGCTTCTAAAGACGTGTTTATTCTGGATGAATTTTGTTTAACTTGGCTTAACTAATAAACCGTAAGAGATAGACAAAAACTTACTATACAAAAACTGTAGGCCTTGTTAAAATACACAATTTACGCCATATACATTTTTTTCGTGGAGCTTACCGTTTTCGAGGTATTCATTGTTATTAGTTTCAGATGTGAAGTACTTATACTTTTCCCAGACGGGAGTGTCCGTTTTTCTTTTGTACTGCTCCTGGCCAGGAATAGAAGCGATTTGTAATAACAATCGCATAACGACAGCTTTTAAAACATTTGACTATCGATTTAGCCTAGTGTCTTCCCTTATTTTCTTCCTACTTATAAGGAACTAAGTAATAAGAACATTGTGCTGAATACCTTGATTAACAAGGTGCAGAAAAAAGAATAATCTTATGTTAGAAGTTTGTAGAATGGCTAGAGAAAGACATGTGAGTGTAACACGTAAGATTTTTTTCAACCTCCGATAGGCTATAAATAAAAGATAAGTTCATAGAAAACAATTATTTTATTACTATAAGTTTTGTACACTTGTGGTTACTTATCGACATATTCACCGAAAAGATTGAGACATTTATCATACCTGTGCACAAGCTTTGCAATACCCGCTTCAAAAAAACGTTGCCGCTAATGATTTCAAATGAGCATTGACGTTGTTTTGAAGATCTTCGTACTTTACCACTTTTGCGGAGAGCCATTCCAAACAAACGAAGAGGAATGCTGACTTCAGGAATTGTGTTGATCCATGACAACGCTCGTCGACACACTGCTGCCACAAACCATCGATTCCTTGAACAATTTCAATGGGACATTTTCGATCATCCACCGTTCAGTCCTGACCTGGCACCCAGCGACTTTCACTTTTCCCTGAACTGAAGTCCTGGCTAGGAGGGCAGCACTTTTAAACCAACGAAGATCTTCAAAACAACGTCAATGTTCATTTGAAATCATTGGTAGTAACATTTTTTGAAGCGGGTATTGCAAAGCTTGTGCAAGGTATGATATATCACTTTTCAGTGATTATGTTGAAAAGTAACCATAACTGTACAAAAATTTTAGTAATATAAAATCGTTTTCTATGAACTTATCTTTTATTTATAGACTGTCGGAGATTGAAAAAAAAAGGCCCTCTTATTTTATTTTACTTCGCTTTAATTTCTAGATAATATGTGACGTTCCAAAGGATATCTCATTGACAGTAAGCGAAGGCCTTTCAGGTCTTCCTTGCCCCATACCATTTCGTTTCGTGCCAAACAGACGGCAAGAAAGTGCCACAATCTGCCTGCTTTCACCATTTGTAGTCAGAATGGCGCGTACAGACCCCCTATTTTTCACAAAAGTAAGTACCCATTGAACACAGTGGGTGACCTAATTCTCAGGAGAAAATGTAAATGGTGTGTTATTTATGAACGTTCTTTAACTACTGTGGTTCTCAGCTCCCATTCTAAATTGAGCGTGAAATACCACTTAATTTTGCTCAGAGGCCTCCCTTATCAGGCTTGAGGTTCTTTTACATGCCGTAAATCTACGACACGGGACCAACAGCTTTACTTCCCTTCCGAAGGAAGCCATGCTAAGGATTTTTACACCCGAAAAAAACCCATCGTCCTCCGCCGGGTTTGAACCCACGACCTCGGGCATATGAAGTTAGCATGGTAACCATTACACCACGGAGGGCAACTAAATTAATTCTCAGGAGTTTTTACATAGCTGGCATGAGAATAAAATTTGTCATATGCTTCCATTCCCTTTGTGTGCAAGTGGGCATGGCAGCCATCCGTTCACCTCGCAGTTTTGGAAACCAGTATTTCAGCAATCATTGTAAACTAACGGGAAATTATTGCAAATTCAACTTCAATACACTTACAGAAGATGTGTTGTTATTGTGTCTCGATTAAGTAGTGGAACTGAAGTAAAACTCTCCTAATGTTCGGTGTTTTGTTTATAAAGATAAGTTTAATCAGCAGCAATTGTACCTGCGACTAGAATAGCTGAAGTGGTTAAAGCGTACTTCTTCAGAATACAAAAAAGTCTAGATGTGAATCGAATTCCGTGTAATGCGTGCCTATGTTTATTTTTTTTGTTTTTTTGTTTAGAAAATCCTTATTTTCGTGACCTGTGCGAAATATAAATTTGACAGATTGATGAAACCTCTTTCTGATAAAACACATCACATAGAGCAGCTAATTACATGGCTAGTTTTATTTTGTATAGCGTTGTAATATACTCTCTGCCAGCGATTTCACCCGAAAACTCACATTTACGAAAAATGAGAACAGGCCAAATTTGCAATACAGGATCAGCACGATAACAGCAGACACACATTGTATATGTGTGGCCACGCTAACTAAAATGAACAAAATGGGATCCAGTATAACTTTTATAACAGTAATTTATTTAATTAATAAACTATAACAACTTTAACAATGTGCGTAATATAGTTACATTCCTATTTAACTCGAAGTGTGATTACAGAATTCCCCAAAATTTAATTTATTAACAAAGAAGAAAATCAATGAAATGATCGTCGTCTGTGGCATATTACTTCATTTAACTGGCAACGAAATAAATAAATGAGAAATCACGGCAGTTAACCCAAATGAATTTAAATATTCGTTTCACTAAGCAACCATGTCCGCGTAACACAAAGAAGATCAGTTTAGCCCTTACGATGAAGAATTAACGGCGAATCACGCCATATGAAAACTCTTACCGCTCCACTCAGAGAAAGACCCTACCTGAAACTGATTCACAGACAGCATTCCCTCTTTAGCCCCGAAAAAAAAACACAAAACAAATGCAAAACCCATGCGGCAAAAGGCCGAACTAAATAACAAGTGCCTCTACAAATAGTGTAGAGCGTAACAACAGTGTTGCCACATTATTTTGTACCAGAATGGTACAGCCGTCTTACGAACGCTGTAATATGATTTAAACTGCTTTATACAATATAAATTGCCAATGCTGAAAATAAATCAGGAAATTACTCCTAATACAACTGGCAAACTTTTTTCCAAAATCAATTTTTCAAAATTTTACAGTCAAAGGCATAATTTTTGAACACTTTTATTATGTTTAAATATTTGTTTAGGACAAACATTGCTAATGTTTATATTAGCTTACATTGGATCTAAGGAAGCAGTTGTATCTCCTTCATGTTGAAATGTCTCGCTAGACAGGAAGGAAATAACAATCCTGTAGTGCGAGAATACGACAAATAATAAATAAAAAAAAAAAATAGAAATGTTGAGCGATCTCGGCATGACCGCATTCCTTTATAGTTAATTATGCAATAATGCGACAAAATACAATGGTCTGTGAGAATAGGACTCAAAGGCATAGAGAGCAAAAGAATAATATATTATAATATACTATAAGAAGACATTTAACAGTATAAAAATTGTATTAATGGTCACAAAATGTCTTCTAAAAGGTAGCAAATGGCAGCGAATAAATTAATTAATAGTATATTAAACAGAGCACAATACAGTTGTGTTTTCTTCATCATAAACCAATCTTTACACCAAGCAGCGTTGCCAGCTCTTTACAATATTGCCATGTCCTCATTAACTGACTGTCTAGAAGTATGCTTTTTATCTTGATTCTTCATTCCTGATGACAATAGATAATCTCGAGTAATTAAAAACGTTTGTTCTTTGTTTTTACTCTTATCAAAGAAGCGATTTTCAATAACAATTGCTTTTCTAAACATTTGACTATTGCTTTAGTCTTGTTCCCTGCTACTTATAAGGAACTAAATAATAAGACCATTCTGCTAATTCTTATTTCGACTAGTATGAAGTAGAAAGAAAAAATAATCTTTAGTAAGAAGTTTGTAGCACATGTAGAGAAAGTCATGTGAAAGGAACACACTAGATTTTTTATAATGCTTGTTACTTCAAGTTCTTTACGGATATCTGAATATCGTTTATAGTCTAATATGCTTACTTTCTCTACATGTACTGTATAGTGTGGTAGCATAGTAAGCACAGTATTGTATTCCATCTAAATATTCAATGTCGAAATTTCACTGAAGATAAATGTTTTGAGGTCCCCTGAATCAAAAAAAAATTATAAGATGTTCCGTGTGTGTGTGTGTGTGTGTGCGCGCGCGCAAGTGCATCTGTAGGCAGCAAACATCAAAATCGAAAATACCGTTAAATACCAAATTTGGTATTTAAGTTTAGTATTTTCCAGATATGCGATCCAAGATTTTCAAGTAAAATCTCCCATACCCTTGCATGGTAATATTTTTATTTATTATGTTGTTGTTGTTGAAAAGTAGCTCTAATGATTTTGATTAAAATACCGTATATTAAAGCTATTAAATGACAAATCAAATGTATATCTTGAATTTTCTGTGAATAGTCTCTGGATAAATTTTGCATAACTGGTAAATCGTAAGATATAGGCAAAAACACTCTACACAAAAAATGAGCTTTCGTTAAAACACAATTTATATCATATACATTTTTGTACAGTTAACCATATCCGAGATATTCGTGGTTATTGGTTTCAATTTTAACCTACTAAAATTTTTCTCAAACGTGAGGTCATCTTTCCTTTGATCTCTTTTTTTTTTTTTTTTTACTGGTGGCCTTGCAAAAAGTACCAAATTTCAATTGTTTCACATCGCGGCATTTTTTAAAACGTTTGACTGTCGCTTTAACCTAGTATATTATCTAATTGTCCTATTTAGTAGTAACTAAGACAACCATTTCTGCCAATGTTTATTGCAATCACTGCGATGTAGATGAAGGAATAATAATTTGCAACAATAGTTTATAGAGAAAACCATGGTGAATGAAACATCAGATTTTTTAAAATGTATTTTCTTTAAGGTAGCTTTCAACATTTAGGTCATAACGCGATTAGCCTTACTTTAAAGACCAAGTTTCTGAACCATAGAGTAGTGATGCTGAAACGAGCACTTGATAACATTTTCAAAGGTATTTCTTCTAACTCTTCCAATAAGAGTTCTTTAAATTGCCCAATAACTGCTGAATTTGGGTAATTTAACGTGCATATCATTTACATATCCATATGATATTGTACAGTCGAAATAATTAGATATGTCTACCTGTTCTAAAGGGTTGTTATTGATAATAAATGTAATGATCATTAATTGTGTGATAGCATAACTAACAATGTGCATAGTGGATAGAGAAGGTATTGTACTCCACCCAAAACTTTGATACCGAGATTTCACCGGAAATACATGTTTTATGACCACCTGAATTCAAAAACAAAAACATTTTCAGAAAAAAGATTCGTATGTCTGTCTGTCTGTCTGTGACTGCCTGTGTGTCTGTGGACAGCAAAGCTCAAAATCGAAAAGACGGTTAAATACCAAATTTGGTATTTAAGTTTGGTATCTTCCAAGGAAGCGACTCGAAAATTTTCAAGAAAATCCCCCCACACCTAACCACGCTTTACGAGGAAAATTTTTGAAAATGTATTTTTCTTAAAATGGCTGTAACGATTTTGATTAAAATATCACATTGTTAAGCCATTTCCATCACAAATAATATGTATATCTTAAATTTTCTGAGAATAGCTTCTGAAGACCTGTTTATTCTGGATGAATTTTGTTGAATTTTGCATAACTAGTAAGCCGTAAGAGATAGACAAAATCTTACCACACAAAAAAATGTATATCTCGTTAAAATACACAATTTATGTCATATACATTGTTTTCGAGATATTCCTTGGTAGGTATTAGTTTCAATTGTAAAGTACTTATACTTTTATCAGACAGGAAGGGTCCGTTTTTCTTCTGTTCTACTCCTGGCCAAGCGAAGAAGCGATTTGCAATGACAATCGCATAACGTCAGCTTTTAAAACATTAGACTGTGACTTTAGCATAGCACATTCTTTAGTTCCCTTCTACTTATAAGGAACCAAGTAATAAGAACATTCTACTAATGTTTATGTCGATTAACATTGTGTGGAAAGAAGAATAGTCTTTTGTAAGAAGTTTGTTTGTAGAGCAGCTAGAGAAAGTCATGTGAGTGTAACACGTCAGATTTTTTGCTTTAGGCATTATAAGTTGTCTAGGGAAATTAAATTAGTGGAATACAAACAGAAACAGAAATAAACGTCACTTATTCTGTTAAACAGTTGTATTGGTAACACTTTCGCCACGAGGTCATTCCATATTGTTTGTTAATGGTGAGTAATAAGAGTTTTGAAATCCACGGTAGGCAGATAGTATATATGAATAAAATATCAGAAGTAATCGTTCTCTTATGGCCACAGTGATACAAGGAATGTATGAAATTATTGCAAATTATCCCCCCACATACCTACATGAATACATGTATCCATTTGTCACCCGGCGGATAACGCAACAGGAACAGAAGGTTATATACTCTTTTCGTCTTTTCGTTTTTCAGCTATGCTGTCCACAGACACACACACACGGACGTTTTTCCAAAAATTCTTTTTTTGGATTCAGGGGAACCCAAAACATGTATTTCCGGTGAAATCTCGGTATCGAATTTTTGGGTGCAATACAATACCTTCTCTATACACTATGTACATAGTACATGTAGAGAAAATAAAAAAGCATTTCTAATGTGTGTGTGTGTGTGTGTGTCTGTGAACAGCATAGCTCAAAAACTAAAAGACCGTTAAATACCAAACTTGGTATTTAAGTTTGGTATCTTCCAAGGATACGACACGAAGATTTTCAACAAAATCCCCCCACACCCAACTACCCTTTATATGGCACTTTTTTCAAACATTTATATTTTCTCAAAAATGGCAGTAACGACTTTTAAAATATCGTATATTAAAAATAAATATCTGACAAATAATATGTGTATCTTGAATTTTCTTGGAATAGCCTCTGAAGGCCACTTTATTCTGGATGAATTTTACGGAATTAACTGCTAAACCATAAGAAATAGACAATAACTTACCATACAAAAAATATTGGACACATTAAAACACATAATTTATGTTATATACATTTATTTTCGTGGAATTGATCGTTTTTGAGATTTTCCTTGTTTTTGGTTTCAGCTTTAAAAAACTTATACTTTTCTCATACAGGAATTTGTCAACTCCTGACCATACAAACAAAGGAAGTTCAGTCACAGAGCAACCAGCTTTTGACTATCACTTTAATCTATGGTACTCCCTTATTTATCTTCTGCTTATAAGGAAGCAAGTAATAAGATTATTTCTACTAATCTTTTTCTCGATTAGCATGAAATTAATAGAAGCATAGCTTTCTAACATTAATTTGCTGCAGAGATTAGAGAAAGCCATGTAATTGGAACACATCAGTTTTTTTTTTTTTTTGTCTCCATCCATCAGGAAAAATGGTACGAACACATGACAAGATGTGTCTCATAGAAATATCAATTGTATGAAGCACCACTACAAAATGATGTGAAATGTTTTATGGCAGGGCAGTTTGTTATAAACAGAGGAGGGGGGAGAGAATGTCGGCGGAAGTTACAGCGTGTTTTGCTTCACTTTGGAAGACGGCTGTCCAAATGCCTGCAGACAGAAAATCAATTTTTATACGTTATTTATAGAAGACTATTTATTCACTCACAGGGATTGTTTTGCTTCGTTACAGTTGGTAAGGAAAACTAAAAATGGTTCTGGACACGAAAGATTTCTATCAGTGCTAAAAATAGCATGAACTTTTCTTTATCTTGCTGGCTTGAAACACAGAGGAGGCCGTGCGTGAAATGACAAATCGCAGTTTACAGAATTTTTATCGATGTTTAGGAGACACGATACAATATTTTTAGAACCCAAAGTGAATCATAAACCTAGAGCCTGAATTGATAAAACATTTACATACCCATAATTCCTATTTTATCGTTATATACAACCGTAGAGTTACAAAATGTAATCATTGATATATGCAATCAATGCCCAATCAAATATTAAACTTAGGTTATAATTGTAGGTTCCTATTTGTTCATTGAATTCTTCCAAATTAGATGACTGTCAACTATTTCCGTTAGGTGGTCTTCGTAATTTATGCCATATGCACTCTGAGATAATTTATTGAAGAGTTTTATAGGCAAAACATTAAATGGTTCATTTGATTTGGATAATCCTACTGAATAGAATAGAATAGAGCAGCACATTTATTGTTATAATCGTATAATGTTTGCATTGTGAGCCTAAGCTCGTAAACTGGTGACTCGTCAAAAATACATTAGAGTAACTTAAATTCTAATATGCGCAACTAGGTATAAAGACATTATTTTAAAAATCTGATGTGTTACACTCATTATCATTGCAAATCGCTTCCTTGCTCGGCCAGGAGTAGAACAAAAGAAAACGGAATCTACATGTCTGAGAAAAGTATAAGTACCTTACAATTGAAATTAATAACAAGGAATATCTTAAAAACGGCAATCTCCTCAAAAAATCTGATGTGTTCCATTCACATGACTTTCTCTACATCTCTGCAACAAAGTATTGTTAAAAAGCCTAGGCTTCTATTTACGTATGTTAATTGAGAAAACATTAGTACAAATAGTCTCTACGATTAGAAGCGAAAAAAGTTAGTACCACAGGTTAAAGTGATAGTCAAAAGCTGGTTGCTGTGTGACTGAAGTTCCTTTGTTTGTATGGATAGGAGTTGGCAAATTCCTATATGAGAAAAGCATATAAGTTTTTCAAAACTGAAGTTAAAAACAAGGAATATCTCAAAAACGATCAACTCCACGAAAAATTTATATAACATAAATGGTGTGTTTTAATGTGCTCTACATTTTCTGTGTGGTAAGTTTTTGTCCATCTCTTAGGGTTTAGCAGTTATGCAAAATTCCGTAAAATTCATCCAGAATACTGTAGTCTTCAGAGGCTATTCCCAGAAAATTCAAGATCTACATTTTATTTGTCAAGAAAATATCTTAAATATACGAGATTTTAATCAAAATCGTTAGAGCCATTTCTAAGAAAATCAAAATTTTCGAAAAGTTTTCCATGTAAAGGGTAGTTTGGGGTGGGGGGATTTTCTTGAAAATATTCGTGTCGCATTCTTGGAAAATACCAAACTTAAATACCAAGTTTGGTATTTAACGGTCTTTTCATTTTTGAGCTATGCTGCCTACAGACACACACAGACAGACACACACACACACACATGGACATTTTTCTAAAAATGATTTTTTTGTATTCAAGGTGTCACAAAACATATATTTCCTGTGAACTCTCGATATTGAATTTTTGGGTGCAATACAATACCTTCAGCGAAATCACATATTCGTAGAACTCCTTTCTGACATTGTTCATGGGGTAATAACATAATCAAATAAATAAATAGAGTAGCACTGCCACTTGTGGTTGGTTATTCTTGCGCAAACGTAAAGGCGCAATAATCCCTTATCTGAAAAATTATCAAAATGTCAAATTGTATTATATTATACCGTAATTAAGAAATCAATTCAGACTAAATAATTCCTTTGTACGTTAATTTTGATCTTTGCTTTGTTTCGTCTTACGTGTATTTTCTTAGTACTTTTATGGTTGGTTATAGAGAATACATAAGATAATACTGATACTTATTGTTTAAACTACTATTATATTCCCAATAGATTTTTTTTCTATAAGTAACGATCAGACAGCCTGGATGTGACAACGTGTAAGTCACTCGGCTACAATTTACGAGGAATCATCGTTACTAGGCTTTGGAGGCGCTTGTGATTTGGTTGCACACTGTTTAGAAAACAGTTACGTGCACACAGAGTTTCCCTGGGACCTCCCCCTCCTTAAGCACCGCCAGCCATTCATTCTAATCAAGCGAGTAGTACATGTACAGCTTGTTCTGAAGATATAAAGTCCAATAAAAGACGTTTCGCTTTTAATCGTCCACACAAATCACATATGAAACTGATTATTTCATTTCACATAATACAGATGTATTGATTTGTTCATGTTGCTTATACTTTTAATACAAACTTATGCTTACTAAAGAACTGCATTGTGCCACATATACCTATAACACAAACCCAATAGCGCACGGGACTTCTGCCTTTCCCCTCTCCGCTCGCTTGTAGACAACTCACCAGTATACTAGAAGTTAACTTAACATAAATGCAAGTCCGAAGCCTAACCATTACAAACTGCTGGTTCTTTATACGGTCCTTTTATATATAATTCTTTCGTTAATTATTTAAGTGTGTTTTCGAATATGTTTAAAATGCCTCTAAAGAAACGCAATGCTAGGGCAAGTGCAATCTAAGGCTAAATGTGTTAGGGGTTAACCGTCAAACCACAAGCAACGCTGCATGTTTCATCTAGTATGCTATAAATATACCAAGTTTATAGAACATTGCATGTATAATGGTTGAACAATGCATGGTTCATATAACACAACTGACTTCCAAACAGCAAACGAATCCATGTTGACATGCCAGTAACTCACCTTCCAAGAAAAGCGAGCTTTATCGCGGCCATTTTATCAGAACAGGTTTGCTTTATGAAATTACCTTCTCTATTGGTATGTTTAGGTCAGTATTAAAGAAGATTGGAAATTAATTGGCGATAACATCTACCATGGTAATAGCCTTCATCACGAAATTGTTTTAAAGCAAAGCGCCTAAGAAATATAGCAGCATTTCCAAGGAAAGCAGCAGAACTGATCGATTGAAAAGGTTAAGTCAAACGAGGGCATAGGTTACGCCAATGGAACAAGCAAACCCTGCTCATGTACCACTAAAATTAGCTTGAAAAAATCTGATGTGTTCCATTCACATAACTTTCCCTATATCTCTGTAACAAATTATTGTTAATAAGCTTATTCTTTTATTTATTTCGTGCTAATCGAGAAAAATTAGCAGATATAGTCTTATTTCTAGCTTCCTTGTAAGTAGAAGCGAAATTAGGGCGTACCATACGTTAAAGTGAAACTCAAAAGCTAGTTGCTATGTGGCTGAAGTTCCTTTGTTTGTATGGACAGGTGTTGAGAAATTCTTGTATGAGAAAAGTATGTTTTTCAAAGCTGAAACCAAAAACAATGAATATCTCAAAAACGATCAACTACAAGAAAAAAATGTATATGACATAAATTATGTGTTTTAACGTGCTCTATAATTTTTGTGTTTTAAGTTTCCGTCCATTTTTTACGGTTTAGCAGTTATGAAAAATTCCGTAAAATTCATCCAGAATAAAGTAGTCTTCAGAGGCTATTCCCAGAAAATTGAAGATATACATTTTATTTGTCAGGTAAGTATCTTTAATATATGATATTTTAATCAAAATCGTTAGAGCCATTTTTAAGAAAATAAAAATTTTCGAAAAAAGTTCCAAATAAAGGTGGTTTGGGATGGGGCAATTTTTCTGAAAATCTTCGTGTCGCATCCTTGGACAATACCAAATTAAATACCAAGTTTGATATTTAACGGTATTTCCGTTTTTGAGCTATGCTGCTCACAGACACACACCAGACACACTCAGACAGACAGTCAGATACACACGGACATTTTTCTAAAAATGCTTTTTTTTTATTCAGGAGGTCTCAAAACATGTATTTCCGGTGAAATCTCGGAATTGAATTTTTTGGGTGGAGTGCAATACCTTCTCTATACACTATGTACATAGTGGGAATAGAGTAAAAAAATCTGGCGTGGTAAATTATTTTTACTTTATCTACACGTACTATGTACATAGCGTATAGAGAAGGTATTGTACCCCAAAATTCGATACCGAGATTTCACCGGAAATACATGTTTTGAGAGAACCTGAATCCAAAAAAAGGGTATTTTAGAAAAATGTCCGCGTGTGTGTGTGTGTCTGTCTGTCTGTCGGTCTGTGTATATGTGTATGTGTCTGTGTGTCTGTGGGCAGCATAGCTCAAAAACGAAAAGAACGTTAAATACCAAACTTGGTATTTAAGTTCAGTATCTTCCAAGGATGCGACACGAAGATTTTCAAGAAAATCCCCCCACCCCCAACTACCCTTCACATGGAAAAATTTTCGAAAAATTTTATTTTCTAAAAAATGGCTCTAACGATTTTGATAAAAATATATATCTTTAAGATATATACTTGATAAATAATATGTATATCTTGAATTTTCTGGGAATAGCCTCTGAAGACTGCTTTATTCTGGATGAATTTTACCGAATTTTGTGTAACTGGTAAACCGTAAGAGATAGACAAAAACTTACCACACAGAAAATGTATAGCACATTAAAACACGCAATTTATGTTATACACATTTTTTTCGTGGAGTTGATCGTTTTTTTTTTTTTAGACATTCTTTGCTTTTTGTTTCAGTCTTAGAAAACTTATACTTTTCTCATACAGGCATCTGTCAACTCGTGTCCATACAAACTAAGGAACTTCAGTCACATAGCAACCATCTTTTGCTATCACTTTAACCTATGGTACTCCCTTATTTCGCTTTTACTTACAGGGAAGCAAGTAATAAGACTATTTTTGCTATTTTTTTCTAACTTAGCATGAAGTAAATAGAAGCATAAACTTTTTAACAACATTTTGTTGCAGAGATATAGAGAAAATCATGTGAATGGATTACATCAGATTTTTAACAAGAATTTGTTGCAGAGATGTAGAGAAAGTCATGTGAATGGAACACATCAGATTGTTTTTCTATCTATTTCATGCTAAAATAAAACAGAAACGGTTTTATTATTTAGTTCCTTGTAAGTTGAAAAACATTAAAGGAATACATTAGGCCAAACCAATAGTCAAATGTTTTAAAATGTGGTTGCTATGGGATCGAAATGCGTTTCTTTGCGTGGCCAGGAGTTGACAAGTTTCCGTATGAGAATAGTTTAAGTATTTTAAAACTGAAATCAATAACAAGGAGTATCTTGGAAACGGCCAACTCCAAGAAAAAATGTATATGACATAAATTGTCTGTTTTATGAAGATCTACGTATTTTGTGTAATAGGCTTTTATCTGTCTCTTATGGGTTACCAGTTACGGGAAATTCAATAAAAATCGTCCAGAATATAAAGGTCTTCAGAGGATATTCCCAGAAAATTCAAGATAAACATTTTATTTGGCATGTAAATATCTTAAATATAAGAACTTTTATCAAAATCGTTAGGGCCAGTTTTGGGAAAATGAAAATTTTTGAAATGTTCTCCATGTAAAGGGTAGTTCATGGTGGTGGAGGGATTTTCTTGAAAAATCTTCGTGAGGTATCCTTGGAAGATACCAAACTTAAATACCAAGTTTGGTATTTAACGGTATTTTCGTTTTTGAGCTATACTATCCACAGACACACACACACACACACACACACATACATGGTCCTTTTTCTAAAAATATGATGCGTTCCATTCACTTGACGTTCTCTATATCTCTGCAACGAATTGTTCTAATTAGTTGATCAAATCGAGACAAAATTAGCAGAAATAGTCTTATTACTTGTTTCCATGTTAGTAGAAGCGGAATAATGGTTTACCGTAGGTTAAAGTGATAGTGAAAAGCTGGTTGCTGTGTGATTGTAGTTCCTTTGTTTGTATTGACAGAAGTTGAGAAATTCCTGTATGAGAAAAGTATGTTTTTCAAAGCTGAAACGAAAAAAAAAAAAAAAAAAAAAAAAAAGAATGTCTCAAGAACGATGAACTCCACGAAAAAAATGCATATAACTTAAATTGTGTGTTTTAACGCGGTGTACATTTTTTGTGTGGTAAGTGTGTCCATCTCTTACGGTTTAGCAGTTACGCAAAATTCCATAAAAATCATCCAGAATAAAGTAGTCTTCATAGGCTATTCCCAGAAAATTCAAGATATACATTTTATTTGTCAGGTAAATATTTTTAATATACGATATTTTAATCAAAATCGTTAGAGCCATTTTTAAGAAAATCGAAATTTTCGAAAAAAAGTTCCATGTAAAGAGTAGTTTGGGGTGGGGGATTTTTTTTTTATTCAGGGGGACCAAAAATATGTATTTCCGATGAAATCTCGGTATCGAATTTTTGGGTGCAATATAATCCCTTCTCTGAACACTATGTACATAGTACGTGTAGAGAAAGTAATAATGATTTAAGTATCGACATCCTGTCTAATAATAATTGTGTTACTGCTACCAAAGTGATTTGCAGCGGCACAACCACCGACTATCCCACCAGGAGCGAATCATATGGCGTGTTGTACATGCATAGAAGCGTTATCAGATGCAGAATATTCTATTCTAGTGATGGGCACTCTCCAATGTTTTCCACAATCGAATGCATTACGATAGTAGGAAATAACTATCGTATTATTCCATTTTCATTCGGATTTAAAAACCGTTTATTTTGGCAAAATGCCTGAAGTAGTAGCACAGATAACCAGTTTTCATTCGGATTTAAAATTACTATGTAATAGGCGCTCTAAGTCTGGAGTAACATGAAAATACTTAAGTGCATTTGGAGTAACAAAACACGTATTTGCTTGTGGTTATTCTCTGGTAATTAATGCGATAATTAATTCTATGAAAGACTGTGAAAGTATTGTTTCTCAATCAGACTAGCGTGGTGTAATTGTTACCATACGCACTTCATGTACCCAAGATCGCGGGTTAAAACCCAGTGGAGGACGATGGATTTTATCGGTCGTACAAATCCTTAACGTGGCTTCCTTCGGAAGGGAAACATGTCCCGTGTCGTACATTTATGGCACGTAAAAGAACCTCTAGTTTGATAAAGAGGCCTGTGAGCAAAATTAAGCAGTCTTTTACGCCCAATATAGAATGCGACGCTGAGAACCACATCAGTTAAAGAGCGTCCATAAATAAAACTCCATTTAAATTTTTAGTTTCTCTACACCTACTATGTACATAGTTTATAAGAAGGTATTGCATTCCACCCAAAAATGTGATACCGAGATTTCACCGCAAATACATGTTTTGGGTACCCCTGAATAAAAAAAAATCATTTTCAGAAAAAGGTCCGAGTGTGTGTTCGTGTGTGTGTGTTCGTGTGTGTGTGTGTGTGTGTGTGTGTGTGTGGATAGAATAGCTCAAAACGAAAAGACCGTTGAATAACAAACTTGGTATTTAAGTTTGGTATCTTCTAAGGATGCGACACGAAAGTTTTCAAGAAAATTCCCCCACCCCTAACTATCCTTTACATGGAACTTTTTTCGAAAATTTTGATTTTCTTAAAACTGGCTCTAACGATTTTGATTAAAATGTCGTATATAAAAGATATTTACCTGACAAATAAAATATATATCTTGAATTTTCTGGGAATAGCCTCTGAAGACTACTTTATTCTGGATGAATTTTACGGAATTTTGCATAACTGCCAAACCGTAAGAGATGGACAAAAACTTACCAAACAAAAAATTTAGAGCAGGTTAAAATACACAATTTATTTAATATTACTTTTTTTTTTTTCGTGGTGTTGATCGTTTTTTAGAAATTCCTTGTTTGCGGTTTCACCTATGAAAAACATACTTTTCTCATACAGGCATTTGCCAACACCTGTCCATACAAACAAAGGAACTTGAATCACATAGCAACCAGCTTGACCTATGGTACTCCCTTATTTCGCTTCTGCTTACAAGGAAGCAAGTAATAAGACTATTTCTGGAACTTTTTTCTCGATTAGGATGAAGTAAATAGAAGCATAAACTTTTTAACAATAATTTGTTGCAGAGAAGTAGAGAAAGTCATGTGAATGGAGCACATCAGATTTTTAATCAGATTAGCACATATAACTCTGAAATGGAACCCTATATTTCTTTTTTAAAAAAAAATAAAGATACATATATGAATATATTTCAATTTTTAAGGTTATCTGTTCCGAATTACGAGTGCTATGGTTCAGTGATTTGCAGATATGTTACATAGGTTATATCATATTTATTATATCATATCCATTTGATTTGAGGGTTAAATGAAAATGCCAAAGATTATGTATTCCCTCGCAATATGCAGATACCTTCAATCAGTAATAGTTATTATTTGGCTAAAGAGTATTTTGGATTGAACAGAATGTGAAGCATAGCTAACATTCTAAGCTCCAATTGGGTATGCACTTCTCTATGTTAATACGCAAACAGATGGGGATTAACGTGCAAGTTTTGTGGCTTAACAGCCACAACAGTTAGGAAACATAAAGCCGCAATATCACTACAACTTAATCTTCAGTTATACTAAAAATCTGATGTGTACCATTCACATGACTTTCTCTATATCCCTGCAACAAATTATTCTTAAAAAGCTTATGCTTCTATTTACTTTATGCTAATCAGTAAAAATGAGCAGAAATAGTCCTATTACTTGCTTCCTTGTAAGTAGAAGCGAAATAAGGGACTACTATAGGTTAAAATGATAGTCAAAAGCTGGTTGCTATGCCAATGAAGTTCCTTTGTTTATATGGATAGGAGTTGACAAGTTCCTGTATGAGAAAAGTATAAGTTTTTCATAGCAGAAACCAAAAATAAGTGATGTCACAAAAACGACGAACTCCACGAAAAAAAATGTATATAACATAAATTATGTATTTTAAAGTGCTCTACATTTTTTGTGTAGGAAGTTTTTGTCCATCTCTTACGGTTTAGCAGTTATTCAAAATTCAGTAAAATTCATCCAGAATAAGCTACTCTTCAGAAGCTATTACCAGAAAATTCAAGATATACCTTTTATTTGTCAGATAAATATCTTTAATATACGAAATTTTAATCAAAATCGTTAGAGCCATTTTTGAGAAAATCAAAATTTTTGAAAGAAGTTTCATGTAAAGGGGAGTTTGGGGTGGGGGTATTTTTCTCAAAATCTTCGTGTCGCATCCCTGGAAGATACTAAATTTAAATATCAAGTTTGGTATTTTACCGACTTTTCGTTTTTGAGTTATCGTGTTCACAGATACACACACACACACGCACGCATACACACACGCGCGCGGACCTTTTTGTGAAAATGTTTTTTTTTTATATTAGGGACCCTAATACATATATTTCCGGTGAAATCTCGCTATCGAATTTTTGGGTGAAGTGCAATATGTAGCTTCTCTAAACATTATGTACATAGTGCGTATAGAGAAAGTAAAAAGTGGTTGTTTAAGGTTTGAAGATAACATTTACGTTTTATTTGTAAGTACAATTATCTCCTCCCACCGCTGACCACTGAGTGATTGCTGCATTCGACACAAAAACGTCACCTATCCGGTAGTTACCAACATTTGTGCATATATTTAGAAGAAACTGTATGCCCAGTGATTTTTACTTTCTCTACACGTACTATGTATATAGTGTAAACAGAAAGCATTGTATTCTACCCAAAAATTTGATACCGAGATTTGATCACGAGATTTTTAGCACCCCTGAATCCAAAAAAGACATCTTCAAAAAAAAAATACCACGCGCGCGCGTGTGTGTGTGTGTGTGTGTGTGTGTGTGTGTGTGTGTGTCTGTGGCAATATAGCTTTCCACCCAAAAATTTGATACCGAGATTTGATCACGAGATTTTTAGCACCCCTGAATCCAAAAAAGACATCTTCAAAAAAAAAAAAAAATACCCCGCGCGCGCGCGCGTGTGTGTGTGTGTGTGTGTGTCTGTGGCAATATAGCTCAAAAATGAAGTCATTTAAATTTGGTATTTTTCAAGGATGCGACAGCAAGATTTCAAAAAGAAAATTTCTCCACTCCAAACTACCCTTTACATGGAAAAAAAATGTGAATGTTTTGATTTTCTCAAAAATGACTCTATGGATGTTGATTAAAATATAATATGTTAAAGATGTATATATGACAAAATAAAATGTATATCTACAATTTTATGAGAAAAGCCTCTGAAGATATGTTTATTCTGGAGGAATTTTGAGGAATTTTGTTTAGTTGGTAAACCGTTAGAGATAGACAAAAACTTACTTCAGCAAAAATGTAGAGTTCGTTAAAACACACAATTTATGTTATACACATTTTGTTCGTGGAGTTGATCGTTTTTTAGATATTCCTCGTTAGTGGTTCAGCTTTAAAATACTTATACTCCTGTCCATACACAGGAACTTCAGTCACATAGCAACCAATTTTTGACTATCACTTAAACCTATGGTACTCCCTTATCTTCGTGTCACATCCTCGGAATATACCAAACTTAAATACCAACTTTTGGTATTCAACGGTCTTTTCGTTTTTGAGCTGTGCTGTCCACAGACAGGTGAAATGTCGGTATCGAATTTTGGGTGGAATACAATACCAACTCTATACACTGTGTACACAGTACGTGTAGGGAAAGTAAAAAGTATAGGGGAGAGAAAATATCGTCTCTGATGATTAATGCGTTGCATATCTGTCAGATCACCAATACTTAGGCAAATATGGAAGAACGCGCGTCGCGTCCTGGGAAATAAGGCAGTGTATTTTTGGAAAACTTAAATTACTATTTAGGAAAATGCAAGATAATTATTAAACAAAATAAATACTTATTATTCACACAATAAATGTTTGGAATTCAAAATATCCCATACTTCTCGTAAAATTGAAGAATAAAAATTACATCGCTTATAAGCTTACAGGAAAACATTAGCAAACAATACTCAATACTTAAAACTTTTTACATGGAAGATATACCTACCATCTTCTTCAATTGACGGTGTTAGATCACAATTAGAGCAAGGGGTACTATATTATACTTTTTGTATAATTTTGCAGAAAATATTAATTAAATAATTCAGTTAATAAAATAGGTATTGCCTCTCAGCACCATTAAGGCGTCATTAACTTTTATTCAAAAGGCAACTGTACGGTGCACTAATTTATTCCTAAATGCAAATTTGAGTATTTTAGATAAGACCTATTTTCACACACACATACACACACACACACGCACACTGACACAAACACACATATTATACATATTTAATTGTAGATTATAATTATTTTTGGGTTGTTTTTTACTTTCTCTACACGTACTATGTACATAGTGTATAGAGAAGGTATTGTATTCCACCCAAAAATTCGATACCGAGATTTCACCGGAAATATATGTCTTAGGGTGCCCTGTATCCAAAAAAAAAGCATTTTCAGAAAAAGGTATGTGTGTGTCCGTGTGTGTCCGTGTGTTTGTGAACACAATAACTAAAAAACGAAAAGTCGCCAAAATACCAAAACTTGGTATTTAAGTTTCGTATTTTCCAGGGATGCGACACGAAGATTTTGAGAAAAATCCCCCCAACCCAAACTACAATTTACATTGAACTTTTTTTGAACATTTTGATTTTTCAAAAATAGCTGTAATGATTTTGATTAAAATGTCGTATATTAAAGATATTTACCTGACAAATAAAATGTATTTCTTGAATTTTTTTGCGAATAGCCTCTGAAGACTACTTTATTCTGGACGGATTTTACGAAATTTTGCATAACTGCTAAACCGTAAGAGATAGACAAAAACTTACCACAAAAAAAAATGTAGAGCATGTTAAACACACAATTTATGTTGTATACGTTTTTTCGTGGAGTTGATCGTTTTTGAGTTATTCCTTGTTTTGATTTCACCATTAAAAACATATTTTTTTCATACAGGGATTTGTCAACTCCTGTCCGTACAAACAAAGGAATTTTAGTAAAATAGCAACCAGCTTTTGACTATCATTTAACCTATGGTGCTCCCTTATTTCGCCTCTACTTAAAGGAAGCAAGTAATAAGATAGTTCTTGCTAATTTTTTCTGGATTAGTATGAAGTAAATAGAAGCATAAGCTTTTTAATAATAATAATAATAATAATAATAATAATAATAATAATAATAATAATTTGTTGCAGAGATGTAGATAAAGCCATGTGAATTGAACACGTCATATTTTTATATCGTTGTAACTTTGTTAATAGTCATTTGTATTTTTACTTTCTCTACACGCACTATGCACACAGTGTATAGAGAAGGTATTGCATTCCACCCAAAAATTGGATACCGAGCTTTCACCGAAAATATACGTTTTAGATTCTCCTGTATCCAAAAAAAAAGTACTTTTGAAAAAAGGTCCGTGTATGTGGTTTGTGTGCGTGTGACTGTGAACACGATAACTCAAAAACGAAAAGTCGATAAAATAGTAAACTTGGTATTTAAGTTTAGAATCTTCCAGGGATGCGTCACGAAGCTTTCGAGAAAAACCCCACCACCCCAAACTACCATTTACATGGAAAAAATTTCAAAAATGTTGATTTTCTCAAAAATTGCTCTAACGATTGAATTAAAATGCCGTATATTAAAGATATTTACATGAGAAATAAAATATATATCTTGAGTTTTCTGGGAGTGGCCTCTAAAGACCTCTTTATTCTGAATGAATTTTGCGTAACTGGTAAACCGTAAGAGATAGACAAAAACTTACTACCTAAATAATGCAGATCCCGTTAAAACACACAATTTATGTCATATACTTTTTTTTTTTCGTGGAATTGGCCATTTGTGAGAATGTTCAAGCTATTTATTTCAGATTTAAAATATTTAAACTTTTCTCACACTTTTCTTCTGGCCCGCATAGAAATGAATTTCATTCACATGGCAACCAGCTTTTAAAAGATTTGACTACCGTTTTATCCTATTGTATTCCCTAATTTTCCTCCTACTTACAAGAAAGTAATTAAGCCAATTTGTGCTAATGTTAATCTCTATTATATAGCAGACAATGGTTTTGTAACAATAATGTGTTACTTTTATGCAGAGAGAGTCATGTGAATGGAACATATCAGAATTTTTACACTAACAATTATATATTTATATCCTTTTATTGTTTCATGTCATCCATTTGGGGGATGGTAACAATTATTCGGTAAAAGAGGAAATTTCCTGAATGTTCAACTAACTAGTGTTTCATGGTATTTGTGCACAGCAGTGTTAGGTCACTTGTGTGTGCTGTAGGATTGTAGTGTAGTCACTTGGCACGTGGTGAAATATGAAGTCAAAAATGCCCTGCCTACTTTGGGACTCAGCAATGAAACCATACGTTTCTGAATGTGGGTTCCCTCAGGAATAGGTTACGACGGCGGGGACTCGGCACCGAGCCTTTGTAGGCTCCTGTACCTATGCCCCACCAGGGAGCCGCGTTGCAGCTTCTGTTGAGTTTTAGATTTGACTCAGCCATTGGTCCATTGGCCAACATGCGAAATCAGACAGAACGAACGGAAGACTGTGTATTTCACACTGGAAAGCAGAACCGATTTTCAGCAAGTCCATTTTTACCCCTTATTTCGATCTAGTTCATTTACATACACCTAACCTCAACGAAATCTCGAAACCTGTCGTTCACCTGTCCCGTAGCCATATCGCCTCCGTAACCAATAGAAAATGCTCAGGAAAGAGCCTTAGTCTAAAACTGAAATAGAATCTGCAATCTCGCGACCAGGGGACGTCCCTGGGAGGGAGAGTGAGGTGAGAAGGGGCACCGGACGGCCGGAACAAGGTGCGACGGTACAGAAATGACAGGTCCCTACGGTTTCAAGGTAGAAGCATTCCAACAGCCGGACAGGCAGACCGAGGTTAGTCGACAAGGGAAATCCCCGAAAAAAATCTTTATTCGGGAAATGGCCCTAACCGAGATTCGAACTCGATACCTCTGGAATTTGAGGCAGCTACGCTACCCCCACATTACATAGGCGTACTCATTTTGTATGTTTTCATCAATATTTATCCCAAAGATGCCTTTCATTCTATTTAGTATTGTGAGGTAAGGCAGGTGAAGCTTTTCTACAGAGATGCATGATATGCCTGCGTGTTTTAATTTGATGGAGGTTTAACGAGGCGAATGTTATATTTTGCAGTGATAACTGGCAAGATGTGCCGAGCTGAGAGTGACTGTGGTTCGTTACCCAACACCACCTGCATGGCGGACCCTCGTGATAAGAAGACGCGGTGCCTCTGTGCTGACAAGAGTGTGCCTGTCCATGGAACCTGCCACACCAAAAAGCGCCGTAAGTAATACAGAATGTCCTTAATTTTGTACACTTTTGTCTTAAATTAACCTTCAAATACTGCATTCAACTCTCATTCAGGATCACTCTTATTTGATAAATTATAGCCACAAAGTGTTCCAATAATACAGTATTGAACCTTTTATGATTAACTGGAGCTAATTTGACTCATATATTAGTGTATAAAATATAAAATATACAACGAAAGAGCAGATAAAGCAGCAAAAGAGACAACAAAACAACAACCAGTTTGTCCCCTATCCCTATTCCACATGAAGATGCTATACAGTATGTTAAGAAGTAACTGATACAAAAATGGAAGAACAACTGGATTGAAAATAATAGCAATAGTAAACACATCATTTATTAAAATATACAAAACTCTCAGCCGGCATCAACAGATGATACTCACCAGATTAAGAATCGGACATACTAAACTAACTCATGACTATGTATTCACCAAACAGCAACCTCCATTCTGTGAACATTGCAGCCAAAGTCATAACGGAATGTGCCCATTATTGTAAGTACAGAACCAGCCACGAAATTCCTCCAGATCTTGAGGCAGCACTCGACGAACCAACCAAATTATCATCATTGTTCAAATACATAAAAGATTGTAAACTTACTACTACACTGTAAAATATGGTATACTTTTAATACCCTGTTGTATGAAACACTACATAATATATAAGCATTATTGTTAGAATTCCAATAACTATTGTTACAAGCTAGATACAATTATTAATTTAATATGCAAATATTGTATTCAAAGTTGTTATGGTTACATGATGTTGTCGCTATAAGACCTATGTAGTTAGGCGACATTAAATAACATTATAAATAAAAAAATATACACATTTATTTTATTTTATGATGTGGTCAATGTGAGACTCAGAATGACTGCTCTCATATTACAAAGGAGCTCAAATTTTGGGAAATCTAGTAATTTTAAATTTATGACATTTCAATATCATGAGCAACATCATAATCTTAAAAATGCCACGTTTTCCCATCTTTGAGTCTCCCTACTATACGAGAGTAATAATCTATTATATTTCATATTGGATGCACCATAAAATGAAAAGTGTTTTGCGAATTATACTTTTTATTTTATACTGTAGCCAATATGAAATTTAATACATTATTACTCTCATATAATAGGGGCCCAAAATTGGGGAAATCTGGTGCTTTTAAGATCATGGTATTGAATTGTCATAATCTCAAAAATAATAAATATGAGAGCAATAAATCAAATTTTCACATTGTATGCAATACCTATTAAATATGTGTACATTCTTATAAAATAACATGTTATCCAAAATCAGTTAAAAAAAACAGCTCATTAAAGGCCAAATTAATTCCAGTTAATGGTAAAAGGTTTAATATTGTATGATGGTAACGTTTTGGGTATAATTTATTAAATAAGAATGAGAATTTTCAAATTTTAAAAAATAATTTTAAAAAAGTCCAGAATTAATGCCACTATTGTTAATTGTTTCATAACCAATGTAGCTAGTAATGATCTTTATTCTTTGTTGTAAGCATGCCCTTCCTTAATTCATAATTGTTGCGTGAATTTGTATAGAGCACCAGTAGGTATTAAAGATTATGAATTTTAATTAATTTTTATTCTTGCTTGTTTATTGATATTTATAATGTGTCTCCATGTTTTGTACAGTCTTGTTCACGTCTAACAGCTTAGGTTAATTATAATAGGTAATTAATAAAACTCTTTACATTAACTTGTGCAACGCCAATAATTTTAATTGTAACACATTTGCATTGGATTGTTCCCAGAACGAGCCTAGAGCTCACAGATTTTTTCAAATGGACAAAAAACTTTGGACTAAATATACATGTCAATTATTAGCGCAGAGGTTTCAAGAGAGAGAACATCTCGATGAATTAAAAGAATAAAACAAAATAGTGTTATTGTTATAACTAATAAATCAGTCAAAGACCCAGTTATACTAGGTATTCCAAAATAAGAAACTTCCAACTGTAAATATACGCGAATCACTACCGTTGAAGTGGCTGAAGTCTGAAAATATGGAAATTACATCTCAAGTGAGTTGAATTGCCACAGCTCTTAAAGTATTCAATTGTTTTTCTAGAAATTTGTAGTAACTATTCTATAAATCAAGACAATTATTTCAAGTGGTTGTTTGCAACAACAGCTTATGTGGTTGAGTCCATAAAAAAATATTTCATTCAACAGAAAAGTAATAAAACTTAGTCTTAAAACATACGAATTCATGCACCTTTTTCTCTTATACTACTTGCAATACATAATCATACTTTTGCATGCATGTTCTTAGTATAATAAGCTATGTTCTGAACCTCAATTATTTATCTATGGTACAATTTCAGTAGAAATTAAAAAAAATATTTGCAAATTAAAGAAATCTGACGTGTTACACTCACATGACTTTCTCTAGCTCTTCTACAAACCTCTCACATAAGAATATTCTTCTTTCTGCACGTTGCTAATGATATAATCATTAGAAGAATATTCTTATTACTTAGTTCCTTATAAGTAGAAAGAAAATAAGGGAATACACTATGTTAAACCGATAGTCAAATGTTATAAAAGCTGTCGTTATTCAATTGTCATTGCAAATCGCTTCTTTGCTTGTCTAGGAGTAGATCAAAAGAACAATGGACACTTTCTGTCCCAGAAAAGTATAAAAACTCACAAGTGAAACCAAAAACAAGGAATATCTCGGAAACGGTTTCCTCCACAGCAAACATGTAAAGGACATAAATTATGTGTTTTGATCAGATCTACGTTTTATGTATAGTAAGTTTTTGTCTATCTCTTACCGTTTAGCAGTTAAGCAAAACTTAGCAAAATTCATCCAGAATAAAGGGATCCTCAGAGGCTATTCCCAGAAAATTCAATACATAGTTTATTTGGTATGTAAATATCTTTAATATACGGGATTTTAATCAAAATCATTAAGCCATATTTTAGAAAATCAAAATTTTCGAAAATTTTTCCATGTAAAGGGTTGTTGGGGGTGGGGGATTTTCTTGAAAATCTTCGTGTCACATCCTTGGTAGATACCAAACCTAAATACCAAGTTTAGTATTTAACGGTATTTTCGTTTTTGAGCTATGCTATCCATAGACATACACACAGACAGTCAGACAGACACACACACGGACCTTTTTCTGAATTTTTTTTATTCAAGGGGACCTAAAACATGTATTTTCCGGTGAAATCTCGGTATCGAATTTTTAGGTGGAATACAATGCTTCCTGTATACACGATGTACATAGTACGTATAGAGAGGGTAAAAAGTTAAACATGTGGAAAATTTGCGATTTTGTTGCTTTCTTAATATGATCAACATATACTATAACATCACGATTGTGGTTCAGAAAGTTCAGCTATATGTTGTGTGTATGTGCTGAAAATTTCATCTTTCCAGCTGTCATACTTTCTGAGAATTAGGTACCTAAATATCCAAAAATGCTGTTTTGAGAAAACTGAATTTAAAGATGCAAATGTTCTAAAAAAAGGTCATTGCATAACAGCTTTAAAGAAATGCAGACTTGCATTTAAACTATAATTGAATTAATTAAAATCCTCTTAAGCCCCCAAAAGTATAACTTTTCTGAAACTAGAAATAATAGAAATTGTATTAGTGTCTAAAACAAAAAATCTGATGTGTTCCATCCACATGACCTTCTCTACATCTCTGCAACAAATTATTCTTAAAAAGCTTATACTTCTATTTACTTCATGCTAATCAGAAAAAATAGCAGAAATAGTCTTATTACCTGCTTCCTTGTGAGTAGAAGCGAAATAAGGGAGTATCATAGGTTACAGTGACAGTCAAAAGCTGGTTGCTATGTCACTGATATTCCGTTGTTTGTATGGACAGCAGTTGACAAATTCCTGTATGAGAAAAGTGTGAGTTTTTCAAAGCTGAAACCAAAAACAAGGAATGCTTCTAAAACGCCATGAAAAAAAAATCGATATAACATAAATTGTGTGTTTTAACGTGCTCTACATTTTTCGTGTAGAAAGTTTGTGTGCATCTCTTACGGTTTAGCAGCTATTAAAAATTCCGTAAAATTCATCCAGAATAAAGTACTTTTCAGAGGCTATTCCCAGAAAATTCAAGGTATACATTTTATTCGTCAGGTGAATTGCTTTAATATACGATATTTTAATCAAAATTAGAGGCATTTTTGAGAAAATCAAAGTTTTCGAAAAAAGTTCCATGTAAAGGGTAGTTGGGGAGGGGGGATTTTTCCCAAAATCTTCGTGTCGCATCCCTGGAAGTATCTAAACTTAAATACCAAGTTTGGTATTTTATCGACTTTTCGTTTTTGAGTTATCGTGTTCACAGACACACGGACACACACATACACACGGACCTTTTTCTGAAAATACCTTTTTTGGACACAGGGGACCCCAAAACATATATTTCCGGTGAAATCTCGGTATCCAATTTTTGGTGGAGTGCAATACCTTCTCTATACACTATGTTCATAGTCGTGTAGAGAAAGTAAAAATGTTATTTTTTGTCATTTCAGAGTAGCTTGTCCCCTTAATGAATGCCAACGGACTTAAATATGTAGCAGCAACCGTAATACCAACTGCAAATCTTGATTCAGCTGTTTTTGTACAAAGTGCGAGTGTCCCAAAATGAAATGTCGCATGAGAGTTCCCTACTTTGAAGCACTAAAGCACTGACAATACTCGTATACACGCCTACACTATGACTAATGGGATGTACTGAATTCTACGCTCAGAGACCTTGCTTTTGGAACCGATTGAAAACATATTAATATGACCGTGTTATTTCCAGTATTTCAGCAGCAGCGAATTACACAATATTTGAAATATTCTTTAAAATAAACAATATGGATTGAGTTTTATTTAAATTTATTTTAAAACCATTTAGCACCATTCGTATTCATCACAAAAGGCAGTAGACATTCGAGGTTATAAATTGTTATCAATACCATACAGTATAGCTTCATTATTAAATAATTAAGTTTGAGATTCAATATTGTTAAAAATCAACTGTGTAACGCTCACATGACACTATGCGTATACAGGATGATTAAAAAAATACCTTTTTAAAATACTTCATATGTAAGTTAGTCATTCTGAACACATATTTGGTAATGTAAGCTTAATTTACAATTCATTTATTAATTGCCATGCCAACAAGCACTGTTGGTGCTTATAGTAAGAGTTTGTGAGGTCATTAATATTTACAGTACAATTAGGAAATGACGTAACCATCAACATGTCCTTGCTTCGACTTCGCTGGTAAAAGTGAAGCGTACGCTAGATCCGCAGCTTCTTCAATAGCAATGTCGCTTATTTTTATAAAATTATACTGTTTGATAATAACTATGAAAAATCAAAAGATTCAATTCGGCTTCAAAAACAAATAACCTAACAACCAAGACATGTGCTATTTCTAGTAAAGAATCTATTGCAAAATTCATTAACAAAAGAGTGTATAAGAAGGTTTTCTCCATATAAACCTTTCATTTGCTCACATCGAGGATTCATTACTTTCTTTAGCCCCATGTGTACAATGTACATAGGGATAGAGAAGGTATTGTAATGCACCCAAAAATTCGATACCGAGATTTCACCGGAAATATGTTTTGGGGTCCCCTGAGACCGAAAAAGGCATTTTTACTTTCTCTATAGGCACTATGTACATAGTGCATAGAGAATGTATTGCACTCCACCAAAAAATTCGATACCGAGATTTCGCCGGAAATATATGTTGTAGGGTCCCCTTTATCTAAAAAAAAAGCATTTTCGGAAAAAGGTCCGTGTGTGTGTGTGTGTGTGTGTGTGTGTCCGTGTGTCTGTGAACACGATAACTCAAAAACGAAAAGTAGGTAAAATACCAAACTGGGTATTTAAGTTTAGTATCTTCCAGGGATGCAACACGAAGATTTTGAGAAAAATCCCCCCACCCCCAACTACCCTTTACATGGAACTTTTTTCGAAAATTTCGATTTTCTCAAAAATGGCTCTAACGATTTTGATTAAAATTTCGTATATTAAAGATATCTACCTGACAAATAAAATGTATATCTTGAATTTTCTGTGAATAGCCTCTGAAGAGTAGTTTATTCTGGATGAATTTTACTAAATTTTGAATAACTACTAAACCGTAAGAGATGGACAAAAACTTACTACACGAAAAATGTAGAGCACGTTAAAACACATAATTTATGCTATATACATTTCTTTCGTGGAGTTCCTTGTTTTTGTGACATTCCTTATTTTTGGTTTCTGCTATGAAAAACTTATACATTTCTCATTCAGGAATTTGTCAACTGCTGTCCATACAAACAAAGGAACTTCAGTGACATAGCAACCAGCTTTTGATTATCACTTTAACCTATGATACACCCTTATTTCACCTCTACTTACAAGGAAGCAAGTAATATGGCTATTTCTGCTAATGTTTTACCGATTAGCATGAAGTTAATAGAAGTATAAGCTTTTTAAGAATAATTTGTTGTAGGGATATAGAGAAAGTCATGTGAATGGTACACATAAGATTTTTAAAAAAAGGTCCGTGTGTGTGTCTGTGGACAGCATAGCCCCAAAACAAAAAGACCGTTAAATACCAAATTTGGTATTTAGGTTTAGTATCTTCCAAGGATGCGACACGAAGATTTAAAAAAAAAAAAAAAAATCCCCCCACCACAAACTACCCTTTGCATGAAAAAAATTTCGAAAATTTTGATTTTCTTAAAAATGGCTCTAACGATTTTGATTCAAATCCCGTATATTAAAACTATTTAAGTCTGAAATAAAATGTATATCTCGAATTTTTTGGGAATAGCCTCTGAAGACCTCTTTATTCTGGATGAATTTTGCTGAATTTTGCTAACCTGCTAAACCGTAAGAGATAGAAAAAAACGTACTACACGAAAAATGTACCTCATGACAAAACACACAACTTTTGTCCTTTACATTTTTGTTGTGGAGGTAACCGTTTTCGAGATATTCCTTGTTATTGGTTTCAATTGGGAAGTACTTAAATTTTTCTCACACAGGAAGTGTCTGTTTTTCTTTTATTCTACTCCTGGCCAAGCAAAGAAGTAATTTGAAATGACAATCGCATAATGATAGCTTTTAAAACATTTGACAATCACTTTAGCACAATGTATTCCCTTTTACTTATAAGGAAGTAAGTAATAATATTCTGGTAACATTTATCTTGATTAGCATTGTATACAAAGAAGAATAATCTTTTGTAGGAGTTTTGTAGAGCAGCTATAGAAAGTCATGTGAGTGTAACACATCAGATTTTTTTTTTTTTTAAATGTTCAATAAAATATGGAAAAGTTTTTTTCAAGTAGGTATTTCAAAAAGTAATCGGTTAACCACGGATATCATGGAAACGGCCAACTCTGCAACACAAATGTATATGACATACATTGTGTTTTAACGAGATCTAGATTTTTTGTAAATTGAGTTTTTGTTATTTCTTACGGTTCATCAGTTACGCAAAGTTCTGCAAAATGAATCCAGAATGAACAGGTCCTCTAAAGCTATTCCCAAAAAAATTCAAGATATAAGTTTTGTTTGTGATTTAAATATTTTTAATATAGAGCATTTTAACCAAAATCGTTATAGCCATTTTTGACAAAAGAAAATATTAAAAATGTTTCCATGTCTGGGGTGGGCAAATTTTCTTAAAAATCTTCATGTCGCATCCTTGGAAGATAGTAACTTAAATAGAGAGTTTGGTATTTTACGGTCTTTTAGTTTTTGATCTATGCTGTTCACAGATACACACATGTACACGCGCGGACATTTTTCTAAACATGCTTTATTTCAGACTCAAGGGACCTCAATATATATTTCCGGCAAAATCTCGACATAGAATTCTTGAATATAATACCTTCTCTATACTATGTTTCGTTTCGTAATCGGCTTATCCTCCCCATATTTTAGGACGGACATCCCTAGGACTTATTAGCCAGTGCCTTGGGGTCAGAAGCCTGTCGGGGAGCCAACGGCACGAAACCACAGAGTGGAGAACCAGGCATGAACATGAGGAAGTGGATGGTATGAAATGTAAGCGAAATTGATGATTGGAAAGGTGATGATGGAGCAATTAGTGGAATGAGTGGCGGGGGAAACCAGAGGAGCCGAAAAAAAACCCGCCCAGATGCCACTTTGTCCACCACAAATCCCACATGCGGGCGCTTGGGACCGAACTAGAGTGGTCTAACCACTCAACCACGGCGCCGCCCGCTCTATTCACAATGCATATTGTACATATGCGTTAGAGAAAGTAAAAAGGTTGTTTTAATAGGAGTTTTAACATTGATATAGACGGGTATTTGACTAGATGAGTGATTGTGAAGTTTGCTTTCCTTGAGTTTTATTTCGTGATGAAGATATACTGAAGATCAGTTGATAAAACATTATGTGAAAGATTTGTATCATCTTCATAACAAGGCTTATAAAGGGCACAGTTATATGGGCATGCTGATGACATTTGGAAATATCTAAGTGTTAATTTATAACATTCATAAAGTAAACTTGATGGTGCAGTGTTTATCACTTTAAAACATCGAAATTTCAGCTACCTATGACTTTGTACCACCGGCATCCGTTGCTTGGAAGCGATTTCCAAATAAGTCAGAAATAGCTATAAGCTTACAACATGCGAGCATTCAACTGCAGAGTTATTGTAACAAGCTCTCACAAAGGAAGAAAAAGAAGAAGAATCCCAAACTGTAGGAGGACATATCATATTCTCATAAAGCTACACAAATGGCGAATTGTGCATAATACAGGGTGTATATAAATGAATATCGGGGTTTTAACTCTTTATAATATTTATTACATTTAACTTACATTTATGAATGATACGTCAAATGAAACAGTAACTCAAACAGTTTTACCAAGAAGCTTATAAATGTTCAATGTGACTACCCTTTGTCACACGTCACACAGCAAGTCTATAGCCAAGTTCTTCCCAAACGTTGATAAGTGTGTATTCAGTAATTGTAGCAACAGCTGCTTCAATCCAGTTTCTTAATTCAGGGAGGTCAGCTGGTAGCGGAGGCACGTACACACGATCCTTGATGAAGCCCCAAAGGTAAAAATCGCATGGCGTTAGGTCAGGAGAACGTGGAGGCCATGCATAGCAAGCCCTGTCATTGGGGTCCCTGCGGCCTATCCAGCACTCGGGTACAGTGACGTTCAACCAATCGCGTACTTTATTATGCAAGTGAGGTGGCGCACCATCCTGCTGGATAATGAAGTTCTCTGGCTCATTTTCTTCCAACTGAGGGAAGAGCCATTGCTCTAATGTATCAAGGTAAAAAGTGCCAGTTACAGTAGTTTCACCAAAAACGAAAGGCCTATAAACTTTTCGCCGGGATACGGCACAAAAAACATTCACTTTAAGGGAATCTCGTTGCATTTGTACCATCTCGTGAGGTTTTTCTGAGCCCCAGATGCGACATTATGAGTGTTAACATGTCTACTAAGGTGAGAGGTCGATTCATCACTGAAGACAACACGATCCACAAAATCGTCATGAAACAACATGTCGTTTACGAATTTGGCACGTAATCCGTGGTCTGTGGGCTTTGGAGCCTGTAATAACTGTAAACGGTAAGGACGTAGCTGTAAGCGTTTATTTACAACTTTAGCCTTCCGGACTGATTTCTTTCGGCTACGAGTGAACGACTTTCTCACTCGCTCAACAGTCTCTTCACTTGCTCCTGGTCGTCCCATGCTCTTCCCTTTACAAAGGCAGCCGGTATCTTCAAACTGATTATACTATCTACGAATGTTTTTATCACTAGGAGGATCACAACCGAACTTACTACGGAACGCACGTTGCACAGTAACTACAGATTCAGTCTTTGCAAACTGTAAAACACAAAACACTTTCTGTTTACTAGTCGCCATCTTTGCTACTACCACTGTCTAGCGGATTGTGGCAGAAACATTGCACGCACATGCGCACTTGTGCCAACAAACAAAACTGTTTGAGCTGCTTTTTCATTCGACATATCATTTATAACTAAGTTGAACGTAATAAATATTATAAAGAGTTAAAACCCCGATATTCATTTACGTACACTCTGTATTATAATTGTATAGAAAGCAATGTAACTTAGTTGTGAATATTTAGTGGTAGAAACATGTACAAAAGCGAGTTGTAACTTAGGTAATTAAGGCAGAGGCGAGCTAGCTTAATTCCAGGTAACAGTCCACCAATCACCATTTGGTAATGAGCACAGGTTTAGGCTAAATAATGTAAAATAGAAAAGGACAGAGATAGAAATGAGTGAAATAGGAAGCACAGGAAATTGGAAATATAGACGAAGCAAGCAGGAAGTTCAAGTGAGAGGGAAGCATTGGGTTTTTCCAAACGCGTCATGTGGACGCGATGCCGGCAAAACTTGACACAATTTATTTTCATAGCATGTGAAGGAATGCTACCAAGGGACCAATCAAAAATACTGTTATATCTTATGGTGCGAAGGTTGGCGTCACCCAGTGGCAGTATATAAGAGATAGCATATCTCTTATGTGGTTACTCTAACTCTCTCTGACTCTTACTCTTACATAATGTTGTGTGCACGTCCACGTGCTTAAGTGGTGGGGGAACGATGTGCATATGGTTAGATTACGCTCCTCATAAATCCATTTAAGTGGTGGGAAGGTATTTAATGGAAACCTCTTTTGTAAGGAAAAGAGCTAGCCGCTCGTTAAACCTTTGAAATAATACATTCAAGTGGTAAGGGAAAATGCTGTGTTATTTAATATTTGCCACACCCACAATGCCCCTGAGATAGGATTAGTTTGGAGATATTAGGAGAGGAATCATCACCCGCTGAGCAGAGACGCCGGAGACGAAAGCAGAGTTCCTGCTACAAAACTTTCAAGCATGTCCACTAGTTGCACTCTCACTTTGGTAAAGTAGGTTAACTTGCAACTTTGAATAGCTCGAAAAAGGTAAACACCACTAAACATGACACCAATTCTGTATTTTAATCGGTTTTACATTGTTTCTGCAGTAAGTTTTGTGCCATCTCTTAAGGTTTACCAGCTAGGTAAAAGTCATCGTGAATGAAGAGGACAACATAGGCCATTTCTAGAAAATTCAAAATATACTTTTCATTTTGCATGGAAATATCTTAAACATATGGTATTTAATCAAAATCTTTAGAAACATTTTTGAGGAACTCAAACTTTCAAAATTGCATCATGTACATGATGGTTTGGAATGGGGATTTTTTAGAAAATCTTCCTGCCGTAACCTTGGAAGATGCTGAACTTAAATACCAAGTCAATCAATTTTCCGTTCACACACACGCACACTCTCGCTCTCTCACTCACACATACACACACGCACTCTCTCTCTCTCTCTCTCTCTCTCTCTCACACACACACACACACACAAACACTACCTCCCTCTCTCTCTTTCTTTCACACGCACACACACTCTACCTCTCTCTCTCTCATACATACACCATACCTTTCTCTCTCTCTCTCTCTCTCATACATACACCATACCTTTCTCTCTCTCTCTCTCTCTCTCTCTCTCTCACACACACACACACACACACACAAACACTTTTCGCACACGTGGACTTTTCTAAATAGTTTTCAATGGATATAGGGAACGTCAAAACATTTCCAATTAAATCTCGGCATCCAGTTTTTGGGTCGAAAACAATATGCTCCATACTTGCTAAGAATACTAGAGAAAATAAAAGCGAGAAGAGGAACCAACAGGTACCCTGAAGTGCAGCGCTGGTTATACGGGTTTTATTAGAATTACAGTTGAGTTGCAATTTTAACATCTGGGACACTTAAAGTTTAATACAGAGTACTATATACATACATACATCAAAAACACTTCGACTGACACGAGGCTGTTGACACGTTAACAAACGCTCCAGGCTTTAAAATGTCATTAGGAGCTAAAGGTTGACACTGACGCAATGAACTTTATAGTCTGCTCAACTTCTCCCATTTGTCACACACCAGTTAACTTTGGCATCCAAATTGTGCGTCAGAATATGCTGCAGCTTAAACCTTACACTTGCTTTACAAATGCAGCCAACTTCTGTGTGCTTTTGTTTCGTCTTACTTCCATTTCGGCATCAACATAACCCTGAGACACATTAATTTTCAATACGCTGTAATCAAAATTAATCACACAAATAGAGCCAAATTATGACAATTTTAAAAATCGGATGTGCTCCATTTACATGACCTTCTCTACATCTCATTATTGTTAAAAATATTATGCCTCTATTTACTATATTCTAATCGAGAAAAAATAATAGCAGAAATAGTCTTATAATTTGCTTTAAGTAGAAGCGAAATAAGGGAGTACCATAGGTTAAAGAGGTAGTCAAAAGCTGGTTGCTGTGTGACTGAAGTTCCTTTGTTTGTATGGACACCAGTTGACAAGTTTCTGTATGAGAAAGTTTTTCAAAGCTGAAACCAAAAATAAAGAATATCTCAAAAGCGATCAACTCCGCGAAAAAAATGTTTTTTACTAAAATTGTGTGTTTTAATGTGCTCTATATGTTTTGTGTGGTAAGATTTAGCAGTTATACAAAATTCGGTAAAATTCATCCAGAATAAAATAGTCTTCAGAGGCTATTCCCAGAAAATTATAGATATACCTATTTTTTTTTCAGGAAATATCTTTAATATGCAATATTTTAATAAAAATCGTTAGAGCCACATTTGAGAAAATAAAAATTTTCGAAAAAAATGTCCATGTAAAGGGCAGCTGGGGGTGGGGGGATTTTCTTGAAAATCTTCGTGTCGTCGCATCCTTGCAAGATAACAAATTTAAATACCATGTTTGGTATTTAACGGTCTTTTCGTTTTTGAGCTATGCTGTCCACAGACACACACACACGCACACACACGGACCATATTCCAGAATTTTTTTTTGATTCAAGGGGACCCAAAACATGTATTTCCGGTAAAATTCGGTATGGAACTGTTGGTTGCATTACAATACCTTCTCTTTACACTATGCACATAATACGCGTAGAGAAAGTAAAAAGTGAGTGAGTGAGTGAGTGAGTGAGTGAGTGAGTGAGTGAGTGAGTGAGTGAGTGAGTGTGTTTGCGTGTGTGGACAGCCTAGCTCAAAAACGAAAAGACTGTTAAATACCTAAAACTTAATAATAGCATACGCCTTCCACAGTTCCAACTATAAAGCAAATTTTTAACTGCATTATGCATACATATTATATACTGTAATTTAATTTTTTCATTTTTACTTTCTCTACACGTACTATATATAGTATAAAGAGAAGGTATTGAATGCCGAGATTTCACCAAAAATATATGTTTTAGGGTCCCCTGTATCCAAAATAAAGCATTTTCAGAAAAAGGTCCGTGTATGTGTCCTTGTGTCTGTACACACGATAACTCAAAAACGAAGAGTCGGTAAAATACCAAACTTGGTATTTAAGTTTAGTATCTTTCAGGGATGCAACACAAAGATTTTGAGAAAAGATCCCCCACCCCAAACTACCATTTAAATGGAAAAAAGTTCGAAAATTTTGATTTTCTCATCTTAACAATTTTGATTAAAATACCCTATACTTAAGATATCTATACGGCAAATAAAATGTATATCTTGAATTCTCTGGGAATACCCTCTGAGGACCTCTTTATTCTGAATGAATTTTGCTGAGTTTTGCGTAACTGGTAAACCGTAAGAGATAGCAAAAACTTACTACACAAAAAGTGTAGAAGACGCTAAAACACACAATTTATGTCATATACGTTTTCTAGGTGGAACTGACCATTTATGAGATCTTCCTTGTTATTTGTTTCAGATTCAAAATGCTTGAAATTTTTCTCACACAGAAAGCTGTAAACTCCTGGTCCTGTAGAAACAATGCAACCAGCTTTTAAAGGATTTGACTATCGTTTTAGCCGTGTATTCCCTTATTTTCCTTCTACTTTCAAGGAAGCAAGTAATTAAGACAATTTCTGCTAATGTTTATTTCGATTATCATAAAATAGACAGAGAAATATGTTTTAATAATACTTTTTTACAGCGATGTGCAGAAAGTAATGTGAATGGAACACATCAGATTTTTTTTAATTATGCGTACTTAAGAGTTTATTTTTTTACTCTAATTTTACCGGACATGTCAAAATTACAGAAAGTAATAGTCAACAAGGAAGGCCGACTCTTTATATAGAGGCTTAGAATCTGCCATGACGACTTTCCAAAAGGAACTTGTCACGTGACGAAACTGCTTATAGGTTATGTCACACGTGTTACGTATACCGAACTTCTGCTGCATTTGTCGAATACGGGAAGGCCAAGAACCAGCAAATGATCATGCCTGCCTTAGTTGCTTGCTTTGAAAATGGAACTATAATGACTCGAAACGTGCATGTGCTTCCCTTTTGTTGATATAGTTTATGGTTTTATTTAGTTTACATCATTAGGGCTTCTTATTAACTTTTTAAAAACGTTTACATATTGAATTTCAAAGGTGGTAAACCTGCATTCGGTGAAAGCTTATGTCACTGGTCGATTCTAATATCCGAATGCCACAAATTAATTTTCTATTTTATCGATGCTATTTGAAATGTTTTCCCATTTGCATGTTTATTTCGTTGTTAATTAATATGAACACTTATCTTTTGCGGTTTTTATTATCGTTTCGATTTCATTGTCCATTAATTGGTGCCTCTAAATAATTATCAAATTGGTTGGCAGTTTCCCGTTTCCTTTCACTGTTGATGACGTATTCACCTTCCCTTGCGGTTGCCATTTTCGCTTCCGGGCAATTGTGCACTAAACTTACCTACTAAACCTGTTGGAGAGGTAAGAGTTTAGACTGAAAAATTCAGTGCCATAGCCGGGATATGAAGCACGTACGGTTACTCTAACCACTGAGCTACCATGGCATATGCGGCACAGAATTAAATTCTACAACTGACTCGTGTTTTTCATATCACAAGGAGATCAGACATTATTTTGAGACCTCAACAGCAACTTACAAACTCCGGGCTCTACAGTTAACCAACTATAATGTAATTTAAAAAATCTGATGTGTACCATTCACATGACTTTCTCTATATTCCTGTAACAAATTATTCTTAAAATGCTTATACTTCTATTTACTTTATGCTAATCAGAAAAAATTAGCAAAAATATTCTTATTACTTGCTTCCTTGTAAGTAGAAGCGCAATAAGGGACTACCATAGGTTAAAGTGATAGTCAAAAGCTGGTTGCTATGTCAATGAAGTTCCTTTGTTTATATGGATTGGAGTTGACAAGTTCCTGTATGAGAAATGTATGTTTTTCATAGCAGAAACCAAAAATAAGCAATGTCACAAAAACGACGAACTCTACGAAAAAGATGTATATAACATAAATTGTGTGTTTTAACCTACTCTACGTTTTTTGTGTAGTAAGTTTTTGTCCATCTCTTACGGTTTAGCAGTTATTCACAATTTAGTACAATTCATCCAGAATAAACTACTCTTCAGAGGCTATTCCCAGAAAATTCAAGATATACAGTTTATTTGTCAGGTAAATATTTTAATATAGGAAATTTTAATCAAAATCGTTAGAGCCATTTTTGAGAAAATAAAAATTTTCGAAAAAAGTTCCATGTAAAGGGTAGTTGGGGGTGGGGAATTTTTCTCAAAATCTTCGTGTCGCATCCCTGAAGGTAATACTAAACTTAAATACCAAGTTTGGTATTTTACCTACTTTTCGTTTTTGAGTTATCGTGTTCAAAGACACACGGACACACACACACGGACCTTTTTCCGAAAATGCTTTTTTAGACAAAGGGGACCCTAAAACATATATTTCCGGTGAAACCTCGGTATCGAATTTTTTGGTGGAGTGCAATACATTCTCTATACACTATGTACATAGTGCCCAGAGAAAGTAAAAAACAGGAGATTCGTGGTTCAAATCCCGGCTATGGCGTTGAATTGTTCAACCTGATTCTACCTCTCCAACTTCTGTCCTACACATGGCGTTAATAAACCTGTACCTAAATGACCCCATTTGCAACGAAAATTAAGCGTAAGCATAAACTTAACACATGACTTTCACTGCCCATTATTCATCAAACTTATCTTATACATAAACTTCGCGTTAAGCGAAATAAATATCTGCAAAAATACCTTTATTGCACATTTCCGCATAAATACAATGTAATCTTAAGCGAGAGTCAGATGTTTAAAGAGCTAGTCGCTGAGAGGACTTTGAAATTTCGATCTTTCTGCTTGACCAGCAGAAAGAAAAACGAATAACGACTTTTCATTTGACAAAAGTATATTTAAACCAATATAATGGAACATCTCGAAAATGATTACCTTCACAACAAAAATGTATGACGCATTAATTGTGTGTTTTGATCTTATCTACAGTTTTTGTGCAGCAAGTTCTTGTCTATCTTTTACGGTTTACCAGTCATGCAAAAGTTATCCAGAATGAAGAGGTCCTCAGAGGCTATTCCCAGGAAATTCAAGATCTACATTTTATTTCTTATGTTAAAATTCTTTATTATACGGTATTTTAATCAAAATCGTCAAGAGCCATTTATGAGAAAATCAGCATTTTCGAAACCTTTTCCGTGTAAAGGGTAGTTTTGGATGGGGGATTTTCTTGAAAATCATGTCGCATCCTTGGAATATACTGAACTTAAATATCAAGTTTTTGAGTTATGCTGCCCACACGCACGAGCGAGCGCGCGAACATTTTACTAAAAATGCATTTTTTGGATTCAAGAAACTTCAAGACATGTAATACCGGTGAAATATCGCTATCAAATTTTCGGGTGGAATACAATACCTTCTTATGTACATGTGCTTATTTGTACTGCGTTTATTTGAGAGAAGAGTTAAGGTATATTAGTAGAATAAATAACTGGATTTAGATGATGATGATGATAATAATAATAATAATAATAATAATAATAATAATAATACACTATAAACATAATTACCATCGAGAAATTATGTGTAAAATATTTTTTTTTAATTTTTATTTTATGTCGCTTGACTGCAGGGGTCATATTGCAACAGACAACCATAAATTGAGTATATGATTAACAAACAATTCTTGGTTGCGTTGAATATAATACAATAATAAAGTACAACAATAAATTAAAAATTAATTGATAAGTAAACTGTTATCTTATAAATGCAGGGTTTATTATGATTGTGTTTTGCTTCCTGGTTGATATGTTCACATATATGATGCTGCCAGATTAGATTTTCTTCTTTAGATGAGCTGGATAAGATTAGTTGATTTCATAAAATATATGAGGTTCCCTCTATGGCTAGGTTCTAACAAAACTGTGTGGAATTCTGCGGGAAGTTTTTTTTTCCTTTTACTATTTTCTCAAATATTCACTCTCACATACGTACTTCCAAACTCTGTGGGGGATAGGGAATAATTCTGGCTAAAGAAAAATTCCCCGCCCCAGCCGGGAAGGTTTTATAGCTTTGTGTATTTGGATAGAGTTGGGTCGAGCAATTCATTTTCAGTAATCGATTCATACGATTCATTCATGCTATATGAATCGATTCATACGATTCGTTCACGATTCACTATTAGTCGCCTTGCCTTCTATGTGTTTGTCTAAGCTGTCTCGTTCATTATATACGGGAATGATAGTCATATGGCAGCTCCTTTAGCATAAAAACAGTAATTTATATAAAAATGTCCTACTCTTTTCCATCTGTTGCAAACATATTTGGTAAAATTTCCTCCATTATTTGAAAAATCTGATGTGTACCATTCACATGACTTTCTCTATATCCCTGCAACAAATTATTCTTAAAAAGTTTATACTTCTATTAACTTCGTGCTAATCAGTAAAACATAGCAGAAATAGCCATATTACTTGTTTCCTTGTAAGTAGAGGTGAAATAAGGGAGTACAATAGGTTAAAGTGATAATCAAAAGCTGGTTGCTATGTCACTGAAGTTCCTTTGTGTGTATGGACAGCAGTTGACAAATTCCTGAATGAGAAATGTATAAGTTTTTCATAGCAGAAACCAAAAATAAGGAATGTCACAAAAACGACGAACTCCACGAAAAAAATGTGTATAACATAAATTGTGTGTTTTAACGTGCTCTACATTTTTTGTGTAGTAAGTTTTTGTCCATCTCTTACGGTTTAGCAGTTATTCAAAATTTAGTAAAATGCATCCAGAATAAAGTACTCTTCAGAGGCTATTCCCAGAAAATTCAAGATATACATTTTATTTGTCAGGTAGATATCTTTAATATACGAAATTTTAATCAAAATCGTTAGAGCCATTTTTGAGAAAATCGAAATTTTCGAAAAAAAGTTCCATGTAAAGGGTAGTTGGGGTGGGGGGATTTTTCTCAAAATCTTCGTGTCGCATCCCTGGAAGATACTAAACTTAAATACCAAGTTTGGTATTTTACCCATTTTTCTGTCCGACGCTCCCTGCACGTGTTCACGTAAAGTTAGGCCCTTATCAAGAGTGACGCCTAGGTATTTGATGAAATTTCCCCTGGCCTTGGTATGAGTAGACCTCGTTTGACACGACAGGATACGATCAGTTGGCAGGCTGAGGTAGCCCGAAGGTGTGAAGGATGTGTTCCCATTCTTACTAGAATGATACTGACGGGAATATGGGGCGGATGAGGCCGGCTAGTGAAGGGAGACAGCAACTTTGCTCATTATCATTGTGTCATGTTGCTACCACCCTTACACATTACTGTAATGTAGTTGAATATTTACTTTGGGGTTAAAAATCAACATCAGTAAAGAAATTATGTTCGATATTATGGAACTTAACCGTACAAGCCGCTGGGGGTCTTCATCAAACATAAGAAACAGTAAAATACTTAAAATTCTGTAGGCTTTGGGTTCATATATCATAGGACAACCAATCTGGCTAGTTTTTTTTCTTGGGTTCCCTGAATTGCCTAGGTAAATATCAAATTGATTATTTAATCCCACATTCCAAAGTTCTACCTTCAGTCTAAAACAATAGCAAAACTGAAAATAGATGGTAATTGCGATTGCGCTGCCACCTATCCACATATAGTGTAAGTAGTAGCCTGGACCGGCACCCTAACCCCATCTGCCTGTCGCGGAGGTTAATGGTAACTCTGTGTGTGAGAAAATTATAAATGAAATGCGCACAATGTGCAAATATATAAACTGAACTACATTAATCTAGTCCTAGTTTTATTACTAACATTTGTCTTTTTACTTTGTCTATACGCACTATGTACATAGTGTATAGAGAAGGTATTGCACTCCACCCAAAAATTCGATACCAAGATTTCACCGGAAATATGTTTTAGGGTCCCCAATATCCAAAAAAAGCATTTTCACAAAAAGGTCCGTCTGTCTATGAACACGATAACTCAAAAACGAAAAGTCGGTAAAATACCAAACTTGGTATTTAAGTTTAGTATCTTCCAGGGATGCGACACGAAGATTTTGAGAAAAATCCCCCCACCCCAAACTACCCTTTACATGGAACTTTTTTCAAAAACTTTGATTTTCTAAAAAGTGGCTCTAACGATTTTGATTAAAATATCGTATATTAAAGTTGTTTACCTGAAAAATAAAATGTATATTTTGAATTTTCTGGGAATGGCCTCTGAAGACTACTTTATTCTGGGTCAATTTTACGGAATTTTGAATAACTGCTAAACCGTAAGAGATGGACAAAAACTTACCACACAACAAATGTAGAGCACCTTAAAACACACAATTTATGTTATAGACATTTTTTCCGTGGAGTTGATTGTTTTTGAGATATTCCTTGTTTTTGGTTTCAGCTATAAAAACTTACAGGACTTTGTGAACTCGTGTCCATACAAACAACGCAACTTCAGTCGCAGAGCAACCAGCTTTTGACTATCACTTTAACCTATGGTACCCCCTTATTTAGCTTCTATTAACTAGCAAGTAATAAGACTATTTCTGCTAATTTTTGCTCCATTAGATGAAGTAAATAGAATAATTTGTTGTAGTGATATAGAGAAAGTCATGTGAATGGAACACATCAGTAAGTGTTGTGGGAAATTTTTGAAATGGGCATACTGATTTTTGATAACACTGATTACTGATTTATCATGGCAACCTAACCTAGCCAGCTTGTTTTGTGTAAATATCTTAGTTTGTTATTGATGTGATTGTGAACATTTTGTTGTTGTGTTTGGCTACTATTTCAATTTGCTTACAATGCCACGACACAGTAATAGGGTTTTCAGAAAGCGGAAGAATGTTGGAAAACCAAAAGATATCACTGCAAACAATGTTGATATTACAGATCCACATGGGGATGTTGAAATAACAGTGATGAAGTTAAAAGTAATAGTGATGATGTGAAGTGTAATAGTTGTTCTAAAAGAAACAGCACAACTATGGAGATGAATATAATTCATTGAAAGATCCTGCTGAAAACAGTACTAATGAAATAATACATATTCAAATATTTTAAGATATTCTTCATAACTCTGACAATCCCTCCTATGGTGCTGATTAGTATTGAAAAGATTAGTTCCAACTTTGAAGCTGATATCTCAAAACTACATTTTCTAATACATAAGGAACATTTTCTCAGGAACTGTTAAACATAGAAAACTCATACTTTGTTTGTATGGGCAGGAGTTGACAAATTACTGTATGAGAAAAGTATGTATTTTAAAGCTGAAACAAAAAACAAGGAATATCTCAAAAACGACCAACTCCACAAAAAATGTATATGACATAAATTCTGTGTATTATTATGATCTACATTTTTTGTGTGGTAAGTTTTTGTCTCTATCTCTTACGGTTTACCAGTTACACAAAATTTAACAAAAATCATTCAGAATAAAGAGGTCTTTATAGGCTATTCCCAGAAAATTCAAGATATACATTTTATTTGGCATATAAATATCTTAAATATAAGAGATTTTAATCAAATTTCAGAATTTAATTTATTTTCAGAAAATCAAAATTTTCGAAATTTTTTCCATATAATGGGTAGTTTGGGGTGGGAGATTTTCTTGAAAATCTTTGTGTTATATCCTTGGAAGATACCAAGTTTGATTTTTAACGGTCTTTTCGTTTTGGAGCTATGCTATCCACACACAAGGATTTTTTTCCAAAAATCTTTTTTGGATTCAGGAGGACCAAACACATGTATTTCCGGTGAAATCTCAGTATCGATTTTTTGGGCGCAATACAATACCTTCTCTATACACTATGTACATAGTATATGTAGAGAAAGTTGAAGAAAACAAAAAGCAACTGCGCTCTAATATTTGTTAGTTAAACCCAGATTGCCCGATCAAATCCCGACGGATGGCAGATAAGCCTAATAAAAATCAAACGTACGGACAAAGAGAAGCGGTTCCCACAACTGGGGTAGAGCATTACACATAGTTCTTTGTGCTTCTACTGTAACCCCTGGGAGGGAAGAGACACGAAGGGCGACTAGATCTGGACGACGACTGGCGCAAGCCCTAACGTTTCCAGTTCGAACGCATCCGACGCCATCCGGGTCTTCCCACAATCCCGTGAAATAAAAATGTATTACAATGCATATAATAGTTTTATATAGTTCTTCAATCTATAATTACAAACTACCGAAAGTTAAAATGTATTAATATTTGTTTTGGGACATTGGTTTAAACATGTGTTTCTCTATAATTTTTTTGAGCAGTGTACTAAGTATTAAGAAGAGAAAGTTGTGTGAATAGCTTGTTTAAGAATGGGGATAGAAAGTAATGTAAATGCTACTCAGAGTTATACAGTATATGCCATTAGGTATAAACAATTCCCTAAGTGAGACTTAAGGTGTATTATGTACCAAGTTTAGTGGGGCACACTCAGAGGTGAGTCATTTTTTAGCAGTTGCGCAAAGACAACAGGGAAGAAACTTCTACAAAGCGCGCATCCCGCAACCCTGAAACAGATGACAATGAAGAAAGTGAAGGGTACAAGATATATCTATATGTAATATAGGTACATTTCTATTTCTAATCTGGTAAAACAGGAACCACCCCAGCATTCGCCAGCCGTTCTGGAGTCAGAGTGGGCGGTCGCTGGGAACCTTCAGAATATGAGTCGAAGCGCTATGATATTCGGAGTAAGCTAAAGTGAAAAATCTGATGTGTTCCGTTCACATGACTTTCTCTACATCTCTGCAACAAATTATTGTTAAAAAGCTTAAGCTTCTATTTACTTCATGATAATCGACAAAATATTAGCAGAAATAGTCTTATTACTTGCTTCCTTGTAAGCAGAAGCGAAATAAGGGAGTACCATAGGTTAAAGTGATAGTCAAAAGCTGGTTGCTATGTGACTGAAGTTCCTTTGTTTGTATGGACAGGAGTTGACAAATTCCTGTATGAGAAAAGTTAAGTTTTTCAAAGCTGAAACCAAAAATAAGGAATATCTCAAAAACGATCAACTCCACGAAAAAAATGTATACAACATAAATTAGTTGTTTTAAAGTGCTCTACATTTTTTGTGTAGTAAGTTTTTGTAAATTTTTTGCAGTTTAGCAGTTATGCAAAATTCCGTAATATTCACCCAGAATAAAGTAGACTTTAGAGGCTATTCCCAGAAAATTCAAGATATACATTTTATTTGTCAAGTAAAGATCTTTAATATACGATATTTTAATCAAAATCATTAGAGACATGTTTTAGACAGCTAAAATTTTTGAAAGATGTTCCATGTAAAGGGTAGTTTAGGACGGGGGGATTTTTCTCAAAATCTTCGTGTCGCATCCCTGGAAGATACTAAACTTAAATACCAAGTTTGATATTTTACCGACTTTACGTTTTTGTGTTATGCTCACAGACAGACAGACAGACAGACAGACAGACAGACAGACAGACAGACACACACACACACACACACACACACACACACACACACACACACACAACTCTTGCTGAAGACGTGACAATCAAAGCAGGAAAATGAATGGTGTTATTTCTGGGATATAAAGGAGGTGTTCTCATGTCGTGATATTTCTCTTATCCACTTTCGATCTCTCAGAGTTATTAAACTAAATTGTTGCAGAGTACGTTAATATACGGAACATTTGACAGAAGCTATTTCCATATTTTGACATTTCGCACTGTATCTTATGGCGCGCATATTAATTTATCAGCGCGAACTGTTTTTGGTTAATATCTGCATTTCTCCCTCTGCTACTTTTACTTTTTAGCACTCTGACTCTGATAAAACTGAAGATTCCATGTTCCAAATTTGCAGGCATTTTAACTTTTTCCGGCATTCACTCCAGCATTAACTTTCTGGAAGTTTGAAATACATATAATTGTTTTCTATCCTCTGACATTTCGTAAACATTATTTATTCCGTACTGAATTATACATTGTGTCAGACATTTTCTTGCCTTAAAAAGGAAGGTTAAAAAATCTGATATATTCCAGTCGCATGAATTTCTCTATCTATTCCTCAAACAACTATTCGTTTATCTACAGGCTAATCGAGATAAATCTTTGCAGACTGCTTTTATTACTTGCTTCTTTATAAGAAGAAGGGGGGAAGGGGGACACGCTAGGTTAAAGCTATAGTCAAATCTTTTAAAAGCTGTCGCTATGCGAATGCCATTAAAATTCTGTTCTTTTTCCATGGCCAGGAGTAAAACAAAAGAGAGAGAAAACGGATGAGGACTTCCCATTTGAGTAGTTGAAATCCATGTTAGGGAATATTTCGGAAATAGCTTAAAGAATAAAAAGCTGTATATAAGTTAATTTTGTGTTTTAAAAAGATCTCCATTTTGTATCGTAAGCTTTTTTATCCCTTAACTGGTTTACCAGTTAAGTAAAAGTAATTCAGGACTTCAGGGGCTATTCTCAAGAAATTGAGGATATACATTTTATTTGTCAAGTAAATATTTTTAATATATAGCATTTCAATCAAACTCATTGAGCCTTTTTTAGTAAATGGAAATTTCCAAAAAATCTACCATGTAAAGGGTAATTTGGGGTGGGGGATTTTCCTCAAAATTATCGGGTGGCATCCTTGGAGGATATCAAACTTAAATACCAAGTTTGGTATTCAGTCGAGTTGAGTTATGCTGCCCACAGACATATGTGCTAGAGAAAGTAAAATAAAAAAATCTGACGTGTTCCATTCAAATGACTTTCTCTAACAAATTATTGTTATAAAGCTTATTCTTCTTTATCATGATAATCGAGTTGGACATTAGCAGAAATTGTTCTTATTACTTGGTTCCTTGTAAGTAAAAGGGAAAAAAATCTAATGTGTTACATTCACATGTCCTTTAGCTGTTCGGTAAACAAGCCTTTTAAACTTTTATAAGCAGAATTAGTATTATTTCTAGCTTCCTTAAATAGAAGGGAAATAAGAAATGCACAGGCTAAAGCTAAAGAATCGTCATATAGAAGCCGGTCACTATGTGAAAAAATTGAAAGTCCAATCTGTTTGTTTGCCAGAATCAACAAACGAGAACGGAGGAGAAATATGCCTTCCCGATTGATAAAAGTTTAATTAGCTAAACTTGAAACCAACGATCCGAAATATCTCGAAAACGGTTAACTCTACAAAAACAAATATATGATATAATTTGTGTGTTTTAATGAGATCTACATTATTTATGTAGTAAGTTTTGGTGTATCTTTTACGGTTTGCCAGTTATATAAAAGTCATCCAGAATGCATAGGCGTTCAGAGGCTATTCCCAGAAAATTCAAGATATACATTTCGTAGTTATTTAAATCAAAATCATTAGAGCCATTTTTGAAAAAATAACAATTTTCGAAAAATGGTCCATGTAAAGAGTAGTTTGGGGTTGGGGAGTTTCTTGAAAATCTTCGTGTCGCATCCTTGGAAAATACCAAACTTAAATACCAAGTTTGGTATTAAACGGCCTTTTCATTTTTGAGCTGTGCTGTCCACAGACATACACGCACTCGCGGATCTTTTTCTAAAAATGCCTATTTTTTGATTCAGGGGGATCTAAAACATGTATTTACGGTGAAATCTCGAATCAAATTTTTGGGTGCATTACAATACCTCCTCAATACACTATGTGCATAGTACGTGTAGAGAAAGTAAAAAGAATCGTCTAGATTACGGAGTAGTAAAGGCTTGTTAGCTTTATTACAAATGGAGAGTTCAACTGTTAAACAATAGCAATGTATATGCAACCTATGTTCCAGTTTCTGTTAACATAGGATCAGAGCTCTTTATTCTGTTTGAGTTTTGCAGAGTTATGTATAATGGTTAAACCACATGCGATAAACAAAAACTTACTATACAAAAAACGTAGATCTCGCTAAAACACATAATTTATGTCATATACATTACTCTTGTAAGAGTTGACCGCTTTCGAGATATTCATTGTTATTGGTTTCAATTTCAAACGAGTTAACTTTTTTCAAACGGGAGCCTGGAAAGCGAACCGAAACTCAATTGGTTTTGATATTGACCAGCTTTTAATGGATCTGACTAACGCTTTAGTATGCCCTTATATCCCTTCTACTTATAAGGAAGCAAGTAATAAGACAAATTCTACTAACGTTTATCTAGACTAGCATGACGTGGATAAAAGAATAATATTTAGTAAGAAACATTTGTTTTTGGAACAGCTAGAGAAACTTATGTGTATGGGACACATCAGATTTTATGTATTCTTACGTATTCCTTTATTTTCCTACTACTTATAAGGGACTAAGTAATTTTACCATTTCTGCTACTTTTTATCTCGACTAACATGATGTAGAAAGAAGAATAAGCTTTCTAAGAATAATATGTAAGAGATGTAGAGAATGGAACACATCAGGTTTATTTTTCTATTTAAATAATTAATTATAATTGAGATAACACTATGCGGAAATAGGTGAATTACACATTTCGTTATATAAACAAATAGATTAGCAATGGTCAAGTGTTTTATAACTCGACGTACATGCTGGTTTAAAATAGCTTACTCTTTCCATGACATTGTGGGAATTACTGAAAAATTCGTCCCATTAATAATAAGAGTATTTGAAATAAACTTTGGTTTTTTAAGAGATCTACATTTTTATTTTCTCTACACTTATGTACATAGTGTACAGAGAAGGTATTGCATTCCACCCAAAAATTCGATACCGAGATTTCAGATTAAGTGTCCCCTATATCCAAAAAAAATAAATTTTAGAAAAAGGTCGTGTATGTCTGCAAACATATAACTCAAAAACGAAAAGTCGGTAAAATACCTAACGTGGTATATAAGTTTAGTGTCTTCCAAGGATGCGACACGAAGGTTTTGAGGAAAATCCCAACACCCCATACTACCCTTTACATGGAAACATTTTCGAAAATTTTGATTTTCTCAAAAATGGCTCTAACGATTTTGATTAAAATATCGTATATTGACATTTTCACACCAAATAAAACATATTTCTTGAATTTTCTGGGCATAGCCTCTGAATACCTTTTTATTCTCAATGAATTTTGCTGAATTTTGCATAACTAGTAAGCCGTAAGAGATAGACAAAAGTTTACTACACAAAAATGTAGATCTCGTTAAAACACACACACATATATATTATATATTCGTAGAGCTGGCCATTTTTGAGATATTGCTTGTTATTTGTTTCAGTTTTAAACTACTTAAAACTTTTCACATACGAGAATTTGTGAGGCAAAACATAGAAACGGATTTCATATACATAGTAACCAACTTTTAATGTCGTTTTAGCCTAGAGTATTCCATTATATCCTTATCTAATGTTTATCTCGATTAGAATTAAGTAGATAGAAGACTAAGCATTTTAACAATAATTTGTTTAAGAGATGTAGAGAAAGTCATGTGAATGAAACACACAAGATTTTTTTTTTTTTTTTGTATTTCCATCTATCGCTTAACGTTTACCAGTTATGCAAGTTTCCCTGTATACATTTCATTCCGGACGAAGAGAGATTTTTTTTTTTTTTCGTTCATTCGTTGGATGGAAAATAAAAATATCCATGTCTCGGCTTCATGTTGGTTAAAGGAGGAACATATTGTGAAATGGGCGTAGTCAGAGGTATCGGGATTTACACTTGCCCTACACTTAACCTAAATAGTATTAAAACAGAAACAGCTGTGGCGAAAAGTGACCTTTATTTTAAATCTACACTACGAGAAAGAAAACTCTAGGTAATAACTAAGTTTTATTTACAGTAAGTTACAAAGAGATGATGAGCTTTTTAAATGTTGATGATTAGGGATAGATCTTGAGGACCGACAGAGGGATACATGCGATTACTAGTTGCATACCTTCCGAGTAGAGACCGACCTGCATTGACGACTGCGCGCTCAGCACGTAAACAACCTGTGGTAACGCGATGGGAACGTGGCTCGATACAGCTGTATAATACAATAAGGTTATCTGTTTTAGAGTAATTAATGCCTTTGATGATAGTGCATGCACTTCAATCAAGATTGTAAAATCTCTTGCTTCAAATGAGATGCATGAAGATTTGCAATTCATACAGAAGAACTTAAACCCAATAGTCGACGGTGTGTCCTATTTCCGTTTTGCTCCAATCACATATTGAAATGTGGAGCGAAGTTTATCACAATATAAAGCCTGTTTACGTGCCAATCGGAGACGATTCACGTTTGAGACGTTGCTGCTGTGCATTGTAATCTAAGTATCTTGAGAAAAAGTGAAAGGATAATTATGCTGATGACTTTTGCACAACAGCAATTGAATTTATGTAAATATTAAAATTGTTAGATCCCGTAAATCAAGTGGTATTTGTCTTTACCCCCCACCCAATCTCAATCGCCTTCCACTGCTAGTGAAAACATCACAGTTTACCACGCAATCACAGCCCCATTTTCCTTCTATTGGTGCCACTACGTGCACACTGCATTGTCAACACATCACAACTATATACCACGCTGCACTAACTTCAATTCTATCCCGCTATCGGTCCCCAAGATGCTATCCCTGTTGATAATAAATAATTTAAATTACCCGGTTTGCTTGCAGTTTACACATCTCAATACGATCTGACGGCCTAGATAATGTGGGACGTGGTCACTTTCTTTACCTTCTGGCCCGGGGAGCGTGACATTCGCATCGCGGGAAGTCTTCAAGTACTTACCTATGAAAATAAACCAAGTTCCCTACGCAGATCTGAGTGTCGTGGATTCTGGTGGCCAAAAAGCCAAGGTTTTTATGTAACTTGCAAAACTGGCCTGACTGACTGTAGTTCCTAAGTGGGCATCGTTGCGATGTTTCCTTGAGCGGATTTCAATTTCTAATTCGTGAGTTCGTCGCTATGCGCCATGGTGACGAGGGATCGGCCCGTCGCCCACAGAGGGTACTGTAGGACGAAATCACGACTAGCGGACGCGGAATTGCGGAATTTTGCCCCTTCTTTCAAAGTATGGAATTCTTTTACGTGCAACTAAACACGGAAGGAAGATTTTTACGTCCGAAAAAATCTACCACCTTCCGCCAGGTTTGAACCTGCAATCTTAGGTTTTAGAGGCTATCATGGTAACCACTACACCATGTAGGGTGATGACCTCAGCATTACGTTAACATTATTCTCCGAACGCTGAGAAACCCCGCGCTGAGTTAAACAGAAAGAACCAACATCACCGCGAGAACAGCTAAATTACAAAAATACACATTGTTAAAGCATAATTTCAAAAAAAAAAAAAAAAGACAATTTACTGCCACAATACGCTTTTCCCGTTAAATTCAAGTTAGATGTATTAAATCCAGTTTATTTTACCTCGCTTTATCCACATGGCCATATCGCAACGGATCTGTTGATTGAAATACCTCGTGGTGGCCAGCTAGCCTTCTAAGTCTCATCCATTACCATACCATCTTGTTACGCCCCGCCCATGTAAAGAGTAGTTATTGCAAATCTCCTTCCGAGTCTGTAGAACTTAAACTTATATTAACTTAAATTTATATCCGACATTTCGTTTTTGGGATATGCTGCACAAAAGGACACACATAAATACACACAGTGATTTTTTTTCCAGTATCTCATACCTACTTTAATAAGACTTTATTTAATCGTTTCATATCTGAATTTATTACAATGCTACAAAGAGAACGCCAAACTTATATCATTATTCTTTTGTGCTGAAATAAGCGTTCGTGCAGTAAGGTATTATTACTTTCTCTATACGTACTATATAGGGGAGAAATGGCGTTCCGGTCCCCCGATATTGCACCAACGGATTATAGCAGTGGTGCGGTAACGGTGGGCTGCCAGTCGCGTTATTAAAGAGAAACCGGTAATATGACAATTCTTTACACCTTCGTGTTCAAAGATTGCATTTTGTTTAAGCTGAATATGGATAGAAAGCCAAAACCCAATCAACTATGTAATTTTAATTTCTCTATACGAACTAGTATATAGTGTATAGAGAAGGTATTGAATTCCACCCAAAAATTCGATACCGAGATTTCAGCGGAAATACATGTTTTGGGTCCCCCTGAATCCAAAAAAAGCATTTTTACAAAAAGGTCCGTGTGTAACTGTGTGTTTGTCTGCGTGTGTGTCTATGGACAAGCATAACTCAAAAACGAAAAATCCGTTAAAAACCAAATTTGGTATTTAGATTTGGTATCTTCCAAGGATGCGACACGATTATTTTCAAGAAAATCCTCTTACCCCCAACAACCCTTTACATGGAACTTTTTTCGACAATTTTTATTTTCTAAAAAATGGTTCTAATGATTTTGATTAAAATATAGTATATTACAGATATATATCTGACAAATAAAATGTAGATCTTGAATTTTATGGAAATAGCCTGTGAAGACTACTTTATTCTGGATGAATTTTACGGAATTTTGCATATCTGCTAAACCGTAAGAGATGGATAAAAACTTACTACACAGAAAATGTAGAGCACATTAAAACACACACGTTATGTTATATACCTTTTTTTCGTGGAGGTGATCGTTCTTAAGGTATTCGTTGTTTTTGGTTTCAGCTTTGAAAAACTTCTACTTTTCTCATACAGGAATTTGTCAACTCATATCCATACAAAGGAACTTCAGTCACATAGGATCCAGCTTTTGACTATCAGTTTAACCTATGGTTTCCCTTATTTTGCTTCTACTTACAAGGTAGCAAGTAATAAAACTATTTCTGCTAATTTTTTCTTGATTAGTATGAAGTAAATAGAAGCAGAAGCTTTTTAACAGCAATTTGTTACAGATGTAGAGAAAGTCATGTGAATGGAACACATCAGATTTTTCTTACACACAGACGCGCGCGCGAGAGAGCTCAAGCCCTCACAGTTTCCGCACACTCACCAAAGGCGTGAAAGTTTTCATCTGCAGGACATGTCGGCGTTCTTTGCCGACTTGACCTGCTTAACAAAGTAGAGGTGAAGTGTACGGTTTAATATTGGACAGATATGCAGTTAACGTGTGCGATATTCGGGCATGTTCCCTTATCTCCATACCTGCCTGCGTGTTTATGGTGCCGTGTGCGTCATATTTTATTCTGCACTCAGATTAACGTTTATTTTAACGTGCCCTGGTTTTACACACCAAGATATAAGACCAGTGTTTCCTTTTATTCTCTTTTCTTTGTTATTTTCACCCCTCTTTCTCCTTTGTTCTCAATTTGCATTGCATTAATTCTGCTTTACACACTCTATCGCTAACATCTCGTCAAGAAAATTCAAAATGCTTGAGGCGTCTGAAAGGTTTCAAGAATCGATTTAAGCATTCTAGCTAAGGTGGACAAGGTTTACTAGTCTCATGTTCCCAAGGTCGCGGGTTCAAACCCGGTGGAGGACGATGGCTTTTTTCGGGCATGGTTTCCTTCAAAAGGGAAATAAACCCGTTGGCACCGTGTCGTAGATTTTCGGCACGTAAAAGAGCCTCAAGCATGATAAAGAGGCCTCTGAGTAAATTAAGCGATCTTTAACGCCCAGTATTGAATGGGACGCTGAGAACCACATTAGTTAAAGAGCGATTTCGTTTCAGGGTTTGCTACACTAGCAGGATAGTTTTGGTTTAACGTACCTGGTGGAAAGAGCACTAATGCTCCTCTTAGGAAATTGGAAATGGCGTGTTATTTATGGACGCTCTTTAACTGCTGTGGTTCTCAGCGTCCCATTCTAAATTGGGCGTGAAAGACCGCTTAATTTTGCTCAAAGGCCTCTCCTATCAGGCTTGAGGTTCTTTTTCGTGCCGTAAATCTACGACACGGACCCACGGCTTTACTTCCCTTCCGAAAGAAGCCATGCTCAGGATTTTTACACCCGAAAAAATCCATCGTCCCGCGACTTTGGGTATATGAAGTTAGCATGGTAACCATTACACCACGGAGGGCGACTCCTCTTAGGAAGCTTTTATATGTAGAGAAACCAATGAAAAATATCTGTTGTGTTCCATTCACATGTCTTTCTCTACCTATTCTATAACAAACTATTCTTATGAACGCGAAGTATCATTATTTTGGACAAGCGAACCAGTAAACACTATAGTCGCTTTAACGGAAATAGACTTCTTAACATTAAAATTAAAGTGATTCGTTCCTTACTGGGTATTATGAAAATTACAATATAAACTACGAAAATTAAAGAACATAAAGTAAAAAAAAAACACTTGAAAACAGTTTTTTGTGTGACAAATATTAAACTATGAATTACTCTTTAAATGAAACAGCCTTACGAAATGTGTCCAGTCAGCACTCTTCTAAAGCAAACAACTTCATAAAATGTATCATTTAATATCGTTACATTAGGTCTTTGTCTTTGCCTATAAAATAACAGATTTTCTGTGTAAAAAAAAACTCTGATGTGTTCCATTCACATGACTTTCTCTGCATCTCTGCAACAAACTATTGTTTAAAAGTTTATGATTCTATTTACTTCATGCTAATCGAGAAAAAATTAGCAGAAATAGTCTTACTACTTGCTTCCTTGTAAGTAGAAACAAAATAAGGGAGTACAATAGGTTAAAGTGATAGTCAAAAGTTGGTTGCTATGTGACTGAAGTTCCTTAGTTTGTATGAACAGGAGTTGACAAATTCCTGTATGAGAGAGGTATTTTTTTTAAAGCTGAAACCAATAACAAGGAATATCTCAAGAAAGATCAACTCCACGAAAAAAATGTATATGACATAAATTGTGTGTTTTATCGTGATCTACAGTTTTTGTGTAGTAAGTTTTTGTCTATCTCTTACGCTTTACTAGTTATGCCAAATTCAATAAAAATCATCCAGAATAAAGAGGTCTTTAGAAGCTATTCCCAGAAAATTCAAGATATACATTTTATTTGCCATGTAAATATCTTAAATATAAGAGAATTTAATGAAAATCGTTAATCGTTTTTGAGAAAATCAAAATTTTCGAAAGTTTGGTATTTAACGATCTTTTCGTTTCTGAGCTAAGCTGTCCAGACACGGACCTTTTTCAAAAACTGATTTTTGGGGGGATTCAGGGGATCCAAAACATGTATTTCCGGTGAAATCTCGGTATCGAATTTTTGGGTGCAATACAATACCTTCTCTATACACTAGTATGCAGTATGTGTAGAGAAAATAAACATCTAATGTGCTCCATTCACATGATGTCCTCAAGCTGTTCGGCAAACAAACCCTGTATTCAAAAGATTAATGTGTTATCTACATCATGATAATCAAGACAAACATAAAGAGAATTAGTCTTATAACTAGCCCCTTGTAAGTCTCGTCCTTTAAAAGCTGGTCGTTATGTGAAACAATTGCAATTGCAATTTCTTTTCTTTGCAGGAGTAAACAAATGAGAAACAAGAAGAAAAATGTCTTTCTGTTTAAGAAAAGTTAGCGGCTAAAATTGAAACTAATAATCCGGAATATCTCGAAAACATAAACTCTACAAAAAACGTACATAACATAAAGTGTGTGTTTTAACGAGGTCTATATGTTTTGTGTAGCAAGTTTTTGCTACGGTTTGCCAGTAATACAAAATTCGTTCAGAATGAAGAGGTTTTCATCGACTATTCCCAGAAAATTCAAGATATACATTTTGTTTGTTATAAAAATATCTTAAACATAAGGTATTTTAATCAAAATCGTTAGAGCCATTTTTGAGAAAATCAAAATGTTCGAAAAATGTTCCGTATAAAGGGTAGTTGGGGGTGGGGGATTTTCTTGAAAATCTTCGTGTTGCATCCTTGGAAGATACCAAATAATATCCTTTGATATTTAACGGATTTTTTGTTTTTGAGCTGTGCTAGACCACACACATTTTTCTAAAAATGTTTCTTTTTATTCAGAGGGTGTCAAAACATGTATTTTCGGTGAAACCTCGACATCTAATTTTTGGGCGGAATATAATACCTTCTCTATCCTCTATGTATATTGTACATACGGGCTAGAGAAAGTAAATATGTTTTTTTTTTTTCGGAATCAGGAGACCCCAAAATATATATTTACGGTAAAATCTCGCTTTGTAATTTTGAGGTAGAATACAATATCTTCTCTATCCATATAATATAAGTAAATGTCTGTCTTGAATTTTCTGGGAATAGCCTCTGAAGACATCTTTATTCTGGATGAATTTTTTCGGAATTTTGCATACCTGGTAAACCGTAAGAGATAAACAAAAACTTACTTAATAGAAAATGTATAGCTCGTTAAAACATACAATTTAAGGTATATACATTTTTTTCGTGGTATTAGTCGTTTTTGAGATATTCCTTGTTATTGGTTTCAGCTTTAAAATAGGTACTTGTACTCTTCTCATACGGGAATTTGTCAATTCCTGTCTATACAAAGGAAATTCAATCACATAAAATCCAGATATTGACTATCTCTTTAGCCTAAAGTACTCCCTTATTTCCTTTTTCTTACACAAAAACAAGTAACAAGACCATTTCTGCTCATTGTTTATCGGTTAGTATGAAGTAAATAGAGAAAGAAAAAAAAAAAAGCTTTTTAATAATAATTTGTTCAAGAGATGTAGAGAAAGTCATATGAGTGGATCACATCAAATATTATAATATGTAATACGGTTTAAGATTTGAAGTGAGTTTTGAAAGACCTTATACAACAGAGAATAGTTAACAAGGAAAATATAAATAATGAGGAACAAATATGTAAATAAAATGTGAATTGAATAGAGTTGATTAAAAGGATTGTAAACATCACTGTAAAAACCAGAAATTCATTTAAAACAGTTAAATAGGGAAGACGTGCTAGCAACTTGAACACAATTAGTAAGCCGAATTCGTAACACAAGGTACTGGAAAACAGCAATTGGAGCATTAGAGGACGAAGGGTATAGCAATGATATACAATTCCTGAAACCAGGATAGGTAATTGGATATGAAAGACGAGTGAAAAGCGCAGCATATAAGAAAGAGATGGCAAGAGTGGATATTCCCCAGGAATCAAGTGGAGCTTGGCAGTCGCCAATTTGTTTCACAACGTTAAGCAATTGTCATCAAAGGACATGTAACAAATGCTGGCGCGAATGTTATGCTACAATTACATTGAGATGTAAGCGCAGACGTAACGTAGCATAAGCGCCGACGCAAGGAGACACCATTCACAATGCAATCGTAAGCGCAAGTAGTTGGTTTCTAGATCTGTAAGGTACATGCGAATATCTTCCAAGCGCTCCGCAAGTTACAAACTGAAAATATCACATAAGAAAATCCACTCAATCTTTCACAAATAAATATGTTATAAAATTACATACTAACAACTGACGCTCGCGGCAGTGACGTTACAATAATTGCTCATTCAAAATTATTGAAAATAGTACAAGCATAGAGACTTCAGAAAGAGATAAAGCTACACACTTCATTGTAAATGTATCATAACAAACTGAATAACATAACCAGCAATACCACATAAGAAAATTCACTCAATCTTTTACAAAAAAAATATGTTATAAAATGACAACTGACGCTCGTGGCAGTGACGTCACAATAATTACTCATTCAAAATTATTGAAAATAGTACAAGCATAGAGACTTCAGAAAGGGATAAAGTTACACATTTAATGAACTAAGAATTATGTCTCTGCGTCTTCGATTTATGAGAACCAAAAAATCTAGACGTAAATGATAGTTACATCCATTAAATCAAAGAAGGATTCGCAAGGAGACTGTCATAACCTCTTGATGGAAATTAGAGATGGCGCGGCACTATACGGTAAAATAGAAGAGCATGCATGTACAGCAGGCCCTGTAAAGTTCTCAGTGCAATCGTTTGTTATTGAATTCATAGACAATGCATAGAGAAAAGAAACAGAATTCCTCCTCTTTGCATGCAACGCAAGGGTAAAGTTTGGAATTTGCAACTCTTGGTTGCATTGCATTGCGTCTTGCGTGTTTCTATGTGAATGATTACAGTAAATAATATGAGTCCAAACTCTTGCGCTTACGTTGCGACTGCGCTTGCATTTCATTGTGAATGTACCAATACTGTCAATGCATCATGGTACAAAAGCAGGAATTCCTACCGGAACATTTGCTTCTGATGGCGAGACGAGACGCTGCTATGCAGTGAAGAGTGGAAGAGAGAGCATGTGACGACGAACTTATTCAAATGACGGGGGTAGGAAATAACCCTGATATGAAATAAGGGAAAGATGTTGATAACTGCTTCATATTCTATTTATTTCTGGAGTAAAATCCAGTTTTAAAGCCCAACACGTGGTTATTGTTTACCTTCACCCACACCTATGAGATTGGTGCGATAGGGCTAGGTTTTGACTTTCAGTATCTGCAACAACAGGAGAGTAGCAGACATAAAAAAGATGATATGTTACACTCAAATGACTTTCTCTAGCGGCTCTACAAACAAACTTCTTACAAAAGATTACTCTTCTTTCTACACAATGCTAATCGAGATAAACATTAGCAGAATGTTCTCATTACTTAGTTCCTTGCAAGTAGAAGGGAACACTAAAGTAATGCTCTATACTAAAGTGTTAGTCAAATGTTTTAAAAGCCATCGTTATACGATTGTCAATGCAAACCGCTTCTTTGCTTGGCCAGGAGTAGAACAAAAGAAAAACGGACATTTCCTCTCTGAGAAAAGTATAAGTAATTTACAATTGAAACTAATAACAATGAATATCTCGAAAATGGTAAACTCTACAAAAACAAAAAAAAAAAAAAAAAAAAAAGTATACGACATAAATCGTTTATTTTAACGATATCTACATTTTTTGTGTAATAAGTTTTTGTCTATCTCTTACGGTTTACTAGTTATGCAAAATTCATCCAGAATAAACAGGTCTTCAGAAGCTATTCCCAGAATATTCAAGATATACATTTTATTTGTGATGGAAATGACTTTAATATGTGGTATTTTAAACGAAATCGTTGGAGTTATTATTAAGAAGATTTTAAAGAAAATCCCCTCACCCCAAACTACCGTTTACATGGAAAAAAAATTGAAATTTTTGATTTTCTCAAAAATGGCACTAACGAGTTTGATGAGAATCTCTTATATTGAAGATATTTACATACAAAAAAAAATGTATATATTGAATAAATTGGGAATAACCTCTAAAGAGCTCTGTATTCTGAATGATTTTTATTGAATTTTGCATAACTGGTAAACCGTAAGAGATAGAAAAAACGTCCTATACAAAAAAATGTAGATCAGGATAAAACACCCAATTTATGTCGTATACATTTTTTTCGTGGAGTTGATCGTTGTTGAGATATTCCTTGTTTTAGTTACAGTTTTTAAAAACTTATACTTTTCTCATACAGAAATTTGTCAACTCCTGTCCATACAAAGGAAATTCAGTCACACAGCAACCAGGTTTTGACTATCACTTTAACCTATGGTACTCCCTCATTTCGCTTCTACTTACAAGGAAGCAAGTATAAGTCTATTTCTGCTAATTTTTTCTCGATTAGCTTAAGAGATGATGATGATAATGGTGTTTAAGGGCGCTCAACTGCCGAGGTCATAAGCGCCCTTACGATTAAAACTTGGCAATAGGCAGTAAGAAAATACCAAAAAAAGGAAAAAAAAAAAAAAAAAAACACAAGTAAAAGAGCTAACATAGTTGAAATGGAAGTAACAGAACGGTCCTGCCCTCTAAACAGAGCTGGATATAAAACTCCATCTAAAATCAACACATTAAAATTAAAAGAGATTAAAAAAAAAAAAAAAAACTGCTATCACACTAAAACGTCAAGGTAAAAGAAAGTTTTGCTAAAAATTTAAAAACCCTGTCCACTGCTCTTGGGTCATCTGCCAGGACCTCAGCAAGAGAGGCCGGCATGCCCATAGATGACCGAATGTGTGCCAGGTGACCACACTCCAGCAACTATGCCTCCCCACAGAGCGCACAGACAGGAGCAGGTTCACGTTTAAAAAGGTAACTGTGAGTAAAAATACAGTGGCCAATTCTTAGCCGAGCTAGTACTACCTCCTCCCGGCGGAATAAACGAGAGGAGGTTACCCAGTTGACAGGGAGGTCCTTCACCTCTCGCAGCTTATTACCACGGAGAGCCGACCACTCCGCATGCCAAGTCGAAAAAACGGCTCTCCGTACAGCCACTCTAAAATCTTCTGCTGTTGAATGGGTAATCGTAACACTGGGCGCTGTGAATGCCGATTTCGCTGCCAAATCCGCCGTGTCATTCCCTGGCAAGCCAACGTGTCCAGGAATCCATGCGCACTCCACATTAAAACCAGAAGCGTGCAAAATGTGGAGAACGTCCTGGATGCGCTGCACCAAAGGATGGTAAATGTAAGCTCACGAATGCTCTGAAGGGCACTAAGGGAATCACTAAGAATAAGGCACCTAATTTTCGACGTCGAATATACAGAAGGGCTTGATAAATAGCATATAGCTCGGCAGAATATATAGATGTGCAACTAGGCAAACCGTAAGTAGAAGTTGCGGTGCCAGTTACAAAGGCACATCCAACACCGTCGGGGCTCTTACTACCATCGGTGTAAATACAAATACGGCCACTGTATTTGGATAAAAATTCTAAAAAGCAACGACGAATACTATCAAGAGGCGTAACAGATTTCCCGTAGAGCGTCATCCCGAGATCGACATGGGAGGTAGCGCGTAACCAAGGGGGGTGTATACTCTCTCCCTTGGATAACAGCCGAGGAATGTCAACATGGTGCTGGCGTAGAAGCTCACGGAAACGAAAACCTGCTGGCCTGGGGCTCAGAGAGCGGAGGCAGTATCGCTCGTGCAGCTCAGGGGAGAAAAACGCGTGATAAGTTGGATGCCCAGGCATACACTTCAGCCCACAGCCATAATTAGCAAGCAGGACATCACGCCGACAACGCAGAGGAGGTTCTCCCGATTCGGCGTAGAGGCTAACAACTGGGCTCGTTGGAAAAGCTCCAACGGCCACACGGATGCCCTGGTTATGGACTGTGTCTAACCTTCTGAGCACTGAAGGTCGAGCTGAAGAATACACAATGCTGCCATAGTCCAACTTCGAACGAATCACAGCACGATAAAGACGGAGCAATGCCGTCCGATCCGCACCCCAAGACTTGCCACTTAGTATCCGTAAAAGATTTAGAGAACGGTCACATCGTGCTCTAAGCTGTGCTATTTGTGGTGCCCAACAAAGTTTCCGATCGAAGATCAAACCAAGGAATCTCGCCTCGTCTGCGAAATGAAGTAAATCTGGCCCGAGTCGAAGAGACGGCGGCATTTGCCACTTACGGCGCCAGAAGTTAACGCAGACTGTCTTCTCAGCGGAGAAACGAAAACCGTGTTTCGAGCTCCATGCATAGAGATTGTCCAAACACCGCTGGAGACGGCGTTCCAAAAACGGTGTACGCTGAGAAGTACAGAAGATGGCAAAGTCGTCCACGAATAAACTGGAAGAGACACCTTGAGGCACACATAGTGATATGGAATTTATCGCAATAGCAAATAGAGTCACGCTGAGTACCGAGCCCTGCGGCACTCCGTTCTCTTGAATAAAATGGTTAGAAAAAACCGAACCCACCCTCACTCGAAAAACGCGGTCCCGCATAAACTCCTGAATGACCAACGGTAGGCGTCCACGTATGTGCCAGTTGTGCAGAGAACGCAATATTCCCGCCCGCCAACACGTGTCGTAGGCCTTCTCGAGGTCAAAAAATATCCCAACTGTGGGGCTGTTCTTAAGAAACCCGTCCATAATCTGAGTCGACAGAGAGACAAGGTGGTCAGCAGTTGAACGTCGCCGTCGAAAGCCACACTGGATGTTCGTCAGAAGATTGTGGGATTCCAGCCACCACACCAACCGTCCATTGATCATGCGTTCCATCACCTTGCACACGCAACTGGTGAGGGAAATAGGACGGTAACTGGAAGGAAGATGGCGGTCCTTTCCAGGTTTAAGAATGGGTATGATGGTGGCCTCCCGCCACTTGTCTGGAAAAATGCCATCAACCCAGACACGATTATAGACCTCGAGTAGGAAATCTTTGCCATCAGGAGAGAGATGTTGCAACATTTGGACATGGATACCATCTGGACCTGGTGCTGAGTGTCGTGAAGAGGAGAGTGCATTGTCTAGCTCTGCCAGGGTGAAAAGGCGATTATAATCCTCAAGGTTGCCAGAAAGAAACGAGAATTCTTGAGATTCCACCTGGTTCTTAACTGTAAGAAACTCAGGGGAATAATTGCCTGAGCTAGACACCTGAGCGAAAGCACTGCCTAAAGTATTCGCCACGTCAAATGTATCAACAACAGCTCCGATAGGTGTTTTGAGACCGGCGATGGGCATATGGTTCGGTTTCCCAGCCACACGTCTTAACTTATCCCATACGACAGAGGAAGGTGTATGTCGATTAAAGGAACCCACGAATTTATTCCATGACATCTTTTTGCTATCCTTAATAACCCGCCTAGAATGTGCACGCATCCGTTTATAGTGTATCAGGTTATCCAGTGTAGGAAAACGCTGGAAAACCCGTAGAGCTCGTCTGCGAGCGCGAATAGCATCCCGACAGTCATCGGTCCACCAAGGTACCGGAAATCGACGGCTGTAGCCAGTCGAACGCGGAATGGATTGCTCAGCAGCAGAAAGAATGGTCCCTGTGAGATGTTCGACCAAGTGGTTCACAGAGTCGTGCTCTTCGTAGCTAAATTCAGCCAAGTGGGAGTACAGTTCCCAGCTGGCGTGGTCTAGGCGCCAACTAGGTAAACGGGTGGAACATACAACGGGTGTCAAGACACTAATACGACAAGGAAAGTGTCACTAGAATGCAAATCCGAGATGATATTCCAGCATAAGGTGACTGCCAGCTGAGGGGAACAAATTGCAATGTCAATGTGTGAAAAACTATGAAATGCGTCAGATAGAAAGGTGGGCTCTCCGGTGTTCAAGAGAGCAAGATTCTGACTATCCAAGAAGTCTTTAAGTAGCGTACCTCTCGCACAAGCCCGAGGAGAGCCCCAAAGAGGGTGATGGGCATTCACGTCGCCTACCAATAAAAAGGGTGGTGGCAACTGCGAAATGAGGTGTTCTAAGTCGCTGTGCGAGAGGTCCGCAGATGGAGGCAAATAGATACTGCAAATGGTGAATGAAGCGGAGGGTAGCTTAATGCTGACAGCAACGGACTGGATTGCAGATTGTATGGGTACGGAGTTGGCAAAAATATCATCTCGAATAAGCGTCATAGTGCCCCCATGTGCCGGGACACCGTCCTCCGGGGATAAATCACATCGTACGGAGGAGTACTGCCTGATGGTAACGGTGTCCTGTGGACGGAGCTTCGTCTCTTGTAAGCATACAGCCAAGGGTTCATGCTGGCGCAGCAACAAGTCAAGCTCTGGTCGATGTGGTCGAATTCCGCGTATGTTCCAATGGAGGATAGCCATTGAGTATATTATGGGATAAGTTTCAAATCGAAAGACGCTTCTGCAGATTGGGATTAGCTGGTCGGTTCAATTTGTTCTTCTTAGGCGTTGGGCTAGTACTATTTTCAGGAGCACGATCCTGCCGTTTCCGCACTGTCCCTCTGGCAGTGGCGGCAGAATCCTCCTGGTCCATCTCCTCCACAAGGGAGGTCCCTTTTTCAAGAGCAAATTTCGGTCCGAGTAGTTCGAACCGATTGGATGTGCTGATCGGCGAAGACGGCCGTCGCCGATTCACGCCCTCCTCCCCAGATGACCCTTCAGAGGAGGATACACGTGTGGAGTTGCGTGTACTTTTCTTACCCTTAGATGACTTGGTAATAGATTGCACATTTTCTTTCAAGAAGTCTTGTCGTACATATTTGGTCTTAAACTGTTTTTCCGGGGCAGAAGACGTCGTGAATTTACCAGCTTTAGTTCCCGAGGTCGAGGCTTTCGGTGACAAGTGTGCAGGACTATTCTGTAAGCTGGCGGATTTAGCAGATGTTGATACCAACTTGGGTGTAGGTGCTGAAGGCTTTGGCAGCGCTTGGGCTAAAATAACCTTTTCCGCAATTGTAGCCCCGTTCATATCGCCGGTCTGTGTTGCGATTTCCCGACGCGGTACCGGTTTAGCTGCAACTGAACTATAGGTACCGGACCTCGGGGCAGAGGGTTGGCGGAGTCGCAGGAGCTTCCGGGCTTCCAAGAAGGACACCTTCTCTTTCACCCGTATCTCCTGGATCGCTCGTTCCTCTGCAAAACGGGGGCAGTCTCGGGAACTAGATGGGTGTTCCCCGTTACAGTTCACACACGATGGAGCTGAAGCACAAGCCCCATCGTGGGAGATGTCACCGCAGTGGACGCAGGTGGACTTGCCGGTACACAACTCACTAGTGTGACCAAAACGTTGGCATTTAAAGCACCTCAGCGGATTGGGCATATAAGGCCTAACTTCGATGGCTTCATACCCTGCTCTAATCTTTTGAGGCAGATCAACCCGATCAAAAGTAAGAAACAGGGTACGAGTAGGCGTAGTACGTTGTACCCGATAAACAGCTGAGACACCCTGAGTCGCAAGATTTTCTTGGATCTCCTCAATGGACAAATCGTCCAACGCGCGGGTTGTTACTACACCGCGAGAGGAGTTCAGCGACTTGTGCACCTCGACCTTCACTGGATAGCTGGCTAACATGGTGGCTTTAAGTATCCTTGCAGCTTGCGAGGCGGAGTTGGCTTCGACAAGAAGTGTACCATTGCGAGCTCGAACGCAGGATTTAACCGGACCAGCAATGGCATCGAGACCCTTTTGGATAGTAAAAGGGCTCACCGTAAGGAACTTCTTACCTTCCTCTGTCCTATGAATAACCAAGTAGCGAGGACCACATGACTCGACTACTTCCTTTCCAACGTCTTTATTAAGGGGTTTTAGTTTTGGTGCCATAGAAAAAATGGTATAAATTCATCCCCCAGTGCTCCCCACCCACCACGGAGCCCAACGAGGGGTCACCCCACTGGGGTGACAGGGCTACACAGGGGATATAGCGGGCTCGCCGTCCCACTCACCCTGGAGTTCGGAGTAATACCTAGTCCTGGTCGATTGACTAGGGGTGGGTTAGTCCCTAGCCTCCCGTTTAGGCAAATCAGAAACCAAAGCGGTGTATTAGGCTGCGCACCCTCCCCAGTTACTGAAAGACAGAAGCCCAGACTCAGGTACGCAACCCTCAACCAACCAGGATATTCCTTTTCACCGACACGGGTCTCCACGCACGGCCTACACGTGGGTGGGCATTTTGACCTACTGACTCCCTCACCACTCTGAGGTTGCCCACAGAGGGAGTCAAGGTGGCTCGGGACCCCGGGTGCGCCTTTTAACAGTAATATGTTGCAGAGATGTAGAGAAAGTTATGAGAGTGTAACACATCTTATTATTTTTTTTGTAGCACTAGCAACTTTCAAAATAGTTCTTTTAACCTGGTTGGTCATATCTGACGAATGAAAGTGATGAAATGATGCTCAAATGATATCGCGTTCCATGGAGCTTAAAGTTACTCAACTCAGAATATGGAAAACCCCGAAAACAAAACTTTATCCTAAGCTAGATACGAACTCGTGACCTGTTGAATATGAGGCAGGCACGCTACCACCACACTACCCAGGTGGGCTTGGTTGTTATTGTTACTCTTTTATTTTTGCATGGTGTTTTTTCTTCGTGCTTCCAAAAAAAAATTGTTTACTCTGTCTCTAAACTGTTATTAACTGTTATTAAATTTTTGAAGTCGTTTCTAGAAAAAAAGGACAGAGAAAGTTTAGTGTCTGTACCACATCGATATTTTCAGTACACTTCAAATCATTTAAGATTCAACAAACCATAAAAGCACGCAGTTTTAACAGCATTTGCAACTACGTCACGACACCCCTAAAATAGTATCACGGTATTTTTACTTTGTGTAGTTATAATGTATTCTAGAATTGGTTGCGGACGTATTTACTTGCCTCGTGGTTATTCCTGCACGCCGCTGCAGAAAAGTTTGCATAAAGGGGGAGGGGTTTCAGTTTCTGGCCGCACTGCATGATGGTCCGATAACCAAACGCTGGCCATACCAAAACAAGGTGTACAGTCGACAATGTTAATGACGTACTTTATTACCAAGCTGTCAGTGGGCATGCGCGTATAAGAGGGCCGTAACTTATGTGTAAGATTTTATTTTATTTACGTGTTCTGACATGCACAAGAGCCGTGCCAAAACTTTGCTCAAACTTTCTTAAGGAGCTTAGGATACAAATCCTGTTTTCTTACACGTTTGCCACTTTAATACTACTCTTTTTCTTTTTAATTTCCCTTCAGAATTTTAATATGTTCTCTGAAGATGGGTGAAGAGGACTGAGTCATTTCTTCATGTTCTTTGATTAGAGTCTTTTGAGACATTCCAAAGAGCAAAGTAGGAAACGTTGCTTGTTGTGATAGCCGGCGGCGCAGCCATGTAATGCCCTTATCTCCCTTTTCCAGTGTTTCAAAAGACACTGACCAAAGAATTGTTTTGGGTATAGAGTTCTAACAATTTAATACACGATTGCTTTTAGAGCCTTAAAATGTTTTATTATATTTTAGCAAAAAAGCTTTGTATTGCACAAACTTTAATCTTCAAATTTAAATAACTATTTCAGAAAAAGGTAATATTAAAAATGTTAACGTTGAAACATTTCAAATGTTTGTCACGATATTTCATATAGGATTCCATTTTCATTTTTGGAAAGTTTTATATATCTATATGGACTACGAAAATTTACTCTTCAGTATAATTATCTGAAACACATTTGTGGTAAATGTTTTCACCTAAAATTAGCAGTTTCAATATAGAGTACCCTTTGTTAGGAAGATCATAAAGACGGGATTACTTATCGCTTATTTAAATGTATGCAGAGTTTTGTGTCAATGACTGCAAGTTCTGACCCTGGCTTCTTTTTACTTTCTCTACACTTACTATGTACAGTAAGGTATAGAGAAAGTATTGCACTCCACCCAAAAATTCGATACCGAGATTTCACCGAAAATATATGTTTCAGGGTCCCCTATATAAAAAAAAAAATCTGATGCGTTACACTCACATGACTTTCTTTAGCCGTTCTACAAACTTCTTACTTAGGATTATTCTTCTTTCTGCACCTTGTTAATCGAGGTATTCAGCACAATGTTCTTATTACTTAGTTTCTTATAAGTAGGAAGAAAATAAGGGAATACACTAGGCTAAATCGACAGTCAAATGTTTTAAAAGCTGTCGTTATGCGATTGTCATCACAAATCGCTTCTTTTCTTGGCCAGGAGTAGAACAAAAGAAAAACGGACACTCCCGTCTGAGAAAAGTATAAGTACTTCACAACTGAAACCAATAACAATGAATACCTCGAAAACGGTAAGCTCCACGAAAAAAATGTACATGGCGTAAACTGTGTATTTTAACAAGGCCTACATTTTTTTGTACAATAAGTTTTTGTCTATCTCTTACAGTTTATTAGTTATGCCAAATTAAACAAAATTCATCCAGAATAAACAGGTCTTTAGAAGCTATTCCCAGAAAATTCAAGATATACATTTTATTTTTCAGGTAAATATCTTTAATATGCGATATTTTAATCAAAATCGTTAGCGCCATTTTTAAGAAAATCAAAATTTTCGAAAAAAGTTCCATGTAAAGGGTAGTTTGGGGTGGGGGTATTTTTCTCAAAATCTTCGTGTTGCATCCCTGGAAGATACTGAACTTAAACTACTTTAGCTACTTTTCGTTTTTGAGTAATCGTGTTAATAGACACACGGACACACACACGGACCTTTTTCTAGAAATGCTTTTTTTCAGGGGGTCCTAAAACGTGCATTTCCGGTGAAATCTGACATCGAATTTTGGGTGGAATGCAATACTTCTCTATCCCTATGTGCATTGTACATACGGGGCTAGAGAAAATAAAAAGCATTTTCACAAAAAAGGTTCGTGTGTGTGTGTGTGTTTGTCCGTGAACACGTTAACTCAAATACCAAGTTTGGTATTTTACCGACTTTTCTTTTTTAAGTTTAGTATCTTCCAGGGATGCAACACGAAGAATTTGAGAAAAATCCTCCCACCCCAAATTACCCTTTACATGAAACATTTTTCGAAAATTTAGATTTTCTCAAAAATGGCTCTAACGGTTTTGATTAAAATATCATACATTAAAGATATTTAACTGACAAATAAAATGTATATCTAGAATTTTCTGGGAATAGGCTCTGAAGAGTAGTTTATTCTGGATGAATTTTAGGGAATTTTGAATAACTGCTAAACCGTAAGAGATGGAGAAAAACTTACTGCACAAAAACTGTAGAGCACGTTAAAACACACAAGTTATGTTATATAATTTTTTTTCGTGGAGTTCGTTTTTGAGACATTCTTGTTTTTGGTTTCTGCTATGAAAAACATACTTTTCTCATACAGGAATTTGTCAACTGCTGTCCATACAAACAAAGGAACTTCAGTGACATAGCAACCAGCTTTTGATTACCACTTTAACCTATGGTACTCCCTTATTTCGCTTATACTTATAAGGAAGCAAGTAATAAGACAATTTCTGCTATTTTTTCTGATTAGCATGAAGTAAATAGAAGTATAAGCTTTTTAACAATAATTGATTGCAGAGATGTAGAGAAAGTCATGTGAATGGTACACATCAGATTTTTTATGATACGCCTCGGATGAGAAGAAATGACAATTTGTTAGTCTTGCACGTTTTGTAAAACGCAACAGGTACCGCACCTATCTGAAATAAAGTAATTTGTTGGCCATAGAAGTGTATTGTGAGCCATCTATTTTTCGCGCAGACATCTCATCATCAACATTCATCTAGTATGTTTCCTTCACATAACTTTCTCTAGCTGTTCTGCTAACAAACTATTCTTACAAAAGGTTCTTTTATCTGCATCTTGCTAATCGAGATAAACATTAGCAGAAATTCTCTTATTACTTGCTTCCTTATAAGTAGAAGCGAAATATGGGAATACATTAGGCTAAAGCTGGTCGCTATGTGAACAATTGAACTTCGGTTTGTTTCGCATTGCCAGTAAAACAAAAGAGGGATGAAACGAAAGGTGACTCCTATAAAGCATGCAGAAGTTAAAGGTATACACATTGATAAATTTCCTATAAAACAAATGTCCTGTTTGAGAAGTTACGTAGTTCAAAATTAGAAACAATAACAAAGATCTCGAAAATGGTGAACTCTGTAACAAAAATGTATAGTACATAAATTTTATTGTGTGACTATTTCTTCATTTTTTTGCAGTAAGTTCTTGTCTATTTCTTACGACTTACCAGTTATGCAAAATTCATCCAGAATGAACAGGTATTCAAAAGTTATTCCCAGGCGATTCAAGATATACATTTTATCTGTCGTGTAAACATCTTTAATATAAGTTATTTTAATCAAAATCGTTAGAGCCATTTTTCATAGAAACAGGATTTTCAAAAGATTTTTTCCATGTAAAGAGTAGTTTGGGATGGAATGATTTTCTGAAAGTCTGTGTCGCATCCTTGAAAGATACTGAGCTTGAATATCAAGTTTGGTATTTATCGGTCTTTTTAGTTTTTGAGCTATGTATAGACATACACGCGGGTGCGGACCTTTTTCTAGAAATGCTCTTTTTGTATACCTCAAAACATATATTTCCAGCGAAATCTATACATCTAATTTTTTGGGTGGAATACAATACGTTCTCTACACAATATATACATAGTGTGTGTGTGTGTGTGTGTGTGTAGAGAAAGTAAAAATGTGATGATATTTAATTTACTTGACTTACACTGTCACTCTTCCAATTCAACTTCATATAAATTGAGACAGCATGAAATGTGCTAAGAAGAGGGTTGCAGAAGGCAAAGGGATAGTCAACTTTTTAAAAAGCGGGTCAATAAATGCTAGCTTTCAGATTCCACTCTTTGCGTGTTCACGAGAAACAAACAAATGCCGACTTAACACTTCAGAAAAGTGCAACGTATTTGAAAAAACAAATTAATCGGAAATCCTTAATGTCATAAAAATGATATGCAGCAGAGTCCCAGTAACTCGAGCTAATTAAAGCTGAGGCTACCTCAAATTGCAACAAAAACAAACAACAAAAAAGTAAATCATGAATAAATGTTTAATTAGCACAATAAAAATGCATAGCAATATGGTATATACCTGTGTTATAAATACTGTGGCCTGATTTCAATACAGTATGCCACAACGACTAGTCTGTTACTGCTGTAAAATGTGTACCTATATTTACTTAAGCGTATTTTAATGACCACTGTCGCTGAGTAGAGATTACTGTACCATTTCAGTTTTTTCCGAAAGGATGGTATGCACTGTACAATGGATTGAAGGCTCCACAAAGAAAGAGCAAGCGCACGGCACCTATCAATCAGTACTAGAAATGCATTAGCAGTCTGAGACCAAGATTATTTCTGTGCATTATGAACGAAAACCCTTAGTGGGACAGCTTTACCTTTGCTGTACATGGAAAATTGAAAGAAAGTTCAAATGTGACACATTCGGAAGAGTGTCAACCTTGCATACGGACAACGTATAAAAACGGGATTTTACTCTACATTTATGTACAAATTTAATTTTCTTAATATCAGCTCAAAGTACATGGAACCTGGAAATACCGAGGATCTGTTGTATATCGTGTGTTACAACGATAAGAACATATATTGTGTATCAAGTTGTTATCTCTTTTGCGGCTTACCAGTTATGCAACAGCATTAAAAAGCTCATTCCGGATGAACCGGACTTCACAAGCCATTCTCAGATAACTATGGCTATATATTTTACCTCCCATCTAAATATCTTATAATTGTGGTGTTTTAACACATCGGTTTTCGCGTAAAGATGGAGGGATTTTCTGGAAAATCTTCGTGTGGCACGTTTGGAACATGGTTAGTTAAATACTGAGTATGGCATCATACTCCAACTTATAGGTGGCGTGCAGTTCTTTCTTTACACTTTCTTAAGTGAACCTACGATGTATAATTCTTTCCGAGCTACATAAAATGAGCGTTTGAAGGTTTTATTTCCGCAAAAATACAGAACAGCAGTGTCAGAGGAGTTTGAGCAATTATAGAGCTCATATTCCCTTCTGCTGAAGTTTTCTTTAAGAGCTCTTTTGTCTCAAACGAGTTAGCAGAAACGCATTTAAACAATGGAACTCTTGTGAGGTTGATGTTATGAAAAGAAGAAATTAAAGGAACCCTTCAATAGTTTACAAATGTGCCAACTAGTAATAATAATAATAATGATAAATGCCTTCTTTTAAACTGCTTTAATCTAGAAATCACGGACTGAGCTGTGTAAAACTACCATTAAATATTTCTGCAATAAACTTAAATACTTGTAAATTTTATTATTTTTTTTTTAAATAGTTTCTTTGCATTTGTGATATAAAGTATTATACATGAGCACTTGTGTACTATAAGAAAAAACTCTGATGTCCTACAGTTACAAAACGTTTCTCTCCATTAGAACTTTGCAGGCAACACAGTGGTTGGAAAAAAGATTTAGCAAGAAGACAAAAATGCAAATATTTACATCAGTAATAGGTCCTATAATATAATATGGAATGGAAAGTTTACAGATGCAGGAGAAACATAGGAGTAAAGTGACAGCAGTCGAAATGAAATACATGAGAAGAATGGTGGGTAAGACCAGAAGAGATAGGATTAGGAATAAACAAATATAAGAAGAGATAAAAAAAGAATAATCATTAACTAATAACATAGAAGACAGCTGAAAATGTACAGTCATGAAATGGTAGTCATGTCCATAGGATGCCTGAAGAAAGGAAAGCCAAGCAAGTAATGGAAATGATAATGGAAGGAAGGAGGAGTAAGGGATGATCGTGTATAAATTGGGAGGATACAATTGAAGGAATGGAAATGAAGAGGAGCAAATAATGATTAAATGGCGAGAATGTAAAGGGACAGGAAGGTCTGGAGAGCGAGATGAGCCTGACGCTTGATAGCACTAAGGGACAGAAGAAGAAGAAGAACTAAAAAATAAATCCTCTAACCAATGAAGAGAAAAAGAAGTGGAAATATGCTTATCACCTAAAGGCTCTAAATGTTTTACAGATGTATGCATTGGTGATGAAAGTTGGTTTTATTATTATACCATAAAGCTCAGTATTGTGTCTGAGTAAATGAGAATGATCCAAGGCCAGTCATTCTTCAACAAAATTTTCGTTCTCAGAAGCAAATATTCACCGTATTCAATTATGAAGGACCATTAGCGGTTGAATGCATATCAGAAGGAATGACAATATATGGAAAATACTATGACTCTTATGCTTTGAATCCTTTATTTGAAGAGCTGAGGTGGCGGCATCCAAACGCAGAAACTTTAAGGCTATTGCTTTTGCATGACAATGCATCTCCTCACAGAAAAGTGGCAAATTTGAGAAAACTCGAAGCCACTAAAGTCCAGTTGCTGCCACTAAAGTCCTCACCTCACACCATGTCACATAAGGCTGTTTCCTCGAGGAAATCTTGTATTGTTGGGAAACCTTTTAAACGAGTGCAGGATCTTGCTCAGGCTGTAAAATCAGCTCTGTTAACAATACACCAATCTGAGTAATGTAGTGTTTTTTACAAGTGGTTGCACCATTTACAACTAAGTGGAGAGAGATGGAGACTACTTAGGACTGTGAGGATAAATTTTTACTTTCTCTATATGTGCTATGTATATAGTGTATAGAGAAGGTATTGCACTCCACCAAAAAATTTGATACCAAGATTTCACTGGAAATATATGTTTAAGGGTCCCCTGTATCCAAAAAAAAGTATTTTCAGAAAAGTGTGTGTGTGTGTGTGTGTGTGTGTGTGTGTGTGTGTCCATGTGTCTGTGGACACGATAGCTCAAAAACGAAAAGTCGGTAAAATACCAAACTTGGTATTTAAGTTTAGTATCTTCCAGGGATGTGACACGAAGATTTTGAGAAAAATCCCCCCCACCCTAAACTACCCTTTACATGAAACTTCTTTCAAAAATTTTGATTTTCTAAAAAATGGCTCTAATGATTTTGATTAAAATATCGTATATTAAGATATTTACATGACAAATAAAATGAACATTTTGAATTTTCTGAGAATAGCCTCTGAAGACTACTTTATTCTCGGTCAATTTTACAGAATTTTGCATAACTGCTAAACCATAAGAGATGGACAAAAACTTGCCACACAACAAATGTAGAGCACCTTAAAACACACAACTTATGTTATATACATTTTTTTCGTGGAGTTGATTGTTTTTTAGATATTCCTTTTTTTTTTTTTCAGCTATAAAGACTTATACTTTTCTCACACAGGCCTTTGTGAACTCGTGTCCATACAAACAAAGGAACTTCAGTCGCAGAGCAACCAGCTTTTGACTATCACTTTAACCTATGGTACCCCCTTATTTCGCTTCTACTAACAAGGAAGCAAGTAATAAGACTATTTCTGCTAATTTTTGTTCCATTAGATGAAGTAAATAGAATAATTTGTTGCAGTGATATAGAGAAAGTCATGTGAATGGAACATATCAGATTTTTTAATTTCATCCTTACTTTGGACTTTAAGATGACACTTGCAAAACTTTTTGAATGCCCCTTGTAGCAGAAGGAGATGTGTCAAACTTGAAAATCTTGGAGACCTTGAGTATCCACTCCTTGTGTGAATGTCTTTGCTTTAAATATATAAAATACTGAAATAACACTGAACATCTGTCAGTATGCAACCATTGTTTAACATTTACTAGAGAGACTAATACTGTTCATTTTATTTGTTGCAGCCCTGCACTCCTCCTGCAGTTCAGATATGGACTGTATAGATGGTGCAGAATGTAGTATGAACAACTCCACCATGTCTGCCAACAAATCTCAAGAGAAAGTCTGTCTCTGCAAGATGGGCTTTGAGGAGGAAGACATGGAATGTAACAGTAAGTAGAGTAATTTGTAAGACTTTTAGAGTAAGTAATGGTTCAAATTACTTTGAATGTGGTATAGATTTAGCCTAGTTGGAATGTCAAAAATTCTAAATTCATAATATGAGAGCTAATCAAAGACAATAGTATGGAGTATTTTTACTTTGTTACTCATTGCTGGAAATGAATCCATTGATTTTATTGTATAAAAGGACTTCAATTTAATTCAAAGTAAAACCAAATCAAGTGATGTTTTTTATAGCATTTAATGCCCGCTTTTACTACTTGTGGCACAGCAAGCAATGACACTAATGATACATGGAATAAAGATGGAGCACCAGTGGAATACAATGGCGGGGGAAATCAGAGAGTGCAGAGAAAACCAGCCCCTGCACCACTCTGTCCACCACAAATCTCACATGCAGTCTCTTAGGATCGAACCCAGGCCTTTTAGGTGAGAGGCGAGTGGTCTAATCATTCAGTCATGGTGCAGCCACTGATCATCAGTGATAAAGCTGATACATTCATAGACTGCCCTGGTGGTGGTTCTAGAGACTTGTACGATGGGTTGGTCTGGGGAATATCAAAATTGAAGACTCTCTTCTTGTTCTTCCTGATGAAAATCTGTTTTCAAGATGACAATTCTTACTTTCCTGTTAGGTGTTTTAGTAGTACTGATTCTGGGTTTATCTTGTGGTGACTACTGCTGAAATGCTCCTTGACTCATTTCCAAGTTCCTCTTTGGCTTTTCAATGTAAATTTGGTTGCAGTTATTGCATTTTATTTGATAAATTCCAGATATTTTATATGCTGTCCTTAGTGGTAGAGCAAAGTATGTTTTTATGCTGTATTTTTTTGACTGAAATCATTTGTATGTTATGTTCTCTAAAACATTATTGAATTTGTTGAACATCTATGAGTGATAAACTTATCTTCTCTTATTTTGCATTAAGCATGGTTGTTTCTTTAAACAATTTTTTCTGTTTTGCCATATTCACTTTGTTGTCTACTAAACACTTTTTGGAAACCATTTATTTCTTCAATTTCAATTATTTTTTTTCAATGCTTCATATTCATTGTCTAAAGTAGTATGTACACAAACCTGAGCATTAACTATTGAAAGCTTCTTGTTTGTTTGTGAGCTTTTTGATAGACAATTATTTTAGTTTACATGAACACTAATATATATGTAGTATAAATATACAATATGGTATGTAAGATGTTGTAAATATGGTGTAGATAGTTTTTAAAATCTGTAATACAGAACAATGTGTTAGGGATCTGTTTAGCATACTTTATAGAAACTGTATATTATGGATGGTGAACAAACAAAATGGGTGAAATGATGCTTGATGAACATGAGGACTTCAGAGTTTGGAGTGGAGTTACCGAGCCATCTTCTGTTAATAAAGGAAAAACCCTAGGAAAATCACATAACTCACCCTGACCAAGATTCAAAATTTAAACTTGTAACCTCTTTAATATTAGGCAGGCAAGCTGCTAACATAACAGAGTGGGTAAAATGAACATTCAATGAAATTGAAAGAAGGTGATTGACAGATTAATCCATAAGGCCTGGACATTTGCAATACAGGACAAGAAATATTTCCCGATGTTGATACACAAATGAGTCATGAAATTGAGTACTTGAATCATATGAAGACTTCTGCAAGATAATTACTATGTTTAATGGATTGAATAATGGGGCTATCAAAACCATTTGGAAGATTTTAGGGATGAATTACCATTTCTCTTTAATATTATTACACCTAGATTTCTTTGCATTTACACTGCTAAGTTCTTACATTGGTTTAACATCCACTATACTGGCTGGGGGTATTTACCATGCTTATATTGTGTATATTGATGCATTAAAATATCTTTGTTTTAGATGTATGCACTTCATATTCAATTCAATTTTATTCACCGCAGATATACAATTTATACATATGGTTTCATCATTACTTACAAATAAAATAGTACAAGAAATATACAGGTGTAATATAATACAGTTGTCCTCTGTTAAATAACAGAGTTAAAGAAAATCATTAATATTATAAAACTTGTATTTTAATAATAATTTATGCACTTTAGATTTAACAATGTTTCCTGGCACTATCTGGGTATCTTGTTATATAGAATTATTCCTTTATGGGATACACTATTGTGGGTTTTATTAGATCGGTGACATTGTAGGTGTATTGCCACAGTTGTTCGAGTATTATAGGAAGAATAATCCTTATTTCTTTTAAAGTATTGCATATTGCTATGAATAAAGGAGACTGTTTCTAGAATATATATACGTGGTAGTGGGAGTATATTAAACTCATCAAAAATAGGCTTACTTGGAGTATGAGGCAATATGAGTAGCTGTATGGATATGATTGCTCCTATTAAATTACTTCCATAAGGTTTTGTTATATTTTAACCTAGATGTCCAGAATTTTTAGAAGCTTATGTTATTTCAAAATATTTAGAAGGCAGTATATAAGAAGATAACACAACATTTTGTTTGTTTGCAGGAGGAATTCCCAGCACACTGCCAGTTTCATATCTGCTGTTGCTGGCTGCTTATCCTGCTTTCTACCTAGTGCTGCATTGAAATGCAAGAGCTTGACTGTGTAAAAAGCTTCATTATGTATGCACCAATCAATGTTTCATAGATGCAGAATTTCATTCTTGTTCAACTTCTCATTTTATAATGCAAAATGAAAGAGAAGGGATGTCACCATCCATGGAATTACTCTTCACAAGAGGAAGAAAGCGACACAGTGTAAAGAACTGGAAGCATCAATGACTGAACATGCCTTAAATACCAAGGGAACTTCCAGATGTGGTAGAAAATGTAATTTAATATTTATGCTACTCCACATAATTTCTTTCATAGCATGCAACCTAAAATGTAAAACATTCTTTGGGAACATAAGTTTGCATATAGCACATGGATTTAACCATATACCATGTAAATAAAAAGCTCTGTATAAAAATAAAAGCAAAATGGTTAGTCATGCCCAGTGCCTACAGATGTCAAGAGGGATCAATTGCCCCCAACACCATCTAACAGTAAGCTACAATATTCTAAAAGTGTAACATTCACCTACATATCAATCAATATCTTGGAAAATATTTATAAAAGACACAGCAGGGATGATCTAATTTCAAACAAATTTTAAGATATACAACTTATGAAATGGCACTAAGCCATTGTTACATTTTAAGTATAATGTACATTTCTTGCAATTATAGTTTGAGTATATTGCTACACTGCAATAAATTGTATATTTCTCCTTAGTTTTAAGTAAGTTTTTGGTGATTTTATAAAAATTGTTAGCATCAGAAGAAATATCATTACAGCAATAGATTATCAACTTTATAAGCACACTATGGGCTAATATTAATAATAATGAAATACATGCGCTGAACAGAATATTATTACAGTGAAATTAAGACAAAGTGATTTGTGACCAACTATTAGGGTGCTTCGACTAAGGTATCCACTGAAAACATTTAATAGCATCCACTGAATAGCATAATAAAAAGCCTTAGCTCTCTAATCATCATAAGAGATAAGCTATTCAATTTGTTCCAGCCTCATGAAGGTTACATTTGGACTATCCATATTTTATTTGCCATTCAAATTTCTTTTACTGTCAGGTTCATATTTTAATACTTTCTTGGGTATTCAGCCTTTATCCATACTTTCAACAAGTTCAAATGAGTGAAAGATATCTTCTTATTTTGTCATTTAGTTTGAAGATCCTCAAAATTTATTCTTGGAGTGTTCATTCTGTTTCTTGTTCCATAATGAGTAACCAGCTAAACTACTTAATTTCATTTCTAGGCTCTATTCATCATTATTATACTTTTGTCACAGTCCAATACTCTGATCTATAAATTATCTACATTTAAAGAAACACTTAAAATTTTACAGTGGTCCAAATGCACTCATTAGACAAGTTTACCTGCCATCCATGATCCTTTGCTGCTGCTTATGTTCTTTGTATTGGCATATGGTTTGTGTGTGAATAACTTGAGACCAATTGTTTTAAGAATTCCTGTCTCGTGATTACACAGCCCTCCCTCTTTTCACATACAAGGGAACTGCCCCAAGATAGTCTTAATTTCACTGTGCATTGTATATGTGCAAGGTGAAGTCTGAAAATTACAATTTATACAAATATATTCCATTTTATGAATACTGCAATGTATGTTCATTTCTTTCCATTTGCTTTGTTCTTGTAAACTGCTCTGTTCACTAACTTTCTGCAAATGTTGGTGTTGCTATATAAAAGACAGATTTCTGATTAACAATCAACACTAATAAAGAATCAATTTCATAATTTATAATTTTCCTCTAATGGTATTTTGTAGTTTTGGTTTTTCTTTAACTGGTAAGTCATATTGGACAATGAATGAAATGGGTGAAATGATACTCAAATGAGCCCAGGGTCCAAAGCCCTTAAGTTACTCAACATTTATCCTCTCAGGATAAAGGAAAAAAAAAAACTTATCAGGGTACTTAACCTACCCAAGATTCAAACTCGGGGCCTCTTAAATGTGAGGCAGACACGCTACCACCACTATTTTGTAGTTGAAAGAATACTTTGATAATGTGGTATAAAAAGTTGGTGATTGAACAGAAATTCTAGCTTTGCTTCTTTCACTAAATCAGGGAAAGAAAGTGAAAAGAATGTTACTGGTAAACATTCAAATATCTTTCCTATTTATAGTCTTTGACAGCATTTATCTGCAAATGTGTATGATACTAAATTTTATCTATATTTTGGTAACACATGGAAAGCTGAAATTTGAAGATATATTATACTTATATAGCCTTAAAATGGAAACACAGTGCCTTAAACAAGCTGTGTATATTATCATATCATGGTCATTCTATGTAATTTATAGACTTTTCAAACTATTGTCTTATTTAAATTCTGCTATATTACAATACAAAACATGTGAAACAATTAAACTTTATTCTATCAATTTCATCACAAGTGAATAAGATGTAATACACTATGTCATTTTCCACAAGGCTTCAACAAATTTGTTTCTTACACATCAGAATTGGTATTATAGGACAGATCCTACAATACCATTCTGCTGTGTAAGTAATAATTTTGATGAAGCCTTGTGAAATATCACTCATTAGTACATTATTATAAACACTTCCATATATCACTTCCAGTCCAGTATTATTATTAAGATATCTATTTTATTGGAATAAAACAATTAGGATAAACAATTAGGTTGTCTAATATTTATGATGCCTTGCCCTAATTGTTTTATTCAATTTATTTCTTAATCTTAAGATCAACCATTAAATGATCATGTTATCCTTCAATAGGTAGTGTATTCATTTCTCAATTCCATAATTTCTGTTTTCTTATTAATCTTTTACCTGGTGTTTATTTATTCTTTCTTCAACTTCCATACCAAATATAGAGTTGGCTTTTTTATTTTCTCTATGTGCACTATGTACATAGTGTATAGAGAAGGTATTGCACTCCACCCAAAAATTTGATACCGAGAATTCACCAGAAATATATGTTTTAGGGTCCCCAATATCCAAAAAAAGCATTTTCACAAAAAGGTGTGTGTGTGTGTGTGTGTGTGTCCGTGTGTCTGTGAACACGATAACTCAAAAACGAAATGTCAGTAAAATACCAAACTTGGTATTTAAGTTTAGCATCTTTCAGGGATGCGACACGAAGATTTTGAGAAAAATCCCCCCACCCCCAACTACCCTTTACATGGAACTTTTTTCAAAAATTTTGATTTTCTCAAAAATGGCTCTAACGATTTTGATTAAAATTTTGAATATAAAAGATATTTACCTGACAAATAAAATGTATATCTTGAATTTTCTGGGAATAGCCTCTGAAGAGTAGTTTATTCTGAATGAATTTTACGGAATTTTGCATAACTGCTAAACCATAAGAGATGGACAAAAACTTACTACACAAAAGATGTGGAGCACGTTAAAACACACAATTTATGTTATATACATTTTTTTCGTGAGTTCGTCGTTTTTGAGACATTCCTCATTTTTGGTTTGTGCCATGAAAAACTTATACTTTTCTCATATATGAACTTGTCAACTCCTATCCATATAAACAAAGGAACTTCATTGACATAGAAACCAGCTTTTGACTATCATTTTAACCTATGGTAGTCCCTTATTTCGCTTCTACTTACAAGGAAGCAAGTAATAAGACTATTTCTGCTCATTTTTTCTGATTAACATAAAGTAAATAGAAATATAAACTTTTTAAGAATAATTTGTTGCAGGGATATAGAGAAAGTCATGTGAATGGTACACATCAGATTTTTTATTTTAACATCCTTTAACTACTTAGGTCAGATGATAAATGAATGAAATATGCTCTAATGACCCAGGTCCATACAGTTAACATTTTTTTCTTTTTTATTATTGTTTCATTTATATAGCCCCCTTAACATCTAAGGCTATATCGGGGGCTTTGCATTAGAAACAACTTGTCTGTAGGTTCTTTATGTTGGGTTTTAAATAATTTTATTTTCCTTAAGCGCATACACATTCACTCTCACATATCCACTTCCAGACTCTGTGGGGGATAGGGAACAATTATGGTTAAAGAAAAATTCTCCGCTCCAGTTGGAAATCGAACCTGGGACCTCAAGGTGAAAAGTCAGCTCACTGACCACTTGACCATGGAGGCAGTCTGTTCACATTTGTCTTCTAAGGATAAGGGAAAACCTTAGAAAAAAACTTATCTGGTAACTCACCTAAACCAAGATTAAGATTAAAACTCAGGACCTCTTAAATATGAGGTAGACTCGTTACTCCCACATCACAGATGCAGGTAGTTTTTGCTCTGATATTGCATACTTTCATGGGCAATCATTCAACCGTAAAGTTTTCCTTCTACAGAGTTCCTTTTGCATTATGCATAAATGCATACTTTGGCCTTAAAACATGCATGAGATAAGTTGTAGACTGCCTAGACATAGTGAGCTGCAATGTCTTAGGTCCTGTAGTTCACATTTTAATATTCTTTTATTTTACTAGTGTTTTAACATCCTTGTTACCATATATGGCACCACAGAAGGTAAACACTGATGATATATTAAAACTAAATAATAATTGGGGATAGATTTTTGAAAACGAAAAGAACCAGGCCAAAGTTTAAGCTACTTCTTGTAAGACGTAAATTTGAAAAAAGACTGATCAGGGATGACCATTTTGGCAAGATTAAAATCCAAGTCTGCACCTTAACCCTCAGCTGTTCATTGTCAGTTTACGCAGCATTCTGATGTTAGATTGAATATACTTAGAACTGAATCTAGTGTAATGAAAACAGTATAATACTCAGATATTTAGGAATGCACTTGGTAGTGGAGTGCTGCTCTCACGTTTAGTGTCAGCAGGAGTGTAGGGAGACGTACAACTTGCCCAAAAACAATACACCATTGCAGGCAAAACATGTACTATTAGGGTTACCAGATCTCCGGGCACTGCCTGGAGTGCCCGGGTTTGAAATGAATTCTCCGGGTATACAGGCCAAAAACTTTAATCTACAGGCTTGAATGTCACGTTAGTCATGAATAATTTATAATAATTTGGTTTGAATGTTAATTTCTAATTGTAACAAAATGCTATGTTTCTATTCTTATTCTGGTAACTTTTCATTGTTGCATCTATAGTATTTCACTCACATTATTAAAGAAACACTGGCAAGTCGTGGCTTGTTCATTGTCACTTGTCATTTAGCAGTTTACTTGCAATTTTTGGAAAGCTCGAATCGTGAGTGGATAGACTGCCACTACCTTTCATAATCAGGAAGTTAAAGTTTGTTGTTCTGTGATCGTGAGTAATAACAGTGAAATGAAGATGCGATATCTAAGTTCGTTCCATGAAGAATGGTTGCAGTAGTAGTAATAACAGTCGTCGCCGTAGCCATAGCAGTAATAGTAACTTAATTTTATTGGTTTTTTTTTTTTTTGGTAGTGTTTAACACCTGCTTTTATTGCTATGGCTCCACAAGCAATGATACTGATGATACATGAAGATGGAGCCCCGGTGGAATGTGATGGTGGGGGAAATCAGAGAACTCGGAGAAAACCTGCCCCTGCGCCGCTTTGTAATTTTATTGTGATCTTGTGAGCATGATAATAGAAAAAAAATCTGTTTAACAATTTCTGTCCCTTTACTCAAATATCCATTGCCCGTTGGTTGGGCTCCGTACATTCTGGCAACCTTATGTACTACGCTAAGAGAACAAAACAGATTTGACTTGATTCTGGAGTGGGGATTCAAATTTCTTAACAATCCCGTTTACTGTACTTTCAAGTTTTCCTACTGCTGTAGCCATTCATGTCACTACTCTTTGCAAAGGAAAAACTAGATTATTTTGATTTTCTTTTGTGTATAACTTTTAAGACATGAATTATCTTCCTGCTTTGAGAGTTCATAACTCTCCATAGTGATTTTTTTTTTTTTGGAGTTTCCATAATTAAAAATTTGTTAATTGAACACTTTGTGATACAATGTTACATGCTCAGATGTCAAATAACAATCAGACTAACAATTTAATGTGCAGCCTGTAGCCATCACTCACAACACTCATAGGTCCTCCCATGGCCACATATAAACAAATAAACACTTATTTGTCCTAGGTAACACATGGCATGGCATTCTAATCCCATTCTATAAATTCTCTTGCCATAAAACATCACAATTGTTGTCAACAATGAATGTTGACTGGCAATGGATTTTGTTTACTCACAGTCAGAATTGATAAAATGGATGCCTGTTCATTTTTAGTTATTTTTCTATAATAAGAAAGCATAATAAAAATGATGACCATGATTTGTTTCTCTACATATCAGGTATGGAAGTTTTGCCTTTCTGTTACTTAGTAGGCTGAACTATTTTAAATTACTTCTTTATTGTGTGTAGTTACTAATATTTTCCTCATTCAGAAGCAATGGCAATTAAAACATGTTTTGCTGAAACATTTTTATTATTTACTTATTTCTGTGTTTTCTTCTTCAGAATTTGTGATCTCTCTGTAATGAACATACTTATATTTATAGATATCTTCATGATATTTATTGTACAGAGAATTACCCTATTTCAATACCAATACCACTAACTAGGTATATAACAACAGTTTTCAGTTGAAGTGCAATAAAATCACCATAAAAATAAGAACAGTAATTTAAGACTGATTGCAAAGAGCTATAGAAGAGTAATTCCATCCTTAAACAAATCAATGTGTAAATGGCAGGTAAAGAGAAAATATATTGTAATGTTATTTAGTTACAAGTATCACATTATGTAATGTTCAGATTTTCAGGCTGTTTTTTTTAGTAGTTTATTATTACAGTATTGATGTTTATTAAAACTGTATTAAAGTAAAGTTTTCCCATATTTACTTAAATACTATGAAAACTCTTTAATTTTGAAAAAATGGTTAATACTGGAAGTATTTTATTCCAATTTTCTATCTAAAAACTTATAATAGTGGAGTTTAACTGTTGATTTGCATTGTTGCTACTGAATTCTTTAGCTTCACTGTAGTGCATTATATTAGTGAAGATCAAATCTTTATAGTCAGACAGAACAAGCTGCCTTATTGAACCTCTTCTGCAGCATGATCTCATCCAAAAAATACAAAGTATTGATGTTTGGAGGAATTTAGTAACAGTGACGGTCAAATTATATGTGGTATTAATTTGTTGAGTTGGTTTTTTAACGCTACGTCACATTTTTAAAACAACGACAGTTGGACCCGTGAGGTTGAAAATGGATGCATGGCTTCCGAAACTAGTCCCTCATAACTAAAAATGTAAGTGACATAGTGTTAAAAAACCAACTCAACAAATTAATAGCACATATAAATATAAGGTATATTTGTAAGTTAATGGTCTACATGCTTGTTTCTGTATTTTCTCGCATTAAAGTAACCCTACAGTGAAATACACAAATGTTGCAATCTTTCAACTACTTAAGCTAATTTTTAATTACCTATAAGTTAAGACCATTACAAATGTCCACCACCCTAGTTCAACTAATTTAATAATAATAATCATTAGGCACTTTATTAAATTTTCCACATGCTGCAAGTTTAATAAGTAAAATGCTAAGCATATTTATATATAAAACTGCAATATCAAAAAGTAAATTTCCACTAATGTTTTCTCAAGAGTACACCAACAAGGGAAGTCAGGGCCAGTTAGAAAAGTCAGGAATTTATAGCTATGAAATGGCTTAAGAGACTAATGTTAATTTTGCAAAATAGTCTAAAAAGTCAACAAAATGCTTAAAGCATTAAAAATTTGGTTAATCATCGAAACCGCAAAAGTAGAAGAATAAATTCAATGAAGAAGAGAAAAACTTGAAAGTTCATCATCATTCTTTAAATGTAAGTCCATTCTGTTCTCATACCTCTCCATCTTCTGTTGAGCCTACCAATCTTAATCAAGCAGAATGCAAAAGAGATTTAAAAAAACAACTGCAAATAGATATGAGAGGCTGCAAACATACTGTCAGAATCTTAAATACCAACATAAAGAGAAGGGTGACATTATGAAACTAACAAAATACAATTAAATTGGAAAGATCATGTTAATTGATACCAGAAGGATACCATAAAAACTAAGTTAAGAGAAAAATTGTAAGGGATCAAAAACAAATAAAAGGAAAAATTAGAATGGAAAGGGAAACCAAAGATAATCTGCAGAATATGTTAAAAGACAGAGAAGAATTAAATTCATATTTGAATGGAATGAATAATTGAATGCAAATTCAGTCATAAATATTTTATTTTGTATTTTCTGTTTTGATTTTTAATCTGATTTTGGAATGGAAACCAATCATGATTATTCAGGTTTTTCAAGCAGACTACCTTGGATTAAGTTGTAATATCAGGTAACCACTGGCCAGGATTGCAACAATGAGGGAAAATTCAAACTTTATCTTTTATAAAATGATATTTAATGGCATCCAAAATAATGAACACTACATGTTTAAAATTACCATATTTACAATCATGCATTTTAACCCATAAAGCAATAAATAGGCACTGTCAATAAATTAATTTATATAATTATGCAATTACATAATTGAAGTGTTTTCTATTTACTATGGCACAACAGGCCAATTTCGAGCCATGGGCTTCCTAACAGTTTCTTGATAAATGGAATTTATAGTTCATGAGTTCTCCACTATGCCCACATAGTGACAAGGGATCAACACACCACCCATTTTGTCTAGGCACAATCTAAATTTATTTGTGGCCTACAGCCTCAAAGTAAACAGATCTGTATAATTTTCCGGTGTTTAATTTCAAGCTCTACAATGTTAGTATTGAATTATCATTATTAATATCACTATTATTATTCAAATTATTATTATTATTATTATTATTATTATTATTATTATTATTATTATTACTATTAATGAGATTTCATTTGCTGGTTTCATTTTAAACAAAATTAAGCATTTTATTTATCAATGAAATCTGTAAAAATAAACTGAAGGGTCACATGGCTGACTCTGGGAATGATAAGAGTACATTTAAAAGTGCATTTCAATTATTTTCTGGTAGCCATATGCTAGAATATATGCTGTATATTCTAGCATAATTTTTAAAAATTAATTGCTAAAATGGAGAAAGCAAACATAACCAGTAACCTCATATCTTGTTTTTTATATATCAAAGAAATTGTATTAAAAATTGGCTTGCATGATAATTTTTTCAATATTAAATGCAAGAAAATAATTGGCAAGGTTAATCATTTCAAAATTCAGTTATTAAAAAAAAAATTAAAATCATGTTAAGCTCTTTTAAAATTCACAGATGAAAACAACTCTTAGAAGTTTTAAAGGTAAAAAGTATTTTTTTTTGACATCCTTTAACATAATGGATCCCATAGTGTACAAAATGGCCAACATTTATCTTCTCAGGATAATAGAAATCCTAATAGAACCCATATCCAGGCAAATAATCCAAAACCAAAATTATTTCATATGAGGCACATATATTCTCTATTCCATAGAGATGGGTTTGGTTTCAAGTGAATCAACAAAAAATCAAAATTGACATTTTAAATATTTTTCATTAATTCTCATTGGAAGGGTTATCTTAAAAGACCTGAAGTAATGGAGAAGAGGGACAACGGAGTCAGAAAGATGGGTAATTATGAAAGAGAGATCATAAAGCAAACAGTATGGACAACCTAAACAAAGTTTTGATAATATGAGTAATTACTTCTTGATTTATTATTGTAATTGATTTGTATTATTATTATTGTTATTACTATTATTATTATTATTATTATTATTAATTATCCATGTTTTAAATGTTCCTCCATTAATCATTGGTTGCACCTTATTAATAAAGTTTCTTAGAATATGTAAATGACATAATTCTTTAATAAAACAATATTGTCAATGTTTACATCAGGAATTTTACTCTTTAAGGCCTGAAAATCATGAACTATGCACAAAAATCTGTATATTCAATATAAATAGATTTAATTCATGTTTGATGTATAGTATACGATGATATGCATTCCTCACAAATTAAGCAAAATGTATATTCACAAGTTATGTAAAATTGTAAAATCTAATTCAACTATATTGTAGGCATTTAACTTGTTGAGCTAATGAACTGTATTATGTTTTATGTAAAATATGTATGTAAGTTCTATGTCAATTGTCAGTGAAAATACGCTTAATCATGTTAGTTCACCTTTTAAGTTAATTTAAAATTATATTGTGACTTAATGAACAGTAACTGGAAGAAAAGTTTCTCTAATATCCTATAAAAATTGCTTGAAAAATTTTAAAACCTTATATAAAATCCTTAAGAATTGCATGTTAAAAACTAATTTTTATAACCAATAACTATTAAGGTCTAGTTTTTTATACCTCCTAAAGAAATTTCAGATTAAATATCTTAGTAAAAATAATGCTTACATTAAATCCATTGTTTGCAAATATGCATTTATACAAATGACATTACTCCTTTTTTCAACTACCTACATGTAGCGAAGAAATTTTACACATAGAGAACATTCTGTTTAAAAACCAAAAGCTAGGAAGATGCAGCAAATAATTATGGAGTTTATTACATCAATGTTGTGTCCTGAATGCTAGGTAAGTAAGTGCCTTATATTTCTGCTAACAGCACTTAAAAATCTCTGTCTAGAATCCCTCATTTCTTTTTGATATATTTTTGCTTTTTAATATTTAAAAAAATGCATGTAATACTGACAAAAATAAAAGATTTTTTATTTTAATTTGTTTAAACTTCTCACAAAGTTTTTAAAACATCTTAACAGGTATTGGAGTTTAGGACACCACTTGCAGTATAAATGATCTTCAAACTAATGGACAGGAAATAAATATCAGGTGGAAGGGACATAGAGGCCATTATCTGAGGAGATTATTTTCTTCATGGCGACAAATCAGCAGTTTTAACTTTTTGATCTTGAGTATTTATTTTAGCAGAACAAAAAATAAAATCTGATGTCAAATTCACAAGACCGAAGTCTTTGGTGTAGTGTATCTGATATTTCAACAATAGCACTTTAGATCAGCTTATAAAAACGGGTATCTCCGAGCAGTGATGACAATTTATTGTTAGCTCTGCTTCATTATTCCCTTGTGCAGTTGCATACAGTATTGTATTTGTTTAGGCTTACAACTGCTGTTTTTTTTGCTTGGCACCTTATTTTAGTATCTTATAAGTGCTGTAATTAAATACATTAAGACTATTCTTACAAGACACAAGAGAAGGGAATTATACAGCTCACTGAGGATGTAATGGCAGAAAACTCAAGCTGATGGTTTTTGTGGTTGCTTTCTTTTGCACTTCTGGAAGATCTGTTCAGCAAAGCACACTGTAAAAAACGAATTCGAAAGGTTTGTGGTATGAAAAGTTCTGAAGTGGAATCAATTGTGAGCTCATGAGAATGCCATGGACTGAAAATGCAAAAGCAGAAAAATCAGATATGTTTGTAAAAATTTGCGAGAAATAAACTTGCTTCAAACATTCTGTACTATATGCAAAGACTGTCCCAGGCAATATATACATTATTTTGATTGCAACTCATGTATGTGTACATACTTTTCATCAGTATGTAAACATTTTCTTTTAAATAAATGTATTAAAGTGATTGTTAATGATACTATTTCATTTACTAAAATTTCCCTACAAGATATATCATAATGACCATTTTAAAAGTGATGAAAACTGCAAAGGTCTGTGAGACTAGATGCATGGATTGACATCATGTTTTCAAGCATTGAGATAAAACTTTGCAGAAATAGCTACATTACACATTCCATTAAAGACAAAACAAAGGGAACATCGATAGTCAAATGTTTAAGAACAAAGTGCTATATGCTGGCCATAAACATTCATACTGTTTCCATACAATTACAGAACTTTAAAAGAATAACTGAAGTATTGAACAAATCAATCTAGACTGCCTCTGTGATCAGCATTCTGGCTTCTCACCAGAGGTTGTGGGTTCAATTCCCAGCTAGGATAAGGAATTTTTCTTTAATCAGAATCATTCCCTATCCTACAAAGTCTGGAAATATGAATGTGGTAGTGAATGTGCATGTGTTTAATTGTATAATAATGAAAAAAAAAAACAATGTTAAGAAACCAAACAGTTCAGCAAGAAAAACACCAGCAATTGTTTCTAAGCAAAGCACCCAATATGATCAAATATAGAAGTTAAAGAGGACTACATAAATGAAACAATTTAAATAAATAAATCACACCATTAATAATGTATCTCTGAAATGGCTATTCCATAAAGTTATTTGCAATATATTGTCTTTTAAAGAAATCTACTTTTTTGTGTAGTAGCTTTTTTTGATCACTTTTTTAGTAAACTCTTATTTTTTTTCTCCACTTGTGTTTCTTATTTTCTAACAGTAAACTATAGAAAGTTCTACTACTTAAATACTCCTGCTTTGCCTTGTCACTCTCTACCTCTCTTCATTCCACTAATGTTTACTTCAATCTTTCTATTTTGCACCACACATCTCCCTTAAGTTTACCAGTTATACAAGATTATACAAAATTTGTTCTGAATGAAGACAATTTCAGTCTATTCCCAGAAAATTCAAGACATGCCTTTTGTTTGTAGGTGCTAAGCTTAAATACCAAATTTATTTTTGTGTTTTGCCCCCCCTCTCTCTCTCTCCCCCTCCTCTCTCTAAAAAGCATCTGACATTGTGTGCTTTAACGAGATTTAATTTTTTGTGCTGTAATATGTTGTTTATCTCTTATGGTTTACTAGATATGCAAAAGTCATCAAAATGAAGAGGATTTCAACCCAGAAAGTAATATACATTTCATTTGTCTGAAAATATCTTAAAATATATAGTATTTAAGTCAAAATACATTTGAAAAAAATAATTTTTTTCTAAAAATGTTCATGTAAAGGAAAGTTTGTGGTGGGAAAATGGAAATGGAGTTTTATTTATAGATGCTCTTTAACCACTGTGGTTCTATGTTGGGCATGAAAGATCACTAAATTCTGCTCAGAGGCTTCTTTATTAAGTTTGAGGTTCTTTTACGTGCCGTAAATCTATGGCACATGATGATCTTACTTCCCTTCCAAAGGAAGCCATGCTAAGAACTTTTAAAACTGAAAAAATCTATTGCCCTCTGCCAGGTTTATTTTCTTGTGTCACATAATTGAAAAATGCTGAACTTAAAAGTTTGAAGGCACGTTTTTATAAAAACTCATTTTTTGGAATGAGGGAGCTTCAAAACATATATTTCTGGTGAAATTTTTACCTCAAAATTTTGGGTTGAATACATTTCCTGCTACTTATTATACATAGTAGAAAAAGAAAACTATGAGGTATCATAGTAGCCCACTTGGTTAGGAGAGATATGGTATAATCTGGCTATGGTGTTGGATTTTCCAGTCTGATTCTGTTTCCAATTGTTGGGTTTATTTCCTTTCATTGAATACTTAAGAGAACCCAGTGCTCTAATTGCATTGTTCTGTTAAGTGTGGAGATTCTTCTCGCTCTCTTAACATCATTCCCCTCCTTTCCAACTTTCTCCTCCTCCACCCTAGCCCCCCCTCAACTTCTATGCCACGTAATGTTTTAAAATACACATTAAACTACTTTTTCTGGGTGTTAATAAACATTTTAACATAAAAAAAAATGATGTGATTCATTCACATGACTCTCTAGCTGTTCCGCAAACAAGCCTTTTATGCAAAAGATTAATCTCTTAGCTCCATCATGCTAATCAAGATAAATAAGCAGAATTAGTCTTATTCTCTGTAAGTAGAAGGGAAATAAGGGAATGCACAGGCTAAAGCAATAGTCAAGTCCTTTAAAAGTTGGTCGCCATGTGAAACAGTTGAAATTCTGTTCTCTTCTCTTGCCAGGAGTAAACAAACAAAAAATGAGAAGAAAGATGTCTTTCCATTCAAGAAAAGTTTAAGTGGCTTAAAATTTATACCAATAATCCAGAATATCTGGAAAATAGTTAACTCTATAAAAAAAATGTATATGATATTAATTGTTTGTTTTAATGTCTTCTACATTTTTTGTGTAGTAAGTTTGTGTCAATCTCTTATGGTTTGTCAGTTATACTAAAGTCATCCAGATAGAAGAAGTCTTCAGAGGCTATTCCCAGAATATTGAAGATATCCATTTCATTTGTCATAAAAATATCTTAAACACGTATCAAGTATGTTAATCAAAATCATTAAGTCATTTTTGAGAAAATAAAAATTTTCGAAAAATGTTCCATATAAAGGTAGTTGGGGGTGGGGGATTATCTTGAAAATATTTATGTGGCATCCTTGGAAGATACTCAACTCAAATACCAAGTTTGGTATTTAACCAAATTTTCATTTTTTCAGCTATGTTGCACCCCCCCACGACACACATGGACATATTTCTAAAAATGCTTTTTTTGGGACCAGGGAACCTCAAAACACATATTTCTGGTGAAATCTTGACATCAAATTTTTGGGCATAATACAATACCTTCTCTATCCACTATGTACATTGTACATATGGGCTAGAGAAAGTAATAGTTGGGTTAACAGTATATAAAACATGTTTTTTATGGTACCAGTTCAGTACACAATTAAAAATTGTTATAACTCCTTAAATATTCAGTCTTCTGAAATATCATAACAAAACCTTTTGGAAACATTACACTTACGAACTTTTCTTATGTAGCATTTTTCAAAAAGTGTTGTAATTACTTTCTCTATCACATAACATAGTAGAGAAGGTATTGCAATCCACCAACAAATTTGATACCAAGATTTTACTGGAAGGGGGTGAAGCCAAAGATAGCATTTTTGGAAAAAGGTCTGCATGTGCATGTATATGTGTCTGTGAAATATCTTTAAATACCTACATTGATATTAAAGCTCAGCATCTTCCAAGGATGCAATACGAAGATTTTTAAGAAAATCCCCCCTCCCACTTCAAACTATCCTTTACTTAGAAAAATTCTTGAAAATTTTGATTTTCTCAAAAATGGTTCTTTAATGATTTTGATTAAAATACCATATGTTTAAGACATTTTCATGAGAAATAAAATGTGTTTCTAAATTCGCTGGAAATTCTGAAGTCTCGCTCATTCCTGTTCGTTTTGCATAACTCATAAACCGTAACAGATCTTACAACACAAAAAGCTATAGAGTTCGTTAAAACATGCAATTTATGTTCTGTACATTCATTTTGTGTAATAAACCATTTCCGAGATATTCCTTGTTATTGGTTAAATCTTGCAATATTTGAACTTTTCTCAAATGGATGTCATTTTTTTTTTGGCATCAATAGCAACCAACTCTTAAAAGACTGTCTATTGCTTTAGCTAGTGTATTTTCTTACTGTCCTTGTATCTACAAGTAAAAAGGTAATAAGACCATTTCTGTTAATATTCATTTTAATTAGCATGAAGAAAACAGAGATAGCTTTTGTAGGAATAGTTTGTTGTCGAATAAGTAAAGGAAATCATGTGAATGAAACACATCAGATTTTTTTTACTTTCTTTTATGTTCCCATTTAAACCAACTTCTTTGCCTCTGAGCAAGGTAATTAAGAAGCTATATATTTTAAGTGCAACTTAAAAGTGTTTTATGATGCCATTCTTGCACAAAAAAAAAAAAAAGCAAAAACAAAAAAAAAAACAGACATTTGAAAATTTCAAATTTTGTTTTCAAGCTAACCTATTGTGTACATGTTAATAAGAAATTATTCATTCAAAATTAAAAACTTAACAGAAAAATTTTGGTTAATTTTGTTGTGTATATTTAAAAATTGTTTAGTTCTTACTTTTATAAGATAAAATAATTTATTGTATTTTGATGCTTTAAAATGTTAAATTCCATTTTAATTTTTTTCTGATTTCCTTGAATGCTTAGGTATACTATGAACTTTTAATTGTTCTGCATCTATAAGTCTACTTTTAATTTCACTAAAAAAACCCAAAAGAATTGTCTTCAGAAGAAAACACAAGCAACAGAACTTACTATTACTCCTATTAGTTGCATGTGCAACTGAATTTGAAAAATTCCACTGGGATTAAGTTATGACATTATTCTTCAAATGTGATTTTTCTCATGTACATGCATGGTTGCCAAATGTCCCATCTTTTAAAGCATTTCTCAAATCTTTGAAAGATAGAACAAAAAGGCTCAAATATTTTCAATGTATTTACAAAGATTTCTTCATTGTTCAAAGGATGTACCCTTCCTCCTAGTCTGTCTAAAATTTCTTTGTATAATTCTTTCTTAGGTTCCTTACTCTTTCTTATTTCCAGGTTTCTAAAATGATAAGTAACAATTCTGATCCTAATTATTCATTAATGCATGGTTTAAACACCACTCCTATTCTTTTGATTCCACAACGTTTAAAATTAGAAGCTGTCATGAAACAACTTTGGGTACAGTGCACAGAAACATGCTGACCAATTGTGGCTGGTAATGGAAAACTCTAGGGCCAGGCCCTCCTGAAAAATAAATCCCGTAAATGAAGAAATAAAGAAAAGGGAGGATAACATTCAATGTCGTTGCACTATAAATTTCTGCACTCCCCAATTTTGCTTTTATTCAAACCATTTTTGTAATACTAAATATAGTCAGCAGCATACACATTTTCATCACAGAAAATATTTCAGACTACATCCAGTAAATCTGGAAATCTCTGCATTTATGGGTACTGCTAATGGTGAGTTATGTAAAAGAGAACACTTCTACCTTGGGCAAGGGGATTAGAGAGGGAATATATTGGTGTTATACAAGATACTTTGCTATTGGTTCTTTCTAAATGTGGGCTGTTTTATTTGGCGTTATTTCATTTTACTGCTGCTATCGTATGAAAAAATATTCTCAGTACTATCTAATTTTTAATTCTATACAAATTATTTTAAATTATAGTCAAATGTAGTTAAAACAAATTTATGGGGACTTTGAATTTCATTTCATTGCAATGAAATTTCATCAAATCTGTTATTTAATACAGATCTGTTAAATAGTTACCTCAAACCTTAATATCGCATAAACTAATAGACAAAGAATAGCTGGAATTAGATTGTATGCTAGATAGATTCACCAAGTTTTAATAAATCTCCACATGTGTGTCTTTGGTGATCTGAAAAAATATCAAGACAGAACTGTATCTCCCTCCATGTGTTCCGCAATGTTACTGGTGGGACAGGAGCACAAGCGCCAATAGTCCACCTTGTAAGTCAGTCAGATCCTGTACTGGAGTTTGATAAACAATGCTGTTTACATAACTCCATAAAAAAAAACTAAGTGGGTTAGGTCTGGTGACCTTGGAGGTCATTCAATAGGACCTGCTTTTCCAATCCACTTGTTTGGAAATTGCGTGTTGAGATAGTATCGAACTTCATTGGTGTAATGTGAGGGGCTCCATCTTGCTGGAAGAACTCATCCGGCATTTGTAGGACTGCATAATTCTCTAGAATATCTAGGTATGTTGTCCTTGTTACTGTGCTTTCAACAAAGAAAAAAAGGTCCAATCACCGTACCACAATTTAAAGCACACCACACCACACGTTAACTTTGGGGCTATCATGTTCATATTCCATTATGACATACAAGTTTTCTTCTCACCATATTCTACACTTTACCAGATGGGTGGAAGGTTGCTTCATCTGAGAATGTGATGTGGTTGAGGAATTCATTATCATCACCAATGTGGGATAACAGTGCAGTAGTGAACTTGACCCATGGATTTATGATTCTGTTGCAACTTTTGAACAAGTTGGATTGTGTATGCTCTAAGTTGAAATCTTTTATGGACAACCGTATGAACAGTCTTCTTTGGAATACCTATCTAGCTCTAAACTGGCCTGTCGAAATGAGTTTCTTGGGCTATGCTGAAATGCTTGCCTTACATCTTCAACTGTAGCGGCAGACATTGTATTTTATGCTGCTTCCCTTTTTCCTAGCACACATCCTGTTTCACAATGGTGTGTCGATCTGGAGCATTTGCACCATATTCCTGCCTAAGATACTTTTTGTACTGCAATTGGGAACTTCAATTCAGCTAACCAATAACATTTCTCTTTCTGCTGTACCATGAATTTTGCCATTTTAACTCTGTGCACTTCATACCACGTGCATGCACAGCAGCGCTATAATCTTCACTGTCATGAAACTTGGCGAATTTTTACACAAGAAAAGCTGAAAAGCATGTTTTAACTTGCTGTGTGAGGAGGTATTAATATTTCTTAGGGCTAACGATTCAACGGGACACACTGTATTATCTCAAAAGGGGCAGAATTGCTACTTTGAAATCTAATATGATACTGTATCTATTTTTACTAGTAGTAAGCACATACACTAATGTTTAATGGATATGGAAAAAAATTATAATTTGAAAATGGTCATTAAAGCAACATTATACACTCGTACCATTACATAATTAATGAGCATGCAGTAAACGTAAATATCTACTCATGCATAGACATGAACCAAGCATTAACAGTTTTGTTGATTTGCTCATAATCCTGCAGTTCTTATTGCTTTGTGTTGTGGAATGACAGAATCTGATTTGACACTTTCCTCTTATTTTCTTTTGGTCCTCAAAAATTGCTGAAAGCTTAGATGAACTGATTATGTATTTCTTCACTATATCCAATTTTTTAGATGTGTTTCAACTTCTTTTAACATTTCTTACTTTTCCTTTAGAGAAAAGTGCTTTTTACCTTACCCTACTCCATTGGTTGACATTGTTTACATCAGAATTGCTCTGAGCACAGTGAAGTTCCCATCTTATATGTAGATTAAACAATATGAGGCTACAGTAAGCAGACAAAGCAAAAATTTACTATTTAAAACACCTTTTAAACAGACTGCCAGAATATGAAATTCGTTCAAACTTTTGTCTTTTAATGATTTAAGCTGGTGTAGTTAGGGATGAACAAACCACTTTGCAAACAAGGGATGGACAAACTACATTGTACTGTAAAGGATTAACAAATCACTCTCTGAATCTGGAAAACATTTTAAAAATGTATTCAATCAGTTATATAATTAATCATTGAGGGGAATGTATTACTTTCATTCCATTCACATTTTTATTGTACTGACCTTCATATAATATAACAGACACTTATGGAGATACAGAAGGAAAATTCAGTTTCATCCATTGAACTGAAAATAACATTTGTCAAAGTGGCATTTGTAAAAATAGTAATTGACTGTACATATATTATAATGGGATTTAAAGTACAGCATTGTAAAGTAAAGATGATTCACAGCAGAAAACAACAATCCTCCTTACTCTGCAATCTATGTTGGTAACATGTTTGCACATCAAAGTGCATATGCCAACAACGTACTTCTGTCACTGCTGCGATTCATACACATTATTTTACAGTGTTTGTAAATATGAGTTGTATAAAACATAAAAATTAACTAGCAACTTTAATGCAATAGATGCACAGGGTGCACACAAAGTCTGTATACCCCTGTACTAAATTTAAAATTACATAAGTATGTTTTTTTGAGGTTGGTATATATTCTATTATTCTCCCGTGAGATACCCATTGTTAACGACTTTGATTGTTTGATTGTTGTCGCTCTTATGACAACAAATCAACAAATCTTATGAATCAAATTAGTTGATGCCAAGATATTGAGAAAGAATGGCTGATACCAGTGATTACACAATTGAGGAATGTTTTGTGTTTGCTGTGTGGGTTCATGAGTGTCAAATTAATGGCAAATCAATGAAAAATGTCATGGACGATTTTGTTGCACAGTTTGTGAAAGCAGCACCGACAAAGAACGCGGGAACAGAAAACATTTTTAATGGGCAGGGTTCGCAACGTGACAAGAAGTGGAAGACCATCCACTAGATTTGGACTTTGTGTTGATATGATAAACTCTATCCAACAATCTCCGGTTAAATCCTTAAGGAAACATGCTGCAGAGTTAGGGGTACTGGAATCAATCATGAGGAAACACATTAAAGTGGATCTGAAAATGAAGTGTTGGCATCCATTGAATGTGAATGAATTATCAGATGCTGATTTGGAGACACGTGTTAATGCTTGTGGTCGGATGCTGCAGCAATTCCAAAGAATGTCTGAGAAGGCAAAAGTCATGTTCTCAGATGAATGTGCAGCAAATTGAGGTGCGAGTAGTTTTCCAGAAAATGACTCCAATGATGTTGAGTGAGATGAACACGAGAATTCGTATTCGGCTGTGCAGAGACAATGGGGGGACATATACCGATGTTTTGGAGTCCTAAGATGTAAGGAGAAATATGTAATTACATAAATATTGGAAATTTGTACTTTTATTTCACGTCAGTTTGAATTTAATATAGGGGTATAAGGAGTTTGTGCGCACACTGTACTCTTGGTGGAAATTGTTAAACTATAAAAATACGTTAAAAGTAAAATTAACTAGTTAAGGAATCTTAATTAATGCAACATTTGCGAAATTCCCTAGACTACATTACAGTGTGATATGTGTTCAGCTCTCAAGAGGATAAAAACTTAGTAACACAATGACAATAACTTCCCTCCACATCTGATTTCTATCATTTTGGCAAAGAAAAAGAAGAGAAAATGGAATTCATCTACAAAATATTAATTATAGTCGAGCATTATTTTACTTTTTTGAGACCCTTATACATGATACTAAGCATTTTCTAAACTTTATTTTGAACACACTGAACATCTTCCAATGAACATTGATTGCTTGGTATCATCACAAGCAATCTTCAATAAAGTAATGCAATTTCAGCTGTCACTGCTGTATTTTAAGAGTTACCTCACTGGTTTGAGTCTGACTAAGTAAATATTGCTGTTAATGATAACAGCAAGCAACTGTATATACTCATCCATGGCAAAAACAATCTCTACATGTTTCTGCTTAAGAAATTCAGAATAAATTTTACAGATGGTAGAATTACAAGTTAGAAGTATGTTCATGAAACCTGACTTCTGTCTGTGTGTTAAGCATGTGTAATTAAGATTTGCAAATACTCTTATTTTGTGAAAACAGAAAGCCCATTTATTATTAATTGCATGTTCTCTACTGAAGTTTCAACGAATAGGTCCACCATATGATACAAATAGCTCAAGACTCCTGCTACTGAAAACTATAATGCAATTATTAATACAGTTTAATTTATGTTCTCTTTGATATTTCAAGCTTTATTTTTTAAATTTGATTAAAGCATAGGATTTTTTACACCCTGAAAAAACACACATGCAGTTGACTGAACAGAAGATAATTATATAAAACAATTATTTATATAGTTATTTTGGTTTGATATATTTTCTGGCAAATTGCAGAATAGAAACTGCTCAGTAAAGCAAAACTTTCACCTACTGACCCCCAAACTTGCCACTGGCTGATACCTCTGGTTTCCTATACCATCTTTTATTTAATGTTGGCAGAATCTCCTTATCATTTGTGTTCCACATGCATGATGTGCGCATGCACGCGCGCACACACACACACAAAAAGACATTTTTATAAAATTACTTTTATTCACCTCATAATGTTTATTTCCAGTGAAATCTCAATTTCAAATTTTTGGATAGAATGCAGTACTATTTGATAATAGTGTTTCAGTAAAGTGTGCCCTCAAGGAAAAAAAATAGACATATACATTATTTCTTTCTGTTGTTTACAGCTAGCAAACCAAAAAATTAAAATAACTAATAATTGTGCATATTTTCTACATTTAACTCACACCACACTACCAGGTTTTTTTTATCCATAATATACTTCAAAGGTTCTTCCCTTCATTTTAGCCTACAGCTATTTAAAAGGACATTTCAGAAATATAAAATTAAAAGCAGTAATCAAATCAGGACTTGAAATAAGAATGGAGGTCAAACTAATAAAACACAATGACATACTAAAAATTTATCAATTTGGTGAAGGTATACATATGCAATGAGGATTTACTGAAGAATCTTAAGCTTAAATGCACAAATTAATTTACTACACATGCCATTCTCCCTCTATTTCTTAAACTGGTTTCATATCCCTTTCAATTTTATGTGGTGTGGAAGTGGTTCAAATTGCCATGGTCGTTGGGGTGATATCTAATGAACTGCCATTCATTCAAAGCTGAATGTTATGAGTTCGAATTCCAGCAACTGCAGTCAATTGTGCCTGTGTTAAATGGTGGGGAGGGCCCACATAAAATAATCGGTGTGATCACATGTGTGGGTGATGACAGAGTATGTTGGACTGTAGTTGCATGGATTTTACTATTTAAAAAAATGACACTACATATTATAAACAGAAATTAATATATTTTTAACACAAAATGAATGAAAAAACTGTATTTATTGTTTAAGGTCTGCATAATTAAAACTGCCAATAAAAATATTAAAATACTCTAAAACATTGCCTAAAAGTCACTTTTGCATATATGCAATGCAGCACACTTAAAGGTCTAAACTTCTATATTTACAACAAATAAGTGTGTTAAAATCCATCTTAATTTGTTTGTTAATTGAATGCTTGTGTTTATAACTGATTTAACTCTCAAAACCAAAAAATGTCTGATTAGTGCTGCCATCTTATGTTAGGGGCAAATACTATAAATTATCTCACAACAAAAAGCTTGACTGAAAGTAAAAACAATTACTATTATTTTCTGCAATCATCTGTCTTTACCACATAAATATAAAAATCCTAAGTGAATCACTGTGCCAAAACTCAAAGATGTACCTTAACTGTTCAATTATGGTCCCCAACTTTTCATTAATACTATAGAAGCCTTATCTATACCTGGTTGTGAAGGTAATGATGCTCAAGAAAAATTTTCAGCTCTACTTACCTAATTTTGATCGAGTGTCTGGAATAGGCCAAATATGTACTTATAATTACAATACTTGTCAAGTGTAGTTTTACAAAAGTTCTAAGAGGCACTAATGTAATACATCTAAAATGTGTTAGGGTGGTCTTTTGCTAATAATAATTAAAAACTATGTTGCCTAAGTTAGGCTTAATTGCAGTAGCGGCTCGTAGCCAAAATATCTGGTAGGGCCCAATTTTAAGATTGACTAAAATTAAAACTAAACTGAATGCTATATATGGATGCTCTTTAACTGCTACGGTTCTAAGCATCCCAATCTATTTTGGATATGAAACACTTCTTAAAAATACTCAGAGGCCTCTTTATCAGGTTTGAGGCTTTTGTTTATGTGTCGTAAATCTACGACATGGTATCAATGACTTTACTTTCTTTATGAAGGAAGGGATTTAAAAAAAAAATCAGCCAGGTTTGAACCCGCGACCTTGAGAACCAGAGGCTAGCATGTTACCCCTAGATCACGGATGACGACACACTAAAATTACTGAATACTAAAAGATATCAGTAGAAATGAAATGCTAATTTGTGTGTTAGCACTAACCTTTCTGTTTATAGATGAAGTCCATCCTTCGATCCTTTGCTTGAAAAAATACTTCCATAACTGTTTGATTTAAGTCAGAAACTGAACGCGACATGTTCCGAGAAATTTGAACACGAACCGTCACCTTCACTGTTTATCATACGTCAACAACATTATCAGAGAGGTGATCCTCCTGTAAATTGATGCATAGCTCGTATTAACAGCTGATGCATTTGAGTTTAAGATTCCAGTCTTCAATACTACCTTACACAACTTTAATAGCTTATGTATGTCAATTAAAACGTTCACGATGTTTCATTTCACCAACGAAGCTCGCTTTTCTCTCACAAAATTACAGAAACTACCCTTAAAGTAAAGTAGATCGCGATCGTGATATTAATACCTAAAGCGTTTTCTTTATAAGTAATTGTAAACTTTACAAACCATCGCCTAACAGTGTATAGGATTATCCCTCTTAAGGCAAGTTTTAACACTGCGGTTTCTTTGAACGCTAGCAACTGATAAATCGGCATATCATTCTGCAGCTAATTTCACCAAATTATTCTCCAGCGCATTCCGATAATGTTTCATTACACGTGAAATACATACAAGGCACTTTTTCACACTTATCAGTTTACTCTTACTCACCACTCATTCTCAAAACACTAGGCTCTAATCACCTCTCGCAAGTAAGGTCCATTTTTTCACTAACTATTGGTTATTTGACCTTTTCCTGTTTCAAGTGAAGCTTCAACTGTATCGTGAAGCTATTTCCTAGTAAACTTAAGGCAATTACACAACACACTGCTTGTACGCCTTGAGCATTGGCGCGCGAGCGTACCTTGTCATCTGCTTGGCAGGGAGGAGAAATACCAAGTACCAACATTGTACATTTTTACCACATAAACTTCTTTTTGTATGTTTCGTTCGGGAGATTTATAGATAAACTTTTTTTTTCAAATAAGAAGACATTCAAACTTAAGAAATGTTTCTTATTATTTACTCTTACATGTGGAAATATCTTTGGCTAAATAATTTTTGTCAGGGATTTGACTCAAACTTGAACCTTTGCTTATTGTCGGTTCTTATTTTTCCCTTTACGCACGTGCAGCAAATGACCACAGAGGCTTTTTTTTTTTTTTTTTTTTTTTTTTTTTTTTTTTTTTTTTTTTAATACAGTTCCGGAGTCTGATCGGGACTCCGGCACTGTATATCCTACTTTTTATTTACCTAATTTGTTTACTTTGATTACTGTATGATTACTGAATTTCTGTTTTACCTTTTACACACACATACACAAACATATAACACCCATGCCCAAGGCGGGACTCGAACCCACGATCTAGGCTTTCGTGTCCTAAGAGAACCTTCCCCTCTCGGCCTCTTGAAACCCGCACCAACAAATTAGCTGCATCTGAAAGCACTGAATTCTTCTGCGCGTGCGCATAGGATGACCACGAAATCGCTTGTGTCCGAAAATACGGCCGGTTACTATTTCCGAGTTCCGACAGACATCTTCACTACAACTGTCCAGTGTGCATAGTAGGTTCAAATTTATACAAAATGCGTTATAGATTATAGCATTTTACCTAATAATATAATCCATAAATTATTGCCTGAAATTGTTGTAGGGAGGGCACATGCCCCTGTGTCCCTAAAGGCCGGCTGCCACTGCTTAATTGAGAACAAGGAATGCTATTATTTTCAAGTTTTCTTTCATAAACACATGTGTTCTATTCACATAATTTTCTGTATCTGTTTTGCAAACAAATTATTCTTACAAAAGATTATTCTTTTATCTAAGAACCTTTATTGGATTCATATTAATTCCAACCTCAATATGACTCATCCCATCTATATATGGTGAGCTCATACTACAAAACCTAAGAAACCAATGGCTGATATAGCTCAAATTGTTGCCCATTTCCATTATGTACTTTCTATAGGAGCTGTTTTTGCAATTATAGCCGGTTTTGTCCATTGATATCCACTACATAATGCTAAGCAAGCTAAACCTTACCAGAAGTGGTCTTATTACTTAATTCCTTATAAATATAAAGGGAATAAGGGGATATATAAGGTAAAGCATTTAAATCTTTTATAAGTTATCACAACGCATTTGTCATTGAAATTAAGTTTTTCCAAAGCCAGGAGTAAAACAAAAGTGATATGAAACAAAAGATGATTTCCTGTTTGAGAAAAATTTAAGTACTTTAAAATTGAACCAATAACAAGGGATAGCTTGGAAATAGTTAATTCTGCAAAACAATTAAAAAAAAATGTATATGACAAATTGTGTGTTTCAACAAGGTCTAAATTTTTTATGTAATAAGTTTTTATATATCTTTCATGATTTGCCAAATATACAAAGTGATCCAGAATATCAGATCTTCAGAGGCTTCCCAGGAATTAAAGACATACATTTTGTTTGTAATAAAAATATATTAAACACTGGTATTTGAATCAAAATCATTTGAGCCATTTTTGCGAAATTTAAAATTTTCGAAAAATGTTCCATATAAATGGTAGTTGCAGTGGGTGATTTTTACAAACATATCTTAGAAATGAAATGGAGTTTTATTTATGGACGCTCTTTAACTGCTGTGGATCTCAGCGTCCCATTCTATACTGGTTGTAAAAGACCACTTAATTTTGCTCATAGGCCTCATCAGGTTTGAAGTTTTTTATGTGCCATAAATCTAAGACACAGGACCAATGCCTTTACTTTCCTTCCGAAGGAAGCCATGCTAAGGATTTTTATGCCCAAAAGAATCCAACATTGGACCTACGACCTTGGGTATATGAAGTTAGTATAGTAACCATTACACAATGGAGGGCAACAAATATCTCAGTGTTGTATTCTTGGAAAGTACTGAATGTATACACTATGTTTGACTTTTCGTTTTTCATATGCATGCACACATGCGTACTCCCCCCTTCCCCCACTCACACATATGAGGACGTTTTTCTAAAAATGCTGTTTTTTAATTCATGTGTCCTCAAAACATCTATTTCTGGTGAAATATCAGCATCAAATTTTTAGATGAAATACAATACCTTCTCTACTATGTGTACTGTACATATGTGACAGAGAAAGCAATACTTTGGACTAGCATAAAAAAATCTGAGGTGAGTACTTTAATCCTAACTCTAATAAAATATACCACAATGTCCACTAAATTTTTTCTTTTGCTGTGTACAAAACTCTACTTTTCTGACTGTTAGACTGTTTTTACGTATACGCCTTCAATAATACACTATAACCTCCCAAGTAAGAAGATTTCTACATTCCTCACTGATACAAGTAATATGTTTGTGGGCAGCATTAGCAGGAGCAACCAACTTACTTTAACTAGTCAGCCTCCAGCTCTGCTACACAATATTCCACAACTTTAAGTAACAGACAGGGATCAGGGATAGGAAAATACATAGGGTTACAAACTACTCACAGCATCCTGAGTAATAATTTAATATAATCATGTTAACATGGAACAAACAACATTGTTTTATAAAGATCTATCAATAAGTTTGCTGAACAGCTTCTTAAGGCAAAGGTTACACATTTGTAGTCAAATGGTTAACTTGTGAAAAATCAGTGCATTTTCAGTGGGTGTTATCACAGTGTAAAAGTATCCTCTGCAATGTATAGTCATATTACTTCCTGAAATAAATGACTAAAAAAAGTTATGTACAAACTCCCTTTAATCTACAAACACTAAAACTTATGCTTCACACAATTAGGTTCATCTTTGCACGTTGAACAAAAAATACAAAGTAAAAAATGTGTGTCAGTTCCTAAATAGTTTGCACACCTCATTAACTAATCTAATAACTATAATACATACATTTATAAATAACACAGGCAGTGCTATTGATTTTATTGAACAATATCTCATTTATTTCAATCAACCATTATAAATTTAGGATCCACTTCTATACATATTAAATACTAAACAACTTAGTTCCATGAACATTACCCAAAAATAGTTTAATTTTGGTTCTCTCTGTTTGGCACTACTATGGAAATAAATGCCTACTTGACATTCATCTCCTTCACTGTCCACATTACAAAGCCAGAAACAGTAAGTCTAGTGGTTAGTATGCTAAACTCAAGAGACCTCATCTCTTTTCTAATGATTTATAGTGGTCATTTGTAGTGGTGTAGAATTGATTTATATAATGCTTCATTTATTTCTAATTAACAAAAACATATTTGGAGAGCTAACCACTCTCATTAGCAGTTCTAAGTCAAATGTCTGTGTTGCTTGTAACTGAGGATAAATCATTAGCTCCTGAAACATGATTTGCTTATTAACAATAGATGATTTAAGTCTTACAAAAAATAGTCTCAAATTACTGAATTACTTATTCAACTTCTGAAATATAGAATGTTTCTTTAAGTAGAATTTCTGCCAGGAGGGGCAAAATACTCACACACATAAAAAGGGGGGAAGGGGAATAAATATAATGGTCAATGCTCTTAATCAACTCTAGGCTGATTTACACTAACTTGTGGAGATCATTTATGAAGCAGTTGGCAATATAACAACTGAGAATGTAAACTGTAACTAGGATGACTTGGTCAAGTTTAACATTTTTGTTTCCGTCCCCAGAAACAGCATATTAGAGCCACATGGTACAAAATAGAACCTTCATTGTAAAAATTATTCAAGGCAGCTGAGACATTAAAAAATCACCAGAGGACTCTCTAATTGTATGAGGGGAAAATAAAACTGGAAGAAAGTCTGTCAAATGTATATCCTGACTTTCTGATTCATTGACCATTGGTTCTTGCAAATATATATGCAGACCTAGACAACGATAGCACAAACTTCAAACAGTAAACATCCGTCAACAATAAGAACATCCAAGAACAATAAAGAGTAATAAGTAAATTATTATATTCATGTATGCATTTATATTTTTAAAAAAAAAATTACGATACAAAGAGGAAATGGTGTGTATATTACATTTATAAAATAATTGAGAAACATGTGAATGCAGCATTATGTTAATGGGATGTCTGAGAAAATTTCATTTACGCAGACAAACTTTAAAACAGTAATTAATAATACAAGGTGCTATTAACACAGAAATATCCATGATGGTACATATAATTGTGTTATAAATATGCTACTAATGTATTTTGCATTATTAAGCTAAGATATTATGTTTGCATATCTGTGCTGTCATGGCAACAGTAGATGACAAAAGGTGTGACAATGAGTATTTTCCAAACAGAAAACATTCACACTTCCATAAGGCCAAGTGATTCATCTTGTAGAGATTCACATGCAGTGGAAGAAAATCTCAAAAAATATTATGTAATAAGTGAAGTATGGTGCACTGAGATTATTATTGCTAATGCTATAAAGATTAATTTCAAGTATTATTTAGCTAATCATAAAAGAATACAAGAGGGTACAATACTATTGAATTTTAAAGTTTAAGAATAAAAGATATTAGTTTGAATTTACAACTAAATGTATTATTTTATTATATACCCCTAGAGAGGTGGCACGGGGTATTTTCCGATCCCAGTCAGTTTTATTTGCAAGATGTGAATAATGTTTTTGGATATCTGCACTCTGTCTTTCCCTAACCTTTCACTGCATTCCTTGGCCTTTGTTAGAAGTCATTAGCATTGGAGTACAGGCCGCACATTCATAGAAAATACGCTATTTGTGAGCACCGGCTCAAACAGATCAGTTCGATATTACAAGTAAGTCTAACACCCCAGGTTCTCCTTCTCATTCCAGTCAAAACGCAAATATTGAAAATGTATATGAGTGTATGATCTCTACTGAGCAGACCATTGACACAGCTTCAGCTAGAACTGATCAAATTGGGTGTGTTAAGCCTTGCTTTCCTCCAATCTGAAAACTGAATTGAGCTGAAAACTGAACTTAATATTTTTTAGTTCGGATCATGTGATCACTAACTGTGCCATTGTTTATTATGGAAGTGCTTTCCTCCGACTGATAACTTAATGAAACTGAACTGACAACTGAATCTCTCCTTTCTCATTGTCACTAGAAATTTTAAGTTTTCCACTAGAAATCTAGGCAGTGGAAGTCGTTTTTTCAGTTTCAGTTCAGCTTTGGACGCCAGATAGCATTGTGGGGTTATAGTTGCGGTATTTGTTTTGTAATTTGGTTTAAATATTTGTGCATAATGAGTGGAAAACGAAAGTTTTCACAAATTGAGGAAGAGAGGAGAATTGACTTTGTTTGGCATAACGAACTTTTATACAACGTACAACATGCCGAGTATAGAAATATAGAAAAGAAACAGAGGCTTTGGAAGGAGTTGGGAGAGGAATTGGGCAAATCAAGTAAGTAAATAAGATTTATTGTATAATGTTTAATAATTTTCAGTCATTTTAGCTCTGAAATAAGTTCAAAGATTCTGGAATAAAGTGTAGCACAACAGACTGGCACTATGGCAGGTTACCTCATGATGTAGTAACTTTATTCTTTTATAAGTAGTTATTAATAATAATAGTAAAAGGCGCACAAACATGTATACATTACTTAATAAATTCTCTTTTGCATATTGGTACAAGACAGATGCCCATTGCAAATAGACAACTGATATCCTTCACATTGTTTATCACATAGCACACACAGGTAAATTACACAGAGGTCATGAAATGTTTACTTCACCCACAGCTACACAAGATTATGTTAATGGATTATGGAATTGATCCAAGTGTTATATATATCCGTAATTAATAATTTACTCAAATCCCAGTTTTGCCAGGAAACAGCACCAACTCCGTTGAAGTAGTCCCTAAACATGTTTCTTACACAAGCACCTTTGAAAAGAAACAAAGGTAGGCCAAATTTAAATGTAGGTAACCTCAATACATTATCACAGGAAATTTTATATTTAAAACATGACTGGTCATCTAAAGCATTACATGATGAAAATTTTGCATTCTGCAGATTTTGAGCAATATAAGATTACCAATATATAGTAGAGGTTCCTGAATAAACTTTATACAATGATAATTAATTAAAGAAAGTGTACACACAAATTTTTCATTATTACGCCCATGGTTTGCAGTTGCCAGAGGAATAAGGTTTTCACTTGGAAATGGAATATCCACATCACTAAAGTGAATTTGATGAGATGCTTTGAGTTTTGAATCCCTCATCAAGTTATGCAGTATACATGCTGCTGTTACAATTAAGTCAGTAGCAACTGGTTTCACTGCAATAGGTGAGAAGAAAATTCTGAAATATGATTCCATAATTTCAAATGCATTTTCACTGGCCCTGCGTGCTCTGCTGTGTCTGTAATTATATATAGCATATTTCTTATCATGCAGTGATAGAGTTTTACTGTATGGCTTCATTAAATTTCTGTGTAGAGCAAAGGCTTCATCACCAAGAATAACATGCTGTTGTACTAGGTCAGTTTCTGGTATCACTGCTGGGCCAGGAATATTAAGCTGCTCAGATAAAAATCTTTTTCCTAGATTGCTCTTCAAAAATATTCCAGCATCACCTTCTCGACCATATGACCCAATGTCAACTGCTATGAATTTATATTGAGCATCAACAAGAGCAAGCAGCACTGTTAAAAAATAGCCTTTGTAATTGTAAAATAAAGATCCACTGCTCTTAGGACACTTAGTTGTTATATGTTTTCCATCAATAGCTCCACAGCATAGAGGGTAATGCCAGCACGCAAAGTAATCCTCAGCAATCACCTTCAACTGTGCTTCAGTTGGTTCTGGAATCTCTGTTTTCAAGAAATTGTTCTTAATGCTCTCCAAGCATTTAAAAACAATTTTTGACACCCAAGAATTGTGTATTCTAAATTGAAATGCCAAGGCTCTAAAAGATTCACCAGTTGCCAAATACCTAAAATAAACAAATAGAATAATCAGAATACTGATCACAGCTTTTGCCTAAGTACACATATAATCTGAAATATGTAGTTTATACTGCATTCCATTTTGGTGTCCAAGGGTACCCTAAACTGAAATTTCTAAAGTTTGGAGTTTCCAAACAAATGTTTTCAAAATTATTCTGCATACTTATCTATTATAAACAGGGCTTACATTTATTATGCTAATAAATTGACACATAGAATGTTTGATACTGTTCTGGCTACTTCAGAAAAATGTTACACTTTTAAATCTTATATTTCCACAATTATCCTAATATTTTCATATTAATTATGCCATAAGTTGGGTAATTTAAAATTGTAATAAAAATCATGTGCCAATTTTTTATACTCATTCCTTCTGAGTCTGTGCTAAAAATTTCAAGAAGATTGGACATAAACTGCATCATGTGCAAAATGTTTGATACCCAAAAGTGTCAGAAAATTTAAAGTTGAGAAAAATGTAATTTAAACTTTATTTTATTTTTTTCTCACGAGCCATACCTCTAAGCTGCTTAAAATGCTCCTGTATCAAATGTGGGTCCCTCCTGCTTCTAATTATTCTCTTTTTCTCTGTTTCCACCCTCTGGGAGCTTCTTTTGTTGATTGGTGTGATGGATGGGTTATCGGTACAGCTTATTTCAAGTGATGTCGGTCTCTCTCTCTACTGCACTTCCAGATGGCAGTGAAGTTTACATTTGTGTAATTAGTTCTATTATGCTGATGCTTGCAATGCAGGCCATCTGACACTCCATACCTCCTGATGCAATTATTTCTAACCTTTTCTTTGATACAGATATTTCCCTTGGGTATTTCTTCCATATTACACTGTTGTGCAGACTATTTGTATTCTAAGTCCTTTCCATGGTGCATCTTTTCAGCCATTCTTTAGAAGCTAGGTGTTGGCATACTGGTAATATGTTTGTTACTACCTCTTTTCTCAGTTGCATGCTTTTAGTATGATGCTTTGGTATATTCTTTTCTTCGCATTTGCTCTGTTGTAAAAGCACAAGCTTTGATCACCAGGGCACTTTGAATATTGTATAATTGTGTAATTGGACATGCCATGGCTGAGTGTTGCCGTTTTCATTTCACCTACATTGGGAATATTTTATAGAATTGGTTGTCTACATTAATTCTGTAGGCAAGGAATCATTCATTCAGTCAAACTTAATTTTTCTTTCCACTTAATGTAAATTTTTTCTTTTTCCAGTTTTGCACCATTGTCCTCAACCCTTTATTTAGCATCCTTACCGCATGCTTCAGGCAACTTTCCTTTTCAATTTTAATTTCATCATATACAGACATCTTCATAAAAACCAAAAGAAAGTTTTTGCATCTTCATCTCAGAGTTAAAGTTAACCAGATGAAGAGCAACTAGGCATCTTCATGTGACCCATCCAAAAGGCTTGTATGGTAGAAAGTATAATGGGCAATTGAAGCTAAAGATTTAAGGAATTTTTCAGGGTGAAAAAAACAAATTTTTTTTCTATTTTTTGCTAAACTTCAGTTTAGGGTATCCTAAGTGGGTAACATTCCTTGCAGTAATTGTATATAATATTTTCAGGTGATGAGGTTTATAATATGAGGCAGAATATTAGGGATTATTATATATATATCAAAAAGGAACAAGTGCGGTTCTGGAGTATTAAAGAACAGAAATTATGTTTCTTGGACAATAAATCTCATGCACAAAGATAGTTAGTAATATTTTAATATGTCAGAGTATATTCAGAATGAAATAATTTTCCCACGTATATAGCTCTACATGCTTGTGCTTTGATATATTTATTATTTTATTCATTAAGTATATTTTATATTACAGCACAACTTCAAGCCCTTCCTTGCCAGAAAATATGTTTCAGCAGGCAGGGGAAACAGAATTAGAATCAGATGAAAACTCAAACCTTGAGTTTTCTTCCCTCCAGGCAGCATCAACATCCACGGCCTCTGTGGAAGAAAATACTTCGGTGTTGAGTAAAACACCTTCATCAGAAAGAAGACGTTTGTCCGCCCAAAAGCTGGAGTTGCTTCGGAAGATCTGTTCCTGGTTCGAGCAGCCCCTTCCGAAGCCGGACAATCTAGATAATTTTTTGCTTCCATTTGTGATACGGTGAAATCGTTTCCTAAATTGGAAATAGCAAACTTAAAACTTAAAATATCCCAACTTGTTGGGGAAATTGAATGCTGGTTGGCCAAAGAAGAAGCTGAGAGAGAGGCACACAAACCAGCAGACCTCTCCCAGGCTAATGAAGTTCTCTTAGTAGAAGAGGAACTTCAGACTGCAAAGCAGTAGGCTATTGTATAAGGAACAAATATTTATTGTATTTAATTTAATAAAAAGTTAATATAAAACATTTTAATTGTTATTTCACTTACCTCAGGGTAACACACAGTTTTTCTTCAGCTGTAATAGGTTTCTTATTCCTGTTGTATGGTGTAGCTTCGAAGTCTAGTTTGATTCTCTCCAAAATGTAATTAAATAGTATGGGTGTTAACCTGAAGTACTCCACAAACTTAGTATCATTGTCCTTCAAGTGCCTCCTAACCAAAACCTCATAGGCACCCTCTGAACTACGATTAGCAAACATGGGATGCACCTCACAGCGTTTCCTACAACTTTGCTCATTATCAGTACTATCTGTTAATTCATCGACCAAAAAGAACATCAAAGTATCCAACTCCAACTCACTTTCTTCACGGCCATGTAACCTTCTCAACCATTCTTCAACCATTTTAATAATGTTCAGTTTTCAGTTCAGTTTTCTAGGAAAGCACAACTGAACTGAACCAAAAACTGAACTGAATATAACTTTTCAGTTTTAAGTTCTAGTTCAGTTCAGTTTTCAGATTGGAGGAAAGCAAGGCTTTAGGGATGTACAAAATAGTGCTTTGAATGTTCATACTCCTCCATCCATTCAACAGTCCAACCAATACATGTCAGGGGGAATGCTAATTCTGGAGTTGGAAGCTTGGGGGAATGCTAACTCTGGAGTTGGAAGCTTCACTGACATTCCTCTACCGAGATTTCTGATCAGAATAATGACTCTCTCATTGCCTTCCTATATCAGCCGAATGAATTCTTTATAATCAAGAATGTCTCTGAATCGAAAATGACAATTTTGTGGAAATATCTAGACACATGCACATTAGAGTGGGTGCAACTAGCAATGACACAACAAGACTCTTTTGAGTTTTTTCAGCACATCTTTCTGAACCATTATTGGAATGCCACCAGACAGCAGAAAAGATGCGCTAAACTGTGCTATGGCCCATATTCTCACAGGGAGAATATGAGCATGTCTGATTATGTACTTCCGAATTCCAAATTTATTAAACATCTGAAGCTACAGATCTCCGAGCTGGATTTCATTGAGTTGATCACCAATCATTTCCCTCTGAGAATTCGGAACTACCTACTCATAGCTAGGCCTTCTAGCATCATCGCAATGATTGATCTACTGTCCGCTCTAGAAGCACAGGAATTTGAGTCTAAGAGAGGCTGTAATTCTGGCATTTCCAACCCTATACAGCATTTTACCAGTTGAGAAAATCCCTGAAATCACGCCAATGGAAGGAATCCTAATGCTAGAGAATGGAATGAATGAACGCTTCCCCAGTCTAATTATAATAAGGAAAATAGAAGTCATTGCCTGGAACAGATTAACCAGGTGCAGTTCTACTGAGCTGATAACTCATAACTATGATGGAGGAAACTCCAGGCATTATTGTGGGCATAGAGGAACTCATCAGCAGAACAACTCACAAGGACACAGGATCTCCTACAGACGTATAGAATTGACGAGGAGAGATCACACAGCTCTCCAGAAAGAGAAAGAAGGTCACCTTGCACGGACAACAATAATGCTCCCCAAGAAATACACCTTGAGCCAGTCCAGAGCAACAATAATAGAAGTCACGAATTGCGGGAAAACTTATAAGTGATTCCACGAAAGGGAACGTCGACAGATCACATAACCTAGCAATCTTGTACTAGTTGCCATTGGTCCCATAAAATTACAGTTTTTCCTAAACGTTTATATAGTGTGCTAGAATTTCGAAATAGTGTTCTTTCTTGTAAGTAGGCTCAACAATTGCATCATTCTTGGATCTGATTTCTTTAATGAATACAATGCCGATGTTGATTTTGGAAAAAGACTCTTTATCAACAATGACATCATTTCATCAAAATTTCTCTCATTTTCCAAGGAAGAAATGCCTATCTCCCAAGAAGAGCATGAACTTCTGCATTCTGATATGTTTATCCAGCAGGCGACCATTCAGCAGTCAAACCCTCATCACTTAAGAGAGAGAAACATTGTCCTATCCAAGAATTCCTACCTTGACTGCTAGTCAGGAAAGTGAATCTATAGCTGCCCAATTAATTGCCAAGTGTCGAAAAGCTGAAATTCTCATAGCTGAACAGCACATTGATCTTCTTTATATACTAAAGAATCATCAATATGTATTTTCAGGCCTCCCAGGGCTATGTAAGCTCTATACAACCTTTCTTTCATAAGTATGACAATCTCCCGCTAGGATTACAAAAACAAGCCCAGGAGGTCATCGACGATAATAAGAGATAATATTATCCAAGAGGAAAACTCTCAATATATCTCTGCTCTCTGTTGGACCGTGAAAAAAGGAACACCAGTTAAGTTAAGAGCGACACTTGATGCCCGAAAGCTCAATAGCTACCTTGAGCCTGACCACTTCCAGAATGAAAGTGTTAATCAAACACTTGCAAAGATGTCTAGGGGGTAATATAAGTCTACCATTGGCCTAACACATAGTTATTGGCAAATACTCTTACATCCTAATGTTTGAAAATACTTCAGCCTTTTATTCAGAGGAAAACTATATATTTAATGTTTTACTCTTTGGTACTAGGACTACATCATCAACTTCCTCAGAGCAGTAAACGAGGTGTTCAAAAACCACACATGTGAGTTTCGCATTAATTACATTGATGATTTTCTGGTGATATCTGAAACATTCGAGCAGCACTTAGAAAACGTAAACTTGGAAAAGCTGGATTTACTGTAAATTTGACCAAATTAGTGTTTTGTGTTAAAGAAGTAAACTTCTTAGGTTTTGTTATTGGAGAGAATGGTATGTACCCTGATCCTGAGAAGATAAAAGTCATTAACGAGATACCTGCATCCCACAATATTAAGCAATTGAGACAGATATTCAAGATCTGGAATTATATAAGCCGTTTTCTTCCCCAATATGTGTAAGAAACGGCTCCCCTTCGAAAATTACTTTCAAAAAATAAGAAGTGGGGCTGGGATGAGGAACTACAGGAATGATATGAAAAGGTGCAGCAACTATTCTCACAGTCTATATTAATAGAGAGACCACATCACGCTTGGGAGTTCGCTATATATGTTGATGTATCTATGTCTGGTTAAGACTGTATACTTACCCAGACCGATGAGCACAGCGACCATCATATTGTAGCTACCGTATCTAGAGGACTCACTACAGCAGAGAAAAAGGCATCAGTTACTTTGCTCGAATTAAGTACTATTTACTATGCCCTAATTAAGTTTTCAAAACTTGCATTTACAATAAGCATGTCAATGTGTACTCTGACCACATTAGTCGTACATTAATAAAAAAATGTAAGTTGTTGTTGACAAAATTATGTGTGCATGCCATCTCCCAATTTGACATTAACATTGCACATGTACCTGCCAAGACAAACATGTTCACGGATTTACTGTCGAGATTGAAGAATATTTGTGAAATCCCATAGAAAAGTTCAAATAATGAACCTAAATATTATTTTGAATGCCGAGATTAAAAAAGAAATTAAGAAAATTAGTGCACTACAAAACGCTGATGCTACGTTAAGAAAATATGAAAATGCTCCCCCTATAGAGGAAAACCCTAACAGCTCAGTCGTGAGATATAATGAATGGACTACTATATAAATATCATGGACGTGATAATCCCAAGTGGAAGGTGATAATTCTCAATGTTATGGAAAAAGGAATTTCATGTATAATTACTTCACGCCGGCACTGATAGTCACTACCACATCACAACGAATAGGAGTACTCAACACTCTTGCTCACAGAACATTTACCATCTCTGATCCCAGCCACCTCAAACAGGAACTACAGCACCTGAGGCACACTTTCTGCCAAAACGGTTACTCCGAATATGATGTAATATCATCTATTGCCAGAGCAAAGACAGAGATACCTGTACCACAACAAACATCAGATAAGCCTACCTCCACAGCCTGCATCCCATTCACCGGCAATCTATTTGGCAAAATCAGCAGGATTCTCGCCAAACACAATATTAGGACCATCCAAAAATCACCATCGATGATTAAGCAACTTGTGAGATCGGTGAAGGACCGACTACACCTCAAAGTATGTACCGCATTCCCTGCGAGTGCAGAACCATATACATAGGGCAAACCGGGAAGGACAATTGCAACCAGGGTCCAAGAACATGAGAGAACAATCCGCCTAATGCATCCTGAGAAGTCTGGTCTGGCAGAACACTGTTTTGAGAAGGATCATAAAGCCAACTTCCAAGAGACGACCATTGTGGTCAAGTGTGATGGTTTCTGGGAGCGCAAGGTAAAGGATGCTCTAGCCATCTCTAGCCAGAGGAGCATGCTGAACCGTGATGCTGGGACACAGTCTAGTTCCGCTTGGAAACTGGCCATAAAACTGGAAATGGACCAGCTCAGGAAGAACAGATTTTAATGTAGTAAACCGCATCCAGAGTAGTTACGTTTTCTGCGAGGTCCACTACCACTGACCTGGCAGAAACGCTCTTCATTTTCTACCAGGTCCGTGCCACTTATATATACTACGGACTGTGCGGCCTTTTGGCTTACCATTTAGCTGAGACAATGCTCGAAGAGTTACCCTGTAGCTTCGGAACCTCATGCCCTCTCACACACACCCGCAACACCAGACATCAGTACTAAAGCACACCCAAGACTCCCTAGCGCTGTACTCAGGGCCCTCGGGTCATGTTTACAGACTAGATAAGCCATTCCTTGTTGCAGCCCCATGTGCTGCAGCAACATCAACTTGACCAATAATCACGGAGGTGCTATCGCGGAACTCCGTCATTCCCCATTCACTGTTCCTTTCCTATCTCACCCGATTTTTCCCTTCTTCTAATCTTCACCCAATGGCGAGATAAGCCATTCTTTCAACCCTCCAACTCTCTTTCTGTCTCCCCTTTCCAAAAAAAAAAAAAAAAAAAAAAAAAAAAACTTTTGGCAGGCAGATTCGGAGCTTCTTCTCTTAAGGATGGCTAAGAAGAGACAACGCAGACTCGCCGCTGCTAAGGCAGCACCCGACGCCTCTTCCCCGGCAGCCGCCGAGGAGGTAGCAACTCCGAAGCCACCGGTCCCGGCAAGCCCTGCTTCGCCGGCCGCCACCGCAGTCTCGCCGCAACTGCAGCCGCAGTTGCCGCCAACACCGCCGCCACCGACGCCTCCACCCAGCTCTACGACGCCGCCCCGGTTCAGTGCCGTGGTACGGGGGGTCCCTAGGGATCTTACCACCCGGCATCTGCTCACCGCCGTGCAGTCGCGGTGGCCTTCATGCTTGAGGGCCACCCGCATTTACTGCGACCGGGGGCCAACGCCGCTCGTCCGTTTGGAGATACAGGACCAGGCTGACCTGGAAGCTGCCTTGGCGTCAGGGTTGCCCTTATTAGGGCGACTTCTGGTCGTCGAGGCCAGCCGACAGGAACGCCATCGGCCCCTCCGACGCTGCTGTGCCTACGGCCACACAGCTGAAGTCTGCTCTTCGACACCGAGGTGCCACTACTGCGGTTACAACTCCAACACCACCGAGTGCACTGGGCATGATCTCCGCCGTCGCCGCCGATTCTGTGCCACCTGTCGTGGCACAGGACACAACACAGGGCAAGCCCAGTGCCCTCTCTACCCAAGGAGCAGCACTTCCTCACCACCTCCTGCCAGCCGTACCACTCCACCGCAGACAACAACCACTGAGGCCTCACCACCTGCACTCTCAACAGACGCAGCGACGCGAGAAGCCATTCAGGACCTCCACGCGGAGATCCTGAATATCGGCGCTCGCTTAGCTGAGTTAGAAGAGGTCTGCACCAGCGTCATCACCAGGAAGCTGCTGGACCTACAAGCTGCCACCACCGCCGCCATCTCCACTCTACAGGCCTCCACCGCTGAGCTGTCCGACCGGATAGCCAGCGTCCAAAATTATCAGCAGCAACATTCGTCTCCACAGAAGAACCACCGACTCCTCAGCGACATCCGGCTCATCATCAGGGAGGAGATGAAGGCCCCGAAGACGACGCCAGGATGGCCACCAAACCACCACAGCGACCCTGAACCTCTGGTTCAGGTAGCTGAAGGACAATTCTCACAGCAGCCTAAGACAGCGCAGCAATTGCTCAGAGAATACCACTCAGAACAAGGGTACACCCGGAAGAATCACCTTAACCTTAACAAACATCACCACTAACTACCCGTCACTTACACCAATTACTTCTCCAGCGGGGCACTCAGGGCGCAAGTCATGTGTGTCCACTGGCTAACGTCACCATCACTCGCTGTTACTGCCACTGGCAGGCAGCATTCAGTATCACCAAAAATACGCAGGTGCTTAATGCGGTACTGCAACAGAGAGGCATGGGCCTCCTACTTCCGGTGGGGGTTTTTTGTGAGTAGTGCCACCCTGGTTCGAGTCCAGGGTGGGGACTCTCACACTCCCAGGCTTGCCTGGGGTTAGGGCGTTAGTTGCCATTTCCCCCATCATCAATAAAAAAAAAAAAAACTTTTGGCTCGTATAGCAGGGTAGAGGAACAAGGCCGCAGCCAAACAGTCTCCTGACTGGTACCTAGGCGCCTTCGGGCAGGTCCTCTGTTCTTCGGGCTTTTTAGCGCCCTCTAGCAGCTCTTTCTCTCTATCACTATCTTCCTCTTTTCTATCTAGGTTAAGCTCCCTGTTAGGCCCCTTATATTATAATCTAGGCTTTATTTCCTTACTTCTTCCTTCTTCATAATTAGCTTAGAGTAAGTACATTTTCGCACTACTTTCTTATCAAACCTTTAACCTTACTAACTCCTAAACACTACCTAAACCTAATGGCCCGAAGAAAGCCCAAGAAGCACTCTCCTTCGGAGGTGCGTGTCACGAGACAGACGGTAGTCAAGACACGACTTGACTTTGGCGCTACTCCACCTACCCGCCCCTCCGGTCCTTCACCTGCTGCTCCCCCCTCCACCGCTCCTGCATCCTCTGCCTCCCCAGCCACCATTCCTTCCTCCCCAGCCTTAGCTCCTATCACACCACGTGTCACTAATCCACTGACACACCCCTCCTCTGCTCCTTCTTCTTTCCATCCCTCGTCCATCTCTGTGGTGGCTCAGAGACCCCCCCGACCTCCTTCTGCTTCCTCCTCTTCCGCTCCTTCACCGCACCTGCCAACCCCGCCTCCTCATCCCGTGTCCCCGATCCCGGGCCCATCCTCTCCCAACCCTAGCCCCCCTCCTGCCCCATTCTACCCTCCTGCCTCCCAACCTAACCCTGGCCCTGGCTCCTCTCCCCCACGCCCAGCTCACCCGGTCCCCCTTCTTCCTACTCCCAAGCCCTCACCACCCGTCTCCAGGCTCCCATCTATGTTCCCGCCAGCATGTTTCTCTGTTGCAGGAACTCAGAGACTTCGACGACCTACGCCCCAACGGGGGGTATGTCTTATCCAGAGCCCCCATCTCAGGGGACCTCATGGCGCGCACTAGGTCTGCGGAGGACTAACAGCGCCTGACTGCCTTTCTGAAGGAGCGTGGGGTACCTTTCACCCTGACACGAAGCTCCAAGAACGACCAGACCTACCGTGCTGTGGTGAAGCACGTTTACTTTGACGGCGCGGAAGAAGAAATTAGGGCTGAGCTGCACTCTGCGCACTTTTCAGTGCTGCGAGTAGTGCAGCTCAGGCGTTATGACCGAGCCCGAACTCCTCTTCCGATATACCTGGTGGATCTGGCAACAGCTGAGGACCTGGCCCGGTTGAGGTCGTTGGAGCAGGTGTTGCACTTTGGGTGAAGGTGGAACCCTACCGACGAGCATTTGCCCCCATCCAGTGTAATCGGTGCCAGCAGCTGAGACACACGGAGGCAACGTGTAGCTCGGGTGCCGTTGTGTGCTCTAAGTGCTCGGCCTCCCACCACTCGCGGAGCTGTGACGTTCCCCCACCCCAAAGGAGATGCGCGCCTTGTCTCAATTCGGGCCACGGGGCCAGGTACCGGGCTTGTCCCGAGTATCAGAGACAAGTTGTAGCAGCGCGCAACTCCCAGGGGACAGGGGCACGGGCGCCTCCGGCGGGGAGTGGTGGTCGAGGGCGTGGAGAGGCTCCGGTGCGCACGCCGCCTGCCCCTCGTGGCTCGGTGATGGGCGTCGTTAGCGCTGGGGGGATCAACGAGCCGAGGACCCGAAAGCCAAGCCGACCACAGGTTAAGCCACGTCAACCCCCGAAGGAAGTGCCGACGAGGGAGGAGACCCTGGCTGACCCTCGGCTGAAGCACCAGCGAAATATGTTCAGATGTGCGTCAGCTGAGCACTGGAGGGACGCAGACTTACAGGACGTCTGTATGCACATCATGGAACTACTGGCCACTTCGCGGGAATCGGAGACCCGGAGCATCCTGGCCTGCTACAGAGACTTTTTCCAACTCCTCCCCTCTCCTGGCTTCCTATGAATCACACACCCAAACTCAATTGTATGACATGGAACGCACACGGCTTAAAAAGACGAAAGACTGAACTTAGAGACTTCATAACACGCAACAACATACACATAGCGTTAATTACAGGAACTCATTTAAGCGACAAAGACAGATTTAACATGCCAGGTTACACTACCCACCGCAACGATCGAAACAGACGCGGTGGCGGGACGGCCGTAATAATAAAACATAGCATTGCCCATGATGTTGCTCCACAGCCGCAATTTTCAACTCTAGAAGCTACTAGTATTTACATCACCATTGACAACAACAAGATTCTAATCACGGCGGCATATGCCCCCCCAGGCGTACTAAACATAGCGGACATTAACTCGATCTCGCAGGTAAACAACAGGGTGCTAATAGCCGGAGATCTCAACGCAAAACACCTCATTTGGGACTGCAATGAGACTAACCCTGAAGGCACGGCCCTCCTAAACCTTGAAAATAATTCTGATATAATAATTCACACTCCTACGGAACATACGTATATCCCATTCAGGCGAAACCAAAGGCCTGATATTCTAGATATTGCAGTGACGCGTAATCTCACTCGTAGGATCAACCTACAAGTTAAGAACGAACTCTCTTCCGATCACTTACCGGTGATCATAACATTAGAAGGCACTGCAGCCCCCAATCCACCAGTCGAGCGTCTAAACTACAATAAAGCAGACTGGGATAGGTTTGCAAACACTATCAACAAGCACCTACATACTACACAGCTAAATACAGCAGAAAACATGAATGAAGCTGTAACTCAACTAGAAAATGCAATAAAAACTGCAACCAAAGAAGCTGTACCAATAAACAAACCTAAGCGATACCAATCACAACTACCACCTGACATCCAAATGCTAGCAGCGGAAAGAAACCGAGCTAGACGGCGATGGCAGAAAACACGTCATATTGTAGACCAGGAATACGTTAGACACTTAAATACCCTTGTCAGAGAGAGAACAACAAACCATCTCTCTCAACAATGGCAGAATACACTTGAGAACCTCGACTACGAACGAGACTCGGTGTGGAGAATTGCACGCTGTCTAACACGCGATAAAACATAAATACCACCATTACACCACAATCAAACAATAGCATCTACAGACCAACAAAAAGCAGATATGCTCGCAGACACACTGCAAGAAATCTGCACGCCTAATCCTACTCCCTGCTGCCCTCAATTTGCGGAGGAAACGGAAATTTTCAAAGAACAGGCAACCCACAACTTAGTGAGAAAAACCTGCCCGAGTGAAATAAACTGGCTAATCAGGCACCTCCCAAAGAGAAAAGCCCCTGGGCCAGATAACATCGCAACAGTGGCCCTAATGCATTTGCCCGAAAGGGCAATTAAGCTACTGGCTGACATATTCAACTACGTGCTCATTAGTGGACATTACCCTAAAAGGTGGAAACTAGCCACCGTGGTCCACTTCCCCAAAAAGCGGAAAAACTTGTCCAAACCGCACAACTACAGACCAATTAGTCTACTAAGCACACTTGGAAAACTTCTCGAAAAAGTAATTCTCAAACGTCTCAACTCTCAACTAAACAAACAAAACATACTAATTCCAGAACAATTTGGATTCCGAACCAAAAACGCAACAACTCTTCAACTAATCAGGGCAACCGAATCTATAACGCACGGTTTCAACATCAACAAATCAACAGGTGCTTTATTATTAGATGTCGAACGAGCCTTCGACAGAGTATGGCATGCTCGCCTACTAAAGAAGCTCAAAACAATAAATATACACGACTCACTCATTAAACTCATAGCAAACTACCTAAGTGATCGAAAATTTCAATCCAGAGTAAACAATCACCTGTCATCCGAACGCCCAATCAAAGCCGGAGTGCCACAAGGCAGCATACTCGGGCCAACACTATTTAATATCTATATAAATGACATCCCAAAAACCGAAAATACAGGACTATTCATTTATGCGGACGACACCGCCATAATGACCCAATCAGGAAAAACGAAATTTATTCACAGCAGACTCCAGAGGTCCCTTAATAACCTAGAGGACTGGCTTACCAAATGGCGAATCAAAGTAAATGCACCAAAAACTCAAGCAATCATATTCACAAAGCGTATCAATCACAGATTTCCCAGACACCGCCTGCCTCCACTTACCATATTTGGTGAAGATATTGGATGGACAGATACGGTAACTTGGCTTGGACTTAAAATGGATCAAGGTCTAACATGGAAAAAGCATATTACTCAGACTCGTGGAAAAGCCAATGCCCAATTGGGCAGGCTATACCCACTCATCAACATGGGCTCACAGCTAAGCCTTAACATGGGACTCACACTTTACAAAACATTAATCCGACCTATAATTACTTACGCATGCCAAGTATGGGGGGTATGCCGCCGAAAACCACATCAAAAACTTACAAAGATTCCAAAATAAAATTCTACGCTTAGTATCTAAGGTACCATACACAGCTCCAGCAGACATACTCCACGAAGAACTCAAAATACATACAATCGAACAATTCATTAAAAAGCTAACCTACGACGCATATCAAAAATTAAGTGCACATCACAACCCTTTAATAGAAACGCTAGGGAACTACGACACACAAACAAACAAACACAACAGACCTTTATCACTTTTCGACAGAACTATAACACAAGACACCACACCAGACGAAATACAACAATACCTTACAAACCTCCTTCCCTAAAAACCTCTCCCCTTCTAATACACAGCTATATATATGTTTATTCTTTCTCTCTTCACATATGTTTCAGTACCAGCCCGTCGCAGAGCCCTAAGCCCTCAGCTACAGCTGAGGCGGACCGGGGGAAGGGGCCTCCCATTGTGATCGACGCGGACAGCGTACTTCGGGCAGCTGCAATATGGAGTCAATCACTTAGACGACCTTGGCAACTACATGGCAAACGAGACGACGAAGGCCTATGAGCCCGGTACTGCTACTAGCGACGAGCGGCTGCGCAACCACTGACGGACGGAGAAATCTCCCGAAGCAACAGCGCAGAAGCGGAACTCATACTAAACATATACTATAAGACTAAATTTAAGTGCATGTTAGATAACATTTTACTTAATATGACAAGCAGGCACACCCTGCAGAAATAGAACATAATCATTAACGAATAAAACACCTACAAAATAGCGCATGATTATCCACTGGTATTGTTCAGGTTTCATGGACAATCCCAGTAAGTAGCATTAACGCGCTCGCATGCAATGCATGCCAGCTAAGTAGCTCTCACTTACTAACCGGGTGCTATGCGGGACCCGACTAATGCATGTTTGCACGAAAGTACTCTATATATAACGATTAACACGTGGAGGGTTTTTTTAGTGGATATACCGCACTCTGCGGGGAGCTCCACATATCCCCCAAGCCATTGCACTAAGGCTTGGGGTCGAATGCAGGAATGCATTTTCCCCTCCACGGTATTAAAAAAAAAAAAAAAAAAAATTGGCTAAGATCAAAGTGTAGTATCTGCACTTCAGGACATCAGGTGTATCTGTTATATTAATATTATGTGTTAAGTTGTTAATGCTCTCCTTAAGAGAGGCGTGCATAGAGGTTCGACATGGTTTGCGGACGACATGGCTCGAATGCCCTGAGTTAACTGGGGACTATGGGCTCAGCTATGCACATATCTAGATATAAGCTGATTTTCTTTTAATTTAGAATTCCAATTTTTGACATACATGACATCTCCTGCCAACGTTGGGGCGCTGGCGCCCATAAGGAGGCAGGGGAATGTTTTGTTGGTACGTTTCCCTGTTGCAGATGTTTTTACCTGCACAGAGGAAGGATGTCGCTCCGCCTTCAAGGCTACTCCGTGGACAGCGATGCGAAGATCTGTGGAGCGCCACCTAGAGAAGAACCACGGCATCAGGATCTTGGGGACCAGGAATTTGTGTTGTAAGTGTGATTCAGACATTGGCCTCAGACCCTCTAATCATGCTTGTGGTTTACCTACTCCACAGGGTGTGCGCCAGGGAGCTCCGACTGTCCTAGCCTACGCATGCGTGGAATGCGGAAGGACGTTCGCCACCAACCCAGGACTGAGGAACCATCTGATGTGGCACCGTGACCAGGCTATCCGGGCTAGGAACGCAGTCGAGCTCCCACGACCAGATACCAGACCGCGGCGAGGGAATCGGGCTGACGTGTTAGCTGCGCCCACAACAGAGGCTGAGGTAGCTGTGCCCCTAACTAGGGCTGAGGTTCCTGTGCCCTCACCGGGATCGACGATCTCGACGCCAGACTCTTCTGGGTCGAGCAACGAGCCTGCACTTCCAGCGCAGGACATATCAGCAAGCTTGGCTGACGACCCGGTGCCAGTCACGGCTGGACCGTCCGCGGCTCTACAACTTCCAGTAGGAATTCAGGAGGAGGACCTGAACCAGTCGCCCGACCCGGCTCCTCCTACGGAGGCGGAAAATTTTTCACGGAGTAGAGGTGCTACTGTTGCACAGCCAACACCTATAGCTGTGCAACAACCAATAGAGCGGCGCGGAACACCTCTTGGAAACCTCACTCCCCTATCTTCGCGGGTGTCCGAGTTGGGGACAGCTCCAACTCGTGAAATTACTTCTAATGCACCTTTCAATGAAGAGAGCGTAGATGTCGCAGATGGTGATCTACAGGTACAACCCGTGGAAGATAATTTTATAATAGACGTGGACGACAGATCTAAGATCCACGAGTTCCTGCTTGAAATAAACGACATCCTCAGGGCCGGAACCTCTGAAGAAAATTGGTTGAGGTTCCAAGGGATCTTGATAAGGATCACCGACAAAGTCAAAGAAATTGTCAAGATCCCTGTCCACCATGGCACGAAGAGGAGAAATGTTAACATCGACCCTGAGGATCCAGCTACGATACAAAAGCTGTACAAGAGGAACAGGAGGAAAGCTGTTCGATTAATCCTCGGGGAGGAGGGCAAGAGATGTGAAATTGACAAAGAGACAGTGACGACCTTCTTCAGGGAAACCTACAGAAGAAAGGAATGTGACCTGTCCATATATGCTCCACAAGATCAGGAGATGGACCAGAATGAAGGCAGACAGGGCGTGATGACCAACAGAATCACGCCAAATGAAGTCATGATAAGGCTGCAAAGATGCGAGAACACTGCACCTGGGGACGACCGCATTACATACAATCACTGGAAGTCGGTCGACCCAGCTTGCTCCGTACTTGCCAGCATCTTCAACGTCTGCCTGAAGTATGAGAAGGTCCCTGAAGAATGGAAGACCTCAATTACGTCACAAATCTACAAGAAAGGTGATCCGCATGAAGTAGCAAATTGGCGACCTATAGCCATCATGCGGACCATCTGTAAGTTGTATTCAGGTGTGCTGGCAAAGAGGTTCACCACCTGGCTAACCAATGAGAACATCTTGGCACCAGCTCAGAAGGGGTTCATGCCTCACGATGGAGTCTTCGACATAACTACACGCTCAGGAGAAAGTTCAACATCGCAAGAACAGAGAAGGGCGAATTTTTAGCAGCCTGGTTGGACTTCTCCAACGCCTTCGGCTCCGTCCCGCACCAAGCAATCTATGCGGGTTTAGAAAGGACAGGCGCTGGTGCCAAGTTTGTGCGAATCATCAAAGATATGTATACAGATACATCCACTAGAATATTGACGGGTCAAGGTGCCACAGATACGATAGATATTAATGCAGGGGTTAAACAAGGATGCCCCATTAGTGGCCTGCTTTTCAACATAGCTATCGACCCGATCATAAGAAACATCCAAGGACAACAGGCCGAACAAAAAATCCTGGCTTATGCAGATGATCTGGTGCTGCTAGCCAAAGAGCCTGAAGACCTTCAACAAAAAAATCGACACAGTCTATGACTTGGCTGCAAATATTAACGTTAAACTAAATCCAGAGAAATGCTTTTCTTTGCATTTCTCTGGAAAGACACCGATTGGTACCAGGGACACCAAGTTCAAAATCGGAGACAGAGAAATTAAACAGCTTGAAGACGGTGAGTTTGACAAGTTCCTGGGGAAGCCGGTCGGATTCCATATTACTTCAAATTTGAAAGAGCTAGCTGATCTAATACTCACCGCAAAGAAACTTCTCCAGTCTAAGCTAACTCCCTGGCAGAAGCTGGATGCCCTTAAGACTTTTTTCTATACATCCCTTAACTTCCTGATGAGGACTGCCCAATACGCCAAGGGTGACTGGGCCAAGCTGGATGATGTCATCAGGGCAGAGATCAAGAAAGTTCTCAACGTCCAACAGGAAGCAGCAAATGACTACATATATGGCCCTTCAAAGTCTGGATGTATGGGTATTCCGGTAGCAGCAAGCGACTCAGATTTCCATCTGATCGACAACGCCTTCAAGCTCCTTTCCTCCAAAGACATGCATACTGCGGAGCTAGCTCTTGGCGACCTACAGAGCGTCGTAAATAAGAGGCTACAGAGATTAGTCGACCATGATGATGTCGCTGCCTACCTGACTGGAGAGAACGAGGGCGAGTTCAGGCGAAACACAAACGTCATCTCTTCGACCTGGACTCAAGCTCGTAAATCTCCTGCCAGGTGCAACGTGGAATGGTCTTTTGAAAATTATAAGCCTGCCATAAAAGTCGATGACAAGACCCTGCGAGCAAGTCAGAGACATCAGGTGCTAAGAACATTGAGAGACAGCAAAAGAAATCAGCACCTGAAACGTCTACTAGAGCTGCCCAGCCAAGGAAAAGCTATCGACTGCGTATCCATGGATTCTGCAAGCTCCCACTTCATAAAGACTGGCCTATACACCAGGTTCGCCGATTGGCGATTCGTTCATCGGGCCCGTCTAAACCTTTTGCCCTTGAACGGATGCAGGCATCAAGAACAGAGATGCGACAGGAGCTGCAGACGATGTGGATACGAAAGCGAGATCCTGCCTCATGTAATAACTCATTGCATGAGGTACTCCGATATCATCACCCGGAGACACAACGCCGTGGTCAGTATAGGGTCCGCAAGGCAGCCAGCAGCAGGTTCACCATTCTGGCCGAAAATCAAGTCGTGGAAGGAAACCTGAGGCCCGATCTAGTAATGGTTGAAGGATGGTAATGCAGTCATCTTAGACGTTACCATCCCTTTTGACAACAGGAAGCAGGCTTTTGGCGAGGCAAGAAGAGCCAAGGTACAGAAATACCAACCCTTGGCCGAGGCTCTGAGCACCAGGTATCAGAAAGTCGAGGTAGACGCCATCGTTCTCGGGTCATTAGGCTCCTGGGATCCCGAGAACAACAAGATTATGAAAAGAATTTGCTCAAAGAAGTACCTATCGCTGTTTAAGAAGTTGTGTGTGTCGGACGTCATTAGGTACTCAAGAGACATCTACGCCGAGCATATTACCGGCGTCCAACAGTGATGAAGTACCCTGACTGGGGTTTTGCTGTGGTTTTCCTCAGCCTCTCAAGGCGAATGCCGGGGTAAGACATCACCAAGTGCCACAGTGACAGAAGTGACTTATATATGCTAGACATATATATCTGTCTATTAATTTTTACTAACTGTATGTGACCGCGGCACCACATTGGTGTACATTGACATTTGTATATATGGACAAATAATGAACATTCATTATAAACATTGTATATATTGTAAATATTTTGAAATTGAGAATTACTCTCTACACTTTGTATTACATGAATTTTGACTGAAGAGATCTCCGATCTAGTATGTACATTTTATGTAGTAGTTAGAATTTGATGATTAAAAAAAAAGATCTGCACTTCAGGACATAAGTGTATCTGTTACCTTAATATAATGTAGTTTATTTAAGTTATTAATGCTCTCCTTAAGAGAGGCGTACATAGAGGTTCGACATGGTTTGCGGACGTCATGGCTCGAATGCCCCGAGTTAACTGGGGACTATGGGCTCAGCTATGTACATATCTAGATATAAGCTGATGTTCCTTTAATTAAGAATTCCAATTTTTGATACGCATGCCGTCTCCTGCCAACGTTGGGGCGCTGGCGCCCATAAGGAGGCAGGGGAATGTTTTGTTGGTACGTTTCCCTGTTGCAGATGTTTTTACCTGCACAGAGGAAGGATGTCGCTCCGCCTTCAAGGCTACTCCGTGGACAGCGATGCGAAGATCTGTGGAGCGCCACCTAGAGAAGAACCACGGCATCAGGATCTTGGGGACCAGGAATTTGTGTTGTAAGTGTGATTCAGACATTGGCCTCAGACCCTCTAATCATGCTTGTGGTTTACCTACTCCACAGGGTGTGCGCCAGGGAGCTCCGACTGTCCTAGCCTACGCATGCGTGGAATGCGGAAGGACGTTCGCCACCAACCCAGGACTGAGGAACCATCTGATGTGGCACCGTGACCAGGCTATCCGGGCTAGGAACGCAGTCGAGCTCCCACGACCAAATACCAGACCGCGGCGAGGGAATCGGGCTGACGTGTTAGCTGCGCCCACAACAGGGGCTGAGGTAGCTGTGCCCCTAACTAGGGCTGAGGTTCCTGTGCCCTCACCGGGATCGACGATCTCGACGCCAGACTCTTCTGGGTCGAGCAACGAGCCTGCACTTCCAGCGCAGGACATATCAGCAAGCTTGGCTGACGACCCGGTGCCAGTCACGGCTGGACCGTCCGCGGCTCTACAACTTCCAGTAGGAATTCAGGAGGAGGACCTGAACCAGTCGCCCGACCCGGCTCCTCCTACGGAGGCGGAAAATTTTTCACGGAGTAGAGGTGCTACTGTTGCACAGCCAACACCTATAGCTGTGCAACAACCAATAGAGCGGCGCGGAACACCTCTTGGAAACCTCACTCCCCTATCTTCGCGGGTGTCCGAGTTGGGGACAGCTCCAACTCGTGAAATTACTTCTAATGCACCTTTCAATGAAGAGAGCGTAGATGTCGCAGATGGTGATCTACAGGTACAACCCGTGGAAGATAATTTTATAATAGACGTGGACGACAGATCTAAGATCCACGAGTTCCTGCTTGAAATAAACGACATCCTCAGGGCCGGAACCTCTGAAGAAAATTGGTTGAGGTTCCAAGGGATCTTGATAAGGATCACCGACAAAGTCAAAGAAATTGTCAAGATCCCTGTCCACCATGGCACGAAGAGGAGAAATGTTAACATCGACCCTGAGGATCCAGCTACGATACAAAAGCTGTACAAGAGGAACAGGAGGAAAGCTGTTCGATTAATCCTCGGGGAGGAGGGCAAGAGATGTGAAATTGACAAAGAGACAGTGACGACCTTCTTCAGGGAAACCTACAGAAGAAAGGAATGTGACCTGTCCATATATGCTCCACAAGATCAGGAGATGGACCAGAATGAAGGCAGACAGGGCGTGATGACCAACAGAATCACGCCAAATGAAGTTATGTTCCGGCTGCAAAGATGCGAGAACACTGCTCCTGGGGACGACCGTATCACTTATAATCACTGGAAGGCGGTCGACCCAGCTTGCTCCGTACTTGCCAGCATCTTTAACGTCTGCCTAAACTACGAGAAGGTCCCTGAAGAATGGAAGACTTCTATTACGTCACTTATTTACAAGAAGGGTGATCCGCATGACGTAGCAAACTGGCGACCTATAGCCATCATGCGGACCATCTACAAGTTATATACAGGTGTGTTGGCAAAGAGAGTCACCACCTGGTGGACAAACGAGAACATCTTGACACCTGCTCAGAAGGGGTTCATGCCTCACAACGGAGTCTTTGAGCATAACTACACGCTCAGGAGAAAGTTCGACATTGTTAGAACTGAGAAGGGCGAATTTCTTGCAGCCTGGTTGGACTTCTCCAATGCTTTCGGCTCCGTCCCGCATCAAGCCATCTATGCGGGTCTAGAAAGGACAGGTGCTGGTGCCAAGTTTATCAAAATTGTGAAAGATATGTATACCGAGGCAACTACTAGAATACTGACGGGTCAAGGTGCCACTGATACAATAGATATCAATGCGGGGGTGAAGCAAGGATGCCCCATCAGCGGCCTGCTCTTCAATATTGCAATTGACCCGATCATCAGATATATCCAAGGACAACAGGCCGAACACAAAATCCTGGCTTATGCAGATGATCTGGTGCTGCTAGCCAAAGAGCCTGAAGAACTACAGACAAAAATTGATGCAGTCTATGCCTTGGCTGGCAATATTAACATTAAGTTAAATCCAGGGAAGTGTTTCTCTCTACACCTCTCTGGAAAGACACCTATTGGCACCAGGGACAGCAAGTTCAAAGTCGGAGATATACAAATAAAACCGCTCGAAGACGGTGAGTTCGACAAGTTCCTGGGGAAGCCAGTCGGATTCCACATCACGACAAATTTGATCTTATGCTCACCGCAAAGAAAATTCTCCAGTCTAAGCTAGCTCCCTGGCAGAAGCTGGATGCCCTCAAGACTTTCTTCTACACATCCCCCAACTTCCTGATGAGGACTGCCCAATACGCTAAGGGTGACTGGGCCAAGCTGGACGATGTCATCAGGGCTGAGATCAAGAAAGTTCTCAACGTCCCCCAGGAAGCAGCAAATGACTACCTATATGGCCCTTCTAAGTCCGGATGTATGGGAATTCCGGTAGCAGCAAGCGACTCAGATTTTCATCTGATCGACAACGCCTTTAAGCTCATCTCCTCTAAAGACATACGTACAGCGGAGCTAGCTCTTGGCGACCTACAGAGCGTCGTAAAAAAGAGGCTTCAGAGATTGGTCGATCACGATGACGTCGCTGCCTACCTGACTGGAGAGAACGAGGGCGAGTTCAGGCGAAACACAAACGCCATTTCTTCGACCTGGACTCAAGCTCGAAAATCTTCTGCCAGGTGTAATGTGGAATGGTCCTTTCAAAATTACAAGCCTGCCATCAAAATTGAGGACAAGACCCTGCGAGCGAGTCAGAGGCATCAGGTGCTACGAACATTAAGAGACAGCAAACGAAATCAGCACCTGACACGCCTACTAGAACTGCCCAGTCAAGGAAAAGCTATTGACTGCGTATCCACTGATGCTGCAAGTTCCCACTTCGTCAAGACAGGCCTATGCACCAGGTTTGCAGATTGGCGATTCATTCATCGGGCCCGATTAAACCTTTTGCCCTTGAATGGATGCCGGCATCAAGAACAGAGATGCGACCGGAGCTGCAGACGATGTGGATATGAAAGCGAGACCCTCCCTCATGTGATAAACCATTGCATGAGGTACTCCGACATCATCACCCGGAGACATAACGCCGTGGTCAGTAGGGTCCGCTAGGCAGCCAGCACCAGGTTCACCATTCTGGCCGAGAATCAAGTCGTCGAAGGAAACTTGAGGCCAGACCTCGTAATGGTGAAGGATGGTAACGCTGTCATCATAGATGTTACCATTCCCTTTGACAACAGGAAGCAGGCTTTTGGTGAGGCAAGAAGAGCCAAGGAACAGAAATATCAACCCTTGGCCGAGGCTCTTCGCACCAGATACCAGAAAGTGGAGGTGGACGCAATCGTTCTCGGGTCATTAGGCTCCTGGGATCCCGAGAACGACAAAATTATGAAGAGAATTTGTTCCAAGAGGTACCTAACGCTTTTTAAGAAGTTGTGTGTGTCGGACGTCATTAGGTACTCAAGAGACATCTACGCCGAGCATATTACCGGCGTCCGACAGTGATGAAGTACCCTGACTGGGGTTTTGCTGTGGTTTTCCCCAGCCTCTCAAGGCGAATGCCGGGGTAAGACATCACCCAAGTGCCACAGAGACAGAAGTGTTTTATATATGCTTGTCATATATATCTGTCTATTTTTTATACAGTGTTAGTGACCACGGCACCACTACATGGTGTACAATGTTTTATAATATAAGAACAGTTTGGACACTAATGAACTTTCATTATGTTTGTATATAATGTATATTATATGTTGACAATGAGAATTATTCTCTTTAAAATCTATATTTATATAATTGACTGAACAGATCTCTGACGCAACATGTACATTCGATGTAGTAGTTAGAATTTTACCAATAAAAAATATCTGTTCTTATCAGCTTAATTTGTTCGTTCTTTTACAGTTGTTATTGGTTTGTATAGTTTATTTTTACATAGTGAATGTTTATATATATATATATAGTTAGCTTGTTGGAAGTTCACCATTAGGGTGGTACGACATGGCTCGAATGCCCCGATAATACTGGGGACTAGGGGCTCAGCCTTCAAGCAGTTTTATTGTTAGTGTTTTGTCTTTGTTGGAAGTTCATTAGGGGGCTGGTCCCCCTCTTGGACGACATGGCCTAGAATGCCCCGAGTTAACCGGGGACTGCGGGTTCAGCCAACAAGTGCTTTTTGGAAAGAGGGGTAGCTGGTCTACCCTTCTGCACCTGAGCGATGGAGCGCCGGATCCGGAGGGAAGAGGACACGCTTGTCGTGTACCATCCAACGCCGGACTGCTTCCGATGCACCGAGGATGGATGTGGCTCCAAGTTCAATGCCAAAGACTGGACCGCCACCAAGAGATCACTGGAGAGATACCTTCAGAGGGAACATGACATCTCGATTGCCGGAACCCGGAACATATGGCTGCAGCCGGGAGCTTGGGTTGAGACCCCGGGCCCATCGATGTTCCGCGGAGAGGGAACCCGCGCTTCAGGAGGAAAACCTGCACCACTCCTGCGGAAGGTGTGGGAGCAGCTTCCCGTCGAGGCGTGCCCTTTCCAACCACCAGAGATAGCACGAGAGGGAAGACATCCTGCAGCGAGACGTGGCCGCGCCGGATGGAGTACGAGAGATGCAGGTGCTGGGGGGAGTGCCGGAGGCCAACCCATTACAGCCCGTCGGCGAGGAGCCCGAGGATATTTTAGTTCTACGGGTTGTATCGCTGCGGCTGGAGTGGAGGCCGTTGGGGTCCCCGGTGCATGTCCCGGAGCCTGTACCCATACCAGAGCCAGTCAGGGATCTGCAATTGGAGGAGCCGGAAGTCACCATGGAGCTGGAGGTCGTCGACGCGGAGGCACCGTTGGTGGAGGACCCAGGTTCTCCATCATCATCTTCAGCGTCGTCGGCGGCGGAGGACCAGAATGATGATGCTGGCGAGATTGTGGAGGAGGACATCGGGGGTCGAGAACCGGTGGCTGCACCCATCCTGGCCCCGAACGACGAGACGGCAATCCACCGCCTTCTGCCAGGGTTGCAAAGACTAATAGCGGAGGGAACGAGCGCTGCCGCATGGCAGCATTTCCAGGAGCAGCTAGAGACAATCACGGCGGAGGTGCAGAAGACTTTGGGGTTATCCACGAAAGGGCAAGCAGGACGGAAGTTGCAGCCAGACGTGGAGGACCCGAAGTTTATTCAGCGCCTCTACCGCACCAACAGAAGGAGGGCCATTCGGATGATCCTGGGGGAGGAGTCCAAGATCTGCTCGCTCTCCAAGGAAGCAATACAAGACCACTTCGCTGTTGCTGGCACCACGAGGGAGATCTCCAGGGGCTTGTACAATGAGGGACCTGACATTGACGCTCCGGTTGCGCTGCACCGAATCACTCCCGAGGAAGTGCAGCGACGACTAAGGAAGTGCGAGAACTCGGCTCTGGGGGAAGACCGCATCACCTATCAACATTGGAAGACGGTTGACCCCGGATGTAGGTAGCTCGCAGCCATATTCAACATCTGCCTGAAGTATGCCGACATCCCCAGCTGCTGGAAGGAGAGCAGGACTATCCTAATCTACAAGGGTAAGGGGCCGAGGGAGGAACTGTCCAACTGGCGCCCAATTACTCTCACAAGGACGGTATACAAGCTGTTCACTGGGATCCTGGCTGGCCGGGTCTCCCAGTGGGGAGAACAGAACCAGATAATGTCGCCGGCGCAGAAGGGGTTTATGCCGTATGATGGAGTTCTGGAACACAACTTCGTGCTGGACACGGAGATGCACAGAGCGAGGAACAACGCCGGGGACCTCTACATCGCCTGGCTAGACTTTTCGAACGCCTTTGGCTCCCTTCCACACCAGGCCATCCAGGCTAGTCTGAGGCACCATGGAGCTGGGGAGAAATTCCGACTGCTGGTGGAGCACATGTATGAAGGATGCTCCACCCGCGTGATGACCAAGGACGGACCTACGGACCTGCTGGAGGTTAAGCGTGCGATCAAGCAGGGCTGCCCCCTGAGTGGACTGCTTTTCAACTTGGCGGTGGATCCCATCCTGAGGAGCATCCAGGGAGAATCGGCGGCGGTGAAGGTCTTGGCCTTCGCGGATGACGTGGTGCTTCTCGCCCAGGAAAAGGGGGAACTACAGGACAACATAGCCACCGTAGAGTCCATGGCAGAAGAGGTTGGGATCCCGTTGAACCATACAAAGTGCTGCAACCTTCAGCTGTCCGGGAAGACCCCGAGTGGCTGCCGCCCAACAGAATTCATGGTCAACGGGCAGATCATCCGACATCTACGGGACGGGGAAGCCACGAAGTTCCTCGGCAAGCCAATAGGCTTTAACATCTTGCCGGGGAATCAGGACCTGGCAGAGATTCTACGCGCTGAAGGCATTCTTCTTCCCTGCCCTGAACTTCCCCATGAGAATGGGGACGTTTTCCAAAACCCAATGAGCAGGGATAGACCGGACGCTGGTGAGCAAGATAAGAAGGCTGCTCTACCTACCTAACAACTCAACGCTGGACTATCTGTATGGCAGTCGGGAGAAGGGTGGCCTAGGTATACCATGTGCGGCGGCCGACTCGGACTTCCACCTGGTCGACGCAGCATTCAAAATACTCAATTCTGTCGACCAGAGGGCGTCCGAGTTGGGTCGCCGGGAGCTAGAAGAGGCGGTCTGGGACAGGTGCCACAATCAACCGGTGACGGCGGACTGCGCGGGACACCTGTCCGGAAACTTGGAGGAAGATATGGGCAACCCCTCGTCAACGAGCAAAAACATGTGGACGAGAGCAAGGACGGCATCCCGGAGAGTGGCAGCGGAGTGGGTGGCTGACGGCGACGCGCTGGGCCTTAAAGTGGGAGACGCACTACTACACCAGGGGGAGAGACGCCGAGTCCTCCAGTGCCTCAGAGCCGAACTTAAAAAACATCATGATGAACGGCTCAGGGGACTGGTAAGGCAAGGCAAGGCCCTTCAGTGTGTCTCCCTAGACAAGAGCTCGGCGCACTTCCTATACAACGGGGACTACACCAGATTCGCCGACTGGAGGTTCATCCACAAAGCAAGATTGGACCTTTTGCCACTCAACGGACACAAGAGGAACCCCGAGGACAGCAAGGCCTGCAGACGCTGTGGGTACGCCACAGAGACCCTGCCGCATGTCGTGTGTCACTGCATGCGGTACGCAAAATTGTTCACCAGGCGGCACAACGACATCGTAGAGCGGGTGAAGAAGGCGGCAGAGAGGAAATACCAGCTGCTGTTCGAAAACCAGGCACCCTGCGGGCCAGAGCCACGCCCGGACCTCGTCATCCAGAACGACCAGCAGACCGTGATCCTAGACGTCACCGTCCCGTTCTAGAGCTCACCGGAGGCGCTGCAGGAGGCCAGGCGGAGGAAGGAAGAAAAATACCGGACGTTAGCAGAGGAAATGGGAGCCAACCACCATAATGTGACTGTGCAGGCCATAGTAGTTGGAGCACTGGGCTCCTGGGACCCAGCAAACGACAGGATACTGAAGAAAATGTGTTCGCGAAAGTACCTGGGCCAGCTGAAAAAACTTTGTGTATCTGACTGCATTCGCTGGTCCAGGGACATATACGTGGAGCACCTGACTAGACAGAGACAAGTATGAGTGAAAAGTGAAGTGCTGTCAGAGTGACGAAGACCAGCCAAGGACACAAAAACATTTAAAAAGTGCCTGGTCTGAAAGTGTGAATATGTAAATAGTGTAAATAAAATAAAGAAAATAAGACAATGAGAGACAAATAAACTGAAAATCAAAACCAAATATGTAAGATATGTAAATATTTAATTTAGTTTGTAAACCAAAATATTTTGTAAACTGTATGTTGCTGAAACTCTGTTCTTTTTTGACTATCTCAACTAATGTACGTTAGTTTTTAATCCATAAAAACACTCTGTTCTTATCAGCTTAATATCTGATACGTTCTCCATCGGAGGACCGGGGCGAACTAAAATTCTAGACTCGTCAAGATGGCCAAGAAGAGACAGCGCAGACTCGCCGCTGCTAAGGCAGCAACCGACGCCTCTTCCTCGGCAGTCGCCGAGGAAGCAGTACCCCCGTCTCCGCCGGCTGAGGCAAACTTCCTTTCGCCGCCAGTCGCCAGCGCAGCCTCGCCGCAACTGCCACCGCAGTTGCCGCTGCCTACAACACCATCTCCGCCAAGCTCCACACCGCCGCCCCTGTTCAGTGCCGTGGTACGGGGGGTCCCTCGGGACCTTGCCACCCGGCATCTACTCACCGCCGCGCAGTCGCGGTGGCCTTCATGTTTGAGGGCCACCCGCATTTTCTGCGACCGGGGGCCAACCCCGTTGGTAAGAGTGGAGCTTCAGGACCCGGCTGATCTTGAAGCTGCTTTGACACCTGGGTTGCCCTTATTAGGGCGACTTCTGCCAGTCGAAGTAAGCAGACAGGAACGCCACCGGCCCTGCCGCCGCTGCTGCGCCTTCGGGCACAGCCAAGATTCCTGCACTTCAGCGCCGCGGTGCCATTACTGTGGGACCAGCGTCTTGACGACGCAGTGCACTGGGCATGATCTCCGCCGCCGTCGCTGGTTCTGTGCCACCTGCCGTGGCACCGGACACTTCACTGGTCAGGCCGTGTCCCCTTTACCCGAGGGTCGGGCACACCACTCCGCAGCCAGTACAATCACCGCAGACCCTACACACACACGCCACACCACCTCCAGCTTCTATTGACACAGCGACGCGGGCTGCCATTCAGGATCTTCATGCGGAAATCCTGAATATCGGCGCTCGCTTAGCTGAGTTAGAAGAGGCCTTCACCAGCGTCATACCCAGGAAGCAGCTGGACCTACAAGCTGCCACCACCGCCGCTATCACCACTCTACAGTCCTCCACAGCTGAGCTGTCCAACCGGTTGGCCAGCGTCCTAACGTAGCTACAACGGGACCAGCAATGCCAGCAGCAACATTCGTCACTACCCAAGAACCACAGACTCCTCAGCGACATCCGGCTCATCATCAGGGAGGAGATGAAGGCCCCGAAGACGACGCCAGGATGGCCACCAAACCACCACAGCGACCCTGAACCTCTGGTTCAGGTAGCTGAAGGACAATTCTCACAGCAGCCTAAGACAGCGCAGCAATTGCTCAGAGAATACCACGCAGATCAAAGAAACGCCAGGAAGCATCACCTAATTAACTTTCACAAACATCACCATTAACTACCCTTCATTATCACCAATTACTTCTCCAGCGGGGCACTCAGGGCGCAAGTCATGTGTGTCCACTGGCTAATATCACCATCACTCGCTGTTACTGCCACTGGCAGGCAGCATTCACTATCACCAGAAATGCGCAGGTGGTTAATGCGGTACTGCAACAGAGAGGCATGGGCCTCCTACTTCCGGTGGGGTTTTCTTGTGAGTAGTGCCACCCTGGTTCGAGTCCAGGGTGGGGACTCTCACACTCCCAGGCTTGCCTGGGGTTAGGGCGTTAGTTGCCTTTTCCCCCATCATCAATAAAAAAAATGTATCTCTAGGAGTTTTGGGGATCGGGTCGCCGAGATGACGAAGAAGATAGGTCGCCGCACGAAGAAGACTACCGCCGCAACCTCACCGGCATCCTCACCAGAACCGGACGAGTCGCCGCCGACATCTTCAAAGAACAATAGCGCGTTTTGGACGGTTTCCCCGGCTTTAGCTCCCGCTCTTGCCGGGCAACCGCCAGTGCAAACGCCGGTCGCCGCTGTCTCATCGCCATCTTCACCATCATCCACCGCAGCATCCTCTGAACCGGATATTCTCCGACGCCGACGCTGCCTTTGGCTCCATCAGCACAGACACCGCAGCCCACACAAATTTCGACCACAAGCATCATATTGACCACCTCCACACCGGAAGTCATCACAGCACACCTAAATTGGATCCACAGCCGCCGGTTCAACTTCTACAAGCCACCGCCATTCCAACCGATCCGCTGACGCAGTCCACCCAACCTGTTCTTCCTGAGAGGCACAGCGCGGTGATCCTGGGAGTTCCGAGGGACCTCCCCCACCGCTTCATCACCGCAGCTGCTCGTCATCAATGGCCCTCAGTGATACGGGCTTCCCGTATCACTAGCTCGAGAGGCCCAACACCGTTGGTCCGCCTGGAGCTTGCAGACGCAGCTGACTACACGGCAGCCCTGACTGACGGTTTGCTCATTTATGGGCGCCGTCACATAGTTGAGGCTAGCAGAGTTAGTCGCCAGCTCCCCTGTCGCCGCTGCTGTGCATTCGGCCACACCGCTGAAGCTTGCAGTGCTGCACCGCGCTGCCAGTATTGTGGCTACCGCAGCCTCACTGCCGAATGCACAGCCCATGACCTTCGTCGCCGCCGCAGGTACTGTGCGACGTGTGATGGCTTCGGCCATTACACGGGGCAAGCGCAGTGCCCGCTCCACCCAAACAGACGCCGACCACCACATCCAAGACCAGTCACCGCCGCATCACCTCCAGCAGACATTACTAGTTCATCACCAGCCATCATCAACACTCCACCTCAACTAGCACCAGCAGCAACTGACAATGCCATTAAGGACGCCGTGCAGGACCTTCATTCCGAGGTCCTGCACATCAGCACATTACTAAAGGAGGCGCTGTCGGCCGTCACAACCGCTATTGCCGAGACACACGCCACCCTACTCCGGAGACTACACAATATTGAGGCCGGAGTCCAAGACCTCCAACAGACAACCGTTGCCACCGCAACCACACCAAGGACCTTCGCCGCCAGCTGCACCACACAACTGAATGCAATTTGCACACAAACATCACTAGACGACGGCATCATCAGACGGACTACAGCAGTAAACCACAGACTACTGACCGGTAATACTGACGCCACCAAAAACCCACGAACTAGCAGACGGACCACGGACACTATCTCACAGACTGCACTGGCCTTTTCACCCTTCATTTCCCCATCACTTACTGATTTACTCACTCCACTTCATCACAGTACTTCACAACAACCAACCAACGACCTGGACCGACTCAACGAAAACTTCCCTCCCCTACAAGCCACAAAAAATAGCACACAAACACCAAGGCTTTATTATGGAAAACTAAATAAACTGAAAATAAAGACACCTTGTATTCCTATCAAACCTTCCTTTACTCCCCGGGTGGCAGCCAGGGCCTCGGTCATGACTGTCACCCGGAACTACCGCTACCTTCTGCTGAGCCGCCAATTCGGCCAGCAGCAACCGCCGCACTAACGAGGGTGCTCAGCGGAACCCCCCCCCCATCCCGACTTATCTCCTTCGAACCCGATACTTCCTTACCAATCCCGCACTTCACCTAATGGCGAGATAAGCCATTCTTTCTACCTTCCAACTCTCTCTCTGTCTCCCCTTTCCAAAAAAAAAAAAAAAAGTATCACTAGGAGGTTCGAGAGGGAGAGGCTTCGAGAGGACACTAGAGGAACCGAGGCCCAGCGAAGACCAGCGGGGATCTACGAAGGCGGGCAGCCGCGCTCCGCTTTTACAGAACCGGCGCACTCCGCTCAAAACCGACCCGGCGAGCGAGCGCTCATCGCCCGGCATCCTCTCCGAGACAGCTCCGGCGTTCTGCGAAGTAGCTCAGGCTGGGCTAGTAGTTCTACAAAAACAGTATAGCAGGGTAGAGAAACAAGGCCGCAGCCAACAGTCGTATGACTGGAACCAAGGCGCCCTAGGGCAGGTCCTCTGTTTCTCGCGCTTTTCAGCGCCGTCTAGCTGCTCTTTCTCATTTTCTTTCTCTATTTTCCTCTATTCTATTAGTATTTAAGTACCCTTCTGGCCCCCTAGCATTAAGATAGGAGCTGCTTGCTGAAGCCAGACACAAAAAGAGCGGTAGCCCAACTCCAGTCAGTGGCTCAGCAGCAGAATAGCTAGGCTTTAAAAACTCTTCTCTCTTCCTTCTTCTTGTAGCTAGCTCTAAATTAAGTTCTTTTCATACACACTTGACTCTTCCCTATCATTCACCACCTGCATCATCACGAAGATAAGCCGAAGCGATCACCCGCAGAAGCTATCCCCTTCATCTCTGTCAACCACCAAAAGGCCTGTAGTAGCCAAGGAACTGATTATGACAGAGCGATCATCCACCACCTCATGCCGGACACACTCATCGGCGCGCAAGCAATGCACCTCACATACCACACTACCCGCTTCCGCGCCAACTGCACCTGCTCATACTCATAAGTCACCCACTCACAAATCTACACACTCCTCACCCACTCATGACTCACTCACACACAGTTCATCCACTCAGCCATAAGCCGCTCACCAATCATCCTCTCATGAATCACCCACACTCACATTACCCACTCAGGAGTCACCCACATTCACATCACCCACTCAAGAGCCACCCACACTCACATCATCCACTCAGCCACAAGCCACTCACAAATCACCCTCACATGAATCACTCACACTCACATCACCCACACACACATCATCCACTAAACCACAAGCCACTCACAAATCACCCTCTCATGAATCACCCACACTCACGTCACCCTCACAGGAGCCACCCTCACCCACACCACCGACTCATCCACAAGCCGCTCATCAATCACCCTCTCATGAATCACGCACTGCACCATCACCCACTCAGCAGTCACACATCCTCATGCTCACACCAACAGCGCAAGCGTCACCTCCCAACGCTCCACAGGCGCCCTCACATGATGCGGACGTGAATGACATGAGACCCTCTCCTATACCTCAAGCACACTCACCGATCCCGGAAAGCTATGCAGGCGCGGTTATGACCACACCTAACTCAAACACCAACACATTCACAGACTACAGGGTGGATCTCGCACCTGTGTTTGTTAACAAAAGCCAGTACACACGAATACACACACTCACACAATCCTTTGACACAAAATACACACCCACATACAGGTATAGGATACACACCGCCCACCGCACCGGAGACTACGCGATAAAGATGTTCTGCCTGAAGGACTACAACAAATTTGTTGAGCACCTCAGGAATGAAAAGGTACAGTATTATCTTCTCCCACACCCAGAAAACAGGACCGTTAGATATGTAATTAAAGGACTGTACGCCGAGTTCTCCGGAGCACACATAAAGCAGGCACTGGCAGACCAACAATTTGAGGCCATCAGAGCTGTGCAAATGCGCAGGAGGACTAGGGATAGAACCCCGCTCCCCATTTTCCTTGTGGAACTGGAGGACACCACAGAGAATAGGCGCATTAGAGGCCTCAAATACCTGGCTCACTTTAGAGTTAGAGTAGAAGAGTACAGGACCGCAGAGGAGCCCAAACAATGCAAGCGTTGCCAGATGCTATGGCACACGCACAAAGAGTGTCAGACACCCCATGAAACCTGCGCCAAATGTACAGGCCAACACCCCTCTTTTAGCTGCAGGGTTCCCCTGGAGGAACGTAGGTGCGCCCTGTGTAATGCCACAGGACATGGAGCAACTTGGCGCGGTTGCCCCAGTTACCAGGCCGCACTGAATGGGCCACCACCGAGGGAGCAGCAAAATAGGGCCACCCCGACCCCACCGAGAACATCGCCAGAATCAGGTTGCTGCTCCCAACAACACAGAAGGGCAAATGGTACGTACAGGACCGCCGCGGAAGGAACAGACCAGCCCCCAACCAGACCCCTTCTACAGCTGAAGTAAGACGGGTAGTGCCCGACTTGTCTCCAGCTAATCAAGAGTGCACCCCAGTAGAAATAGGTACACCACACACACACACACACTGACACACCAATTCAGACACAAACAGAAACACACCAACCTCCCCCACACCTACATGAATGTAGCGCATTCAATGTAACGGCACTCACCGTCCGGGAAGCATTCTACAATGGCGTGGCCCTGAGCGAACTCCTGAACAGTATGGGAGTCTCACCTGCTGTAGGCTGGGAAGCCTACAAAGAACACACCAAGTGGCTCCTACAATCAATCTCCGATCCCAAATTCGACGCACTTTACCTTTTCAACTATGTCGCCAGATGTCTGCACATACTCACAACCAGCATCTAGAAATGGCTCTCGCAACAACAGTTAACATTCTATACTGGAACTGCAATAACCTCCGAAGAAAACGCAAAGAACTCGCAGATTTCCTTACTAGGAACTCAATCCAAGTAGCTCTACTCAATGAAACCCATCTGGGTACAGGAGATAGGTTTACAATCCCTGGATACAACATTTACCGTAACGATAGAAATCGCAGAGGCGGGGGAACGGCTATAGCAATACAGAACTCCCTAACACACTACCAAAAACAAGTCCCACAACTAAACAGACTTGAAGCGACAGCGGTCAATGTGCAATTGCACAGCACGACTGTCACAATGATTGCGGCATATAACCAGCCCGGTGACATAGACACGGAGGACGTAGACGCCCTTATGAGAATGGACGCCAAAGTCATAGCCGCAGGGGACTTTTAACGCCAAGCACTTCCTATGGAACTGCAGGACTGCCAATGTGGCAGGTAACAAACTTCTGGCATATATAAATCATTCCAACACACTAATAACAGGACCAGAAGAACCCACATATATCCCGCGAATACAACATCATCTACCAGATATTCTGGATATTGCGTTACTAAAAGGCATAACCCACGATACACGGAACACAGTTATAAATGACCTCATGTCCGATCATCTGCCAGGAATACTGGAAGTTGCTGCCCCAGTATCCTTTCGGCCAGAACAGACTAGACCAAATTACAGACTGGCAGACTGGCCCACCTTCGAAGAGGCCATTGACGCGCAAATAAACACCGCAGCGGTCACGACGCATTAAACACAAGAGCTAGCGGTGACACAAATTACAAACGCGATACACCACGCCATTGAGCAACACGTCCCCATAAAAAGGTGTACTAGGAATGTCAGGGTGCAATTTCCGCAAGACGTCAGGCAAACAGTTAAAGAACGGAATAATGCCCGACGGAAATGGCAACGCAGCCGAAACTTAATTCATCGAAACCAATACGAAGAGCAAAGAATCAGGGCCAATACCCACATCGCCGAATATACACGCAACCAGTGGAACAATACCCTGGAAAACTTGGACCCACAGACCCAATCGGTTTGGAGGATTGCGAAATGCCTCACGCGGACAGCTACAAATATTCCACCTCTCCGCATTGAAGGCCAAATAAAGGAGACGCCCGAGGATAAAGCGGAAGCCTTTGCAGACGCGCTGGAAAATACCTTCCATCCAAACGCTCACCCCTGCGACCAAAACTTCGCGGTGGACACGGAAAGGTTGGCACTCTCCTTGCGAACAGCACAAACGCACAACAAAACTAGAAAAACGAATGCCGGGGAAATTAAATGGCTAATTATGCCCCTTCCCAACCGCAAAGCACCGGGACCGGACAAAATACCGAACGTTGTGCTCAAACACTTGCTAAAATTGCTTGCGGAAATATTTAATTATACCTTAGAACACGGAAGATTTCGCCTTCAGTGGAAAGAAGCAAAAATTTTGCTTTTCCCTAAGCAACACAGGAAGCTTCCCACCATGAAATATGGTGGGAAGCATTTTTATGTTTCTGCAGTTAAAAGGCTGAAAGTTATTCACTTACCATCACTATTATTACTATTGATCTTTTGTTTCACATTTGTCCTTTTACTAATTAATGGAAATATGGTGGGAAGCATTTTTATGTTTCTGCAGTTAAAAGGCTGAAAGTTATTCACTTACCATCACTATTATTACTATTGATCTTTTGTTTCACATTTGTCCTTTTACTAATTAATGTATGTTGAAAGATCTCTCTCAGCCTACCAGCTATAGGCCTATCAGCCTTCTGAACACGATGAGTAAACTCTTGGAGAAAATTATACAGAAAAGACTTAACACATTCATAATCAAGAATAAACTATTGACCAAGGAACAGTTTGGATTTAGATCCAAACACTCCACCACTCACCAACTATTGCGACTAACTGAAAATATTACGAGGGGTTTTAACACCAACCGCTCAACAGGAGCAGTTCTACTTGATACAGAACGCGCCTTTGACAAGGTATGGCACGCGGGCCTCATACGAAAACTAAGCACGTATGGAGTGCAAGACTCAATGATCACCTTAATTGCAGATTACCTGAAAGGTAGGACCTTCAAAACAGCAGTAGGGGAGGCGGAGTCATCCCTCCGTCCTATCCAAGCAGGCGTACCCCAAGGAAGTATCCTAGGGCCTGTGCTGTTTAACATCTACATAAACGACCTCCCTCCACTTATCCGGGTAGAAAAATACATCTACGCCGATGATACAGCACTCGTAACACAGTCAACCCAACCACGGATCATTCACCTAATTCTCCAGAATGCTCTAAACGACCTGGAGCCGTGGCTTACGAAATGGAGGGTAAAAATTAACGCCAGAAAATGCCAAGCAATAGTTTTCACGAAGCGCCACTTGCATAGGCAAAGAAGGCATGCCCTCCCACCGTTTACCTACAGGCAAGAGCCTATCGAGTGGGGGAGCTCAGTCACTTACTTAGGGGTAAGGATGGACGAATGCCTCACGTGGAAACAACACATAAACATGGTACGAGCTAAAGCTAACGGTCAACTTAACAAACTTTATCCGATAATAAATTTAAATAGCAGCCTCAAACTTAGCATGGGGCTTACACTATATAAAACCTTGATTCGCCCAATATTAACATACGCCGCACCCGTATGGGGATATGTGGCCAAAACACACATAAAACGGCTACAAACAATGCAAAACCGTATACTGCGCATTATAGCTAAACTACCAGCAGTAGCACCAACGTGGGCTCTGCATGAGGAGCTCAAAATCTGCTCCATCGAGACCTACATAAAACACTTGGCATTCAACCTTTATAAACGCAAAAACAATAACCACAACGAGCTCATTCAAAATCTAGGAAATTACGACACCGATCACGATAAGCACCCCCGCCCACTGGCACTCTTTGACAGAACCATCGGAATAGGAGAGCCTGAAATCAACATACAAGAATACCTGGACACCCTGATTAGGGTATAAAACCTAGATCTGGTACAGCGTAGGGCAGTGACTGCGACAATCCTTCCAGTTCCTGCCTCTCACTCACAACAAACACACACACATGCACACTCATTACTAATCTTCTTTTTCAGCTGCCCTCTAAGCCCTTGAGCTTACCCAGCCAAGGCGGTCCCGGGGGAAGAGGGCCTCCCCGCGAGTGGCACGGGTCCGCACCTGCAATATGATAGGCAGGCAGCCAGCCACGTGCGCACTCTATACGACAACGCTCAGAAAATGGACTATGCCTAGGGGTTTTAAAATGACGTACACCTAAGACGGATAATATCATATATACTTTCTAACACACTTTAACGATGTCTTAGGTTGAACATAATTACTCATGTATATATGTAACAGGATATGTAATAGTATTACTCGTAAAATAATTAATAACACTTATATAAATATCACAAAGATGAAGCCTACATAGGCGGAACCCACACAAAAGCTAAGCTTGATATAACTCTAAACATAGTATATACTCACAGACGGAGCCAATGGCAGACCTCATAAAAATTACCTCATAAAAATAAGCGATTGTAGTTTTAGGACAGACAATTAACAATAAGTTAGTTTGTTTCAGAGACACAGCGCCAGCGTAGCAGCACCCACAAAGACCTAGCAGATTCTAGGTAGCACGATTTCCCTCCCACTCGTCCAAATAACCTACTCCTAAATTCTCCTTCAAAATCTCCTGAAATTCGCCAGAGGGCAGGCTGGGCCTAGGCCAAGCCTGCCTGCCGTTACCCAATATCTCCTCTGGCGGCCGCACAGCGGGCCAGTTATTACCACCAGTACTACACGGGTGCAACAGCGGTACCGCAGAAATCCTTCTCCTTATCCACTCCAGCACCGGTGGAGGTTTTTTAGTCGGTACGTGGCAGAACCCGACACTCCGGACGCGCCCGGGTAGTCTATAAGGCAGATTTTTCCTCCACTCGAAAAAAAAAAAAAAAAAAAAGTATCACTAGCTCGAGAGGCCCAACATCGTTGGTCCGCCTGGAGCTTGCAGACGCAGCTGACTACACGGCAGCCCTGACTGACGGTTTGCTCATTTATGGGCGCCGTCACATAGTTGAGGCTAGCAGAGTTAGTCGCCAGCTCCCCTGTCGCCGCTGCTGTGCATTCGGCCACACCGCTGAAGCTTGCAGTGCTGCACCGCAGCCTCACTGCCGAATGCACAGCCCATGACCTTCGTCGCCGCCGCAGGTACTGTGCGACGTGTGATGGCTTCGGCCATTACACGGGGCAAGCGCAGTGCCCGCTCCACCCAAACAGACGCCGACCACCACATCCAAGACCAGTCACCGCCGCATCACCTCCAGCAGACATTACTAGTTCATCACCAGCCATCATCAACACTCCACCTCAACTAGCACCAGCAGCAACTGACAATGCCATTAAGGACGCCGTGCAGGACCTTCATTCCGAGGTCCTGCACATCAGCACATTACTAAAGGAGGCGCTATCGGCCGTCACAACCGCTATTGCCGAGACACACGCCACCCTACTCCGGAGACTACACAATATTGAGGCCGGAGTCCAAGACCTCCAACAGACAACCGTTGCCACCGCAACCGCACTAAGGACCTTCGCCGCCAGCTGCACCACACAACTGAATGTAGTTTGCACACAAACATCACTAGACGACGGCATCATCAGACGGACTACAGCAGTAAACCACAGACTACTGACCGGTAATACTGACGCCACCAAAAGCCCACGAACTAACAGACGGACCACGACCACTATCTCACAGACTGCACTGGCCTTTTCGCCCTTCATTTCCCCATCACTTACTGATTTACTCACTCCACTTCATCACAGTACTTCACAACAACCAACCAACGACCTGGACCGACTCAACGAAAACTTCCCTCCTCTACAAGCCACAAATAGCACACCAACACCAAAGCCTTTATTAAGGAAAACCAAATAACTGAAAATAAAGACACCTTCCATTCCTACCAAACCTTCCTTTACTCCCCGGGTGGCAGCCTGGGCCTCGGTCATGACTGTCAGCCGGAACTACCGCAACCTTCTGCTGAGCCGCCAATTCGGCCAGCAGCAACCGCCGCACTAACGAGGGTGCTCAGCGGAACCTCCCCATCCCGACTTATCTCCTTCGAACCCGATACTTCCTTCCAAATCCCGCACTTCACCTAATGGCGAGATAAGCCATTCTTTCTACCTTCCAACTCTCTCTCTCTCTCTGTCTCCCCTTTCCAAAAAAAAAAAAAAAAAAAAATTGTGAGAGGGCTCTGTACAAATAGCGCTCCTTAACGAAAGCCATCTGGGTCCTGCAGATCGTTTCGCCATACCTGGATATTTCATTTACCGTAGTGACCGAAATCGCAGAGGCGGAGGAACTGCAATAGCGGTACAAAACTCCTTGCTACATCACCAGAAACAAGTACCGCAGCTGAACAGGCTAGAAGCCACAGCAATCAGTGTGCAACAAAATCACTCCACTGTCACACTTATAGCCACGTACAATCCCCCCGGCGACATCGACACAGTGGATGTCGACCGACTAATGAACATGGACGCTAAGGCCATAGCAGCTGGCGACTTTAATGCCAAGCATCTCCTCTGGAACTGCAGATCCGCAAACCAAGCCGGAAACAAATTACTAAATTATATTAATAACTCCAATATTCTCCTGACAGGCCCAGAGGAACCCACGTTCATTCCCAGAATAAGAAATCACGCACCGGACATACTAGATGTAGCGCTGACAAAAGGCATTCCCTATGACCTGCAGCACACGGTCATCAATGATCTCACCTCAGATCATCTCCCGGTAATACTGGAAGGAGCCGCTCCAGTAACCTTCAGACAGGAATCAGCAAGACCCAATTACCGAAAAGCCGACTGGCCATCCTTTGAGGCATACATAGATGCAGGGCTGGCGAGCATTGAGGTCACGTCTCATGAGACACAAGACCAGGCCATCGATGGAATCAAGCGCGCAATCTACGAAGCAACCGAACAACATGTGCCACTGAAACGCCCGTATCTGAATAACAAAATATTGCTTCCCCCAGATACGAGGCAAATTATTCGCGATCGGAACAAAGCCCGACGAAAACGGCAGCGGAGTCGTCACATAGCTCACCGAAATGAGTATGAGGACCTAAAACTTCGTGCTAACACTCACATTGCGGACTTCACTCGCAACCAGTGGAATGAAACCCTGGAGAACATTGATCCACAACAACACACCATTTGGAGGATTGCTAAATGCCTCACCAGAGCGTGCACGAACATTCCCCCACTCCATACAGGGGGCCGCATAGCGGAGACGAACGCAGAAAAAGCCGAAGCTTTTGCTGACACACTCCAGCATGAATTTCAACCGAATGAGGACCCGTGCGATGTAAACTTTGCAACAGACACGGAGACCAAAGCGAACCTCATTGACATAGCATTTACACATAATAAAACTCGAAAAACAAGCGCCGGTGAAATTAGTTGGTTAATCAAGCACCTCCCGACGCGTAAAGCACCAGGACCAGACAAAATCCCCAATCTGGTCCTGAAACATCTGCCGCCCAAGGCGATAAAACAACTTGCGAACATATTCAACCACACCATTGAACATGGCCGATTCCCTCCCCAATGGAAGAAGGCCCAAATTTTGCTGTTCCCCAAGCAGCACAAAGACTTGTCACTGCCAATAAACTATAGGCCCATCAGCTTGCTCAATACCATGAGTAAACTGCTGTAGAAAATTCTTCTAAAACGCCTGAACGCCCATTTAATTAGAAACAATACCCTAACGAACGAGCAATTCGGCTTCAGAGCTTATCACTCTACAACACTCCAACTTTTACGTATCACTGAAAACATCACCAGAGGGTTCAACAACAATCGATCTACAGGCGCGGTACTTCTTGACATACAACGCGCCTTCGACAGAGTATGGCATGCAGGCCTACTAAATAAACTACCGACATAAGGAATCAACGACTCGTTGGTCGCCATCATTAAAGACTATCTACGAGATAGAAGCTTCAAGGCAGCAGTTGATGGGGCAGAGTCAACACTCCGCCCCATCAGAGCTGGCGTACCCCAAGGAAGTTTGCTGGGGCCCACGCTATTTAATATATACATAAATGATCTCCCACCACTAATCCGGGTAGAGAAATATATCTACGCCGACGACACTGCCCTGGTAACAACATCACTGCAGCCACGGATTATACACCTCAGGCTCCAAAATGCCTTGAATTCTCTGGAACCGTGGTTCAGAAAATGGAGGGTCAAGTTAAATGCTAGAAAGTGTAAAGCCATTGTTTTCACAAAACGCCAAACACATAGGCAACAAAGGCGCGCTCTCCCACCACTTATGTACCGGCAAGAGCCGATTGAGTGGGAGAGCATGGTCACTTACTTAGGGGTAAGGATGGACGAAGGCCTCACGTGGAAACAACACATCAACACGGTAAGAGCTAAAGCCAAGGGTCAGCTCAACAAGCTTTATCCAATCATTAACACGAACAGCCGCTTGAAACTAAGCATGGGCCTAACCCTCTACAAAACGCTAATCAGACCTATACTAACATACGCCGCCCCCGTCTGGGGATATGCGGCAAAAACCCACATTAAGAGACTCCAAACGCTTCAAAATCGAATTTTGCGAATTATTGCACAAGTGCCCGCAGTAGCTCCAACCTTTGAACTACACGAGGAGCTCAAAATCTGCTCAATTGAGACCCACATAAAGCAACTGGCATTTAACATCTACAAGCGGAAAAGTAATAATCACAACGTTCTCATCCAAGAAATTGGCGAAGAAATTGGCGAATATGACACCAGAAACGACAAGCACCTCCGCCCTCTATCGCTCTTCAACCGGAACATCGGTTTAGGGGAACCAGAAATCAATATTCAGGAATACTTAGACAACCTCATTAGGTAACTAATGGCAATGTCAGAGAGCATTCCACTCCAGACAAACACACCACACATATGCACACCTCATTTTCAGCAGTCCTCTAAGTCCTTGTGCCAAGGCGGCTCCCGGGGGATGAGGCCCCCCCCCCCCCGCGAGTGGCACGGGTCCGCACCTGCACCATGATAGGCAGGCAGCCAGCCGTGTGCGCACTCTACACGACCAGGACTTCCACAGGCCAACGAGACAATCAACACTTAGACGAGGCCGTTAGCCTGGAAAGAAACCGCAATTTAATTATAAAACTAAAATAACTTGTAGTGTTAGTTTTTCATTTCAGATATACGACGCAGCCCGCGGCTGAAATATCGCTACCAATTGTACATAGGATAAAATACACTCACTGACATGGAATGGAACTCGCCATCATTCCTTAGTTTGTTTCAGAGACTCGGCCCCATAGGCAGAAGACACAAGCCAAACTACGACGCTAGAACTGCACCTCATCTAGAGATCAGTCTTCAGCAATGTCACCAATAAACATAGGGAGAGAGTGGCACCTCTCCCTACACTCCTTACCAGCAACGCTAAATTCCTATAATCCTTAATTATCCCTACCTCTGAATCCGCATAGGAGGCCAGCTGGCCTGGTCAAGTCGGTCTGCTAGCACTAATTTACCCACTGGTGGCCACACAGCGGGCCAGTTTCATTTTCCTTTCCATCACTACGCCACTCCCGGTGGAGGGCTTTTTAGTCGGTAGGCCCACTCTGGGAGACCCCGACACTCCGGGCTAGCCAGCCCGGGTTAGTCCTTAAGGTGGATTTTTCCCTCCACTCGAGAAAAAAAAAAAAAAAATGTGAGAGGGGAAGGCAGGCGGAGATCCTATAGGCAAACGCCGACTGGTAGCCAGCGCTCCGCTTCCACAGCACCGACGCGCTCCGCTCTAAACCACCCGGCGAGCGAGCGCCCAACGTCCGGCATCCTCTCCGAGTCAGCTCCGGAGTTTTCTGCGAGGTCCGCCACACGGCTAGCTTCCTCTAATATGACAAGCAGGCACGGGTTCGCGATTGGGGAGGCAGAGAGAGGCTTCGAGATGCCGAAGAGGAAGCAACAGCGCAGACCAGCAGCTCCTACAGCAGCCACCGCTTCTCCGGCAACCGCCGGTAGGAAGCGCTCACAGGCATCTCCACCACCTGCCGTTACGCCGGCAGTGAGCGCTGAACCTTTGCCGCGCTCACCATCACCACTGCCGCAGACCGCCGCCGCTGCCTCACCGGCAGCCAACACTTCATCGCCGCCACCGCTGAGCTCCACACCGCCGCCGCCCCGGTACAGTGCCGTGGTTAGGGGTGTCCCTCGGGATCTCTCCACCCGGCACCTCCTCGCCGCTGCTCAATCTAGATGGCCTTCATGTTCGAGGGCCACTAGAATTATCTGTGACCGGGGCCCGACACCACTAGTTAGGGTGGAGCTACAGGACCGATCAGACCTGGAGGCTGCCTTAGCGTCAGGGTTGCCCTTATTAGGGCGACTTCTGCACGTTGAGGAAAGCAAACAGGAAAGACACCGCCCCTGCCGTCGCTGCTGTGCCTACGGGCACAGCCAAGAAAACTGCTCTTCGCCGCCGAAGTGCCACTACTGTGGCACCAACTCATACACATCGGAGTGCACTGGGCACGACCTCCGCCGCCGTCGCCGGTTCTGTGCCACCTGCCGTGGCACAGGACACTTTACTGGCCAGGCCCAGTGTCCCCTTTACCCGAGGGACGGGCGCACCACTCCGCAGCCAGTACAATCACCGCAGACCCAACACACAGACGCCACACCACCTCCAGCTTCTATTGACACAGCGACGCGGGATGCCATTCAGGACCTTCATGCGGAGATCCTGAATATCGGCGCTCGCTTAGCTGCGTTAGAAGAGGCCTTCACCAGCGTCATCTCCAGGAAGCTACTGGACCTGCAAGCTGCCACCACCGCCGCCATCTCCACTCTGCAGTCCTCCACCGCTGAGCTGTCCAACCGGATAGCCAGTGTCCAAGTGCAGCTACAGCAGGACCACCCACATCAGAAACACCATTCCGCCGACCAGTTACCATACAACAACCCGCTATACAACACTCCAATATCAGCAAGCGGTTTATACAGGTCCGAGCAAGCACGACAACACCGAAAACACCAGCAGATCCACTCAGAACACTGAGTAAACTCACCGAAAATCACCATTCATCTTCACCAACCACTTCTCCAGAGGGGCACTCAGGGCGCAAGTCATGTGTGTCCACTGGCTAAATTCACTATCACTCGCTGTTACTGCCACTGGCAGGCAGCAATCACAATCACCAGAAATGCGCAGGTGCTTAATGCGGTACTGCACCAGAGAGGCATGGGCCTCCTACTTCCGGTGGGGGTTTTTTTGTGAGTAGTGCCACCCTGGTTCGAGTCCAGGGTGGGGAGTCTCACACTCCCAGGCTTGCCTGGGGTTAGGGCGTTAGCTGCCTTTTCCCCCATCATCAATAAAAAAAAAAAAAAAAAAAAAAAAAGCAGGCACGCCTAGGCTGCAGTCAGGTCTCATGGCTGTAGCCTACAAATAACCTTTACCCGCTCCCGCACATAGTGCGGCAGCATCCCAAATTCCACTTACTACCGCGGGTGCAATTGCGGGACCGCGCAAAACTTCGATGAAATACAGCAAACTACGTGATATAACGTGGAGGGGTTTTTTAGTGGGTATGCCGCAGCAGGACGGAGAGCCCCACATATCCTCCCAGCCATTGCACTTCGGCTGGGGGTTGAATGCGTAATGCATTTTTCCCCTCCACGGTAAAAAAAAAAAAAAAAAAAAAAAGGCACGCATTCGAAGCGGGACTTCGAGACAGCGAGACCACGAGACTACGAGACCAGCGAGAGGAAGCAACCGAAGCATAGAAGCCCTCGACTAGGTAATTCTAGGCGAGGAGAAGGGATCAGAGTCAGCTCTCTCTTCAAAGAACTTCGCTTCGCCGACGCTCGCTACTCGACTCTCCCGGCGAGTGAGCCAGCAACTGCCAGCCAATCTCAGCAGCTCCCGGGTGGGCGTTCTCTACGAGGTCTGCACCTTGCTCAGCTCAGCCTCGTGCTAGCGAGCTTAACTGTATAGCAGGGTAGAGGAACAAGGCCGCAGCCAACAGTCTCCTGACTGGTACCTAGGCGCCTTCGGGCAGGTCCTCTGTTCTTCGGGCTTTTTAGCGCCCTCTAGCAGCTCTTTCTCTCTAACTATCACTATCTTCCTCTTTTCTATCTAGGTTAAGCTCCCTGTTAGGCCCCTTATATTATAATCTAGGCTTTATTTTCTTACTTCTTCCTTCTTCACATTTAGCTTAGAGTAAGTACATTTTCGCACTACTTTCTAATCAAACCTTTAACCTTTCAAACTCCTAAACACTACCTAAACCTAATGGCCCGAAGAAAGCCCAAGAAGCACTCTCCTTCGGAAGTGCGTGTCACGAGACAGACGGTAGTCAAGACACGGCTTGACTTTGGCGCTACTCCACCTACCCGCCCCTCCGGCCCCTCACCTGCTGCTCCCCCCTCCACCGCTCCTGCTTCCTCTGCCTCCCCAGCCACCATTACTTCCTCCCCAGCCTTAGCTCCTATCACACCACGTGTCACTAATCCACTGACACACCCCTCCTCTGCTCCTTCTTCTTTCCACCCCTCTTCCATCTCTGTGGTGGCTCAGAGACCCCCCCGACCTCCTCCTGCTTCCTCCGCTTCCGCTCCTTCACCGCACCTGCCAACCCCGCCTCCTCATCCCGTGTCCCCGATCCCGGGCCCATCCTCTCCCAACCCTAGCCCCCCTCCTGCCCCATTCTACCCTCCTGCCTCCCAACCTAACCCTAGCCCTAGCTCCTCTCCCCCACGCCCAGCTCCACCCGGTCCCCCTTCTTCCTACGCCCAAGCCCTCACCACCCGTCTCCAGGCTCCCATCTATGTTCCCCGCCAGCATCTATCTCTGTTACAGGAACTCAGAGACTTCGACGCCCTACGCCCCAACGGGGGGTATGTCTTATCCAGAGCCCCCATCTCAGGGGACCTCATGGTGCGCACTAGGTCTGCGGAAGACTATCAGCGCCTGACTGCCTTTCTGAGGGAGCGTGGGGTACCCTTCACCCTGACACGAAGCTCCAAGAACGACCAGACCTACCGTGCTGTGGTGAAGCACGTTTACTTTGACGGCGCGGAAGAGGAAATTAGGGCTGAGCTACACTCTGCGCACTTTTCAGTGCTGCGAGTAGTGCAGCTCAGGCGTTATGACCGAGCCCGAACTCCTCTTCCGATATACCTGGTGGATCTGGCAACAGCTGAGGACCTGGCCCGGTTGAGGTCGTTGGAACAGGTGTTGCACTTTCGGGTGAAGGTGGAACCCTACCGACGACCATTTGTCCCCATACAGTGCAATCGGTGCCAGCAGCTGAGACACACGGAGGCAACGTGTAGCTCGGGTGCCGTTGTGTGCTCTAAGTGCTCGGCCTCCCACGACTCGCGGAGCTGTAACGTTCCCCCACCCCAAAGGAGATGCGCGCTGTGTCTCAATTCGGGCCACGGGGCCAGGTACCGGGCTTGTCCCGAGTATCAGAGACAAGTTGTAGCAGCGCGCAACTCCCAGGGGACGGGGGCAAGGGCGCCTCCGGCGGGGAGTGGTGGTCGAGGGCGTGAAGAGGCTCCGGTGCGCACGCCGCCTGCCCCTCGTGGCTCGGTGATGGGCGTCGTTAGCGCTGGGGGGATGAACGAGCCGAGGACCCGAAAGCCAAGCCGACCACAGGTTAAGCCACGTCAACCCCCGAAGGAAGTGCCGACGAGGGAGGAGACCCTGGCTGACCCTCGGCTGGAGCACCAGCGAAATATGTTCAGATGTGCGTCAGCTGAGCACTGGAGGGACGCAGACTTACAGGACGTCTGTATGCACATCATGGAACTACTGGCCACTTCGCGGGGATCGGAGACCCGGAGCATCCTGGCCTGCTACAGAGACTTTTTTCAACTGCTCACCTCTCCTGGCTTCCTATGAATCACACACCCAAACTCAATTGTATGACATGGAACGCACACGGCTTAAAAAGACGAAAGACTGAACTTAGAGACTTCTTAACACGCAACAACATACACATAGCGTTAATTACAGAAACTCATTTAAGCGACAAAGACAGATTTAACATGCCAGGTTACACTACCCACCGCAACGATCGAAACAGACGCGGTGGCGGGACGGCCGTAATAATAAAACATAGCATTGCCCATGATGTTGCTCCACAGCCGCAATTTTCAACTCTAGAAGCTACTAGTATTTACATCACTATTGACAACAACAAGGTTCTAATCAAGGCGGCATATGCCCCCCCAGGTGTACTAAACATAGCGGACATTAACTCAATCTCGCAGGTAAACAACAGGGTGCTAATAGCCGGAGATCTCAACGCAAAACACCTCATTTGGGACTGCAATGAGACTAACCCTGAAGGCACGGCCCTCCTAAACCTTGAAAATAATTCTGATATAATAATACACACTCCTACGGAACATGCGTATATCCCATTCAGCCGAAACCAAAGGCCTGATATTCTAGATATTGCAGTGACGCGTAATCTCACTCGTAGGATCAACCTAGAAGTTAAGAACGAACTCTCTTCCGATCACTTACCGGTGATCATAACATTAGAAGGCACTGCAGCCCCAAATCCACCAGTCGAGCGTCTAAACTACAATAAAGCAGACTGGGATAGGTTTGCAAACACTATCAACAAGCACCTACATACTACACAGCTAAATACAGCAGAAAACATGAATGAAGCTGTAACTCAACTAGAAAATGCAATAAAAACTGCAACCAAAGAAGCTGTACCAATAAACAAACCTAAGCGATACCAATCACAACTACCACCTGACATCCAAATGCTAGCAGCGGAAAGAAACCGAGCTAGACGGCGATGGCAGAAAACACGTCATATTGTAGACCAGGAATACGTTAGACACTTAAATACCCTCGTCAGAGAGAGAACAACAAACCATCTCTCTCAACAATGCCAGAATACACTTGAGAACCTCGACTACGAACGAGACTCGGTGTGGAGAATTGCACGCTGTCTAACACGCGATAAAACACAAATACCACCATTACACCACAATCAAACAATAGCATCTACAGACCAACAAAAAGCAGATATGCTCGCAGACACACTGCAAGAAATCTGCACGCCTAATCCTACTCCCTGCTGCCCTCAATTTACGGAGGCAACGGAAGAGGAAACGGAAATTTTCAAAGGACAGGCAACCCACAACTTAGTGAGAAAAACCTGCCCGAGTGAAATAAACTGGCTAATCAGGCACCTCCCAAAGAGAAAAGCCCCTGGGCCAGATAACATCCCAACAGTGGCCCTAATGCATTTGCCCGAAAGGGCAATTAAGCTACTGGCTGACATATTCAACTACGTGCTCATTAGTGGACATTACCCTAAAAGGTGGAAACTAGCCACCGTGGTCCACTTCCCCAAAAAGGGGAAACACTTGTCTAAACCGCACAACTACAGACCAATTAGTCTACTATGCACACTCGGAAAACTTCTCGAAAAAGTAATTCTCAAACGTCTCAACTCTCAACTTAACAAACAAAACATACTAATTCCAGAACAATTTGGATTCCGAGCCAAACACTCAACAACTCTACAACTAATCAGGGCAACCGAATCTATAACGCACGGTTTCAACATCAACAAATCAACAGGTGCTTTATTATTAGATGTCGAACGAGCCTTCGACAGAGTATGGCATGCTGGCCTACTAAAGAAGCTCAAAACAAAAAATATACACGACTCGCTCATTAAACTCAAAGCAAACTACCTAAGTGATCGAAAATTTCAATGCAGAGTAAACAATCACCTGTCATCCGAACGCCCAATCAAAGCCGGAGTGCCACAAGGCAGCATACTCGGGCCAACACTATTTAATATCTATATAAATGACATCCCAAAAACCGAAAATACAGAACTATACATTTATGCGGACGACACCGCCATAATGACCCAATCAGGAAAAACGAAATTCATTCACAGCAGACTCCAGAGGTCCCTTAATAACCTAGAGGACTGGCTTACCAAATGGCGAATCAAAGTAAATGCACCAAAAACTCAAGCAATCATATTCACAAAGCGTATCAATCACAGATTTCCCAGACACCGCCTGCCTCCACTTACCATATTTGGTGAAGATATTGGATGGACAGATACGATAACTTGGCTTGGACTTAAAATGGATCAAGGTCTAACATGGAAAAAGCATATTACTCAGACTCGTGGAAAAGCCAATGCCCAATTGGGCAGGCTATACCCACTCATCAACATGGGCTCACAGCTAAGCCTTAACATGGGACTCACATTTTACAAAACACTAATCCGACCTATAATTACTTACGCATCCCAAGTATGGGGGTATGCCGCCAAAAACCACATCAAAAACTTACAAAGATTCCAAAATAAAATTCTACGCTTAGTATCTAAGGTATCATACACAGCTCCAGCTGACATACTCCACGAAGAACTCAAAATACATACAATCGAACAATTCATTAAAAAGCTAACCTACGACGCATATCAAAAATTAAGTGCACATCACAACCCTTTAATAGAAACGCTAGGGAACTACGACACAAAAACAAACAAACACAACAGACCTTTATCACTTTTCAACAGAACTATAACACAAGACACCACACCAGACGAAATACAACAATACCTTACAAACCTCCTTCCCTAAAAACCTCTCCCCTTCTAACACACAGCTATATATATGTTTATTCTTTCTCTCTTCCAATATGTTTCAGTACCAGCCCGTCGCAGAGCCCTAAAGCCCTCAGCTACAGCTGAGGCGGACCGGGGGAAGGGGCCTCCCATTGTGATCGACGCGGGCAGCGTACTTCGGGCAGCTGCAATATGGAGTCAATCACTTAGACGACCTTGGCAACTACATGGCAAACGAGATGACGAAGGCCTATGAGCCCGGTACTGCTACTAGCGACGAACGGCTGCGCAACCACTGACGGACGGAGAAATCTCCCGAAGCAACAGCGCAGAAGCGGAACTCATTCTAAACATATACTATAAGACTAAATTTAAGTGCATGTTAGATAACATTTTACTTAATATGACAAGCAGGCACACCCTGCAGAAATAGAACATAATCATTAACGAATAAAACACCTACAAAGTAGCGCATGATTATCCACTGGTATTGTTCAGGTTTCATGGACAATCCCAGTAAGTAGCATTAACGCGCTCGCATGCAATGCATGCCAGCTAAGTAGCTCTCACTTACTAACCGGGGTGCTATGCGGGACCCGACTAATGCATGTTTGCACGAAAGTACTCTATATATATAACGATTAACACGTGGAGGGGTTTTCTAGTGGATATATCGCACTCTGCGGGGAGCTCCACATATCCCCCAAGCCATTGCACTAAGGCTTGGGGTCGAATGCAGGAATGCATTTTTCCCCTCCACGGTAAAAAAAAAAAAAAAGCACATCAGGGAACACCGGAGAGATGACGAAGAAAGGTCGCCGAAAGAAGAAGAGTACCGCCGCCACCTCACCGTCACCTGTACCGGGTGAGTCGCCGCCGCCATCACCGAGGAATGGCAGCGCGTTTTGGACGGTTTCCCCGGCTTTAGCTCCCGCTCTTGCCGGGCAAACGCCAACGCATTCGCCGGTTGCCGCTGCCTCAAGCTCCCGGCAACTGCTGCCGCAGTTGCCGGCCTCAGCGCCACCTTCACTTCCGTCCACCGCCGCCATTTCAGAGCCCGAAATGACTCCGACGCCGACGCTGCCTTTGACAGCAATTCCAGCTCCTGTTTCATCTCCATCATCCCAGACACCGCAGCACACACAAACTCTGACCGCCACGCCGAAGTTGGACCCCTTGCCGTTTGCTGGACTACTGCAAACCACCGTCGCCCTGACCAAGCCTTACTCTACTCAGCCGCCGCAGCCCAGCCAACCTGTGCTTCCTTCGAGGCACAGCGCGGTGATCCGGGGAGTTCCGCTGGACCTCCCCCACCGCTTCAACACCGCAGCAGCTCGCCACCAGTGGCCCTCAGTGATACGGGCTTCCCGCATCACTAGCTCGAGGGGTCCAACACCATTAGTGCGCTTCGAACTCGCCGACGCAGCTGACTACACGGCAGCCCTGACTGACGGTTTGCTCATTTATGGGCGCCGTCACATAGTTGAGGCTAGCAGAGTCAGTCGCCAGCTCCCCTGTCGCCGCTGCTGTGCATTCGGCCACACCGCTGAAGCTTGCAGTGCTGTACCGCGCTGCCACTATTGTAGGTACCGCAGCCTCACTGCCGAATGCACAGCCCATGACCTTCGTCGCCGCCGCAGGTACTGTGCGACGTGTGATGGCTTCGGCCATTACACGGGGCAAGCGCAGTGCCCGCTCCACCCAAACAGACGCCGACCACCACATCCAAGACCAGTCACCGCCGCATCACCGCCAACAGACATTACCAGTTCATCACCAGCCATCATCAACACTCCACTTCAACCAGCACCAGCAGCAACTGACAATGCCATTAAGGACGCCGTGCAGGACCTTCATTCCGAGGTCCTGCACATCAGCACAGTACTACAGGAGGCACTGTCGGCCGTCACAACCGCAATTGCCGAGACCAACGCCACTCTACTCCGGAGACTACACAGCATTGAGGCCGGAGTCCAAGACCTCCAACAGACAACCGTTGCCACTGCAGCCGCACTAAGGACCTTCGCCGCCAGCTGCACCACACAACCATCACATGACGACGACATCAGACGGACTACATCAGTAAAACACAGACTACAGACCGGTAATACTGACACCACCAAAAACCCACGAACTAGCAGACGGACCACGGACACTATTTCACAGACCGCACTGACCTTTTCGCCCTTCATTTCACCAACACTTACTGATTTACTCACTCCACTTCATCACAGCACTTCACAACAACCAACCAACGACCTGGACCGACTCAACGAAAACTTCCCTCCTCTACAAGCCACAAATAGCACACCAACACCAAAGCCTTTATTAAGGAAAACCAAATAACTGAAAATAAAGACACCTTCCATTCCTACCAAACCTTCCTTTACTCCCCGGGTGGCAGCCAGGGCCTCGGTCATGACTGTCAGCCGGAACTACCGCAACCTTCTGCTGAGCCGCCAATTCGGCCAGCAGCAACCGCCGCACTAACGAGGGTGCTCAGCGGAACCTCCCCATCCCGACTTATCTCCTTCGAACCCGATACTTCCTTCCAAATCCCGCACTTCACCTAATGGCGAGATAAGCCATTCTTTCTACCTTTCAACTCTCTCTCTGTCTCCCCTTTCAAAAAAAAAAAAAACCACACCCGCTTCCGATCACTTACCGCTGATCATAACATTAGAAGGCACTGCAGCCCCTAATCCACCAGTCGAGCGTCTAAACTACAATAAAGCAGACTGGGATAGGTTTGCAAACACTATCAACAAGCACCTACATACTAAAAAGCTAAATACAGCAGAAAACATGAATGAAGCTGTAACTCAACTAGAAAATGCAATAAAAACTGCAACCAAAGAAGCTGTACCAATAAACAAACCTAAGCAATACCAATCACAACTACCACCTGACATCCAAATGCTAGCAGCGGAAAGAAACCGAGCTAGACGGCGATGGCAGAAAACACGCCATATTGTAGACCAGGAATACGTTAGACACTTAAATACCCTCGTCAGAGAGAGAACAACAAACCATCTCTCTCAACAATGCCAGAATACACTTGAGAACCTCGACTACGAACGAGACTCGGTGTGGAGAATTGCACGCTGTCTAACACGCGATAAAACACAAATACCACCATTACACCACAATCAAACAATAGCATCTACAGACCAACAAAAAGCAGATATGCTCGCAGACACACTGCAAGAAATCTGCACGCCTAATCCTACTCCCTGCTGCCCTCAATTTACGGAGGCAACGGAAGAGGAAACGGAAATTTTCAAAGAACAGGCAACCCACAACTTAGTGAGAAAAACCTGCCCGAGTAAAATAAACTGGCTAATCAGGCACCTCCCAAAGAGAAAAGCCCCTGGGTCAGATAACATCCCAACAGTGGCCCTAATGCATTTGCCCGAAAGGGCAATTAAGCTACTGGCTGACATATTCAACTACGTGCTCATTAGTGGACATTACCCTAAAAGGTGGAAACTAGCCACCGTGGTCCACTTCCCCAAAAAGCGGAAAAACTTGTCCAAACCGCACAACTACAGACCAATTAGTCTACTAAGCACACTTGGAAAACTTCTCGAAAAAGTAATTCTCAAACGTCTCAACTCTCAACTAAACAAACAAAACATACTAATTCCAGAACAATTTGGATTCCGAGGCAAACACTCAACAACTCTACAACTAATCAGGGCAACCGAATCTATAACTCACGGTTTCAACATCAACAAATCAACAGGTGCTTTATTATTAGATGTCGAACGAGCCTTCGACAGAGTATGGCATGCTGGCCTACTAAAGAAGCTCAAAACAATAAATATACACGACTCGCTCATTAAACTCATAGCAAACTACCTAAGTGATCGAAAATTTCAATGCAGAGTAAACAATCACCTGTCATCCGAACGCCCAATCAAAGCCGGAGTGCCACAAGGCAGCATACTCGGGCCAACACTATCTAATATCTATATAAATGACATCCCAAAAACCGAAAATACAGAACTATACATTTATGCGGACGACACCGCCATAATGACCCAATCAGGAAAAACGAAATTCATTCACAGCAGACTCCAGAGGTCCCTTAATAACCTAGAGGACTGGCTTACCAAATGGCGAATCAAAGTAAATGCACCAAAAACTCAAGCAATCATATTCACAAAGCGTATCAATCACAGATTTCCCAGACACCGCCTGCCTCCACTTACCTAATTTGGTGAAGATATTGGATGGACAGATACGGTAACTTGGCTTGGACTTAAAATGGATCAAGGTCTAACATGGAAAAAGCATATTACTCAGACTCGTGGAAAAGCCAATGCCCAATTGGGCAGGCTATACCCACTCATCAACATGGGCTCACAGCTAAGCCTTAACATGGGACTAACACTTTACAAAACACTAATCCGACCTATAATTACTTACGCATGCCAAGTATGGGGGGTATGCCGCCGAAAACCACATCAAAAACTTACAAAGATTCCAAAATAAAATTCTACGCTTAGTATCTAAGGTACCATACACAGCTCCAGCAGACATACTCCACGAAGAACTCAAAATACATACAATCGAACAATTCATTAAAAAGCTAACCTACGACGCATATCAAAAATTAAGTGCACATCACAACCCTTTAATAGAAACGCTAGGGAACTACGACACACAAACAAACAAACACAACAGACCTTTATCACTTTTCAACAGAACTATAACACAAGACACCACACCAGACGAAATACAACAATACCTTACAAACCTCCTTCCCTAAAAACCTCTCCCCTTCTAACACACAGCTATATATATGTTTATTCTTTCTCTCTTCACATATGTTTCAGTACCAGCCCGTCGCAGAGCCCTAAAGCCCTCAGCTACAGCTGAGGCGGACCGGGGGAAGGGGCCTCCCATTGTGATCGACGCGGGCAGCGTACTTCGGGCAGCTGCAATATGGAGTCAATCACTTAGACGACCTTGGCAACTACATGGCAAACGAGATGACGAAGGCCTATGAGCCCGGTACTGCTACTAGCGACGAGCGGCTGCGCAACTACTGACGGACGGAGAAATCTCCCGAAGCAACAGCGCAGAAGCGGAACTCATTCTAAACATATACTATAAGACTAAATTTAAGTGCATGTTAGATAACATTTTACTTAATATGACAAGCAGGCACACCCTGCAGAAATAGAATATAATCATTAACGAATAAAACACCTACAAAGTAGCGCATGATTATCCACTGGTATTGTTCAGGTTTCATGGACAATCCCAGTAAGTAGCATTAACGCGCTCGCATGCAATGCATGCCAGCTAAGTAGCTCTCACTTACTAACCGGGGTGCTATGCGGGACCCGACTAATGCATGTTTGCACGAAAGTACTCTATATATAACGATTAACACGTGGAGGGGTTTTTAGTGGATATACCGCACTCTGCGGGGAGCTCCACATATCCCCCAAGCCATTGCACTAAGGCTTGGGGTTGAATGCAGGAATGCATTTTCCCCTCCACGGTAAAAAACAAAACAAAAAAAAAAAACAAAAAAAAAAAACCCACACCCGTGACTTCGACTCTTATAGATGGATCCAGCTACAAGGGTAGCATTCGACGCAGGCATGGCCTTCTACAACACCGCTAACCATGCCAGAGCTCAGTGGGCGCTGGCGCGCCGTGCCGCCCTGCTGCGGACAATGGAGACGCCTTCCGCCCCACTTACTAAGCCGCCTCCTGCCACGCCACCTACCGCTATGGAGCAGACAGCTTTCACCGCCGCCGCACCGGTATCCAGTAGGAAACCGGCCCGGCCTCATCCGCCGACAGCCTCCGCCGCCGTGCCGGCACCCAAACGGGAACCGGCCCGGCCCAAGCCGCCGACTGCCTCCGCCGCCGTGCCGGAACCCAACCGGGAACCGGCCCGGCCCCAACCGCCGACAGCCTCCACCGCCGTACCGGAACCCACCCGGGAATCGGTCCGGCCTTCTTCGCACCATGATGGCCACCTAACAGTGGTCGTCATAGGGGTCCCGAGGGACCTCCCATCCCGCTTCGTGCTGGATGCCGCACGCCGCCTTTGGCCCTCTACAGTAAAGGCCAACCGGACCACATCACCTCGGGGACCCACATCGCTGGTCCGCCTCCACCTGGGGTCCGCGCCTGAAGCCGAAGCTGCCTTGACATCACGCCTGCCCTTGTTAGGGCAACAGCTACCTGTCGAGGCTAGCAGAAGTGAACGTCCGGTCCTCTGCCAACGCTGCTGCACCTACGGACATCGTTCGGAGGATTGCCACGACGCTCCGAAGTGCCCCTACTGTGGGGCAAGCTCGCTCACAGCCGCTTGCTCCAACCATGATCTACGCCGTCGACGCCGCTACTGCGCTACCTGCTCCGGGAACTCGCACTACACAGGGCAAGCCACGTGCCCCCTGTATCCCCGGAGTAGGCCTCCACAAAACTCACAGCAGCACCACCAACCATCACCACCCCAGACTCGACACCGAACACTTCACCGACGGACACCTTTCTGAAGGACGCCGTAGAATCCATAAAGCAGAACATCGCCACCATCCAGGCGGCTACACACCAACTCGGCCTCCGTCTCGAGGAACTTCAGAGGGAAACCAACGAACGACTCGCAGCATTGGAGGCCAAGCACCAGGACTCAGATCGAGTTGCAGGTGAAAACGGCGCGGTGCTTGCGTCCATCCAGCGCCAGCTGGACCGCACAGAGAGCCACCTCGTCCATCCACCTTCCGAGGACAGCGACGACCAGTGCCCGCGGCTGAGTCTCTTGAGGCTTTGTCGTGGGTGTCCGAGAGCTGCAGCACCAACTTCATCAATCAATATCCAAGCAATTACACGACCTTCAGAGAGGACTTACCACGGACGTTCTCTCCTACATCGCTACCGGCCCAGCCCCCAGGGGAAGGAAGAACCGGTAGTGCCGACATCATCACCACAGGGAGAGAGTGGCAGCTCTCCCTACACTTCCAATCCCATGTTTCACCAACAACTCCCAACCACCCACAATTTCCTCAACTCCCCACCTATAATTCGCTACGAGGGCCGGCTGGGCCTCGGTCAAGTCGGTCTACTAGCACAACCCTCACCCCTGGCGGCCGCACAGCATGCCAGTTCACCTTTACCTTTTACTGCGCGGGTGCAACAGCGGTACCGCAGTATCCTTACCTTCCAATACCGGTGGAGGGGTTTTTTAGTCGGTAGGCCCATCCTGGGAGACCCCGACACTCCGGACAGGCCAGCCCGGGTTAGTCCTTAAGGTGGATTTTTCCCCTCCACTTGAAACTAAAAAAAAAAAAAAAAAAAAAAAAAAAAAAAAAAACACACCCGTAATATGACAAGCAGGCACACCCTGCAGAAATAGAACATAATCATTAACGAATAAAACACCTACAAAGTAGCGCATGATTATCCACTGGTATTGTTCAGGTTTCATGGACAATCCCAGTAAGTAGCATTAACGCGCTCGCATGCAATGCATGCTAAGTAGCTCTCACTTACTAACCGGGGTGCTATGCGGGACCCGACTAATGCATGTTTGCACGAAAGTACTCTATATATAACGATTAACACGTGGAGGGGTTTTTTAGTGGATATACCGCCTCCACATATCCCCCAAGCCATTGCACTAAGGCTTGGGGTCGAATGCAGGAATGCATTTTTCCCCTCCACGGTAAAAAAAAAAAAAAAAAAAAAACCACACCCGGGAGGAGCTTCTTCTTCGAGTCGTCAAGATGTCCAAGAAGAGACAGCGCAGACTCGCCGCCTGCTAAGGCAGCAACCGACGCCTCTTCCTCGGCAGCCGCCGAGGAGGCAGCTCCTCCATTGCTACCGGTCCCGGCAAGCCCTGCTTCGCCGCCGGCCGCCACCGCACCCTCGCCGCAACTGCTGCCGCAGTTGCCGCCATCACCGACACCATCTCCGCCGAGCTCCACACCGCCGCCCCGGTTCAGTGCCGTGGTAAGGGGGGCCCTCGGGACCTTTCCACCCGGCATCTGCTCACCGCCGCGAAGTCGCGGTGGCCTTCATGCTTGAGGGCCACCCGCATTTTCTGCGACCGGGGACCAACTCCGTTGGTAAGAGTGGAGCTTTAGGACCCGGCTGACCTAGAAGCTGCTTTGACATCAGGGTTGCCCTTATTAGGGCGGCTTCTGCCAGTCGAAGTAAGCAGACAGGAACGCCACCGGCCCTGCCGCCGCTGCTGTGCCTTCGGGCACAGCCAAGGCTCCTGCACTTCAACGCCGCGGTGCCACTACTGTGGGACAAGCGTCTTGACGACACAGTGCACTGGGCATGATCTCCGCCGCCGTCGCCGGTTCTGTGCCACCTGCCGTGGCACAGGACACTTTACTGGCCAGGCCCAGTGTCCCCTTTACCCGAGGGACGGGCACACCACTCCGCAGCCAGTACAATCACCGCAGACCCAACACACAGACGCCACACCACCTCCAGCTTCTATTGACACAGCGACGCGGGATACCATTCAGGACCTTCATGCGGAGATCCTGAATATAGGCGCTCGCTTAGCTAAGTTAGAAGAGGTCTGCACCAGCGTCATCTCCAGGAAGCTGCTGGACCTACAAGCTGCCACCACCGCCGCCATCTCCACTCTACAGGCCTCCACCGCTGAGCTGTCCGACCGGATAGCCAGCGTCCAAAATTATCAGCAGCAACATTCGTCTCCACACAAGAACCACCGACTCCTCAGCGACATCCGGCTCATCATCAGGGAGGAGATGAAGGCCCCGAAGACGACGCCAGGATGGCCACCAAACCACCACAGCGACCCTGAACCTCTGGTTCAGGTAGCTGAAGGACCATTCCCACATCAGCCTAAGACAGCACAGCAAGTACTCAGAGAATACCACGCAGAACAAGGCTACACCAGGAAGAATCGCCTTAACCTTTACAAACATCACCACTAACTACCCTTCACTTACACCAATTACTTCTCCAGCGGGGCACTCAGGGCGCAAGTCATGTGTGTCCACTGGCTAATATCACCGTCACTCGCTGTTACTGCCACTGGCAGGCAGCATTCACTATCACCAAAAATGCGCAGGTGCTTAATGCGGTACTGCAACAGAGAGGCATGGGCCTCCTACTTCCGGTGGGGTTTTTTGTGAGTAGTGCCACCCTGGTTCGAGTCCAGGGTGGGGAGTCTCACACTCCCAGGCTTGCCTGGGGTTAGGGCGTTAGTTGCCTTTTCCCCCCATCATCAAAAAAAATAAAATAAAAAAACACCCCCCCCCACTACCACAATCCTGCTGCACCCCCTCCCGCACCTGCTAACCTTCCCAACGCCCCTGGCCCCTCCCAGCCCTCACACCCAAACCTTGCTCCTTCCACTACTCCAACTCCCTTCCCTTCCTCAAACCCTCCTCAGCCTCAACGTCCACTCCAATGCCCAAGCGGCGCAGAGAGCGCCCATTTACGTGCACAGCCCACGCTGGGCTCTCTGGTCACGGAATTTGATATGCGCTTCGGACACATGGAGTATCTAGTGGCCACGGCGCCCGTGTCGGGGGATGCGATGCTGCGCACCTCCTACCAGGAGTGCTACACCAATTGGTGTCAGTTTCTTGAGGAGAGGGGCGAGGCATACTCCCTGACAAGGAGTCTCGACGACCAGTCTTGTAGGCTGGTCGTCAAACATCTCCGCCTGGACGGGGTCCAGGAGGAGATAAAAAGAGAACTCCAGGGTGCCGGGGTACGGGTGCTCCGGGTGACGCAGCTCAGGCGCTTCACGCGAGGGCGTCCACTTTTACCGATATACCTGGTTGAGGTCCCTACACAGGAGGATCGAGCCATACTCCAAAACCTAAGAACCCTGTGTCACTGCCGTATAGTGGTAGAAGACTACAGGCCTCCACTCACTCTACAGCAGTGCGGACGATGCCAACGTCTCGGACACTCCGAGCGAGGCTGCACCGCTTCCCAGCCGGTGTGCTCCAAGTGCACCCTGCATCACAATTAAAATACCTGCAACGTTCCTCCCCAGGGCCGTCAATGCGCGCTCTGCATCGGTGAGGGACATGGAGCCCGATGGAAAGCCTGTCCTGTATACAGGCGACAACTGGACCGGCTCAGGGCGGCCGACGCCTCTCGACGTCCCCGCCAAGAGCTTGGTACCGGCATTCCAGATACGCGGGCCCACCCAAGCCGAGCACAGCAGCATGCCTCCCAATGGCAGCCCAGGGAGACTCCAGACACCCGTCCTGTCCCTCCCCCTGCTAGGGACCTTCTCCCTTCCCATCCGCCCTCCTCTGCATCCAACCCAAAACTAACTGCACCTTCGACCCAAAATCCCAACACCAGAAACCCAGCTGCACAGACCAATGCGAACCCTCCACCCCATCCTGCTCAACCCAACAACCCAACCCCCCCCGGTTACCCAAATCCCTGCTCCTACCCACACCCCGGCAGAACTCTGCAACACCCTTCTCCCTCCAACCATTTCCGCTACCCAGCTCCAGAAATCCCTCCTCTTCCCAAGGATGACCTGGTACCAGGCACGTCACGAGGCTGTGAACATCCTCATCCAGCTCCTCACCCAACCCGAAAACACCCACACTCTCCTCTCCACCTACTCCGGCTTCTTCGCCCTCTTCATTGACCCTAAAGCCAGCCTTTTTGACCCAGAACATGACTACTGATGGATAATGCAAACCCAAAAATACTGACGTGGAATGCCAATGGACTTTACAGACAAAAAGCTGAACTCACAGACTTCATCAACAGACACCAAATAGACATACTCCTCATACAGGAAACTCGACTTGCAAAAACCACCAGATACTCCATACCAGACCACAAAATTTACCGCACCGACAGAGACAGAAGAGGCGGAGGCACAGCGATCATCATCAGAAACACAATAGATCACGAAGCTGCCCCTCTGCCTGCCCTCAGCAGGATAGAAGCCACGGGGATATATGTTAACCTAAATCGGACCAGAACACTAATCATATCAGCATACAACCGTCCAGGCAACCTAATTACCGCGGACCTAGATGCCCTTCTGGCACTAAACCACACTATCATCATTGCAGGAGATCTGAATGCGAAGCACCAAATTTGGAACTCTCGCGTAACAAATCAAGAGGGTACCGTTCTCCTCCGACACGAAAACAACTCAGACTATGTAATACATGCCCCAGCAGAGCACACGTTTATCCCCAACAACAGACAACTGAATCCAGACGTACTGGACATAACACTCACCCGCGGTCTTAATTACCGTTTTACCCTCACTGTTGCCAATGAACTTTCCTCCGATCACCTGCCAGTTATCATTACCATACAAGGCTCACTAGCTCCTAAGGTGCTCCCGCCTCAGCGCAACTATAACAAGGCCAACTGGACTCAATTTGAAACCACAATGACTACGGAAATCACACATGAGCCCATCACATCGATGGCACAACTAAATCAGGCAGTAATAAACCTCGAAAACTGCATCAAATTTGCGACAATAAACGCAGTCCCACTCACTGTTCCACCCTACAGGGATACCCGACTACCAAAGGACATTAAGAATCTTACGAGACTCCGAAACCGCGCTAGACGTAAGTGGCAGCAGACAAGACAGCCCAGAGACCTAGCTGAGCTACATCACGCTCAATACCTTAAGCGTAACACAACAGAGCTCATTCACAACCAATGGGCCCACACACTCGAAAACCTGGACTCCAATCAGGCCAATGTCTGGCGCATTTCCAGATATCTCACCAGGGAGAAAACCACTATCCCTCCCCTAGAAATCAACCAACTTGTAGCAACCTCTGATCGAGACAAAGCTGAAATGCTCGCGGATGCATTACAAGACACTCTAACCCCGAATATAATGCCCTCAAATGCACATTTCATACATGATACGGAAATTCTTACCCGCGAACTGCACATTGCTCGCACGCATAGCAAGATACGGAAAACCTGCACCCCTGAAATAAAATGGATCATCCGGCACCTACCCAATCGTAAAGCACCAGGACTTGATGAAATACCTAACATCATACTCAAAAAACTTCCTGATACAGCACTGGAAAGAATCACCCAAATGTTCAATTTCTCTCTTGAGAACAGGTTCTTCCCAGAAGCCTGGAAAACAGCCAAAATTCTTCACTTCCCTAAAAAGAATAAAAACTCAACTAACCCTAAAAACTATCGACCCATCAGCTTACTAAAGACACTGAGCAAGCTCTTTGAGAAAATTATCCTAAAACGACTAAACGCATTCCTGAAAAGACATAATATTCTCATTAATGAGCAGTTCGGCTTCCGTGCCAAACATTCTAGCACGCTTCAATTACTACGTAATGCTGAACACATAACACACGGATTCAACATAAACAAATCCACAGGAGCAGTATTGCTCGACATAGAGAACGCGTTTGATCGAGTGTGGCATAGTGGACTGCTGCGGAAATTAATTAGCATCCGCCTACCAGACACTATGATCAAACTGATTGCAAACTATCTCCGAGATAGGCAATTCGTTTCCACCGTGGACGACACCATGTCCAACCCACATATAATGCGAGCGGGAGTCCCCCAGGGCAGCCTCCTTGGACCCGTATTGTTCAACATCTATATAAACGACATCCCTAAAACTCTCAACACTCAACTATCCCTATATGCTGACGATACCTGCATCACAGCACAATCTGGCAAACCCCAGTTAATTCGTAGTAGACTCCAAATTGCACTGACCACACTACAGCTTTGGCTTGAAAAATGGCGTATAAAGGTAAACAACCGAAAGTCCCAAGCCATCATCTTCACAAAAAGAAACAAACACAGATATCCTACACACGCACTCCGACCGTTACACCTATTTGGTGAAGACATCTCCTGGTTGCCTCAGGTAAAATACTTGGGCCTCACAATGGACCAAAGTCTAACCTGGAAAGCCCACGTAGCCGACATTCGACACAAAGCTCAGGCTCACCTACGCAAACTACATCCTCTCATTAACCTCCACAGTGCCCTCAGTCCTAAACTTGGTCTCACACTGTATAAAACTCTAATCCGACCCATACTAACCTATGCCTGCCCTGTATGGGGATACGCTGCTCCAACACATATCACATCACTAAATAAATTCCAAAATAAAATCCTACGACTGACCACCAAACTACCAAATTTCGCACCGGCAAGAAAGCTACATGAGGAACTCAAGATGCACACACTCGAAGAGTTCATTAAAAAATTGGCCTCCGACCTCTACGACCGCATCAAACTACACCACAACCCACTTATACAACAAATAGGCAACTACACAACTGATGACAATAAACATCACAGACCACTTCACCTGTTTGATAGATCCCTATCAAGTAATACCTCAGCCATAGATATAGCTGTACACCTATACAGACTCGTGAACCCAACTAACTAAACAAATTCTGCTTCTCTTTCTACCTGCATAGCAACCAACACAACGCATCCCGATGAACGGTCAGGAGACCAACACCAGAATAGCCATCGCTGTCACAAGCAACAAACTCAAAGCTAACAGTGCCCAGATGACGGCAAGCAGGTATTCACAAACACACACACACACACACACACGTCAACCAAACCTAAACCCACCCTCACCAAGGCATTCCCGTACTTCAATGCATGAACTGTATTAATGTCAAGTCCGTCCGTCTCACGTAGCCAAGAGCATGTATATATTTCAAGTATTATTGTGTGTATGATAGCTTAAAGAATGACGTCAAGTCAGTCCGTCTGTAATTCACCAACCAACCTAATACCATAACCACCTCAAACACACTAACAACCCAGTACTCCTGGGTGCTGCTCAGACCTAGGTATAGTAGCACCCAGAAATTTCCCGTACTTGCTTGTGCGCGTGTGCGCCAAGCCAGGAAGTCTGTCCGTCACTAACCGGGGTGCTCAGCGGAACCCGAATACTAACAGCATTACATTAACAAGCAACCCTTGCTCTTGAATGTTTCGCATGTTCTAGCCTAACAGCATGTGCATCGGGAGACGATGTAGCCTCCGAGGAAGATCGTCACCAGGGGCGGCGGGAGTGGGGCCGCCCCTTTAAAAAAAAAAAAAAAAATTGTGAGAGCATGCCATAGTCTGTCGAAAGCTCGTTCGACATCTAATAATAAAGCACCTGTTGATTTGATGTTGAAACCGTGCGTTATAGATTCGGTTGCCCTGATTAGTTGAAGAGTTGTTGAGTGTTTGGCTCGGAATCCAAATTGTTCTGGAATTAGTATGTTTTGTTTGTTTAGTTGAGAGTTGAGACGTTTGAGAATTACTTTTTCGAGAAGTTTTCCAAGTGTGCTTAGTAGACTAATTGGTCTGTAGTTGTGCGGTTTGGACAAGTTTTTCCCATTTTGGGGAAGTGGACCACGGTTTCCACCTTTTAGGGTAATGTCCACTAACGAGCACGTAGTTGAATATGTCAGCCAGTAGCTTAATTGCCCTTTCGGGCAAATGCATTAGGGCCACTGTTGGGATGTTATCTGGCCCAGGGGCTTTTCTCTTTGGGAGGTGCCTGATTAGCCAGTTTATTTCACTCGGGCAGGTTTTTCTCACTAAGTTGTGGGTTGCCTGTTCTTTGAAAATTTCCGTTTCCTCTTCCGTTGCCTCCGTAAATTGAGGGCAGCAGGGAGTAGGATTAGGCGTGCAGATTTCTTGCAGTGTGTCTGCGAGCATATCTGCTTTTTGTTGGTCTGTAGATGCTATAGTTTGATTGTGGTGTAATGGTGGTAGTTGTGTTTTATCGCGTGTTAGATAGCGTGCAATTCTCCACACCGAGTCTCGTTCGTAGTCGAGGTTCTCGAGTGTATTCTGCCATTGTTGAGAGAGATGGTTTGTTGTTCTCTCTCTGACAAGGGTATTTAAGTGTCTAACGTATTCCTGGTCTACAATATGACGTGTTTTCTGCCATCGCCGTCTAGCTCGGTTTCTTTCCGCTGCTAGCATTTGGATGTCAGGTGGTAGTTGTGATTGGTATTGCTTAGGTTTGTTTATTGGTACAGCTTCTTTGGTTGCAGCTTTTATTACATTGCATTTTCTAGTTGAGCATTTTCTAGCTGTATTTAGCTGTGTAGTATGTAGGTGCTTGTTGATAGTGTTTGCAAACCTATCAAAGTCTGCTTTATTGTAGTTTAGACGCTCGACTGGTGGATTGGGGGCTGCAGTGCCCTCTAATGTTATGATCACTGGTAAGTGATCGGAAGAGAGTTCGTTCTTAACTTGTAGGTTGATCCTACGAGTGAGATTACGCGTCACTGCAATATCTAGAATATCAGGCATTTGGTTTCGGCTGAACGGGATATACGTATGTTCCGTAGGAGTGTGAATTATTATATCAGAATTATTTTCAAGGTTTAGGAGGGCCGTGCCTTCAGGGTTAGTCTCATTGCAGTCCCAAATGAGGTGTTTTGCGTTGAGATCTCCGGCTATTAGCACCCTGTTGTTTACCTGCGAGATTGAGTTAATGTCCGCTATGTTTAGTACGCCTGGGGGGCATATGCCGCCGTGATTAGAACATTGTTGTTGTCAATGGTGATGTAAATACTAGTAGCTTCTAGAGTTGAAAATTGCGACTGTGGAGCAACATCATGGGCAATGCTATGTTTTATTATTGCGGCCGTCCCGCCTCCGCGTCTGTTTCGATCGTTGCGGTGGGTAGTGTAACCTGGCATGTTAAATCTGTCTTTGTCGCTTAAATGAGTTCTGTGTATGTTGTTGCGTGTTATGAAGTCTCTAAGTTCAGTCTTTCGTCTTTTTAAGCCGTGTGCGTTCCATGTCATACAATTGAGTTTGGGTGTGTGATTCATAGGAAGCCAGGAGAGGGGAGGAGTTGGAAAAAGTCTCTGTAGCAGGCCAGGATGCTCCGGGTCTCCGATTCCCGCGAAGTGGCCAGTAGTTCCAGGATGTGCATACAGACGTCCTGTATGTCTGCGTCCCTCCAGTGCTCAGCTGACGCACGTCTGAACATATTCCGCTGGTGCTCCAGGCGAGGGTCAGCCAGGGTCTCCTCCCTCGTCGGCTCTTCCTTCGGGGGTTGACGTGGCTTTACCTGTGGTCGGCTTGGCTTTCGGGTGTTCAGCTCGTTAACCCCCCTCCCCAGCGCTAACGACGCCCATCACCGAGCCACGAGGGGCAGGCGGCGCGCGCAACGGAGCCTCTCCACGCACTCGACTCCCACTTCCCGCCGGAGGCGCCCTTGCCCCCGTCCCCTGGGAGTTGCGCGCTGCTGCAACTTGTCTCTGGTACTCGGGACAAGCCCGATACCTGGCCCCGTGGCCCGAATTGAGACACAGCGCGCATCTCCTTTGGGGTGGGGAAACGTCACAGCTCCGCGAGTCGTGGGAGGCCGAGCACTTAGAGCACACAACGGCACCCGCACTACACGTTGCCTCCGTGTGTCTCAGCTGCTGGCACCGATTACACTGGATGGGGATAAAAGGTCGTCGGTAGGGTTCCACCTTCACCCGAAAGTGCAACACCTGCTCCAACGACCTCAACCGGGCCAGGTCCTCAGCTGTTGCCAGGTCCACCAGGTATAACGGTAGAGGAGTTCGGGCTCGGTCGTAACGCCTGAGCTGCACTACTCGCAGCACTGAAAAGTGCGCAGAGTGCAGCTCAGCCCTAATTTCTTCTTCCGCGCCGTCGAAGTAAACGTGCTTCACCACAGTCTGGTCGTTCTTGGAGCTTTGTGTCAGGGTGAAAGGTACCCCACGCTCCCTCAGAAAGGCAGTCAGGCGCTGATAATCTTCCGCAGACCTAGTGCGCACCATGAGGTCCCCTGAAATAGGGGCTCTGGACAAGACATAACCCCCGTTGGGGCGTAGGACGTCGAAGTCTCTGAGTTCCGGAAACAGAGACACGCTGGCGGGGGATATGCATGGGAGCCTGGAGACGGGTGGTGAGGGCTTGGGAGTAGGAAGAAGGGGGACCGGGTGGAGATGGGAGCGGGTGAGCTGGGCGTGGGGGAGAGGAGCCAGGGCCAGGATTAGGTTGGGAGGCAGGAGGGTAGAAAGGGGCAGGAGGGGGGCTAGGGTTAGGAGAGGATGGGCCCGGGATCGGGGACACGGGATGAGAAGGCGGGGTTGGCAGGTGCGGTGAAGAAGCGGAAGAGGAGGAAGCGGAAGGAGGTCGGGGGGGGTCTCTGAGCCACCACAGAGATGGACGAGGGATGGAAAGAAGAAGGAGCAGAGGGGTGCGTCAGTGGATTAGTAACACGTGGTGTGACAGGAGCTAAGGCTGAGGAGGAAGGAATGGTGGCTGGGGAGGCAGAGGAAGCAGGAGCGGAGGAGGGGGGAGCAGCAGGTGAGGGACCAATCACCTGTCATCCGAACGCCCAATCAAAGCCGGAGTGCCACAAGGCAGCATACTCGGGCCAACACTATTTAATATCTATATAAATGGCATCCCAAAAACCGAAAATACAGAACTATACATTTATGCGGACGACACCGCCATAATGGCCCAATCAGGAAAAACGAAATTCATTCACAGCAGACTTCAGAGGTCCCTTAATAACCTAGAGGACTGGCTTACCAAATGGCGAATCAAAGTAAATGTACCAAAAACTCAAGCAATCATATTCACAAAGCGTATCAATCACAGATTTCCCAGACACCGCCTGCCTCCACTTACCATATTTGGTGAAGATATTGGATGGACAGATACGGCAACTTGGCTAGGACTTAAAATGGATCTGGGTCTAACATGGAAAAAGCATATTACCCAGACTCGTGGAAAAGCCAATGCTCAATTGGGCGGCTATACCCACTCATCAACATGGGCTCACAGCTAAGCCTTAACATGGGACTCATACTTTACAAAACATTAATCCGACCTATAATTACTTACGCATCCCAAGTATGGGGGTATGCCGCCGAAAACCACATCAAAAACTTACAAAGATTCCAAAATAAAATTCTACGCTTAGTATCTAAGGTACCATACACAGCTCCAGCTGACATACTCCACGAAGAACTCAAAATACATACAATCGAACAATTCATTAAAAAGCTAACCTACGACAAGTATCAAAAATTAAGTGCACATCACAACCCTTTAATAGAAACGCTAGGGAACTACGACACACAAACAAACAAACACAACAGACTTTTATTACTTTTCGACAGAACTATAACACAAGACACCACTCCAGACGAAATACAACAATACCTTACAAACCTCCTTCCCTAAAAACCTCTCCCCTTCTAACACACAACTATATATATGTTTATTCTTTCTCTCTTCTCATATGTTTCAGTACCAGCCCATCGCAGAGCCCTATAGCCCTCAGCTACAGCTGAGGCGGACCGGGGGAAGGGGCCTCCCATTGTGATCGACGCGGGCAGCTGCAATATGGAGTCAATCACTTAGACGACCTTGGCAACTACATGGCAAACGAGATGACGAAGGCCTATGAGCCCGGTACTACTACTAGCGACGAGCGGCTGCGCAACCACTGACGGACGGAGAAATCTCCCGAAGCAACAGCGCAGAAGCGGAACTCCAAATATATGTCACATTCTAAACATATACTATAAGACTAAATTTAAGTGCATGTCAAATAACATTTTACCTAATATGACAAGCAGGCACACCGTGCAGAAATAGAACATAATTATTAACGAATAAAACACTTATAAAGTAGCGCATGATTATCCACTGGTATTGTTCAGGTTTCATGGACAATCCCAGTAAGTAGCATTAACGCGCTCGCATGAAATGCATGCCAGCTAAGTAGTTCTCACTTACTAACCGGGGTGCTATGCGGGACCCGACTAATGCATGTTTGCACGAAAGTACTCTATATAACGATTAACACGTGGAGGGGATTTTTAGTGGATATACCGCACTCTGCGGGGAGCTCCATATATCCCCCAAGCCATTGCACTAAGGCTTGGGGTCGAATGCAGGAATGCATTTTTCCCCTCCGCGGTAAAAAAAAAAAAAAAAAAAAAAAAATTGTGAGAGGACTTGCGCCGAGATGACGAAGAAAGGTCGCCGTAAGAAGAAGAGTACCGCCGCAACCTCACCGTCATCCACACCTGAACCGGGTGAGTCGCCGCCGCCATCACCGAGGAATGGCAGCGCGTTTTGGACGGTTTCCCCGGCTTTAGCTCCCGCTCTTGCCGGGCAACCGCCAACGCAAACGCCGTTCGCCGCTGTCTCAAGCACCCGGCTGCCGGCCTCAGCGCCGCCTTCACTACCGTCCACCGCTGCATTCTCAGAACCCGAAAGGACTCCGACGCCGACGCTGCCTTCGGCAGCAACTCCAGCTCCTGCTCCAATTCCATCATCCCATGCACAGCCCATGATCTTCGGCGCCGCCGCAGGTATTGCGCGACGTGTGATGGCTCCGGCCATTTCACGGGGCAAGCGCAATGTCCGCTCCACCCAAGCAGACGCCGACCACCACACCCAAGCCCAGTCAATGCCGCATCACCTCCAGCAGCCACTACAAGTTCACCAGCCATCACCAACACTCCACCGCAACCAGCAACTGCAGCGCCATCTGACAGCTCATGAAGGATGCCGTGCAGGACCTTCATTCCGAGGTCCTGCACATCAGCGCCCGATTGGCTCTACTGATGGAGGCGCTGACTGCCATCACCACCGCCATCGCCGAGACACAAAGTACAACACCACGCAGACTACACGACATTGAGGCCGGAATCCAGGACCTACAGCAGATGACCACCGCAATAGCAAATGCACTAAGGACCTTCACCACTAACTACAGTTCACAACTCAACGCAGCAGCCATTCAAAAATCCCTGGACGAAGGCCTCTCTAGACTGACCACCACACTAAACACCCAACTTCTGACCTGCACACCTGACACCAAACACAGCACACACACCCACAAACAGACTACAGACATCAGCATCCAGACTGCACTGACATTCTCCCCTTTCATTACCCCAACACTTACAGAACTTCTTACACAACTTGACCACAGGACTCCACCACAAACCAACGACCTGGACCAACCAGACGAAAATTTCCCTCCCTTAGGACACACACACAATGTCAAGCCTTTATCAAGGTCAAAAAAGAAAAACACAAAATAGAAACAAATAAAGAAACACCCACAACTCCCTTCAGACCTTCCTTAACTCCCCGGGTGGCAGACAGGGCCTCGGTCATGTCTGTCACCCGGGACCTTCTTTCCACTTCTGCTGAGCTGCCGCTTAGTTCGGCCAGCAGTAAACTCCCGCACTATCGAGGGTGCTCAGCGGAACCTCACCATCCCGGAACATCTCCTTTGAACCCGTAACATCCTTCCCATTCCCGCACTTCACCTAATGGCGAAATAAGCCATTCTTTCTACCTTCCAACTCTCTCTCTCTCTCTCTCTCTCTCTCTGTCTCCCCTTTCAAAAAAACGGACTGTGCAACCACTGATGGCCGGAGAAATCTCCCGAAGCAACAGCGCAGAAGCGGAACTCCAAATATATGTCACATTCTAAACATATACTATAAGACTAAATTTAAGTGCATGTCAAATAACATTTTACCTAATATGACAAGCAGGCACACCCTGCAGAAATAGAACATAATTATTAACGAATAAAACACTTATAAAGTAGCGCATGATTATCCACTGGTACTGTTCAGGTTTCATGGACAATCCCAGTAAGTAGCATTAACGCGCTCGCATGCAATGCATGCCAGCTAAGTAGTTCTCACTTACTAACCGGGGTGCTATGCGGGACCCGACTAATGCATGTCTGCACGAAAGTACTCTATATAACGATTAACACGTGGAGGGGTTTTTTAGTGGATATACCGCACTCTGCGGGGAGCTCCACATATCCCCCAAGCCATTGCACTAAGGCTTGGGGTCGAATGCAGGAATGCATTTTTCCCCTCCATGGCAAAAAAAAAAAAAAAATACGGACTGTGGACAGGATTCGAAGCGGGACTTCGAGACAGCGAGACCACGAGACTTCGAGACTAGCGAGAGGAAGTAACTGAAGCTTAGAAGTCCTCGACTAGGAACTCAGAGACTTCGACGCCCTACGCCCCAACGGGGGGTATGTCTTGTCCAGAGCCCCTATTTCAGGGGACCTCATGGTGCGCACTAGGCCCGCGAAGGACTACCAGCACCTGACTGCCTTTCTGAGGGAGCGTAGGGTACCTTTCACCCTCACACGAAGCTCCAAGAACGACCAGACGTACCGTGCTGTGGTGAAGCACGTTTACTTTGACGGCGCGGAAGAGGAAATTAGGGCTGAGCTGCACTCCGCGCACTTTTCAGTGCTGCGAGTAGTGCAGCTCAGCCGTTACGACCGAGCCAGAACTCCTCTACCGTTATACCTGGTGGACCTGGCAACAGCTGAGGACCTGGCCCGGTTGAGGTCGTTGGAGCAGGTGTTGCACTTTCGGGTGAAGGTGGAACCCTACCGACGACCTTTCATCCCCATCCAGTGTAATCGGTGCCAGCAGCTGAGACACACGGAGGCAACGTGTAGTGCGGGTGCCGTTGTGTGCTCTAAGTGCTCGGCCTCCCACGACTCGCGGAGCTGTGACGTTCCCCCACCCCAAAGGAGATGCGCGCTGTGTCTCAATTCGGGCCACGGGGCCAGGTACCGGGTTTGTCCCGAGTACCAGAGACAAGTTGCAGCAGCGCGCAACTCTCAGGGGACGGGGGCACGGGCGCCTCCGGCGGGAAGTGGGGGTCGAGTGCGTGGAGAGGCTCCGGTGCGAGCGCCGCCTGCCCCTCGTGGCTCGGTGATGGGCGTCGTTAGCGCTGGGGGGTAAACGAGCCGAGGACCCGAAAGCCAAGCCGACCACAGGTAAAGCCACGTCAACCCCCGAAGGAAGAGCCGACGAGGGAGGAGACCCTGGCTGACCCTCGCCTGGAACACCAGCGGAATGCTCCAAACAAATCCGAGCGGGAGTTCCACAAGGAAGTATAGTGGGACCAACATTGTTCAATTTATACATAAACGACATGCCAGAATTGGTAAGAACCAACAGATGACACTGCTATAACCACACAATCCACTCAGCCACGAATTTTACACTTTCGCCTATAAAATGCTTTAGACTCACTTGAACCATGGTTCAAGAAGTGGAGAATTAAAGTGAATGCGAGGAAGACACAGGCTATAGTCTTCACTAAAAGAATACAGCACCGTAAAGGCAGAAACTTGCTACAACCGCTTAACTACCAAGGCGAAATTATCGAGTGGAAAGACCAAGTGACCTACTTAGGTCTTGTCATGGACCAAGGCCTAACCTGGAGTAGGCATATAGCTAAGGTCAGAGCCAAGGCTAATGGTCAACTAAACAGACTATATCCCATCATCAATCTCAACAGCCAATTCAAATTAAACATGGGAATTACCCTATATAAAACGCTAATAAGAACGATCATTACGTACGCATCCCCTGTAAGGGGCTACGCTGCAAAAACGCACATACATAAATTACAAACATTCCAGAATAGAATAATTAGAATAATTGCCAAACGCCCAGTAGCGCCGGCTTATCTCCTTCATGAGGAGCTAAAACTGCATTCAATTGAGCAGTTCATAAAAAGCCAAAGTTACAACCTGTATAAGCGTAAAGCAAGAAACAACAATGAACTAATACAAGAACTAGGCACCTATGAAGCAGAAAATAACAAACACAAGAGGCCGCTCTCACTATTTGACAGAACCATCGGCCTGGGGGAACCCGATTTAAACATACAAGAATATCTAGAATCGCTAGTAAGAATTCCATAATAAAATTACCCATGAATGTGTCTACGACATTAGTTTGGTGGCCCTTGAAGTCCTTACTTTCTGAGTCAAGGCGGATCCGGGGGTTTGAGGGACCCCCACTCTACAGCGACCTGGCAGACCACTAACGGACCTTCTCTGGAATTTAGATAATAGAATGTAACTAATAAGTAATAAGAATAAATGTTTTATTACAGGTAAAGCAGCATTGAGCATGACCATCACTTGGATGGGCGACCACTAAGGCCATGAGAAACCAATGATGTCTCTGCTAAATGACTACGCCCTCTCTAGTTAAAGGGTTGAACACAACTAATAACTAATGACTTCGCCAGACAGGCCAGCAGTAGTCGTAAAAATATAACTAGCTTAGAATATATACCAAAATGAAATATCTAAATGACTATGTCCTTATGTTACAGGGCTGCAGACATACGAAATATACCAACGACTTTACCCGAAAGGGCAGAAAATGTTATACTGACTACGCCCTTTTGTTACAGGGCTGCAGATATATACACATGCAATATGTACTTATTCCTCACCACACATCTTCCAAGGGCGCAATCAGGGCTCCGGTCATGTTTGCGTCCTGGCCCTCACTCTCTCCTGGCTATGGCCTCTGGCCAGCCATAACACCCGCTCCTTGAATCCGCAGGTGCAACAAGCGGTACTGCAGCATTCCTACACCCGAATTCTCTCCGGTGGAGTGGTTTTTAGTGGGTATTGCCAGTTTAGGGCGACCCCCACACTTGGCAGAGCTATCCCCTCTGTCGCCTGTAGATTGGGGTTTTCCACTCCACTCGAAAAAAAAAAAAATACCGTTCCAGGCACACCCTTCGTCTCTGCTTCAATGGGGAAGAGCAAACAACGCCGAGCCGCATCCTCTAGGAAGGCCACCTCCGCCGCGAGTATTGCCTCAACATCGACGGCGATACCCGAGGCAACTCCTTCCTCGATTGAATCGCCTCCGCCAGCCGCCGCTACTTCACCGACCGCTAGCAGCGCTTCACCTCGGCGATTGCAGCCGCAGTCGCCGACTGCGCAGAACTCTACTTCCCGGTTCAGCGCCGTGGTTCGGGGGGTCCCTAGGGACCTTTCCACCCGGCTCTTCACCGCCGCAGCGAAGTCGCAGTGGCCCTCATGCTTGAGGGCTACTCGCATCGTCAATGGCCGGGGAGCAACACCACTGATGAGGTTCGAGCTGCTGGATCGTGCGGATCTGAAGGCTGCCTTAGCGACTGGGTTGCCCTTGTTAGGGCAACTGCTTGTTGAGGCGAGCCAAAGGGAGCGACACAAGCCTTGCAGACGCTGCTGCGCCTACGGTCACACGGCCGACGCCTGTACCTCTCCGCCGCGGTGCCACTATTGTAGTGCCAACTCCGCCACCGCAGACTGTACAGGGCATGATCTTAGTCACCGCCGCCGGTTCTGTGCCACCTGTCGTGGCACAGGTCACTTCACGGGACAATCCCAGTGCCCTATATACCCGAGGAGCAGACCACCGCTAGCACAACCAGCCCTTAACTCACCACAGCAGCCTTCCTTCACCAACGCCGCACCGCCTGTGACCTCAACAGACTCAGCGACGCGGGACGCCATTCAGGACCTCCACGCGGAGATCCTGAACGTCGGCGCCCGCTTAGCTGTACTGGAAGAGGCGTACAGCAATGCCATCACCGAGAAACTACAAGAGCTTCAAGCATCTACCACCGCAGCTAACACCACTCTCCAATCTACAGCTGCTGACTTGTCAGCAAAAGTAGACGCCATCTCACAACAGCTGAAGCAGGTCATCCTGCAGCAGGCTACATTCTCTTCCGTGTGAAGAGCCAGCCCAACGCCGCTCCTCCTCCAACTCAAGAGGGCAAACATCCTCAATGAATCCACGGGACCCTCGGGTCCAACGACGAACTACAGCTGGAGTAAACAAGTCAGTCTACGTCCAAGAGCTGCTGAATCGACGCTAAATTAACCTTTCCTGCACTACCTACACCTTCATTCCTCTCTACTACCACCATGACTCCCCTAGGCTGCAGTCAGGTTACATGGCTGTAGCCTAGAAACTACCTATCACCCGCTCCCGCACATCGTGCGGCAGCATTCCAGAATCCACTTACTACCGCGGGTGCAACAGCGGGACCGCGCAAAGCTTCATGCACGAATTTACTCAGCAAAAACTACGTGTTATAACGTGGAGGGTTTTTTAGTGGGTATGCCGCAGCAGGGCGGAGAGTCCCACATATCCTCCGGGCATTGCACTTCGGCTGGGGGTTGAATGCGTAATGCATTTTTCTCCTCCACGGTAAAAAAAATCCCATTCCCCCACCGACAGCACAAACCTCTTCCATGCCCAGAACCTTCCGCTTTCCCCCACCGACAGCACAAACCTCTTCCACGACCAGAGTACCCAACGCCAACTCCACCACCTTACCACAGACGCAGACAGCACCGACCTTAAAGCTCCCTTCCAATCAATCACATCCTTCTCCATCACCATACCAACAGACTGAATCAACCCGGTCAAACGTTTGCAGAGGCAACGGCAACCACCCTACTCCCACCCATCTACATAAGACACCACCACTCTGCAATACTGGCAGACCCTCTAAAGGAGTTTGACCGACTCCACCGCCCAGAGGCTTACCACATCTCCACCGCGGCGCATTCGCGCGACTTTGCCGTGCGTATGCGCAGCGAGAGGGACTACCGACTGCTAATGTTGTACCTCCAGGAACACAGACTGGAGTTTTCAGTCACGCCTCCTATTCAGAAGAGGACTCACGGGGTGGTAATCAAAGGCCTCCCTGTGGACGGTGCAGACCGGGGGCTGAAGGAGGATCTTGAATCCTCCGGGTACTCGGTCGCCCGCGTTACCCAACTAAGACAGCTAAATAGGACAAGAGCACCATTATCAATGTACCTTGTTGAATTCATCTCCCAGGAGGAATACCAAAGATGTTTAACTACACTTGTGTCTGCTCTCCACTTCAGGGTTAGGGTAGAAGATTACCAGCGACCACCAACACCCATGCAATGCCGGCGGTGCCAGCGACTGGGGCACGAGGTCAGGCACTGTAGAGCCCCTGAGCCCACCTGCTCTAAGTGTGCTGCTCATCATGAGTCGGCCACTTGCCAGGTCTCTCCGGACATGAGACAATGCGTCTTGTGTAACGAGAACGGGCACGGGGCGCGCTACAGGGGCTGCCGCGTGTACCAGAACCACTTGGACCGCCTGCGACAGAGAATGGCCGGACAACACCAACCAGCACCTCAGACCACGCAAGCCTAACCATCAAACAGGACCACGACACAGCGACAACCAACACCAACCCAACCAACCAGTAGGCCAACAGCATACAGCAGCCGGCCAACAACAATGCTACCTTGGACAGCAGCCAGAGACACGGCCATCCAAATATTGTGCACGCTGCTGATGCACAATAATGAACACAGCCCCAGGGAAACCCTTCACAGATACCAAGACTTCTTCTCCACGATCCGCAACCCCAACTTCCTAATCCATGACGCCAAAGCTCACCAAAATCATCACCTGGAACGCCTATGGACTGAGAACGCGCAAAACTGAACTTGCAGACTTCCTCCACACCCACGACATACAAGCAGCCCTAATTACTGAAACCAGACTTTCCCCCCAAGACCGACTTAACATACCAGGCTACAACGCCTACAGCGCAGACCGCGACCGTAGGGGCGGGGGTACCGCAGTCATCATCCAATGGGATTTACAACACAATCAAGTACACATACCTCCATTGCAACGTCTTGAAGCAACAGGAGTGTACGTCCACTCCGGACCACACAAAATACTCCTCGTTGCAGCATACAATCCCCCTCGAGACATTGAACCAGCGGATTTAGACACACTGCTCAACTTACACCCATCAGTATTTATTGCAGGCTACCTCAACGCACAACATACCAACTGGAACTGCACACATTCCAACGCAGCGGGAAACAAACTTAACCGACATGAACAACATCTGACTACATCATCATAGCACCTACCGAACCCACACATATACCACTCAATGTTCAACATCAACCCAGTATACTCGATATTGCACTCATCCGCAATCTAGGACCGCAGCTTATCACAGCCACCACACACAACGAATTATCATCAGACCACCTACCAGTCCTAACTCCAGCACCACCTACAACAAGACTTACCTACAACAAAGCCAACTGGAACCTCTTCCGTTCAACCATTGAGGCACATCTCCCCCGCACTGTCGCAAGTCCCATGTTGGATGTATGCGAGACAGCCCTCTTATTAGAAACCGCTATTAACACAGCCATAGCAGCTGCAGTACCCACTCACACTTACAAAAACACACCCCCGCCGCTACCACCGGACTTAAAGACACTGGCTGCGGAGCGCAACCGAGCACGAAAACGCTGGCAAAACACCCGACATCCGGCCACGTTTAAACAGTTTACCAACCTCAACATAGAATTTCGCCGTCGTACCTCCGAATCTATCACGGCACAATGGAACGAGGTATTACAAGACCTCAAACCAGAACGCGATTCCGTTTGGCGCATCGCGAAACACTTAACAAAACAACACACTGCAATCCCTCCACTGCACTACAATGGCCTCATTGCCACCACAGACGAAGAGAAGGCAGAAACACTGTGATAGCCTCCGGAACACCCTCACCCCGAACCAGATTCCTAACTGCCCACAATTCACACACTTCAGGATAAAGTAAGAAAAATGGTATCTTGTTGTGTGGTCTGTCAACAATGTAAACAAACAAATGTTAAATATTTAAGTGAGATGCACGCCATTTTAAGAACCAGACCATGTAAACTTATCTGTTTAGATGTACAAGGTCTGCTCCCTAGAGCCCAATTAGGATACAACAATTTCTTTGTATGCTATGATGCATACAGTTGACATGTACAACTATTTCTATTTAATGCAGCCAACAGCAAATCCTACATCAAAGATATGTGCCCAAAGAAGGCAAAATTAAAGTGGTGTGAACTGATAATGTTACTATATTTCGAGGTAATGTGTTTGAACAAGGGTTAAAAGATAACAATATAGCAGTAGCATTACTACTGTTCAAAATATCATCCTCGCAGTAATAACTGTGAATGGATCATTAAAGAAGTTGGTGTACTTCTACGCATACTTGTTAATCAAAAATATTCATGCTGGATAAGTTATGTGAACCCAATAGAAGAACTACTCAATATAATGTGTGCTCTGTAACAGGATTCAAACCCATTGAGTTAATGTGTGGACAGCTTCTGAATACAATAAATGGCTGCATACCACCCACAATGCCTATAACTCATCAACTCACCATTGAAGCTCAGGGAATGTATAGCAAAGCGACTAAATGCGTGAAAAGAGCTGCGATGAAATGTATTCAATGGTATAATAAAGCGAATAAAGGTGTCAAATGGAACATTAGAATAGAAGACTTGTTCTCTGCTGCAACCAAACACACTAATAAATTCAAAAAGGAAAACCAGTGATTAATGAAGTATCTTATAGGTCTGTTTGTCGTGACAAAAACTTTCAGCACTGACACACATCAATTAACAGATCCTAACAGTGGAAAACTGTAGGTCGCTATCATAAAGACTTACTTAAGCCTTTTAAGAAAGAAAGTGACGACTGCAGCTAATGAAGTGACATAAGGAAACAGGCTGTAAACTATACAAGTTTTATAAATAATCATGTGTGAAAAGGAGAAAAGACGAAACAAGGTCAAGCTTTGTAACGAAAGCCTTAAAATGTTCCTCGCTCTTTTGTACACGAACCCTGTTTTCGTGATGGGGAACCAAATATGGCCCGCCAGGTAAACAGTCTTTCCATGAAATTGTGTATACATGAGGGTATCACAAGGAAACCATGTGTTCTACTCCACACCAATGAAAAAGAAGCATGAGATTCAAAATACTTTTTGGTTTATAAGCGAGTCTAACTAATGCTCAGGGCATTCTACAAGATTGGGTGGACTAGTATACATGCCAGAACTACGAGGGGCATACTGAAAGTCACGAGCAACCCATTGTAAAAATTTAAATTTCAACAATGTAACGAAACGAATTGGAGGATCGTAATCTACAGACTTTAAGCCACATGTTGACATATTGTGACGTCATTAGCTTCTATCACGTGATCACAGACGGCGTTTGAAAAATGGCTGACACTGATGTTTTGTTTCGAAAGCATGCTGTCATTGAATTCCTTGTGAAAGAAGGAAAATCTGCTCCTGAAATTCATCTCAGACTTCAACGTGCATATGGAGGTGTCTGCATGGGTGCCAGCAGTGTTAGAAGATGGGTGAAACATTTCAAAGATGGAAACATGAGTCTGCAAAATGCGCCTCCTCGAACTGCCTCTACAGAACATAACAAGGAAAGAGTTGATGAGCTCATTACAGAAGATAGGCGTTTCACTGTGAATGAAATTGCTGCGCAACTTGGTATAAGACATAGTGCAGTGCAAGAAATGATCCACAGCTTGGGTTATCGAAAGGTCTGTGCCCATTGGGTCCCCCGTTTATTGACTGAAGACCACAAACTTCAGAGAAGAACCATTGCACAAAACATTCTTCAGAGATTTCATAATGAAGGTGATGAATTTTTGACGTGTGTTGTGACTGGAGATGAGAGCTGGTTCCATCATTATGAGCCAAAAACGAAACGTCAGAGTATAGAATGGCACCACTTGAACTCACCATCGAAGAAGAAAGCAAAGCCAGTGCAGTCTGTAGGAAAAGTTATGGGAAGTGTCTTTTGGGATGCACAAGGTTGCATTCTGGTTGACTTTCTTGAACCTGGACAAACCATAAATTCTGCCTGCTACATCAAGACACTTCTGAAGCTCCGTCGGGATTTGCGTGATAAACACCCTGGAAAGAGGATCATCCTTCAACAGGATAATGCGCGTCCGCATACTGCCCGTGCCACTGTGGAGAAGATCAGGGCATTAGGGTGGGAAACTCTTCCATATCCTCCCTACAGTCCTGACTTGGCACCCTCCGACTACCATCTTTTCGGTTCTGTGAAGGAGCAGATGCGTGGCCAACGCTACGAGACGCTGGAGGATATTCGGAAAGCAGTGCGTCAGGGTCTGCAGGCAGCTGGAACGGAGTTCTATCACAAGGGCATTTTCAAACTTGTAGAATGATGGGAAAAATGTGTGCAAAACAATGGAGACTATGTCGAAAAGTGAAAGAAAGTCTGTAGATTATGATGATGTATTTGGTTTGGCTTAAAAATAAATATTAAGATTGTAAAACAGTGTTGCTCATGACTTTCGGTATGTCCCTCGTACATTCCTCTTAAGCCCCAACAGTTTGTACAGACAGGTCTTTATTTCAGTATTTGTGTAGTGTCACTCGAATCCAGTTAGTGCCACCACATATCGAATAGTAATAACTTTACCAATCAGAACTTTAGTGAGTTTTTCTATTGGAAATCTTTCCTAGAGCCTACATTACCTTGTCTTTATATTCCCCTTGAGAGAGGAGTTACTGTTTGCTCAGGTTACGACTGACGCTCGACAGATAACTAACGAAAAAAAGACTGATGCAAGTGGTCGCACTACTCCATGCATAATGTCAGTTGAGCAGGTTGACCCAGCCAACATCTGCAGTGAGAGTAGGAACAATAGCTTACCCAATATAGTTAGCGAGGGGAAAGTCAACATGCCTGACACTTTAACTACCACCACAGAAGGGAAACTTTCACCCCATAGCTTAACTGGTAACGATGCACTAATCACACCAGCTGATAGGCCATTGGCCTTAGCATGCTAATGGCACAATTTGCCACACCAAGCCAACAAATTACACAAAACAACAAAGAAAATCGCTAAAACAATGACTTAGAAAATAAATTGATACAAAACCACTACAATTCAGATGCACAGTCAGAATAGTGAAGCTACAGAAAAGTGAGTACAAGCACTCAACTTTCAGCTAAACCAAAAACTCGAAGAGCAAAACAGCCACTCACTTACTCATGACTGAACTTCGACTCAAGACTGACCAACCAACAACTGAAATTGGAAACGTATGTGATGGAACACAACACAGACATTCAAAATAGCATCAAGGAGATTACTACCCATTTAGAGGTGTTAAGACTAATTCACAGTGACCTAAAAAACAAAGTGATGAGTGCAATTAACTCACATATCCAGAGTGCAAAAAAAGAACTACACAGTGTTAAGTCATTCACAGCAGGAATAAGTGATCGGAACACTCACACAGAAGCTTGTTTGGAGGAAGCTTGGAAACAAAACGTGCTTCATGCTACTGTAACTAATATAAGTCCAGAAATACTTAATTATTCCTCTCAAGCCGACCGTGCTCAACTGGAGTATGGAACAGTAGTACAAGTACTTCTAATAATGATGTTAATCCTTTAGAGGAAGTTTTGCATACGATTCATAGGAATAGCAACGCAACTAACACAAATTTTGAGGCAATAAGTAATAATGAGTGAATAATAAGATGCAAAATGTGCAAACTTTTGACTTATTTTGGACCTTAGTTTCCAGTGAACATTTTTGTAAATATCTAATTTCATTATGCCACTAGGTTACATATTCATTGTATGTATTTCATGTTCATTTATGCAATGCTCCATATGCTAAAGGTAACCATTAGCAAATGTCAAAGACAGAGGAAAAAAAAGAAAGAAAAAAAAAGGGGGGGGGAATATATATGTTCCAAAACAGAGTCAATAATTAATAAGTATATGCTGCACTGGAAATAGCCAGAAATTGTAGATATTTTCAGAAAAGATGCATATAATACTTCAACTATAATGTGTAAAGAAAATTTGTTATATGATTAAGTATTATCATGAAGGAAATAAAATTAACTATTGTTAGGAGGTTAAGGATATTTCAAAACAAAATCTTGTGTAATTCATGAATACATAGCCCTATGAAGTACGTTATAAACACGTCACAGTCCTTCCTAAGAGGGAGATCGCTTCAGAAAAGTTATCTTGCCCCCTGACCTCTAGGGCACAGCAGAGAGAGAAAGGGAAATAGGGTATAAACAAACAAAAATAAAACAAAATAAAAGTTGATGACCACAAGGACATACACTCCAGAGTTTAAATGCCAAGAAAACAGGTAAAAAAAAATTAAAATAAATGAGAAGGGTAGACCAAGAAATTAAAAAAAACCTCAGTGTATATACAAGTGTATCAAGTGTATTATGTTTCCTTTCATGAGTGTTAGTATGATGGCACAAGATGTAGAAACGATAGCGTCCTTACATATGGTCATCAATTTACTCAACAGGGATCTTACAACAGCAAAAAGTGAAATTAATGCTCTAATTATAGAAAATGATGGTCTCAAAAACAAGTTAAAATGCAGATAAAACATCAACGGAACAACATCCACATGTTGCTAAAGAAGAGGACAAAACCACATGGAATATACCAAAAAGATCCGTAAAAAAGCGTAACATGGATCATCAAGAAACTGTTAATATAGTCTGTAAAAATCGCTTTCAACCTTTGCAGTACCATCAGGATGAATCACAAACATCACATGCAAATCAGTGGATAAATCTAAAGCAGAAGCAAACGCCTCAACTAAAAAAACCTCACGGCAAAATACGCTTATTTGCCGACAGTCATGGACGAGGATTGGCATCTCACCTCAATAAAGAATATCAAATTCCGTCAGTCTCAGGTACAGTAAAACCAGGTGCTGGCTTTGCTGAAGTTACGAAGAATATTGTGAGTGAATTTGGAAAACTAACCAAAGAAGATGCTGTAATAATTATTGCCGGTAGTAATGACATTGGAAGTGAAAAAGTGAACGGTATCACCAAGAATCTCAAACATATAGTGGAAAAACTGGAAAATACAAACATAGTGGTAGTGAAGATCCCGCATGGACACGATATGGCTCCAAACTCCAGAATAAATGAAGAAATCGTCAAGGTAAATATGGACATAACCACTAGTTGTAAAAGTTTCAAGCATGTAAAACTTGTAAATATGCAAAACGAGAGTATCACACTAATCATGGGTTACATTTTAATAATTTGAAAAAAACAGATCTTGAGCAATGTAATAGGTATGGCAGTAGCTGATCAGTTAACTGACCAAGCAAAGTTAAAGGAAAGAGCTTCAAAAAACGAATAAAGTCCATAAAGAACTTTAGCTTTAAGTTAGTCCATCTCAACATAAATTCTTTAAGAAATAAAGTGCACCATACTGAACTACTTATACAAGATGAAAATCCAGACATTTTGATACTCTCTGAACATGGTTTAAGAGAACCGGAAATAGATTGTGTACTCTTGCCAAATTTAAACTTAGTCTTCAAATACTGTAGAACTAATAAGAATAAAGGGGTGGGGTAGCAATATATGCCAAACTAAATAACAATTTTTACAATGATTATTCAAAATTAGAAGTTGTAAACTTACATAACTTTAACCAAGAAGGAGATATTGAAATGTATGGAATAAAGTTCAAATATGAATCTAATCCATTCTATATTATAGGCTTGTATAGACCACCTAATGGCAATTTCAATATATTCATAGAATCACTATTAAATATGCTAGACAAATTAATGTCAAACTTAAATTGGATCATCATAATAGCTGGTGATTTTAATATAGATTTCCAGCAAAATCAGCATAACAATTTAGATGCTTACAAAATATTCTAGACCAGTTTAATTTAAGGTATACAATAAATGATATAACCAGGCAAACAGACAAAACCCAAAAGAGTATTGATAACATAATTACCAACGTAGCATCTAACCACATACATGCATTTGTATTGCATACAGATATATCTGACCACTTTGCTCAGTGCTTAACAATGTGTGATTTTAGTCCACTCAATGTAAAGCAGGCACAGAAACTTAGAAACATGTATATAAATAACTGTTGTGATTCAAATTTGTTAGCTCTTAATAGAGTCCTGAGTGAGCAGTCATGGTCTGATGTCATGTGCGAAACTGACACAAATGAAAAATGTAACCGCTTCCATAACACTTTTAGACATCTTTTTGATATCTGCTGTCCAATTATAACTAAAAACTTAAGTAACCAAAAGCCAAAAAAGGTTGATGTAAAATGGGTTACAATGAAATTAAACAACTACGTACAATATTACATATCTCAAATGCTCTGCATAAATCCAATAAATTGCAAAGCAATCATGTGAAATCTATAAAGAAACTTTATGATAAACAAGTTGTATTAGCCAAGCAGAATTGTTTTAGTAAAAAAAGTATTAATTCGGATAATAAGATTAAAACAATCTGGCAAATAATAAATCATTTCAGAGGCAAACCAAAATCCTCTAACACAAATGACATTACAATTACCCAGAACGGTTATCCAGTACAAAAGCCTCAAAAAATTGCTAATTTAATCAATAATCATTCTATTTCTATAGGGACCAACATTGCTAAAAATGTGAATAATTCTGAAAGAAATAATACCACTACACAAACCATATTTTTGGAACCAACAAGTAACTCTGAAGTCCTTAATATCATAAGCAACCTCAAATCAACTAGTAGTGTAGGTTATGATAAAATTCCTATCAAAGCGATAAAAGCATGCAAGTATGCTATTGTCAATCCCATTGTTGACATTATTAATACAATCCTATCAACAGGAATGTTCCCTGATAATTTAAAAAGAGAGCCAGAGTCATTCCTATTTTTAAAAAAGGCAACAGAATGGAAATTCATAATTACAGGCCTATCTTGATATTGCCAACTTTTTCAAAAATAATTGAAAAATAATGTATTCACGAATTGTCAAATTTCTCAAACATTATCAATTATTACCTGCTCATTCAAGGCAATTCAATAATATCTGCACTATCATCCTTCATTGAATACGTAATCAATGCAATTGATAGTGGCAGTTACACTGCAGGTGTCTTATTGGATCTCACTAAAAGCATTTGATTGTGTAGACAAAAAGATTTTAAAGTTCGAAGGCTTTCACGGCCGGTGTTAGAATCACTTATAGAAAACAAAACCGGGCTTGTAGGCCGTGGTCCACTGGGCTTCTCCCTTCGTTCCCCAGACGTTTCGCCTGCGTCTGCGGCAGGCATCATCAGTGGCGTGTACATCTCCGTGGTCTCTCAGTAGCGACTACTGAGAGACCACGGAGATGTACACGCCACTGATGATGCCTGCCGCAGACGCAGGCGAAACGTCTGGGGAACGAAGGGAGAAGCCCAGTGGACCACGGCCTACAAGCCCGGTTTTGTTTTCAAAAAGATTTTACTCAGCAAATTATATAATCTTGGAATACAAGGCATTGCACATGACCTTATTGAATCTTACATGACTAATCGAACTCAGTTCACATAGTTGAATAGCAAAGATGGAATTTTTATTTCTCAAAGTAAAGACATAGTATCAGGAGTTCCTCAGGGCTCTATTTTGGGACCATTGTTGTTTATATTGTACATTGACACACGCGCACTCCCTCCCGAGACTCGAGAGGGCTGACAACTATTCTGGGCAGCAGCTACGGCACAACCTACCGGCAGATCTGGCAGCAGTAGCAGCGGCAGGAGCCACAGCAGCACTCCCCCCAGCAGCAACGCAGTGGGCATTCGTCCCTCTACTAGCTTGCAGCTCCGACGCCTGCGGGTGTTCGGCTTATATACAGCGGCAACGCAGTGGGCTCTGACCCTCTATTAGCTTGTCGTTCCGCCGCCAGTGTGCGAGCGGCCCCACAGACAGCTTGCTGTCATTTCGTAAAGAGCAGGAACACCCCTACTTTCGTACTCCTCTTCTACTGTCATCTTTCTTTTCATTGACCTGACAAGACCGACTGACAACGGAAACAGCGGGTCCATAAGGCCAGAGCCAAGGGTGAAGGCCATTGGCCTGAAACCTCGAGCCGATATGGCTCGCAAAGGCGCCTTCTCTAAGGAGGTCCGGTCCTCTGGGGACAGCCGTAGGGCAACCCTGACCAGTAACGATGGGCAACAGCCAAGCACCAGTCAACCTACTCCCTCACCAGAGACGACCGAACCTTCGCGCAAGCGAAGCAGGACGTCTACTGGCGGCAGCAACAGGCGTAAGCCATTTTCGCCTCACCGCCTCGTAGCGGTTGAGTGTACCCACCAGTCAGGACCCCACCAGTCCTTACATCCCTATGCCCGACTCCGACACCGAAGTCGAACCTGACGGGCCGTGGATAACTGTCCACGCAGGGGGCCGCAGAAGCGGTCGTTCCTCCCCCAACCCAACCACACCACCACAGGGAATTAACCAACCCCCAACCCAAGGAGAGCGCAAAATCCCGCCTATAGTTGCCGACGCTTTCCGCAACCACGTTGTGGTAATGAGAAAGCTGGCAACGAAGCTTAGGGGCCCCTTCGAGGCCCGGCGGAAGCTAAAGAAAGTCCACCTCCATACCTCCTCGGAAAGGGATTTCGAGGCAGCGAAGGCTGTATTACGGGACGAACAAATCCCGTTCTACAGCTACTCGCTGCAGCGGCCCTACGTGGAGCGTAGGATAATACGGGGCCTTGACTCCGACTGCAGCCGAGGATGTCAAGGCGGCCCTTCAGGACGAGCATAACATCACCCCTACCTCCGTGGCACGTCTCAGTAAGACGGTGGCAACAGACGACGGCACTCAGCGAGTGCCTATGCCCTTATTCCTGGTCCTGGTACCAAGGGAACGCGCCCAGACAGTCCAGCCGATAGACGCTGTCCGTCGGCTTATCTTCACCGTCGTGCGCATCGAAAGATACCACGGCAAAGAGGGACCTGTGCAGTGCCATAGGTGCATGGGCTTCAATCACTAGCAGTGTGTGCGAGCGTAAGCTCGCATGCCTGCGGTGTGGTGACGCGCATCTACTGAAGGACTGCACAAAGCCCTATGAAGCTCGCCACTTTATGAACTGTGGGGAGGCGCACGTGGGCTCATATAAAGGCTGTAAGGTGCGGAAGCTCCTGGTTGAGAGCCGCCGCGGAGGCCCCCAGGAGCCAGCTAATGTGCGCCCTGGGGTGTCCTCCTCGGCACTAAACCGCGCTGAGGGAACGCTGCGCGCCTCAGAGGCAGCAGCAACTCCCACCCCCGCAGTCACTGCAGAGATTGTGCCAGCTCCGTCCTCGACGGAGACCCCAACCCCCCAACCTGGTCCGTCTACGTCGACGGAGGAAGCCGCCCCGACGCCCTCGGCAGAGGGCCCACGCGGACTTCTTCAAAAAAGAAGTCCAAGAAGAGAGGAAAGAAGAACCGCCGGGCGCCCGGCCAGTCGGGCCAATCAGAGGCTCCCACCTCTGAGACCCGAGGCCACGCCCCCAGCACCTACCAGTCGCGGAAGCTCCAGCAGCTCCCGCCACAGTGCCGACTCCAGCAGCGGAGGCTCCCGCTGAACCTAACTCCAACAGCGGCTTCCTCGGCCTTTACAGCGGCCATCCCACAGGCGGACCTGGATGAACTTCAGGACCTAGCCCTGTGGTTCGGTGACCTCCTAAGTAAGGTCCTACCTATACTGCGAAACTTCAAGTTGCAGTACAGTGACCCCAGACTCTCCCCCCTCCAGAAACACACCCTGTTCCTCCAAACCTTGGAGCAGTTGTACCCGGGTTCCGCTAAGTAATGGCCTCTAGATTCGTTCGGAGACCATTGCTACTCGCGTACTGGAACGCGAACGGCATCCGGGGACAACGCCCAGGCGTCCTTGAGTTTGTACAATCGTACGGAATTTACATCCTGATGGTTTGCGAAACCCATCTGGATGCTGTTACTGACTTCTCGCTGCCTAGTTACGTCACCCATCGGTCCGATCGGATCGGCCGACAGGGTGGCGATACAGCTATTTTCATTAAGAACCACATAACCCATACTCCTGTCCAACTCCCAGCACTACAGCACGTGGAGGCCTGTGCAATCCGGCTTGCCGTTGGCGGGCTAGACGCGCTGCTGATAGCTGCATATGACCCACCAAACCACCGCTTCCATGAAGCGGACTACACCACCCTACTGAACCTTCACCCAGTGGTATGCATCGCATGAGATCTCAACGCGAAACATGCCCTCTGGCATAGCCGCACAAACAACCCCTCGAGACCGCGGGCTCTACCGCCTCATCAGCGGCAACCCCGCCCTCGTCGCGCACGGACCGAGAGGACCTACGTGTCATCCGGCTCGCGGCAGACCGGATGTTCTTGACATCATAATCACCAAGAACATACCATTTCATCTAGACCTCTGGGCGGTCAACGAGTTGGACTCCGACCATGACCCTGTCGTGGATACAACCGAGACCGTATCAGCTCTGGTAACACCAGACTGGATAAATGAGATCGACTGGGTCGCAGCCGTCCTAGACCTAAACCAAACCGTGGACCCGCGACCGCGCATCGATTCCATCGAAGCGCTGGAAGCGGCAGCCACGGCCTTCTCCCGACAACTCCTGAATGTGGTATGCGCGCATACCTACCGCATCCCATCTAACAAACCTAACCCGAGAACCATACCTAATGAACTCCGTCAGCTGCTAAAAGCCAAGGCAACCGTACGGAAGCTATGGCAGCGCTTCCGCCATCCCAGGATCCAAGCAGTGTACCAGCGGTTCAAATCCCTGGCAAGGCGCCTGCTTCGCGCGCACCGCAAAGCAGCCTGGGAACACACAATGGCAAATGTAAACCTGGAAGAGAAACAACCCTGGAAGATCATCCGATCCCTCAGGAAAGACAAAAGTCAGTTTCAACATCCCATCCATGGCACCCGTGGGAGACTCTCTTTTGAGCCCCAGAATAAAGCCACGGATTTCGCAGATTATCTGGAGTCTCAATTCGAACCCCGCGAAGACCCCCAGGACGAGGACTTTACTGAGCTCGTGGAAGCGACGGTAGACTACCTCTACGAGGAGCCCCCGCCGCCCCACGAGGAGATCCGCATTCCTTTAGTCACCCCGAAAGAGGTGGCTTCCCAACTCAACAACCTAAAGGCTAACAAAGCCCCTGGACATGACGGCGTCACGGCGCCTATGCTCCAGCACCTACCCCGAAAGGCCGTAATCCACCTGACGCGGATTTACAATGCATGCCTACACCTACGTCACTTTCCAACGTGTTGGAAGGAGGCGAGGGTAGTATGCATTTTGAAACCCGGCAAAGACCCGGTCTTCCCGTCAAGCTATAAATCTATTAGCTTACTTCCGATCGTCTCGAAAGCATTCGAGCGGTTACTCCTACCTCGTCTCACCCCTCTCTTCGAGGAGAGACTCCTACTCCCGGATCACCAGTTTGGTTTCCGTACTGGACATTCCACAACCCTGCAGTTCCTGCGACTGGCTGAGAAAGCTGCCCTGGGCTTCCAGGACAACTTCAAAACAGTCGCGGTAATCTTGGACGTGGAAAAGGCCTTCGCCACCACGTGGCATCAGGGACTCTTGTACAAGCTCAAGAACGCAGAAATCCCTCCCCCCTACCTTCACCTGCTTAGTAGCTTCCTTTGGGACCGCACTTTCAGGGTGAGAGTGGAGGGGAGGCATTCCACAATCAGACCCATAGCGGCGGGAGTGCCGGAAGGCAGCGTGCTGTCGCCGTTACTCTTTGCCGCCTACATGTCCGACTTCCCCACAGAACCCAGTACAGTTACGTGCCAGTATGCCGACGATGTCCTCATAATGGCACGTAATAAGAACGCCTGATATTGCTTCCCCCGCTACAGAGACAGCTCCAGGCCATAGGCAGATGGAGTGAACAGTGGCGGATGGCCATCAGCTCGCAGAAGAGCTCAGCTCTACTGCTGGCTAAAGTTCGTGGCTGGCGACCGGAGAGGTCGCCGAGGTTGCGGCGGCGGCGGATCCCCTGGGTCCGCACCGCCAAATACCTTGGAGTCCTCCTCGACCGCGGCCTTACTTTCACTCCACATGTCAGGGAGAAGGTCGGTATGGGACACGCTGCCCTACGGCAGTTGTTTCCCATCTTCCGCTCCGCCATGCCTACACACCTAAAACTACGGCTGTACCGCGCGGTCAACCCGCCCCTGATGCTGTACGGATGCGAGGTCTGGGGTTCGGTGGCTCGTTCCACCATCCGCAGACTGCAGACCGTGCAGAACAGGGCATTGAGGATGATATATGGCACAGACCGTAGAATCTCCATTCCCACTCTGGAACCCCTTACATAGTGGACGTTGTGCGAGAAAGAGCTCGCACAATATACACTAAACTTGCTCCTCACCCAAATCCCCAGGTGAACACACTCGGTCTTTACGACCACACGCTGCCTAGGAGACGCGTAAGCTACCGCCTTCCCAAGGACGCCTTGGGATGGTAGTTTTTCGGCCGCCTCTCCCTTCTTTACAGTACTACCCGCCAAGTTAAGCAGCATCAGGTGACCGTCCAGTTGTACTCCGACCAGATCTGCAACACTGGCTTCCCCCACCCCGTACCTACATCCTTTCAGTTCTCCCCTCTAGTCGGCACTGCTTTCCTTGACAGCCCGCAAGCGGCTGCACAGAGGGAAACACCCTGCCCACATTACTTCGACACAAACATAATCGCTTGCACAAGACTACATCTTTTATATCACACGGGTAAATCCGCGAGAAAAGCGGATAGGTACCGTGGTGATTTGCCCCCGCCCGAGTACACTCGGGCGACTAGTTCCTGCTCCTGGCTCCTATATTGTACATTAGTATCAATGAAATACCCAATGGTACTAGTTTAAGTCTCTATGCTGATGATACAACAATAATGATCTTGTCACATTGGAAATACAAATGAATGAAGTTGTAAACTTAGTAACCCAATATTTTAATAACCTAAAATTATGTGTTAATGCAAAAAAAAAGTGAATTTATAGTTTTTTACTTTAAAAGCACCTACTTTGAGCCCGATCTTAGTATAGATACTGATAGAATCTTACCTGTTGCAATGGCCAACATACTGGGTATAACTGTTGACAGTAAATTGACGTGGAATGAACATATTAGTAAGATCGAAAAAAAGCTATGTTCAGCACTTTTTGTTTTGCAAAATATATCGAAGTTCATATCAGCTGACACTGCAAAGATAGTCTACTTTGCTCTAATATATTCAACAATCACACATGGTATAGAATTATAGGGGTCAACATCTAACATAAATTTTAATAGAATCTTTATATTGCAGAAACGAGCTATCAGATACATTGCAAAGTTGCCAATGAATAGCTCATGTAGGGAAGCTTTTAAAAGTTTATCCTTGCTTACTCTTCCCAGCATCTTTATATTAAAATCCATTCTGTGTATATATAAAAGGTCACTCCCACAAAATTCATCGACCCATAACTACAATACAAGAGGAAAACAGGACCTGATAACCCAAACACATAGACTAAGACTATAAGAAAATAAGACTTATTATATATGTATTAAATTATTCAATAAACTACCATTAAAATTTCGTAATACTACCCCTTTCTCCAAGTTCAAATACATACTAACAGAATTTCTTATAAACAAAGTATACTACAGTATTGATGAATTCCTAAATGACAAGATAGTATTTTAATTAATTCACTTTTTTTTCTTTGGTATCTCCTCACCTGCACGTATGTGGTTAGTATGCATACAAGCTCTCGTTTCATTGTTTATCCTGTATTGTACTTGTTTAAATATTTATTATATATTAAATTATAAATGCTGACAATGTTCTTAAACTATGTTTTCAATCCTGTCCATTGTAACATGTTATAAAGAACAATAAAAGATTTGATTTTGATTTGACTGTATGTTTACTATTAATTTCTATGTTAGTATGTAAGTTGTAATTCAAGTATATTTTCTTTCAAAAGAAAAAAAAGAAAAAAAAGATTGCATTACTACAAGTCAAATGAGACTGAAATTCCAGGTCTATGAAATTTCCTCTTTATTAATTATTTGCTAATATTAGTTAATATTTTTTTCTTCAAATATATTACTCATTTTAATATCATTGTCACATTCTTAGATAGTAAATTGTGCATTAAATTTGGCAAAGGGAAATGATAACATTGTAACCACATATTATGGAAAATATTCAATTTTATTCATATTTTATAAGTTCATGTTTAAATGTGTTTGACCATTGGGGAAACGCCTTGGGGTCCGTTGGAGACTTTCACATGGTTAGATTTTGATGAAGCCACACTATTTTCGAATTTTCAAATCTTCTAGAAGCTTGATGCCAGAAGTAGCATTCATACATGGGTCATGTGGTCATTCGCTCAGCCAATCAGCAAAAGCCAAGCATGGCTGATGCGTATGTGACCAATGAGCTGCTACTCCTACATCAAGCAGTTTTGTGACTGTATAGTGGGAGTGAAATGAGACTCATTGGATTGCTGGGCCAAGCTCTTGCATTCTGACGTAGGGCTGCTACGAGACTAGAAATGTTTGTAAAAGTTGGCGCTAAGCTCATCGAGCAGCCACGTGTGCAGTGGAGATTTAGAAATCCAAACATGTCTTAATTAACCTGTTACGTTATGGGGACATGGCCTAAAAATATCACTAACTAAGTGAAAGCTTTAATGTGGCAATAAAGTATTAATCCTCAACTTCTTGAAATACTAGTAAAACAGTAATTCATGAAAAGTCAGACTTGCTGCATTTTCTTTAGTATTCATTCGCAACACCTCCACAACTGCCGGAACTGCTGTTTCTCTCCCAACCCTGAGACACAAGAACCCAAAACCTGAAGATGCATGCTAAAACTCTGACAACGAGGTATCCAGAAGTGGGGCAAACCTCCTCACAAAGCAGATATGCCGACTTCAAATTTTGATCCAAGATTGTTCCAAGTTTAAGCTCACCAATGGGAGCATTTGAGGCTGTATAACAGACCAACCCAAAAAACTTAAATAATAATAATAATAATAATTTATCAATAACTAATGAAAAACCAACATCCAAATATACATAAGTCAGTAATATTTGGAATACAAACCATGTAAACATACCATTAGAAAGCGTTTGTAGAAGTTGGCAATACTGAACACTCATTTTAACTTTAAGCTATATTGAGGAATAAATAGTGACATAATTTAAGATCTGTTTTTCGTTAAAGCTGAATATATAGGCAAAATTTAATTTTCATTAGAGTGTAGCTATCCCACATCTGACCGAACGACATAGATACGCCTTCCCATTTTACCATGGAGAAGGCTACCTAACACCACCCTTGAGCCTTTGGGAAAATAATCTTCAAATTTAAACAAAAATGTTCGCCAGTCCTAGTCAAAGCACTAGTTTTTCTAACTGGCAAAATCAGCATCAGTTGCAGTTAATATAAATAGAGTTTCTCAATGAAGTGCAGCATAGTTCATCATAACACGTGCCAACTCCACCACATTGCTCTTAGTCAACTTTGCACTGTTAAGAATCTAAGTTAATCTATTATAGTAAAGTCAAGCGCTAGGAAGTGTAATTCCAAATAGGAGAGAAACTAAGAAATTGTAAGATTCATGCAAAAGTAAAGGCAAAAGGAAACATGTTAAATTAGTCATCACTTTGAACCAGTCAATTTCTGTATTATTTAATTTTTCACCAGCCAAAATCCGTAAGTTCCCATACATATAGCTATCTGGAGGACGAGATATCAACAAAGAGATTCGACCCTGAGATCACCTAATCTTGTATCTCCGACGAACTTCAACTCGACAAAGAGTCAAGATACAAAAGAAGGTGTTCACCATTGACCATCCACCTCATACATGTCACCTTCATTTTACATAAATATGGAAGATGTGATGATAATCTTTTTTTCAATGATTTCTAGCACAATAAAGATTGACATATCTACCTGTTCCAACCTGTAGTGTTTACTTTAGGTATTTTTAGTTTTCAAACATTTACCTCAAAAGCAAGACCATTTACTACATTGATTTCTAATAGCTAATATTTTACTTTAACATAGAACATTTAAATATGTAGGTACTTAGAATTAATTAAAAGTGCAGTCAGTTGCATATTTTCACTAAGCATTTACTTTAAGTTTAATATATTGGAATCAATGAAAAATTTCTAACTTGCCATATATAAACTAAGCTTTTAATTTGCATTAGAATGGATTGAGATGCTGAAAGTATGTTCTCTTAAAGAAGATATGAGAAGATGAGAAGTTCTCATGTATATATGTATAATATTGTCATTGTACCCAATATAGCATATCTGCTAAGAGTGGTGCAATTTGAGAGTATGCCTATATAAGCACTAATTTATTTTCAAACAAATGAAGTGAAAAAACTTAATGGGAAAATAATATGACAGTTATGAGGAAAGGAAGGAGCTCTAGAATGTATAAAGAGAATACCAGTCAGCCCCTAAAAATGGTTTTGAAAACTTTAAATATTAGGGTGAGATTTTTAGTAATTGAAAAGATGTACAAAAGTGGATCCTTTCATTTTAATGATCAAACCATTTTATACCAATTCCCATTTTCTTCTTCTTTTTTTTTTTTTTTTCTTCTTTGTAAAATGTTACAAAATAGCAAAGGTTTATAAGTACAAACAAATGTACAAGTTTCACAGTTTGACCTATCCATATAAATGTTAAATGAGCAAAAACAATGCTAAAATACCAGAGCATCTTACTATTAAATCTTATCTAACTCACCACTACTCTTTTTCTGAAGAACAAGTGAGGTGATAACATTTCCAGTTTTTCCTCCAAAATGGAATGATGGTGTTGGAATTATGTGCAGAAGGCAAAATTCTGCAACAAGAAGAAATAAGACATTAAATACATTTCTGAAAAGTTTATAAAATAGATGCAAAGATCTGTTACTTTCTCCAAAAAAGCTGCCAGAAGTTTTGGAAAGCTAAACTTAACATTGAAAAAGAACTGTTTCAAATTATATTACACCCAAAAAAAATAAAACTTTACAAGAAGCATGTTAAATGCAAACTAGAAGTGCCATGAAAAATGGATAATTAAGCCAATGCAGGGTGAACTTTTACAAAAAAGATTATAAAAATGTAAATTTTTGTGTGTGTTTTTTAAATATGTTTATACATTAAAATGTAAGCTTCAGTGTTGTTTTTTCCTAATATTTGATAGTACAGGCAAGTGTTAATTTCAAGTCCATGTTGCTCAGCAGCTTTTATTTTTGAAAAATAATTTTGAGAATGTTGTATACCAAAGTTTTCATTTTACATGTAAAAATTTTCAAAAGAGCTTCATATAATAAAGTTTTAAAAATATAATAGGCCTGCCTCTGTAGTGCAGGAGTAGTATGTCTGCCTTACATTCAAGAGGTCCCTGGTTCAAATCTCAGTTAGTGTTACCCAGATAAAGTTTTTCACAGGGGTTTTCCTTATCCTGAGTAACTTAAATTCCATGGACACCAGTCATTTGAACATTATTTTATAGATTCCATTCATTCCCCAATATGACCTAACAGGTTAAAAGAGGTTAAAAAAAAATAAATAAATACAACATTTTTAAAAATATTGTGAACTAGTCCACCATATGCAGGACACCAAACCACGGCAAACCATAGGAGTAACTTGAATGTACCTGACTATCTGTAGGTTTTTAGGAACTATGTTAATCAATAATAGTTGTAACTTTTGATTAATATAAAATATGAGTAAACACAACAAAGTAGATACTAAAACTAAGGAAGGTTGCAGCTTCCATTCAATTTTGTGGTGTTTCTCACCCCTCTTCTACACTCATATTATAAGCAGACAGTATGGCAATAAGCATGATTGCTTTTACAAGGTGAAATATTTCCATTCATAAGCCATTAAAAGCAGCACGGAACGAAATGTGTTAATTTTTGCTAACAAATTAAAGCAGGAAAATCCAACTGGCATTGTGAATAACACTGTTAAACCAACTACTAATTATATGGTTTCCATATGGAACATCGTGTACCAAGGAAAAAAGAAACAGATATAAGCTAGAATTAAGAACAGGTGACTTTACCAAAAGTTCTTTCATTTTGTCTAGTATATTTCTGTGCAGTATTCCAGTCAGTTCTCTCACGCACAATTTTTTTCTTTAATAATGTACCACTAATGCTAAACAGTCTTAAATTCTCTCAATGAATTTGATTTAGGTTGATGAAGAAAAAAAGTAAATATAATTATTGAAAAACAGGATATCTTGTGATGGAGGCCTAGATATTACCTATATCCCTTCCCAATAGTGATGCAGCTACAGATTAATATTAGTTTTATTTTAATTATGCTTTATGTTTAATTTCATTTAACTTTTAATTTGATATTTTATAATAATTATTATTATTTGAATAGTACCATTTTATCGCACTATAAACATAAAGCATTAGTTTACATGGCATTTCTCACAGCTGAAATGAACATGAGATTAACACAGAGGAACACATCTTTTGTTTACATCCAGTCTGGTACTAAAGCTGGATAGACTGTAGTTCAATTGCAGTTAAATATAGTTCCTTAATTGAAAAATCTGATGTGTTACACTCACATGACTTTCTCTAGTAGCTGTCCTACAAACTTCATACATAAGATTATTCTTCTTTCTGCACCTTGCTAATCAAGGTACTCATTAGCACAATGTTCTTATTATTTAGTTCTGTATAAATTGGAAGAAACTAAGGGAATATGCTAGGCTAAACCAATAGTCAAATGTTTTAAAAGCTGTCGTTCTGCGATTGTCATTACAAATCGCTTCTTTTCTTGGCCAGGAGTAGGACAAAAGAAAAATGGACACTCTCGTCTGAGAAAAGTTTTAAGTACTTCACAACTGAAACTAATAACAATGAATACCTCGAAAACGGTAAGCTCCACAAGAAAAATGTATATGACATAACTTGCGTGTTTTAAGAAGACCTAAATTTTTTGTATAGTAAGTTTTTGTCTATCTCTTACAGTTTACTAGTTATGCCAAATTAAGCAAAATTCATCCAGAATAAACAAGTCTTCAGAAGATATTCCCAGAAAATTCAAGATATACATTTTATTTGTTAGGTAAATATCTTTAATATATGATATTTTAATCAAAATCATTAGAGCCATTTTTAAGAAAATAAAAATTTTCGAAAAAAAGTTCCATGTAAAGGGTAGTTTGGGGTGGGGGTATTTTTCTCAAAATCTTCGTGTCGCATCCCTGGAAGATAATAAACTTAAATACCAAGTTTGATATTTTAGCTATTTTTCGTTTTTGAGCTATCGTGTTCACGGACACACGGACCTTTTCCTGAAAATGTTTTTTTGGATACAGGGGGTCCTAAAACATGTATTTCCGGTGAAATCTCGGTATTGAATTTTTGGGTGGAATAGAGTACTTCTCTATCCCTATGTACATTGTACATATGGGGCTAGAGAAAGTAAAAATTCAACACTGTATTTATGATACTGTTTTGTTTTAAAGTAATTGAAATGAATGACTCCAAAAGAATTTGTTTATATTGGTTTTTAAGTTTAAATCAAATTTTAGCATAGATGCAATACTGTTTGGTGCAAGGGACATTTTGTGTTGGCAGATCAAAAGTGATTTGGATCATTGATTTCATATTTTCTACCAATGGCAAATTCACATACATCCTTTATATAAAAAGGGATTCTTCTAGACATAACACATTACATTTTTGCTTAGGAATAATCAAATTAAGCAAGAAGTGTTTATTTATTGCTCATGATAACAAGCTTTTGCAATGGAAAAGAACTAATAAAGAACATATCTATTAGACTACACCCTCATGGATAAAATGTAACTTTCAACTGGAATATTTAATGCTGTGAAAAATCAGCATTGATGTGTTCCATTCACATGTCTTTCTCCAGCTGTTCCACATCAAACTTTCCTTACAAAAGATTATCCTTTTGTCTACATTATGCTAATCAAGGTAAACATTGGCAGAAATGGTCTCATTACTTGCTTCCTTGTAAGTAGAAGAGAAATAAGGAAACACACTAGGCTAAAGTGCGAATGAAATCTTTTAAGTCTGCCTGAGTAGTACGGTGTTAGCATGTCTGCCTCGCATTCAACAAGTCATGAATTTGAATCTCGCTTAGGGCGAGTTATTCAGGTAAGTTTTTTTTTTTTTTTTTCCAAGTATTTCCCTTATCCTGAGAAGACCAATGTCGAATAACTAAGCTCCTTGGACCCCGAGACCATTTGAGCATCATTTCATCAATTTCATTCATCATCAGATATGACCAATTATGTTAAAAAAAAAAACTTTAAAAGCTATCACTATGTAAAACAATTGAAATTTTGTTTGTTTTTTTACATTCCCAGGAGTAAAACAAAAGGGATGAAAAAAAAGTTGAATCTTTCTGCTTAAAAAAATTTAAGTAGTTTAAAACTGTAACAAATAACAAGAAATATCTTGGAAACGGTTAACTCTACGGAAAAAATGCATATTACAAATTGTATATTTTAATGAGATCTACATTTTTTGAATAGTAAGTTTTATCTATCCCTTACGGTTTACAAGTTATATAAAAGTCATCCAGAATGAAGACTTCAGAGAAAATTCAAGATAAAACGTTCTGTTGGTCATGAAAATATCTTAAAACATATGGTATTTTACTCAAAATCGTTAAGAGCCATTTTTGAGAAAATATATCTCTCTCTTGCATACCACATAAACAAGTTTCTAAAAATGATTTTTTTATTCAAGGGGTCTCAAAACGTGTATTTCTGGTGACATTTCAAATATTTGGGTAGACTACAATAGTTTTTTTGTCTACTATGTACATTGTACTTACATGCTAGATAAAGTAAAAATTTACACAGACTGTACTTTAATGAGCTATACATTTTTTTGCACCAATTATTTCCTTTTTTACTTTCTCTATAGGCACTATGTACATAGTGTATAGAGAATGTATTGCACTCCACAAAAAAATTCGATACAGAGATTTCACCAGAAATATATGTTTTAGGGTCCCCAATATCCAAAAAAAATCATTTTCACAAATAGGTGTGTGTGTGTGTGTGTGTGTGTGTGTGTGTGTGTGTGTGTCCGTGTGTCTGTGAACACGATAACTCAAAAACGAAAAGTAGGTAAAATACTAAACTTGGTATTTAAGTTTAGTATCTTCCAGGGATGCGACACAAAGATTTTGAGAAAAATCCCCCCACCCCCAACTACCCTTTACATGGAACTTTTTTCGAAAATTTTGACTTTCTCAAAAATGGCTCTAACGATTTTGATTAAAATTTCGTATATTAAAGATATTTACCTGACAAATAAAATGTATATCTTGAATTTTCTGGGAATAGCCTCTGAAGAGTAGTTTATTCTGGATGAATTTTACTAAATTTTGAATAGCTGCTAAACCGTAAGAGATGGTCAAAAACTTACTACACAAAAAATGTAGAGCACGTTAAAACACACAATTTATGTTATATACATTTTTTTCGTGGAGTTTGTCATTTTTGTGACATTCCTTATTTTTAGTTTCTGCTATGAAGAACTTATACATTTCTCATACAGGAATTTGTCAACTGCTGTACAAACAAAGGAACTTCAGTGACATAGCAACCAGCTTTTGATTGTCACTTTAACCTATGTTACTCCCTTATTTCACCTCTACTTATAAGGAAGTAAGTAATATGGCTATTTCTGCTAATGTTTTACTGATTAGCATGAAATTAATAGAAGTATAAGCTTTTTAAGAATAATTTGTTGCAGGGATATAGAGAAAGTCATGTGAATGGTATACATCAGATTTTCTTATACAGGTTGGTACACGTAAAACCGGCTCCAAGTACAGATTTCTTGCCTGCCAAATATACATGAATTGTTGCCCTCCAGGAGCAGATACAACAAATAGGTAAACTAATTATAATTAAATAATAAAGAAATAACAAATAAGTTAATGTAACAGCTTATGTTAACTGAATCAATTTTGTCATTTACATTACTTTAGGTGCTGAAAATTACCTCCTTGTGCTTCAATACACTTACACTTTGTGCAACTCTACCACATCAATTCCCAAAACCTCATGATGAATGTTGTCCTTCAAGTCTTCCAACATTGAATTGTTATTCCATTGGCTTTTCTAACATTAGTAGATTATTTGCATACACTTTAGACTGCCCCACAGATATAAGTCACAAGTGGTTAGGTTCAGCGAACGCGACAACCACAATCCTTCTTTTGTGGATCTTTCATGAATTCATGAGATTGACTCGCATGAAGTCACAAATCGCTCCATCATATTAAAAGACCTGTGGGTCAATGTGCATAAAATTCCTCAATGATTGATTACAGATGACTTTACAGGATAGCAACAGAGTTAAATTGGATTTCTCTGATTCCAATTTAAATCAGTTACTATCCCATGAAGTCATCTGTAATAACGAACACCAAGAAAGCTTTAAATCTTTAATTCCTAGATGATTCCCATATACATATCAGCGTTTACTCTTTAAAAAAATATGGAACTTGTAATCTGATTTGCTGAAATGACACACCACACTCCAATTTTTTCACCGTGAAGTGTTTCCTCATTAATTACTAGGGATTATAATTAACATTGATTTGAAATAAACTTGTTTTGAGGATGCATAAGATATGTAAAGCATAAGAGTGCTTATGTCGAATCAATGTTACTTAATTATAATCCCTATGCAATTAATGTGGAAATACTTCATGGTGAAAAAATTGGAGAGTGCTATATCATGTCAGCAAGTCAGATTGTGAGTCCCATATTTTTTTAAACAGTAAATACTGATGTGTGTATATGGGAATCATTAAGGAATTTTATGCACATTTGATCCCCATGTCTTTTGTCAGGATAGAGCAATTTCCTTGAAGGCATCCTCAGCTACAGGATTCAGTCATAGCTGAGGATGCCTTCAAGGAAGGTGAAACAATTGTCGTAAAGGAAAACAAGTTTGTGAAGCATAATAAGAGTGTTTATGTCAAATCAATGTTAGTTAATTATAATTACCTTGCTTCACAATGTGAGAATTCCAATAAATAATATATTATTGTGTATATTATTGCATACAGATTGTTTGTTGGCCAGTATCAGGTGCTCTGGGAGTTCACATATCCTGTCAGATGGAACTAAACTTCATTATTCATGGATTACAATACCATATCCAACATTCCACTCTCAATTGTTTGACATAGCCACCAAAAGTAATTCACATGTTTTGCTTTATCTTCCTCCTTCAGTTCTTGGACATGCCAGTAGGGCTTCTTTCTTATATGGTGTAAAACACATTGACAAGACCTATGCAAAAAAGCTTTTTTATTGTGACAATTTACGTGTCAACTTCTTTGGACTCTGAATCATTTGTGCCTAAATATCCAGAGCAGGTGTATGAACAGAGGGGGTTAGATTCTTTTTTACTTTCTCTACATGTACTACGTACATTGTGTATACAGAAGATATTGCATTCTACCCAAAAATTTGATACTAAGATTTCACCAGAAATACATGTTTTGAGTCCCCCTGAATTAAAAAAAAAGCATTTTTGGAAAAAGATCCATGCACGCAAGTGCGTGTGAATGTCTGAGGACAGCATAGCTCAAAAACGAAAAGACTGTTAAATACCAAACTTGGTATTTAAGTTTGGTATCTTCCAAGGATGCGACACGGAGGTTTTCAAGAAAATCCGCCCACCCTAAACTACCCTTTATATGGAAAAAATTTTGAACATTTTGATTTTCTCAAAAATGGCTCTAACAATTTTGATTAAAATCTCTTATATATAATAACATATTTACATGTCAAATAAAATGTATATCTTGAAGTTTTTGGGAATAGCCTTTAACGATACCTTTATTTTGGATGTTTTTTATTGAATTTTGCATAACTGGTAAACCACAAGAGATAGACATAAACTTACTACACAAAAAATGTAGATCACAATAAAACACACAATTTATGTCATATACATTTTAGTATTTGCAACTGACCCTGTAGGATGCCACTTTGTCAGTCGCCCTCCGTGGTGTAATGGTTACCATGATGACTTCATATACCCAAGGTTGCGGGTGGAGGACGATGGATTTTTTTGGGTGTAAAAATCCTTAGCATGACTTCCTTGGGAAGGGAAGTAAAGCTGTTGGTCCTGTGTCGTAGATTTACGGCACATAAAAGAACCTCAAGCCTGATTGAAAGGCCTCTGAGCAAAATTAAGCGGTCTTTCACGCCCAATTTAGAATGGGATGCTGAGAACCACAGCAGTTAAAGAGCGTCCATAAATTACACGACATTTACATTTTGCCACTTTGTCATCAAATCCTGTATACTGCTCTTTGCTGGTATGGAAATGCCAGGAAACTTCTTTGCATAAATGTCCTGTTTTCTTAGATGAACCAGTAGATACGTACGCCTCCACTATTATGATTCTTTCTTTATGAGGACACATCTCGCTGAGATATTTACTTTATATGTCATAACCAAGTCACAACAGTTTTCATACAAGCAATATAACACATGACAATTGCGGGTGACAATGAGCAGTCTAATACTTGCAGCAGATTTTTCGTACACCATCCTATAGTTTTTAGATATACAAAAGTTAATCATATAAACAGAACTTTGCAAGTTATTTGCACAGAAATAAATATATACATCTTGTGAAGCAAATATCGTGAAATTGTGACATTTAATCAACATTACTAGAACCATTTTTGAAAGACTACAAAATTACAACAATTACTTCCCATAAAAGTCAGCTTGAAAATCTCATCATTTCCTTAGAAGGTGCTACATCAAGTTTGACACACAAACATCCCAAAACTAAAAAACATTTACAGCTTTGTGCATTCATTTTTACCCCACTATGTACATAGTAGGTAGTGACGTTTGCATTCCCCCAAAAATGTGATAGCAAGATTTCACTATAAATACCCATTTTGGGAACCACTGAATGTACAGAAAGCAATTTTGTAATAGGTTTGTGTATGTGGTTAAATACCAAACTGGAAGTTCAGCATCTTCCAGAGGTGTGACTCGAAGATTTTCAAGAAACCCCAACAATGTTGTTAAAAATGTTTGTATCTCACAAATATAGCTCTAATGATTTTGATTAAAATATCATATGTTTAAGATATTTTCATGACAAATAAAATGCAACTCTTACATTTTTTGGAAATAACCTTTGAAGCCATCTTCATTTTGGATGACTTCTGTATAACTTATACACTGCAAGAGATAAACAAACTCTTACTATATAAAAATATAGATTTCATTGAAGCACACAATTTATATTGGTTACTTTTTACTTTCTCTACATGTACTATGTACATAGTAAATAGAGAAGGTATTGTATTGCACCTAAAAATTCAATACCAAGATTACATGTTTTGGGACCCCGGAATCCCAAAAAAGCATTTTTAGAAAAGGTCTGTATGTGGGCAGCATAGCTCAAAAATGAAAAATCTGTTAAATACCAAACTTGATATTTACAAACTTGATATTTAAGTTAAGTTCTCCCAACAACCCTTTACATGGAGAATATTTAGAACATTTTTATTTTCTCAAAAATGGCTCTAACGATTTTGATTAAAATCTCTTAAATATAAGATATCTACATGAAAAATAAAATGTACATCTTGAATTTTCTGGGAATAGCCTCTAAAGACCTCTTTATGGATTTTTTGTTTTTTAATTTTGCCTAACTAGTAAGCCATAAGAGATAGACAAAAACTTACTGCTTAAAAAAATTTAGAGCTTTTTAAAATACAGAATTTATGCCACATAAATTTTTTTTTGTGGAGTTGACCGATTGAGATATTCATTCATTTTTCTTTTTTGTGTCAACACCGACCAGTGTGTTATAATACTAACTTGTGTGTGTGCGCGCGGGCGTGTGTGTGTATGTGTGTGCGCGCCTTTGTGCATGCGTGTGTGGGGGGGGACAGCACAAACTAAAAACAAAAAGTCTGTTAAATATCAAACTTTGTATTGAAGTTAAACATCTTCCAAGAATGTTACAAGATTTTCAGGGATTTAGATTATCTGAAGATTTTGATTAAATTAGTGAGGTTTTTATGTTTTCATGACAAATGAAATGTATACCTTAAATTTTCTGGGAATAATCTCAGAATAATTCTTCATTCTTAATGCCTTTCATATAACTGGTAAGTCGCCCTCCGTGGTATAATGGTTACCATGCTGACTTCATATACCCAAGGTCGCGGGTTCAAACCTAGCGAAGGACAATTAATTTTTTTGGGTGTAAAAATCCTTAGCATGGCTTCCTTTGGAAAGGAAGTAAAGCCGTTGGTCCCGTGTCATAGATTTACAGCATGTAAAAGAACCTCAAGCCTGATAGACAGGCTTCTAAGCAAAATTAAGCAGTCTTTCACACCCAATTTAGAATGGGACGCTGAGAACCAGAGTAGTTAAAGAGCGTCCATAAATAACATGCCATTCCCATATAACTGGTAAACCATAAGAGAGAGAGAGAGAGAGAGAGAGAGAGAGAGAGAGAGAGAGAGAGAGAGAAAACTTAAAAAAAAATTTAGATCTCATTAAACCACATATTTCAGATTTTTTTTTTTTTTTTTTTTTTTTTTTTTTTTTTTTTTTGACCTAACCGAGATATTCCCTGTTAAAATACTTAAACTCTTCTCAAACAGTAAGAAGTCATACATTTCACATTTTGTACTTTACTCCTGGCTATGGAAAGGAAAAAAATTTCAATATTAATCACATAGCAGTAACTTTTAAAATGTTTGACTCGCTCTAGTCTAGTGTATTCTGTTACTTTCCTTTTACTTATAGAGAACTAAGTAAAAGACCATTTCTGCATTCATCTGAATTAGCATAATGTAGATAAAAGAATAATCTTTTGTAAGAAAATAGTATTTTGCAGATCAGGTAAGAGAAAGTCATATGAAGCAACAAATTTTGCAAACATTCCAAAATAAGGCTACATTTTCTTTTTTCATAAGTCTAGTAATCATCCAAAACTGAAAGCACATTAGAATTTCCTATACTGATTTAACTACATCTGGTACTAAATTAAGATTTTCCCTTTCAATAATTTATAGTAATTCATAATAATTTGTATTTAATTAGAATACCTGTAACAATTAATATAGAGCATGCTTTACAATGTCTTTGGGATAATTTTTGCTCTTTATATTAGATATCCCCAGCATCTTCCAGTGTTAAAGAGCTTAATCACAAAAAATTTAGAATGGCCATTAAGAACCATCTTAAAAGTCATTTACCCCTCACTATTAATGAATACTTCAATCAGAAACTCTACTTGTTCCACAGAATACAAATTAAATAACTATAAATCATTATTATTTATTATATATATGGTATTATTATCTTTTAAACAATATTTCTTTTGTGCAGATACTGCTGCTTTTTGTTTGTCATTGCAGGTCCCATTCTGCAGAAGTAGGAATGAGCCTGGCGCTGGCAGAAAGCTATTTTAGATTTTTCATTTTACAAATCCTATATATATTTAAACTCAAATGTAACAAAATTTCATTGCATTTTGACGATGTCATAGAATCTGCATTTCTTCAGGCTGATAATAAATCTATCTACCAGTTTCCTTATATGGTGCCTCAACATTGATTAAATCTAGATCAAGTTCTTCTTACCTAACCTATGCTACATGCTTATCCATTGCTTTGCCTTACAACAACGAAAGAATGCCTCTAACTTTTCTAATGGTAATGTGCTTCACCTTATCACAAACAGGGTTTTCTGAGAAGCTAAATGTAAGACATGCCATGAACCTCTACAGTATATTAAAGATTAACTGGTGGAAATATGATCTTATGTGAACTGAAGCTTAAGGAATGGCAGAGGAAAATGAAATCTGAGGCTACTTTATAAAGGAAGAAAAACTGTTGGAAACTTTATTGCTTAATAGGTTTTACTGATATAGTTTAAATTAACAACTTTGCCTTATTTTTTTGTTCTATTTTTTTCTTTCTCTCTAAAACAATTATAGATTGCAAGTAAGTCGTCAATGTACTGCATGCAATTGGAAATTTGCTATATTTCTATCATTCACATGCACTAATGCCCATCACCAGCTGCACAATAGCATGCAGTGATAAATCAACTCACTATTGTTAAAGTGACAGAGCAGTTCTTGCTCAGTCCAATTACAAGACGTGATAATCAGCAAGCCTCTCGGCCTCAGCAAATTGCTCACGTTCTCAATGTACTTCTGTCTCTTTTCTTTTGCATCCTCGGGATGAAGACTTATGGCATCATATGTCCCTTTGTCTAGTGCCACAGCATAATCTCTGGAGAGCCATGAACTTTCAGGATTCAAAACGTCACACAGTTTATACTTTACTGTCAGGTTCTGGGCCTTTGCTACAGACTCTGCTAGATTGATGGCATTTTGTGAGTAATCTATTCCGGTCAAGTTGCTGAAACCTTCTCTGGCCTGCAGAACAAAAGGAAAATATCATACACATAAAATTTAAATATTTCAGAGTAAGTATATAAATAAATAAATAAAAAAAAGAGTACAACCTAATTTTATTCCTATCTCTTAAACACAGGTCACCAATTTACCAATTTATCAAAATCCACTTTGCTTTTCATTTATTTATTACTTTCTCTACTATGTAAAGTAAATATTGAATTCCATCCAAAAATTTTATACAGAAGTTTCATTGGAAATGCACATTTTTGAGGCATCTAAATAAAAGCATTATAAAAAAAGTTCTATATGCATATGTGTATCAGTTTCTAGCATAATTCAAAAATGAAAAGAACAGTTTGTTGACTAGATAAAGAAAATCATTGAATGTAACACTTTTTGTGTGACCCTGCCTTGGAAGGGATGACAATTCGAACCTGTATTTTTATGGGAGAAGGAAAAAATATGATCTAGGTATAAAATGTTGATTTATGGATTTGGGTACTATCTTGCACTTGAAACTATGAACTATGTGATGATATATGTTTTCCTGTCATGGCAGGCTTAGAACACAATAAAAATACTGTTTTTGTGCAAGCCTGAATGGATCAGAAAGGGCTTAAATTTCTTTTTGATTCTGATTACTGATACTTTTCATTACTTTCAATATCCAGTAATACTGCATCCAAGATAATCTAGAGATATATTTGTTATTTAAGACCATATTTATTACTCAAGAAGTTATTGATGTGAAGTTGTGAACTTCCTCGAACTGTCAAAATGAGTATATGAAACTTTGCCAAGAAGAATTGTGTCAGAAGGTCTGGTAGAAGATTAGTACTTGTACAAAAATATTCGCAAATATTGTTCCAGTAATATCCAAAGATGTCCTCATTCTCTATATTACCAGTATCCTTGGGATGTCATTTATCATCAACAGAATCAACCTATTGCAGAAGCCCAGAAAAAGAAAGAGTAACTGAAGAAACAGAGAGAAGAGGGTCAGCCAAAAGCCACAGTTTGACACCCCAGAAAAATGACAATTGTAGAATAGGAAAGAACAAACAAAATAAAATACAACAATAAAAAGTAAGCTAACAGAAAGTGAATAAGTTTAATCTGTAGTTGCAAGATTGCTGTTATTGCTAATGGAGGTGAGGTGTTAAAAAAGAATATAAATACATATATATATATACTACTGTGTAAAGAAAGTTCCGGGAATTGGTCAATAAAACACAAAAAATGAATTATTCATCCAATTTTATTTTATCGCTTTCAAAGTAGGCCCCTTCTGAAATTATACATTTATGCCAGTGAATAATCCAATCATCAAAACATTTTTTGTAGGCACTTTTGGGAATCGATGTCAATTGTCGCCACGAATTTTCCTTTATGTCTTCTATCGACTGAAAACGGGTGCCTCGGAGTGGTAACTTGAGTTTTGGAAAGAGAAAGAAATAAGCAGGAGCCAGATCAGGTGAACACGGTGGTTGTTCAATGAAATTTGTTAAGTTTTTGGCCATAAATTTGTTCACAATAATAGCCTTGTGAGCTGGTGCCTTATCGTGGTGCAGAATCCATGAATTGTTCCACAAATCTAGCCTTTTTCGCCGTATTTGTTCTCTGAAATGCTGCATAATGCTCAGATAATAGTCTTTACTTACCATCTGACCTTCTGGCAAGAACTGTGAGTGCATGACACCGCATTAATCAAAAACAACTGTCAACATGACCTTCAGTTTTGATCGAGTTTGACGTGCCCTTTTAGGTTTTGGTTCAGTTGGAAGGCACCATTTGGAAGCTTGTTGACTGGTTTGAGTGTCAAACTCATAAACCCACGTCTCATCACCAGTTACAATGTGTTTCATGAATGTAGGGTCGGAACTGGTCGTTCTAGCATGTCTTCAGCAATCTTTAGGTGATTGAGTTTTTGTAGAAAATTCAAGTATTTTAGAACTAACCAAGCTACAACGCCTTTCATGCCCAAACAATCATTTCAAACGGTACAAATCGATTTGTGAGACAGAAAGTTTAGCTGCAAACTCTCTCAGACTCAAATGACCATTTTCAGACACCATTTTCTTCACTTTAGCGATGTTCAGTTCAGTTGAAACGGTTGATGACCAACCAGAGCGAGGCAATTCTTCCACCACATCTCGACCACTTTTGAATGCACTGTACCACTCATATGCACGTGTTTTTGATAAAGTTGATTCACAGTAAGCCCTCTGTAACATCTTCAGCGATTTGGCACACGAAATACCATTTTGCAAAGCAAAATTTGAGACAGATTCTCTGTTCAGTATTTGTATCCATCGTAAAACCGCAAATCACTTTTGAGATGAACTAACAAAATGGCGTACTGTAAACAAACTAGATGACAGCTGACGATCAAACTCCACATGGGTATAGAGGAAAGTTGTACCAACTTAGGACAACAATAATTTTGAATCCCCTTTTAAACATGATTTTTAAATGATCAATTCCCGGTACTTTCTTGATAGAATGTAATTTTTTGCGGGTTTTCTTCTTTTTTTTAGTTTAAAGACATTTTTAGTTCATTAGAATAAATTTTAGTCTGTATTATTATTTTAATTGAGTTATTTGAGTAAAAATCTTTGGGGCACAAAACTCCAGCCATAACAGTATGGTCAGCTCTCATAAATCATGCCTTACACCTCACAGCCATTCACGCACAAGATAACTGCAGTATTATTTGATCTTATAATACTGTATAATGGTATGACTGAATTTTTTTACATTACAAAAAATTGTAAAATGAATGTATCATTCAATTGAAACCCATCAATATTCAGCTATACCATCACACCAATTTCTTTAGTTGGGTCCTCCCCATCCTTTGATACAGTTTCTCTTGAATGCAGAACATACAGTTTGACCGGATTCGATCCTGCAATCCTTGGTTTGATAGACTTGTCACTCTTATCGTGCCTCAGACCACATGGCCACAAATCCAGATTCAAGGTTTGTATTATCTAATGGAGTTGGCCAATGTTATCTGTTGGTAAAATGGGTTATTTAACAATCAAGCACAGGATGTCAAATAAGAACCATATTGCTGAAGGAGTCAATAAAATGTGTTATGTCAAGAGTAAATATTAACAACTGAATTCACTGAAAAATTCAATAAAATCACCTAAAATTCCTTAAGATATTTTATGTTAAAAATTGCAACTTTCTTTGAAACCAGTTTTTCAAAAATATGTAATTTCATAACATTAAGTTTAAACTGTTATCACATGATCAGTAATTTACTTAGAATTATAAACTTTCTTTAAATGTATGAAATGTAATTCTGAAGTAGAATACTAAAAAAAACAATTTTTTTCAAATTTAGCGACCCCTTTTCCTCAGGCAGGGTCAGATATGTTTGCGTACAACTATGATTTTCATCCAATAAATATTTTCTTTGGGACAGCACAGTGGAGATCTATCACCTAGGTTCGATCCCAGTAGATCACATGTAGATTTGTGGTGGACAAAATGGTAGGTGGACAGGTTTCTCTGGTTTTTCCCACCTATCATTCCCCAATTGCTCCAACATCAAAATACTCTAAAACTGAATACAGAGCCTCATCTATTAACCATTTATCTAAAAAATATTTAATTTTTTCATTGGGAGTGAACTGATGCTCAGTGCCAATTGTTATATAAATTTAATCCTAAATGTTTGTAACTATGATGAGCTTTAGAAAACCTAGAATATGGTACTTCAATTGATTGCTTTGTATGCATATTGTGACAGTGAATGGGTCCCTTATTGTATATTGCTTCAATTTGCTTTGTTAAAATGTAATACAGTGAACACTTATAATCCTGGTAGTTATTATTTGCAATCATTTAAAATGTTCTTTGCATGACTCCATTGATGACAGCTCTAATATACTTCTAAATACCTTCTTTTGCCATTTAAAAACTACTTTTGCTCCTATGGAATTTCACAAAATAAGAATATGATATGAATCTGCAGTCACCAGCCCTTCCTGCCCAGCTTCATTTCTGAAGATGTCCTCCACAGCTGAGGACGAAACATCACGTTTTAATAATTTTAATATTCGACCACAGCCTACAAGCCCAGACATGTTATATTTTACCAATAAGAATATGATATGTTACACACAAATGAAAAAATGTATAATATGAATGTATGAAACAATCTTCACATTTTATTTTTAAGTTTATACAGTAAAAGTGTTACCCACATAAGCTTATTGCATATATAATTTACATGATGGCCCAAGTTTAACTTATGATGAATATAAATATCCAGCAATTTTATTGACTTATTTCCTTGATTTGTGAGATTTAAATTGAAAGGATTTGTTTCGTTTTTTGTTAATTTAGTTACAATGAATTTACTGCAAAGCACATTTTGGCTATTTTTATTGTTTGTGCATTAGTATTCAAAGCTATCTCTGTCCTTATCAGGTGGCGTTAGTGTTTTATCATATGAACATTATATTGCTTTAAATGGAATATGTTTTTAAGTCATTTGTATACATTATAAATTGGAATGGACCTATAACCAAGCCTGGTGGAACTCCTGATGGAATATGCTGAAATTTAAATATTTTGTCATTAACGATTACTGCTTGATATCTATATACTAAGATAAGTACTGATCAGATTTATCACAATGTTTGATAATACATAATTTTCCAGTTTTAATATGAATGTTTTGTGTGATACGGGGTCAAATGCTTTTTTCAGATCTATCATTGTGGCCCTATAGATTTGTTTGTTTTCAAAGCATTCAAGTATATAGCTAATTATCTTTTTGACAGCTTTTAAATAACAATTGCGAGTTGTTTATTATTCTGCTTCTTTCAAAATAGCTACAGAGTTGCTTATGTATGCAGTATTCAATAACTTTTGAGAATGTATATTAATGAAAGTGCCTTTAGTTATCTGGATCACGATTGGTTCCTTTCTTAAATGGTGGAGTTACTATTGTTACATTTAAATAGGCTAAAAAAAATGCCATGTTCTAAAGTAGAATTAGCAAGAATTACTAATGGAAAGACAAGTTCTTTGGCTAAAAGTTTGACACTATAATTTGAGAAACCATCCTAATCTTTTGATTTAGAACTGTTGAGCCGTTTGATTGCCATAAGATATTTTCAGGTGTTATATTTGACCACTTAAACTTATCATTACCTTGAGCAATTGTAATTTGTAATATTTTTTGTACTTTTGTTTGTTTGCCTAAAATAAACTATACCAAGAACTAGAGAAATATTTTGATTTAGGAGTGGAATGTCAACTGCATTTGAATGGATGCAAAACATCTTTTGTAGTATATTTTACATAACATTCTGTATTATGTTCCAATCCAAGCTGGTCTGGATAGATAAGGTAAAACAGAGCACAACATTTGTAATAGGTTGATTTAAGAATAATACCAACTTCCCACACCAAGTATGGTTTCACCAACCAATGTAAAATTGTAACACAATATTATATGGAAATAATAACGCAATTCTGCCTCATTGAACAACGGTAGCTTTTAGCATTGTGTTAAGCATAAAGTTTAGTTAGCAATGCTCTACCCTTGTGTTATAGCATTTAACAAACGTTAAATTTGAAAAATGGCTGGTACAAACCAAACTGTTCATGCAGCTTTTTAATGCCATTGCTAATCAAAGAAAAGGCAAGCATCATAATGAATTTGAAAAACTTACAAAACGAGCAACTTTTAAAATGATATAGACAGTTGAAAGCAGCTAAAGCTCAGTTATAGAAAAAAGACATGAATTACAATAACCATTCTAAGATTTTATGCTATGAATGCTTTTCATTTAATGATACGATACGGTGCATTTCCAAAGCTACCATTTTGAGTTTTTAAGGTTTCTTAAACTTCAAGAAGTGAAGAATATTTTTGGTTGAGTCTGCTTGATTCTTAATTAGCAATAGACACTTTCGTGCACTTTTGTTTAAAAGTAGAGTACATCATTCAATTTTAAACTATTCTAAAGGCTCCTTTGGTTCAGCATTTTATTTCAACATAAAATTGTTATTTTGTTATTCCTCACAAATTTTCACCCAGTCTATATTCTTCTCCTTCAGTTTAAGTATCTTGGCCTTTTGCACTTGATAATTCCATATGATCAGTTTTTCTGTATCTAGATTTTCTGTTGTCATCATATTCTAACTTTAAACAATCAGGAAAGTCTAATGAAAATCATTTATATGAACATAGTTATATGTCACTGAAACAGAGAGTGCTGTAATGCCCACAAAATCATATCTAAATTCAGAAGCCATGCAGCCTATTTGAAAAAGCTATTGTTCACAGTCATCTCTAACATCAATAAGATGTTGGCTGAAAATTCAGTGAGAAGCTTGATGAAGCACAAAAGTTTTAATATTGTGCTAAACTTACTTTTAACATAATGTTAGCAACAAGATGCTTAGAGTATTTTAATATTAGTTGGTAAAACCAGCCCTTATTGTTAACATATCCCTCACCAATATTCCTTGGTAGCACTAGCACATTGGCAATTTATAAGCAAAATTGATGATTATCACAAAGATGCAAGACTGTGTCTGGCCAGTAACCGCATATTTGGTATAACTTAAAATGTATCCATAAAATTTAAGCTCACAAAATTTCCTGACTGACTCCAGAAAATGGTAGTTACATCTTAGATGCAGCAACTTCAATATAAGTAAAATACAGAATTCTTCACAAAAAGCATAAATACTTCAGCAAAAGAAAATTCTCTAGAAATACTTTTAATGCTAAATTTAATCTGTTAGCACGAGATGTATAAAACTGTTTGGATGTTAGAAATCTTCCACTGCTTTTGATTCTGAAGTCCTCAAAATAAATTCTATGATAATAGAAAGTGAATTAAACCAAAAGAATAAACCTCAATTGAAATTCAACAATAACTACCATCAGTTATCATTTTATAGGTCAAAGTTGCACATATGATAAAGTTGGCACTAAAAAAATAGTACAGGTGCTCGGAGCATTTAACTCTAGGTGCATTCATTCTGTAGTGGAAATTATGTAGCAGCAATGATACAGTTTAATATTATAGACCATTTTTTAAACAATCCTGAAGCTCTTTTTAAATATGTAACTAAAATTTAGGCCTGCAGCAGGTTATCTGAGTAAATGTTTTAGCAGACTAAGCATATAAACCATCCTTAACTGTTTAGATTTTAGCCAAATTTGAAATGTATCAATTTTTTTTTCTAATATCTAAATTGTCATCTTGCAGATGAAAATACAAAGCAACATTTTATATATGTGATAAGGTGGATTTCAATTGTAGGCTGACACTCCTTTATACTTACAACAGTTTACGAGTAGTTTCATACTTACAGAGGAATGAATAAAGTGTTAATTAGAATAGTGAATGTACATAAAAATGTTTACCTAGTGACAAAATTACTGTACATTAAACCACATTTAAAACTGATTTAGTTACCACATTTAAAACTTATCATATTTTTAGTTAATAGTTTATTATGGATAATCTGCGCACACATTTCTTGCACTATAATCCTATTCATACTTACCAACTCAATAGCCATCATTCCATTGCCACATCCTATATCAACAATAGCATCATCCTTAGAAACTGTGTCAGTTGAGCACATCCATCTAAAAATCAGATTTATTTGTAAGTACAATCTCTGATAATATCCAAAATAAACAGAATCTCTCTTTGAAATTTCATGGTGTTTAAAAATTTGAGATCTATTTTCCTGAGAGGAAGGTAGATCTTTTGATTTACAAACTTTAAAAACAAATATTATTCAGCATATAAACCCAAGACAGAGAAAAAATATGCACAAAAAATGCAGTGACTGATAATGGTGCTTTAAATACTTTTAAAAAAAAAAAACTACTGTAAGAAATTTTAAAGAGGTCAAGAAAGAATAATATTGCTCTTTAGGTGATTCTGACTCAGAAAGCAATATGCATACATACGCACACACTTTTTTTATACGTGTAAAATTACTACAATTATTTTTCATGAATCTTCTGCATTAGGAATTATTATAGAACCTAAAGCATTTCTGACACACATTACTGCTAATAAAAGTTCATATAAGTGCAAAATATACATTAAATTTCACTTGCTGGATATGTGAAATAGAAGGGAGATAAGAAGACATCATTTCGGTTACTTTTAAGAAACTCTTCTGAAGTACTCACAAATTTTATTTATCACAAGTGATTACTATTAAGCTCTTTTGCTTCAGTATCTCTGTCTCCGTCTCTCTTCCTTCCCATGTGTTGACATCAAGACTGAACTAACTTGACACAGATTATAGTTTGGAACTGCCACTATTGTTTTTTATTATTTGTGAAGTCCACCTGGGATTTCATTGTAAAATTTCTGGATTTTGTTACATATACATGATGGCACATGTTTAACATGAGAAATAAAGTTTACATGTTTAAATTGTCAAGTGCTCCTGATTTTATTACTGGTGGATGTTTATGTCAAATTTTTATAATACATATCATTCATTAGTTTTCAAAGGTCATTTATATAAACTTTTAAAAATTAAATAATTAAGATCTATGTCCTGAATACTATGAAAAACTTGTTTTGCCTCTACTGCTTCCTAAATATTTAAATATTTTTCTTTACTTATTCAGGCATTCAGGGAAAATATATATTTATACAATCCTTTCCCACCATTATCAGTAAAGTGTAATTAAAATAATCTACATTTAAATATTCACTTACTTACCTCACTATTCGTAACCCACTATCTTCTCCAAACCAGACTTCTCCAACATCACCAAACTCGTGGAAATTTTTTATTTCTGTTGAATATGTTTCATCCCAACTAAAAATTAGAAAATATATGAAGAAAAGAATTATCTGTGCCTAAAAAAGAGTAGATAAATTCAATTACCCAAAACATGTGTTTATGTAATTTTATATAAATTAAATAGACATAAATCATGTGCTACTTTCACATGACTTTCTCTACACATTATTCAACAATCTATTCTTTAAAAAAGTTTATTACTTCAAGTTAATCCAAATAGGCATTCACATAACTTCTTTTATTACATATGTTCTTGTACATACAAAGGAATAAGGGCTGGGCTTAAGCCAGTCAAATCTTTTCAGAGCTGTCGCTATGACCAGCTTCAAATGGGAATACACAGCATGCATCAGCTGAGCCAAGAGTTTTGACATAAAGTTCCGAGTGCGAGTTGTAGTCACAGCCACATCGAGCATCAAGATTGTTATGAAAGCTCCAAATAAAGACGATTATTTGAAAACAGATTTTTGTTTGTAACCTGTAGAAGAAATAGAGAGTTGTTTGTTTGAGTAATACAAATCAGTTTTTGTGACATTGGTAACACTGCTATACTGTGTTGTTATACTGATTGCTATTGAAATTCTGTTCTCTTTGGTTGACCGAGAGCAAGAAAAACAAATAATGACATCCCATTTTAAAACTGAAACATGTAACAAAGAATACCTCAGAAATAGTAAACTCAAAAATAAAAATCTGACATGTTCCATTCACATGACTTTATCTATATCTCTGTAATAAATTGTCGCAAATAAGCTTATTCTTCTATGCGCTTCATGCTAATCGAGATAAACATTAGCAGAAACAGTCTTATTACTTAGTTCTTTATAGAAGGGAAATGAGGGAATACACTAGGCTAAACTGACAGACACATGTTTTAAATGTGGTTGCTATGGGAATGAAATCTGTTTCTTTGCGTGCCCAGGAGTTGACAAGTTCCTGTATGAGAAAAGTTTAAGTATTTTAAAATTGAAACCAATAATAAGAAACATTTCGAAATCAGTCAACTCTTGGAAAAAAATGTATATGACATAAATTGTGTGTTTTATGGAGCTCTGCATTTCTTGTGTAGTAAGTTTTTGTCTATCTCTTATGGTTTACTAGTTATGCAAAAAAAAAAAATCATCATTCAGATTAAAGGGGTCTTTAGAGGCTATTCCCAGAAAATTCAAGATACATATTTTATTTATCATGTAAATATCTTAAATATAAGAGATTATAATCAAAAGGTTAGCCATGTTTGAGAAAATCAAAATATTTGACATTTTTTCCACGTAAAGGAGAGTTGGGAGTGGGGGAATTTTCTTGAAAATCTTCATGTTGCATCCTTGGGAGATTCTGAACTTAAATATCAAGTTTGGTATTTAACCAACTTTTCGTTTTTGAACTATAAATGTAAATGGCATGTTATTTATGGATGCTCTTTAACTACTGTGGTTCTCAGCATCCCATTTTAAATTGGGCATGAAAGACTGCTTAATTTTGCTTAGAGGCCTTCCTATTGGCTTGAGGTTTTTTTACGTGCTGTAAATCTATGACATGGAACCAACAGCTTAACTTTCCTTCCGAAAGTAGCCATGCTAAGGATTTTTACACCCGAAAAAATCCATCGTCCTCTGCCGGGTTTGAACTCATGACCTTGAGTATATGAAGTTATACATGGTGACCACTACACCACAGAGGGCGACGTTTTTGAGCTATGCTGCCCACAGAAACACACGTGGAATTTTTTCTAAAAATGCTTTTTTTTGGATTCACGGGGTCCCAAAACATATATTTCCGGTGAGACCTCTGTATCAAATTTTTGGGTGCAAAATAATACCGTTTCTATACACTATGTATATAGTATGAGTAGAGAAAGTAAAAATTGACATATACCTAGTGTGTGTTTTAACAAGATGTACATATTTGGTATCGTAAGTTTTTTTAATACCTCCTACAGTTTACCAGTTGTGCAAAAGTCATACAGAATGAACTGGAGTTTAGAGGCTATTACTATAAATTTAAAGACATATTTGTCATGAAACTGTCTTAAATATATAGTATTTTAATCAAAACTGTTACAGCCATTTTTGAGAATATCAACATTTTGAAAAACTTTTCAAGTAAATTGTAATTTGGAGTGGGGTTATTTTCTTGAAAATAACATGTCTCTGCTTTCAAATACAACAAACATTAGTTAATAAATTTTTTACAACTTGGAGTAACATGTTTTACACAAAATGACATGCCCAGTGATTTTTACAAATATATATTTTAAAAATTCCTATTAATTCTTAGACTGAACATGTAAAAGCTATAAAATGCTAAAATATTGATAGATAGAAACTAATTTTAACTTTTAGGAACCTAAAAAGCTCATTAGTTGAGACAAGGACTCGTGAAGTGAGCTCTGGGGATCAAATTCTCCCTGGCTGACATTTTTTCAGGTTTTTCTTAGTCCTCATGACATAAATGACAGGGAGATACCCTAAAATGCCTGGAACATTTCCCACTTCAATTATAATTTCATTTCATGTAACATCAGCATCCAGTGCATGTGATATTACATGGAGTAAGAACAGAAATAAGTTAATTCCTACTTCTAAATTTGTCTGCCAGAGAATGAAAATCTCTATTCATGGTGTTAAGAAAACAATGGATTACAGCAACAGCATTTAAATGAAAACAAAAACATTCAATCACAACTCCATAAATGATAAAAGTAATTTTAAAAGCCTGCTACTGCAGTTCAACACATTCAGCAGTACTGAAATACTTGAAATATACTGGAAAATTCAAGCCAACAATAAGGATTATCGCATATGATTAAATCTATATACAAGGTATTTAACACTAAGCATACTATATTTTAATAAAAGACAACTTTTTTGTCAAAATTATATTTATGCCTCTCTCTTATACTATACCACTTATACAAATAAAATGAATAAGAATGAACACCTCACTGGTTATTCATATAAGGTTCAAGAAACATTTTATTTCTCTTGTCAATGCATCAAACATATGATTGGTATTTTTTTCATAATTGTTGAGTTGTTTTTAAGTAAATAAGCAGAGGTTTTCAATGTTAAGAATAGTTTGGAGTATAGGACTTTGCTAAAAATCTTCATGTTGCATCCTCAAAAGATGTTGGAGTTAAATGCAAGTTTGGTCTTGTATGAAATTTCATTTTTGATGTATGCTCTTAGGACAGACAGGAATACACACATAATTTTTTTTTCAGATATTTAGGAAACTTTAAAGGATTTTAAAGCATTCAGTTTTTGTGAAACCTCAATACTGATAATACTTTCTCTACTATTTGCCTATATAAAGTAAATAAACTTAAAAACTTTGCATTGTGGTTTTACTGGAAATATGTATTTTTTATGTTAAAAAAAGGAATGTTTACACAAATACTACTGTATGCACATGTGTGGTTTAGAGAGAGGAGAGAGAGAGAGAGAGAGAGAGAGAGAGAGAGAGAGAGAGAGAGAGATAGATAGATATGCATAACTAACTCAAAACTGAAAAATTGGATAAAAACAACAGATTTTGTACATTCCACATTTCTGTGATAGATTTACTGAGTTGGATACTGCAGATACTGTTTAAGCATGCTTCATGTGATTTTCAAGAAATTTCTCCACTCCTTTTTCTAGAAACAGTTTTTAAGCTCATAGCTCTAAGGATTTTTATTACACTTCACATACATGAGATATTAATGCAGCCAATTAAATGAACATGTTGAATTACCAAACTTTCTGTGAACCACAGAACATGACATGACAGAACATTTCTGTATTCTAAGATAGATATTTGCATCAATCAATGGGAGACATCAAGTGTTTTCTTTTGTACAAAATTCTGCAGGAATTTGTAATCTTATTGTTGAAACTTGAGCAATGATAATCAGCAACTCTTGATGTATGAACTACTTCATACTTGCAAATAAATTACATGTATGACTGAATAAAGAATGACATACAACACATGACGTTTCCCCTGGCTCATTTCTGGGTTAATTTGCAACCGTTAGTCCTAAAGAATTGCTTCTGCAAATAGGAATGATGACCCAAAAAAAAGAAGAAAAAAAAAAACTATACAAACGAGTTCCACTTAATTCTATACATGATCCAGATTTGGAATACTTTTGTTATTCTGCATTGGGGCAGCTCTGTAGTTACTTATTGATCGGTTATAAACTCTTAGGACCCTAAGGCGCAAAGCGTGGCCTAAGGTTGAGAGCCCTAAACCGCAAAGCATAGTCGAGGGATATTTTTTTTTTTTTTTTTTTTGTAGAAGAATGGAGCAGTTGTGGCCGAAGACAGGACTGCGGAGCGACGACAGGCCATATCCAAAGATCTCAATAAGTAAAATCCTCGGCAATTCGGTCGAGACTAACATGTCAAGATTTTAAATCTGGCCTATTAGTGGAAGTTTAGCCAACGAATTTTGTAACGATTCATTTATACCATCAACACACGGAGGATTTAAATAAGATTGTCGAGTTTAAGAAATTGTATTCACTGACAGTAACTACCGCTTCTTTCTAAGGTATATAGCTCCTACCAACAAAAACTAATTTTAAGATACTATACTCACTACTCTTTCGTGCCCAGTTCAGATGGTTCCGGCTCCACTTCCTCCGTGTTGTCTTCTAACATTTTTTCGAACTTTCTTACTGTTTCTTGACGTCGTTTCTACCGATTACAAGTTACAATCACACAAAACACATTTGCCACATGCTTCTACAGTGAAATCGACCAATCTCGAGTCGAGACCAAGATAATTGGAGTCGAGATTAATTTCTCGCATCTTCTTGATCGGTTGCGCCATCTATAAACAGAATAGCAACTACCTGAATTTGAAAAGCGGTAACTTCAAACTAGTCCACCATATGTCGCGTATGACTTTAGGTTCCAAGACAGGGATTTTTTTATAGTGTTTAACGCCGCTTTTACTACTATGGTACCGAGGGCGATGACACTATTGACACATCGAGCGCCGGTGAAATGCGATGATGGTGGAAACCGGAGAACCCGGAGAAAGCCCGCCCGCCGCTTTATCTACCACAAATCTCACATGCGGAAGAGATAAACGCTTTACAGTAAGGCATTAGCTTAATGGTGTCAGAGATAAATCCTCTTTACTGATAGGTAGCATTAGTACGTTACACATAGTTGGAGATTTGTATTTCTTTAATGACAAAACTATGTACACTATTGAATAATGTCGCACGAGTACTACTTCCAAGTTATGATTTAAATTTGCTAACTGATTAGTACTCTACTGACCATCTCCACTTTAAACCGAAAAGACGCAAACTATAGACAAGTTATTGAGGACGGAATAAACTAACATAGCGAATATGTTGTCGGTAAGGCGTGGCGCCAAATTTAAGATTTGTATTCTGAGACATATTATTATTTTCTTCCTTTATAATTCCTTTTAGTTATAATACACACTAATTATTATAAATCTATTGCTTTGGTTTTAATTTTAAAGCAATCAGTGTTTTAATGTTTCATAGTTTTAAGTGTTATTTGTCATTCATACCATAACCAATAAAATTCGCCAGTGATCTCTGATTTGATTTAAGAATACATTACCTACTTACGAAAACCTAAATAATTAATCGTGAACCGTCTATGGTTATTGCGTCGTTGAAAATTAACTGTTAGAATACTACACAGAAGAAACAAATATATATAAATTGCCAAATTAAACTACAGGGTTGAGCCAATTTTATTTGCTTACTACTCGATTCATTTCTTCTGAACAATACTGAAACCTTAATTTAACTTTCAGCTATGCAGTGAGATCAAGTGTTTTAAATTTAATCATTACACTGCTGTACTCTTTCAAGCCTTGACTACTCTAAAAAAAGTTATTGAAGATCAATTTATTGAAGACCAGTTTATTGCTATATTCCTTGTCTTTCTAACAAAGCGTGGTGGTAGCGTGTCTGTCTCACATTCAACAGGTCGTGAGTTCGAATCTCACTTAGGGTGACTTACCCGGATAAGGCTTTTTTCGGGGTTTTCCCTTATCCTGAGAAGACGAATGTTGAGTAACTTTAAGTTCCATGGACCCCGATATCATTTGAGCATAATTTCACCAATTTCATTCATCGTCCGTTATGACCAACCAAGTTAAAGGACGTTAAACTACAAAACAAAAAACAAAAAAACAAACAAACAAAAAAAACGTGGTTCTCAATTGGAGATAAGTTTCAATGGGAAGAAAAGAGATTTACAACGAGAGCGCATACATCTCGTGTCATCAGATAAATAAATGTATAATTTAATAATGATTCATAGATTGTAACACCTTTGACTCACGTTACTCGTCTTAACAGTATTGTAACAAAAACTCTCTTTTTCTTTTCTTTTCTTTTCTTTTTTTTCCTACAACTCTTTATTTTTCCTCAAACTGATTACATATGCTCACAAATAATTGCCTTTCGTAACAATTCTAGTTTCTTTTCGACGTTCGCTGCAGCGAAGATACAGCTCTTAAAAATTCCGTTGAACTCTCACCCGTTCCATGCGTTGCATCCCCAGTGAAAATTGCACACTGGGGGCAAGGGAGCACATTTTTGTATCTGTTGATCCCATGACTGGAAATTTCCAGAAGTCGTCCCAGTGCAGCACCACAGGCGTTCACAAACTCACCTATGCTCAACAATACGCGACTTCGACGTCAAAGAACCTTCCGAAAGAACACGTATCCATTCGCACGGGTGTAAAATCACAATGCCAAAAGAATTTACCGCGGCACAGGTGTTCACTAACAATCAGTTATGACTTACAAAGCAAGCTGTACACACATGTCGGCGAAGGCGGCCTAGGGCGTAGTCACAATATATACATGACTTTCAGTCGCTATAGAAATATATTCTATGTATATGGAATGTAAGTACCTACAAGAGTGTTCAATATATTTATTTTAGTTTCTCTTAGAATGCTCCCTTGTTCGGTGATTACCTATATCTGTAATTTTATTGATCCAATATCCCAAGAATCCCTTTAGGATACCCATCTGTGAAAAACCCTAAAATCTACAATTTTGATTGATTTGAATATTTAACACAACAATTTTAGCATTAAGAATAGTTCACATCGCTAATTTTCAGATTTTTGTGCAAATGGTTCTGTGGTATTAACATATTTATAGAGTTTTATTGTCATTTAATTAAACCATTCCACACGATGCAATTTATGTTGAGAGATATAATACTTTGCAGTTATACTGATAAATGCAGTATTAGTAAATTGATGGAATGAAATTTTTATCCGACTATTAGTTTAGGAGAAAAATTATTTAACTGTCATTTTATTAATTTCTCATTTTTGCTTATGAAATGTGAAGTATTTTATTTAATTACACAAACACTGGTGATATTAGAAAAAAACATCTCTTCAATTTTTTGGTACTATTTTTATTCAAGTATAAACATTTTCAAGCTCATATTTTGAAAACTGCATCGTGTGGAAATATTTAAAGTTTTGAAATCGCTGAAAAATAAAAATATGCAAAACCGTTTTTAAAGTTTAACTTTCAATGTAACACCGTTTCTGTCCCTATAATTCCTATAAAACAACTGCTGCATATTTTGACTCTTCTTTCTTCTTTTTCTCCTCCTCTGAAGTTAATTTAGAGTTTCCAGCCGCTTCTCTTGAACGCTGGTTTGCTTACCTGCTCCCTTTGGCACAAGCGGCGTTTATCCCTTTCCGCACTCATTTTATATGCAGCTGCACTAATTTATTAAGTGTTTTTTTAATTCCTGACCGGCTCTGGAACCCATGCTAAATTGTGATACAGCGTTACAAAAATTCTAATTTATTTTTTGAAACCAAAATTTCTTTGTGGTATTTGGACTATATTACATGATGAAGCGACTCATTTGCATTTTGTCCTGATGTGCAGGTGTTTTTAGAAGTTCTTTGATATTTTGGTAAGATTTTGCTAATGACTAGTAGTGAGAGAGTGGTTTTCACTGTGTGATTATGGGTAGATACGGGGTACCCTTTGGCACTTGCTCTATTATAAAAACATCAAGATCTTTTACCCTTAGAACATCTATTGTGTTGGGGTTTCTCATCAATTGATGAACAGTGGTATAATGTAGCAAATATTACAAATTTCATTATATGTATATATGGACTATGTCTTTCATATCTTTCCTGTAGTAATTTGTTAATTTGACTATTGTTTGCTCTTTCAAACTTCCTGCTTTTTACTTTCTCTTTACGTACTATATAGTGTATAGAGAAGGTATTGTACTGCACCCAAAAATTCGATACCGAGATTTCACCGGAAATATATGTTTTGAGACCCCCTGAATCCCCCCCCCCCAAAAAATTTAGAAAATATCCATGTGTGTCTGTCTGTATGTGTGTGCGTGTGTGTCCGTGGGCAGCATCTTAGAGTGAGTCACTTGGATAAACTTTTTTTCGGGGTTTCCTCTTATCCTGAGAAGACGAATGTCGAGTAACACTTTAACCTGAGATTATTTGCTCGGGGGCACCTTATCTTTGTAACTTTCCCTAACCGAAATTCGAACTAGGGACCTCTTGAATCTGAGGCAGACACTCCACCACTACACTATAAAGGCGGGAGAGAAAATTTTGTTGTTGATGGATTACACATAAAATGACTCCAGATTAAAAACAAAATGCATTGATTGGTGCAGAAAAACAGGAAAAATTCCAATTTATTTTAGTTAATCGTCCTTTAACCTGGTTGGTCATATCGGACGACGAATGAAGTCTCTAAATCGGGTCATATTACTTCTGTGGCGTTGGAAGATAGATGGACCCTCTCTGCCGATTGTTACACAGATGTTTGTTTATCGCATTTTACTTTCTCTAGCCTGTATGTACCATGTATATAGTGGATAGAGAAGCCATTGTATTCCACCCAAAAATTCGATATCGAAATTTCATCGGAAATATACGTTTTCAGGTCCCCTGAGTCCGAGAAAATCATTTTTAGAAAAAGGTTCGTGTATGTATGTGTCTGTGTGTGTCTGTGGACAGCATATCTCAAAAATCTTATGTGTTCAATTTACATGGCTTTCTCTATATCTCTGTACAAATTATTGTTAATAAGCTTATCTTTTATTTATTTCATGCTAACCGAGAAAAATTAGCAGAAATAGTCTTATTTCTTACTTTATTGTAAGTGGAAGCGTAATAAGGGAGTACCATAGGTTAAAGTGAAAGCCAAAAGCTGGTTGCTATGTGACTGAAGTTCCTTTGTTTGTATGGACAGGAGTTGACAAATACTGTATGAGAAAAATATAAGTTTTTCAAAGCTGAAACCAAGAACAAGGAATATCGCAAAAACGATCAACTCCACGAAAAAAAATGTATATAGCATAAATTGTGTGTTTTAACGTGCTCTATATTTTTTTGTGTGTTATGTTTTTGTCCATCTCTTACGGTATAGTAGTTATGCAAAATTCACCCAGAATAAAGTAAACTTCAGAGGATATTCCCGGAAAATTCAAGATATACGTTTTATTTGTCAGGTAAATATCTTTAATATACGATGTTTTAATCAAGATCGTTAGAGCCATTTTTTAGAAAATCAAAAATTTCGAAAAAAGTTCCATGTAAAGGGTAGTTGGGAGTGGGAGAATTTTCTTGGAAATCTTCGGTCGCATCCTTGGAAGATACCAAACCTAAATATCAAGTTTGGTTTTTAACGGACTTTTCGTTTTTGAGCTATGCTGCCCACAGACACTCACACACACATACACACAGACAAACACACATACAGACAGACACACACGAACATTTTTCTAAAAAAGCTTAATTTGGATTCAGGAGGTCTCAAAACATGTATTTCTGGTGAAATCTCGGTATCGAATTTTTTGATTCATTACAATACCTTCTCTATACACTATGTACATAGCACGTATAGAGAAAGTAAAAACGAAAAGTTGGTAAAACAATATATTTGGTATTTAAGTTTAGTATCTTCCAAGGATGTGACACGAAGATTTTCGGGAAAATCCACCTACCTTTCTTTACAAGGAACATTTTTCGAAAATTTGAATTTTCTCAATGACTAACGATTTTGATTAAAATACAGTATGTTAAAGATGTTCACGTCCTAAATAAAAACTATATTTTGAATTTTTTGCGTATAATAGCCCTTTATTCAGGTTTATTTTTGCAGAATTTTGCATAACGGTTAAACTGTAAGAGATGGACAAAAACTTACTACCGAAAAGTGTAGATCTCGTTAAAACTCATAATTTATTTCTTGCACATTTTTACTTTCTCTATACGCACTATGTACATAGTGTATAGAGAAGGTATTGCACTTCACCCAAAAATTAGATACCGAGATTTCACCGTAAATATATGTTTTAGGATCCCCTTTATCTAAAAAAAAAGCATTTTCGGAAACAGGTCCGTGTGTGTGTGTGTGTGTGTGTGTGTGTGTGTGTGTGTGTGTGTGTGTCCGTGTGTCTATGAACACGATAACTCAAAAATAAAAAGACGGTAAAATACCAAACTTGGTATTTAAGTTTAGTATCTTCCAGGGATGCGACACAAAGATTTTGAGAAAAATCCCCCCACCCGCAACTACCCTTTACATAGAACTTTTTTCGAAAATTTTGATTTTCTCAAAAATGGCTCTAACGATTTTGATTAAAATTTCGGATATTAAAGATATTTACCTGAAAAATAAAATGTATATCTTGAATTTTCTGGGAATAGTCTCTGAAGAGTAGTTTATTCTTGATGAATTTTACGGAATTTTGAATAACTGCTAAACCGTAAGACATGGACAAAAACTTACTGCACGAAAAATGTAGAGCACGTTAAAACACACAATTTATGTTATACACATTTTTTTCTTGGAGCTCATCGTTTTTGAGGCAATCCTTATTTTTGGTTTCCGCATTGAAAAACTTACACTTTTCTCATACAGGAATTTGTCAACTGCTTCCATACAAACATAGGAACTTCAGTGACATAGCAACCAGATTTAGACTATCACTTTAACTCTTATTTCGCTTCTACATACAAGGAAGCAAGTAATAGACTATTTCTGCCATTTGTTTCTGATTAGCATGAAGTAAATAGAAGAATAAGCTATTTAAGAATAATTTGTTGCAGAGATATAGAGAGAGTCATGTGAATGGTACACATCAGATTTTTCTTGTAGAGTTGACGTTTTCGAGGTATTCTTTGCTATTGATTTCAATTTTAAACTAACTTTTCGAAAACGGGACCATGCAAAGCGAACCGAATCTCAATTATTGGTTCACATAGCGACCAGCTTTTAAAAGATTTGACTATCGCTTTACCCTAGTGTACCTATTCCCTATTTCCCTTCTACTTACAAAAAAGCAAGTAATAAGAGCGTTTCTGCTAATGTTTATCTAGATTAGCATGGCGTGGATAAAATAATATTTTCTAATAAAATATTTGTATAACAGCTAGAGAAAGTTATGTGAATGAAACATCTCAGATGTTTACTTTGTCTACATGTACTATGTACTAATGAATAGAGTAGGTATTGTATCGCACCCGAAGATTCCATACCGAGATTTCACCGCAAATAATGTTTTGGGAAGCCTCTGAATACAAAAAAAAAAGTGTTTTTAGAAAAATGTCCCTTGTGTATGTGTGTGTATGTGTTTGTGTGTGTGTGTGTGTGTGTGTGTGTGTGTGCAGCATAGCTCTAAAACGAAAAGTCCGTTAAATACCAAACTTTATATTTAAGCTCAGTATCTTTCAAGGATGCAACACGAGGATTTTCAAGAAATTCCACTCACACCAAACTACCCTTTACATGGAAAAAATTTCGATATTTTTTATCTTCTCAAAAACGAGCTAACGATTTTGATTAAAACATCTTATATTTAAGATGTTTACATGACAAATAAAATGTATATCTTAAATTATCTGGGAATATCCTCTGAAGACCTCTTTATTTGGATTGATTTTTTTTAATTTTGAATAACTGGTAAACCGTAAGAGATAGACAAAAGTTTACTGCACAAAAGATACATATCTCGATAAAACACAATTTATGTCGTATACTTTTTTTTTTTCGTAGAGTTAGCCATTTTCGAGATATTCCTTCTTATTGATTTCATTTTTAAAATACTTAAAACTTTTCTCATAGGTGAACTTGTCAACGCTTGGCCACGCAAAGAAACGGAGTTCTATCTATTAGCAACCACATTTTAAAACATTTGACTGTCGGTTTAGCCTAGTGTATTCCCTTATTTCTTTTCTACGTATAAGTAACTAAGCAATAAGACCATTTCTGCTATTGTTTATCTCGATTAGCATTAAGCGAATAGAAGAATAAGCTTATTAAAATAATTTGTTACAGAGATGTAGAGTCATGTGAATGGAACACGTCAGATTTTTTTTAAAGTGTTCGGTGAAAAATGCCCAAAGGAAAACATAAGTTTACATCACAACAGCGCATCGTCGCATTGAGCAAAACCAACAACTGAGTATCAGGATGCCCAAAGGTCAGCATCATGGTCCTTCCATCTAACACCTTGTGATTTCTTTCATTTTTGTTTATTTGTTTATTTCTTTCTTTCAGAAATCAAAGATAAAATGCGAGGAATCACTTTTTCGTCATCAGACGAAGCAGTGGAACATAATGAAAATCTGTTTACTTAAGCACCCCAGGAAAGGGGCATCATTGCTTTAAGAACTGGTTTCATCGAATGCAAAAGTGTATTGATGTTAAGGGAAACATTTTGAAAAACAACAAAATCATTTAAATGTTTTAAAACTAATCCTTGTTTTATGTTAGCAAAATGTTCAATGTTACTTCCTGAACAAACATTAGAAACAGCTTTTGTGTTTCTTTGAAAGAAAAGAGGGCATTTTATCACCTTTGGAAAAGAATAATTCATCAAGACAAGATGCTAACTTCAAAACAATCTGACGTGTTCCATTCACATGACTTTCTCTACATCACAGTAACAAATTATTGTTAAAACGCATATTCTTCTAGCTACTTTATGATAATTGAGATAAACATTAGCAGAAATTGTCTTCATTACTTGCTCCCTTGCAGCAGAAGAAAAATAAGGGAATACACTAAGCTAAAACGATAGTCAAATTTTTTAAAAGCTGATTGCCATGTGGTTGAAATCCGTTTCTTTGCAGGGCTACTTTCTGTGTGAGAATAGTTAAAATTTTTGAAATCTGAATCAAATAACAAAATATCTCAGGAATGGTTCATTCCATGAAAAAATGTATGTGACATAAATTGTGTGTTTTAACGTGATCTACATTTTGTGTGTGTAAGTTTTGTATAGCTCTTACAATTTACCAGTAACGCAAAATTCAGCTAAATTCATTCAGAATAGAAATTTTAGAGACTATTCCCAGAACATTCAAGATATACATTTATTTGCCATATAAATATTTTTAATATATGGTATTTTAATCAAAATCGTTAGAGCCATTTTTGAGAAAATAAAAAATTTCAAAACATTTTCCATGTAAAGCTTAGTTTGGGATGGGGGGAATTTTCTCAAAATCTTCATGTGCACCCCTGGAAGATACTTAATTTAAATACCAAGTTTGGTATTTTACCAACTTTTTGTATTTTTGAGTTATCGTGTTCACAGACACACGGACACACACACAGACCTTTTTGTGAAAATGCTTCTTTTTTGGGGGGGGGGATTCAGGGGATCCTGAAACGCCTCTTTCCGGTGAAATCTCGGTATCGAATTTTTGGGTGGAATGCAATACATAGTACGTATAGAGAAATTAATAAGAAAAAATAAGTTGAAGGTGTGGGCATGTAATTGCACAGTTAATGATTTCTAGAATTGAAAACCAGAGCTTAAGTTTGACATCCCCCCCCCCCTTAACTAAGAGCTTCTTACTCAACCAACATTGAAGCATTTTATACGAACAACCGTTGACCAGTGAATAACATGTGCATTTGGTTTATTCTTGCTACTTTCTTATTGTTACAGACGAGGAAATTCATAGGAGATTACGAGGTTATTTCAAAAGAATTGGTGTTCATTTCTCAAAGACGGAATCAACGCCCCCTCAGTGACACAATAGAAGCATGTGGTCAACAACTGGGCGATGCTTTTTTGTTTCGCCACTGTGTTAAGACGTAACGGCGGACGCAGTCGTAATTGCAACACCCCCGAATTCACACAATGGGCAGCAACAATACACAGGATAATCCTGACTGGGCATTACGTCACCTGCTGTGACATCTGTACTTTGGTTTTTATCTGTTCTCACCGCGGGAGTTATGTCCAGTTTACGCCTTCCTTCGGACATCTGGTTCACAGACCGGCAAAATCATTAGCTGTCTTAACGTGGGAAAAGCTTCACAAGACTTAGAAACAGAAAATCTCCTGCCTAACAAATATTCAACTTTATTTGTACATTTCTGTTTCAACTTTTACTAGAGTGATCAATCCCTACGGATGGGGTTATCATAATTATCTGCCATAAATGGCACAAGCGTACACGTTTAATTATTATGCTAATTTAAAGCACGTTAGCATTTCAAGAGACTATTCCAGAATTTGAGAACTTGTACAGTTCACAGATTTTAATGGAATGTTTAGAATTTATTATGGTTTTTGATGCTTTGTCAAGAAATGCACATACTTTAACTTAACAAGATTAGATTTTCGTATACCGAACATGTTTTTCTGAATATTTTAAGGTTACTTCTAATTGGTGCTTTTGCTGGTTGCTTTGAGACACATTTAGTCCCTGTCTCAGTTTTCAGGGTCAATCTGCACGTGTTCAACAAACGTAATAGCTTGCCAACACAAATCGATACTTTTAAACCATAACACCATCGTAGTCAAGTTTCCAATCAAATAACAACAATTGCATTTTAATATAGAGGCTAACGCGAAATTTTAAATGCATTTTATAGTGGAAATAATAGAAATGACGTAATATATTATTATGTATGTATATATTTTATAAATCCGGGGAATGGTAAAACACCCCCGCCGGGACTCTTTTCCCAATCCGCGAAAATCCCAGTTTTCCGGGAAGTATGGCAATCTACCTTCGGAGGTGGAGAATGAGGGATAAAACTGAAAAAGGCGCGAAAATGAGTTTATTCTAGTGTCATTTCTTACAAACACAGGAATTATTTTATTATCAGATCAAATTCTACATTTATTTTAATTAGATAACACTAAATAGAAATATTCATAATAAATGGAATATAAAAATAGAAATTAGCATTTATTAAAAGCCTTCTAACCTTCTTATAGAATATCAACAGGTGTTGACTTTTTTATAACAAGAAAGATCTAAACCAAAAGAAAAAAATCTGATGTGTTCCATTCACATGACTTTCTCTACTTCTGTGTAACAAATTATTATTAATAAGCTTATTCTTCTATTTATTTCAAGCTAATCGAGAAAACATTAGCAGAAATAGCCTTATTACTTGCTTCCTTGTAAGTAGAAGCGAAATATGGGAGTATCATAGGTTAAAGTGAAGTCAAAAGCTGGTTACTAGGTGACTGAAGTACCTTTGTTTGTATGGACACGAATTGACAAATTCCTGAATGAGAAAAGTATAAGTATTTCAAAGCTGAAACCAAAAAAAAAAAAAAAAAAAAAGGAACGATCAACTCCTCGAAAAAAAACATATAACATAAATTGTGTGTTTTAATGAGCTCTACATTTTTTGTGTGGTAAGTTTTTGTCCATTTCTTACGGTTTAGCAGTTATGCAAAATTCCTCCAGAATAAAGTAGTCTTCAGAGGCTATTCCCAGAAAATTAAGATATATATATATTATTTGTCAGGTAAATATCTTTAATATACGATATTTTAATAAAAACTGTTAGAGCCATTTTTGAGAAAATCAAAACTTTCGAAAAAAGTTCCATGTAAAGAGTGGTTGGGGTTGGGGGGGATTTTCTTGCAGATTTTCCTGTCGCATCCTTGGAAGATACCAAACTTAAATACCAAGTTTGGTATTTAATGGTATTTTCGTTTTTGAGCTATGCTGTCCACACACACACACACACACAGACACACACACGCACACACACGGACCATTTTCTAAAAATGCTTTTTTTAGATTCAGGGGGACCCAAAACGTGTATTTCCGGTGAAATCTCGGTATCGAATTTTTGGGTGGAATACAATACCTTCTCTATACACTATGTACATAGTACGTGTAGAGAAAGTAAAAAAAGTTAGAATCTTTTGCGAACTTAAATGAACAAGCAGGTGCATCTAATTTAAAAGTAATTCCTATATTTTGCTTCAATTCTACACCTCATTAATGGCACTTATCGTTGAAATACTTTATTATTAATTGTCTTGAAAGTTCAGCAATCTGCTTCCATTCCTGTTTTAATATTTAGCAATGCGTATTTTCTTTTAATGGATATCAGCTAAAGAGAGAGGTAAGATTAGAAGCCTCCAAGACCTTAGTAGCCTGGCTCAGAGACTGACATCAGCTGAATGTAATGTAATGTAATGTAATAATGAAATTAAGAGCAAAACTAGGATTTTATCTAATTCACTTCAAAGGAAGGAGAAAATCTTTCAGCAAAGATTATACCTATTTAATAAAAACCAGCAACGTTAATTTCGAATAGAACATTTTTATTACTTTCCCTACACGCACTATGTATAAAGAAGGCATTGCATTCCACCCTAAAATTCGATACTGAGATTTCATCGGATATACACGTTTTACGGTCCCCTGAATTAAAAAAACATTTTTAGAAAAAAAAAAGGTTCCTGTGTCGATATTTAAGTTTAGCATCATCGAATCACTCGACACGAAGATTTTGAGGAGAATCCCCCGATCCCAAACTAACACTTACATGGAAACAATTAAAAATGTTTTTATTTTATCAAAAATGGCTTTTGTTTAAAATACCGCATATTAAAGATATTTACATGACAAGTAAAATGTAAATCTGGAATTTCTGGGAATAGCTTTAGAAGAACTGCTTATTCTGGAAGAATTTTACATAATGTATAATGTAAGAGATAAGACAAAAACTTACTATGCAAAAAATCTAATTTGTTCCATTCACATGACTTTCTCTACATTTCTGTAACAAATATTGTTAAAAACCTTATGCTTCTATTTACTTCATTGTAACTCAGGAAAAAAATTAGCAGAAATGTTATTACTTGCTTCCTTGTAAGTAGAAGTGAAATAAGGGAGTACCATAGGTTAAAGTTATAGACAAAAGCTGGTTGCTATGTGACTGAAATTCCTTTGTTTGTATGGACAGGAGTTCACAAATTTCTGTATGAGAAAAGTATAACTTTTTTAAAGCTGAAACCAAAAACAAGGAATATCTGAAAAACGACCAACTCCACGAAAAAAATGTGTATAACATAAATTGTGTGTTTTAACGTGCTCTACATTTTCTGTGTGGTAATATTTTGTCCATCTCTTACGGTTTAGCAGTTATGCAAAATTCCGTAAAATTCATCCAGAATAAAGAAGTCTTGAGAGGCTATTCCCAGAGAATACAAGATATACATTTTATTTGTCAGGTAAATATCTTTAATCTACGATATTTTAATCAAAATCGTTAGAGCCATTTTTAAGAAAATCAAAATTTTCGAAAAAAAGTTCCATGTAAAGGGTAGTTGGGGTGGGGGATTTTCTTGAAAATTTTCGTGTCGCATCCTTGGAAGATACCAAACTTAAATACCAAGTTTTAACGGTCTTTTCACTTTTTAGCTATGCTGTCCACAGACACACAGACACACACACATACACACACACGCGCGCGCACGCTCTGACACACATACGCGCACACACGGACCTTTTTCTGAAAATGGTTTCTTTTTGGATTCAGGGGGACCCAAAACATGTATTTCCGGTGAAATCTCGGTATCGAATTTTTGGGTGGAATACAATACCTTCTCTATATACTATGTACATATTACGTGTAGAGAAAGTAAACATGTAGATCTCGTTAAAACACACAATTTATATCATATGCAGTTTTTTCGTGGAGTTGACGATTGTTATTGGTTCCTTTTAAAATACTTTTCTCATAAGTGAATTTGTCAAATCCTGGTAATGCAAAGAAACGGATTTCAATCACATGGCAATTGGCTTTTAGAAAGAGCTGATTATCGCTTACTCCCTTATTTTTCTTCTAACTGTAAGAAAGCAAGTAATAAGACCATCTCTGCCAATCGATTAGCATGAAGTAGATAGAAGAATAGGCTTATTAACAATAATTTGTTACAGAGAGGTAGAGAAAGTCATGTGAATGGAGTACACCAGATTTTTTTATGTAAAAACACGCTATTTTGGAATGTGCCATTATGTATTAATATGTTGGTCATGGAATACAGAAAATAACTGAACGGAATTTGACGCATTGGTTTGGAGTCGGAAAAATTATAAATTCCTGATAAGGCTAAACCGACAGTCAAATGCTTTAAAATGTGGCTGCTATGGTATAGAAATCCCATTCTTTGGATGGTCAGGTGTTGATAAGCTCCCGTATGAGAAAGGTATAAGTATTTTAAAACTGAAGTCAATAACAAGGAATATTTTAAAATTGTCAACTCCATGAAAAAGTTGACATACGTGATGCGAACAGATGTGTTTTGTTTTCCGTATTGTTTACACAACTAAGTCCGCATTGATTTTACTGCAGTTATTTCTAGTCGTGCGCAACATAGAATGAATTGAAAGATCACTGTTTTTACTTTCTCTATACGTACTATGTACATAGTGTATAGAGAAGGTATAGCACTCCACCCAAAAAATCGATACCGAGATTTCACCGGAAATATATATTTTAGGGTCCCCTGTATCCAAAAAGAAAGCATTTTCAAAAAAAGGCCCGAGTATGTGTGTGTCCGTGTGTCTATGAACTCGATAACTCAAAAACGAAAAGTCGCTAAAATACCAAACTTGGTGTTTAAGTTTATCTTCCAGGGATGCGACACGAAGCTTTTGAGAAAAATCCCCACACCCCAAACTACCCTTTACATGAAATTTTTTTCGAAAATTTTGATTTTCTTAGAAATAGCTCTAACGATTTTGATTAAAATATCGTATATTAAAGATATTTACCTGATAAATAAAATGTATATCTTCAATTTTCTGGGAATAGCCTCTGAAAACTACTTTATTTGGATGAATTTTACGGAATTTTGCATAACTGCTAAACCGTAAGAGATGGACAAAAACTTAACTCACAAAACATGTAGAGCACTTTAATACATACAATTTATGTCATATACCTTTTTTTCGTGGAGTTGATCGTCTTTTAGATATTCCTTGTTTTTGGTGTCAGTTTTGAAAACGTATAATTTTCTCATACGAAATTTGTCAACTCCTGTCCATACAAACAAAGGAACTTCAGTGACATAGCAACCAGCTTTTGACTATCACTTCAACCTATGGTACTCCCTTATTTCCCTTCTACTTACAAGGAGGCAAGTAATAGGACTATTTCTGCAATTTTTTTCTCGATTAGCATGAAGTAAATAGAAGCATAAGCTTTTTAACAATATGTTGCAGAGATGTAGAGAAAGTCATGTGAATGGGACACATCAAATTTCTTTTTAATAGTGCAATATATGAGGATCAACGGGTAGAGAAAGTGATGCAAGTGTGGCACATCAGATCCATTTCCATCTTTTCCCTGTCTTACTGCTATACTTCCTCTAATACTCGGCTGTTCATTCATTCATGCAGTATATTGCCGTCGTCATCTTTTTATTTTGTGTCTGTAGTTTATGCCCTATGGAGCCATGTCTCCTGTAACACGCAATAATTTACCTCTCTAGGGAAGAATGCCATGTCGGTCTCTGTTTGTTACTCTTTCTTTGAACGAAATTGCGTGAAGGAAAGGAAAAAAATTCCTGGAAATACGCAGGTATTGGAGGGTTAGTCGCCCACCCCTTCTAGGAATCTCCAGGAATAGAAAAGCAAAAGAAGGGATGTATTTTTAGTTCTCCCTTTTGAAGTGCTATATTATTTTCTGTGTAAATAGTTTTAAGAGGTCTTGTGTAGGTTTGTTATGACAAGGATCATCACTAATGGAACACTATCAGATTGGAAATGTTACGGCCGTTCATTTGTTACGACACCATCATCAAGAAAGAAGTTTGTGGGAGGTTGCAAGTTCAACGTCATTATTATATTGATATTGATTGATATTAGAAGTGCGAAAAATGTTTACTTTTTAGAAACGACTCAGACTGTTCCAATTCCAAAATACTAGATTCCAAATAACCGTTTCAAAATAAACTCGCGTGGAAGTATTTACGAATAGCCTCTACAGCAACATGCTCTTATTTCAATGTTTTGATTGACTCGGGTTCTTTCGCATCACATCGTGAATCTTCGTCTGTTACGAATATTGGCAATTAATTATGCTCTCCTCCTTTCTACTCTCTCTCCTCCTTCAATTTAATGACGGGTCCCAAGAATTCAAATTGTCCGTCTTTACGCTAAAGTACTGCCAACCTTACACTGGGAATTATAGTTTCAGGTCCTTCGTAAAATAAATCTTATTTTGAAACAAATTATTTGATTTGAAGTTGATTAAATTATTTCACAGCGGGAAGTATCACACGGTATCTATTTAATAGCAAATTGTGTTGAAAACAACTATTAAAAATCTGATGTGCTCCAATCACATGCTTTTCTCTACATCTCTGTAACGAATTATTGTTAATAAGCTTATTCTTCTATCTACTCCATGCTAGTCCAGATAAACATTAGCAGAAATGGTTTTATTTCTTAGTTCCTTATAGGTAGAAGGAAAATAAGGGGATACACTAGGCTAAACCGACAGTCAAATGATTTAAAATGTGGTTGCTATGGTATAGAAATCCGATTCTTTGGGTGGTGTTGACAAGCTCCTGTATGAGAAAAGTATGTCTTTTAAAACAAATCAATAACAATGAATATCTTAAAAACGGTCAACTCCAAGAGAAAATTGTGTTTTAACGAGCTCTACATTTTGTGTGTAGTAAGGTTTTGTCTATCCCTTACGGTTTACTTGTAATGCAAAATTCAGCAAAATTCATCCAAAATAAACAGTCTTCAGAAGCTATTCCTAGAAAATTCAAGATATACATTTTATTTGTGATGGAAGTGGCTTTAATATGTGATATTTTAATCAAAATCGTTAGAGCCATTTTTAAGAAAAACAAAATTTTCGCAAACTTTTCCACGTAAAGGATAGTTAGGGGTGGGGGGATTTTCTTGAAAGTCTTCCAAGACACAATTAGACATGCAACAAATGTCTGCAGTTGCTGAAAAGGCAAACTTAACTTTCAACCTAAATCCATGTAGATGGTATTGCAAACGCAAGGCACGGGTTCAAGCCAACGAATTTATTTAGTAATTGAAATTGAAATTTAAAATTGTCATTTCTGTAGCCATGTCAGCCGCGCGCAGACAGACGTCGCAATATTGACACTATTACTCATACAACAATTGACAACAATTTGCAAACTGGCCGATACCACTGCATCTAGCTTTGGACAGTACCCGATTCTGGAGCATTACTAGGATGGAAACTGGAACCATATACATCATTCACTCAAGAAGAGATGCATTTATCTCCTGAGGATATACTACCAATAAAACGAACAGCTTTGTTTTGGAATAAAAAGCACATCCTTGGCTTCACTGCTGTTGTCCTACAATATTATTCTGTATCTTTTTTTTTTCTTTCTTTTTTATCGTTTATTCCATTTTCCTTACATTTGTGTTGTTTTCCTATTTGTCTACCGTTTTATTTTTACTTCCTAATACACATACATAGACACACACGCCCGAGATGGGATTCTAACCGTGATCCCCTGCGCCTCGAAGCACCATAGTATGCGTTTATTAGAATGAATTTAGATACATTCTGTTTCAATCTTCTTAACAAAAATATTATTGTAATATTGAGGAAAGTAGTGGTGTAACAATTCCAAGTTATACCGCTATCAATAAAAAATCCTAAAAGTTTAATAGTATCAGTGTCACTAGCCTATCTTATATAAAAATCTGATGTGTTCCACTCACATGACTTTCTCTACATCTCTGCATCAACTTATTGTTAAAAAGCTTATGCATCTTTTTACTTCATGCTAATATAGACAAAATTACTACAAATAGTCTTATTACTTGCTTCCATGCAAGTAGAAGGGAAAATAAAGAGTACTATAGGTTAAAGTGATAGTCAAAAACTGGTTGCTATGTGACTGAAGTTCCTTTGTTTGTATTGACAGCAGTTGTCAAATTCCCGTATGAGAAAAGCATAAGTTTTTTAAAGCTGAAACAAATAACAAGGAGTATCTCAAAAACGATCCACTCCACGAGAAAAATGTACACAACATAAAGTGTGTGTTTTATTGTGATCTACATTTTTCGTGCAGTAAGTTTTTGTCTATCTCTTATGGTTTGCCAGTTATACAAAATTCCGTAAAATTCATCCAGAATAAAGCAGTCCTCGGAGGCTATTCCCAGAAAATTCAAGATATACATTTTATTTTTCAGTTAAATATCTTTGACATACGATATTTTAATCAGAATCGTTAGAGCCATTTTTGAGAAAATTAATCTTTTGAAATTGTTTCCACGTAAAGGGTAGTTGGGGGTGGGGGGTTTTCTTGAAAATCTTCGTGTCACATCCTTGGAAGATTCTAAACATAACGGACTTTTCGTTTTTTAGCTATGCTGTCCACAACACACACACACACCACATGGATCTTTTTCCAAAAATGCTTTTTTTTTGGATTCAGGGGTCCCAAAATATGTACATAGTACGTGTAGAGAAAGTAAAAATCAATGTGGTGTGTCTTGCCCAAGCTAAGGCTTAAACCATTATCGTTGAACCCTCCATCAGAATATTAGTTATATCTTCACTATCAACTATTTCAGAATAAAAACAGTAGTATCATCTGCGTATAAAATAGTCTTCTTTTTATTTAACCAATAGGGCAAGTCATCTGCTGTAACAATAAATAAAAAGAACCCAGAAAAGATTCTTGAGGAACTTAATATCTATCACATTACAACTCGGGTTCCGTTACCAAGATAGGAGGCAATAAAGCCATTTTATTTTCCACATACGCCATGAAAGTCAAGATTTTTAAACGAAATATAACATAGCTAGCAGTCAAAAGCCCTAGAAAAATTTAATAAAGAAGAGGAAGGGTTTTCTTTTGTTTTGTTTCAAGGGATTCAAAAATCCAAAATATTAATTGAGAGATATGAACAGTTGATCTTCCTTTTCTGAAACCAAATTGACGTTCATGAAATAACCCATTGTTTTCAAAATAAAAAGACAAATGATTATCTACTATTAATCCAAACACTTTCGAAAAAATAGTCATAAGAGAGATAGGTCGATAAAAAAAGCATATTTTTCACCTTTCTTGAAAACTAACATTGTTTTTGAAATTCTAAGTACATAAGGATAGCTAGCTTGATACAAACTTGATTTATAGCTAAAACAAGTGGATCAATTATTTTCATCAGCAGATTATTACTGAAAACGTTACTTAGATTACAAAACCTTACTTCTGAGTTATTGAGACTGGTAATTAAATTCGTAACGTAGTCTTTAGCTACAAAGGGGATTGATTATATGCTTTTAATTTAGTTTTTTTGGGTATATAAGAAGTTTATATAAAGTTTAAATTAAGATTCTTAAGGATGCTCCTAATATTTCTGTTCATGAAACAATGTTCCAAAGTCATTATGATTTGTTGAGAATAATCACAGTACCATTGAAATATAGATGTCAGAAAACCAGTGCTGTAAATTATCTCGGTTGATTTTCAAGGAATGTGTATATTATTGTCAATATTTTTACATAGAAATAAAATAATTCTTCAGCTGAAATCTCTTTAGACACAGAATTGCTATTTAAAGCTTTATCTCGTTCATCTTTTATAACAGTCCAAACCTTTTTTACGTATATTTTTAGCAATCTGCATAATATAAACATTATACGTTTTGCTTTGTACTTTATAATTTAATTTCTAACAATATTAGACCTATCAGACTTTGAACATTTAAATAGCTGTAATTCTACAACAATTTTATTTCACAGTTTATTTAACTTCGGAGAATCATATGTTCTGTATTGTTTTCTGTTGCTCTGCTTATTAACTGTTTTGTTGGAATGAACAGTTATTAAAAATATGAAATATATAGTAAAACAAATAATCAAATTGTTCTAATACATAGTCGCTAGTTACCAAATTATGGATAAAATGTTAATAAAAGCATTGACATTGAGACATCTAAAGCATTTAGTTATATTAGTAACATTATTACATACAGCACTTTTTAGCTTGAACATTTAACATAGGTAGAGAAAATACTTACTCTACCCAAAAAATCAACACCAAGAACTCCACTGGTTCCCTAAAAAACATAGTTTTAGAAAAAGGTTCGCGTGCGTGCGCGGGTGTGTCTTTGAATTAAAAAACGAAAAGCCAATTAAATACTGAACTTGATGGGAAGGATACGACACGAAGAAAATCCCCCACCCAACTACCCTTTATGTGGACAAATTTTCGAAAAGTTTTATTTACTCAAAAATGGCTCTAAGATTTTGATTAAAATACCGTACATCAAATATATTTACAAGAAAACCAAAATGTATAGCTTGAATTTTCTGCAAATAGCTCTGAAGAATTCCTCATTCTGGATGAATTTTGCATGACTAGTAAAGTGTAAGATATAGGCAAAGAATTACTACATAAAAATGCAGATCTCGTTAAAACACACAATAAAAAATATATATACATATATATGTTTTATATATAACCACATATATTTAAGCATTTCCGAGATATTCTTTGTAATTTGTTTAAATGTTAAAATACTTTTCTCAAACGAGAATTTGCCAGTCCTTTTTCTTTTGTTTTATTCCTGATCTTCAAAGATGTCAATCATATAGCAATCATCTTTAACTAGATTTGACTCCCCACCCCCCTATTTTGCTCCTACTTGGAAGGAACTAAGTAATAGGCAAGATCACAAGATCCGTGACTCAAATACCGGCTATGACATTGACTCTGTCTTTCCAACTCCTGTCCTACACACAAATTTTACGGCTTTATCGTCTTTGAGCCATGCTGTCAACACACATTTTTTATAACAGTTTTTCTATTCAGGGAACCTCAAAACATGCATTTCCGGTAAAATATCGGTGTCGACTTTTTGGATAGAATACAATACCTTCTCTACCTGCGAATCTAGCTCAGGATATTCGGTAGATAAAGTAAAAATCTGATGCGTTCTATTCACATGATTTTCTCTACAATTCTGCAATAAATTATTGTTAAAAAGCTTATGCTTCTATTTACTTCCTGCTAATCGAGAAAAATTTAGCAGAAATAGTCTTGTTACTTGCTTCCTTGTAAGCAGAAGCGAAATAAGGGAGTACCATAGGTCAAAGTGAAGGTTGCTATGTGAATGAAGTTCCTTTGTTTGTATGGACACGAGTTCACAAAGTCGTGTATGAAAAAAGTATGTCTTTATAGCTGAAACCAAAAACAAGGAATATCTAAAAAACAATCAATTCCACGAAAATGATGTATATAACATAAATTGTGTGTTTTAAAGTGCTCTGCATTTGTTGTGTGGTAAGTTTTTGTCCATCTCTTACGGTTTAACAGTTATGCAAAATTCCGTAAAATTTACCCAGAATAAAGTAGTCTGCAGAGGCTATTCCCAGAAAATTCAAGTTATACATATTATTTGTCGAGTAAATATCTTTAATATACGATAGTTTAATCAAAATCGTTAGAGCCATTTTTTAGAAAATCAAAATTTTCGAAAAAAGTTCCATGTAAAGGGTAGTTTGGCGTGGGGGGATTTTTCTCGAAATCTTTGTGTCGCATCCCTGGAAGATACTAAACTTAAATACCAAGTTTGGTACTTTACCGACTTTTCGTTTTTGAGTTATCGTGTTCACAGACACACGGACACACGAACACAGACACACGGACACACACACACACGGACCTTTTTCTGAAAATACTTTTTTTGGATACAGGGGACCCTAAAACATATATTTCCTGTGAAATCTCGGTATCGAATTTTTTGATGGAGTGCAATACCTTCTCTATATACTATGCACATAGTGCGTATAGAGAAAATAAATATCTGATGTGTACCATTCACATGACTTTCTCCATATCCCTGCAACAAATAATTCTTAAAAAGCTTATACTTCTATTTACTTTATACTAATCAGACAAAAATAGCAGAAATAGTCTAATTACTCGCTTCCTTGTAAGTAGAAGCGAAATAAGGGACAACCGTAGGTTAAAGTGATAGTCAAAAGCTGGTTGCTATGTCAATGAAGTTCCTTTGTCTATATGGATAGGAGTTGACAAGTTCCTGTATGAGAAAAGTATACGTTTTTCATAGCAGAAACCAAAAATAAGGAATGTCACAAAAACGACGAACTCCACGAAAAAATGTATATAACATAAATCGTGTGTTTTAATGTGCTCTACATTCTTTGTGTAGTAAATTTTTGTCCATCTCTTACGGTTTAGCAGTTATTCAAAATTTAGTAAAATTCATCCAGAATAAACTACTCTTCAGAGGCTATTCCCAGAAAATTCAAGATATACATTTTATTTGCCAGGTCAATATGTTTAATATACGAAATTTTAATCAAAATCGTTAGAGCCATTTTTGAGAAAATCAAAATTTTAGAAAAAAGTTCCATGTAAAGGGTAGTTGGGGTTGGGGGGATTTTTCTCAAAATCTTCGTGTCGCATCCCTGGAAGATACTATACTTAAATACCACACACACACACACACACACACACACACACACACACACACACGGACCTTTTTGTGAAAATGCTTTTTTTTGGATATTGGGGTCCCTAAAACATATATTTCCGGTAAAATCTCGGTATCGAATTTTTGGGTCGAGTGCAATACTTTCTCTATACACTATTTACATAGTGCGTATGGAGAAAGTAAAAATGAATACCATAACCAGGTTTATTGTAAGTCGTTAAATTTTCTTGTGCACTATATATGGTATATAGTTAAACAGTCACAGAATACTGTGGACGTTTTGGGTTTTCTTTGATGCATTGCCTTAAAGTCCAGAGTTTGATTTATGGCCTATATAAATTATTTAAGTAAATTATATATATGGAATGCTTTGTTCGAATTACAAGTGTTTAATTTAAAAAAAAGCAATAAATGAACAATAGAAGACCAAAATGAATGTCTTCATCCATTCCATGACAAAGCGATCTGTCAATCTCGCAGATAACAGCAGGTGAAGGCAACTTTTGTAAACAGGATCTTGGTTCCCAAATTTTTGCACACGGTGTGGGAGAATCTACCCCTTTGTTCCTTTGGCCGGTAAACAACTTCTTCTCAAAAAAATATGAGGGATTGGTCCCACGGTCTGACAGAAAAACATGCACCCCTCCTTCCCTCCCCCGCTTAACCTTGCAACCCTATCGTGAGGTAAACACTTTCTAACCCCTGCAGTTGTCCTGTCCATTTTGCGAAAAAGGATATCGGCGACTCAGGTTTTTACTTATTTTCCACAGTTGCTCACAATGGGCTGCAGAAGGAGAAACCGTGAAGGATTTTTATTGTGTACATTTCTTCCATTGCAGTTGCTGCAAAACCGTCTTATGGCACTAGTATGCATACGTATTCGTGACTGCTTGCTTGTGATATCGGTACCAAAGTCTCCGGAAGCCAACTAATGTAACATTTATATTAAGGAAAAACAAATGTGCCTTTTCAGCAAACTTTGTAAAAAAAAAAAAAAAAAAAAAAAAAGCAATTTTTACTTTATGTAAACAGTGTATAGAGAAGGTATTGTATTGCACCAAGAAATTTGTCCGGAAATATATGTTGACACCCCCTGAATAAAAAACAAACATTTTTATTTTCTCCTCGCGTACTATATACATAGTGTATAGATGAGGTATTGCATTCCAACCAAAAATTTGATATCAAGATTTCATTGGAAATAGACATTTTAGGGTCCCCTGTATATAAATAAACCATTTCTAGAAAAAGGTCCGTGTGTGTTCATGAGCCTCTGAACACGATTACAAAAACGAAAAGTCGGTAAAATACTACATTTGGTATTTAAGTTTTCTTCCAGGGATGCCACACAAAGATTTTGAGAAAAATCTCACCGCCCCAAACTACCCTTTAAATGGAAACATTTTCGAAAAGTTTGATTTTCTTAAAAATGGCTCTAACGATTTTGATTAAAATACCGTACAATAAGGATATTTACATGACAAATAAAATATATACTTTGAATTTTCTGGGAATAGCCTCTAAAGACCTTTTTCTTTATTCTGAATGAATTTTGCTGAATTTTGTGTAAGTGGCAAACCGTAAGAAATAGACAGAAATTAATTTATGTCATATACGTCTTTTCGTGAAATTGACCATATATTTTAAAAATACTACCACTATAGGAAAATTTGTTACGGAGGCACTGAGAAATATAATTTAAAAAAATCTTATGTATACCATTCACATGACTTTCTATATCTCTGCAACAAATTATTCTTAAAAATCCAATGCTTCTATTTACTCCATGCTAATCGAGAATAAAATAGTCGTATTAATTGCTTCCTTGTAAGTAGAAGCGAAATAAGGGAGTACCATAAGTTAAAGTGATTGTCAAAAGCTGTTTGCCGTGTGACTGAAGTTCTTTTGTTTGTATGGCAAGGAGTTGACAAATTCCTGTTTGAGAAAAGTATAAGTTTTTAAAGCTGAAACCAAAAGAAGGAATATCTCAAAAACGCCCAACTCCATGAAAAAAAATTATATAACATAAATTGTGTGTTTTAATGTGTTCTACATTTGTTGTGTAAGTTTTTGTCTAATTTGATTTAGCAGTTATGCAAAATTCTGTAACATTCATCCAGAGTAAACTAGTCTTCAGAGGCTATTCCCAGAAAACTCAAGTCATACATTTTATTTGTCTTTAATATACCTTATTTTAATCAAAATCGTTGTTAAAAAGCCAATGCTTCTATTTACCTCATGCTAATTGAGAAAAAACTAGCAGCAATAGTCTTATTACTCGATTCCTTGTAAGTAGAAGCGAAATAAGGGAGTACCATAAGTTAAAGTGATAGTCAAAAGCCGGTTGCTATGTGACTGATGTTCCTTTGTATGGTACGAGTTGACAAATTCCAGTCTGAAAAAAGTATAAGTTTCTCAAAGCTGAAACCAATAACAACGAATATCTAAAAAAAAGATCAACTCCATGTATATAACATAAAAATGTATATAACATAAATTGTGTGTTTTAATGTGCTCTACATTTATTCTGTAAGTTTTTATCTAATTCTTACGGTTTAGCAGTTATGCAAAATTCCGTAACATTCATCCAGAGTAAACTAGTCTTCAGAGGCTGTTCCCAGAATACTCAAGTCATAGATATTATTTGTCTTTAATATACCTTATTTTAATCAAAATTGTTAGAGCCATTTTGGGAAAATAAACATTTTCGATAAAAGTTCCATGTAAAGGGTAGTTGGGGGTGGGAGAATTTTCTTGAAAATCTTTATGCCACATCCTTGCAAGAAATGCCAAGTTTGGTATTTAACGGTGTTTTCGTTTTTGAGCTATGCTGTACACAGACACACACACGCAAACACTCACATGCACCTTTTTCCAGAATTTTTTTTTTTATTCAGGGGGGACCAAACACATGTGTTTCCGGTGAAATCTCTGTATAAAATTTTTGGGTGCAATACAATACCTTCTCTATACACTATGTACATAGTACGTATAGAGAAAGTAAAAATGAATATGACATAAATTGTGTCTTTTATCAGATTTAAATTTTTTGTGCAGTAAGTTTTTGTCTGTCTCTCACGGTTTACCAGCTATGCAAAATTCAATAAACACATTTTCTCATATAAATATTTTAATTACAAGAGACAGACCGTAAGAGACAGATAACAACCTAATGAACGGAAAATGTAGCGCATGTTAAAAAACACAATTTATGTTACATACATTTTTTCGGGGAGTGAATCGTTTTTGAGATATTCCTTGTTATTGGTTTCAGCTTTGAAAAACTTATACTTTTCTCATATAGGAATTTGTCAAATCCTGTCCGTACAAACAAAGGAACTTCTGTCACATAGCTACCTCCCTTTGTCTATCACTTTAACCTATGCTACTCCCTTATTTCCCTTCTACTTGCATGGAAGTAAGTAATAAGACTATCTCTGTTAATTTTATCTCGATTAGCATGAATTAAAAAGAAGTGCAGGCTTTTTAACAATAATTTGTTGCAGAGATGTAGAGAAAGTCATGTGAATGGAACATATTTAATTTTTTTTCTAGATGGTTTGCACGAAAGATTGCCTATTATAAAGAAGTACATCTTGACATATTTATTTACCAGTAAGTACATTATAGCTTAAAGTAACGAGTCCACATAGAGAAATTACCTAGTTCCCTGTTTTAACTCCTCCAAGCTTGGGGTCGTGCTTACGCCGTTGTTGCGCAGCGAGACAGGAAAGTTTCTACTTTTGTATAATGGCATTCAAAGAAACAATTCCTTTTCTGGAAGGTGGCAGTTTGTCCCAATGCTATCAAGCACCACTTTCTTTACGTGAAACTGAAGGCCGTAGAAGTTTTATGACCCTGTTTACCAAAAAAGGAGAGCAGTGCATAGAAAAAGCCATTGCCCTATTTCCGCATGCCAATTTCTACAGTTGAAAAGAATGGTTGTAAACTGCAATTGACAGATGTGTCTCACATTTTGTGTTTCTAAAGATTGCTTCCACTTTCTATTTCGTTACTTTGCAAACTTGTGGCTCTGTTTCCAAGGTGTTAAAATGTATTTATTAAAACCAAATAATATTTGCTCCATTTCGGAAAGGATTGTTCTTACAATATAATATGTACAACTGGCTATAGATATCTAAATTGAAGTAGTTTTGAGGAAAAATAGGTATCTGAAGAATTTTCTCTGCTGGTTTAAAATAATAATAATAATAATAATAATAATAATAATAATAATAATAATAATAATAATAAACCTATAATGAGTTTACATATTGAGATTGAATACTTTGATATTCCGTCGATTAAAACAAAAAGGAATCACAGTGTATCTGAATTTCTTTACAGCGTATATCTTCATTATTTAAAACCATTGCGATTAAATATATTGTTTTACTTAAAATCTAATTTGAATTACAATTAGCATAAAAAAAGAATTCACCTCCTCCAAGGTTATTTCTTCTTCTTGTTTCTGGAATTACACATGTCTGTTGGACTTCATGCCCCAAGTCGTCCTCTCTGGTCCAGGGGAAACATGATAGCCTCTGATTCCAAAAGTTGCAGGTTCAAACCCGGCGGAGGGCGAGACAGTTTTTCCGGCATAAAAATCCTTAGCAGGGCTTCCTTTGGAAGGAAAGTAAAGTCGTTGGTCCCGTATCGTAGATTTACGTACGTAAAAGAGCCTCAAGCATGATAAGGAGATCTCTGAGCAAAAGTTAGCGGTCTTTCATGCCCAATATAGAATGGGACGCTGAGAACCGCAGCAGTTAAAAGAACGTCTATAAATAAAACTCCATTTCAATTTTCACGCCTCCAATGCCTTGGGATCAGTTAATTGTTGAGAAAAATACAAACTCTAGATTATAACATATCCAGAATATCTGGTATGGTGGTGCAGGGGGAGGAAATGAAATGGAGTGTTGAATGGGATGGTAGAAAACTTCGTGGCTCAAGTTAACGCTTATCAACGGATGAAAACCGCAAAATCCCTTTGGTTGGATTAGTCAATCCCGGGAGATTCTGAATGCAGCCTACAGAGGCTACCCGAGATATTCCGCTCAGTCAAGTTTATTCAACTAATGAAGACTTCACGGGATAACAACCGAGTCTTTTTTATTTATTTTTATTTGTACTTTTATTTTCTATTTAAGGCATAATTGAAAAGACAGAAAGTATTTTCAATAATGAACTAATTAAGAATGAAATTACATTGTAATCAACTATGTTTATTATTATTATTATTATTATTTTACTATTATTAATATTATTATTATTAATTGGAAGCTGGAAAGGAGAGAAGAAAATCCAGTAGAAAAGGTGGGACCAAGGGAGGGTTATTTGTAATGTTTACTTTCTCTACACGTACTATAGGATACATAGTGTATAGAGAACATATTGTAATGCACCCAAAAATTCGAAACCGAGATTTCACCTGAAATACATGTTTTCGGTCCCCCTGAATCTAAAAAAAAACATTTTTGGAAAAAAGTCCATGAGTGCGTGTGTGTGTATGTTTGTGTGTGTGTGTATGTGTGTGTATGTGTGTGTGTCTTTGGACAGCATAGCTCAAAACAAAAAGTCCGTTAAATACCAAACTTGGTATTTAAGTTCAGCATCTTCCAAGGATGAGACACAAAGATTTTCAAGAAACCCCCCCCCCCCAAACTATTATTTTCTCAAAAATGGCTCTAACGATTTTGATTAAAATCGCTTATATTTAAGATATTTACATGCCAAATAAAATGTACAACTTGAATTTTCTAGGAATAGCCTCTGAAGACCTCTTTATTCTGGATTAATTTTATGAATTATGCATAGTTGGTAAACCAATAGATGTAGACAAAAATTAATACACAAAAAATGTGTATCACGATAAAACGCTCAATTTATTTCATATACCTACAATTTTTTCGTGGAGTTGACCTTTCCTGAGATATTCCTTGTTATTGATTTCACTTTTCTCATACGATAAATTTTCATCGCTTGGCCACGCAAAGAAACGGGTTTCAATTCCATAGCAACCATATTTTAAAACATTTGACTATCGGTTTAGTCTAGTGTATTCCCTTATTTTCCTTCTGCTTATAAAGGAACTAAGTAATAAGACCGTTTCTGCTAATGTTTTAGTATTAAAAATGATGGAAGTACAAGCTTATTAACAATAGTTTGTTACAGAGATGTAGAGAAAGTCATATGAATGGAGCATATCAGATTTTTTCTTTGGGGTTTATTCATGTATCACGCATGCATTGACGCTTCATTCATACTTCCAGACTCTGGGGAGGCTAATCTTGGCTACAGAAAATTCCCATCTCAGCCGAAAATCGAACCCAGGAACCCTCGATCAGCTGGCAGGGCTTTACCGACTAAGCTAGGAGTCAGCCGTGGAGGTAATTTTCCAGTGGCAATCCTGAAATATTGTTAGTGGGTGAATTGGTTTTTAAATAACCGATAATGCACACACACACACACACACACACACACACACACACACACACATACACGATGTATGGTGAGAACGTTTATAATTGATCGAAAAGGTTTGTATTAAGTCCACAGTAAGTAATCTGTCTATCCTTAATTTCCATTAAAATATTAATCGATTTCTTCCTGCGTCATTTTACAATCGATGGCACTCAGACAAAACGACCTAAGTTATTCATGAAATTATCAGAAGATTTTCTTCTGACGTTTACATATACGCGACACGTAAAGGTCAGTCGATAAAGTGAAGAATGAAAATATGCCTAGATGCGACAGCTTCGTAGGTAAAAATCCGTCACGCAAAGGTTAGAGCTTACATTTAAAGTGTCCCTTCTTTTAACCTTTCTGCATTATAAAGAGATTGCTATAATTTATATTGCCCAAAGGTTAGCGGGTCACCCCCGTTGTGTAGTGGTTACCATTCAAGCCTCTAAAACCCAAGATTTAAACATGGATTTTTTCGGGCAAAAAATCCTTAGCATGGCCGGTGGTCCCGTGTATTGTTTATGACCACGTAAAAGGACCCCTAAAGAAGAAGGTCCCTGGGCAAAAAGTTCCGCCATTTCACGTCCGCAAATCGTAAATTCGTCCTACAGTGCCATCTGTTGTCGACGAGCTGATCCCTAGGAACCATGGCGCATAGTGGCGGACTCACAAACTAGAAATTGAAATCTGACCATGGAAACATCGCAATGATGCGTTTGTTCCACTTAGGAGATACAGGATACTATACTATTGTAATACTAAAGGTTAATGGATCGTTTGTTTGCTCCGGATTTGTAACAAAGGAAAGAAACAAGCTTCTACATGTAATTTAACAGAAGGGTTCATTTATTCCCACTCCTGTACATTCCGTGGTTTTGGGTTGGATGAATGTGACTAAATTCGAACATCCATAAACTCCTTTTAAAAGTAATGTATACATACTAAATTATTATTCACAAGAGATTCATAGTGTTTCCTTCACATTAAAAAAGTTACGAGTTCGAATCTCAGTTACGATGAGCTATCTGGATAGAGGTTCTCCCTTATCCTGAGAAGACGAATGTCGGGTAACTTTAAGCTTTACGGACTCCGGGCTCACTTGGGCATTATTTCACATGTTTCATTAATCCATCGTACAATGTGACTTACCAGATTACCGAACGTGAAACTACCCAAAAAAATCTGATGTGTTACACTCACATGACTTTCTCTAGCGACTCTACAAAGATAATTCTTCTTTCAACACCATGCTAATCAAGATAAACATTAGCAGAAATAACCTTATTACTTGCTTCCTTGTAAGTAGAAGCGAAATATGGGAGTATTATAGATTAAAGTGAAGTCAAAAGCTGGTTACTAGGTGACTGAAGTTCCTTTGTTTGTTTATGTTCCTTGTTTCGAGTTGACAAATTCCTGTATGAGAAAAGTACAAGTTTTTCAATACTGAAACCAAAAGCAAGGAATATCTCAAAAATGATCAACTCCTCGAAAAAAATTTATACAACATAAATTGTGTGTTTTAATGTGCTCTACATTTTTTGTGTGTTAAGTTTTTGTCCATCTCTTACGGTTTAGCAGTTATGCAAAATTCTTCCAGATAAAGTAGTCTTCAGAGGCTATTCCCAGAAAATTCAAGATATACATATTATTTGTCAGGTAAATATCTTTAATTTACAATATTTTAATCAAAATCGTTAGAGCCATTTCTTAGAAAATCAAAATTTTCAAAAAAAGTTACATGTAAAGGGTAGTTGGGGATGGGGGGGGATTTTCTTGAAAATCTTCGTGTCGATCCTTGGAAGATATCAAACTTAAATACCAAGTTTGGTATTTAAAGGTATTTTCGTTTTTCAGCTATGCTGTCCAGACACACAGATACACACACAGATACACATACGGACTTTTTTTTTTTTGGATTCAGGGGGACCTAAAATATGTATTTCCGGTGAAATCTCGGTGTCGAATATTTGGGTGCATTACAATACCTTCTCTATCCCTATGTACATTGTACATATGGGGCTAGAGAAAGTAAAAATCATACAAATAAGCACACATCAAAATCTTACAGACGTTTAATTCGTACACTTAATACTTTAAATCTTTATTACATGTACAACATGAATAAAATCTAGTTGAGGTGCTTTCAGATGGCAAATACTATTTGAAATAATAAGTTGGAGATGTCATCTCTTACATACAATATACCCCATAATTTAATCATTTCGGTACTATAAATTCAAAAATGTTATCCAATCACTCTATTATTGCTAAAAAATTATGTTTTATTTTATTACAAACTTTACACTGTTTTTCATAAATGCATCAGCAACGGCAATGAATATATATATATATATATATATATATATATATATGTTTTTTTTTTTTTCTTTCTTTTGCCTGAACGTCACCATGCAGCAATACAGAAGAAGCCCTAAAACTGCATCTTTCATTTTTAAAATTTGATAACGTAGTTTTATTTTCAAAATGTATTTTAATAATTCTGCAGTTAATTAGTTATTACTTTAAGTTTTATTTCCTTTATCCTGGTGGATCATTTGGGAAGATGAATGAAATTGGTGAAATGATGCTCAAAAAAACTCGTAGTCCACTGAGCTTACAGTTACTCGACATTCGTTTTATCAGGGTAAGGGGATGCACCCCTCACAAAAAAAAAAAAAACAAAAAAAAAAAAACAAAAAAAACCTTATCCGAGTAACTTGCCCTAAACGAGATTGGAACTCAGGACCTCACGCTACCGCCACACTACAGGGGCGAGCTTCATTAGTGCTGTAGGTTTCATACTTCACTGTCTTCAGCAATAATGCATTACCAAAGAATTTATACGGAAACTAAAATATCTAATATTTTCCTTCTTTATAGGCTATATGCAAAATCAATTCATACACACTGAATAATTGAATCATGACACACAACTAAAGCAAATATCTATTGCAATTATTACTTTCTCTACACGTACTACGTATATAGTAGGTGTATAGAGAAGATATTGTATTGCACCCAAAAATTGGATACCGATTTCATGTTTTGAGACTCCCTGAACCCAAAAAATGCATTCGTAGAAAAATATCCTTGTGTCTGTGTTTGTGTACGTGTGTGTGTGTGTGTGTGTGTGTGTGTGCGTGAGTGTGTGTGTGTCTGTGGCCAGCATAGCTCAAAAGCGAAAGGTCCGCTAAATACCAAACTTGATATTTAAGGATGCAACACGAAGATTTTCAAGATAATCCATCATCCTCAACTACCCTTTACATGGAAAAAAAATCGAAAAGTTTTATTTTCTTAAAAATGGCTCTAACGGTTTTGATTAAATTATCGTATATTAAAGATTTTTAACTGACAAGTAAAATTTATATCTTGAATTTTCTGAGAATAGCCTCTGAAGACCGTAAGAGATAGACAAAAACTTACTTCACAAAAAAATGTAGAGCTTTTTAATACACACAATTTATGTTATGTGCATTTTTTTCCGTGCAGTGGATTGTTTTTTAGATATTCCCCTGCAATTAGTTTCAGCTTTAAAATACTTATACTTTTCTCGTATAGGAATTTGTCAACTCCTGTCCATACAAATAAAGGAACTTCAGTCACATAGCAACCAGCTTTTGACTATCACTTTAGCCTATGCTACTCCCTTATTTCCCTTCTATGTACTTGCGTGGAAGCAAGTAATAAGACCATTTCTGCTAATTTTTTCTCGATTAGAATGAAGTAAAAAGAAGAGCAGAGATATAGAGAAAATCATGTGAATGGAACACATACGATTTTTTTTTACTTAATTCCTTTAATGAGAGAGAAACTTGCCATGAGACACAGAATACCATAATATTAATTTAACAAAATAAATAAAAACGATATATAATGAACTGTTTATCTTCACGAAAGTTATATTGTGTTTAATGGTTAACAATGAAAATGTTGTTTACAAACCGCATGTGGGTGTCATACAAATTGTTTTTAAAATTACTGTTTTAATACATTGGTTGTGATATTTTTGAATGCCTCTTTCTATTCTATATTTTGTGCGCCAGTTCACAAAAAAAAAAAAAAAAAAAAAATTAATGGTTGTTTTAATTTTTAGTTATTCTCTAAATACTAAAACTCTTATGTGTTCCATTCACATGGCTTACTCTACATCTCTGTAACAAATTATTTTTAAAAAGCTTATTCTTCCATTTATTTCATTCTAATCGAGAAAATATTAGCAGAAATTGTCTTATTACTTGTTCCTTGTTAGTAGAAGCGAAATAAGGGAGCACCGTAGGTTAAAGTGATAGTCAAAACGTGGTTGCTATGTGACTGATGTTCCTTTGTTTGTATGAGCAGGATTTGACAAATCCCTGTATGAGTAAAGTATAAGGTTTTAAAGCTGAAACTAATATCAGGGAATATTTAAAAAAAAACAACCAACTCCATGAATAAAATGTATATGACATAAATTGTGTGTTTTATTAAGATCTACTGTTTTTGTGTACTAAGTTTTTGTTAATCTCTTACGGTTTACCAGTTAGGCAAAATTCAATAAAAACCATCCAAATAAAGAGGTCTTTAGAGACTATTACCGTAAAATTCAAGATATACACTTTATTTTTCATGTAAATATCTTAAATGTATCAGATAGTAATCAAAATTGTTAGGCCCATTTTTGAGAAAGTAAAAATTTTCGAACTTTTTTCCATATTTTTTGGGGATTGTGGGATTTTTTTTTAAAATCTTCGTGTCGCATCCTTGGAAATGTTAGAACAAACATAGTTCTATAAACAGTATACTCTTCCAAAATTGTTGTCAAAGATTTTCTTACTCCAGCATATTTGATTAAGTCTTATCAAAGATCTTCTGGATAGTTATTATAAAGTATGTTAATAATAGTATAAATAATTAGAACTTAACCTTGTTCTATAATTATAATACGTTTTACTATTTTTTTATTTTCTCTACAGGCATATACATAGTGCGTGTAGAGATGGTTTTGTAATGCACCCAAAAATTCGATACCGAGACTTCACCGGAAATACATGTTTTGGGTCCCCTGAATCAAAATAAAAAGCATTTTTAGAAAAAGGTCCGTATGTCTGTGGACATCATAGCTAAAAAAATGAAAAGACCTTTAAATACCAAACTTCAAGAAGGTCACCCCTCACCTAACTACCCTTTACATGGAAAAATGTTCAAAAATTTGGTTTATTCTTAAAAATGGCTCTAACGATTTTGATTAAAATACCACACATTAAAGCAATTTCCATCACAAATAAAACGTATATCTTGAATTTTCTGGGAATATATTTTGAAGACCTATTTATTCGGGATGAATTTTGCAGAATTTTGCATAAACTAGTAAATCGTAAGAGATAGGCAAAAACTTACTACACAAAAAATGTAGCCCTCGTTAAAATACATAATTTATGTCATATACATTTTTTTTCGTGGAGTTTACTGTTTTCGAGATATCAGTTTCAAATTGCAAAGTAATTATACTTTTCTCAGAGAGCACGTGCCCGTTTTTCTTTTGTTCTGCTCCCAGCCAAGCAAAGAAGCGATTTGCAATGACAGTCGCACAAGTACAGCTGTTAAAATTCACTTTAGCATAAGAGCATTCCTTTAGTTCTTTCTACTTATCTCGATTAGCAATGTGTAGAAAGAAGATTCATCTTTTGTAAGAAGTTTGTAGAGCAACTAGAGAGTCATGTGAGTGTAACACATCAGACTTTTTTTAAATTGCAGAGTAAGTAACCATGTCTTATGAATGAACGAGCACACTTCCAAAGATTATAAACCCAATCGTTGGGAAGATAAACTCACAGTCAATACAGGATGAATGCTATCTTTGGACAGGTATTTGAAACACTGGAAGGGGGATAAAAGGACGTCGTGTGGCTGCTCCAGCGACTAACAGAAACAGCAGACCGATCTGGGCACGAGCAACTGTCTTCTAGCTTTGTCCTTAAGACGGTCTCAAAAACTCTGACCAAAAAATAAATATCATGAGTGAAAATCACTGTCAAAACATTCATAAATATAAAGGAAAGAGTGCTTATAAGTATTCCAAAATATCAAATGAGAGGCATTATTTACATTTTATATCCACGGGTTTAAGCTTAGATTAACTTCTGTATATCCTCATCGGATATTCACACTTCAAAAGTGTTCTTCAGTCACGCCAAGCACCGACACGCAGATTTTAGGATTACATTTAACGCCGGGCAACGGGAAAGTCGAGAAACGCGCTTTGAAAACAGGCTCTTGCTTGATGGTCGTAGTCTTTCCGCAACATCATCTGCCTGAGCAACAGGACCTCGGAAAAGTTCCCTAAGGATTCCGATCTTTCCATCATTGGTGTATATCGCACGGATCATATCCTTGGCACAATTGCCTCTATTTCAGTAAATAATAATTTATCCTAAACTCCAATAACGATTACATAGATGTGACAAATAAAGAGGAGCGAGAAGGTATTGCATGGCTGAAAGCAGGAGTATGGAGATTAAAAGGTTTAAGGAAAGGTATTCCACAAAACCAATGTCCTATATGTGGCGGAAATGAAGTTATGGAACACATTTAATTTAAATGTAAAGTGACTGAAGTTTGGAGAAACGAGTATATTAATAAGAAATGGTTTAAAACAGATAAAAATGTAGCAAGAGTTGAAATGTTTCAAAAAGATAATAAGAAGATTGGACAGTTCTTATACAAAGTGAAAAATAAATGGGTATGGACAGTAAATAGACAAAATGGTGTAATAAACTAGAATTAATAAACTATTGTAAAATATGAGTATGACATAACGATTTTTGTAGTTATAATAACCTTTTATCAGTCCCTGTTCTAAGAAAGATGATATTTAGTACCCTCCTTCATATAAATGTGTTATTATTATTATTATTATTATTATTATTATTATTATTGTTGTTGTTGTTGTGATTGTTGTTGCTTAAAATTTCTTCATATTCTTTCCTTATCAGACTCTCTTCCTATTTTAGGACCATAGGAGGCCTGTGAAGGAGAAAGACCCTAAAGCGTAGTATGTCCTGGATGAATAATACATTAAAAAAAGAATATGACAAAGAGGAATAAACTAAAATACAGATCCCCTCCCTGTTTACAAGCCGCCTTTAACATCTTTAGTCATATCGGCGGCTTTCGCCTTTAGAACAATTTGCTCGTTGGGAACGACATTCAATCATTTACTCTTGTATTGCATAGGGTTTTACTTGCGTTTTCTTTAAATTAACATTCTGTTTCATACTTTCAGAATCTAGGGAGGATTGAGAATAATCTCAGCTGTAGAAAAATTGCCACATCGGGCCGGGAATCAAACTGGGGACTTCTGGATTTGGAAGCTAGCATGCTAACCATCAGACCACAGTTACAGTCAAAGTTCATAATTTAATAATAGTTGTGCAGCGGAAATGGTAAGGACGCATCAATTTATTGTTTGTTATTGTTACTCTGGGAATATATCCGTATGAAGTACACTTGAGCTTTATATCAACTTTAACCCAGTTTAAAGTTAATGACAAACGTTCTCCAAACCATGTATTTAAACTTTCAACTCGTAGGTATAGAAACTTGAATAAAATCTTATGTGTTTCATTCACATTACGTTCTCTACATCTCTGTAATGAATCGTCGTTAAAATGCTAGTCGAGATAAACATTAGCAGAAACGCTTTCTTGTAAGTAGAAGGGAAAGTGGAATTCAATAGGTAAAACGATAGTCAAATATTTTAAAAGCTGGTTGCTATTTGGATGAAATCTCTTTCTTTGCATTGCCAGGATGGTCAAATTCCCGTATGTGAAAAGTCTAAGAATTTTAAAACTGAAACCAATAACAAGGAATATCTAAATAATTATCAATTCCACGAATATATTTTTACAGAAATTGTATGTTTCAATGAGATCTACATATCTTGTGTTGTTTTTGTCTAGCTCTTAAGGTTTACTAGTGATGCAAAATCCAGCAAAATTCATCCAGAATAAAGAGATCTACAGAGGCTATTACCAGAAAATTCAAAATATACATTTTATTTGTCGCGTAAATATCTTTAATTTTCGATATTTTAATTAAAATTATTTTCGAATATTTTTCTATGTAAACGGTAGTTTGGGGTAGGGGAATTTTTCTCAAAATCTTCGGATCGCAATCCTTGGAAGTTATTAAACTTATATACCAAGTTTGACATTTTACTAACTTTTCGTTTTGAGTTATCGTATTCACAGACACACGGACCTTTTTCTAAAATTTCTTTTTTTATACAGGGGACCCAAAAGCGTCTACTTCCGGTGAAATCTCGGTGTCGAATTTTTGGGTGGAATGCAATACCTTCTCTATACACTATTTACATAGTACGTGCAGAGAAAGTAAAAAATAGTAAACCTCAATAAGGTTATTTGTGTAAATCGCATTTAATTTTGCATCGATTTCAACAAGTTTTAAATATGTCGACGTTTTGTTCCCAATTCTTATACTACGTATAAAATATAAAATCTATAAGTCTGTGTGTGCTACCGTCAGCACAAATCGTAGTTATTTTGAGGCTCTCAGTTGAGAATCAAATTAGAAACGCTTGGACAAATCTTAAAATGCTTTACATAAAATATCACATCTATACGATCTGACAATCAAAAGTTATTTTATTTATATAGGTGGAGAACAGAACACTAAGCCGAACACTCCTAACAGGATGTCTAAATCTACGTCATTATTATCGTAATAGATAAATAATATGTATTATCACCATCAGTATCCGCATTACTTAAATAGGATTATGTGCGACAAATGCTACAATGGAGAGCTTCCGCCTGGGTAGTGTGGTGGTAGCGCGTCTGCCTCACTTTTTTTTTTTTTAAATACAGCTCCGGAGTCTGGTCGGGACTCCGGCGCTATATACCCTACTTTTTATTTACCTACTTTGTTTATTTTGATAACTCTATGATTACTGAATTTCTGTTTTACTTTTTACACACACACACACACACACACATATACAAACATATAACACCCATGCCCAAGGCAGAACTCGAACCCACGATCCCCTGCGCTGCGAAATACAAAAGCGAGACGCTTTGGCGAGCGCGGCCATGGGGACCGGCGCATTCAACACGTCGTGAGTTCATTCATCGTTTGATATGACCAACCAGGCTAAAGGACGTTAAGCTATATTTAATTATATTTTTTTATGTTTATATTACACTGAGAACTCCTTCACACCGAGATTTGCCTAATGTATAGGGGCACAACAATTCAAGACCCATCAAGCAAGAGAGCGTCTAAACAAAATTCAGAGGGGGGTAAAGTAACCCAAAACCACACACATTTAATGAGGTGATTAGTCAGCCGAGAAAGGCTGGTCTTATAATCCTTTTGAGATCGACATATTCAAAATGTTTGCTAGAGCGAGAGTGGCTACGTAATGCATTGGGTCATGGAAAAAGCAGCAGAAGTTGCAATGAATTTGCTGATACATGATTTTTATACCTAATTGAGAATTGAAAAGCCTTTTTATGAAACACTTGTCTAAGAATAATCTTAGGTAATTTTCTTTTCCTTATTATTTTATTCTATGTAAAATAAGCAGTATTGATGCCAAGATTTCATTGAAATGTGTGTTTTAGATATCTTGAATTAAAAAAAAAAATATGTCTGCTTTCTCTACACGTACTAATAGTGCATAAAGAAGATATTGTATTCCACCCAAACATTCGATACCAATATTACACTGGAAATATACGTTTTAGGGTCCCCTGTATAAAAAAAAACATTTTTAGAGAAAAAAGTCCGTGTGAGTATGTGTCTGTGAACACAATAACTAGAAAACGAAAAGCCGGTGAAATACCAAACTTGGTATAAAAGTTCAGTATCTTCCTGGGATGCGAAACGAAGATTTTGAGAAAAATCCCCCCCTCAACAAAAACTACCCTTTACATGGAAAAAAATTCGAAACTTTTTATTGTCTAAAAAATGGCTCTAACGATTTTGGTTAAAATGCCGTATATTAAAGATATTTATTTTGCAAATAAAATGAATTTTGACTAACTGGTAAACCGTAAGAACAAAAAATTACTAAACAGAAAATACAGATATCGTTAAAACACACAATTTATATCCTATAAACTTTTCTCTGAGACATTCCTAGTTATTTGTTTCAGATTCAAAATACTTAAACTCTCACGGAAAGTTGTAAACTCCTGACCGTGTATAGAATTGGATTTTCAACACATGTCAACCAGCTTTTATAAGATTTGACTATCACTTTAGTATATTTCCTTGTTTCTATTACACTTACAAGAAAGCAAGTAATTAAGACAATTTCTGCTAATGTTTTCTCGATTATCAAAATGTAGATAGAAGAATATGTTTTTTAACAATAATTAAGCGATGTAGATATGTGGAGAAAGTCATGTAAACATTTCAGATTTTTAGAAAAAATGTCCCTATGTGTATGTGAATGCAGCGCGTCCTTGTGTCTGTGAAGTGCATAACTGAAATACTAAAAGTAGGCTAGACACCAAACTTGCTATTTTTGTGCATCCACCAAGGATCCAGACGAAAATTTTGAGTGGTTCTCCGAGTACTAAGGAGTAAATACTAACCTCTAGTTCCCAAAGTCACAGCGATGGTTTTTTCCCGCGTAAACATTCCTAGTACGGCTTCTTTCGGAAGAGAAGTAAAGACGTTGGAACTGTATCCTGGATTTACGGCATGTAAAAGAAACTAAAGTGTGACAAAGAGGTCTCTGAGTAAAACAATCTGATGTGTTCCATTCACATGACTTTCTCTACAACTCTGCAATAAATTATTGTTAAAAAGCTTATGCTTCTATTTACTTCCTGCTAATCGAGAAAAAATTAGCAGAAATAGTTTTATTACTTGCTTCCTTGTAAGTAGAAGCGAAATAAGGGAGTACCATAGGTTAAAGTGATAGTCAAAAGCTGGTTGCTATGTGACTGAAGTTCTTTTACTTGTATGGACACGAGTTCACAAAGTTCCAGTATGAGAAAGGTATGTTTTTACAGCTGAAACCAAAAACAAGGAATATCTCAAAAACAATCAACTCCACGAAAAAAGTGTATGTAACATAAATTGTGTGTTTTAAAGTGCTCTACATTTGTTGTGTGGTAAGTGTTTGTCCATCTATTACGGCTTAGCAGTTATGCAAAATTCGGTAAAATTGACCCAGAATAAAGTAGTCTTCAGAGGCTATTCCCAGAAAATTCAAAATATACATTTTATTTGATAGATAAATATCTTTATTATACGACACTTTAATCAAAATCGTTAGAGACATTTTTTAGAAACTCAAAATTTTCGAAAAAAGTTCCATGTAAAGGGTAGTTTGGGGTGGGGGATTTTTCTCAAAATCTTCGTGTCGCAACCCTGGAAGATTATAAACTTAAATACCAAGTTTGGTATTTAACGAATTTTCGTTTTTGAGCTATGCTGTCCACAGACACACACACACACACACACACACGCTCACGGGCCTTTTTCCAGAATTTTTTTTATTCAGGAGGTCCCAAAACATGTATTTCCGGTGAAAACTCGGTATCGAATTTTTGGGTGCAATACAATAACTTCTCTATGCACTATGTACATAGTAGGTACGTGTAGAGAAAGCAAAAAAGCATTTTTAGAAAAAGACCAGTTTGTGTGTGTACGGGTGCGTGTGTGTGTATGTGTGTGTGGACAGCATAGCTCAAAAACGAGAAATCGTTAGATTCCAAACTTGATATTTAAGTTTGGTAGCTCCCAAGGATGCGACATGAAGATTTTCAAGCCAATCCCTCCACCCCAACTACCCTTTACATGGAAAATATTTTCTAATATTTTGATTTTCTCTAAAATGGATCTAACAATTATGGTTAAAATGTTGAAATTAAAGATATTTGCATGACAAATAAAATATATATTTTGAATTTTCTGGGAATAGCCTCTGAAGACCTCTTTATTCTAAATGAATTTTGCATAACCGGTAAACCGTAAGAGATAGACAAAAACATACTACAGAAAAATGTACATCTGGTTAAAACAAACCATTTATGTCATATAGGTACATTTTATTTATTTATTTATTTATTTATTGCTGACGTTTCTGAGATTTTTCTTTGTTATTAGTTTCAGCTTTAAAATACTTATACTTTTCTCATACGGAAGTTTGTCAACTCCTACAATAGAAACAAAAGAATTTCAATGATACAGCAACCAACGTTTAAAATACTTGACTATCGTGTAGCTTAGTGCATACCCTTATTTACCTCCTACTTATAAGGAAGCAAGTAATAAGACCATTTCTGCTAATTTTATCTCTATCAGCATGAAGTAGATAGAAGAATAAGTTTTTTAACAATAATTTGTAGCAGATGTAGAAAAAATCATCTGAATGGGACATATCAGATCCATGCATAAACAGTGTGTAGATAGTTGAGCATAAATTTCCTAGTTATCCAGTTTGGGGGCAGAAACACTGTGCGACGTCTGTTTAATACTACTGTGTCAAGAAAGTTCCGGGAATTTGCCAATAAAACACAAAAAAATGAATTATTCATCCAATTTTATTTTATCGCCTTCAAAGTAGGCCCCTTCTGAAATTATACATTTATGCCAACGAATAATCCAATCATCAAAACATTTTTTGTAGGCACTTTTAGGAATCGATGTCAACTGTCTCCGCGAATTTTCCTTTATGTCTTCTATCGACTGAAAACGGTTGCCTCGAAGTGGTAACTTGAGTTTTGTTAAGAGAAAGAAATCAGCAGGAGACAGATCAGGTGAATACGGTGGTTGTTCGATGAAATTTGTTGAATTTTTGGCCAGAAATTCGTTCACAATAATAGCCTTGTGAGCTGGTGCGTTATCGTGGTGCACAATCCATGAATTGTTGTCCCACAAATCTGGTCTTTTTCGCCGTATTTGTTCTCTCAAATGCCGCATAACGCTCACATAATAGTCTTTATTTACCATCTGACCTTCTGGCAAGAACTCTGAGTGCACGACACCGCGATAATAAAAAAAAAAAAACTGTCAACATGACCTTCAGTTTTGATCGAGTTTGACGTGCGCTTTTAGGTTTCGGTTCAGTTGGAAGGCACCATTCGGAAGCTTGTTGACTGGTTTGAGTGTCAAACTCGTAAACCCACGTCTCATCACCAGTTACAATGCGTTTCATGAATGTGGGGTCGGAACTGGCTCGTTCTAGCATGTCTTCAGCAATCCATTCGCGATTGAGCTTTTGTAGAAAATTCAAATCTTTCGGAGCTAACCGAGCTGCAACGCGTGTCATGCCCAAACAATTGTTTAAAATGGTACGAATCGATTCGTGAGATACAGAAACTTCAGCGGCAATCACTCTCAGACCTAAATGACGATTTTCAGTTTAGTTGAAACCCTTGATGGCTGACCAGAGCGTAGCAAATCTTCCACCACATCTAGACCACTTTTGAATGCACTGTACCACTCATACGCACGTGTTTTTGATAAAGTCGATTCACCGTAAGCCCTCTGTAACATTTTCAGCGATTCAGCACACGAAATATCATTTGCAATGCAAAATTTTGAGACATATTTTTTGTTCAATATTTGTATCCATCGTAAAATCGCAAATCACCTTTGAGATGAACTAACAAAATGGCGTACTGTAAACAAACTAGATGACAGATGACGATCAAACTCCGCGTGGGTATAGAGGAAAGTTGTACCAACTTAGCGACAACAATAATTTCGAATCCCCCTTTAAACAGAATTTTTAAATGATCAATTTCCGGTATTTTCTTGACAGAATGTAAGTTTAGGACAGTGGGACACTCACCTAAGAACCGGGAACAGAGGAAAAATTTAACGAATTTGGTTCATCATTGAAACACTTGAATAAGAAGCTACTGAGCCTCATTGCACAGCAGGTGGGTGTTTCAGAAACCCCTGTTCTTACAGCAACTAGCTTTTTAAAATTGAAACTCAACAGAGTGATTGTGTTTTATGAATTGCAACCTCGTGACGGCTAAAGGCGAGTCGACTCTTAACAACTGCATTTTACTAATACCTTTGATAGTACTATGAATGAATTTATTTTTATTTTTTCAGATTAAGCATGACTTCATTTAAATGGTCATGTTGCCTCAAAGAACAATATGAACAATACTAACACCATAGGAAGGCTTAAAGAACAATATGGTTAATAACTATTATACTGCATGATAATCACTCGTGAGTAAGTAACGCGGGAGTCACGGAATGGAATCTCCCAGAATCTGCGGAGTACGCATGCGCGCGATCCGCGGCCTCACTATAAAATAGCAGCATTGTATATGTACGAGGAATTATGTGTGGCTGTAATGGTTAGGTGTTGCAAGTGTAGCGCTTTAGAATTTTACTTTCTCTGCCATGCACCTATTAGGTAGAGAAAGTATTGAATACCATTCAAAAGTCAATATCAGATTTCTCGGGAATTATATTTTTGAAGCACCATGAATAAAAAATAGCACGTTTACATAAAGGAGCGAGTGAGTGAGTGTGTGTGTGTGTGTGAACAACATAACACAAACACAAAATTACGTATAAATATTAAACTGGATAATTCCGTTGAGTGTCTTGCAAATATGTGATACGAAAAAGTTTAAGAAAATGCCCCACCCCAATATACCCTTTAAAGGAAAATTTTTCGACTTTTCTGTTTTCTCAAATGTTGCTAAGAATTGATATTAACTAGCATACATTTACATGATAAATAAAATATATATTTTTAATTTTATGGAAATTAGCTTCTGAAATTTTCTTTATTCGGAAGAAAATTTGTAGTTTATACATTATCTTTAAAGCACACAGTTTTTTTTTTTAAAATAAACCCTTTTGTGACATAAGACAATTCCAAGATATTAATTATTATTTTTTAATTGTTCAGTAACTAATAATATTTTTAAGTGTTGTTTCTGTTCAGTTGTTTCTCGCAATGTTATAGTAATATATGGAATTGCAAGGCCAGCATTTTAAACATATGTTTATCTATTTTGTTTCTTCTATATCCCTTTTATTTGCAAAGAAATTTAATGTAACTTATTTGCGCTCAGGTTATCTTGATTAACGTGAAACGAATTTAAGAATAATTGGTAGAAGCTATACAAAAATAAACGATAGTAAGTAGAGAAACCATACGAGAGTTACATTATGACTCTGAGATATAATTGTATTTAGGTACTGCGTAATATTTGTGTAGTTTCTGTGCGGTCTCGATTTCGGTTCTTTTAGAGTTTACTGCTTTTACTGAAATATCAATTATTGTATTTCAGCAAAATAAAAATTGTTTTAATTCGATCATAAACAAACTGTGATGATTTACAAACATTCTTAGAGGCATGAGATTCTTTTCGTATTATTTAAAAGTTTATATTCTATTTGAAATTGTTTTAGCTTTTAACAAAATCTCAAGAACGTGAACATTTTACTTTCACATTCCCGATTTAGTTTCTTTTCAAAGCGTGCTTTTATGTAGCCTGCTGTTTATATTTAATATTCCTCTACTTTTAATTGTCATGGATTGTTTTGCTTGAAACAAGCTTTAGCAAAACAATCCATGACAATTAAAAGTACCATGCTAACTTCATATACCTAAGATCGTGGGTCGCGGGACGATGGATTTTTTCGGGTGTAAAAACACTTAGTATGGCTTCCTTGAAGAGAAGTAAAGCCATTGGTCCCGTGTCATAGATTTACGGCACGTAGGTAAAAGAACTTCAAGCATGATGGACGCTCTTTAACTACTGTGGTTCTCAGCGTCCCATTCTAAATTGGGCGTGAAAGACCGCTTAATTTTGCTTAGAGGCTCCTCTATCAGGCTTGAGATTGTTTTACGTGCCGTAAGTCTGCGACACGGGACCAACGGATTTACTTCCCTTCCGAAGGAAGCCATGGTAATAAGGATTTTTACACCCGAAAAAAATCCATCGTCCTCCGCCGGGTTCGAACTCGCGACCTTGGGTATATGATGTTAGCATGGTAACTATTACACCACGAAGGGCTATACACAGCATACTCACTCAACTATAGCTTGCCAAGGGTAATTAAAAATATTACCATATTTTCGGACGTGCAGCTCACGCCTTCAACTGCTTCCCCTCTTCCCACTTTAGCCGGCTGCCGTTCGGTGATGATAGGAAAGTGGGGTTGGAGGGAGAGTTTGTCAACACTGCTGTATCAATTGTTACAATACATCCGTGCATGGCTGAATGTAGGATGAGAACAAGTGGTAGTTTGTTTTTGCAAATAAGTGCCAATATTGTAATCCGTCTCCCTAGCCTGTCCTCTAGGAGACTTACCAGAGGAGAGATTAGATGTTGAAGGTCCCGACATTGCTATTAGTAGTTGTCAGTTAATATATTCTTATAATAAATAATGAAAAATTATTTTTGTACTCCCCAACTGTTGCTTGCCATGTCTTCTCTCCCACTGAAGCACAAAAAAAGTACTGTTCATCGCACCAAGGATGAAATGTGTACCGTGACATGCTGCCAGTGCTTCTCTAATAGACCTGAAGGGTTGTTTACTTGTCCATGTAACTACTCGAATGAAGGCTGATAGACGATTATTAATCAATTAATAATTTTGAATTTGTCGTTGCACCTTCTACTTAATAATCTGTTTGCATTTGAAATGCAAGTTATTAAGCAACAGAGTACCAATATGAGTAACGTAGGCCTTGATGCTGTAGTTCTTCACCCTTCAATTTCGGTTGATAGTCACTCCGTGCGCAAGCAGTGCTATACCCTTCAAAGCACCCTGATGTCACAGTATGAGAAGCAATGATTACGAGGTACGTCCAGAAAGTAAGTTCCGTTTGGTTATAAAATTAAATTGTGTACAGATACAGAATAGTTATTTTTTGCTCAAAATTCTACAACTCTTAAACTACTTTTCCACATAACTGCCGAAATTTTGCAGGCATTTGTCAAAGCGTGGCACACGTTTTTGTATACCTTCTTCATAGAAGTTTGCCGCCTTTGTCTTCAAAAAGTTGGATGTTTTTCGGTAACAATTTCATGAATTAGTGATCGTCAGCTTTGGGAAAATTCCATAGCGAGATCTACAATTGTAAACTTGCTGTTTTCCTGGATCTTGTCATCAATCGCATGAACCAGTTCTTCTGTAACCAAAGATGGACGCCCACTTCGTTCTTCATCGTGCACTTCACTACGTCCTTCATTGAACTGTCGGACCCATCTTCTCACCATTGAATCACGCATCGCATTTTGTCCGTAAACTTCGCAAATTTGCCGACAAATTACAATTGGTTTCACTTTCCTAGCATTCAGAAAACGAATCACAGATCTGATTTCACAAGCGGCGGGATTTTCAATCAACACCGACATTGTAAACAAGCACAAAAAAGCGTATGTGGCTGACATCGATCTCAAAATGGCGCACGTTTCTTCTCCTTGATACAGAGCGTCTAACGCGCATGTGCGGAACTGCGATCACAGCGCTGCAGCGGAGATAAATTGAAACGGAACTTATTTTTTGGACATACCTCGTATATATTTGCGGAGAACCGCAATGTTTCTTGGCCTGTTGTGATAGTAGAACTGGAAAGTATTGTTGATACATCTTTGTGTACAGAGAGATTTACTCCAGCCTTCCCAAATATTTGCACCATCGTTATTTATTTGTTACTGTACATTTTCGTTACTTTACTATCGAATAACGCTCTGGTACGAGAGAACCAGATTTTTTATACCCGGAAAAGTATTTTGGAAACGTATTCATCTAGAGCAATTAAACAATATTTCTCGAAACGCCTAGAAATAGGGACATACTTTCTATGCTAATATCTGTTACAGATGTAAAACCCTGCAGACGGGAACGAGCTTCTAGAATCCTACCACCCTAAACACTCGTACTCAAAACATAACAACGAATATGCGGGTTAAAGTAGCTACCTAACAGGTTAGATTTTTAATTAAAGGGCTGAGAACCATATTGGTATACATCGTATACATCTTATATTGCAGTCCAGCATTTCCCATTTACAAACAGTAGAGCATCAAAATACCGGTCTAAATGAAACTACAAATTCCGTTAGAGTCAGAGTGATCCAAATCCATGCAACAAACCACGCTACCGCATATGATGATCTTATGTCCATGCTACCATTTATTCCTCCAGTGAATCATGATTTTTACAAGAGTGTGCATGTGCAAGTCAATAATGATGATCAGCAGGACATTGATTAGATGTAACGAAATGACCCAGTTACATTTCTTTAGGCTGGGCCAAATCCCAGCAAAGGAAAATAGCTCCCAATAAATAACTGTAAAACCTAATTTTGCATGAAGCCACATTAATGTTGTACTAATATGAGATAAAAAATATATTCTAGATTGCTGTGGCATTTAGTTATTATGTGTAACTTGGCTCAATAAATTATATCGAAAAAATATTGACCTTCTATTTCTTCATTTTTAAAAAATGGTGCATAGCCCACTATGGCTCTCAACCCTTCAGTTCATAACGGACGAGACCTTTATTTATTTTTTTTTTATTTATTATTATTCTTTAGGTATTATGGAATATGAAATTCATATTCAGCATTATACACATTATATCTTACTACAAAAACAATTAGTAATAAATACAGTATGTCAAGTAACAAACAAAGTTAGTCCACCAAATACATTTGCCTCGAATGCGAACACAGTCCCTACAAAAGCTTGTAAATGTACGAAAAGGAAGCAAGTAGTCCAATTTTAGGTAATGATACTACACTGGAGGTATTTTACCACTCCTTACATATATTGCCATCCTATAATGTTTTTCAAATGGAAAGAGCTCTACGCTGCAGCGAATGAGATGCTTTATCGTGCTCTGCGTTGCCAGATCGCTATCTTTTCATATTTCCCTCTCACTCGCACACTGAGCATGCAAATCTGCCTAGCGACATAGTGTGTGTTCCATGTGTATTATGAAAACTATTTAAGCTAAAAATCTGTGGTTTTTAAAGTTCTGCTACGAATATTAGTACCTATCTTTCTCGTGAATTAATTTTTACAAAATGTGAATATTTTATGTTAGCGCAAGTAGTATTTATGAGAGACGGAATCACGTAAGCACGAATGTAATATGTTAACACAGCAGCACTCCGATTGGCTGCCGGCCTGGTGGACAAACAAGGACAAACCTCATCCCATTTGAAAGTCACTGTAATTGCCTATCCAAACAAAGTGAACAGTGATTCGGGAATAGATACTCTGAGTAAATCCACTAGCGTCTCTTTTCCTGTCTTATTTATTTCTCTTCTTCTAGCGATATGCCTAGCATTAATGCGATGCCAATTTCTACCATTTTTCATTCATTTCTTTATTAGTTTATTTAAATATTTCAATTAATATATTCATATTAGATGTTTCGTTTTTTTCTTTGCGTTATTTCATCTTGAGATTTTGTTTTACATAAGTGATATTAATTTTCTTTGACTTTAATCATTTTGCTATGTATATTTTTTTCTTCCTTTGTTGAAGTGAATTTATATTAATGAACTTTAATGAACTATTCTTTTCTTAGACTATTTCTCATTTTATAATTATTTTCTTAGTATATTTATTTTTCGGCTAATCGTAACCGTCCATGTTGAAATTTCGTGTACATGTGCTGCAGTAATTGTTGAGTATTTACCTTCTTTGCATACTCCGCGTTCTTGAGGTCTCTGTCCCCTTGAAGAAGCCCCCCCCCCATAAAAAGACGTCCGGAACAGCTGGCCACGTGTGTGTCGGTAACAGACCGGAAGATGCTGCTGTCCAGACCTAATTATGGCACATAAACCGCAGTAAATCACAGAGTCGACTTCAGGGAGAAATAATTGGAAACCGATGATCCTGTTGGTTTTTCTGAAACTGCAATCTGCAAGTGACGTGTTCGGCATCGAACGGCGATTAAGCATAAGAACAGTTATTAAAGTTTATCATAAGTAATATAACAAGAGCTCCAACTTTTATCTGGAGAAAAGTGTTAGCTCGAGTTGTATTTAATAAGACTATTTAGTGAATAAAATAACATTGATTAGCCTATATGGACTCGAAGAATAATATTCCTAAAATCCCATTTGTCTTGAGGTATATTTGCGCCGAAATCACTGCAATTTGATGTCCATATCATAAATTTCAGATCTCTTTGTATTGATACATTGTATTATTGTGGCGTAAAATAAACACAGATCTCTTTGTATTGCTACATTCTATTATTTTGGTTTAGTAGAGCATGACAATCATTAATATGTCTATTGGAACTTCTGCCATTATGTACGGGAATATCACTGCACTCTGATATTCAGAAAGAAAACAAATGCACGTGGGTGCGATAAATTTAGAAAAACAATTGAACGTGGATGTGGTAAAAAAAACGATTAAAATGGAGAAACAATGAGTTCCAATTGGTCGGAATTTTACGCGTCAATGTACTGGATTGGCCACTTCCTACGATCACGTGTCATGAACGAAACTAAGTAAGATACTAACTGCCAGTTTATATATATTCTTTGTATATCAAAATCATGCCTGCAGTTTTTATATGGCTGCACATCTACTAATATAATATTGTTACACTTGATCATGCGCAAATGCCATTATCTTGAACCGCAATTTTGGCACGCAGAGTCAACGCTTCATCAGCTGCGCCATCCAGATCTAATTATGGAATGAGAAATAATTTAAAAGTGTTTATAAAAATATACGCAATTTTCTAATATTGCGTGGGTTACATTGTTTTATATATATATATATTTAACGATCGTGCTCGTTCATAAACAACCTCTTTTGCTGCTTCTCCAGCCATAAGCGTTTCATGTTTTTATTACTATACACTTGGAATTTGTTTTACTTTCTCTAGCACGTACATACTTGGAATGGTATTACATTCCTCTCAAAAATTCAATACCGAAATGTTACTGTAAATACAAGCATTGGGGTCCCCTGAATCCAAGAAAAATCATTTTTAGAAAAAGGTCCGTATGTGTGTGTGCCTGAGAACAGACCCTTAAGTACAAACTTGGTAGTATTCTCTCTCTTCCAACGATGCGACGAAGATTTTCAAGAAAATTACCCTTTCCAAGACTATCTTAAAGGATAGCATTTTTTTTTTAAATCTGATTCTATCAAAAATGGTTCAAATGATTGTGATAAAAAATACCATATGTTTAAGATAGTTTTATTACAAATAAAAGGTGTATCTTGCATTTTCTGGGAATAATTTCTAAAACTCCCTTCATCCTGGAGTAATTTGGATTAACTGGTAAGCCGTAAGAGGTAGACAAAATTTTATTTTACATAAATCAATATATTTCCTTAAAACACGCAATTTAAACCTATACATCTTTTGTGGAGTTAACCATTTTCAAGACATTATTCTTGTTTATTGGTTTCAATTTTAAAACACTTACCTATACTTTCCCAAAATGAAAAGTCTCCATTTGTTTCATATCTCTTTTGTTTTACTCCTGGCTTAAAAAAAAAAGATAATTGGAATTTCGATAGCATCATGTAGGGACCAGCTTTTAAAAGATTTGACTACTGCTTTAGCCTAGTGTGGTCCCTTATTTACATTATACTTAGAGGGGACTAAGTAATAAAACTATTTCTTCAGCATGGAGCAGATATAACAACATTATTTATAAAAATAATGTATTTCCGAAAAGACAGAGGAAGTAATGTGAATGGAACACATAAGATTTTAGTTAAATGTCAACATTTCGATACTTTCTCTGTATGTGTGTTTTATTTATTAATAAATCATTATTAACTTCATCAAGATGATATTAAAATTAACATACCAAGCGAAATTAGCTGAGATATTTAACCCTGCTGATCTAAACAGTTTTTGAATATACCATATTATATCCTAGATAAGTTAATGAATGATATTTAGTTTTCCTAAAGCCAGGCGAAAGTAATCGATAACAATCAACTTCCATGGTTCCACTTCAATAGCTTTAATGTTTATTAGAAAATAAACTTGGTCATGAAAAGGGCATTCATATGCAATGTTTACTTTTTCTACCAAGTGCTACGTATATGCATAGGTAGAGAAGCTGTTTTACCCAAATTTTGATACAGAGATTTCACCAGAAATACACGTTTTGAGGTACCTGAAATAAAAATATATTTAGAAAAAGATTCGTGTGTGCTTGTGGACAGCATATTTTAAAAACAAGAAGTCGGTTAAATACCGAACTTGGTATTTAAAATTAGTATCTTTCAAGGATGCGGCCCGATGATTCTCAAAAATTCCCCACCAACTAGCCTTTACATAACATACGTAACAAAATTGATAAACCTGCAGTATAATAAACATATTTAAATGAAAAGAAATCTGTTGTGTTCCATTCACATGACTTTCTCTAGTTATTCCACAAACAAACCTTTTATTCAAAAGATTAATCTTTTAGCTACATCATGCTAATGAAGATAAACATAAGCAGAATTAGTCTATTACTTCTTTCCTTGTAAATAGAAGGGAATGCCCAGGCTAAAGCGATAGTCAAGTCCTTTAAAAGCCGGTCGCTCTGTGAAACAATTGAAATTCTATTCTCTTTTCTTGCCAGGAGAAAACAATCGAGAAACGAGAACAAAGATGTCTTCCGTTCGAGAAATGTTAAGTGTTTTAAAATTGATATCTCGAAAACGGTTAACTCTACAAAAAAATGTACCTATGTAACGTAAGTTGTGATTTTAATGAGATCTACATATTTTGTGCAATAAGTTTTTGTATAACTCTTACGCTTTGCCAGAATGAAAAGGTCTTCAGAGGCTGTTCCCAGAAAATCAAAGATATGCATTTCTTTTGTCATAAAATATTTTAAACATGCGGTATTTTAATCAAAATCGTTATCCATTTTTGAGAAAATTAAAATTTTCGAAAAATGCTCCATGTAAATGATATTTTGGGTGGGGTTCTCTCGGTATTTAACCAAGTTTTAGTTTTTGAGCTAGGCTGCGCACAGACACACATACACATAGACATTTTTAAAAAATCATTTTTTTTTATTCAGAGTCAAAACATATATTTCCGGTGAAATCTCGGGATCCATTTTTGGGTGCAATACAATACCTTCTCTATTCAATATGTACATAGTACGTGTAGAGAAAGTAAAAAATATCTGATGTGTTCCATTCATATGACTTTCTCTACATCTCTGGAACAAAATTTTGTTAAAAAGCTTATGCTTCTATTTACTTCATGCTAATTGAGAAAACATTAGCAGAAATATTCCTATTACTTGCTTCCTTGTAAGTAGAAGCGAAATAAGAGAGTACCATAAGTTAAAGTGATAGCCCAAAGCTGGTCATGTATGGACAGGAATTGATAAATTCCTTGATAAATCCCTGTATGAGAAAAGTATAATTTTTTAAAACTGAAACCAAAAACAAGGAATATGTCAAAAACGATGAACTCCACGAAAAAAAAATTTATAAGATAAATTGTATGTTTTAAGGTGCTCTACAATTTTTGTGTTGAAGTTTTTGACTACCTCTTACGGTTTAGCAGTTATGCAAAATTCCGTAAAATTCATTCAGAATTAAGTAGACTTCAGAGTCTATTCCAAGGAAATTCAAGATATACGCTTTATTTGTCAAGTTAATATCTTTAATATACGATATTTTAATCAAAATTGTTAGAGACATTTTTGAGAAAATCAAAAATTTAAAAAAGCACTCCGTGTAAGGGATATTTTGATGTGGGGGGGATTTTCCTCAAAATCTTCGTGTCGCATCCCTGGAAGATACTAAACTTAAATACCAAGTTTGGTGTTTTACCGACTTTTAGTTTTTGAGTTATCGTGTTCGCAGACACACGGACATACGGACACACACACACACGGACATTTTTCTGAAAATGATTTTTTTGCATATATGGAACCCTAAAACATATATTTCCGGTGAAATCTGGGTATCGAATTTCTATGCACTATGTACATAGTACGTATAGAAAAAGTAATATTATGTATTGGAAAATTTAAACCATTAACAGTGAATATGTGGGAAATCGATAACTCCATAAGAAAACAAAATCTGATGTGTTCTGTTCGCATGACTTTCTCTGCATATGTGTAAGAAACTATTGTAAAAATCTTATTCTTCATTGTGTTTCATGTTGATGGGGATAAACATTACTTGCTTCCTTGTAAGTAGTAAGGAAATAAGGGAGTACACTAGGCTAAAGCAATAGTTAACTCTTAAAATTTGGTTGCTGTGTGATTGAAATTCGTAGTTTGCATGGAAAATTCACGTATGAGAAACGTTTTAAGTGTTTTAAAACTGAAACCAAGAACAAGGAATATCTCGAAAATGGTCAACCCCATGAAAAATATGTATATTACATAAATTGTGTGTTTTAACGAGATCTATATACTTAGTGTAGTAAGTTTTTGTCTATCTCTTACGGTTTTACCAGTTATGCAAAATTCAACAAAGGTCATTCAAAATGAAGATATCTTCAGAGGCTATTCCCAGGTAATTCAAAACATACTTTTATTTATGGCATAAATATCTTTAATATAATGTATTTTAATAAAAATAATTATTCATTTTTGAAAAAATATGAAGTTCCGAAAGTTTTTCCATGTAAAGGGTGGTTTGGCGGGAGGAATTTTCCTAGAAATCTAGTTGTCACATCCTTGGAAGATACCTAACTGAAATGCCAAGTTTGGTATTTAACGGTCATTTCGTTTTTGAGCTATGCTGTCCACAGACACATACACACACATACACCAACCTTTTTCTAATTTTTTTTATTCAGAGATCCTAAAATATATATTTCCGGTGAAATCGCGGTATTGAATTTTTGTGTGAAATACGATACGTTCTCTATACATTATGTACATAGTGAGTGTAGAGAAAGTAAAATTATTTGACATAAATTTTGTGTTTTAATGAGATTACATCTTTTGCATAGTAAGATTTTGTCTTCTACAGTTTATTAATTGTGCAAAACTCATTCTGAATAAAGACATCTTCAGAGTTTATTCCCAGAAAGATACCCATTTCACATCAATGAAAATATCTGCAAGATATGATATTCAAATCAAATTGTAAAAGCCATTTTTCAAAAAATCTAAATTTTGAAAGAATGTTTACAATAAAATGCAGAGATGGGTGGTTTTCTTGAAAATCTTAAGGCACTTTAGCATAGTGTATTCGCTTATTTCCCTTCTTATAAAGGGAAGCAAGAACAAAAGTCCATAACTGCTCATTTTTTTACATTTGCATGCAAATGGAAGAAGAAGCTTTTTAACAATAACTTGTTGCAGAGACATAGAGAAAGTCATATGAATGAAACATATCAGACTTTTAGAAAAAGGTCCATGTGTGTGTCCGTGTGACTGTGAACAAGATAACTCAAAGGTTCTAACGATTTGATTAAAATACCGTATATTAAAGATATTTTTGTTGCAAATAAAATGTATATCTTGAATATTACGAATAGCCTCTAAAGACCTCTTTATTTTGAATGCATTTTTCTGAATTTTGACAAACTGATACACCGTAAGAGACAGACAAAAACTTACCACACAAAAAATGTAGACCTCGTTAAAACACACAACTTATGTCATATACATTTTTTCGTGGAATTGACCCTTTCTGAGATACTCTTTGTTATTTGTTTCAGATTTTAAAATACTTAAACTTTTCTCATACGGAAAGTTGTGCACTCCTGACCCTGCATAGAAACGGATTTCAACCACATGACAACCGGCTTTTAAAAGATTTGACTATCTTTTTATTCTATTGTATTCCCTTATTTTCAAGGAAGCAAGTAATTAAGACAATTTCTGCTAATGTTTATCTTATCATAAAGTAGATAGAAGAACATTATTTTCAACTATAATCTGTTACAGCGATGTGGAGAAAGAAATTTAGGTTCAGGTGATAATAAAACTTTAATTCCAATGAAATCTCAATATCCAGCTTTTGGTTGGAATGAGTATGTTGTTACAAGTTTTCTTTGTATGAGCGTTAGAGAAAGTAACATACTTTTGTATGAATATATATATTTTTTTTGGGAGAGGGGCTTAACGTCCTTGAACCTGCATGGTCATATCGGAATATGAATGAAATTGGTGAAATGATGCTCAAATAATCTCGGGGTCCATGGAGCTTAAAGTTATTCAACTTTCGTCTTCACAGGATAAGGGAATACCCCGAAAAGATCTTATCCGGGTAGTACACCCTAAGCGAGATTCGAACTCAGGACCTGTTGAATGTGAGGCAGACACGCTACTTCTACACTAACCAAGCGGGCCATGAGTAATTTTTTGAATATCTAGAAAGTAAATGATAATGTGAGGAAAAAGTTTTTTGACTCTCACACAGAAAAACTACTTTTCTTACAATGTTTACGTCACATAGGTACATAGTAGTACTACGCTGCATTAGAGAAACAGATTCAGAGAGTGGTAGAGAGACGGTAGAGAGTGAGAGAGAAAATATTTTTTTTTTTTGTTTATCAAAAGTGGGGCTTAAAAATTCTGCTGGTATTTTATTTTGCGAATGAACATATCTGGAACGCTTTAAGCATTAAAAATATTATAATTTGAGGAAAATGACCAAATATGAGCCTATATCAGGGGGATGGACACTATAACAGATACTTGAGAAAGTTTAGGTAAAAACAAAAGACTAATGAAAATATTTGTCGGCATGTGGCGCCTGTCTGTGGTCAGCCGGCAGATGTAAGATGTGGGATGGACATATAATTAAAGAGCCGCCCGCCGCCGCTTCCTCCCCTTTTTAACGTAGAAAAAAAGGAACACGTGTCTTTCAATAGAAACGTTTAACATCCGACTGACCCTTCGATTTCTGAAAAATATCGGGTTCCCAACAACAAACGTGCGGCGGTGAGCTGCTGTGTTTCTTTAGACAAAAAAGTCCTCGATCTTGCTATCTACCAGAGAAGGGAGCCAGAGAAGTTTCGTTACAAAACCCAACGTTAACGTCGGAAATCAAACATTACCATATACGAGGATTTTACAACCTCCGATAGGCTGTAAATAAAAGACAAGTTCATAGAAAACAATTATTTTATTACTAAAAGTTTTGTACACTCATCAACATAATCACCGAAAAGATTGAGACATTTATCGTACCTGCGCACAAGCTTTGCAATACCCGCTCAAAATTGTTACCGTCAGTCATTTCAAATGAGCATTGGCGTTGTTTTGAAGATCTTCGTACTTTACGACGTTTGCGGAGAGCCATTCAAACAAACGAAGAGAAATGCTGACTTCAGGAATTGTGTTGATCCATGACAACGCTCGTCCACACACTGCTGGCCCAACCCATCGGCTCCTTGAACAATTTCAATGGGACATTTTCCATCATCCTCCATACAGTCCTGACCTGGCACCCACCGACTTTCACCTTTTCCCTGAACTGAAGACGTGGCTAGGAGGGCAGCACTTTCAAACCAACGAAGATCTTCGAAACAACGTCAATGCTCGTTTGAAATCATTGGTGGCAACATTTTTTGAAGCGGGTATTCCAAAGCTTGTGCACAGATAAGATAAATGTCTCAATCTTTTCGGTGATTATGTTGAAAAGTAACCATAAGGGTACAAAACTTTTAGTAATAAAATAATTGTTTTTATATGAACTTGTCTTTTATTTATAGTCTATCGGAGGTTGAAAAAAAAAAGGCCCTCGTATTATTTTGGAAGTTTTAGTAATTCACATAAAACATGTCTTGATTTAAATGTACATTTTGGAGCTAAGTGTACGAGCAATGAATTACGATAATTGTCGGCTGATATCTTCATTTAAACAATTAGCAAACCAATGCATTTCCATATGGTTGGAAACCAAGCTGCAGACGATCTTGGGTTTCCGGTATGAGTATAGAAATAAGTACCTATTTCTTAGCAGTTGTATAAGGATTATTTCTATAGTAAGTAGAAGTAATACTTTATTCCACCCAAAAGTTCTATATCTAGAACACCAGAATATTTTATTTTTGAAAACCAGAGGGAGAGAGAGGGAGAGAGAGAGAGAGAGAGAGAGAGAGAGAGAGAGAGAGAGAGATTATGGTAACAAAAGCGAAAAGTTAGATACATTGGAAACTTCGTTTTTAAGTTCAGTATTTTTCAAGAATGTGACACGAAGATTTTCAATTCTTTTACTTTCTCTACACGTACGGTGTACATGATAAGTAGAGTAGGTATTGCATACCACCAAAAAATTCGATATCGAGATTTCACCCCTGATTCCAAAAAAAGGACATGTTTAGAAAAAAGTCTGTATCTGTGTGTGTATATGTGTGTGTGTGTGTGTGTGTGTGTGTGTGTGTGTGTGTGGATAGCATAGCTCAAAAATGAAAAGAACGTTGAATACCACATTTGGCATTTTAGTTTTCCCGGGTTTTTAAGAAATTTCCCCACCCCAAATTATCCTTTACATAGAAATTATTTTGAAAATTATCTATGTTTTTCTCAAAAATGGTTCTTAACGATTTTAATTAAAATTCCATATGTTGATATTTACATGAAAAATAAAATGTACATCTTGAATTTTCTAGGAATAGCCCATGAAGTTCTCTTCATTTTTGGTGAATTTTGCATAACTGGTAAACCGTAGAAGGTAGACAAAACTTAGTACACAAACAATTTAGATCTGTTAAAACATACAATTTATGTTATTTACATTTGGCTTTGAATTAACCGTTTCCGAGATATTCATTTTCATTGGTTTCAATTTTAAGCCACCTACTTCTTTTCTCAAACGGGAGGTCATCTTTAATTTCATCTCCCTGTCTGTACAAAGCAAAAACCAATTTGAATTGTTTAGCCTAGTATATTACTTTATTTTCCTTCTACTTACAAGATACTAGGTAGCGTGTCTGCCGCACATTCAAGAGATTTCGAGTTCTAATCTTGCTTAGGGTGAGTTACCCAGATAAGGTTTTTCTTCGGGCTTTTCTCTTATCCTAAGAAGACGAATAGCGAGTAAATACGATCCATAGACCCGGACACCATTTGAGCTTCATTTCACCGATTTGATTTACCGTCCGATATGCCCAACCAGGTTAAAGGATGTTAAGCTACAAAACAAAGAAAACAAAGAAAATAAAAAGTAAGAAAGAAACGTAAAAAAACAAATAAAAAATCTTATATGTTCTATTCACATGGCTTTCTCTTCATCTCTGCAACAAATTATTATTAGATTGTTCTATTTACTTCATGCTAATCGAGAAAAAATTAGCCGAAATAGTCTTATTACTTGCTTCCTTGTAAGTAGAAGCGAAATAAGGGAGTACCATAGGTTAAAGTGATAGTCAAAAACTGGTTGCTATGTGACTGAAGTTCCTTTGTTTGTATGAGAAAAGTACCTATGCGTTTTTTAAAGCTGAAACCAATAACAAGGAATATCTCAAAAAAACGAGCAACTCAACGAAAAAATTATATATAACATAATGGAGTGTTTTAACGTGCTCTACATTTTTGTGTGGTAAGTTCTTGTCCATCTCCTACGGTTTAGCAGTTATGCAAAATTCAGTAAAGTTCATCCAGAATAAAGTAGTCTTCGGAGGCTATTCCCAGAAAATTCAAGACATACATTTTATTTGTCATGTAAATATCTTTAATATACGATATTTTAATCACAATCTTTGGAGCTATTCTTGAGAAAATCAAACTTTTCGAAAAAAGTTTCATGTAAAGGGTACTTGGGGGTGGGGGATTTTCTTGAAAATCTTCGTGTCGCATCCTTGGAAGATACCAAACTTAAATACCTACATTTTTGAGCTATGCTGTCCACAGACAGACAGACACACATACACACGCGCGCGCGCGCGGAAATTTTTTTAAAAATGTTTTTTTTTTTTTTTTTTTTTGATTCACGGTGAAATCTCGGTATCGAATTTATGGGTGGAACGCAATACGTGTAGAGAAAGTAAAAAAAAAGTCTGCTAATGATTACTCCTATCTCGATTACCATGATGTAGAACGTTTTAACAATAGTTTGAAGAGAAAGACATGTGAATGTAACACGTCAGATCATTTCAAAATGAGCCAAACTGTTTTTGGTTAATATGCCACAAGCGTGATTAAAACTTTTATTGAATTATTCGGTAATAGTCTGTGAATTTCTCTCCATTCAGAATGGATTTGGGATAAGTTTGCATAGTTGATGAACTATTAGCTATTGCACAAAATATAGGCGTATTTCATCACCATCAGTATCGTCAACATCATCAGCGTTACAGCCCTTCGTAGTCTTGGCCTCCTTCACAATCAGTGTCCATTATATTCTATCCCTTCCTTTCTAACCCTGTCTTGTCTCCTCCATAATTTTATGTCCTACAATGCACTGCCGAATCATCCTTTCTTGGGCTTTCCTGTTCTCCTCGCTGAATATATCCTTGCATCCATCATTCTTATAGCAGATTCCATGTGCTATACATGACCAAGGCATTATAGCTTTCTTGTATTATTAAATCTAACTGTATTTTACTTTCTCTACACGTACTATGTACATATCTGTATAAAGAAGCTATTGCATTCCACTCAAAAATTCCTTACCGCGATTTCCACGGGAATAAACGTTTAGGGTCCCCTGTATCCAAAAATAAAAGAAGCATTTTTATAAAAAAGTCACGTGTGTGTCCATGTGTCTGTGAACACCTTAACTCAAAAACGAAAAGTTGATAAAATAAAAAAATTGACATCTAAGTACAGTATCTTCCAGAGATGCGACACGAAGATTTTGAGAAAAGTCCCCACATCTCAAACTACCCTTTACATGGAAAAAGTTTCGAAAATTATTATTTTCTCAAAAGTGATTAACGATTTTGATTAAAACACCATATATTAAAGATATTTAAATGGCAAATAAAATGTAAGTCTTGAATTTTCTGGAAATGGCCTCTAAAGACCTCTTTATTCTAAATGAATTTTACTAAATTTTGCGTAACTGGTAAACATAAGAGTTAGGCAAAAACTTACTACAAACAAAATGTAGATGACGTTAAAAAACACAATTTATGTCATGTACGTTTTTAAATGGAATTGACCATTTCTGAGATATTTCTTGTTATTTGTTTCAGGTTTAAATACTTATACTTTTCTCACGTGGAATGCACTAATTTCCTAGCTCTGCAAAGAAACAGATTTCAATCACATGGTAGCCGGTTTTTAAATGATTTTACTATCGTTTTATATTATTGTATTCCATTATTTTCCTTCAACTTACAAGGAAGAAAATAAATAAGACAATTATCTATAAAGTAGATAGAAGAATATGCTTTTTAACAATAGGTTATTATAGCAATGTAGAGAAAGTCATGGGAAAGCAACACATCAGATTTTTACTTTATCTACACGTACTATGTACTTATTGTATAGAGACGGTATTGCATTGCACCCAAGAATTCGATACCGCGATTTCACCGAAAATAACCGTTTTAGGGTCCCCTGTATAAAAAAAGCACTCTTAGAAAAAGGTCCGTGTGTGCTTCCATGTGTGAACATGGTAACTCAAAAACGAAAAGTCGGTAAAATACCAAACTTGATATTTAAGTTTAGTATCTTCCAAGGATGCGACACAAAGGTTTTGTGGAAAATTCCCCCATCCCAAACTACCCTTTACATGGAAAAGTTTTCGAAAATTTTGGTTTTCATGACAATAGCTCTCACGAGTTTGATTAAAATGGTATATTAAAGATATTTACACGACAAATAAAATGTATATCTTGAATTTTCTGGGAATAGCCTCTGAATACCACTTTATTCTGGATTTTGCAAAACTAGTAAACTGGAAGAGATAGACAAAAACTTACTACACAAAATATGTAGGTCTCGTAGAAACACACAATTTATGTCATACATTTTTGTCGTGGAGTGGACTATTTCTGCTAATTTTTTCTAGATTAGTTTGAAGTAAATAGAAGCATAAGCTTTTTAACAATAATTTGTTTAAGAGATGTAGAGAAAGTCATGTGAATGGAACACATCAGATTTTTTGTGTCATTAACCAGTTTTCAAAGACTTTGTACATATTTTGAATTTTATAGTCCACATTAAGTCTATGTTTGAATACAAATTGTAAAACGTCAGAATGATCCCCACGCTTCTAGCAGTTTCGAGAATAAGCGTAACAAAGCCTGGCCATAGTAAAACTCCATGAAACAACCAATAAACAAGAGAAATAAAGATACGATATGCTTTGAGGTTAAGGATGACGCGGCATGATTATAGTACATGGAAACAAATCAATTAGTAAGCAAGTATAGAGAAATGCTCACTGGAGAATAAGTCATTAAATATGGTCAATATATACAACGTTTTGTTCCAAAATTCCTGAAAGTAATCACGTCAGAGCTTTCTTAAAAGAATTAAAAATTAAGATCTAAATGTATTTTGTTTCTACGGAATCTGGGTTACACGATATTGTTAAACTTATTTATATCTGAGTCTGATACTATGATATTAATAGGAAACAGTTTTATTTTAAAAACCTATTAGTTCTTAAAACGTTTTTCTAAATCCAGTGTCATACCTTTTCACCCATGAATTGTATTCTTCCGCGCCCTTTACCGCTCCTTTACCACCAATTAGATAATGCAGCCATTGAATGGAGGTATAAGACAAACAAGTCCTGTGCAACGCAAGGTCAAGCGATAATGTTACTTCAGAAGCAGGTTATGTATCAGCGGAGCAAGCTTATAAAAAATCTGATGTGTACCATTCACATGACTTTCTCTATATCCCTGCAACAAATTATTCTTAAAAAGCTTATGCTTCTATTTACTTCATGCTCATCTAGAAAAATCTGATGTGTTCCATTCATATGACTTGCTCTATATCTCTGTAAATGATTATTGTTAATAAGTTTATCTTTTATTTATTTCATGCTAATCGAGGAAAATTAGCAGAAATAGTCTTATTTCTTGCTTTATTGTAAGTAGAAGCGAATAAGGGAGTACAATAGGTTAAAGTGAAAGGCAAAAGCTGGTTGCTATGTGATTGATGTTCCTTTGTTTGTATGGACAGAAGTTGACAAATTCCTATATGAGAAAAGTATGTTTTTCAAAGCTGAAACCAAGAAAAAGGAATATCTCAAGAACGATCAACTCCACGAAAAAAATGTATATAACATAAACTGTGTGTTTTAACGTGCTCTACATTTTTTGTGGGTTAAGTTTATGTCTATCTCTTACGGTTTAGTAGTTATGAAAAATGCATCCAGAATAAAGTAGTCTTCAGAGGCTATTCCCAGAAAATTCAAAATATAAGTTTTATTTATCAGGTAAATAACTTTAATATACGATATTTTAATCAAAATCGTTAGAGCCATTTTTTAGAAAATCAAAATTTTCGAAAAATGTTCTATATAAAGGGTAGTCTGGGATGGTGGGATTTTTCTCAAAATCTTCGTGTCGCATCCCTGGAAGATACTAAACTTAAATACCAAGTTTGGTATTTTACCGACTTTTCGTTTTTGAGTTATCGTGTTCACAGACACACGGACACACACACGGACCTTTTTCTGAAAATACTTTTTTTGGATACAGGGGACCCTAAAACATATATTTCCGGTGAAATCTCGGTATCGAATTTTTGGTGGAGTGCAATACATTCTCTATACACTATGTACATAGTGAGTATAGAGAAAGTAAAATGATTATAATAAGATAAATACATATTGATTTTCTTTTCATGTGCTTTCTTAAATCTCATTTCGTTATAACCATTTTAATAATTCGGTGTCTAAACTTATGCTTGACTAATCCTGAACCACAATGAAAACTTCTGAAGTATCAGAGTCAGGATTACAGCCTGGATGTAATTTTAAAATGTAACAATACTTCTGTTAAGATAAGTAGGCATCACATGCTCCTGATAAAGGTTAAATGTTTGAATACAACGACATGCTTCTTGCGTGAAGCAAATATTTCTGGCTGCCTATAGATTCCGAGCAGGTGCTCTTCTGTAAACGTTAAACTGATCATGGGTCTCCTTTCATTTTTATTGCAGGGAGGAGTCAAGTTTTTTTAATCTCTTGTGCTAGTGGTTACGGTGGGGGTTTGCCGCTTGCGCAGTTGATCCGGACGCTTTTTTTATTCGCTGTTCGATTTTTTTATAGCTCGGCCGTCATTGGTCGTGGCGTATGAAGGGAGTTGATTCTCCCCCTGTGTTATAAAAAGCTACGTGCCTGAGGTGGGGAATGGCCCCCTCGTTAAAGGGTATATAATTCTGAAACCCCCCCCCCCCCGCCCCTCCTAACCATGACCACCTACTATTTCGTTTTACTTGCGCTTGACTTTCCTGTCAATCTTCCAAAATTATGTGGCGTTTCCCTTTTTGCCTGTGTCTGAAACGTCACAATTTCTTTCTTTTTACTTTCTCTATACTCTGTACATAGTGTATAGAGAAGGTATTGCACTCCACCAAAAAATTCGATACCGAGATTTCACCGGAAATATATGTTTTAGGGTCCCCAGTATCCAAAAAAAGCATTATCACAAAAAGGTCCGTGTGAGTGTGTGTGTGTGTGTGTCCGTGTGTCCGTGTGTCTGTGAACACGATAACTCAAAAACGAAAAGTCGGTAAAATACCAAACTTGGTATTTCAGTTTAGTATCTTCCAGGGATGCGACACGAAGATTTTGAGAAAAATCCTCCACCCCCAACTACCCTTTACAAGGAACTTTTTTAAACATTTTTGATTTTCTCAAAAATGGCTCTAATGATTTTGTTTAAAATTTCGTATATTAAAGATATTTACCCGACAAACAAAGTGTATATCTAGAATTTTCTGTGAATAGCCTCTGGATGAATTTTACGGAATTTTGGATAACTGCTAAACCGTAAGAGATGGCCAAAAAAGTACTAAACGAAAAATGTAGAGCACGTAAAAAACACACAATTTATATTATATACATTTTTTCGTGGAGTTCACCATTTTTGAGACATTCCTTGTTTTTGGTTTCTTCTTTGAAAAACGTATACTTTTCTTATACAGGAATTTGTCAACTGCTGTCCATATAAACAAAGGAGCTTCAGTCACATAGCAACCAGCTTTTGATTAATACTTTAACCTATGGTACTCCCTTATTTCGCTTCTACTTACAAGGAAGCAAGTAATAAGAATATTTCTGCTAATTTTTTTTTATGAGCATGAAATAAATAGAAGTATGTATAAGTTTTTTAAAAATAATTTGTTGCGGATATGTAGAGAAAGTCATGTGATTTATACACATCAGATTTTTAACTATGCTGTTCACAGTTTTATTACATGCACAGATCATTTTATATGTACATACTCTTTTTGTGTTCAGTGACATCAAAATACGTATTTGCGACAAAATCTTAATACCGAATTTTGGTTTATATACAATAATTTCTCTAGCATTTGTAGACAAATAGTTGAAAAATCATAAGAAATAAATTATATGTCCTTGCATTAGGCATTCCATCTTTAATAACGATTTTTGTCTAATTATGTTAGAATATTAACTTTTCGCACAAACCGTGTGTATGACTGAAAAATGCAATGCCAAAGCCGGGATTTGAACCAAGGGTCTCCCGGTCTCTAGCCGGCTGCTCTAATCACTGAGCAACCATGGCAACACGTTAGCTGAGCATTAAATTCCCAAACTGACTCGCAAGCAACCTGGTAAACCACAAGGTTATCTCAATTATTATTTTGAGATGATATACCTCAATAGCAATTTAACAATGGTTAGAGTAGCCGGGGAGAGACCGGGAGATCCGTAGTTCAAATCCCGGCTATGGCACTGAATTTTTCAATCTGACTGTACCTATTCAAACTATCTTAGAACACATACGTTTGCACATCTTTAGCTCTGGAGTAGCCCTGGTAAGCAGGTGAACGGGAAGTGTGACATCTCCCCCATTCCACCTGAAGTTGTTATTAAGGTTGTTGCTCACCGTGTAAAGTACAACAGTAGCGGGACCAATTCGGCGAGTGGCCGAATAAGAAAATATATCTTACAGTTTTTCTTCTTCAAACCTTTTTCGACCGTATAGTAGAACGCTGAGGCCTTTTTTTCGACACTAATTTACCAATGCTAGGCTTAATTGTAGACACAGAGAGACGTAATATCGATAGAAGGATATTGTTTAAACTGTAGCGCATGTCACTCTTAGTATAAATCAATTTCGAAAAAAAAAAAAAAAAACTGCTCACATATTTATGTGGAAGCAAATATTGCAGCAATAGGGCGTGAAAAATCTCTCAATTTGGGGTATGTATTGACTGGCAACATTTGGTAAAGTTTCAAGGCGAGTTTCCCTGTTGTTTTAAGAGAAATACTGCGCTGTAATGTAATTAGCTGTAATTGTAACTGCAATGGGAACATTACATTGAAAACAAGTGTTGCAAAATAGTTGCATAGTTTTTCCATAGTGTTAATTTCTGCCAATGAAATGTCACTGACTGTGGTTATTCGTCATGTACACAGCTAAGCTGGCACAGTGGAGTGGGTGAGGAAGGCATGGCAATGTTTGCGCACTGATGAACTCAAGCTCCGCTGGTCTGCTCTGGAGGATGGCTTTGTCCCTCTGCAGGCATGAAATAAGGCATGGGTCTTTGTTTTAAGGACAAATGTTTTGTATACAAGAAAAAGGTTCTAGACATAATCTATTTAAAAAAAGAGGGAGTAGGACATATTTTAGAAGAGTGAAGAAAAGGCACGGAGAGATGTAGAGAAGAACTTCAGTAGTTGAGGTTTCTGGCCAATACGTAAGTGATAGGAGGAAAAATAAGATACACAAGGAATGTTTATGCAATTTGTTCAGAAGAAGAAATGGCACAAAAAAAAATCCAAGATAAGATAAATCTAAAACTTACGACTGTGTAAACAAAAGCTATAGTTATTAATAGAAAATCAAAGACGCTATAGTTGTGAATTCTAGATGAGATAGAGCAGGTTGTTCCAACTCGACTCGTCTAAGCCAGAGCACAGAAAATTAAAAACAGAGTTGGAGGGGGAGCGTTATCAATGGGCAAAGGTCATAGCTTAATGCTTGCTCTTGCTGCCAGTTCATTATTCAGCCCGACAATAGATTTCTCTCAATGATGTGCAGGTTATATGTTGTAGGTAGACCCTGTGAGTCGTGAGCTACTCGCCGCTCTTCAGGCATGCACCCAAGCAGGAACAACCTGAGATATTGCATGCAGTAAGTGGACAGCTTTAGGATGTACCATTAAGTGAGCTTTTGTTAAGAAGTTAAACAGATGAGACCAACGGCAAAGGAATGTTTTAAAGAGGTGAGCTTTTTTTTTTTTTTCTTGTAGTGTTTAACGCCCGCTTTAACTACTTATGACACCGCAGGCGGTGACACTGATGATACATGAATGATGATGGAGCACCGGTGGAATGAGATGCCGGGGGAAACCGGAGTACCCGGAGAAAACCCGCCCTAGCGCCGCTTTGTCCACCACAAATCTCACATGCAGTCGCTTGGTATCGAACCCAGGCCGTCTAGGTGAGAGGCGAGTGGTCTAACCACTCGGCCACGGCGCAGCCGAAGAGGTGATTGAAGTGCCTTGTGTGTAGTGTGAAAATTTAAGTATTACAATTAAATTAAAAAAAAAAGCCTGGGAGAATGTATTTGAAGTTTGAACATGAATAAGAATAAAGCGGGTGAAATGGACAAGATGAGAAAGCTATTTAACAAAGGATGGACAAAAGAAAAACAAGAAATGATCAAAAAGGAGAGAGGAAACTGCATGAAACAATGGATGAGAAAAAACTGCTTTCTAAGAGATGCACATCTAAGCAAAGACGAAGAGACAGAAGAGAAGCAACAAGAAAATTATTGTGGCGGAACAGAAATTTGTATGTAAACTTACATTTTGGATATGGACATAACCGAACTGGAACTTTTTATTGAATTGCACTTTCTCGTTACACAATAACGAGAGCAGTATTTAGCACACCATTATATAAACACCTAACATAAATAAAATATTATTATAGCTATAAAATTCAATTAACACAACACGAAACGCAGTGCGTATGTTATTTAAATTCAACTCGCTAATGAAATTACATTTTCTTACACATCGGAAATTCGCCGCGAGTTTTACAATTTTCTTTGTTCAACCAGCTTTTGAAGACATCCCGTCAGTGATTTGTCAATTGTCACTCCACACCAAGACATCATCAACTTCATCAAACATATGTACATAGAAAAATCTGATGTGTTTCATTCACATGACTTTCTCTACATATCTGCAACAAACTATTGTTAAAAAGATTATGCTTCTACTTACTTCATGCTAACACAGAAAAATTAGCAGAAGCTAATTGGTTGCTATGTGACTGAAGTTCTTTTGTTTGTATGGACAAGAATTGATAAATTCCTGTGTGAGAAAAGTATAATTTTTTTTAAAGCTGAAACCAAATAAAGGAATATCTCAAAAACGATCAACTCCACGAAAAAAATGTATGTAACAAATTGTGCGTTTGAATGTGTTTTTGTCGATCTCTTATGGTTTAACAGTTATGGAAAATTCCGTAAAATTCATCCAGAATAAAGTAGTTTTCAGAGGCTATTCCCAGAAAATTCAAATATTTTAATCAAAATCTTTAGAGCTATTGTTGAGAAAATCAAGATTTTCGAAAAAAAGTTCCATGTAAAGGGTTGTTGGGGGGGGGAGTTTCTTGAAAAACTTCGTGTCGCATCCTTGGTAGATACCAAACCTAAATACCAAGTTTGGTTTTTAACTGTCTTTTCGTTTTTGAGCTATGCTGCCCACAGACACACACCTAGACAGACAGACAAACACACGGACATTTTTCTATTTTTTTATTCAGGGGGCCTCAAAACATGTATTTCCGGTGAAATCTCAGTATCGAATTTTGGATGCATTACAATACCTTCTCTATACACTATGTACATAGCACGTATAGAAAAAGTACAAATGGAAGTTGGAATGGTCATCAACTAACAGTAAACCTTAGGAAGCTCACTCGGGTCGTACCAAACCTTTTCTACATTCCCGAACTCTCTAAAGAAGAGATCAAGAATTTGTCACTCCAAAATGACACATTGTTATCTTCTGACTAAGGAACAATCTGCAAATGACTGGCCACTAACCATACACCACACCCTTGTAGACTGCCCACTGCAGAAGTCTTCCTAAAGTGGTTCACACCCAACATGCTGAAGAGGACGCTACAGTTTCTAATGCACACAAAGTTTGCTGATTCATTGTAAATGTTAACCTAGCTGTAAGACTGTGTATCTGTAAACTGATATACAATGTATTTTCATGATCAGCCGTAATAAGATCTTGTAGTTAAAATGATCTTAAATAAATTTTATAAAAAATCTGATGTGTTCCACTCACATGACTTTCTCTACATCTCTGCAATAAATTATTCTTAAAACGCTTATTCTTCTATTTAGTTCATGCTAATCGAGAAAAAATTAGCGGAAATAGTCTTACTTGCTTCCTTGTAAATAGAAGCGAAATAGGAAGTACCATAGGCTAAAGTGATAGCCAAAAGCTGGTTGCTATGTGACTGAATTTCCTTTGTTTGTATGGACATGAGTTGACAAATTTCTGCATTAGAAAAATATAGGTTTTTTTAAAGTTGAAACCAATAACAAGGAATGACTCAAAAACGGTCAACTCCACGAAAAAATGTAAATGACATAACTTGTGTGTTTCATTGTGCTCTACATTTTTTGTGTAGTACGTTTTTGTCTATCTCTTACGGCTTACCAGTTATGCAAAATTCAATAAAAATCATCAAGAATAAACAGGTCTTTAGAGGCTATTCCCAGAAAATTCAAGATATATATTTTATTTGACATGTAAATATCTTACATATAAGACATTTTAATAAAAATTGTTAGAGGCATTTTTGAGAAAATAAAAATTTTCGACTTTCTTCCATGTAAAGGGTAGTTTGGGGTGGGGGAATTTTCTTGAAAATCTTCGTGTCGTATCCTTGGAAGATACCAAACTTAAATATCAAGTTTGGTATTTATCAGTCTTTTTTACTTTCTCTACACGAACTATGTACATAGTGTATAGAGAAGGTATTGCACTCCACCCAAAAATTCGATACCGAGATTTCACCGGAAATATATGTTTTAGGATCCCCTTTATCTAAAAAAAAGTATTTTCAGAAAAAGGTCCGTGTGTGTGTGTCCGTGTGTCTGTGAACATTATAACTCAAAAACGAAAAGTCGGTAAAATACCAAACTTGGTATTTAAGTTTAGAATCTTCCAGGGATGCGACACGAAGATTTTGAGACAAATCCCCCCACCCCAAACTACCCTTTACATGGAACGTTTTTCGAAATTTTTTATTTTCTAAAAAATGGCTCTAACGATTTTGATTAAAATATCGCATATTAAAGATATGTACGCGGCAAACAAAATGTATGTTTTGAATTTTCTGGGAATGGCCTCTGAAGAGTAGTTTATTCTGGATGAATTTTCCAGAAGTTTGTTTAACTGCTAAACTGTAAGAGATAGACAAAAACTTTAGCACACAAAAAATGTAGAGCACATTAAAACACACAATTTATGTTGTACAGATTGTTTTCTTGGAGTTGATCGTTTTTGAGATATTCCTTGTTTTTGTTTTCAGGGTCGAAAATCTTAACTTTTCTCATACAGGAATTTGTCACCTCATGTCCATAAAAACAAAGGAACTTCAGTCACATAGTAACCAGCTTTTGACTATCGCTTTAACCTATGCTACGCCCTTATTTCCTTTCTACTTACAAGGAAGAAGGTAGTAAGACTCTTTCTGCTAATGTTTCTAGATTAGCATGAAGTAAATAGAAGCATAAGCTGTTTAAGAATAATTTGTTGCAGGGATATAGAGAAAGTCATGTGAATGGTACACATCAGATTTTTGTTTTTGAGCTATGCTGTCCAACGCGGACCTTTTTCCAAAAATGTTTTTTTTATTCAGGGGGACCCAAAACATGTATTTCCGTTGAAATCTCGGTATCAAATTTTATGGTGCATCTGTATACACTATGTAAGTACATAGTACGTGTAGAGAAAGTAAAAAATGCGCAAGACTATTATTTATGTGTCCCACCTTAACGCAAACGTGTTTTTGTATTCATCACATGATATTTTTGACGAACTTCCTTATTTCCCTTGGAAATACAAGGAACTGATTAATAACACCATTTCTGCTAATGTTTATCACTATTAGCATGAAGAATTTAGATGAATAAGCTTTTGTAAGAATAGTTTGTTGCGGAATAGGTAAAGAAGGTCATATAAATGGAGCACAGCATATATTTAGTTTCTCTACACATACTATGTAAGTGTATAACAGGTAGAGAAGTTATTGTATTCCACCCAAAAATTCAATGTCGAGATTTCAATAGAAATGTATATTTTGAGATTCCCCGAATCAAAAAAACAAAGAAATAAAAAAAAAGCGTCTTAGAAAAAGATCAGTGTCTGTGCTCGTGAGTTTGTGTCTCTGCGTGTGTGCATAGCTCAAATACGAACATTCGGTTAAGTGCTTGATATAAGTGCAGCGTTTCCCAATTAAAATATCATATGTTTAATATATTTTCATGTCAGATGAAATGTATATCTTGAATTTTCTGGAAATAGCCTCTGAAGACCTCAGACAAAAACTTACTAAATAAATGTATAACTGGTTAAAACACAAAAAGTTTCACTATTCACTAATACTACTTTTTTGCGTAGAATTAACTATTTCTGAAACAGCCCTTGTTGTTGGTTTCAATTTTAAAGTAGTTAAAATTTTCTTAAATAGGAAGTCTTCATTCGTTTCATATCTATTTTTTTTTTTTTTTTTGTACTCCTAGAGAACCTAATTTCAATTATATCTCATAGCAGCCAGCTTTCTAGGGGTTTGCTTTAGTTTGTGTAGGCCTTTATTTCCTTCTACTTATATGAAAGCAGGTAATAATTCCATATCCATTAATGTTTATATTTATTAGCATCATGTAGATAATGAATAATCTTTTGTAAGAATGGTTTGCTTGCAGAAGAAGCAGAAAAGGTCATGAGTGGAACACATCAAAATTTTCCTTAAAGGGTTGGAAATCTCGATAGTGTTTTGTTCTGTTGTTACTAAACATAAACTAGAAGCTTGGAACTCGCCAACTTTCCAAGTTAAACTTTTTACTTAATGTTCACTTTTCGAAACGTTAGTGAATAATACCATTAAATTAATTGGTTATCAACTTTTAAGTTCACTTCCATTTACGGTAATGATTTTAAGTGAATGCTTCTAGCTTGCCATACTGCATAAGGTTTATCGCAATTCAAACCTGACTACGATTCTTGAGATTATATTATATTTTATTTATTTCTCACTTCACATATTTTAGTTTCAAAGTATTCACGTTTATAGAGATATAACTTCAAAGTGAGCAAGTCGATTCTGTTCAGGCATGTAACGTTCTCGTGTCGTACGCGTGTGCATATTAAAAGTCGCCATTTTACAGCAGTCAGGAAGGGGAGCATAAGTTTGATATGGACTGATGTTAAAGAAGGGATCTAAAACACGAAGTTGCGCGTGCAGGGGGCGGGGAAATAAATGGGAGGGATGTAGACTTGCAGGGAGGGGGAGAGATGGATGGAGAGAGGAAAAAAAAGGTATTCGTGTGCTGAGCGTGTGCGGCCGTCTTTTGTCTGCGTAAAAATATACTGCGGGACAGATCTCCCCCACCTCCATTTATCGATAACAAAACATCCCCCAGTATCGACTTCTTTCGGAAGCACATACGTGTCCGTTGCTATGGGCAACAAGGACTTACGTAAACATTCTGCGACATTCAAGCTTTTTCTACAGCAACTTTCGTCTCGTCCGTGGGAGGCGGGTATATACCATAATCCTTGATAGTAATTATGCAAATACTTATCACATATAAAAAATCTGAAAATTCGAACAATTTATAAACAATATTAAACTAATGAAGTGAAAAATCGTGTAAAAGAAGAGAAATGTTAACTAATATCGCTTGTTTCTTGTGTAAATTAATAATGAGGACTTTCTGTTCTTAATCTGGCCGCTAAATTTTTGCAAGTGGAAAAAATAGCTTGTGGATTCACTTCAGAAATAGAAAAAAAAAAAAAAAAAAAATAGAAAAGAGAAAACATCCTCAGAATTATCTGGAAATGTTGCAAGTGATATGACATATTATGACCTCCAATAAAGAATTTTGCTAAGGAAACAAATGCTTTAGGGTTTCTTTGGCTTGCAACTTTGGAAAAACTAATCAAAATCATTACAACTTTAAACTAAGCCAGATGATTCAGACATTTCATTTGTGACTACCATTCGATTCTCGCGGCCGACCTCTCTGAACCATGCTTTTTTCGTTTTGTTTTTTCCAGGGTCACTAGGTAAATTTTGTGGAGGTTTCTTCATCCCAAACTTCCTGTCCCTTCATTTCATCCAACCGATCCCTTTCAAGTTTGTAAGTGTCGGCTAGAACTGCGGTGGTATCGGCCTTTCATGGTGATGACTACGCTCTGAAAATATATCTCTCGGCAGCGGGATAGCTTTGGAAGTCGTCTGTAGACTAAAGGAGTTTAGTCAGACCTGGAGTGCGGCCTCCTAACATTCCCCACATTGAAATGTAAAAACTGATTGGAATACTTTAGGGACCCTCCACGGTGGCTCTTCCCCGCCGTCCTGTTTTTCGGGTTGATATTACTATCAACTCATCCTAACCTCCCGCAGTCTGACGCATAGAAAGCCAATGGCTGCAGTACAGAATCCCCTCTGACATCTCACACACACACACACACACACACACACACACACACACACACACACACACAGCAACAACAGCATTTATTATTTTATTCGTAGTTTGAAAACACCATTCCTGGCAGAGTCTGCAATGTTCATATATAGGAGAAAGATCGAAGATGTTAATAAATGGTTTCCTTCTGAGTATTCATCCAAACTAACAGAGGTACATGTGCGTTAAGAAAACCATACCATTTGGTACCATACCTCAATTTCTGGGTCCTTCGTAACTTATTTATTCTTATTCGTTTTATATTTTCTAAGTTTACATCAACTTGTTATAGACAAGAAAATACAGATTACTGCAACAAAACATTCGAAGTAGTTTACATGAAGGTGACAAAGAAGAAATTAAAAAATGAAAACCCAATGTACGTTCGTCCAGTGAAAATCTGCGACGATTTTAATCTTTTACTCTACGTTAAACTTTTGTAAGAATGCTATTTTTCACCAATTCTTATATGCAAGTTCTTTTTACTTTCTCTACCACGTACAATGTACATAATAGGTAGATAAAGCATTGCATTCCACACAAAAATTCGATACTTGCGCGGAAATACTTGCTTTGAGGTCCCTGAATAAACAGTTCTAAGGAAAGGCGCGCGCACGTTTGTGTGCCTGTGAACAGAAAAACTAAAAAACGAAAAGTTGGCTATGTACCAAATTTGATAATTAAGTTCTACATCATCCAAGATGCCACACAAAGATTTTCAAGAAAACATCCCCCAGTTTAATAAAACAGTTTTCGAAATTTTTTATGGCTGTATGATTTTGATTAAAATGCAATATGTTAAAGATATTTTTGTAAAAAAAAAAAAAAAAAAAAATTCTTGGAATATCCTCTGAAGTCTTCTGGATAACCTTTAAATAAATGGTAAACCGTAAGAGGCTTAACAAACATTTGCTACGCAAAAGTATAGGTCTCCTCCAAACACCCAATTTATATAAAATACATTGCTTTTGTGATGTCAGCCATTTCAGAGATATTCTTACTTATTGGTTTCAAAGTATAAGTGAAGTCATTATTTATTTTTCTTTCTGGCGGTCAAGCTAAGAAAACAAATTTCAAATCTATAACCAGCGACCAACACTTTGAAAATTTGATTGCCGCTTAAGCCTAGACACTTTATTCGCCTAATGCCGTCATGCCTGAAATTAAACATGTAATAAAGATATTCCTGCAGCTTCCTCGAATAATGTGAAGTAGACAGGGGAATAAGCTTTTAAGGGAATTTGATGAATAATGGGTAGGGAAAATCAGGTGAATGTACCTCAACAGGAAAAAGAAGTTTATTTGATATACGATACATAGTATGGTTGAGTTTACTATAAGCATGAACAATGATAAAGTCAAAGAAAACCCGCACATATGTATGATATTTTCTGTTTCCAACAATAAAAAAACTGATGTAATCCATTCACATTGCTTTCTCTATATCTCTGCAACAAAATTTTGTTAAAAAGTTTATGCTTATATTTACGTCATGTTAAGTTAGAACAAATTAGCAGAAATAGTCTTATTACTTGCTTCCCTGTAAGTAGAAGCGAAATAAGGGAGTAACATAAGTTAAAGTGATAGCAAAAGATGGTTGCTATGTGACTGAAGTTCCTTTGTTTGTATGGACAGGAGTTGACAAACTCCTGTATGAGAAAAGCGTAAGTTTTTAAGGCTGAAACAAAAAAACAAGGAATATCTAAAAAACGACCAACTCCACAAAAAAAAAAAAAAAAATGTATATAACATAAATTATGTGTTTTAATGTGCTTTACATTTTTTGTGTGGTAAGTTTTTGTGGTTTACCAGTTACACAAAATTCCGTAAAATTCATCCAGAATAAAGTAGCGTTAAGAGACTATTCCCAGAAAATTCAAGATATACATATTATTTGTCATGTATATGTCTTTAATATATGATATTTTTAACAAAATCGTTAGAGTTATTTTTTATAAAATCAAAATTTTCGAAAATTTTTCCATGTGAAGGGTAGTTGGGGGTGGGGGAATTTTCTTGAAATCTTCGTGTTTCATCCTTGGAAGATACTGAACTTAAATACCAAGTTTGGTATTTAACGGTCTTTTCGTTTTTGAGCTATGCTGCCCACAGACACACAGACACACACACATATATACACACAGATAGACAGACAGACAGACACACACACGAACATGTTTCTAAAAATGCTTTTTTATTGGATTCAGGTGGTCTCAAAACATGTATTTTCGGTGAAATCTCGGTATCGAATTTTTTGGTACAATGCAATACGCTTTAGAGTTTCCTGTATCCAGAAAAAAAAGTATTTTCAGAAAAAGGTCTGTGTATGTGTGCCCGTGTGTCCGTGAACACGATAACGAAAAGTCGAAATACCAAAATACCAAACTTGGTATTTAAGTTTAATATCTTCCAGGAATGCGACACGAAGATTTTGAGAAAAATCCCCCCACCCCAAACTACTCTTTACATGTAGAAAATTTAGAAAATTTGATTTTCTCAAAAACGGCTCTAACAATTTTGATTAAAGTACCGTATATTAAAGATGCTTATATGACAAATAAAATGTTTATCTTAAATTTTCCGGGAATAGGCTTTAAAGACCTCTTTATTCTGAATGAATTTTGTTGAATTTTGCGTAACTGTAAACCGTAAAAGACAGACAAAAACTTACTATACAAACATGTAAATCACGTTACAATGTACAATTTATGTTATATATATATATATATATATATTTTTTTTTTTTGTGAAGTTGACCATTTCTGAGATATCCTTGTTATTGTAAACTCCTGGCCCTGCATAGAAACGGATTTTAGCCACATGACAACCAGTTTTTAAGAGATTTGACTATCGTTTTAGCCTAGTGAATTCCTTTATTTTCCTTCTACTTGCAAGGAAGCAAGTAATTAAGACAATTTCTGCTAATGTTTTTCTCGATTATCATAAAGTAGATAGAAGAACATAGATTCTAACAATAATTGTTACAGCGATGTAGAGAAAATCATGTGAATGGAACACATACAAATTTTTAGTTAGGTTCACTGTTAATGACTTTTATTATAAAACCCCTCCGCTCTAACCCAGGACCTTATTATAAGAAATCAGAATATTGACCTCCACTTTCAGCAATTACTACACTTAATCGTTCGTTTATTTGGTAATTATATATTTCCTGATTAGCCTGATGTTTGAATTCCTTTGTTCACATAATATTACAATGTTATGCACCTGTATCTTTCTGGAATAATTTGTCATTAAATAATTATTTCTAGAAGTTATCTAGTTTCAACGTAGAAGTTTAATGGTAAGTTAAAGGCTTTATTAATCATTGAGTAGTTTAATTCATACAGGATAACAATAAATGAATATATTTCATATTTGAGAGATTCATAAAACCGAAGAGAAGAAGAGGAATATATCGCTCTAACAGAAACAAAAGATGAACGGATACACAAACACCGTTTGGTCTCTGGTTCTCCGCTAATAACTCTTTTAAGGTTTTATAATCGCTTCTTATTGTGCCAGTTAGGTTTTTGTTAAACAAAGGAATATCTGCTGCGGCTTGTGCCGATGTTGCAGAGAGTGACCGAGTGGTTACTGTGACAATCTCGGTGACATCCTGCTCTCGACCAAAAACTCTACAGCTATCATCAGAGTGGGCCATGCATCACGCACCACACAAAACTTTTCAATATTCAAGACGCTTTTGCGGGTACAAAAACTGGTTGGTTTAGGGGTTTTTGCTTCCATTATTTGCGGAGAAAAAGAGACGTTCCTGCAGCACATTCTGAATGGAAGGGAGAGAGAAAAAAATTGAGGCTGCAGCAGGAGATTTTTGTAAGGCTCTTTTGTAATGGCTACCGTTTGGTGGGGACCAGCGTGTACCTTAATGGAGAGGGCCGGGATGTAGTAAAGGAACTGACACACACCTACAGATGAGGCGTTGGCATAGAAACTCAAATATCTTCTCTACAAACCAAGAATTCAGTATAGCTACGCTTCTTACTTATACAAACAGTAACGAACCAATAGCAGTCAAATCTAAATAGGCAAGAAATATCTTTTACGTATGAAAACATTACCTACACAAATGAAAAAAAAAAAAATATACAGATAAATTACATTCACATGACTTTTTCTACCAGGTATTATTGAGTTTTATTTGTGGACGCTCTTAAACTACTAGGGTTCTTAGCGTCCCATTGTATACCAGGCGTGAAAGACCTGCTAATTTTGCTCAGAGACATCTTTATCAGGCTTGAGGCTATTTTACGTGTTTAAAATTTACGGCTTTTGTTCCCTTCCGAAGGATTCTTATGCCTGAAAAAAAACCATCGCCCTCCACCGGGGTTAAACCCGCGACTTTGGGAACCAGAGGCTAGCATGTTAACCCTACACCACGGAGAACGACTAATAATGGTGAAAGCTTATTTTTCTGTCTACTTAATTTTAAACAAGACAAACCTTTGCGAAATAGCTTCATTATCAGTGCTGTTTTATCTCAATGAAACTTAGTAATGTACTCACTGAGGCTTTCAACGCCGGCGTTTAGAATAATGAAAGTATTTTCCGGGCTTGTAGGCCGTGGTCCATTGGGTCTTCAAGTTCCCGACGTTTCGCCAAGGGCTGCGTTTGGCTCGAGCTCTGACCAGCCGCCGGATCACCTGTGAAGATGCCAAGCGCAGCCCTTGGCGAAACATCGGCAACTTGAAGACCCAATGGACCACGGCCTACAAGCCCGGAAAATACTTTCATTATTAAAACTTAGTAATCATCCACTTCCTGCCGGTTAAGGAAATTTACAGCATGGTAATTTGTACATACCTGTGCATATTTTGGGTGTTCTTTTGTACTTTTGGGTAAAATCTATCCATTCCGGCGCATTCCTCTTCTTTGCAAATAGTTTTCGCAGAGAAACCTTTCCATACATCCTTCTTTGTATATAGCTTGTTGTTTGCGAGACGTGCTCTTTCAAGAATTTTACGAAGTTTTTAAACTAACCGTAAGACAAAGAAAAACTAAGTATACAATCAAATGGCCGCTCCGTGGCAGAGTGGTTAGACCACTTGCCTCTCACCTAAACGGCCAGGTTTCGATCCCAAGCGACCGCATGCGAGATTTCTGGTGTACAAAGCGGCGCAGGGGCGGGTTTTCTCCGAGTTCTCCAGTTTCCCCCGCCATCACATTCCACCGGTGCTGCATCTTCATTCCGCGTATCATCAGTGTCATCGCCTGAAGCGCCACAAGTAGCAAAAGCGGGCGTTAAACACTATAAAAATACAATCAAATTTACAGAAAGAAGGAACAGATTACTGCCGGAAAACATTGAAAAAAGAATTGTTTCTAGCTGATTCTGACAGAAGATTAAATACCGTAAATATAATGAAATAAATTCAGATACATGTCTTAGTAATGTTGTAATTGAAAAAAAAAAGATTGTGTTTCATAAATTGCGTCATTTATATAACCCCAGTGATTTCTATGGTAATCTCAAGGGGCCTTGATTTAACAAATTAGGTACTGCTGGTCTTTTACTCGGTAGGGTTTCTTAATTTTTTACTTTCTCTAGACGTACTATGTACATAATGTATAGAGAAAGTATTGCAATGCACCCAAAAATTCGATACCGAGATTTCACCGGAAATATGTGTTTTGGATCCCCCTGAATCCAAACAAATTTTAGTGCTTATTTGTATGCATTTTTTTCTTTCTTTTTTTTTTTTTTTTTTTCTGTAGCTTAACGTTCTTTAATTTAATTGGTCATAACAGACGATGACAGAAAACGGTAAAATGCCACAAATGATCTCCCCATGGCGTTTAAGGTTACTCGACATTCGTCTTCTCAGCTTAAGGGAGAGAAAAAAAAAACTTCCTGGTAACTCACACTAAGCTAGATTTGAACTCGTGACGTTCTGAATGTGAAGCTACCCTCACACTACCAAGACGGGCCTGTATATATTTGTCAACACATATATTTTTTTTTCTTTACACGTTTTTAATTAAAAAATGCAAATGGAATACTGACGGACAAATGTTTAAGAACTGGATCTGTCCATACTCTCTTCGTGCAATCGTGAAAAACAAACTAAAATCACAGGTTTTTAAAAGAATTACGAAGTATCGAAAAATTAATAAAGGGTATTTCAGAAATCACTTACTTAAAAATCTGATGTATTCCTTCACATAACTTTCTCATGCAACAAATTATTGGTTAAAAAGCTCTTACTTCTATTTACTTCATGCTAATCAAGAAAAAAATTAGCAGAAATAGTCTTATTACTTGCTTTCTTGTAAGTAGAAGCAAAATAAATGAGTATCATTGGTTAAAGTGATAACTAAAAGCTGGTTGCTATTTGACTTAAGCTCCTTTGTTTGTAAGGACATGAGTTGACAAATTCCTGTATGAGAAAAGTATAAGTTTTTCATAGCTGAAAACAAAAACAAGGGATATCTTAAAAAGATCAACTCTACGAAAAAATTGTATATAAAATAATTTGCGTGTTTTAATATGCTCTACATTTTTTGTGTGGTAAGTGTTTGTCGGTTTACCAGTTATGCAAAAATCCGTAAAATTCATCCAGAAAAAAGTAAGAAAATCAAAATTTTCGAAATTTTTTCCATGTAAAGGATAGCTTGGGATGGGGAGATGTTCTTGAAAAGTTTGGTTTTTAACGGTCTTTTCATTTTTGAGCTATGCTGCCCACAGACACACACACACATACACACAGACACACAAAGACAGACAGACACACACACGGACATTTTTCTAAAAATGCTTTTTTTGGGTTCAGGGGGTTTCAAAACATATATTTCCGGTGAAATCTCGATATCGAATTTTGGGTGCAATATAATACTTTCTCTATATACTATATACATAATACGTATAGAGAAAGTAACAAAAAACATATCTACTGTTTCTGTGAAGTGCATTTTCGTTTATCACGTGACTAATATGCTGGTCATGCAAGATTATATGCAATTCCTTCCGAATGAAGTGGACTCCACAGGCAAATCCCAGAAAATTCAAGTTATATATTTTATTAGCAACGTAAATATATGTAATACAGGGTACTTTAATCAAAATCATTAATGGATCATTTAAGATGGCCTGGGGTTTGAGATAATTTGAAATAGGTTAAAAAAATTGAAAACAATAACATAGACTATATCGGAAACAGCTAACTCTACAAATAAAACTATACGACTAATTATGTTTTAATGACATCTACATTTTTTGTGTAGTAAGTTTTGGTTTATCTCTTACGGTTTGCCAATTACGCAAAATGCATTATCATTAGAGGCTATTGCCAGAAAATTCAAGATACACATTTTATTTTTCATGTAAATAGTTTTAATATACGGTATTTTAATCAAAATCACTTGTTATTTAAAAAAAAATTAAAAAAAATCTCCATGTAATGGGCAGTTTAGGGGAAGGGGTATTTTTTCTTGAAAATCTTCGTGTCGCATTCTTAGAAGATACTAAAATTAAATACCAAATTTTTGTTTTTGATCTGTGCTCACCACACACACACACACACACACATACACACACACTCACAGATACGCACACAGACACACTCATACACTGACGTTTTTTACTTTCTCTACACGTACTATGTACATAGTGTATAGAGAAGCTATTGCATTCCACCCAAAAATTCGGTACCGTGATTTCAACGGAAATACATGTTTTGGGTCCCGTCGAACCCCCCCCCCCAAAAGATCCGCGTGTGTACGTGTGTGTCTGTGGACAGCATAGCTCAAAAACGAAAAGACAGTTGCATATCAAACTTGGTACTTAAGTTTCGTATCTTCCAAGGATGCGACACGAAGATTTTCAAGAAAATCCCCAACTATCCTTTACATGGAACATTTTTCGAAAATTGCTATTCTCTCAGAAAATGCTCCAACGATTTTGATTAAAATATCGTATATTAAAGATGATTACCTGACAAATAAAATGTATATCTTGAATTTTCTGGGTATAGCCGCTTAAAATTACTTTATTGGATGAATTTTACAGAATTTTATAACTGCTAAACCGGAAGAGATGGACAAAAACTTACCACACAAAAAATATAGATCACGACAAAACACACAATTTATGCCACACACACACACATACATATATTTTTTTTTCTGTGGAGTTGATCGTTTTTTTTTTTTAGATATTCCTTGTTTTTGGTTTCAGTTTTAAAAAAATTATACTTTTGTGAACTCCTGTCCATAAAAACAAAGAAACTTCAGTCACATAGCAATAAGTTTTTTACTACACTTTAACCAATGGTACTCCCTTATTTCACTTCTACTTACAAGGAAGCAAATAATAAGACTATTTCAGCTATTTTTTTCTGAATTAACATGAAGTAAATAGAAGCATAAGCTTTTTAACAATAATTTGTTAATGGAACACGTCAGTTGTTTTCTAAAAATGTTTTTCTTTATTATTCAGGGGGTCTTAAAACGTATATTTCCAGTGAAATCTCGCTATCGAATTTTTGGGTGGAATACAATACTTTCTCTTATCTATTATATGCATAGTAGGTACATGCGTGCTAGAGAATGTAGAAATCGAATAAAATGCAAAGAAGTTTGAACTTCTGCGAAAAAGATGGAATAAACTAATACTATCAACCTTAAAGAAACTTTATTAAGCATAAAATTCATCCTGTTTGCAGCAATACGGTGATCAGTGAAGCAATAAGAGATCGTACAGGGATAATGTCCTGCTTGTATCTGGCATCTTTCTGTTTCATTAGATCCAGGCGGATAGACGCGGTATCTACCTGATTTCTTTTTCAATGGAATGAAGGAGCATCCTGTCCTCTTCAGTTCATTGTGCTCTGGCTTTCCATAATACCTCGTTCTACAGTTGGATCCATAGATTGTTGGATCTTACTAACTTCATCTAACCTCAGTGTTGGGTTGATTATGTAACTCCCAAGATGTAATTTATAGTATTGAAAATATGATGTGTACCACCACATGACTTTCTTTTGCTATTTTGTAACAAACTGTTTCTACAAACTTATTATTCTCTCTATTCAAGATAAACGTTAACATAAATTGACTTACTTATTGCCTTGTAAGTTTACCAGAAATAAGGAAATACAAGGCTAAGCGAGAGTCAAATTTTTACTATGTACATAGTGTATAGAGAAGGTATTGCACTCCACCAAAAATTCGATACCGATATATATATGTTTTAGGCTCCCCTGTATCCAAAAAAAGTATTTTCAGAAAAAGGTCCGTGTGAGTGTCCGTGTCTCTGTGTGTCCGTGTGTCTGTGAACACGATAACTCAAAAACGAAAAGTCGCTAAAACACCAAACTTGGTATTTAAGTTTAGTATCTTCCAGGGATGCGACACGAAGATTTTGAAAAAAATCTCCCACCCCAAACTACCCTTTACATGGAACTTTTTTCGAAAATTTTGATTTTCTAAAAAATGGCTCTAACGATTTTGACTAAATATCATATATTAAAGATATTTACCTGACAAATAAAATTATATCTTGACTTTTCTGGGAATAGCCTCTGAAGGGCTACTTCATTCTGGATGAATTTTGCATAACTACTAAACCGTAAGAGATGTATAAAAACTTAACACAAAAAATGTAGACCACGTTAAAACACACAATTTATGTTATGTACATTTTTTTCGCGGAGTTGATCGTTTTTGAGATATTCCTTTTTCTTGGTTTCAGCTTTGAAAAACTTATACTTTTCTCATACAGGAATTTGTCAACTGCTGTCCATACAAACAAAGGAACATCAGTCACATAGCAACCAACTTTTGGCTTTCACTTTAACTTATGGTATTCCTTTATTTCGCTTCTACTTACAATAAAGCAAGAAATAAGACTATTTCTGCTAATTTTTTCGATTAGCATGAAATAAATAAAATATAAGCTTATTAAAAATAATAATTTACAGAGATATAGAGAAAGTCATGTGAATGGAACACATCAAATTTTTAAAAAGTTGTGATGAAATTGGAACATCTTTCCTTTTGTTTAGCCAGGAGATAAAAATTCTGATATTAAAACTTAGTGTACAGCATAACATTTTCTTCTATACTATTTAAGCGGAATAGTGGTGATATTAGAAACAATATTGTATGAGAAAAGTACACCTAAATATGAGTTGTCACATATCACTTTTGCACAACTTTAAATGAGCGCTAACTTGTTATTTTATAATCATTATATGGGGGAAAACATTAAGTACCTATACCCATACAAAATTTGCTTAACATTCATTCGTTAGTTATACAGTAGCCAGAGTTTAAAATAGTGTCATATGTTAGCTTCCTTACCTTCCTAATGACTTCCCAGTATCCTTAAGTTCACTAGAAATTAGTTTATCTTAATAACAATTCATTCAAAATAATAAAAACGTGATGGTGAAAAAGATTAGTGTGCAATGCATGTGTGTGTGCGTGTGTGTGCGTGTGTGCGTGTGTGTGCGCGTGTGTGTGCGTGTGTGCGCGTGTGTGTGCGTGTGTGTGCGTGTGTGTGCGTGCGTGTGTGCGTGTGTGTGTTGCGTGTGTGTGCGTGTGTGTGTCAAATGCCTAACAGAATCTGAGAAATAATACTCTACTTTGTCTCAATCTGATCGTCTCCTTAGCGTGAGGGAGACCTGGGTTCGATTCTCGGCACTAGCGTGTGGAATTTTCCCCCTCTAGGAGACCTGGCCCGGGGTGCACTCAGTCCCGTGAGGTCCCTGGGGTGGCCAATTGAGGAGCTACTTGATTGATAAGTAGTGGCTCCAAATAGAGAAGACCGCATCAACCGGCCGGGAGGGACTCGAGGCGCTGATCACGTCCCACCCTCCAGCACTGCACCCCATTCATGATGCCTTCGGGCCGAGATGGGGCATGCAGCGGCCGGTGGTAGGTCAAGGTCCCTTGTGGACTGTCGTGCCATGGAACTACGTTACTTTGTCTCAATCACTCGCCTCTCACCTAGGCAGCCCGGGTTCGATCCCAGGGGAGTGTATGTGGGAATTGTCGTGGACAAAGCGGCAACTGGCCCGGTTTTCTTCGGGTTATCCTATTTCCCCGTCATTCATTCTGCCAATTGCTGCATAACAATCTTTCCTATCATCCATTTCATTTCGTTATTTCCTACTTTCATACCAGTCATCGGGCTGATCACCCATCCTGGCTTCTCAGTGATCCACAGCGTCTGCTCAACACGCGTCTAAGTCCTTCCTGCATACGAGGAGAGTAAACGGAGAAAGAAGAAAGACTTCGTCTCCTATTTTCAAGCTATTCATCAATTTTGTAGTGCTCCATCTCCTAATTTCATATATCTTTACACTGTTACCACAAGCTCCTCAATACGGCCGGTCCACATGGCCGCGCTCGCTAAAGTGCCTCCCATTGGTGCTTCGTGGCGCAGGGGATAGTGGCTTCGAGTCCCGCCTTGGGCATAGGTATTATTGTTAAAAAGCTTAGACTTCTATTTACTTCATGTTAATTGAGAAAACATTAGCAGAAATATTCTTATTACTTGCGTTCTTGTAAGTAGAAGCGAAATAAGGGAGTAGCATAGATTAAAGTGATAGTCAAAAGCTGGTTCCTATGTAACTGAAGTTCCTTTGTTTGTATAGACAGGAGTTGACAAATTCCTGTATGAGAACAGTATGCTTCTCAAAGCTGAAACTAAAACAAGGAATGTTTTAAAAACGACCAATTCCACGAAAAAATGTATATAACTTAAATTGTGTATTTTAATATGCTCTATATTTTCTGTGTGGTAAGCTTTTGTCCATATCTTTCGGTTTAGCAGTAATGCAAAAATCCGTAAAATTCATCCAGAATAAAATAGTCTTCAGAGGCTAATCCCAGAAAATTCAAGATATACATTTTATTTGTCAAGTACATATCTTAAATATACGAGATTTTAATCAAAATCGTTAGAGCCATTTTTAAGAAATTCAAATGTTTCTAAATTTTTCCATGTAAAGGGTAGTTTGGGATGGGGGGATTTTCTTGAAAATCTTCGTGTCGCATCCTTGGAAGAGACCAAACTTAGATACCAACTTTGGTTTTTAACGGTCTTTTTATTTTTGAGCTATGCTGCCCACCGACACACACACACACAGACTGACTGACAGACAGACAGATAGACAGACAGACAGATATTTTTCTAGAAGTGCTTTTTTGGATTCAGGGGGTCTCAAAACATATATTTCCGGTGAAAACTTGGTATCGAATTTTGGGTGCAATAAAATACCTTCTCTATATACTATGTACAAAGTACGTATAGAGAAAATAAAAGGTCGGTCCCCATGGCCGCACTCGCTAAAGTGCTTCGCTTGGTGCTTTGTGACGCAGGGATTGTGGGTTCGAGTCCCTCCTTGGACATGAGTGCTTGTGTGCATGTGTATTAGAAGGAAAACGGTAATCGAACAGAAAAACAATGGAAATGTTAGGAAAAAGAAGATAAAAAAAAGAATACAGCGCCGGAGTCCTGACAAGCCTCCAGAACTGTATATTTAAAAAATAAAATAAAAAACTCGAGTAGAATGGAATACTCTCTATGTACACGTGTCTTCCACTTAGCAGTAAGGAAGCAGCAGCTATTTGTCGCGAGGTAGGTATGCCGGATTAGAGGATGTTTTTCCAGGACGATGCACACATTGAGGGGTCCCTCAGGATTACCGCACAACAAACGGGCGGAACTTGTACTAAAGAACTTGCTAAAGAAGTGTAGAGTGGTATCTGTCTTCACTCAGGCTCTTCAAGGTGCACAGCAGCTTATGTATGCTAAATATTTACCTTTTCTTTCTTTTATCTATTTTAGGTAGTGGAATTATTGAATTCCATCCAAAAATTGGATACCAAGATTTCACTGGAAATACGTTTTTGAGTTTCACTGATCTCTGCCCCGCCATAACCATTTAGAAAACGTCCTTATGGGTTATCTATTTGTCTGCCTATTAACAGTACCAGAGGAAAACGAAATGCCTTACTTAAGCATAGTGTTAGATGCAACATAAAAGTTTTATACGAAATTCCTCCTACATTAAACTATTATTTATGTGAAATATATTTGCTTTTGTTATATTTCCTCAAAAAATCACATGACAGATTTTACTTTCTCTGTGTACACATACTATCAACATAGTTTTGTATAGAGAAGGTATTGTATTGCACCCAAAAATTGGATACCAAGATTTCACTGGAAATACATGTTTTCGGTCCACGCACGTGTGTGCCTGTAGACAGCATAGCTCAAAAACGAAAAGTCCGTTAAATACCAAACTTGGTATTTAGGTTTGGTAGCTTCCCAGGGTGCGACATGAAGATTTTCAAGATCTTGGATCACGTCGAAACACTAAATTTATGTCCTATACATTTTGTTGCATAGTTAACCATTTCAGAGATATTCCTTGTTGTTGGTTTCAATTTTTAAATAGATAATGCTTCTTCTCAAATTAGCATTTGCTATCCTTTTACCTTTTATTTACTCCTGGCCATGTAAAGAGGACTGAATTTCAATGTAAATTGCATAGCGACAGTTTCTAAGAGATCTAACTAATGCTTTAGTTTAGTGTATTAGCTTAATTCCCTTCTCCTTATAAGGAACTTCAAATTTTCCTTTCTATTAAATTTATAATGGCTGGAGAGTAGTAAATTAAGACTGATTCTATTTGAAAGAAGTTAGATGGAAGTATTATCTAGACATACCTAAATGTTCACGCAGTGATTGTTACGTCAAATTAGTTTCCTCTTTTATGTGCACTAAATATATACTAGAGAAAATTTGAGTATTCTCGAATACGACTTTTATGATGTTTTCACCACTGTAAAGAACACTATTCTTTCATAGGACAGCTCCCGACTTCAGCTTCAAAATGATAAACACTTTCAATGATTTTCAAAAACAAAAATATTGACAATATACCGGGGAGAACAGCGTTTTCATGATTGTTTCACACTGTTTACAATATCCAAAATATTTAAATTTGATGACCAAAGAGTGGAGTATCTTCATATTCACTAGTTCCGCTATTTATTTGAACACTGATTGATATCAGTGAAAATGTTTTTTTATTTATTACATGAAAACACCGGAGTCATTAAGCTATAAAACAATTATAATTATGGGGTGGGATTTAAGAATGTAAGAAATACATCCACCTAAATTCCGCATCCACTTCAGTGAATATCATTAAAATTTTACTCCATTATTAGCCTGTCACTGAAAGAAAAAAATCTGCTGTGTACCATTCACATGACTTTCTCCATATCCCTGCAACAAATAATTCTTAAAAAGCTTATACTTTATGCTAATCAAAAAAAATTAGCAGAAATAGTCTTATTACTCGCATCCTTGTAAGTAGAAGCGAAATAAGGGACAACCGTAGGTTAAAGTGATAGTCAAAAGCTGGTTGCTATGTCAATGAAGTTCCTTTGTTTATATGGATAGGAGCTCACAAGTTCCAGTATGATAAAAGTATACGTTTTTCATAGCAGAAACCAAAAATAAGGAATGTCACAAAAACGACGAACTCCACGAAAAAAATGTATATAACATAAATTGTGTCTTTTAATGTGCTCTACATTTTTTGCGTAGAAAGTTTTTGTACATCTCTTACGGTTTAGCAGTTATTCAAAATTTAGTAAAATTCATCCAGAATAAACTACTCTTCAGAGGCTATTCCCAGAAAATTCAAGATATACATTTCATTTGTCAGGTAAATATGTTTAATATCCGAAATTTTAATCAAAATCGTTAGAGCCATTTTTGAGAAAATCAAAATTTTTTAAAAAAGTTCCATGTAAAGGGTAGTTGGGGGTGGGGTGATTTTTTTCAAAATCTTCGTGTCGCATCCCTGGAAGATACTAAACTTAAATACCAAGTTTGGTATTTTACCGACTTTTCGTTTTTGAGTTATCGTGTTCACAAGACACACGAACACACGGACACCGGACACACACACACACACACACACACACACACACACACACACACATACGGATCTTTTTGTGAAAATGCTTCTTTTTGGATATTGGGGACCCTAAAACATATATTCCCGGTGAAATCTCGGTATCGAATTTTTGGTGGAGTGCAATACTTTCTCTATACACTATGTACATAGTGCGTATGGAGAAAGTAAAAAATCCGATGTGCTCCATTCACATAACTTTCTCTAAATAATCTTACGAAAGGTTCTACTTCATGCTAATCGAGCTAAACATTAGCTGAGATGGTTTATTACTCAATCCATTGTACCTTCAATGGAAATAAAGGAATACTCTAGCGATAGAGTAACGATAGTCAACATTTTTAAAAGCTAGCTCTATGTGATGCAATTGAACTTCCGTTCTATTATCATGACCAGGATGAATAAAGAGAATAACGACTTCCATTAGAGAAAAATCTTAAGTATTGGAAATATTAAAACCAAACACAAGGGATATTCCGGAAATAATTTAACTCCACAAAAGAAATGTGACAGATTGTGCGTTTTAATGAAATCTACCTTTTCGTAGTAAATTTTAGTCTATCTCTTATGGTTTACGAGTGATACAAAAGTCATCCAGAATGAAGATGGCTTCGGAGCCTATACCAGACGTTTCAAGATATGTATTTCATTTGGGATGAAAATATCATAAGAATATCTGTAGTATTTTAATCACAATCTGTATAGCCATTTTTAAGAAAATCAACATTTTCGAAAAATATTCTGTGTAAAGGGTGGGGGAATTTTCTTGCAAATCTTCGTGCCTAATTGGAACTGAACTTAAATACCAAGTTGGTATTAAACCGACTTTTCATTTTAATCTATGCTGCGCGCGCGCGCACGCACACACACACACACACACACATACACACATACACACACACGGACATTCTTCCGAGATGTGCCTTTTTATGATTTCAATTTTGAATTTGATTTCTCAAATGGAAACATTTTATTCATTGTTACTTTCTCTACATTGTACATGGTACATTGATAGAGAAGTATTCACCATACCGACATTTTACCGAAAATATACGTTTTAGAGTCCCCTGAAAAAATAAATAATAAAAAAACATTTTCAGAAGAAGCTCCGCGCACGCGCGCGCGTGTGTGTGTGTTTTAAATAGTGTTTAACGCGCACTTTAACTACTTATGGCACCGCAGACGGTGACATTGATGATACATGAATGATGATGGAACACCGGTGGAATGCGAGGGCGGGGCAAACCGGAGTACCCGGAGAAAACCTGCCCCAGCGCCACTTTGTCCACCACAAATCTCACATGCGGTCGCTTGGGATCAAACCCCGGCTGTCTAGGTGAGAGACAAGTGGTCTAATCAGTCGGCCACGGCGCGGCCGCGCGCACGCGCGCGCGTGTGTGTGTGTTTCTAAATACGATAACTCAAAAACGAAAAGTCGGTAACATTCCAAACTTTGTATTTAAGTTTAGTTTAGTATCTTGGTTTTGAGGAAAATTCTCCCATCCCAAACTATCCTTTACATGAAAAAGCTCGAAAATTGTGTTTTTCTCAAAAATGGCTTTAACGATTTTGATTAAAATGTTGTACATTAAAGCTATTTACATGACAAATAAAATATAAATCTTAAATTTTCTAAAGAGCCTCTGAAGACCTGTCTATTCTAGATGACTTTGTATAACTGGTAAACCTTAAGAGAGAGACAAAAAATGTAGATCTCGTTAAAACACACAAGTATGTCGTATGTATATGTTCGTGGAGTTGACCATTACCAAGATATTCCTTGTCATTAGTTTCAGTTTTAAAATACTTTAACTTACGGTAACTTGACAACTCCTGGCCATGTAAAAAGCTGATTTCAATCCCTTAGAAATCAGCTTTTAAAGGATTTGACTCACTTTAGCCTAATGTTCTTCTCTTATTTCCCTTCTACAGTAATAAGACCATTTCTGCTAATGTTTATCTGGATTAGCATGAAGTAGATAGAAGGATAAAGTTTTTAAGAATAATTTGTTACAGAGCTGGGCTATTGATTTCCTCGTCTCTGTGATGCCAATGTCATGACCTACTTTGCTTGCGTAGTATTATGAGTTTAGATTCGGGAAATAGTTATATATTCTTATATATAATTAAATATTCTTGAAGGTTATTCTACGCGTAAGATGTTTCTGTAATTTTATGTAGATTAGCAGGCAGTGAACAACCATTAGTAGGGCAGCGCGCATAGATGAAAATCTGTATTGAAATGAAAATCTGTATCGAAATGGTCTTCATTTCGATATAGATTTTTAACAGTAAATGAACACATTTCAGTATATGAGCATAAAAAAAGTATTTATGAAAATGTTTATATTGAAATATATGAAGTAAATACATAATAAAATAAAGTTATGTGAATGGAATAATCAGATTGTTTCTCGTATGACTGTAGTTGTACTATAAATAAGGTTAAGGGGGACGAAGAATGATATTAATGAAATATATAAAAGAAACCCAAAGCTTCTCAAAAATGCATTAAAGCGTAGAATGCTAGAAGTTGAGCACAAAGTAGAAATATTGAGGAATGAAAAAACCGAGTACAATCGATGCTGCGGACCAAGGAAGAATAAAGAAATTCCCCCATGTTGAGTGCAGAGCATCAAAAAAGCCTTAAGAAGCTAGTCTATTAATCAAAAGCGTCACCATATTCCATCATTAGCCGAGGCTGGATTCGTCATCAGTCTTCATTCCATCTCGATCGATTGTAGACAGCCGGCTGTTCGTTGTTTGCTCGCATCCGTTCCGCCTGTCCCACCCTCGAGTATCTGACGTGTGTATTTTTCTCGCAGAAAGGTGTCGCATCCACGTTCCCGGACAAAAAACGGTGTTTATCTAAACTTGAAGCAAACTAAACAATATATCTGATGTTTAGAGGACTACTCCATTGTCTCTGAATTTTGAGTCCCGGAATTCAACCCAGGGGCCATCCAAAACGGGCTTGCACCATCACCCTCCACAGAGAAGTGTGTCTGTTATCTGTTGCTTTATTATGTATTATTGAAATAAAGGACAAATTTCCCTAAGTGGTCTCAGTAGTGTCCGCTATATAGATACAAAAAAATGTAAATGTCGTGTTATTTATGGACGCTCTTTAACTGCTGTGGTTCTCAGCGTCCCACTCTATATTGGGCGTGAAAGACCGCTTAATTTTGCTCAGAGGCCTCTCAATCAGGCTTGAGGTTCTTTTACGTGCCGTAAATCTACGACACGGGACCCACGGCTTTACTTCCCTTCCGGCTATATAGATGCATATTACTTACGAATTATCAATACTATATGTTTACTTTCTCTGCACCATTATGTACAGAGAAGGTATTGCATTCCACCCAAAAATTCGATACAGAGATTTCACCGGAAATACACGTTTTAGGGTCCCCTGTATCCAAAACAAATTCTGGTCCGTGTATGTGTCTGTGAATACGACAACTTAAAAACGAAAAGTCGGTAAAATACCAAACTTGTTATTTAGGTTTAATATCTTCCAAGGATGCGACACGAAGATTTAAAAAAAAAAAAAAATCCCCGCACACAAACAACCCTTTACATGGAAAAAATTTCGAAAACTTTCATTTCTCAAAAATGGCTCTAAGATTTTGATTAAAATTCCGTAGATTAAAGATATTTACATTCCAAATAAAATGTTTATCTTAACTTTTCTGGAAATAGCCTCTAAAGACGTCTTTATTCCTAATGAATTTTGCCGAAGTTTACTTAACTGCTAAACCGTAGACTAAAATGTATTGCGCAGAAAGATGAAAGTCTCGTCAAATCACACAATTGATGTCCTTTACGTTTTTGTTTTGGAGGTAATTGTTTCCGAGATATTCCTTGTTATTTGTTTCAATTGTAAAGTACTTACACTTTTCTCAGACAGGGAGTGTCCGTCTTTCTTTTGTTCTACTCCTGGCCAAGCAAAGAAGTGATAATCGCATAACGATAGCTTAAAACATTTGACTATCACTTTAGCATAGCGCACTCCTTTTGTTCCCTTCTGCTTATATGGAACTAAGAAATAAGAACATTCTGCTAATGTTTATCTCGATTAGCATTGTGTAAATGAAGAAGAATAATTTATAAGAAGTTTGTTTCTAGAGCAGCTAGAGAAAGTTATGTGAGTGTAAAACATCAGATTTTTGTATAACTGAGAAAAATGCAGATGATGAACACTAACACTGCAGGCGATAACATGATGAAGATGGAGCACCAGTAGAATGCGATGGCGTGGAAAACCGGAGAACCGGGAGAAAACCCGTCCTTACGCAGCTTTGTCCACCACAAATCCCACGTGCGGCCGCCTTGGTGAGAGGTGAGTAGTCTAACCACCCGGCCAATGAAAGAGCCTTTGTTCTGTTAGACTAGTGAAACATGTCTTCAGTATTTGTATTCATTTGCTGATAATGTGGCAGCACAAGAATTTCGGTTACCGAAATCGTAGGCAGTAGCCAATAGGTACTCCAGGGGCAGGTGAAGAAGGAATTAAAAAGGCTAACTGCGAGCGGCATGCTCGACACCCTAACCACATCTTGAATTCGTCATTTTGTTTACCAGTAGCTTTGCCCCCATCTCATTCAGTATTTTGTAATCCCCTGCTATTTATTCTCCACGGTCCGTCCTGATCTCTTTTTAAAGGCGTCCTTCCTGTTTATCTGTCCGCGACATACCTGGCTCGTCGAGTCCTCAAGGCTTCCGACACGGTGTCTCAGTTCCACCTCTTCAATGTACACACTGTCTGCTTCAACTTTAACGGTATTACATAATTCTTGAATAGTATACAAGAATCATCATTAAAAACCAAACTTATGTTTCTAAATGTTTATAAGTATTTAAATAATAAAAGTAATCATATATATGCATGTTTTGAGACCCCTGGATCCAAAATAGAATTTTTAGAAAAAGGTCCGTGTGTGTCTGTCAGTATGTGTGTGGGCAGCATAGCTCAAAAATGAAAAAAATACCAAAGTTTGTATTTAAGTTCAGTATCTTTCAAGGATGCGAAGATTTTCAGTAACATCCTCCCCACCTCCAACTACCTTTTATATCGAAAACTTTTCGAAAATGTTAGTTTTCTCAAAAATGGCCCTAACATTTTGGTTAAATTATCATATTTTAGAGATATATACATGACAAATAAAATTTGTATCTTAAATTTTCCGGGAATAGCCTCTGAAGATATCTTTATTCTGGATGATTTTTGCTGAATTTTGCATAGCAGGTCAGCCGTAAGAAATAGACAAATCCTTATTTCATAAAAAAATGTAGAGATCATTAAAACTCACAATATATGTTATATACGTTTTTTTCGGGTAATTGACCATTTTTTATATATTCATTGTTATTAGTTTGTTTTAAAGCACTTATAATTTTCTCTTACGGGAATTTGTCAACTCCTGGCCATACAAAGGTACCTCAACCCTTATTTCGTTTATGCTTACAAGGAAGCAAGTAATAAGACCATTTCTTATCATTTTTTTTTTCTATATTAGCATGAAGTAAATAGAATAATAAGTTTTTTAACAATAATTTGTCGCAGAGATGCAGGGAAAGTCATGTGAATGGAACACATTAGTATTTTTATTCGTTATTTAACGTCGCTTTAATTTCGCGATGGTTCTGTTCATAATGCTCGATCTGTGTGTGGTGGACAGTAGCTTTCAATGCCTTTTTCCTCGTACCAATACAACTTTCGCTTCACGTCAATTAGATTTTGCTTGAGTGCCATCCAGTCAGGCAGCTTTTTCGCCATCTGTACTCAGACGGCTATAGCCAGACTGCAAGGTATCATGTATATGTCGCTAGAGTACTCCATTCTTTCATTAACAGTGGATAAATGGCGGCATAATTCCAATTACCATATTTTTCGTTATACTATTTTTTTATAAAAGAGATGGAACTTTGGGTCGTGGTGCTAAGTTTCCAATCTAGTATTTACTTTGGTTATTTAGGGAAATCATCAGCCAGACTGGGATTTGAACCCAGGATCTCCCAAATGCGGGCCACATATGTTACCACCTGAGCCATCCCGCCCGGTATATGTATTTCTAAGAACTCAATCAATCATTGTTACATTCACATTACCTACTCTTCTAATACAATTCTTATTAATAACAAATGTTTTTTCTAAAATTTACAGAAGTGATTTCACAGCACGATATTTCATAACAGGGATAATAGGCCGTAGCAATAATCAGATCTTTAACAATATAAAATATAGAATTTCTAAGCGATAGTTACACATTGAAACGCAGCAACATATTATTTTACTTTCTCTACTACTAGCTGTAAGCAGGGGAAGTAATGTATACCACCAAAAAATTCCAGCAGAATAGGTTTTGAGGCTCCCTGAGCTCCCTCCCCCCTAAAATAAAGCATTTTTAGTAAAATATTCGTCTCTCTCTCTCTCTCTCTCTCTCTCTGTCACTCTCTAATTCTCCCCGACTCTCTCTCTCTCTCTCTCTCTCTCTCTCTCTTTCTCAATGCCAGTCTGTGAACAGCATAAATCTCAAACGAAAAGTCAGTTTAATATCAAAGTTGGTATCAAAGTTCCAAAGATGTGACAAGAATTTTAAGAAAATCCTTAAAACACAACTACCCTTAGCATGGAATATTTTTTGAGTGTTGATTTTCTCAAAATGGTTACTTAAAATGCCATATGTTTAATATATTTGCATAACAAGTTAAATATCTTGAATTTTATGGTCATAGAGGAACTATTAATTCTGAATGACTTTTACATACGTCATACTGGTAAACTGCAAGAGATGAACAAAATCTCATTACACAAACAATGTAGATTTCGTTAAACAATATACACTTTCTGTCATATCCGACATATTGTTAGTGGTTTGAAATTTCTAACACTGCCTATGCAAAGAAAATGAAATTTTAAAGACTTGGCGATGGGACCTGCTTTTAAAAGATTTGCCTATCGCTTAAAAGCCTATTGTGTTCCCCTAGTTCCCTTTTATCTAAGGAAATCTGATAATTTTCAGTCCAAGATTAACACATTCAACATGGAGCAGCTGCAAGAATAAACGTTTATGACTGCCTCCGTGGTCGAGTGGTCAGCCGGGGGTTGCGAGTTCGATTCCGGGCTGGAGCGGGGAATTTTTCTCTAGCCAGAATTACTCCTTATCCCCCACAGAGTCTGGAAGTTTGTATGTGAGTGTGTGTGTGTGTGTGTTTGAGTAAAACAAAATGATTTAAACCAACGTAAATAAAGAACCTACAGACAACGAGTTGTTTCAAGTGGAAAGCCCCCGAAATGACCTTAGATGTTAAAGGAGACTATATAAATGGAAAAAAAAAAAAATAAGCGTTTATAACAGAGGTCGCTTTGAGAGACAGTAGAGAAAGTCATATAAGTACAACACGTCAGATTTTTATAACATATAGTTGTTATTCAGTTGCGCATACAGTTTTATTTGTTTTAGAAAACAAATGAGAAAATAATATACTTCCAGACTCTATACCGGATAGGGAATAATTCTGGTTAAAGAAAAATTACCCACCCCAACTGGGAATCGAACCCAGGCATCCGGGTGAGAAGTCAACTCGCTGACCAATCTAAACATTCTGTTTCTTTTTGTAGACTTTTCCTTCCGAAATATTAAATGTTAGTGCGCAAACATTTTTTAAGAATTTGGTATGGTACATTCACATAGCTTTTTCTACATATGCTGTACACAAACAATTTTTACAAATTATCTAACCACTTCTTGTGCATCAAGAAAAATATTAGCAGAAACGGTTTTGTCACATATTTTTTTCTTGTACAAAGGGAATAAGAAAGTGCAATAAGCAAGCGTTAATCAAATCATTTGAAAGCTATGGCAATGAATACCTGTTCAGTATGCTTGACCAGGATGACAAAATGCCAATGCCCATTTGAGAAAAGTATTAGTATTGGAAAATTGAAACAAAGAGCCAGCAATTTGTCGAAAATTACTAACTCCACAACAAAAAAGTATTACATAAATTGTGTATTCTGATGAGATCTACATTGTTTGTGTGTAAGTTTTTTCTATCTCTTACGGTTTACCAGTTATACAAAAGTTATTGCGAATGATGGACTTCTGAACTCAATGTCGCGAGTTCAAATCCGGGTTTTAGTGTGACTTAAAAGCGACAGCCCCATTTCAGTAGATTTGCTTGCATTTAAAGTGGCAATTACAGGTTGTTACCAAACAAAATATGTATTTGTTTATTTATTTACTTATTTGTTCCGAATGAAGAGGACTTCAGAGGTTACTCCCAGGAAATTCAAGATAAACGTTTTATTTGGCATGTAAATATCTTTAACATGCATTATTTTAATCAAAACCATTAGGATCATTTTGGCAAATAAACATTTTCTAAATTATTTCTCTATAAAGGGTAGTTTTCGTAGTGGATTTTCTTGAAAATCTTCGTGTTGAATCTTTAAAGGATGCTGAACTTACATCCAGTGTGGTATTTAACCAACTTTTCGTTTTAATTATTCTGTACACAGAAAAACGACACATCCACACATACTCTCTCTCTGTGACTTTTTTTTTTTTTTAATGTATTTATTTTTAGATTCAGAGGACCCTAAAACATGCATTTTCAGGGAAATCTCGGTATAAAAATTTTGAGAAGGCTGCAATCCTTCGTTATGTATTATGTACGAAGTAGAGAAAGTAAAGAATCGGTTAATTTAATTTTTGTTGGCATTTATACATACTTATGAAAGACCTTGTATATCAACACAATTCAATTTTGGTTGTAATTTGTATGTAACAAACGATAATTTATTTGAGAGGACTTTCAAAAATGTACAGCTTCTCAAATGTTCCCCTAAAATATGCTGTTTGTTGGAAGACGAACGCACCTGAAGGATACCTGCGGCGCCCCTGAAGGAAAAGAGGTGACTATTATGGAGGTCTGCTACGTGCCTTATCCATCAATCATATAGAGCACTCTTCTCGCTTCATATTTTATATATTTTGTTGCCATTTTTCTGACGGATAGGCAATATAATGGAAGCTGTCAAAAAGCGTGCCAAAACGAGCGGCCCCTTATGATTTTTTTGGTTGAGGTTTGTTGTGGGGTGGGGTGGTGGCCAGGCAGGTGGACGTTGTGGGCCGGCTGCACGTCATCCTGAACATTTCTGCAACTGCACGCTCCATCTCTGCTTCCAGTATTCTTCGTCAACGTACCTTAGTTTTTTTTTTTCCCCCTGTTTTTATTCTTCTCACTCTATTTCTTCAACTTCTTGATCTTCTACATACGCATTTATGTACTCTTTCTTCTCTCAAATGTGTGATCTGAATGCTCTGCTAATAGGCCTTAATGGGTGCTTCATTCTGAATGGATTTTTATATTGCTGAAGCATAAAAGAGCCAGAAAAATGTAACACTAAAATCTTAGATATTATGCTCACATAACTCTTACCTGTTTCATTTGTTAACGAATAAATACCTTCTTTCGATCTACTTCATTTTAAACGAGATAAACCTTTGGAGAAATAGTTGCATTGCAGAGCAATAGCCTAGTCAAATATTTTAGAACTGGACGCTATATACTTTGCCCATGTAATCTCAAGAAACAACTGAATGGCAACAGGACAACTAATAATAATAACCAGGAAACCGCTTGATTAAAAAAAAAATATATTTAAACTGTGTGTTTTAGAGAGATCGTAGCTGTGTTTGGAGCTATTTAAGCGAAATCCAAAGGACCTTTTGCGTCGAGTTATCAAGTCAATAAGATTTGGATTCATCATTATAAGCTGTAAACCAAGCAACAATCAAAACAAGGGTTGCTTCCCTCCTCCGAAAAGTGCCAGAAACGGCTCCATCGCCCGGAAAAGAGGTTGTGACGATTTTTTGGAGATCCATAGGTTATCATTTTCATTGCCATTACTGAACAATACTAAAGCGATTAGTGGCCCGATTCGATAAGAAACTGAAGGAGACGGTCCCATTTGGTGAAGATTAAAGTACTGTTTCACCTCGATATTGCTGCAGCACATTTATCCGGAGGTGTCACCGCCAATTTGCATAAATTGCGTTATGAACTGCTGTAGTAGCTCCCTTCCTGCCGCATATTTGCCCACCCTCGTTCCCTGAAAGTTCTTCTTATTTCCAAACTTGAGGAAATGGCTCGTAGGAAGAAAATTTAAATAAAATGAAGTCATCGTTGAGAGAGGCGGTTTATTTATTTATTTTTAAGGGATTAAAATGAGAAGAATATGGCAGAAGTACATATTCCTAAGAGGGAACAATGTTTAGAAATAAATGGATAATTAGCGCTCTAAATATGGTGTGTTCATTTTTAATAAGGTTACTTATTGAGCCTGATTACAGAAGTATTCTAACTCGTGGCTTCGTCACTACAATCAATTTCCTTCATTGCTCACATAAGCTAGCCATTACATCTTGAAGTTGGTAACTGTTCATGACGGAAACGCCATCGTCAATGATATTCAAGTCTTATAAGTGGGGCATACAAAAATCTTTCAACGTAAAACTTTAAAAAGGGAATTTTATTCACTTTCACTTCTGCCGTACCATAATCACAAGCATTGTAGCTCTCTGACATAAAGAACGCAATAGGAGGTCTTGACCAAGGTCACTTTCACTTTTGGATCCCCGCAGTAGCTGCTCTATTGCCGCTGCGGTAAAAAGGACCTGAAAAAGAACCCATAACGACATTCACAGCACAAGAATGAGCGAAACAAAACCTTCCATTCAGAAGTTGCAATGAATGTCCTTCAAGTCAAAAGACAAATCTCTTTGGGTGCCCTTTGTGAGTTACTTGACAAGCTATAGATAAATCTGTGTTAGTTATCTTCAAGTGTGTGGCAATGGTTTGTTCGCTATCTTTTATCCTGAGAGGGAACTAAGAAAGACTTGCAATTTAACCTGTAGTTCTGGTAGTAACCCACAAATTTATAGAAGGCGATTAAGTCAAAATTGTAGTAACCTAAAAGTTTATAGAATGCTTTGGAATTTACCGTGAAATCTCAACCCGAAGGCTAGGAAATTTATCATGCAGTTCTATGCTAACATTAATAGCTTGAGTATGTATTTCATTCCACATAATATAATGAAAAATCTGGTGTGTATCATTCTCTATATCCCTGCAACAAGTTATTCTTAAAAAGCGTATACTTCTATTTCCTTCACGCTTATCAGAAAAAGTTAGCAGAAATAGTCCTATTACTTGCTTCCTTGTAAGTAGAAGCGAAATAAGGGAGTAACATAGGTTAAAGTGATAGTCAAAAGCTGGTTGCTATGTGACTGAAGTTCCTTTGTTTGTATGGACACGAGTTCACAAAGTCCTATATGAGAAAAGTATGTTTATTATAGCTGAAACCAAAAACAAGGAATGTCTCAAAGACAATCAACTCCACGAAAAAAATGTATATAACAGAAATCGTGTGTTTTAAAGTGCTCTACATTTGTTGAGTGGTAAGTTTTTGTCCATCTCTTTAGATTTAGCAGTTATACAAAATTCCGTAAAATTGACCCAGAATAGAGTAGTCTTCAGAGGCCATTCCCAGAAAATTCAAAATATACATTTTATTTGTGAGGTAAATATCTTTAATATACGATATTTTAATCAAAATCGTTATACCATTTTTTAGAAAATCAAAATTTTCGAAAAACGTTCCATGTAAAGGGTAGTTTGGGGTGGGGGATTTTTCTCAAAAGCTTTGTGTCGCATCCCTGGAAGATACTAAACTTAAATACCAATTTTGGTATTTTACCGACTTTTCGTTTTTGAGTTATCGTGTTCACAGACACATGGACACACACACGCACCTTTTTCTGAAAATACTTTTTACTTTCTCCATACGCACTATGTACATAGTGTATAGAGAAAGTATTGCACTCCACCAAAAATTCGATACCGAGATTTCACCGGAAATATATGTTTTAGGGTCCCCAATATCCAAAAAAAGCCTTTTCACAAAAAGGTCCGTGTGTGTGTGTGTGTGTGTGTGTGTGTGTGTGTCCGTGTGTCCGTGTGCCTGTGAACACGATAACTCAAAAACGAAAAGTCGGTAAAATACCAAACTTGGTATTTAAGTTTAGTATCTTCCAGGGATGCGACACGAAGATTTTGAGAAAAATCCCCCCACCCCCAACTACCCTTTTCATGGAACTTTTTTCGAAAATTTTGATTTTCTCAAAAATGGCTCTAACGATTTTGATTAAAATTTCGGATATTAAACATATTTACCTGACAAATGAAATGTATATCTTGAATTTTCTGGGAATAGCCTCTGAAGAGTAGTTTATTCTGAATGAATTTTACTAAATTTTGAATAACTGCTAAACCGTAAGAGATGGACAAAAACTTACTTCACAAAAAACGTAGAGCACATTAAAGCACACAATTTATGTTATATACATTTTTTTCGTGGAGTTCGTTGTTTTTGTGACATTCTTTATTTTTGTTTTCTGCTATGAAAAACATACTTTTCTCATACTGGAACTTGTCAACTCCTATCCATATAAACAAAGGAATTTCATTGACATAGCAACCAGCTTTTGACTATCACTTTAACTTACGGTTGTCCGTTATTTCGCTTCTACTTACAAGGATGCGAGTAATAAGACTATTTCTGCTAATTTTTTCTGATTAGCATAAAGTAAATAGAAGTATAAGCTTTTTAAGAATTATTTGTTGCAGGGATATGGAGAAAGTCATGTGAATGGTACACATCAGATTTTTTTGGATACAGGGGACCATAACACATATTTCCGGTGAAATCTTGATATCGAATTTCTGGTGGAGTGCAATACATAGTGCGTATAGAGAAAGTAAAAATTGCCAAAACGTTGTCATTATATTATGAGTCAAGTCATAGATTCTCTTGGGACACTTTTCGGTATGAGTGTGAGATAATCGTCTAAAATCGAAATGTAAAATATATCGCACTGTTAGGGAATTAGTTATGATTATAAACCTGTATAGCTTTTCGAAACTTTATTCTTTTAGAGATATGAATTTTTAAAGAAATCTTATGTCTTCTTTTTGCTCACTCTTTTCTGTTTTTTTTTTCCTTCGTTTCTGGCGTTTATTTTGTTCTTTTTCTCTTTATTTTATATATCTCATTCTTGTTTTCCCCTCAAACTCTGTGTAGTTCTTTTTTTTTTGGGGGGGGGGGAGGTTGTCGGTCTGGATGGCTCAGTTAGTCACTGGTCTTCTGATTCTAAGGTCGCAGACTCAAACCCGGCCCAGACCGATAGTTTGTAAGTGTGCCATGTCAGTAGATTTACTGGCATGTTAAAGAACTTCTCGCCGGTGGCACTGACATTATCAGCGTCGTTGATAAACAAATGATTTTTAAATAATAGCCCTATTTTATTTTACTTCTATTCTTGCCCTCCCTATCCCGTTAGTCGAAAGAGGAAGAAGCAGAAATTGGAAATTGTGCCAGAAGAAAAGGAATTAGGACAGAGTGAGGAAATGACAGGCAGAAGAGGACATAAATATATTACTCGTAATTAAGCTGCAGAATATTGCACAACGATGGAATGGTTTTCAAGAGGACATTGTGGGGCGAGAATGGCGAAAAAGAATGACATGTGAGCCAGAAGAGGAGATGCAGGAAAAGTGAAAAAGTAAGTGAAGTATAAAGCGGAGGATACAACCCAAAGAATACGATATAATGTGATACTGAAAAACAAGGAAGAGGCATTTTCACAGGGACAAAAAGAGAGAGAAGACGTATAAGACATTGACTGTTAGGATAAGAAAGAGGAACAATGAGAGAATAGAATAAAGTATTGGGAATACGAGGAAATGAGATATGAGAAATACCTCCATCATCAGATGTTTTTTACTTCCTCTAACCCACATGTACTATGTAAACAGAGAAATTATTGTATTGCACAAAAAGTCGATGTCGATATTTCACCGGAAATATATGTTTTGGGGTCCCCATCAGAGTCCGAAAAAAGCAATTTAAAAAACCTGATGTGTACCATTCACATGACTTTCTCTATATCTCTGTAACAAATTATTCTTAAAAAGCTTATACTTATATTTACTTTATGCTAATCAGAAAAAATTAGCAGAAATGGTTTTATTATTTGCTTCCTTGTATGTAGAACCGAAACAAGGGAGTACAATAGGTTAAAGTGAAAGCCAAAAGCTGGTTGCTACGTGACAGATGTTCCTTTGTTTGTATGGACAGGAGTTGACAAATTCCTGTATGAGAATGTATAAGTTTTTCAAAGCTGAAACCAAGAAAAAGGAATATCTCAAAAACGATCAACTCCACAAAAAAATGTATATACCATAAATTGTGTGTTTTAACGTGCTCTACATTTTTTGTGTTAATGTTTTATCCATCTCTTATGGTTTAGTAGTTATGCAAAATTCATCCAGAATGAAGTAAGTAGTCTTCAGAGGCTATTCCCAGAAAATTCAAGATATACATTTTATTTGTCAGGTAAATATCTTTAATATATGATATTTTAATCAAAATCGTTAGAGCCATTTTTTAGAAAATCAAAATTTTCGAAAAAGGTTCCATGTAAAGGGTAGTTTGGGGTGGGGGGATTTTTCTCAAAATCTTCGTGTCGCATCCCTGGAAGATATTAAACGTAAATACCAAGTTTGGTATTTTAGCGACTTTTCGTTTTTGAGTTATCGTGTTCACAGACACACGGACACACGGACACACGGACACACACACACACACACACACACACACACGGACCTTTTTGTGAAAATGCTTTTTTTGGTTACAGGGGACCCTAAAACATATATATCCGGTGAAATCTCGGTATCGAATTTTTTGGTGGAGTGCAATACATTCTCTATTCACTATGTACATAGTGAGTATAGAGAAAGTAAAAAATCTGATGTGTCCATTCACATGACTTTCTCTATACCTCAGTAAATTATTATTGTTAATAAGATTATCTTTTATTTATTTCATGCTAATCGAGAAAAATTAGCAGAAATACTCTTATTTCTCGCTTTATTGTAAGTAGAAGCGAAATAAGGGAGTACTATAAGTTAAAGTGAAAGCCAAAAGCTGGTTGCTATGTAACTGATGTTCCTTTGTTTGTATGGACAGGAGTTGACAAATTCCTGTATGAGAAAAGTATAAGTTTTTCAAAGCTGAAACCAAGAAAAAGGAATATCTCAAAAACGATCAGCTCCACGAAAAAAAGGTATATGTAAATAACATAAATTGTGTTATTTACATTTCTTGTGTGTTAAGTTTTTGTCCATCCCTTACGGTTTAGTAGTTCATCCAGAGTAAAGTAGTCTTCAGAGGCTATTCCCAGAAAATTCAAGATATACATTTTATTTGTCAGGTAAATATCTTTAATATACGATATTTTAATCAAAATCGTTAGAGCCATTTTTAAGAAAATCAAAATTTTCGAAAAAAAATTCCATGTAAAGGGTAGTTTGCGATAGGGGGATTTTTCTCAAAATCATCGTGTCGCATCCCTGGAATATACTAAACTTAAATACCAAGTTTGGTATTTTAGCGACTTTTCGTTTTTGAGTTATCGTGTTCACAGTCACACACACACACACACACACACACACACACACACGGACCTTTTTTTGAAAATACTTTTTTTTGGATACAGGGGATCCTAAAACATATATTTCTGGTGAAATCTCGGTATCGAATTTTTTTTTGGAGTGGAATACATTCTCTATACACTATATACATAGTGCGTATAGAGAAAGTAAAAAGGTCCGTTTGTGTTTATGTACCTGTGGAAAACATAGCTCAAGAACGAAAAGACCAAGGGTGTGACTCGAAGATTTTCAAGAAAATCCCCTCACCACAATTTACCCTTTATACGGAAACATTTTTGAAAATGTTGGATTTTCTTAAAACGGCTCTAACGATTTTGATTAAAATCCCATATATTAAAGCTATTTACATCCCAAATAAAATGTATATCTTGAATTTTCTGGGAATAGCCTCTAAAGACCTCTTTATTCTGGATGAATTTTGCCGAATTTTGCTTAACTGCTAAACCGTAAGAAATGGACAAAAATTTCCTACACAGAAAATATAGATCTCATCAAAGCACGTTTTTGTTGTGGGAGTAACCGTTTCCGAGATATTGCTTGTTATTGATTTCAATGATGTACTTTTCTCAGACAAGAAGTGTCCGTTTTTTTTTTTTTTTTTTTTTTTTTTTTTTTTTTTTTTTTTTTTTTTTTTATTCTTCTTCTGGCCAAGCAAAGGAGCGATTTGCAATGACAGTCGCATACGATAGCTTTTAAACCATTTGACTATCATTTAGCCAAGTGCATTCCCTTAGTTCCCTTTTACTTATAAGAAACTCTGTAATACGAACATTCTGCTAATGTTTATCTTGTTTATCATGGTGTAGAAAGAAGAAGAATCTTTTGTAGGAAGTTTGTAGAACAGCTAGAGAAAGTCATCTGAGTGTAACACATCACATTTTTTTCTTAACTTCTAAAACAAAGTGTACTGAGATACTGGTGTAATAAAAATATGTATGTTGAAATTTCTTAGCTTTTCTAATTTTTATTAAATTTTTTTTAACTCCATGGCACGACAGCTCACGGGGAACCTTGGCCTACCGCCCGGCCGCTGCTGCGTTCCCCATCTCGGTCCACTACAGACGTCATGGATGGGGTGCAGTATTGGAGAGTGAGACGTGGTCAGCGCCTCTAGACCCCCCCCGGCCGGTTAATGCGGTCCTCATGACCTGGAGGCGCTACTTCTCCATCAAGTAGCTCCTCAATTGGCCCCCCAGGAACCTTACGAGGGTGAGTGCACCCCGGGCCAGGTCTCCCAGCGGGGGAAAAATCCCCACGCTGGTACTGGGGATCGAACCCAGGTCTTCCGCTTGGTAAGTAGCGACGCTACCACCGCGCTATGGAGACGACCATTACATTTTTTTACTGCATGAAATTTATGAAACATACTGAAAATTAAGTTAGTCTTTTCAGCAGATATGGTAGATGGTATAATAACTGTGTTCTGATATTTCCATTTATTTTAAATACTAATATATGTGCATGATATAATCTAGGTGTTCTGATCGATTTTGTTTTTTATGTTTTTAACCTGCGGAACTCGCTTCTCAGGTTAGGGGTCTCAAACTGGCAGAGGCGTATCGGTACAGACCATTCACAAAATGTATTGTTGAGATGCTTTAAAACAACCGAACTTCTGTCCGTAAAATGAGGGAATGTTATTTCGATTTAAAAACTCTACATATAAATTATAAGAGAATGCAAGCTTTTTGCTCCTTCCGAAATAATAACTGACTTCATTTAATACGATATTCAGGAACTTTCAAAATTTTACTTTCTCTACAACGTATTGTAAGTAGGGAAGGTATTGCGTGTCACCAAACAAAAATTATATACATTGTGTATTTAAAGTTCACTATCTTCCAATCTTTCAATCTTTATCGACACATCTTTAAATATAAACTGTCCTTTACATGGAATACTTTTCGAAAAAGGTCGTCTCCTTAGCGAGGTGGTAGCGTTGCTGCTTGCCCAGCGGAAGACCTGGGTTCGATTCCCAGTACCGGCATGGGGATTTTTCCCCCGCTGGGAGACCTGGACCGGGGTGCACTCAGCCTCGTGAGGTCCCTGGGGGGGGCCAATTGAGGAGCTACTTGATGGAGAAGTAGCGGCTCCAGGTCATGAGGACCGGCCGGGGGGGCGGTTCGAGGCGCTGACCATGTCTCACCCACCATGTCCTCAAGGAATCATGACCTAATGCCCGGCCGCTGCATCTCCCATCTCGGCCCGAAGGCATCATGAATGGGGTGCAGTACTGGAGGGTGAGACGTGATCAGCACTTTGAGTCCCTCCCGGCCGGTTGATACGGTCTTCTCGATCTGGAACCGCTACTTCCCAGTCAAGTAGCCCTCAATTGGCACTCCCCCCTAGGGACCTCACTAGGCTGAGTGCACCCCATACCAGGTCTGTCAATGGGGGAAAATTTCCCAGGCCGGTACCGGGAATCAATTCCAGACTTCACAAGCAGCCTACCACCGCGCTGCCAGCACACTAAGGATACTTTTTAAAGTTATTAAGTGTAATTTACGTTCTCTGTTTCTGTTGTGAATAAATATAATATAAATAATTCCATATCTTGGTTTTCTAAAATATCAATGAGTGTGAAATAATTTAAAAGGCGGACAGGATTTGATCGCAGGATACTGCATATAGAGTTTATGGCGGACAAAGCGTGGGTGTATTTTCTCCAAGTTCACCGGTTTTACCCTACATTCATTGCACCGCCTCTTTTAAACCTTTAATGTTTTTATGACCTTTTCTCACCACAGAAGTATTTTTTTAACTGCACCAGTTCCCCAAAGCACAATACTATATTGAACGTGACTATGAAAAATCTGATATGTTCCATTCACATGACTTTCTCTACATCTCTGCAACAAATTATTGTTAAAAAGCTTAAGCTTCTATTTACTTCATGCTAATCGAGTAAAAAATTAGCAGAAATAGTCTTATTACTTGCTTCTTTGTAAGTAGAAGCGAAATAAGGGAGTACCATAGGTTAAAGTGACAATCAAAAGCTAGTTGCTATGTGACTGAAGGTCCTTTGTTTGTATGGACAGATTGACAAATACCCGTATGAGAAAAGTTTTTCAAAGCTGAAACCAAAAACAAGGATTATCTGAAAAACGATCAACTCCTGGGAAAAAAATGTATATAACATAAAATGTGTGTTTTAACGTGCTCTACATTTTCGGTGTGGTAAATATTTGTCCATCTCTTACGGTTTAGCAGTTATGTAAAATTCCGTAAAATTCACCTAGAATAAAGTTGTCTTCAGAGGCTATTCCCAGAAAATTGAAGATATACATTTTATTTGTTAGGTAAATATATTTAATATACGATATTTTAATCAAATCGTTAGAGCCATTTTTGAGAAAATCAAAACTTTTGAAAAAATTTCCATGTAAAGGGTAGTTTGGGGTGGGAGGATTTTTCTCAAAATCTTCGTGTCGCATCCCTGGAAGACATCTACTACGCTTAAATACTAAGTTTGGTACTTTATGGACTTTTCGTTTCTGAGTTATCGTGTTTAAAGACACACACACACACACACACACACACACACAAACACACACACTCACTCACACACACACACAAGGACCTTTTTTTTTTTGGATACAGGGATCCTAGAACATATATTTCCGATGAAATTTCGGTATCGAATTTTTGGGTGGAGTGCAATACTTTCTCTATACACTATGTACATAGTACGTGTAGAGAAAGTAAAAAACCTATTAAGCCAAATATACTAAATTGATATTGGTGCACAGCTTGAATTTTCCAATAAGAGGTGATTACTGAGAAATTTCTACAGAAACGTGATATTAAAGGCCTAACTCGTATGTTTCGTTTAATACAGTTTATAAATAAATACAACTCCAATATGTGAGTATATGTCCTTTTGGATTTGAATTGTAATACATGTACTGTATAAGCATGTAAATTTTGTAGGATTTTATTCGTTGAAAGTAGCATAATAATGAATGAATATGCATTTGCATCTCATTTAGGGAGACAATGGATAAAAAAAAGTTGATGCGTTCTATACACATGAATTTCTCTACATCTCTGTAATAAATTATTGTTAATAAACTTATTCTTCTATCCACTTTATGCTAATCGAGATAAACACTAGCAGAAACGGTCTTATTACTTAGTTCCTTATAAGTAGAAGGGAAATAAGGGAATACACTGGGCTAATCAGACTGTCACATGTTTCGAAATGTGGTTGCTCTGGAATTGAAATCCATTTTTTTTTCTCTACACATAGGTATTATGTACATAGTATATAAAGAAGCTATTGTAATGCACCCAAAATTTTAATACCCTGATTTTACCGGAAACACATGCTTTGGGTCCCTCTGAATCCAGAAAAAGCATTTTTGGAAAAAGTTCCGTGTGGATGTGTGCGTTTGTTTGTGTGTGTGTGTGTGTGTGTGTGTGTGTGTGTGTGTGTGTGTGTGTGTGGTATTTAAGTTTAGTATCTTGAAAGGATGTGACACGAAGATGTTTAAGAAAATCCCCCCACCCCTAACTACCCTTTATATAGAACTTTTTCGAAAATTTTTATTCTCTCAAAAATGGCTCTAACGATTTTAATTAAAATATCGTGTATGAAACATGGATGCGTAGGCTTCCACGACCTGTGTCTTGATGGTGGAAGCTAAGAAGACACGTATATGAAACATATTTACCTGACAAATAATATGGATATGTTGAATTTTCTGGAAATAGCCTCTGAAGACTACTTATTCTGGATGAATTTTACGGAACTTTGCATAACTGCTAAACCCTAAGATATGGAAAAAAACTTACCACACAAAAAATGCAGAGCATGTTAAATCACACAATTTATGTTTTTTTTTTTTTTTAGATATTCCTTGTTTTTAGTTTCAGTTTTGAAAAACTAATACTTTTCTCATACAGGAATTTGTCAACTCCTGTCCATACAAGCAATGAAACTTCAGTCACATAGTAACCAGCTTTTGACTATCATTTAACCTATGGTACTCCTTTATTTCGCTTCTACTTACAAGGAAGCAAGTAATAAGAAATGAAATAAATGGAAGCATATGCTTTTGAACAATAATTTGTTACAGAGATGTAGAGAAAGTCATGTGAATGGAACACAACAGACTTTTGTTTTTATTTTCTATTTTGCGTGGTCAGGAATTGACAAGTTCCTGTATGAGAAATGTTTTAAGTAAAGAAAAAATATACGTGATATAAAATGTGTATTTTAAGGAGCTCTGCATTTTTTATGTTGTAAATTTTTGTTTATCTCTTAAGATTTACCAGTTATGCAAAATTAAAAAAAAATGAGTTCTTTGGAAGCTATTCCCAGAAAATTCAAGAAATATACAGAGTGGTCCAAAAAATGTATGCACTGTTTAACAGTCCATAGCTTGCAAACTAATGGGCGGAAACATCTCATTTTTAGTAGTGTAATAGTTTGTAGTTCCGGCAAGCGGTGTTTGATGACAGTCGCCAGATACGTAAGCATTCTTTTGTTAATTCAAGATCTTCTCGGGCTTCTAGCCAGGTAAAACTTGGCTTGACACCAACGTTTCGAAGAAGTGCATCTTCCTCGTCTTCAGGGTGAACTGAAGACGAGGAAGATGCACTTCTTCGAAACGTTGGTGTCAAGCCAAGTTTTTACCTGGCTAGAAGCCCGAGAAGATCTTGAATTAACACGTCGCCAGGAAAGCTATAGTTCTTATTCTTTTGTTGTTAGTTACTTGAGTAAACATGGCTGGCGCAAGGCTTAAATTTGATGAACGGAAGTCAGTTTTGAAGTGGTACATCAGGTACGAAAACATTAATGAGGTTCAACGCCAGTGGCTATATGAATATTAAACAGTGCCACCGACACGTTAAATAATTGCGCGCATTTGAGACAAGTTTGAAGTCGAAGGTTGTGTTACAGATGTACAGAAAAAACAATCTGAACGACTAGTTTCAGCAACAAGTCCAGCGAAAGGTTTTACTTCCAACAAGATGGTGCACCAGCCCACTCTCATAATCGTGTCAGGGAGTATCTCAAAGAAAATCAACCTGCATGATGATAGGCCGAAGAGGAGCTGTATAGTATTCACCACGTTTCCCAGACTTAACGCCTGTGCATTTTTACCTATGGGGAACACTGAAGGATGTCGTTTATGGACAAAAGCCACGCACATTGGATAATCTACGAGAATGTATCATACATTCGTGTGCTGATATCCAACTGAGCACGTTGCAGTCGGTAGTTCGTGCTGCAGTTCGGCGGCATCGTCTGTGTATGAATGTTAATGGTGACCATTTCGAACACCTACAGTGATATCTATAAGTTGGACTTTAAGCTACACTTTCACAAAAAATGAGATGTTTCCGCCAATTAGTTTGCAAGTTATGGACCGTTAAACAGTGTATACATTTTTTGGACTACTCTGTACTTTATTTGTCATGTAAATATGTAAATTATAAGAGAATTTAATCAAAATCGTTAGTCATTTTTGTGAAAATCAAAATTTACGAATTTTTTCCATGTAAACAGATCTGCCCAAACACACATATTATACATACACAAACCTTTTTTCTAAAATGCTTTTTTTTTAATTAGGGGGTCCCAAAACATGTATTACCGGTAAAATCTCGGTATCAAAATTTTTGTGCATTACAATATCTTCTCTATAGGTACTCTATGTACACAGTAGTGAAAGTAAAAAGGATAATCGACTTAAAAATGCTGTCAACATACAGTATATAGACTTATCGAAACATGTAAATGACAAACGAATTACTTCCAGAAATCGCACTTAAATACGGGAAAACTTCATTCATATCCAAAATAAATGCAAAAATCTGATGTGTCCACTCACATGACTTTTTGTAGCTGTTCCACAAACAAATTTTTTACAAAAGGTTATTTTTTATCTACGTCAATGTAATCGAGACAAAAGTTAATAGATTTGATTTTTTTATTACTTTCTTTTAAGTAGAAGTGAAATAAGGTGATGTCCTAGGCTAAACGATAGTGAAAGCTTTTAAAAGCGATCGCTATGTGAAACAATTGAAATTCGGTTCTATTTGCTTGCCAGGAGTTAAAAAAAGAGAGATAAAAAGAAAGATGTGTTCCCGGATGAGAAAAGTTTAAGTCGCTTAAAACTGATACCAATAACACCGAATATCTTCGAAACAGTTAAATATAAAAAAAATTATTACATTAAAAAAGAGATAATTAATGTTTTAAAGAGATCTATATTTTTCGTGCAGTAGGTGTTTGTCTATCTCTTACGGTTTATCAGTTATACAAAAGTTATACAAAAGTTATACAAAAGTCATCAAGAAGAGGTATTCAGAGGCTATACCCAGAAAATTTAAGATATACATTTCGTTTGTCATAAAAATATATTAAGCAATTGGTATTTTAATTAAAATCGTCAGCCATTTTACAGAATACCTAAATTTCGGAAAACGTTCCATGTACAGGGTATTTGGATATGAGAGAATTTTCCTGTAAATCTTCGTGTCGTATCCCTGAAAGATACTGAACTTCAATGAGAAGTTTGACATTTAACAGACTTTTCAATTTTGAGTTATGCTGTTCACACATACACACCATGTTTTTTTTTGTTTTTTTTTTTTGCTCAGGGGACTTCGAAATATACATATATATGTCCGGTCAAATCTCGACATTGAATTTTTGGGTGGAATACAATACCTTCTCTGCCATTATATGCATAGTACACTAGAGAAATTAAAAAAGGATAAACGACATTTAAACACTGTCAACATATATCAGGCAGGTTATGGAGACATTTGAATGGCAAAATAATTATTTCCATAAATCGTATACACAGGGAAAATCTTTTTCAAACGCAATAAACGGAAAAATAGAGTAAACTCATAACATATATGATTCAGAGAAAAAAAATCTGATGGTTTACAATAACATGACTTTCTCTACATCTCTGTAACAAATTATTGTTAAAAATGCTTATTCTTCTATCTACTTCATCAATCGAGAAAAACGTTAAGAGAAATTATCCTTATTACTTGGCCGCTTGAAAGTAGAATTGCAAAAAGCTAATGTGTTCCATTCACATGATGTCCTCTATTGTTCGGCAAACAATTTTTTCTCAAAATATTAATCTGTTATCTACATCATGCTAATCAAGATAAACATTACTCATATTACTAGCTCCTTGTAAGAAGAAGATAAATAATAAAATGCACAGGCTAAAGAGATATTCTCGTCATTTAAAGCCGGTCGGTCGCTATGTGAAACAATTGAAATTCCAATCTCTTTGCTTTTCAGGGGTAAACAAACGAGAAACGAAAAGAAAGATGTCTCCCCGTTTGAGAAAAGTTTAAGTGGTTCAAATTTAAACCAATAATTCGGAATATCTCGAAAACGGTTAACTCTACAAAAAATGTATATAACATAAATTGTGTGTTTTAATGAGATCTACATTTTTTGTGTAATAAGTTTTTGTTATTCCCAGGAAATTCAAGATGTACATTTTGTTTGTCATAAAAACATCTTAAACATATGGTATTTTAATCAAAATCGTTACAGCCATTTCTGAGAAAATCAACATTTTCGAAATATGTTCCATGTAAAGGGTAGTTTGGGGTGAGGGGATTTTCTTGGAAATCTTCGTGTCGCATCCTTGGAAGATACTAAACTTAAATACCAAGTTTTGTATTTAATGGTCTTTTTGTTTTTGAACTATGCTGCCCACAGACACACACACACACGCACACACACACACAAACGGTCATTTTTTCAAAAATACTTTTTTTTTCATACAGGGGGCCTCAAAAACATATTTCCGGTGAAATGTCGGTATCGAAGTTTTGGGTGCAATACAATACCTTCTCTATACACTATGTAAATAGTACGTGTAGAGAAAGTATAAAAAGAATTGCGACCAGATGAACATGAATATATCCATGAAGGAAGAAATTAATGACCACGAAGGAAGACAGTCCTCCAAAGGATATAAATCTAATCGTTAATAGAGAAAGGGTTGTGAAAAAAAAAGTTTCAAAACACAAAAAAATTGTCTAATTTATAAGTAAATATATTACTAATGAAATTATTATTTTTGAACTATTAAATCAGAATTTATTTATAATAAATTCCATTTCACCAGCGCATATACTTCCTGATAAAATATTCTTTGAAGTTATATTAATTTAACACTTTTAAAATAGAGCATTCTAAAAGTGTTTTAAGAAAACATTTATTTCAATTGAAAAATTTATAAATAATTTTTGTGCCCAACACAGTATTTTCTTTACCCTAGGCAAACATTACAAGATAGTGTGTTTGAATCATGAAATGGTAGTGGAAGGACTAACAAATTTCTGCTACTATGCTTGCGAGCTTATCAGAAATCTTAGATTTTCTTGTGTTATTATGTGACAGTAAAGAAACACCACCAGGGAATGTATATTCTGTATAAAGTAACCTAAAAGCTATATATTATCCTGCTTGTTTCCTTTTGAAACAATTTTTCCCCATGTGTAGTAAAAACCGGTAGCAAAAAATCCCCTCTCTGCGAGGAGGTAAGGTTCGCTCCCCAGGTTGAATTTTTTTAACCCTCGCGGTGTCAGATTCCGACCCCTAGTATCGGATAAAAAGAGGGGTAGTGCCTGTTAACATAGCTTCAGGAAATGTTTTTATTAACAGCCCTTCTATATCAGGTGTAACCTCTTATACAGCCATTAAACTATAAACTTCCCCAATCATTTTCCCCCTCGCTCTAATGTAGGCATGTAGGTCTGTTTTTTACTCAAGAGGGAAGGGGAAAAAAAGTGTTCACGTGTTAGCAGCATGGGTAAACACGTAACGGAGCTAATAACATTAAAATGCCAAGGGGAGAACGTAAGCAAAAAACTGTTAGGTGCTAAGGGTGCAATCACTTCAGTGTTACTTTAGAGCAGAGGCACCTGTTTGCATTACACTTGTTTGTGTAACGTTATTCACTTGTTTCTAAATACATTTTTCAAGCTATGACATAGAAGCTGTTCAAAAATCTAATGGCTGAACTCACATGAATTGTGTACTCATTCTTGCAAATGCTTATGTAGGTATGAAGAGCTATTAAAGAAATATAAGAATAATTACAGAAAATTAATTGTTAGTAAAGCTAATAATAGCATTAGATATTGATTTATATAAATAAAATAATATAAATAACAATGTAATTAAATACATGTAAATTAATCATATTGTTAATATATAGAACAAACTTATTGTGAATAGCATACATTTTAGTGCTGGTTACCAGTGATATAGTTTATAGTGCAGAATAGGAAGCAGTTGGATATCAAAACTTGCAAAGTTGCTCGCTTTCCAGTAATAGTTTTGCTTTCTCTACACATACCATGTACATAGTGTACAGAGAAGGTATTGTATTCCACCCAAAAATTGGTTACCGAGATTTCACCGGAAATACATGTTTTAGACCCCGGAATCCAAAAAAGCATTTTTAGACAAATGTCCGTATATTTGTGTGTGTGTGTGTGTCTGTCTGTCTGTGGACAATTCAAAAATGAAAAAACCGTAAATACTAAATTGGTATTTAAGTTCGGTATCTCACAAGGATGCGACACGAAGATTTTCAAGAAAAATCCTCCACCCCCAACTACCCTTTACGTGTAAAAAAATCGAACATTTTGATTTTCTAAAAAATGGCAGTAACGATTTTGATTAAAATATCGTCTATTAAAGATATTTACTTCACAAATAAAATGTGTATCTTACATTTTCTGGGTATAGCCTCTGAAGACATTTTATTTTGGTTGAATTTTGCGGAATTTTGCATAACTGGAAACCGTAAGAGATAGACAAAAACTTACTCCACAAAAAATGTAGACCTCCTTAAAAGCACAATTTATGTGGTACACGATTTTTTTTTTTTTTTTTTTTGTGATCTTGACAGTTTTTGAGATATTTCTTTTTATTGTTTTCAGTTTCAAAACACTAATTTTTCTCTTAGGGAACTTATTATTATTATTATTATTATTATTATTATTATTTCATTTATATATCCCCCTTTAACATCTAAAGTCGTATCGGGGGCTTTGCACTAGAAACAACTCATTGTCTACATGTTCTTTACGTTGGGTTTAAATGTTTTCTTTTTTCCCCTCAAACACACACACACATTCACTCTCAAGCACAAACTTCCAGACTCTGTATAATTCTGGTTAAAGAAACATTCCCCGCCCCAGCCGGGAATCGGACCCGGGACCTCCGAACAAAAAGTCAGCTCTCTGACCACTCAACAATGGAGGCAGTCTTATGGGAACTTGTCAATTCCTGGCCATGCAAAGAAATGGATTTCAATCCCATAGCATCCACATTTTAAAACATTTGACTCTCGGTTTAGCCTGGTGTATTCCCTTATTGCCCTTCTACTTATAAAGGAACTTGGTAATAAGACCGTTTCTGCTAATTTTTATCTCGATTAGCAAGAAATAGATAGAAGAACAAGCTTACTAACAATAATTTATAACAGAGATGTACAGAAAGTCATGTGAATGGAACACATCGGATTTTACTCCTTTCCTCTGGTGAAGCAAAGAGAACGAATATTAATGCACCATATACGAGTATCTAGCTGCTTCTATAAGGTTTCATTATTATTACTTTACCCTGATGTACGCATTTATTCCCGCGTAGGAAGCACATTCATAATGTATAGCAAACAATATAACCACATATGCAACATCCATTCCGATTTTAGAAGCACAAGTTACGTGCAGTTTAAAGCAATTAAGGAGACGATTCGAGTCTGGATTCCTAAGCATGATATTCAAGATTTTGAGCTTGGAGTTATTCAGTGTGTTCCCTAATAAATACATTTCTGGTTGCAACTATTATTTCAATCAGTATATTTCGATTAACTTGTAAGGTTTAGGAATGTCATGTGACTACATTCTTAATTCTTTGTCATGTAAATATCTTTAATATACAGTGTTTTAAAAAAAACTTACTAGAGCCATTTTTACGTTCTCTACACGTACTATGTACATAATGTATAGAGAAGGTACTGTAATGCACCAAAAATGTGATGTCCATATTTCAAGGAAAATATATGTTTTGAGGTCCAAAAACTCAGTTTTAGAAAAAGGTCCGTGTGTGTCTGTAGATAGCATAGCTTAAAACGATATGACCGTTAATGCCAGACTTGCTATTTAAGTATGGGGTCTTCCAAGAATGTGACACGAAGATTTTTAAGAAAATTCCCCCACAACAAACTATCGTTGAAACGTTCTTAACGATTTTGATTAAAATACCTTATATTAAATTTATTTACATTACTAATAAAATGTATATCTTGAATTTTCTGGGAATAGCCCCTGAAGGGCACTTTATTCTGGTTGATATTTGCAGAATTTTACATAACGGTTAAACTATAAGAGATCGATAAAATCTTACTACACAAAAATGTAGATTTCGTCAAAACACGCAATTCATGTGTGTTTTTTTTTTTTTTTTTTTTTTTTTTTTTTTTTTTTTTTTTTGTGGAGGTAACCGTTTCCGAGATATTCCTTATTGGTTTCAATTATAGAGTACTTTCCTCAGACAGGAAGTGCCCGTTTTCGTTTGTTCTACTCCTGGTCAAGCAAAGAAGCGATTTGCATTGACAATCGCATAACGATAGCTTAAAGCATTTGACTATCACTTTAGTTCTCTTCTACTTATAAGGAACTAAGTAATAACATTTTGCTAATGTTTATCTCGATTAGCATTGTAAGAAGTTTGGAGAGCAGCTAGAGAAATTCATATGAGTGTAACATCAGATTTTTTTTTTTTTAATTTTACTTCCTTTCACTTGGTAGGTCACAACGGACGTCGAAAGAAATCGGTGAAATGATGCTAATGTCGGACCATGGAGATTAAAGATACTCAACATTCGTCTTCTTAGGATATGGCAAAAACCCGGAACAAACCTTATCTGGGTAACTCACCCTAACCGAGATTCGAACTCAGGACCTCTTGAATGTGGGAGAGGCACGCTACCTCCACACTGCAGAGGCTGTTTGTCGAGATTGAATGCAAAGAATATGGCATTTTAAGTCCAGTATAAATATCGTCAGTTATTAAACATATGACTACACTTTTCTCTTTGTATCTACAACAAATGTGGAAATGAGTACTGGTCTATTTCTTGCAAGTTTTATCTCAATTAAACACGGCTAGGAGGCTGAGGCATTCCGCCAAGGACTGGAATTCGGGAGGTCATGGGATCGGTTCCCTGCAGCCGTTCTCTCAGACCCAAGGGTTTTTCCAAGTCATAAGGCGAATGCTGGCAATGTTTCTTCATTCTGCCGAACTTCCTGCCCCTTCATTCCACTCCCATTTCATCCAACCGGTCTCTTTCAGGGTTGTAAGTGTCGGCGAGGACTGTGGTGGTAGCACCCTCTCCAGGAGGTGACTGCGCTTTGGAAAGTCAACTCTCGGCAGCGGAATGGCGTTGGAAATCGTCTATAGACACAGGGACGTTTGGTCAGAACGAAGCCAGGCTCTTAGCGCTCCCCGCGTCGAGATGGAGAACTGCTTGGAAACTGTTAGGGAACCTCTACGGTGGCTCCCTCCCACTGTCCGATTCCGGCTGCCCGCTGTTATTACTCTCAGCACATCCCGTCCTCCTGGGCCTGATGTATAAGTCAATAATGGCTGAGGTTCGGAATCCCCTCCGGAACACCCACATTATGCTTCTACTAGACTTCTCAATTAAAGTGAAGTAGATAAAATATATACTTCCATAAGAATAGTTTGTATATCCCACTAATAAGGATAGGCGGTAGAGAAAGTCATATTTAACACATTGTATTTTTTTAATTATAAAGATATCAATTGACGTGTTTTAGTCGCGTTAGTTCGCAGTGTCTTGGCTTGTAACCCTCTTTGCATTTGAATTTCCCAATAGAGACATCACAAGAAACTAAAAATGATAATGTATATAAACAAAGACGGTATTGGAAAAAAGGGTCCACAGGGATTTGTTTTCTCTACACATACTATATACATAGTGTATAGAGAAGTTACTATAATGCACAAAAATTCGATGTCGAGATTTCAACGAAAATATGTTTTATGTCCTGTGTGTTCGTGGACAGCATAGTTCAAAAACTAAAATACTTTTAAATACTAAACTTGGTATTTAAATTTGGTGTCTTCTAAGGATGCGACACGAAGATTTTCAAGAAAATTGCCCCATCCCAAACTACCCTTTATATGAAAGATTTTGCTTTTCTCAAAAATGGCTCTTAACGATTTTGATTAAAATACCGTACATTAAACCTATTTACTTCACATATAAAATGTATATCTTGAATTTTCTGGGAATAGCCTCTGAAGACATCTTCATTCTGGATGAATTTTGCTCAATTTTGCCTAACTGGTAAATCGTAAGAGATACACAAAAAAATTAGATCTCGTCAAAGCACACACTTTATGTCCTATACGTTTTTATTGAGTAGCTATCCATTTCCGAGATGTTCCTTGATAGATGCTTGATGATCAAACAGGAATTCGTTATCCCTTTTTATTCTCTTTTATTCCTGGTCATGCAAAGAGAATTGTATTTCAATGTCAATCGCATAGCGACAGTTTCTTAAATACTTGACTATCGCTTTAGCATAGTCTACATCCCTTCTACTTATAAAGAAGTAATAAGAACATTTAGCTAAAGTTTATCTCGATTAACATGGTGTAGAAAGAATAAGAATCTTTTATAAGAAGTTTGTACAACAGCAAGAGAAGTCATGTGAGTGTAACACAAGATTTTTTATCTCATAGCGTTGCTAGCCGTGTGAAACTTTTCCAAAACATTTTTTGCTTCGTCAGTTAGGATTTTCCCAACTACAGAATCTTTTATACATTTTGGAGCATCTTTTTTTGAACACTTGGTATAAAAACGTGGGTAATGTTTCCATGCAGCGGAGATTTTACGACGGTTCTCCCAGCAAGTGACAAATGCGGTGCGGTCCTTTTCTTTACCAGCTCCTCTCTCCTCCCACACAAGAGATGTATTGTGGACACAGGAAACGGTCCTGGTCATCCACCAGCTTTTTATCCCTACCAAGTCAACTAGCATCTTTTTTATGCTTAACATTTTTTATCTGTAATTTTGTTCCTTTCTTCAACATCCACCTGGAAGCCATCGATCTTATTGACGTCTTAGATGGGTTTGAGAGTTGAGGGTGGACAATGACATATTTGTAGACGAGCACAAAATATTCTTTTGTTGCGTCAAGGAAAAATAGATACAGATTCCGAGAATTCCAGAGCTTTGCAGCAAATCGCTTGGTATTAAGAGAGGACGATTCTCAAGATTAAATGTTATGAAGTGCCGGAACAGAATTTCATCCATGGCGGATCCCGTTGTACTATTTACTTCCTTAGAGGTCTTTAACCTTCCATAGTATCAATATAAATGGATTATTTTGATTCGCATCTAATGTTATTAGGGTATCATAGTAGTTTATATGTCATCTCTAAATTCAACACTGCAGGTCTGTGAGGTAACGACCTTGAAGTATTTTTACTAAAATATAATGTGTTTAAGTTATTTGCATGGCTTAACAAAATACAAATCTCATTTGAGCACCATTTCACCAATTTCAAGGTCTCCTATGTGGCTCTTTTCACATTGAATGAGTTTATTACTTTTATATATCTTAAAGTATAAGAGGTGAATAAAACTTTGGAACACAAAAAGTTAGATGTGTTACATTCACATGACTTTATCCGCCCTCTATCGTGTATTACTGACTGTGCAAACTGCGGTTATGAAAGTCTATTTCCTACCAACTTCATTTTAATCGTGACAAAATCTTGCAAAAAATGGTTAACTATACATTTCGTTGTACATTAAAAGTGAATAGCCATAGTCAAATGTTTAAAAACTGAACTCTTTTTTAAATTATTTCATTTTACGTCGCTTTAACATCTAGGCCACATCGCGATGGAACTGATCAGTAAGATACCCCTTGACGGTATATGATGGACTGTGGCCTTTCAGTCACCCTCCTTGGTGTAATAATTACCATGCTAACTTCATATACCCAAGGTCGCGGGTTCAAACCCGGCGGATGACGATGGATTTTTTTCGGCCGAAAAATCCTTAGCATGGCTTCCTTCGGAAGGTAAGTAAAGTCGTGGGTCCCGTGTCGTAGATTTACGGCACGTAAAAGAACCTCAAGCCTGATAGAGAGACCTCTGGGCAAAATTAAGCAGTCTTTCACGCCCAGCATAGAATGGGACGCTGAGAGCCACAGCAGTTAAAGAGCGTACATAAATAAAACGCCATTCATTTTTTGAGGCATAGCATACTGCACTGTGTCCAAAAGATAAGCATAACTTAATATTTTATCACCAATCTATCATAATTGTACAAAAGTTAAACACAATGCAATATGTTGATACAAAAACATAACCTGGAAAACAATACTGTAAGAAATACCAGATAATTTTGGTCTTGGGACTCCTTTTCACACAGATAGAAAATCTGACGATTTCCTGCACAATAACAATGATGGTGCTGAACGGTTATATGGGCCTCGCAGCACCGTGGCATGCTCAAGAGTTCTGCAGGCAGCAGTTCCCGTCCACACGAAGAGTATTTTGGAGGTCTGGAAGTGTCTTAGGTGCAGCCTCGAGGGCAAATAATCTATCTCAGGCATGCTCAATAGAGTTCATATCCTATTCAATCCTTGCGCTGGATACCTTACCTATCAAGATGGTCGCCCTCCAGGTGGGGGTCTATGCGGACTTGCATTATCGTCCATAAAGATGAAATGTGGACCAGCTGCATCTCTGTACCTTTGGGCATTCACAGTACCACCGTCGAAGATGTGCAGATCTGTACGTCCATTGAACATTAGGTCTGCTCACATGAATACGCCACCACCACCACCAAATGAATGTGTTTCTTGTGGGATTAAACAGGGTTCCACTTCGCCAAAAATTATTGTTCAAACTGATCTGGACTCATCTGTAGACAAGTTCTTCTATTCATTCAAGGTCCTATGTTGACGTTGCTGACTTCATTGTAAATGGGACCGTATGTGTGCTAGAGTAAATGGGGCACACGCTGCTGACGTCTAGCATAAAGACCGACTGTCTGAGTCTCCAGTATACAGTTACCAGAAACTTAAACGTCTGAGGCGTCTGCTGGTACGTAGGTAGAACAGTTGTCTTGGAGGCATCCTCCAACGACTTCAATTGAAATAGTCAAATATTTTGTTGTGACCCATGGACGAGAGACCGTGTACAGGAATCCGACGAACACCACCTGTTTCTTGAAAACATCGCAAAGGCTTGGAAATGTCACTTCGTGGCATAATCAAGGCTCGAGAGACTGATCTCTGTGTCTGCCCTGCCTGCAGACGTTTAGATAATTCAACCCTTCAAAACAGAGTTCAGTTGTGGCATGTTGGCTTGATTGAATACTTTGAGAAGAAACTACGTTCTGTTCACAGTGAGAGAACAATAAAAAATGAGCTACACATTGTATCTCATACTCGTACCGTATCGAACAATGAATTACAAGATACAATTTTACCGTATCGAAAGAAAATTCACCCAGTTTTCCTCTTGTCACTCAAAATATGTTTGAATCATCCACAAGTTTTTTCAGTGTCGAAAGCCTACCCTTTCGTATTTTCGACATTTTTTAATCTCTGCTCTCTTTCAGTGTTCACTGCTATCTACTAGCAGGAACTGAACAAGGTCAAACAATGAGCAATACTAGATAGTGCGATACGTTTCGAAACGGGCTGTAGAGACCAAGCATACTCCATCACGTCATAGTTATACTATTTTTGCACCGAACATCAACTTGGCAATTTCGTGAACTCGGACCGAGCTCTAGTGATAACGTTTAAGTGCGCTCGCTCACCGTTTTCCCTTTCAGTTCTGTTTTTCGAATTATGCTTAAATTTTGAATACTAGTGTACTTTCGCTTTGTGCCAAGTAGATGGCGATAGGTTGCCACAGTCTGACTGATTTTACCATATGTAGTCAGCATGGCGCATACAGATATCATGGCCTGCAATCTGTCTCCATCATCCGTAGTGAGATGACAGGGTTCAGCTAGCATTTCGAGGCCACATCCCCATGTATCATACTACTTTTCTTCTTTTTTTTTTTGGTAGTGTTTAACGCCCGCTTTAACTACTAATGGCACCGCAGGCGGTGACACTGATGATACATGAATGATGATGGAGCACCGGTGGAATGCGATGGCGGGGGAAACCGGAGTACCCGGAGAAAACCAGCCCCAGCGCCGTTTTATCCACCACGAATCTCACATGCGGTCGCTTGGGATCGAACCCTGGTCTAACCACTCGGCCACGGCGCGGCCCAACTTTGCTTCGCGACAAGCAAATGGTGTAAGAGAGTCACTTTAGTCTAGCTGTTTTAACCACATGGGAATAGATAGAAGCTTTCTATTCACATGTAGTTAAAACAGCTTTGGTTTGTACTATAGTTTTATATTGAAAGTGGAACTTTGGGTCGTAGTATTTAATATCCAATCCAGTATTTATCCTGGTGCTTATGGTAAACCACGAAGAAAGAAAGAAAGAAAGAAAGAAGAAGAAAAAAAAAGCAGTCAGATTAGTCGGCCCACGGGTTTTTGAACCCGGCACTTCCCTAATGCGTGCCTCAGGCCATTCCCCTCGGTTGGACTCCAATTTAGCCTTAAAATTCCATACTCTTTCATTGCAATGCCGAGAAGCAACAGAAAATCGATAGGAATTTAAAAAGAATGACACAGTATTGATCAATTCGAAATATAAATAATTGATATGGCTTTCGCCGCATAAAGTGTTATTTTAAATAAAATGTGTATTTTCTGCAGCACGTTTTCGTCTATTGCTTAACGATTACTAGTTATACCAAGATTATAGAAAACTCGTTACAAATAAAAATATTTCACCGGCTGTTACCAGAAGATTCAAGATACACACTATATTCATCATGAATACAGCTTTAATATAATATATATGTTAATCAAAATCTTAAGAGCCATTATTGAGTAAAAAAATTCAAAACATTTTTCATATAAATGGTAGTTGGGGTGGAGAACTTTCTTAAACATATTTGTGTCGCATCCTGAACTTGAATACCACGTTTGGTGTTTAAGTGAAGTGAGTTTTACTGTTCATAGTTAAACACGCACGCCTTTTTATAGCATACTCTTTTATTCAGGGTTTCTCAAGGCATGTATTTTCGATGAAATCTTGAAATACAATGTTTTGATGGAATAAAATACCTCTCCTACTTTAAGTCAGTAGAGAAAGTAAATATGTAGATATAATCAAATGTAGACTTTATAGCAAATAACATTACTTTTCATTAACTATTTTGGAAGTATTCGTTTTACACCTTTATGAAAAACCTATTTGTGAAATTACTAAAATCCGCAATTTCATTCGATTTATTTCAAATTTCAATGGAGCAATCAGGGTTTAATGTACAAAATGTTATTCAAATTTCACACATTTTAAAAATGAATTCCCAGATATTACTTGAAAACGTGCTTCACGCCAATAATAATATATTTGAAAAAATCATTAATTATAATTTAGTTATTATGGTACAGTCGGATTTTTAATTGTGATACTAGTTTTGGAGAACACAAATAGATATTAAATAAGATACTTCAATTTTTCGTTTAAAATGTACGCAGTATGTGTTTTACTTCAGTAACACAACTAAGCATGTTAACGAAAAATCTGATGTGTTTCATTCACATAAGTTTCTCTAGCTGTTACACATATAACTATTCATACAAAAGATGATTCTTTTATCTGCTCATGCTAACCGAGATAAAAATTACCAGAATTGGTCTTATTACTTGCTTCCTTGTAAGTAGAAATGAAATAAGGGATAAGGTTTTTCCCGGGTTTTTCCCTTTTTCTGAAAAGACGAATGTAGATTAATAAACTCCATGGGTCCCAGATTCATTTGAGAATCATTTCATCGTCCTATATGATATATCAGGTTAAAGGACATTAAATACAAAGAAAAGCCTTTTATTATTATTATTATTATTATTATTATTATTATTAAAACACCAGCAACGTTTATTTGAAATCGAGATGTTTTTAATTTTGGACGCTCTGCGGTTCTCAGTAATCTATTCTACATTTGACATGAAACATCACTCAATTTTGCTTAGAGACGCCTTTATCAGGCTTGAAGTTTTTTTACGTGCCGTAAATCTAGGACATGGGACCCTTCCCTTCCAAAGGATGCCATGCTAAGAATTTTTACGCCAGAAAATATCCATCGCACTCCGCCAGGTTTAAACCCGCAAGCTTGGAAACCAAGGCTAGCATGTTATCCCTAGACCACGGAGGACAACGGCGTTGTATTGAGCTTTTATAAAATTAAGTGCTTGCAAAATAGCAGTTTCCAGGAAAAAGAACTGCTATAATATCACATTCCTATACTATGAGTGATATTTTAATTCTGTTGGTTGAGAATCTTTGGAGGAAAAAATGTAACCCTCTTTTTTTTTAATAAAACTGCTTCCCCCAATTTCCCTCAGTAATTTAATTCCTTAATGAAATAACTACAGGTTATTTTTATGTGCACCTGATGATTATGTATGAAATACTAACTGTGAGTGTGCTCAAACTATAGAGGGGAGGTGGTGCAGCAGCCGTTCGGACACGAGCCAGGTGCTGAGCAGCTTTTGTTGAACCACCGAAGTCGACGGTCACTATCCACAAAAACCGAAAGGATTTTTTTTCCTTCCCGTCCCCTCTTCTTTTTTCTGTTGCTTTCAAAGAAATTAGGTGCACCGTAATATCTTTGCTCTGCTGGGCATTTGTATGCTCCCTGACCAGGTCCAGAAGTCCAGCCTTTGCTTTTCACCCTTCAGCCCATAAATCACCACAAATGTTCCTCAACAGAGATTTCTTTTTTGTGGAGAAGACGGGCATCTGGGTTGTACCGGCCATTTGATGCCAAGTCGTACAAGCTCTGAACGAGGTAATAACGGATTATCTGCAACTAACAACCTACTGATCTTCAGATTATTCTGACGAGTAAACTAAGAATTATAACAACTGAAAACGTGGTTCATATGTTTAAAAATCTGATGTGTTCCATTCACATGACTTTCTCTACATCTCTGCAACAAATTATTGTTAAAAAGCTTATGCTTCTATTTATTTCACGGTTCCTTGTAAGTAGAAGCGAAATAAGAGAATACCATAGGTTAAAGTGATACTCAAAAACTGGTTGCTATGTGACTGAAGTTCCTTTGTTTGTATGGACAGGAGTTGATAAATTCCTGTATGAGAAAAGTATAAGTTTTTCAAAGCTGAAACCAAAAACAAGGAATATCTCAAAAGCGATCAACTCCACGAAAAAAGTATATCTCATAAATTATGTGTTTTAACGTGCTCTAAAATGTTTGTGTGGTAAGTTTTCATCCATGTCTTAAGATTTAGCAGTTATGCAAAATTTGTAAAATTCATCCAGAATAAAGTAGTCTTCAGAGGCTACTCCCAGAAAATTCAAGATATGCATATTATTTGGCATGTAAATATCTTTAATATATGATATTTTAATCAAAATCGTTAGAATCATTTTTGAGAAAATAAAAAATGTCGCTAAATATTCCATGTAAGGGGTAGTTGAGGGTGAGGGGATTTTCTTGAAAATCTTCGTGTCGCATGCTTGGAAGATACTAAACTTAAATACCAAGTTTGGTATTCAACGTTCTTTTCGTTTTTGAGCTATACTGACCACAGACACAGACACATACACACATAAACACACACGGACCTTTTTGGATTCAGTGGGACCCAAAACATGTATTTCCGGTGAAATCTCGGTATCGAATTTTTGGGTGGAATGCAATAACTTCTAAACACTATGTACTTAGTACGTGTAGAGAAAGTAAAAATATCATGATACTTTCACACAACTCTCTCTACCACAATTCTAAAACTATCCTTATCAAGCTGATGTGTTCCATGCACATGCCTCTCTGTACAGATTCTGTAATAAACTTTTCTAACAAAAGAGTTTCCTTCAATCTACTTCATATTAATCAAGACAAGCATAAGCAGAAATGGTTTTATTACCTAGTTTATTAGTAGTCTTTATAAATGGAAGAGAAATAAGGGAATACACCCTTATCTAAAGTCGTTCTTCGTGGTCTAGGGGTAACATACAAATCTCTGGTTCCCAAGGTCACGGGTACAAGCCCGGTGGAGGGCAATGGACTTCCTCGGGCGTAAAGATCCCTAGCATGACTTTCTTCGGAAGTGAAGAATGGGGAGCTGAGAACTGTAGCAATTACAGAGCGTCTATAAATGAAATTCAAATCTAATTTAACTAGGCCAAAGTATCAGTCAAATCTTTTAAAAACTGGTTGCTATATTATTGAAATGCGGTTCTTTTTGCATGGCCAGGAATAAACCTAATGTACCTACTATATTTTAATAAAATGGTTAGCCTTTTTTAGAAAACCAAACATTTCCATGTAAAGAAAATGAAATTCTTCGAAAATTATTCCACAAAGAGATTGCGTTTTTTTTTTTTTAATTTTTTTTTAGTTAAGTTTTATGTCTATTGCAGTTTAGCAGCTATGCAAAAGTCACCCAGAATGAAGATATCTTCAGAGGCTATTCTCAAAAAATACATTACACTTTTTACTAGCCATATAAATATCTTTAATATACCTACTAAATCTTAATAAAAATCATTAAGAGTCTTTTTTTTTTAGAAAAAATCAAGTTATTCGAAAAATATTTCATGTAAAGGATAAGATGGTTTTCATGAAAAGCTTTGTATCGTATGCTTGGAATATGCTGAAATAAATTATCAAGTTTGGCATTTAACCGACTTTTCGTTTTTGAGTTATGTTCACAATCACAAACACGAACCCCCCTCCCCACACACACACATTAATCTTTTTCTAAAGATGTGTTGTATTTTTGTTTGTTTGTTGTTATTTTTTTGATGCAGAGAACCCTAAAACATGTACCATCAGTGAGATCCTGGTATCAAATTTGTTTTTGGATTGCGATACATTTTCTGCCTATGCACCATGTACAAAGTCAAGAAGGTAAAATACTTATTCTGAGAGCTGCTTCATGTAAACCGAAATACGCATTTTCACAAATCGTTTTATCACACATTTCATTCAAAGGGAATGCACCAGGCGTAAGGGAAAATTAAAATCCCTCTCTCGCCAATACTAAATTTAATACATTCTTAACCCATTGTCTCAGAAACAAATAAGATATTAGACGGCATATTTTAGAAGATGTACATTCGTGGCTTCTTAAGCTCATTGAGTGACCTTTATACGCTAACATCGTGAATTAACGAATATAGGATATTTTTCTTGAACTTTGATTAAGCTTTATCAATAATATTGTTTATGAAATTATCCAATTAAATTAACACCCAAGAAGATCCTTTACAGGATTAAGCTATCGTTTTCATCACATTAAAATTTCATTTAGCCTTCTTGAATGGTTTCGGAGTCGGAGAGTCATTCATTTGAAAAAAAGAAAGGAAAAAAAAAAAAAAAAGCAACTAATGTAAAAATGGTGAAACGACTTATTATACAATTGTAATTGAAAAAAATCTGATGTGTTACACTCACATGACTTTCTCTAGCTGCTCTACAAACACATTTCTTACAAAAGATCTCTTTTCTACACCATGCAAATCGATATAAACATTTGTTGAATGTTCTTATTACTTAGTTCCTTGTAAGTAGAAGGCTACTAAAGGAATACGTTATGCTAAAGTGATAGTCAAATATTTTAAAAGCTATCGTTAGGCTATTGTCATTGCAAATCGCTTCTTTCCTTGGCCAGGAGTAGAATAAAATAAAAACGGACACTTCTGTCTGAGAAAAGTATGAGTACTTTACAACGGAAATTAATAACAAGTTATATGTCGAAAACGGCAAATTCCACGAAAAAATTGTATATGACATAAATTGTGTACATTTTTGTGTAGTAAGTTTTTGTCTATCTACTACGGTTTACTAGTTATGCAAAATTCGGCAAAATTCATCCAGAATAAGCAGGTCTTCAGAAGCTATTCCCAGAAAATTCAAGATATACATTTTATTGGTGATGGAAATGTCTTTAATATATGATATTTTAATCAAAGTTATTAGAGCCACTTCTAAGAAAAACAAAATTTTCGAAATTTTTTCCATGTAAAGGGTAGTTAGGGGTGGGTGGATATTATTGGCAATCTTCGTGTCGCATCCTTGGAAGACACCAAACTTAAATAGCAAGTTTAGTGTTCAACTGTCTTTTTGTTTTGGAGCTATGCTGTCCATAGACACACAGACAGTCAGACACACACACACACATATATATATACATATACCCGGAGCTTTTTCTGTAAATGATTTTTTTGGATTCAGGGGTTCCTAAAAGATGTATTTCCGGTGAAATTTCGGTATCGAATTTTTGAGTGCAATACAATACTCTCTCTATATACTATGTCATATGATTGGACTTACGGAAGCCAACATATTGGGGAGTACAGATTTGTAGAGCAAAACATCGCCTAAAATGTGTAATAAAAGTTGCATTTCTACTCTAAAAAGCATTAGAATTAGGTTTTTACTGCAAACTAGTGCAGCATTCATAGTGATAAATCTGATGTGTTACACTCACATGACTTTCTCTAACTGTTCCACAAACAAATATCTACACCATGCTAATCGAAATAAGCATTAGCAAAATGTTCGTATTATTTAGTCCACTATAAGTAAAAGGAATCTAGAGGAATGCACTATGCTAAATCGATAGTTGCATGTTTTAAAAGCTGTAGCTATGCGACTGCCATTGAAATTCGCTTCTTTGCTTGGCCATATATAAAGCAAAAGAAAATCTGGTGACTTGCTGTCTGAGAAAATTATACGTATTTGAAAACTCAAACCAATAACAAGGATATCGGAAATGGTTATCCCCACAAAATGTTGTATGTGAGCTTAAATTGTGTGTTTTAACGAGTTCAACATGTTTGTGTAATACGTTTTTGTCTATATTTTATGGTTTATCAAGTATGCAGAAGTCATTGAGAATGAAGAGGTCTTCAAGAGGCTATTCCCAGAAAATTCGAGATAATTTTATTTGCCATGTAAATATGTTTAATATATAATCAAAATCGTTCATTTTCGAAATTGTAGTTTTGGGTGGAAGGGGGGATTCTATTGAAAATCTTCGTGTTGCATTTTTTGAAGATGCTGAAATTAAAAATAAAGGTTGGTATTTAGGTGCCTTTTCGTTTTTTAATTATCGCGTTCATAGACACACGGATACACATGGATCTTTTTGTAAAATGCCTTTTTTTGGATTCAGGAGACCCTAAAATGTAATTTCCAGTGAAATATAAGTATCAATTTTTGGGTGGAATGAAATACCTTCTCAACCTAGATTCTATGTACGATGTAGAGAAAGCAAAAAATGGCAAGTTCTGTATATTTTTAAATTGCTTAAAATACTAATAATATACCTGCAATGATAAAATGTTTACATATCAAATTAAATAATAAATTATGCACAAATAAAGTTTTTAAAAATCATGTTTTGCCAATTTTCGCCATTTAATTGCCTTTAAAACGAGCCACGGTAACGAGTGCAACTTGCATTTGCGAGGTCCCGGTTTTAAAGCCCCGGGGCCAACTAATCTGTTCCTTTTTTGCGGTTTTTCTCGGTCGATAGGCGAATACTGGGTTGGATAATTTCATCCACCAATTTTCCTATCGACCCTTGAATACTACTTTCTTCTCAGGCACCGAGCTGGTCACCCATCCTGGATATGCTACGGACTAGAGTCTATATGCTCCTAGGCAGACTACTGACCGAGCCATTGGTTTTTTTTATATATTAAAAAAGTACAGTTCCGGAGGCTTCTCAGGACTCCGGCACTGTATTCCTTTTTCCTCGTTTTTCCAGTTTCCTATATTTCCTTATTGACCTATTAATGTTTAACGTTTTCCTCTTACACATACATACACAAACATATACACATTTACAAACACAGAAACACCCATGCCCAAGGCGGGACTCGAACCCACGATCCAGTGCGCTACGAAGCGCCAAAGCGAGACACTTTAACGAGCGCGGCCGCGGAGACCGGCAAGAAAAAGTGCGACTTACTGGGCTCGAACCTACGCTAGGTATCACGCTGAGTTTCAAACGGAGCCTGAGTCATTTTCACTCTATGGCTTGGAGCGCTTGTGAATGTTAAGTTCAACAAAGAGAGGGAAAGCCGTTAAAGAAGAAGAATCGTCTAACGTAAGTCAAGCCCTTAAAGAGAGGGTAGCGGTGCAATGGCTATGAAATACTGTTCTCTTTGCGTGATTGGGGGGGGGTGGTTAATAGCTACTTACTAGCTGAGAAATATCAAACTACAATTCAAATCTATATTAAAAAATATAATCGATATGTTTAATACCAGAAAAAATGTAGTACGAGGGGCACTAATTTGTATTTTGAGCCTAATAATAAAAAACAGCAAGTTTTCATTTTTGCATGCGTTTGAAACATTTGTCAAATCATTTTTTCCAATCTACTTGACACGTATTTTTACTTTCTCCATACGCACTATGTACATAGTGTATAGAGAAAGTATTGCACTCCACCAAAAATTCCATATCGAAATTTCACCGGAAATATATGTTTTAGGGTGCCCAATATCCAAACAAAGCATTTTCACAAAAAGGTCCGTGTGTGTGTGTGTGTGTGTGTGTGTGTGTGTGTGTGTGTCCGTGTGTCCGCGTGTCCGTGTGTCTGTGAACACGATAACTCAAAAACGAAAAGTCGGTAAAATACCAAACTTGGTATTTAAGTTTAGTATCTTCCAGGGATGCGACACGAAGATTTTGAGAAAAATCGCCCACCCCCAACTACCCTTTACATGGAACTTTTTTCGAAATTTTTGATTTTCTCAAAAATGGCTCCAACGATTTTGATTAAAATTTCGTATATTAAACATAATTACCTGACAAATAAAATGTATATCTTGAATTTTCTGGGAATAGCCTCTGAAGAGTAGTTTATTCTGGATGGATTTTACTAAATTTTGAATAACTGCTAAACCGTAAGAGATGGACAAAAACTTACTCCACAAAAAATGTAGAGCACATTAAAACACACAATTTATGTTATATACATTTTTTTCGTGGAGTTCGTCGTTTTTGTGACATTCCTTATTTTTGGTTTCTGCTATGAAAAACGTATACTTTTGTCATACAGGAACTTGTCAACTCCTATCCATATAAACAAAGGAACTTCATTGAAATAGCAACCAGCTTTTGACTATCACTTTAACCTACGGTTGTCCCTTATTTCGCTTCTACTTACAAGGAAGCGAGTAATTAGACTATTTCTGCTATTTTTTCTGATTAGCATAAGGTAAATAGAAGTATAAGCTTTTTAAGAATTATTTGTTGCAGGGATATGGAGAAAGTCATGTGAATGGTACACATCAGATTTTTTTGAACGCATCAACGGCTTCTTCTACCGAAGAATATCCTTGTCCAAGCGTTTTATTCTTGATGTTCGGGAGCATAAAGAAGGCATTGGGTGCCAAATCAGGACTGTACGGCGGATGAGCTATCAATTCGATTATTTTGGTATTCAAACAGTCGGTTGTTAGACGAGATGTGTGAGCGCTCGCGTTTTCATGAACGATCCGATGTTTGTTTTCCTTATTTCACCGAAGACTTCCGGCATACAAATGGTTGTGTACCATTCATAATTGACTGTTTTACGTTGCACTAAAGACAATTGATGTTTTACGTTGCCACATGACCAGTTTTGCTGAAAAAAAAAGCAACCATTTGCTTCGATGTGCTTCGAGTACGAGCAACTTTTAGTGGATTTGGATCATCTTAAAGCAGCCATACAGTCGACTGCTGTTTACGTTCCGGCACATATGCATAGATCCATGTTACAATCGTGCATACTCTTTTGAAGACCCACCATTGTTTCTCTTGACCATTTGAGTGCACAAATTGACACGAGCCCCCTCTTGAGATTGTGTCAAATTATGTGAGAGCTAACTTTTTTCACGGTTAAATGATCATGCAATATTTTATATATGCTGGTGAAACTAATGCCTAGGGTTGTCTCTGTCTCACAGTATGTAGCATGATGATCTTGCACTGTCAGCTTTTGCAGAGCATAATGTTTTCTGGCACAACAACTGATTTTGGATGATCTTCAAAAGTTTCGTCAGTGAGCAAATGGTGGCCACGATTCAACTCGTTATATCAGCGTTTCACAGTTGCAAAGGATGAAGCTTAATCGCCAAATTTTCTACTAAGTTGATCAATTTATCTTGATAATCCACGTCGAAAATCAAATAGTTCATTACATGATTATTTTCACGGGTCAATTACATCTTTTCACTGAGACACAATTTAAAGTCACCGTAAACACTGTAACGTTATATTGACAAAACATCCCAAGTAGGTTAAGACCATCAATGTCAAACTTTCCAGTGGAAATACCAGTGGCACCTACAGCAATAAGTGTTGCCAAGCCCCAAAATATAAATAGTGGCCATCGTACATAAATTATATATGCTTTAACCAGATCTACATATCCCCGCCCCTCCCCCTCTTTCTCACTCGCTCTCTTTCTTTTGTTTTTCTGGAGAAGTTTTGGTCTCTTACAATTTAGCTATTGCACAAAATTACTAAGCATGAAGAGGGCTTCATACACTATTGAAAATAAACATTTGTCAAGAAAATATCGTGAACAATGATAATTTAATGAAAATCTTTAGAGCCGTTATTGAGAAAATTGATGTACCTAAAGGAAAACTTAGACTGAGAGAAGATTTTCTTAAAATCCTAATGTTGAAGCCCTGGAATGTGCTGAAGTTCATGTAAGTTTGGTATTTAACCGATATTACGTTTTTGAGTTAAGTTGTTCAAACACACACACACACACACACTCTCTCTCTCTCTCTCTCACTCACACACACATACACATACTCGGGCGCGCGCGTTAAGTTTTCCATAAAATTTCTCTTTACGATTGAGGGAGTCTCAGAACCTGTATTTCCGGTGTAATCTAGCTAATGAATTCTTTCGTGGAATATCTATAGTACTTTCTTCCTCTGCTTACCATATGTAAATAGAAAAATAAAAATATGTTATATTTATCTAACCTCTACTGCTATGTTGTACCCAGAGTTACTTATTACTTTCTCTATCGGCTGCTTGTGGTAGACAAAAGAAATATCGTATTCTACCAAAAAATGCGATAACTATATTTCACCGCATACATGTTTTGACATACCCGGAACCCAAAACAGCATTTTTAGAGAAAGATCCACGCGCTCGCATCCTAAATGCTCATAATCAAAAAAGCTCATGTGTTCCATTCACATGATTTTCTCTACATCTCTGCAATAAATTAGATTTAAAAAGCTTGTGCTTCTATTTACTTCATGCTAATTGACAAAAAATTAGCAGAAATAGTTTTATTACTTGCTTCCTTGTAAGTAGGAGGGAAATAAGGGAGTGGCATAGGTTAAAGCGATAGTCAAAAGCTGGTTGCTATGTGACTGAAGTTCCTTTGTTTGTATGGACAGGAGTTGACAAATTCCTGTATGAGAAATGTTAAAAGCTTTTCATACCTGTAAACAAAAACAAGCAATATCTAAAAACGATGAACTCGAAAAAAATGTATATAACATAAATTGTGTGCTTTAATGTGCTCTACATTTTTGGTTTGGTAAGCTTTTGTCCATCTCTTACGGTTTAGCAGTTATGTAAAATTCCGTAAAATTCACTCAGAATAAAGTGGTCTTCAGAGGCTATTTCCAGAAAATTCAAAATATACATTTTGTTTGTCAGGTAAATATCTTTAATATACGATATTTTAATCAAAATCGTTAGAGCCATTTTTTAGAAAATCAAATTTTTTTTAAAAAAGTTCCGTGTAAAGGGTAGTTTGGGGTGGGGGGATTTTTCTCAAAATCTTCGTGTCGCATCCCTTAAATACCAAGTGTAGTATTTTGCCTACTTTTCGTTTTTGAGTTATCGTGTTCACAGACACACAGACACACTGACACACGGACACACACACGCACGGACCTTTTTCTGAAAATAGTTTTTTTGGATACAGGGGATCCTAAAACATATATTTCCGGTGAAATTTCGATATCGAATTTTTTGGTGGAGTGCTATACCTTCTCTATACACTATGTACATAGTGCGTACAGAGAAAGTAGAAAATGAAAAGTCGAGTAAATATAAAATATGGTATATACAGTATCTTGCAATAATGTGCAATTAATATTTTAATTAATTTTCCTGGCAGCCCCCCCCCCAAAAAATCATCATTTATATGGATAACTTTTCATTATTTTTTACTTCGTCAAAAACTGCTCTAGCGTTAAAATAAACATAACATCAAAATTCAAAATACTTAAGTTTTGTATTATATAAATGAGAAATAATTTTACTTTTTAAATTTCCTACGAAGTCTGCTAAGCCATTTTCATTCCAAGTTTGAAAACGGGAAACTACCAGAGTTAACAAAATCTTATTACACAAAAAGACCAAGTACTTGTTAAAATACAGTAAACGTTTGTAGTAGTGTGCGGCCTATTATATTTGATATTCTTACACAATTTTCCCTATATTGTGTCATATGCTAGAGCATTTAAAAGTTAAGAGTATATTTCTTTTCCTTCATATAAGGTAACCTGAGATCATTTAAATCACAGTTGAGGGATGTTTCCACATGTTGTAACCAAAACCGTATTCTTTAATTTCAAATATTTTTAGGAAACTAATAAATATATAATGTAACGTGGTGATAAATTAGCTTTTTATTTAATCTGTATAATATGTAATAAAGGTCGTTTCCTTAGTGCGGTGGTAGCGTTGCTGCTTACCAAGCGGGAGACCTGGGTTCGATCCCCAGTACCGGCGTGGGGATTTTTCCCCCGCTGGGAGACCTGGCCCGGGGTGCACTCAGCCTAGTAAGGTCCCTGGGGGGCCAATTGAGGAGCTACTTAATGGAGAAGTAGCGGCTCCAGGTCATGAGGACCGCATTAACCGGCCGGGAGGGACTCGAGGCGCTGACCACGTCTCACCCTCCAATACTGCACCCCATCCATGACGTCTGTAGTGGACCGAGATGGGGGACGCAGCGGCCGGGCGGTAGGCCAAGGTTCCCCGTGAGCTGTCGTGTCATGGAGTTCTAATATGTAATAAAACATGGTCATTTTATTGGGTAAAGAAAATGTTTGCAGAAAAAAAAAGAAGAAAGAAAATATAAAGTTAGGTCATTAATTAGTAGGTCATATTGGTCGATGAATGAAGTCGGTGCAATGATGCTTAAATGCGCCCGGGGTCCGGGGTCCAGGTAACACATTAACCAATATTAGAGCTCTTTATGTGCATAGAATGTCGTGTGAGTACTGCACATCAGGTCTTTTCATCTCTTTTTGTTTACTTTCTGTCGCCCGCCCGTCTTTCTGTCTTTCTAACTGTGTATATTGTATGCTATGTTACATCATAGATGAAATTTTGTAAGCTAACAGTTTACAACCATTTTTAAGACGGTGCAAAGAAATAGAGGTAATTTTATACTAAGTTATTATGATACGGTAATATATTGTACATGTGTGGGCAAAAGTAGGCATATAATTATACAACTAATGTTGTAGGTGGGCAATGCACTGTTGAGCTCAGTTTCAGCAAGATGGGTCCCCTGCTCACTAAGCCTCAATAGTGCGAAACTTTTGAGTCGAGTAGTTTACAAGTTAACATGACGAAGGCATACAACTGAGTGGTCACCAAGATCTTACCGCTATGATGTTCAGAAAAAGGACTGTGATGTGTGTGTGTGTGGGTTATGGTGTGTATGTGAACAGCACAAATTAAAAACGAAAAGTCTGCTATAAACTAAACTTGATATTCCAGTTCTCTATATTTTCCAAGGAAGGGAAATGATCTGCAAGAAAACCACCCGTTGCGCAACTACTTGTTCATTGGACTTCTTTCGTAAATGATGTTTAGTTAAATATTTTCATGAACAATGAAATGTATATCTTGAATTTTCTGGGAATAACTTCTGACATTCTTCACTCTGGATGGATTTTACACAACTAGTAAACGGTAAGAAATAGAAAATGAAATGTAGATTTCAACAAAACACACTATTTATGTCAAAATAAATTTGTTATAGCATTAACCAATCCCGAGACATTTCCTGTTATTGATTTCAACTTCCCCACACTTCATTTTTTTTTTCAAATGAGAAAAGAGAAACGAATTTCATGGCCATTACATAACGAATAGCTCTTTGAAGATGTGACTATCGCTTATGCCTACTGTATACCACTAATCCCATTGTATCTATAAGAAAATATGTAAAAAAAAAGTATTTCTGCAGATGTCTGTCTCGATTAACGTGAAGAAGACAGAAGTATACCCATTTTTAAGATGTTTATTAAAATGGGTAGAAAAAGTAATGTGAATGTATATCAGACATTTTATATAAGTTATACATGAGCATAATACTAGATAAAACACTCCTCTGAGCTTATAAGAATTTCGAATAAATTGGTCAATACGTAAACTCACATTTATACTAATTCCAAAACGCTAGAAATTGTCTCATGTTGTAAAAGCTTTAACGAATAAAATATTCAAACGTTATCTGTAAAATGTAATGGTTTTTATTAATTTGGAACAGTCTTTTATTTTAAATACCTAAAAAATATTATCTAATATGTTTTTCTTTTGAAAAAAAAATATTTTTCTGCAGTTTTTGCACAGCCAGTGCTTATTATAGTTTGAAAGACAAACAATAAGTTTATGCCTTTGCTTCATAACTCAATTATATATTACGTCATAATTTTAAACAGAACGTACATATTTTATAATAACAGGCTTATATTAACTTTATTTGTGAAACAATAATAGATATCAAGTTCAGAACTTGATTGACAACTTCAAAATCTCTGTGACATTACCGAATATAAAAGACCAATAACGCTGTATTTTGAATAGTTTAAAAATCTGATCTTAGTTTCATATAACTTTCTCTACTCAGAATTTTAATATATTTTTCGACAACTATTCTTACGAAAGCTTATTTTGTTATTCATAAGTGTTAATTGAGATATGTACATCTTTGTAGAAATAACTAAAATTAAACCGAATCAACATTCAGATATTTAAAAATTGGATGTATGTTCTGGCTTTAAACTTTCACGACTTGTGTGAAACAACTGAAAAGCGACAGCACTTTCAAAATGATAAAGCATTGAAAAATTCAAATATGTATATCTATATTAGTTAATTTGTAAACGACTGATATCAAAAAGGGTAGTTTAAAATAAATTGTGTGTTTTATGAGATTTATATTGCTTGCTCTACATACGTACATAGTGGAAAGAAAAGGTATTGTATTCCATACAAAAGTTCGATACCAAGATTTCACTGGAAATATATGTTTTGGCCCCTTGAAAAAACAATTAGAAAAAGGTCTGTGTCTATCTGTATTTGTCTGTGTATATCATAACTCAAAAACGAAAAATCCGATAAATTCTAAACGTAGTACTTAAGTTCAGTATCTCTCAAGGATGCGACACAAAGATTTTCAACAAAATCCCCCAACCCAAACTACCCTTTACATGGAAGAATTTTAGAAAATGTTTGATTTACTCAAAAGTGGCTCCAACGATTTTGATTAAAATACCGCATACTAAAAATATTTATATGAAAAATAAACTGAATATCTTGAATTTTCAGGGAATAACCTCTGAAGTCCTCTCCATTTTGGATGAGTTTTTGCGTAACTGTAAACCATAAAAGATGGAAAAAAACTGTAGATCTCGACAAAACCACAACTGATGACTTTTGCATTTTTGTTGTGGAGGAAACCGTTTCCGAGATATACCTTGTTATTGGTTTCAATTTTAAAATAGTTATACTTTTCTTTTGTTTACTTCTGGCCAAGCAAAGAAGCGAATTGCAATGACGATTGCATAGCTACTGCTTTTAAAACGTTTGATTATGTTTTAGTATTGTCCATTGCCTTGGTTTCCTTGTACTTATAAGGAACTACGTAACAAGAATATTCTGCTAGTGCTTATCTTAATTAGCATGGTGTAGAAAAAAGAATAATATTTAGCAAGAATATTTTTGTGTAACAGCTACAGAAAGTCATGTGAGTGTAACCCATCAGATTTTTATAACGTTTTTAGTATCTCTGAAGGTTTACCAATCATAAAATTCCTTCTGAAGGAAGAAGACAACGTGTTATTTTTCTTTTAAAAACATTAAATGTATGCCATTTCAGCTAAAATCTTACATTCATTTATTAGAAAATAATGACAAATTAAAATAATGAACATTTTCCATTAAACGATAGTTTTTTCCTGTGGCATTTTTGGAAGATGCCAAATTTAGATATCAAGTTTGATACTTCAAAGGCATTAGTTTTAGATATATGATCACTCGTGCGCGCGTACATACACACATTAGGACCTTTATCTAAAACTCTGATGTATTCCATTCACATTACTTTCTCTACTTCCTCTGCAAACACACTGTTCTTACAAAAGACTACTATTTTTATCTATATCATGCTAATCTAGATAACATTAGTAGAACTGGTATTATTATTTGCCTCCTTATAAGTAAAGGGAAATAAGTAGAGGGAATACGCTAGGCTAAAGAAAAAAACATATGTTTAAAATTTTGGCGCTAAGTGATACAAATGAAATGCGGATATTTTTGTATGGCCAGGAGTAAAACGAACAAGAGATGAAACGAACGAAGACTCGCGTTTGAGTTTAACTATTTCAAAGTTGAAACAAATAACAAGGAATATTTGGAAATATTTATCTCCACAAAACATATGTATATAACATAAAGTGTGTATTCTAACGATATATATATATATTTGTGAAATAACTTTTTGTCTATCTCTTACGGTTTACCAGTTATGTAAAAAACATCCTGAATAATGAGGTTTTCAGAGATAATTCCCAGAACATTCAAGACATATATTTTTGTCATATAATTAATTATCTTCAATATATTTTATTTAATCAAAATATTTAGAGCCATTTTTTGAGAAAATAGAAATTTCCGATTTTTTCACGTAAACAGTAATTTGGGGTGGGGAATTCTTCGTGTCGCATTGTTAGAGTGGCTGAATTTAAGTGACTTTCCGGTTTTCAGCCATCGTGTTCACAATCGGACACACACGACCTTTTTATAAAAATGCTGTCTTTGAATACAGGAGACCCTACAACGTGTATATCTTCTCTGCCTTTGTTCTATGTACGAAGAAGAGAAAATGAAACTGCTTTCTTTGGATGTTGACGCCCCAAAACAAGTATTTTCCGTAAAATCTCAACCTCAAAGTTTTACGTAGAATATATTACTTCCTCTTACCTGCTATAGTTAGATGGCGGAGAGGGTGAAATATTAAGCATTTACTTTTACGAATTCCTTAAATACTTTTATGAAGAAAAGATCTCAAATGTAAACTTCTTTACTTTATCCCAGATTTATGAAATTTGGATGAGCTTTACACTCATGTGTGTGGTAAATTTCAAGAAAATGTAACAAATTTTTGACAAAACTAGAAAATCCTGTTTTCAAAATTAAAATGTTTTTAGGTAATATTTTAAAAACAACCTTCAGTAATAATTGCTTGAAATTTTGCACACACTGTGTTTTATTAGTAAAACAATTCCTTGCAAGGAGTTTTTTACTAACTCATTGTTCAATTTTATATGGTTTTTACTTTCTCTACCATATACCCACAACGTTCATAGTAGTTGGAGAGGTGTTATATTTCACTCAAAAATTCAATTCCGAGATTTCACAGGAAATACAGTTTAAGGCTTCCCTGTATTTACGAAAAGTGTTCCATGTAAAGGATAATTTTGGTCCAGAAGGATTTTTCTGAAAATTTCCGTGTCGCATCCTTGGAATATGTTAAACTTAAGTACTAAATTTGGTTTTTAACCGAAACAATCACACACAGACAGTGACCCATACGGATCTTGACCTAAAATGCTTTCTTTTATTACTCGGGGGCTTCAAAGCATATATTTCAGCCGAAATCTCGGTATCGAATCGTTGAGTGGAATACAAATCTTCTCCTCATACTATGTATGGACAAGTACTTAGTAGAGAAATAAAGATTCTAACAATTTTAATTGTTATCCCTCCTTAAAATGTGCACCCATATGTTGTGCACCATGAATAGCCACCATATATGGATACTATGTAGGGCACGTTTCAGTGTAAGAAAGCAGAATTAAACTCGGAACGGTCAGTATCCTGATAATGAAGGATACATCTATCACTTAAAGCCATAAAATGCAGGAAGGCTTTCCCGAATTGTAACAATGCAATACCGGGCGACAGAACTCATTTCCAAACTTTTGTCTCTCTCCCCCACATCCGCAAGAGAAAGAAAAACTCATCTAAATGTGGACTGTCCACCCTCATGTGAACTGCCCCTTCCGTTTTGTTCAACAAACTGGCCAATGGTCGAAATTCATTACTCGGATTACCATGTTTGACAGCTGCGTGCAAAAGTGAAACGTTCGCTGAGGAACCTTTCTTTCTTTAAAAATCTGATGAGTTCCATTCTCATGACTTTCTCAACATCTCTGCAACAGTTTACTTTTAGAAAGCTAATGCTTCTATTTACTTCATGCTAATCGAGAAAAAATTAGCAGAAATAGTCTTATTTCTTGCTTCCTTGTAAGTAGAAGCGAAATAAGCGAGTACCATAGGTTAAAGTGATAGTCAAAAGCTGATTGCTATGTGACTGAAGTTCCTTTGTTTGTATGAACAGGAGCTGACAAATTCCTGTATGAGAATAGTATAAGTTTTTTAAAGCTGAAACCAATAACAAGAAATATCTAAAAACGATCAACTACACAAAAAAAATGTATATAACATAAATTGTGTGTTTTAACGTGATCTACACTTTGTCCACCTCCTACAGTTTAGCAGTTATGCAAAATTCCGTAAAAATCACTGTCTTCAGAGGCTATTCCCAGAAAATTGAATATATAGATTTTATTTGTTATGTAAATGTCTTTAGTATACGATGTTTTAATCAAAATCGTTAGAGCCATTTTTGAGAATATCAACATTTTCGAAAGTTTTTCCATGTAAAGGGTAGTTGGAGGTGGGAGGATTTTCTTGAAAATCTTCGTGTCACATCTTTGGAAGACACCACCAAGTTTGGTATTTAACGGTCTTTTCGTTTTTTAGCTATGCTGCCCACATACACACACATAACACAGACATACATTTTTCTAAAAATGCTTTTTCTAGATTCAGGGCGTCTCAAAACATATATTTCCGGTGAAATTCCGGTATCGAATTTTTGTGTGCAATTCAATACCTTCTCTATACATTATACACATAGTACGTGTAGAGAAAGTAAAAATATCTCCAGAGTGTAAAGTGTATAATACTCGTATTTGAACTGCATTCAGATCATAATCTCAATTAAATATGTTGGTCACTTTTACCATTTAAGTTTGTAGTATACTATTTAAGTATACATATTTTTCGTGGAATTTTTCCGGGGTCTCCGGTTTCCCCTTCTCGCATTCCACCGGTGGCAATTGTAGTAAAAACGGATAAAATAAAATTACCGTTCTGCACCATGGCGTAATGGTTGAGGTCCGGTCCATTCTCTTTTGGTTGCAATATTTTTCATATTTTCTCCTTATAAAATTCATATAGATACCGAAAAGCATCCTTTCACAGTGTAAAGGAATTTCTGTAGTTCTGAACTAAAAGTGCATCACATTTAACCACTCAAAAAAATAAACATTTTCAATCAGTAGCTTTATTTATTTTCTGAACGTCTCATTGGTCCTTCAAGAAGAGGTCCCATAAGACCCATTGGTCTCTGAAGTTTAGGCATTCCTGGTTGTTCCATCATTCCTGATAGTCTTGGTTGACCTCCATGTGACATTCACTGGCGGGCTTATGGCTGCACCTCCTATATTTCCCTCAAGTGGATTTATGCTATTTTTACTTTCTCTAGCCACTGTGTACAATGTATATAGGGATAAAGAAGAATTTTATTCCACCCAAAAATTCGATGTCAAGATTTCACTGGAAATACATGTTTTAGGATCCTCCCAATCCCCCCCCCAAAAAAAAAGCATTTTCAGAAACAGCTCCGTGTGTGTGTGTGTGTGTCTGTGTCTGTGTGCAAATGTGTGTGTGTGTGTGTCTGTGGACAGCAGAGCTCAAAAACGAAAAGACGGTTTAATACCAAACTTGGTATTTAAGTTTAGTATCTCCAAGGATGCGACAAGAAGATTTTCAAGAAAATCCTCCTCCCATCCCTATCTTTTACATGACAAATTTTTCGAAAATTTTGTTTTTGTTAAAAATAGCTCTAACGATTTTGATTAAAATACCACATATTAAAGCCATTTCTATCACAAATAAAATGTGTATCCTGAATTTGCTGGGAACAGCTTCTAAAGACCTGTTTATTGTAGATGAATTTTGCTTAATTCGGCATAACTTGTTAACCGTAAGAGATAAACAAAAACTTGTTATACAAAAAAATGTAGGCGTTGTTAAAATACACAAGTTATGTCATATACATTTTTTTCGTGGAGCTTACCGTTTTCGAGGTATTCCTTGTTATTAGTTTCAGTTGTGAAGTAGTACTTACATTTTCCTCAGACAGGAAGTGTCCGTTTTTCTTTTGTTCTACTCCTGGCCAAGCAAGAAGCGATTTGCAATGACAATCGCATAACGACAGCTTTTAAAACATTTGACTATCACTTTAGCATAGTGCATTCCCTTAATTCTAGTCTACTTATAAGGAACTAAGTAATACAATTCTGCTACTGTTAATCTCGATTAGCGTGGTGTTGAAAGAAGAATTATCTTTTGTCAGAAGTTTGTTTGTAGAGTAGCTAGAGGAAGACATGTGAGCCGTAGCGTAGTGGTTACCATGCTAACTTCATAAATCCAAGGTCGCGGGTTCAAACCCGGCGGAGGACGATGGATTTTTTCGGGTGTAAAAATCCTTAGCATAGCTTCCTTCGGAAGGGAAGCAAAGCTGTTGGTCCCGTGTCGTAGATTTACGGCACGTAAGAGAACCTCAAGCCTGATAGAGAGGCCTTTCACGTCCAATTTAGAATGGGAATCTGAGAACCATAGTAGTTAAAGAACGTCCATAAATAGCACGCCATTTACATTTTTTTTTTTAAACAAATCAGATTTTTTCTGTTTTAAATGCAGCTGTAGTTGCATCAGTCACATGCTGTGCTTGTTCTTCCAACCATTTTTTAAAACAAAACCTTGCATCATAGTGGCCTGACGATGTGTCTTCCTTACTGTGGGAATTATCATGCATACTTCCTCAAAAATGACTAATGATTTTTTAAAATGCAATATCCTTAAAATATTAGCAAGAAAAATAAGATGTATAACTAGAAAAGTCTATAAAGAAATTGAAATTGAGTGCTATTTATGGACGCTCTTTATTTGCTGTGTTTCTCTTTGTCTCGTTCTGTACTGGGCGTGAAAGACCAATTAATTTTGCTCTGAGGCCTCTTTATCAGGCTTAAGATTCTTTTACGTGCCGTAAATATGTGATAGGGAACCAGGAGCTTCAGTTCCGAAGGAAGTCACTTTATACTTGTTACGCCCTAAAAAAATGCATCACTCTCTGCCGGGTTTGTACCTGCGACCTTGGGAACCAGAGGCTGGCATGTTACTCGTAGACTATGACTTGAATAGCTTACATTTCATTCTTAGTGAGTTTTGTATAACTGGTAAACCATAAGAGATAGATAAAATTACAATTCAGTAAATGTACAAATCTGTAAAACACACTTTATGTCAATAAATGTTCTATAACATCTAGCATTTCCGAGATATTCGGATGATTCCTGCTCATGGTTCATCCTATTAACACAAAACTTAAATTTGAATAACGTCATTAACTGTATATAGGAGGGCTATCCCGGAAGTACCCGACCTATCAAAGAAAGCACAACCAATTTGGGGAAAAATATCTCTATTTCTCTCCATAGTCTCCTTTGCGCTCGATACACTTTTGCCATCGATGTTTAATAGCTTCGATACCCTGTTTATAGGGAGAACCATCGAGGTCTGCAAAATAGTCATGAACCTAATAAAATAAGACTTTCTTTTTCGCTAAATGCGGCCGTTTTGCTCGATTTCAACAGTCAAACGCTGTAACAAGTTCGCATAATAATCGACATTGATTAGATTTCCTTTTTTCCGGTAATCAATGAAATTGTCCTGCGTGAGTCCCAGAAAACTGACACCATGGCCTTGCCTGCAGATGGAACTGTCTTCGCCTACTTTGGAGCTGATTCTCCCCTTCCAGGGTAAAGTGATGGATCCAGGTTTCATCCATTGCTATGAATCGACGCAAAAACTCAGCTTTATTGCTGCGAAACATTGCCAAATACTCGACTGAAGCATCCTCACGACGCTGTTTCTTTTCTATAGTCAATAAACGCGATACCCTCCTTGCACACAACTCTCTCATGTCCAAATTTTCAGTCAGTATGCGATGTACAGTTCTTTTTGAAATGCCTGCAATGTCTGCTAGCTCGCGCACTTTCAGTCAACGGCCATCCAATATCATTTTGTGGATATTCTTTACAATTTCTGGAGTGGTAACCTCATTTGGTCGACCACCGCAATGTTCGTCTTGGCAGCTCTTACTGCCGCGTTTAAACTCTGCCACCCAATACTTCACTGTTATAAACGAAGGAGAAGTAGAATCTAGCTCAGCTTAATATTAGTTGGACTAAGACCTTTCAAACGAAAGTATTGTATCACATAACGATGGCCAATTTTATCCATATTTACAAATTCTCTGAGAGCATTCACTAATGATGGCTGCCAAACAATGCTAAACAATGTAAAATCGTCAAACTTTAAATTTAAGCTTTCTAAGGTTGGTACTTTTTACCATTGTTGTTTGAAACCACAACCGCTGAGGTCGAGTACTTCTAGGACAAGAACTATATTAACACAATAATATAGTTTTTAAATGGCAAGCCCTTAGTTCATGCTTTACATATACCGGCATATGTACTTGCTTCACTTTTGAACTACATTTGGAAACTTTTGACGAAATTGGAAATGCTCCACCCTCTCTTCCGGCCTCTTCTTGTCCATCTGGAACTTCAACCTCCCACCCACCCCGAACCCCCGCTTGACCACTGTGTCCCCTTCACAATTGTATAAAGCACCACCCTTTTGCTCGCTTCCTTCCAGTCATTTACAACATTTTACACCATTTTCTCACCCCCGCCCGCTCTAATTATTTCTGGCAGTGTAATGGGGATGATGCGTCACCGCAAGCTGTCCAACCCAACACAACCTAATTTAGACAACACTTCATATTCCAAGATATTCTTCTTGAGGTTTGCTCTGGTACAACAGTAATATACATATAAGCTGTATCTAGAAGGGGATACGGCAGGCTAAATCTATATCAAATCTGTAAAAAGCTAAAATTACATATTTTTTTGTATAACACGAGAAAGAAAAGCAGAATGAGTTATAATTAAACATAAAATGTAGGAAAACCAAACCAAGAAAAACTATTATCTCGGAAATTGTGACTGCCCTCGTTCCCCCCCCCCCAAATCTGATGTGTTCCATTTACAAGACTTTCTCTGTATTTCTGTGACAAATTTGTTGAAAAGCTTATTCTTCTATTTCATGATAATTTAGATAAACATTAGCAGAAATTGTCCTTATTACTTGGTTCGTTAAAAGTAAAAATATGTGTTCAATTCATAAGATGTCCTCTAACTGTTCGGTAAACAAACCTTCTATTCAAAAAATTAATCTGGTATTTAAAGCATGCTAAACAAGATCAACATAAGCAGAATTAGTCTTATTATTAGCTTCCTTGTAAATAGAAGGGAAATAACAAAATGCACAGGCTAAAGCGATAGTCAAGTCCTTTAAAAGCTGGTCGCTATGTGAAACAATTGAAATTCCAATCTCTTTGCTTGCCAGGAGTAAACAAACGAGAAAAAAATATGTCTTCTCGTTTGAGAAAAGTTTAAGAGGCTTAAAATTGAAACCAATAATCCGGAATGTTTCGAAAACGGTTAACTCTACAAAAAATGTATATGACATACATTGTGTTTTAATGAGATCTACATTTTTTGTGTAGTAAGTTTTTGTATATCTCTTAGGGTTTTCCAGTTATTTAAAATTCATCCAGGTCTTCAGAGGCTATTCCCAGAAAATTCAAGATATATATTTAGTTTGTCACAAAAATATCTTATGCATAATATATTTTAATCAAAATCGTTTGAGCCATATTTGAGAAAATCAAAATTTTCAAAAAATGTTCCAACTAAAGGGTAGTGTCGCATCATTGGAATATACTAAACTTAAATATCAAGTTTGCTACTCAATGGTCTTTTCGTTTTGAGCTATGCTGTCCATAGACATACATACACACGGAACTTTTTCTAACAATCCTTTTTGGACTCAGGGGCCACCAAAACATATTTCCAGTGAAATCTCGGGATCAGTTTTCGATGGAATAAAATACTTTCCCTATACACTATATATACACAGTACGTGTAGAGAAAATGTGTAGATCTTGTTAAAATACGCAATTATTTATGTTACATTCATTATCTCCGCTGAGAGAACGATTTCCGAGATATTCGTTGTTATTGGTTTACATTTTAAAGTACTTACACTTTTCTCAAACAGAAGGTCACAGCCGTTATCATTTTGTTTTGCTCGTAGCCACACAAAGAGGAATAATTTCAAAGTCATTCACATAACGAAAGCTTTTAAAACATTTTACTATTGTTTTAGCCTAGTGATTATCCTAGTTTCCTTTCTACGTATAAGGAACTTAGTAGTGAGACCGTTTCTGTCATTTCTGCGAATGGTTATTTCGATTAACATGAAATATATACAAGAACAATAATTTGTTTGCAGAACAGTTAGAGTAAGCCATGTGAATGGAATACATCGGATTCTTTTCTTCCTATATACAAGATTTGTTAAGTTTTGTCTTTGAGGCAACCTTAAAATAAAGGGAGCTATGAAAACTAAATAAATAGACCAAAATGTCAACATCATTTTTCATTCGTTTCTGTATATATATTGTTGTTTAAAACCTTCACTATTAATGACTGTAAATTTATGAAAGCCTTAGTTTTCATTTTGAGCGGAAGAGGAAGTAATACTGATGACGTCATCAGCATGGCGGAATGTCACCCTGCGAGGAAGGATTCGTCATTAAAAGTGTGGGTAGCGTGCAGAAAAGAAACTTGCGTGTGGGGGTGCTAAACAAAGGCGAAACTCGCACTGGTCAAGCTGGGGTTGGGGGTGGTGCGGCTTGAATTACCCCCAATGTGAGTGAGAACTGTGGGAAACAAATGACGAATGTCGTGGCCAGAATATGTTGACCAACCATCCACATATGTCTGTGTGATATACCCAAGCTACTCTGTCTCTTTCAGTTTCATTCTGTAGCCGAAATACCAAGCAATTTTTGAAAAACTCTGATGTGTTCCATTCCACATAATTTTCTCTACCTATTTAGCAAACAAACTATTCTTACCAAATATTATTATTTTATCAACATCATGCTAATCCAGCTAAAAATTAACAGAAGTAGTCTTATTACATGTAATTAGAAGGGCAATAAAGAAATACACAAGGCTAGAGCGACAGTCGATTCTTTTAAATACCGGTTGCTATGTGACTAAAATTCGGCTCTTTTGTATGGCCAGCAGTTAAACAAAAGGAACAGTATTGAAAAATTTTCGCTTGAGTAAAGTTTTAAGTGCCTTAATAATTGAAACCAATTACAAGGAATATCTCGGAAATGGTTAATTCAACAAAAATGGATATGACATAAATTGGTGTTTTAACGCTATTTGTGTAGTAAGTTTTTGTCTATCTCTTACGGTACAGTTTAGCAATTATACAACATTCATCCAAAATGAAGAGGATATCAGAGGCTACACCCAGAATATTCACGCTATACATTTCATTTTTCATGTAAATATCTTTAATTTACGGTATTTTATACGAAATCGTTAGAGAAATTTTTTTAGAAAATCAAAAATTTCGAAATGTTTTCCATGAAAATGTTAGTTTGCGGGGGGGGGGGGGAGATTGTCCCTAAAATATTGGTGGCACATCTTGGAAGATGCTGAACTTAAATATAAAGTTTAATATTTAACCACTTTTTTTTTTGTTTATCGAGTTCACAGTCTCACGCGCACTCACAAATACACACACACACACACACACACACACACACATACGGACCTTTTCTAAAGATAATTTGCTTTTTTGCATACAGGAGACTTTAAACGTGTATTTCCAATAAATCTCAATATCGAAATTTTGGATGGAATGCAAAACCACCTCTACCAAAACCACCTAATAAGTAATGCATGAAATGGAAACAAACGTTATTTTATTTAAGGTTATTGCACACATCTCATACATAAGAAATAAATAATGGTTATTTTCATTCCTTTTTTGACTAAATATATTATGAACTGTATAAAACTTTAAATAAATATTGTAACTGAATTAATCGAAGTACAATCGTGGAACTGACAGTTGAAGGTTGGCTGGATTGATTGTCACCTTGTTACCAATAACCAAGTTAGCAGATTAAACAAATGAACGTCAGGAGCGACAAGATTTCATAGAAATGAACATCAGCTGCTTCAACAATATCGCTCCATTTAGAGACCGCGATTGGTTGCAATTTACTTTACTTTAATAGGTGAGCTGAATAGTCTACATCAATCTTACTAAACATCGAGCAAGGCGGTGCCGATGTAACATGATGGATTCCAATGCTGAAGTCCCAGTTTCAAACAGCAGGTTTCAACCGACCTGACCAGGGTATTATCCATCGCCAGACGAATGATGACCCGGATAATTTAATTCGAAAATGTCTTCCTCATCCCTTTCATCTACGCATTTCATTTCCTTCTTCTTTCGGCCAGTGATCTGATTATTATCCATCTCGGATATGCTGATTCAAAGTTTCCTTGCTTCTCGACAGGCTACTGACCCAAGGTATTGGCTTGTAAATCCTTGTGGGGGATGTAATTTCTAATAAAGTCCTATAATCCATTGAAGAAGGATCCTATTAAGCTTTTATTTAATAAATTATTTAGAAATGAAGTTATCAATAAATCTATTTCGAAAAAAATCTGATGTGTTCAATTCATATGACTTTGTCTATCTATTCTGTAAAAAACTATTCTTATAAAAGATTATTCTTTTATTTACAGCATTATAATCAGATAAACATCAGCAGAAATGATCTTATTACTTGTGTTCTTGTATGTAGAAGGGAAATAATGTAACACACTAGGCTACAGCGATAGTCAGATCTTTTAAAAGTTGATCGCTATGTGAAACAATTGAAATTCTGTTTGGATGGTCAGGAATAAAACAGAAGAGATATGAAACGAAAGTTGACATCCCATTTGAGAAAACATTAAACAGTTTAAAATTGAAACCAATAGCAAATAATATCTCAGAAACGGTTAACTGTACAAAAAAGAAGTGTATAACGAGATCTGTAATGTTTGTGGTAAACTTGTCTATTTTTTTTACAATTTATCAGTTATGCAAACACCATCCAGAATGAAGAGATCTTCAGAGGCTACTTTTAAAATTCAAAATATTCTATTTGTTAGGTAAGTATCCTTCATATACGGTATTTTCATCAAAATCATAGAGCCATTTTTGAGAAAAATATTTTCGATTTTTTTTCTATACAAAGGATAGTTTGGAGTGGAGATTTTTTTGAAAATCTTTGTGTAGTATCCTTGAAACATGTGGAAGGTAACGTTTGCTATTTAACTGACTTTCGGTTTTTGAATTATCGCGAATTAACGGACTCACACATGGGCCGTTTTCTAAAATGTCCATTTTTGATTCAGCAGACCCCAAAGCGCATATAGGTAGTGAAATCACGATATCGAATGTTTGGGTGGAATGCAATATTGCCTCTACATGTGCTAAGTACGAAGTAGAGAAAGTAAAACTCAACACTTCTGTGAGATTAGTTGAACAATAATTTTACTATTGAGCAAATAATGTAAATATTAGAAGAAATAAATTATTCCAACATAAAAATACAAATGCATTCATGAAATTATTGACATTACGTTTCATCATACATGTCGAAGATAATATGATCACCTTTTCATGTTCTTCTATGTAGCTCAATCAGCTGTTAATATTATTTGCAATTATTTTTAACGAACTGAAACCTAACCTCTAAGCATAGTCGCTGCAGTTTATCCAATTTACCATTTTTAGGGAAATTTGTCGAACAAGGGAAGCAGTGATGGCTTTATTGTATTATTCCAGATATTTTGACAAACTTAATTCATTACAGATGCTAAGAATGTTTCATTTTGGGAGATACATTGCTGAAAACAGAATTTTCGCATCAAATCGCAACGGGTACAGAAAGTAAGATTAGCTCCAAGGCAATAGTGTGTGAAGTCAAGCAGGGCATGCCACATAACCCACAGAAACAGATGGAAACTCTATCATTGTGGTGAGAACTTGGAAAGGGTAATTGAGGGTCAGCTTTTCCAAAGAAGCAATAACAGGTTACTTTTTTGTCCCCTTTATAAATGTATTGGGACCGTAAAAGGACAGTGGTCAGAGGGCAGCTGACTTTCAACTGTTTTACTTCTGACCCTCGCCCCTAGCGTTTGTTCCCAGGGTCAACAATGCTGCCCTCAATAAATGATATATAGTAGTGTCACAGATGTGAAACACGCAACGTTTTGGCGGGAAACCAAATGGCTACCCTGATTATTTTTCAAACGTTTGTACCTTGAGGGGGAGAATAAAAGTTATGTGAAATGTCACGCCGCAATTTACGATATTCAATCCTGGGACGCAGAAATTCTGTTTCCTGAACATTAGATTCTAAAACTCGCGATCTACATTGCTACTTCACCGTGGTAAAATAAAATCCCAATGTATTCCAGCAAACTGTTTCAAATAAAATTACACCGCTATGTTAAAAATGCTCTAGAAATAATAGCAATAAAGAATCGTTATCGAAATGTAAATAAATGCCTTGTATGTGTTCTACCCAAAAACTCCCATATTCAAATTAAATACCGTAAATTCGCTTTTATACACAATAATAACATTATTAGAAAACGTTTTCGTATATGTTTTTGAGCAGCTTAACTCAAATGAAAAGTTTCATAAAGTTTATATTCATTTCATACTAAGGATGCAAACGAAATTTCATAAAATTTTCCCATCCAAACACTTCTTTACGTGGAATAAAATTCATTAGTTTTTTAATTTTATAGAAAATGCCACGAGACACATAAATGATGCATAAAATTACATTTTGAATTTTATGAAATATCTCGAAAAGTTATCCTTATTTTAATTATATCTTCTATAACTAGAAGACCAAATGAAATAAACAAAAGAGTTTCTTCAAGAAAAATACTCATTTCATTAAAACACACAATTTATTCAAATGAAAGTGTTTGTCACATTAAACATTTCCGAGTTATTCATGTTGTTTGCCTGAAACTTCAGGTATTTTAAGCAATCCGGTTAGAACTGTTAAATCAGCTTTTTTGGGTAGTGGATAGTCTTGCACTGTGTACAATATCAAGTCAAGCTTATAGCCTCTGATTTTTACTCTCTCTCTACACGTTCTACATACTATATAGTAGATAGAGAAGGTAGATTTCGAGATTTCACTGGAAATATATGTTCGGAGGTTTCCTGAATCCAAAAATATGTGTATATGCGTTCATGTGTTTATGAACGAAAAGTTATTATGATATTTAAGTTCGGCATCTTTTAAGGATGCGAATAAAAGGTTTTCAAAAAAGTCCCCTATCCTAAACTACCCTTTACATGGACGATTTTTCGAATATTCAGATGTTCCTAAATATGATTTTAACGATTTTGATTAAAATACCATAGCCATGTTTAAAATATTTTATGACAAAATATATATCTAGAATTTTCTGGAAATAATATCTGAATAACTCTTCATTCTGGATACCTTACTGCTCAAAAAATATACATCTATTTAAAAGACACAATTTACGTCATATACATTTTTGTGTAGAACTAACCATTGTTGTTGCTTTTAACTTTAAAATATGAAAATCTTTCTCAAACAGGAAGCCATCATTCGTTTCATTTCTCTCTTGTGTTACTCCTGGATATGTAAAGAGAACCGAATTTAATTTTATCATTAAGCTAAACTAGTTTATACATAGAACTAATATAGCTACTAAGTAAATTAAAAGTAAAACCAGGAACCAGCTTTAAAGAATTTGTTTATTGTTTTGACCTTATGTATTCCCTTATCCCCCTTTTATTTACAGGGAACTACGCGATAGGACTAGTTCTACTAATGTTTATCTTGATTAACATAAACTGGATAGAAGAATACGTTTTTGTAAGAACAGTTTGTTAGAGAAAGTCGTGTGAATGCAACTTAAATATTTAAAAATATTTGTTTGCAGAAAAAAACAGAGAAAGTCTTGTGAATGGTACACATCAGATTTTTAAACAGCTCGTCATGTGCATGTGCAACTAGCACAAAATATTTATTAAGACTATTTTAGCCAACATTTCGCATTAAAGGGGGTTAAATAAAGCTGATATTTTGGATAAATCATTTGTAAAACATGTACGAAAATAAACGACGGCGAGATGAGAAAGTTTTATGACTGAAAACATCGGTATTTATAATATTTACATGAAGAGTTTGTAATGCATGGAATGGAAAACAGATGTATACGATAGTAAATGTAACAAAGATAAAAAATCTGATGTGTTCAATTCACATGACTTTCTCTACATCTCTGCAACAAATTATTGTTAAAAAGCTTATGCTTCTATTTACTTCATGCCAAGTGAGAAAAAATTAGCAGAAATAGACGTATTACTTGCTTCCTTGTAAGTAGAAGTGAAAAAAGGGAGTACCATAGGTTAAAGTGATAGTCAAAAGCTGGTTGCTATGTGACTGAAGTTCCTTTGAATGGACAGGAGTTGATAAATTCCTGTATAAGAAAAGTATGTTTTTCAAGGCTGAAACCAAAAACAAGGAATATATTAAAAACTACCAACTCTAAGAAAAAAATGTAAATGACATAAATTGTGTGTTTTAATGTGCTCTACATTTCTTGTTTGGTAAGTTTTTGTCTATCTCTTACGGTTTACCAATTACAAAAAATTCCGCAAAATTCACCCAGATTAGAGTAGTCGTCGGGAGGCTATTCCCAGAAAATTCAAGATATACATATTATTTGTCAGGTATATATCTTTAATATACGATATTTCAATCAAAGTCGTTAGAGCCATTTTTTAGAAAATAAAAATTTTTGAAAAAAGTTCCATGTAAAAGGTAGTTTGGGGTGGTGGGATATTTCTCAAAATCTTCGTGTCGCATCCCTGGGAGATAACATAACTCCATGGCACGACAGCTCACGGGGAACCTTGGCCTACCGCCCGGCCGCTGCGTCCCCCATCTCGGTCCACTACAGACGTCATGGATGGGGTGCATTCCACCTAAAAATTCGATGTCGAGATTTCACCAGAAATACATGTTTTAGGACCCCCAGAATCCAAAAAAAAGCATTTCCAGAAAAAGGTCCGTGTATGTGTGTCCATGTGTCCGTGTGTCAGTGTGTCCGTGTGTCCGTGAACACGATAACTCAAAAACGAAAAGTAGCTAAAATACCAAATTTGATATTTAAGTTCAGTGTCTTCCAGGGATGCGATAGGAAGATTTTGAGAAAAATCTCCCCACCCCAAACTATCCTTTACATGGAACTTTTTTTCGAAAATTTTGATTTTCTTAAAAATGGCTCTAACGATTTTGATTAAAATATCTTATATTAAAGATATTTACCTGACAAATAAAATGTATATCTTGAATTTTCTGGGAATAGCTTCTAAAGACCTGTTTATTCTGGATGAATTTTGCTTAATTTGACATAACTAATAAACCGTAAGAGATAGACAAAAACATACTATATAAAAAATGTAGGCCTTGTTAAAGTACACAATTTACGTCCGGTACATTGTTTTCGTGGAGCTTACCGTTTTCGAGGTATTCATTGTTATTAGTTTCAGTTGTGAAGTACTTATACTTTTCTCAGACGGGAGTGTCCGTTTTTCTTTTTTTTCTACTCCTGGCCAAGAAAAGAAGCGATTTGTAATGAAAATCGCATAACGACAGCTTTTAAAACATTTGACTATCAATTTAGCCTAGTGTATTCCCTTGTTTTCTTCCTACTTATAAGGAACTAAATAATAAGAACATTATGCTGAATACCTCGATTAACAAGGTGCAGAAAGAAGAATAGTCTTATGTAAGAGGTTTATGGAACGGCTAGAGAAAGTCATGTGAGTGTAACACATCAGATTTTTTTTTCTCGGAGCTTTCGTTTATCCTGAGATAAATGTCGGGCGACTTAAAGCTTGGTTTGAATATTGATGACAAGGATTCTTTAATTCCATACATAAAGAGCATTCAGTTCACTGTTTATATCGAACACGAGTTTATTGTGACTGAAATAAATTTTTGCTATTGAAAATGTGTTTCTTCTTAACGGTTACTACAAACAGGGCAGAAATTGACTAACTGACATATATATATATATATATATATATATATATATATATATATATATATATATGTGTGTGTGTGTGTGTGTGTGTGTGTGTGTGTGTGTGCCGAGTGGAAGGGAAGTAATTATATTAGTTTTAAAGCCATTCCTACCGTTTTTACAATGCGAGTGTAGGCCAATCAGAATGCCAGCTGCACCCGTTATCTCCCAAAACATTAAACCACCCTGCGCCGTGTTTGAAGCGACTAGCGTGTTTACATTCAGAAGTCGGTTCAGAAACCTGATGAACCTTAACGCAAGGCTGCCGAGTTATTTCACGTCTGAAACGCTGTTCGGAATATTCCTTCAATTCTTTCAAGTGATTAATTATTTCGAAACTCTGTGTGATGTCCCATAATTCCTACCGAAATTAATGTCAGAAATACGTTACTCTACGCATCTTACAAGTAGCAAATTATTACGTTCGTACATTCTTGTGGAATTATGCATTCAATTTGGAACAAAAACCATTTATTTTTTCGAAATCGGCAGATCAAAGAACAAAATGTCATTTTGTTTGTAATGGTTCTATATAGCACATATTAGAAGAAATATAATAAGTTCCCTTCTACCCGGTATACTATAGGTATAGCATATTCAGAGTTCAAAGTTTTGAAAATGTTAAATTAACTCTATAGATAAAGAAATACTGATTCTGACTGACTGAATTATGTTTTCGCCAATGAAAATGATTCTTCTGCAGCGGTTACAGACCTCATGGCATTTCCAAAATTGTTAAAAATGGAAAATCTATTTCTAAATATTCTGTATTTATAAAGATTCAACCGGATTCAGGGAGAAAAGCTTTCATTAGATACGTTTTATTAAGCAAATGTACAAATTGAGATACTAATTAACGCAAACGTCAATAAATGTATTCGAGATATGTAAGTTAACTTCATTTAATGTGCATATCAAAGCCTTCAATTTCATTAAATGTTTTTTTAAATTTTCACATGTATTAATATTAAAAAAAACAACTTACATATTTTTAAAGCACTACGATTAAACTTTTGAAAAATTTTAATTATTAATATTAAGATACATTTAAAGCTCCGTTTCCCAAAACTTAGCATTTTAATGTACTACATATAGTTTCCCATAGAGATTATTTCAATTTTAAACAGCATTTAGAACTGTATTGTTAAAACAGATTTGTTACAACAGAACTATTTTATGGAAAAATATTGCTTATATTTACTTTCTATCCTTCCAGAATATATATTTGAAATTTTTAGACATAATGTTTGAAAACGCCTTTATATGAACATCAGCAAAGGGAAAAAATTTAATATGTTCCATTCCCATGACTTTCTCTAATCTATGCAATAACTTATTGTTAAAAAGTTTTTTCTTCTATTTACTTCATGCTAACCGATAAAATATTAGCAAAAATGATCTCAATAGTTGCTTCCTTGTAAGTGGAATAATAATAATAATAATAATAATAATAATAATAATAATAATAATAATAAAGGAATACAGTAGGTTAAAGCGATAGTAAAATCTTTTAAACGCTGGTTCCTATGTGATTGAAGTTTCTTTGTATGATCAGGAGTTGGCAAATTCCCGGATGAGAAAGGTTGTAAGTATTTTAAAACTGAAATAAATAACAAGGGATATCTCAAAATCGGTCATTGCACGAAAAAATTTTATATAATATAAACTGTGTGTTTTAAGGAGCTCTATATTTGTTGTTAAACAAGTTTTTATCTATCTATAACGGTTTACCAGTTAAGCAACATTTTGCAAAATTCAATCCAGAATAAAAATATCTTCAAAGGCTATTCACAGAAAATTCAAGCTGTACATTTTATTTGCCATGGAAATATCTTTAATATTCCATATTTTGATCAACTTCGTTAGAGCCATTTTTGAGACAGTCAAAATTTCGTAAACTTCTCCATGTAAAGGTTAGTTGGGGGTGGGGGGATTTCCTTGAAAATCTTCGTGTCTTGGAAGATACTGGATTTAAATACCAGGTTTGGTATTTAACGGACTTTTCGTTTTTGAGCTACTACTGACAGCCAACCACACACACACACACACACACACACACAAAACACTCACAGTTTTCTAAAATGCTCTTTTTGGGATTCAGGGGGTCTCAAAACATATCCGGTGACATTTCGTATTGAATTTTTGGGTGCAACACAATGCCTTCTCTTTAAACTACGCACACTGTATGTGTAGAGAAAGTAAAGAGGAAAAATCTTATGTATTTCATTCACATGTCTTTCTCTAGCTGTTTCGCCAAAAAACGTTTCTTACAAAAGATTATTATTGGCAGAACTGGTCTTATTACTTGCTTCCTTGTACATAAAGGGAAATAACGAAATGTACTAGGCTAAAGCGATCCAAATCTTTTAAAAGCCAGTCGCTATATGATACATTTAAAATTCTGTTCTCTTTTCTTGCTAGGAGTAAACAAAAGAGAGACGAAAACAAAGACAAATTCCCGATTGAGAAAAGTTTAAGTAGCTAAAAACTGAAACCAATAACACGGAATATCTCGAAAATAGTAAATTCTACATAAAAAATCTGATGCGTACCATTCACATGACTTTCTCTATATCCCTGCAACAAATGATTCTTAAAAAGCTTATACTTCTATTTACTTTATGCTAATCGAGAAAAAATGAGCAGAAATAGTCTTATATCTTGCTTCCTTGTAAGTAGAAGCGAAATAAGGAACCACCATAGGTTAAAATGATACTCAAAAGCTGGTTGCTATGTCAATGAAGTTCCTTTGTTTATTTGGGTAGGAGTTGACAAGTTCCTGTATGAGAAAAGTATAGGTTTTCCATAGCAGAAACCAAAAATAAGGAATGTCTCAAAAACGACGAACTCACGAAAAAAATGTATATAATATAAATTGTGTGTTTTAACGTGCTCTACATTTTTTGTGCAGTAAGTTTTAGCCCATCTCTTACGGTTTAGCAGTTATTCAAAATTCAGTAAAATTCATCCAGAATAAACTACTCTTCAGAGGCTATTCCAAGAAAATTCAAGTTATACATTTTATTTTTCAGGTAAATATCTTTAATATACGAAATTTTAATCAAAATCGTTAGAGCAATTTTTGAGAAAATCACAATTTTCGAAAAAAGTTCCATGTAAAGGGTAGTTTGGGGTGGGGGGATTTTTCTAAAAATCTTCTTGTCGTATCCCTGGAACATACTAAACTTAAACACTAAGTTTGGTATTTTACCGGTTTTTCGTTTTTGAGTTATCGTGTTCACAGACACACGGACACACACACACACACGGACCTTTTTGTGAAAATGCTTTTTTTGGATATTGGGGACCCTAAAACATATATTTTCGGTGAAATCTCGGTATCGAATTTTTGGGTGGAGTGCAATACCTTCTGTATACACTGCACATAGTGCGTATAGAGAAAGTAAAAAGTGTGATATAGTTTGTGTGTTTTAACGAGATTTACATATATTTGTGTACTAAACCCTTGTCTATCTCTTACAGTTTACCGATTATACAAATATCATCCATAAAATTCAAAATTTTCAGAAAATGTTGCATGTAAAGAGTAGTTGGGGTGGGGGAAATTTCTGAAAATCTTCGTATCGCACCCTTGGAAGATACTGAACTAGTACTAGTTTCGTATTTACTACATCACGTTTTTAATTATGCTACAGACACATACACACACACACACGCACGCACGCACGCACATGCGCACGTCTGCACTGACCTTTTTATAAAAATATATGTTTCATTCACATGATTTTCTCTGCACCTCTGCTTATTAAAAAGCTTATTCTATTTACTACATGCTAATTGAAAAAAAAGCCAGAAGTTGAAATATTCTCGGATGAGAGAAGTATCAGTATTTTAAAACTGAAACCAATAACAAAGAAAACTTCAAGAACGGTCAACTGCACGAAAAAATGTATATCACACATTATGTGTTTTAACGAGTTCTATATTTTTGTTAAGTACTTTGTCTAACTTTTACAACTTATCAGTTATCAAAATAGCGTAAAATTAATTCAGAATAAAGATGTCTTCAGAGGCTATTCCCAGAAAAGACAAGATGTACGTTTTATTTATCATGTAAATATCCTTAATATAGAATATTTTGGTTAAACCGTTTGAGTCATTTTGAGAGTATCAACATTTTTTAACATTTTTCCATGTAAAGGGTAGTTGGGAGTGGGGGGGATTTTCTTGAAAATTTTCGTGTCGCATCCTTGGAGGATACTGAGCTTAAATACCAAGTTTGGTACTTAACGGGCTTTTCGTTTTCGAGCTTGTTGCACATACACACAAACACACGGACATTTTTCTAAAAAAAAAACAAACAAAAAAAACTTTTTTTTGGATCAGGTGAAATCTCTGTACCTATCGAATATTTGGGTGCAATACAATACCTTCTCTATACACTAAGTACGTACATAGTACTTGTAGAAAAAGTAAAAATGATATTTTTAATGAAGGGGACCCTGAAACATGTATTTCGGATAAAATATCGCTATGGAGGTTGGAATACAATACACTTCTCTATCCACTATGCACATTGTACATGCATACTAGAGAACGCAAAAACAAATACTGAAAGAATAAAAGTTTCCAGGGAAATCGAAATTAATAACTTATCAATTCTCAACCGATTTATCAGGTTGGAATACAAGTTAGAATATAAGGAGGCTTAGGCGATAGAAGAACCTTTTAAGAATGGATCGTTATGTGATACTTTTGAAGTTCCGCTCTCTTTGCATGACCACGTGAAAGAAGTGTGAGTACTTGAAACTTCAAAGCAATAATAAACCATCTCAGATATGGTTAACCTGTATTTAACATAAATTGTGTGCTTTAATAATATTTTTTTTCTGTAATAGATGCCATACAGGGAATTGGACTTCAAGATATTTATTTTGTCATGCACACATCTTAAATATGTCATTTTAAGCTATATTAGAGCAATTTTTCTGAAAATAAAAAATTACAAAACATTGTTGTAGTTTAAGGTAAAGAGATTTGCTTGAAAATCTCCATGCCGCATTCTTGAATAATATTCACCTTGGATACTAAGTTTAGTATATAACAACTTTTCGTCTCTCTGTGATGCTCACACATACAAAAACTCTTTACAAAAATTATTTTCTTGTTCAAAACGTATTTTTGGTGAAACATCGGTATTGAATTTTGTGTTGGAATGCAACACTTTTCTACTTGTTCTGAGTAAGCAGTAGAGAACTAAATAAAAGCCCCTGAGGTTAGGATCAAGCCACGCAGAGTTTGTGGAGTGGTTATTTACTTCACTTTAAACTTATTTTTCAAAGATAACATTTGTTGCTATGTGAATGTAGTGAGTGCATATTTGGACCGACCCGGAAGACAGCACGGTGCCTGTTTGTTTTCCCCCTAACCTACCCTTAGCGAGAGAACATTCACCCCGCAGGCTGCTGGAACGGTGCTGACCTCTGCAACCGGCGCGGTGTGCCCCGTCATTTGTTTCACGCTGGTAATGAGCCGCACGTGCGAGAAAGACGGAAATAAACTTGCGAAACGGACCGGAAGCCAGGAACCCGTCAACCATTTTTCATCCACGTAAAACACGCCCTTGTTTCTTGCGGCAGTGTTCTGCAAAATCACGGCCTTATAATTATGATTTCCCGCCTCGCTGCACATCATTGAGGTTACGTTGAAATAGGTATAAGTTGATGGTTTTAATTGGTAACGTTACAATATTAAGGCATGTTTTTACTGTTAGAATCAGCTGATAGGTTGATCAATAATCGACATTTCTTTATATATGTGACAATTAAATTTCGTTATTTATATTTTACCAACAACAATTAATTTTCTAGTAGCAACATTTCATTGAATGTAAATGTAAGAGGTTAGACGCAAAATCAGTTGTCTGCTTCTGACGCGGTTGGGTCGAATATCCCATATCATGGCCATTTTGTGTGGACTTGTTTGCTGGCTTCCGATGCCAGCTAAACTAAATATTAAAACGCTGGGTTTCAATGTGTTTTTTTAAAGCTAACCTCGGTAATAGGTTTGCATTATCCTAATAAGACATGGCGTCCGACCGCCAACGAAAACCATACTGCCGCAACTTAGATTTACTTGCGATGTTATCAGAAAATTAACAATTATTATGGGTAAAATATAAATGCCAAATTTTAATCGCCATAATATTAACAAACACAATCGTGTTTTATGCTTCTGTAATTAAAGTTTGCAAAACGAGGAAAGCAGGTTGTTTCTGTGAAAAGATAGCTATTTGTTTTATTAATTTGTGCGTCAAAATTAATGAATATCAAGGAAACAACACTTTTTTTTCAACAGATTTTATTTTATTATTACTCTTCATATGACACTCTTTAATGCATATTAGTGGGTATACAATTTTTTCTTATGAAAGTTTATTTTCCTATCTATTTCATTTTAATAGAAATGAACCATTCCAAAATTGCTGCATTTCACATTTTTATATTTATACAAACATAGAATATACTGAACACAATTAACTGTTCTTAGATTTCATAACTGCTCTTTCCACATCATGAGAAACAACTAACAACCTATTGTATTTTAAAAGAATGGTTATTGAACTTAATAACGGAAATGACTTTAGTCAAAAAAAAAAAAAAAAAATATATATATATATATATATATATATATATATATATTTGAAATTATGTGCTTTAAAGAGATCTATATTTGTTGTGTTGTATATTTGCGTTTATCGCTTAACGTTTAGCAATTATGCAATATAAATAAATTTCCTCGCGAATAAAAGCAACTGCACAAGCCATTTTCAGAAAATTTAGATCTGAATTGTATTTATCGTATAAGTTTCTTTAATATATGATATTGTGATTAAAATCTTAAGAGAAATGTTTAAAATTGTCCATTTGAGGGTAGCTTAGGTGATTCATTTTCTTGAAAATGTCGTGTCGTATTTATGGAAGATTTTGGGGGTATTTATCGTTTTTAAATTATGCTGTCCACACACACTTTCTATAAAATCTTTTGTTGTTTGCTTCGACGGACCTCAAAACATGTATTTCTGGTCAATCCCGGTACTGATTTTTTAGTGGATTGCAATATCTTCTCTACCTACTGTGTAGGTGATAGAGAAGTAAAACAACAGCATTGGTGATGGTGAAATTTCAACCATTTGCAGTTCAAATGTCCTTTTTGGTTTACTTTTTTCGTGGAAAAATGCTAGAATATTGAAGCACATATAAACAAAGCTTCAAAGCTGTGTAACATCTGCAAGTTGTCTTATTCACATCATATTTAATGGTCTTAGCTATTTGATACCCCTTGGTGGATATAAATTTTTTTCTCCCGTTGTATGAAGGTTTTGAAAATCCGATGATTCAGTTTTTCTATGGGTTTCTGTGTTATTTTCAAAAACCGTTACTCGCCTCTCTCAAAAATCCTATGAGAATATACATTTTAAACAACTGAACATTTTCCATTCACATGGCATTCTCCACCTGTTCTGCAAACTATTCTTACAAAATATTCTTCTTCTATTTCTTGCTAATCAAGATAAACATTAGCACAAAATGATCTTATTACTTAGTTCCTTATAAGTAGAAGGGAACTATATACTAGACTTAAGATATAGACAGATTTTTTTAAAGCTGTTACTATGGAATTGAAATTCAATTCTCTTTGCATGGCCAGGAGTAAAACAAAAGTAACATGGATGCCGACATCCTGTTTGACAAAAGTATAAGTATTTTAAAATAGAAACAAACAACAAGGAACATCTCGGAAATGGTTGGCTTCATAACAAAAATGCATACGACATAAATTGTGTTTTCTAACGAGATCTACATTTTTTGTGAAGTAAGTTTTTGTCTATCTCTTACGGTTTACCAGTTTTGTAAAAGTCATCCAGAATGAAGAGACTTACTTCTGAGCCTATTCCCAAGAAATTCAAAATGTACATTTTCTTTGTCATTTATTTAATATACGGTATTTTTTAATAAAAGTCGTTAGAGCCATTTTAGAGAAATTAATCATTTTCGAGAAATGTTACATGTAAAGAGTATTTTGGGGTGGGGGATTTTCTTGAAAATCTTCGTATCGCATCTTTGGAAGATACTAAACTTAAATACCATGTTTGATGTTTTACCGACTATTTGTTTTTGAATTACGCTGCTCAAAACCTTGGTATTTAAGTTTAGTATCTTCTAAGGGTACGACACCAAAATGTTCAAGAAAATACCTCTACCCCCAACTTCCATTTACGTGCAACATTTTTCGAAAAATTTTATTTTCTCAAAACTGACTGTAGTAAGTTTCATTAAAATGCCATATGTTTATGATGTTTTTATGACAAACGAAATGTCTATCTTGAAGTTTCTGAGAATAGCCTCTAAACAACTCTTCATTCTGAATCTCTTCTGTATAACTTTTGTATAACTGGTAAACTGTAAGAATAGGCAAAAACTTGCTACAAAAAAAAAAAAAAACACCACTTTATGTTATATACATTTTTTTTTTCTGTAGAGATACCAGGTATTCCGAGTTCATGCTTGCAGTTTTAAGATTTTAGTTTTCAAATTGGAATTATCTGTCTTATCCTCTCTCATTTGTTTACTCCTAGCAAGCAAAGAGAACTGAATTTTAGTTGTTTCACATAAGATCAGCTTTTACAAGATTTCACCATCGCTTTGGCTTGTGTATTCAATTATTTGCCTTCTACTTACAAGGAACAAGACCAATCCTGTTAACGTTAACCTTGATTAGCATGAAGTAAATGGAAGAACACGCTTTTAAACAATAATTTCTTACCGAGATGTAGAGAAAGTAATGTGAATGGAACACACCAAAATTTAAGAAAAAGGTCCGTGGTGTGTGTATGTGTATGAACAGCTTAGCTTAAAAACTAAGAGACCGTTAAATGCTAAACTGGGCATTTAGGTATGGTATCTTCCAAGAATGCGAAACGAAGATTTTAAAGAATGTCTGCCCATCGCAAACTACGCTTTACATGGACTTTTTTTGAAAATGTTGTTTGACTCAAAAATAGCTCTAACGATTATAATTAAAACTATTTACATCACAAATAAAATGTATATCTTGAATTTTATGGGAATAGCTTCTGAAGACCTGTTTATTCTGGATGAGTTTTGCATAACTGGTAAATCGTGAGATAGGCAAAAGTCTACTGCACAAAAAATATGGATTTCGTTAAAACACATAATTTATCCCACATACATTTTTGTTGTAGAATTGACCGTTTCCGAGATATTCCTTGCTATTGGTTTCAATCTTAAACTATGCATCTTCTCTATTTTTCGTGTCATCTCTCTTTTGTTTTTTTGGAAATGTAAAGCAAACTGAATTTCAATTACTCATATATTGATTGGCTTTGAAATATTATATTTCATACTCTCCACTGTCGCTGCAGTTAATCCGACTTCAACAAGTATTTAGGTAAATAAACTTTCGGAATTTCTATAGCAATGTACTATAAGGTATTATTTAAGAACTGATAATAGTCGCCTCATTGTCATTATTATTTTTAAAATTAAAAGTGCATGTACTCTCAGGTTATAACTTAGAAAAATTATTATTGTTGATATTTTAATAATTAATTAATATAAAAATTGTAAGTATTTTAAAATTGAAACAAATAACAAGGGATATCTCGGAAATGGTTAGCTTCATAACAAAAGTGCATATGACATAAATACTCCTCAGCAGTTGGTGTTATAGGATCTTTTATGCACAGGAAAGCCGTGCTACTATTCGCTGAGAAAGACAAATTCAGGCTGAAATGTTAGGAAACAAAATAAGGACTTTATCCTACCTAACGCTTCATTTTTAACTCTGTACAAAAAACTTCACTTAACTACAACAAAAATAATAATAATAATAATAATAATAATAATAATAACAACAACAACATATATATCTTTATATATAATTCTTCTGTTTGTGTGTATGTGACTGAACTCCTCCTAAACGACTGGACCGATTTTAATGACATTTTTTGTGTGTGTTCCAGTGGATTCGAGAAGGGTTTAGATTCTCAGTTTGGTTCAATGGAAATTGTTTATTTAATTATTTTTATTTATAAATTGTTGTTGATTTTGGAATGTTTTAGATTAGATCCGGCAGACTGCGCTACATTCGCAGTATCGAATATTCAATAATATTTTATTCCAATTCCAGTTTTTCCCGACAGGTGCTATGATCAAATTCAGGAAAATATTTTATAACTTCGTGTTATTATTGTGTTACAAAAAAAAGTGTGCTAATTGAAATATTACAATAGGTTTCAATTAATGTTTCAAGAGTTTTAAAGTGTGCATAAAAAACTATACATTTTGATCTGAGAACTTTGTATAATTTTCTATCAAATTTACACGTGCGTTAATTAACAGCCACCCTAACCTACAAAAAAGTTTTAAATGTTCGAATTAAAGACGTGACTACAGGACAACGTCTGTTGGGTTCGCTGGTATATATATACTCTACTGTGCAGATAATTAATTCATGTTGGCCTTAACGACAAAATCCCTGATGTTTCGTTGGCCTTTTAACACATGTGTAAATGCGCTGTAATTTGAACCACCATTTCATTGTTTATTTTAATTTCCAGGTACCTACATGTCAGTTTCATTCAAGAACTACAGGGAAAGGTCCATTAAGGCATCTTCCTTCAAAATAAAATAAAATACAAGTTAATGGTGTAAAAATATTTTAATTATCTGATTATACCACATACAAAACAGTCTCATTCTACTCATACAACATTTATCATTTCAAAAATAAATTTAAATTATTGTGATTTTGTCTACTTTCAAAATATTGCAATTTTTATGCATATGTGTTTTATCCCATGCAATTACGTTAATTACAATGCGTGGGCGATGCATACTTTAAAAGGCTTGCAAAGTCTATTCAACAGATTCTGCGTATCATAAACATTGTGTGCTTAAAGTAGGTGTACTCCATCCATTGTGCAGGTAATTTATTACATACAACACCCTCTTATAGTATTTAGTACAACAATATATTTAAAAGTAAAAAATAACACAAAAGTATGAAATTCAGCAAGACAGTCATAAAACGATCATGTCACAAAATGGTAGTACATATAGGTGTACATTTGATTTTGAGATCATACAGTTGGTTTAAAATACATCGATAATAACTCGACTTAGTAATTGTACATATTTTTACATAAAAACATTTAACTTCTGAATAAAAGTAATTTTGATTAGTGCTCAGAAAGACTATTTATAAGCATCACTTTATACTTGACAATCTTGGACATAAGTTTAGCACACGCTGCAAGGGAATGGTTCAACGTAAAACCGTGTGTTGGAATTTCATGTTTTGGAATACTTCATATTAGGAACTGAGAGAAGGAAGAACGAATGTGCTACACTGGCTTGACTTTCTCTGCTCATTGCAATTTGAAGGTGTTTCATACACATTAATATACACAGTGATACTCATATCCATCTTACCTCAGTCATGATAATCACGTAAGTCTAGAAGTGACTTCAAATTAGGTAATTCGACTTACATTTATTTCTACACAGTTACGTGAAGATGCGAAAAGGACATTCAACTGTTTATACCCATCATTAATCGTTTTCTATATCATGAACTCCTGTGAAACGAAGAGACATATCACAAGCAGTGATCAAACTAGGCTTCAGCCTTACAATCGTCCTCCTTTGTATTTTCACTTTCTCTACACGTACTATGTACATAGTGTATAGAGAAGGTATTGTATTGCACCCAAACATTTGATGCCGAGATTTCACCGGAAATACAAGTATTGGGTCCCCCTGACTCCAAAAAAAGCATTTTTGGAAAAAGCGCCGGGAGTGTCTGTGTGTCTGTGCGTCTGTGGACAGCATAGCTCAAAAATGAAAAGACCGTTAAATACCAAACTTGGTATTTAAGTTTGGTATCTTCCAAGGATGCGACACGAAGATTTTCAAGAAAATCCCCCCACCCCCAACTACCCTTTATATGGAACTATTTTCGAAAATTTTGATGTTCTCAAAAATGCCTCTAACGATTTTAATATTTACATGACAAATAATATGCATATCTTGAAGTTTCTGGGAATAGCCTCTGAAGACTACTTTATTCTGGATGAATTCTACGAAATTTTACATAACTGCTAAACTGTTAGAGGTGGACAAAAACTTACCACACAGAAAATGTAGAGCACATTAAAACAAACGATTTATGTTGTATACGTTTTTTTCGTGGAGCTGATCGTTTTTGAGATATTCCTTGATTTTGGTATCAGCTTTGAAAAACATACTTTTCTTATACAGGAATTTGTCAACTAATGTCCATACAAAGAAAGGAACTTCATTATCATAACAACCAGCTTTGGACTATCACTTTAACCTATGGTACTCCCTTATTTCGCTTCTACTTCCAAGGAAGCAGGTAATAAGACTATTCCTGCTAATGCTTTCTCGATTAGCAGAAATAAATAGAAGCATAAGATTTTTAACAATAATTTGTTGCAGAGAAGTAGAGAAAGTCATGTGAATGGAACACATCAGATTTTTACTTTTCGGGCGTAGAAATCCTAACCACGCATTCCTTCGGAGGGGAAGTAAAGCCGTTGGTCCCGTGTACTAGATTTAAGGCACAAAAGAACCTCAAGCCCGATAAGGAGGCATCTGAGCAAAATTCAACGGTCTTTCACGCCCAATATAGAACCGAACGCTGAGAACCACAGAAATTAAATCACATCCATAAATTTAATTCACGCTTACATAATTTAAACATAAAAGAAATAATGCTAAATATGATTTGGACACAGTGTGAGTACTTTTGAGTTCAGCATTTTATATTTAGCAACTTTAGTCTCCAGCTTGAAGTTTAATATTAGATATAGTTATTAAACATAAAGATTATTTCACGGGCTGTTCACAAACATCAGAGTGAGAGAGAGAGGGAGAGAGAGAGAGAGAGAGAGAGAGAGAGAGAGAGAGAGAGAGTGAATAACAAAGTGACCTCTCAGAACAGCCCTATCATTTGTACCAAATCAGTTTCAATTTCTGCGAAGAGCGCCACTTCGCTCATTTAACCTTGTAATCAAAATAACGTAATATTCCTAATTAGAGGATGCTTTTGGCGAACTTCTAAAACCGTCATCTTCAAATAAGATTTTTGACGCACTATTGCCGTTTCTCTTCCCACTTCAACCCTAGTAGGAACTTTCTGCACGGAATGACATTGTATTAACTATTTTAGATTGAAGCATCATACCTGAAAGAGACAAGTCTAATCGAAACCGTGCACCTCCATTTTCCCTTTTTTTGGAACTGTAACTCTATTACTTTTGTTTAAACACCCGCAAGAATGAACTATAACATAATTTACCCTTTTTAGCTTTTACCCTGAATCAGATTTTATATACGTTGTTCCTAATGATTATTAGAAACGAACTATTTCAAAAAAATTAGTTATATAATCGACATATTTGACTATATAGTTCGATGAAATACTTTTAAGGACGGATACTCAGGAACATGTATGAAAATAATTAGCTTCTCAAAGGTATTAACATTACTCTAATATACTATTATTCATTGTGTTTTATAGAAAAGTCATCTTGTAATTTAAGGTTACCATAATTGCTAGAAACATCTGTTCCAACTTTGCTCGGTTGAGTCAGAGTACTCGCGTTACTAGCAACAGTGCTCGGAATTCGGTTGGAGGAGAAATGTCACTGGGCCAAGGTCACAGCGTAAGCCTTACGCTTTTTGTTTGAGATTGTGCCGTTTCTCATAGCATATGATACAATGAGTTGGAAAAGGAAATGATCTCTTCACTCAGCCGTAGCGACAGATTAATCCAATGCCGAGCTGCATTGCATGCTGCAGGCATACTCTTCCCTGATCGCTGGTGCGCAACCAAACTGGATACCTGTGCTAGAAGCGCAGATAATGTAGATTCAGGACAAAATAAATGCGACAGCTGAGTAACATTTTCCGAAATGAACCTTTAAGCAGAAAAGGGCAGTAAATAGGTACCTATTATGCCGTTGTGTGAAAGGAGGCTTCGATCTGAAGCACACGCATTTTAACTGCTTTGACTTAGTACGTGTTCACACGCTCTGCACTCACAGTTCAACCTCAAAATGTGTTTATTTTTCTTTCTTCGCATTTTTATTTCACATATAGCACAGTTTCAGTTTTAGTTAAAACAATTTTCTATATTGCAAGATATTGGCATTATAAAATAATTTCTCAGAGTTACATAAAATTTATAGCCTTTGACGGTTTAAAATAATTATGGTGTTCCATTGTAAACAACAACCTTACATCAATCATATCATCAGCAGAATCTATTCCATTTACCTGACCTTTAAAAGTTATGTTTTATACTGTTTATACGTGTTTGGTTGCTGGTTACGTTAAATAACGTACTTTAGTGCCTTAACTAGTACTACACGGTTAAAAAATACTTCTTATAACAAGAATATGTGAGAATTTCGAAATCCTAAACGAAATTCCTGTGTACAGCATATCAGAAATAATGATGCACATAGATAAAATAATTCCTCCATATTTTGTTTTATGAAAACTAAACTCTTTAAATTCCCAACAAATCATACTTTTGTTGCTTTGCCATCCTAGATATTACAAAATAATGTTTCCAATATCCTCATATGGCCACTGCATTCAGGAGACCTGGTTCCACCAAGCCATACTGGATCCAAGAAGGCATTCGGCGGCGATATTAGGATGAATTTAGCGATATAAAGAGGGGACCTACAGCTTTTACCGTCAACTGGTTGGGTCTTGGGGATGCTCCACATGAGCTGGATAGAGGCGACTTAAAACCGCCACTTCATGGCTCAGAATAGAACCTCAATATGAGATATTCAGAGAGAGAGATTAGTTCTCTGTGGTGTAAGGTAACGTGCTAGCTCTGGTTCCGGATTCAAACCCGATGGATTTTTTCGGGCGCAGTATGGCTTCCTTCAGAAGGAAAGTAAAACCGTTGGTCCCATGTCGAACCTCAAATCCGATAAAGAGGTCTCTGAGCTAAATTAAGCAGTCTTTCACGCCCAATATAGAATGGGTCACTGAGAACCGCAGCAGTTATGGAGCATCCATGAATAAAACTCAGTTTCAATTTCCACAGTGCCACTGCAGCTTCCCCGATAACCCTTAAAATTTTGAGCCAAAGTAAATAAATACCATGGCGCTACATTCACATGGGCCTGTCAACCCGACTTCCGGCCTCATGTAAGAATCCTTCAGAAGGGAAGTAAAGCCAGTGATTCAGTATCGTAGATTTACGGCATGTAAAAGAATCTCAAACTTGATAGAGGCCTCTCAGCAAAATTAAGCTGTCTTTCATGCCCAATTTAGAATGAATAGAGGACCTTAGCATTCAAGAGTGTCCATAAATAAAGTTAATTTAATTTTGAGCCTGACCGCTGCCTATCGTAACTCCTCACTTTCCTCAACGTTGACTGGGCACGAAAATGTAAATTTTGAAGTCATTTTCGAAAGCTGCTACTCGAGTTAATTAATTTAGTAAATATATTAATAATACAATGGAAATTAACGCGAAAACAACTTGTCTCTGATTTTTGTTTAACAATCTATCAAATGTCGTTACTATGAGAAAACGCTTGCCATCCTCCGTGTTGTAAATATTATACCTAAGATCAACTTATTTTTTTACTTTTGTCAGAAAAAGTAGACAAAGCAGGCATATTTTTATTGAAACAATAAGATTGAGGCTGCTATTGAAACAAGCATGTGGCAGCGTTTGCTCCGGGAAACCATGGTGCACTTACTGTCATTTTAGCACCTTACCATTTATTCCAGCTTAAGAAGCCTTTGGATTACGTTTGTTTTTCATTAACCCTTTTATATGTAAATATATTTGCTAGTCCCTAACGAATGTCAGCTTCAACTTTTGTGCATCTTTTCAACGATTGTAGCACAAGATTTTGACCTTTCTAGACATATTATTAGGGCGGTCACACCCTGTGATTCCTCTAATTTCTACTTTGCAGAATTACTGTTGTAAAACAATAGCTGCATGATGCTAGCACAGTTATTGCTCAATATATTTCCTTTGAAAATTATTTCAAAAACAGATTTAAAAAAAATGGTGTTTTCCATTCACAGGACCTTCTCTATCTGTTACACAAACAACTTACCTAACACAATATTAGTCTTTTATCTACTACATGCTAATCAAAGTAAACATTAGCAGAAATTGCCTTATTACTTGATCCCTTGTAAGTAGAAAGGACATAAGGGAATGCACTAGACTAAATCTTTTAAAACAGTCAAATCTTTTAAAACCTAGTCCTATGTGAAACAATTGAAGCTCGGTTCGCTTTGTAGGGCCTGCAGTAAAACAAGAGAGATATAATGAAACGTCACTTCCCGTTTAAATAAAAGTACATAGTTTAAAACCGAAACGCATTACAAAGGATATCTCAAAAGCGATTGACTCTACGTAAAAACGTATATGACATATAATGTGTGTTTTAACGAGATCTATATTTTTATGTAGTAAGTTTTCGTTTGTCCTACGGTTTAACCGTTATGTAAAATTCTGCAAAACTCATCCAGAATAAAGATGTCTTCAGAGGCTATTCCCAGACATTTCAAAATATAAATTTTATTTGTGATGTAAATATCTTTATACAGTATTTTAATCAAAATCGTTAGAGCGATCGTTGTTTTAAAAAAAATTTAAAAAATGTTCATGTAAAGGGGGGCATTTCCTTGAAAAGTATTGGTATTTAACGGTCTTTTCGTTTTGGGCTATGCTGTCCCTAGACACACAGACACACATACACACACGGACCTTTATCTAAAAATGCTTTTCTCGGACTCAGGGAACCTCAAAACACACATTTCCGGTGAAATGTGGACATCGAATTTTTGGGTGGAACACAATATCTTCTCTATCCACCATGTACTTTATACACACGGGCTAGAGAAAGTAACTAGTACTTAGTATACAAATGAAATAATGTGAAAGATAATAATTTGCATTTGGATTAAGCTACAATGTTTAACATTCATATCAGGCAGCCAAGAAAGAAAATCCGTTCGAGAACACATTTGTTAATGTCCATCAAATATAATGAAACTGATATTTGCCAATCTGGCTAACAGCAGAGGCTGCTCTACATACACAAGTATATGGGCATCTCTGCTCTATTACTTTGACCCGCATCTTTTAACCGTCAGAGAACTAGTGACTTTCAAATGGGATGAGGTTTGTCCTTGAGTGCCACCAGGCCGGCTGCCAATCGGAGTGCTGCTGTGTTGATATATTACATTCGCGCTTAACTGTGGAGTAACGCGCTAAGTGATTCCGTCCCTCATAAATACTGCTTGCGCTAAGACAAAATATTCAAATTTTGCAAAAACTAATCTACGAGGAAGATGGGAGCAATGTTCATAGCAGAACCGTAAACACCACAGATTTTTACTCAAATAGTTTTCATAATACACATGGATAAATAGTATGCCGCCAGGCAGATATGCATGCTCAGTGTGCGAGTGAGAGGGAAATATAAAAAGAGTGGGAGTAGCGACCTGGCAACGCAGAACCCGATAACGCATCTCATTCGCTGCAGCGTAGAACGCTTTCCATTTGAAAATAAAAACAAAAAACATTATAGTCACCTCTGCTTATCCTAGAATAGCTTTAGTGCAACGCAAACTACTGGTGCTCAAGTAGACTTCAGACGTCATTGTCTGCCTTCTCAAGTTACCTGCGCTTGAAACGTCAGGTATATGCCAGGACACTGGCTGGGATAGTCGGGAGGTAATGACTAGAGCTCGCTTTTGGTTTCCGAAGTGCACAAAGTTTCGAACACACAGAGGTCAGCGGTATAAAGAGAGGGTAGTGGGGAAATGTTTGCAGCGTAAACATACACACATTGAGGTATAATCTGTTCCAAAAGTAGCCATTACATGTATTGACATTATATGCGTCGTTCTAATTCATAAAGTAACACAATAAAACAATTATTTCATAATATGGTTAGTAAAAAAACGGGATAATAATGTGCAGAGCTTTGAAAAGACAATGATAATCAACTAAACTCCCTCAGAATTCACTGCAGTGAATTACCGTCTTTACTGTATCGAAAGAAAATTCTCTCCTCTTGTCACTCAAAATATGTTTGAATATCCGCAGCCTATCCTTTCGTGTTTTCCACATTTTTCAAGCTGCGCTTTCTTTCTTTCAGTGTTCACTGGTTTATCTGCTAGCAGGAACTGAACGTACAGCCAGTCCCCATAGCCGCGCTCGCCAAAGGGCATAGCTTTGGTGCTTCGTGGAGCAGGGGATCGTTGGTTCGATTTCAGCCTAGGAATGGGTGTTTGTGTTCTTGTAAATGCGCGAATGAATATCTGTATAGAAGAAAATAAAAAAGTAAGGAAAACAAAGAGGAGAAAGAAAACAAAAACGAGTCAGGTGGTGAGCAATGCTAAATAGTGCAACACGTTTGGAAATGGGCTATAGAGACCACGCCTACTCCATGATGTCATAGTTATTCTCGGTGCACCGAACCTCATTCCGGCAATTGCGTGACCCGGAACGAGCTCCAGTAATGATTTCATTCGCTCCATTGTGCGGTGAATGATAGCTTTGCTATTTGATTTGAATGTTAGCATTTTTGCAATATAGTATCAGTGACTCAATTTTCCTACCAAGCATTAATACACAATTTAATAAAATACAAAAGATAAAAGTTATTTGACTTTCTACAGTTCTATTAAATAAAATCAACATACCTTTTTAAGTGTCAAAAGCGAATGAATTTGAACACAACGATAACATATCTTAAGTACGTTTTTGCCAAATGTATTTATAATTTTTACAATCTGCTTAGAATTGCAGTGATTCTAGATGAAACTCTTTCCTGGCCTTAAACTGTATGGGACTTGCATTGCAAAATATATTTCTTCCTCTTATACTAAAATTCGGCCAAACTCGCCCACATATTCAAGCAACTTCTGACATGGCTGTCCCTGGAACAGTGCCTTAAAAGTGAATGTTGTTGGTAAGCAGTGCATGTCCCATTGCTGCATAGGACGACTGCGGGGATGGGTGACGTCTAACACGGAGTGTCGTTTACGCACAAGCAGTCTGTATCAAGTCTCGAGGCAATGAAGTTCGAGGTCTAGTGATCAGCATAGAGTATACCCCCGCCGCTGAATCCTTGCACTTGACAGTTTGGAGTTAAGTTGGTACACCCGCAAACAACAAACGAAAAGCTTTACCCGTTTGACTTTCTGAACCAATCACAAAACAGCATTCCGGTCGGTCAGACAACGGAAACGGATCTAGATGCCGCACCGCTGCTATATCTGGTGGCTATTTCCAACCACGTGCTCAGTTTGTGAACTCCTAACATGTGCGTTGAGTTGTTCTGTACAAGCCACGTATTATTCATATAGTTGATAGTGTTGTTGGTGTTTGTACGTGAAGGAACATATCAAGAGTTTCACAATTATAGAGGTGGATATATAGACATTTGGGGGGAGGTGTGGCGAAAATAGACGCGGCTTCTGGAAGAAGAAAGTGAATCATGTGCACAAAATAATACAAAAAGCACAGGAATTAGACGGAATCATCAGTGCATGTGAACCACTAATGATATGCCTTGGTAACGACGACCACGATGATGATGATGATGATGATGATGGTGGTGGTGTTGATGATAATTAAGTCGTTGATGCTTCCGAGAATGATGACGACGGAGACTTGGATAGAATTGAGTCATTAAAATTCTAAATCGGTGAAAAGCACTTTGTTATACCTTTCTCTCATTGTAACGAACTATTTTGCATTAATTTGTTCTACATTGTCGTAAATATGTAATGTATGCAACATACGTTAGAGTATCACTGTTATTGTCAATTAACATCAATAATAACAAATTAGTTGCATTATTCATCGGCATTCGTTTATTATTTACATGTTTATATTCGCCTTTACACCGATAGAGACTTTTGTAATCAGCTGCTGTGGTTTACAAGTTACTCTGGCAACGCCGCAAAGGCAGCATAGCCAACCTTACGCGAACTGTCAAGTGCAAGGATTCAGCGGCGGAGGTATGGAACAGGTTTAACGGTTCATAGCCGGCCGGCGGTGAAGCGGGAGGCTTCAGGGAAGTCCAACTTTTGCAATCATACCATGTGCTTATACGAGAGCCATTCAGAAAGTGACGGACGATTTGGCATATCTGAATAATAAAAAAAGTTATCACAAGCATTTATTTATAAAGTTACAATACCTTACAATATTTTTCAACGTAATTTTCATTGCTATCAAGATATTTACTGTCACGTGGTCCCGGTTTTTCAATGCAGATGTTATACCCTTTCACCGCTAAAGATCTAAGCCAAGATTTCGGCCTGTTATTTATGGACGCTCTTTAACTGCTTTGGTTCTCAGCGTCCCATTCTATATAGGGCGTGAAAGATCGCTTAATTTTGCTCAGAGGCCTCTCTTATCAGGCTTGAGGTTCTTTTACGTGCCGTAAATCTACGACACGGGACCCACAGCTTTACTTCCCTTCTGAAGGAAGCCATGCCAAGGATTTTTATGCCCGAAAAATCCATCGTCCTCCGCCGGGTTTGAACCCGCGACCTTGGTATATGAAGTTAGCATGGTAACCATTACACCACGGAGGGCGACTAAGCCAAGATTTCACTGCCACTTGAAGTCTTCATGGCTGGGAAAGCTTTTCCATCTAAAAAGTCATGTAGTGTTCCAACAAAGTGAAATACCGGTTTTTCTGAATTCTTTTATCAACATTTACTTCGAACTTCTGCATATTGATTGATCAACTTCCACTCCGATCTTTTTCATACCCATCGGTACATCCTTGATTACTTGTAAATTATGAGCCATTTCCTCAGTGAAGAATCGTTCATTGCATTAACACAGACACTTGCGTTATTTACTTATACAATTTGATTGGCCGATCATTTTGTTCATTAAAAACAACGAATAAGTTCTTTGGCGGTAGATAAATATAACATCGGCGTTGAAAACCGGTACCACGTGACAATAAATGCCTTGACAGAATGGAGATTGCGTTGACAAATATAGTAAAGTACTGTAACTTTATAAATAAAATGTTGTGTTGATATCTTTCGTTATTATTTAGTAAATACCAAATCGTCTGTCACTTTCTTGATGGCCCTCGTAGTTCACGCAATACAGTACCTATGTATTAAGTGAAAATTATATTCGGGTACCGGTATTCTGTTCTCCAAATGGTATTCATTTATGATTTGTAAGTTCGTATAGAATCTATGAGTGCGTAAGAAGATTATTTCAAGAGATTTCCTGATGGTCAAGCTCAAACTACGATTCCTAGGTTAGTACTATGTGCGCACGTTTTCTTGAGCGCTCGACTCTCCAGTCTTTATTCGGTAGTATAGCGCATTTTGGAAGATCAACGCCACCATATTAAGACTTGAAGTATACTATACACCCTGTCATATAGTGGCTTCAGTACTAAGGTTTCTTCTGTCTGTAGATCCCAGAATTTCGTTTAATAATTCAGCTAGTTCCCGGTAAATTCACATGATTGCTGACGGCTTCAGAGAAAGAAACTTTCTTTGGTTGACAACATTGCGGAAAGCTCTCTTCTTCCCCCCGGCCCTTGCTTTACCGTAAATCTAACGCCTAAGAAAATGTGTGCGCGTTGTAAATAAATTACGTAAGTACTTTTATTTTTAAGATTTTACTTTTTGTTTCTTTGTTAGAAATAGCTTATGCGACGAACTGTAGTACATTCACTGCGGACATGCTGTCACTCGCTCAGTGCACATAGCAAGCAGCATCGCCGGCCGGCTAAGAGCCTCGCGACCTGCTCTGCTCTATGCTGATCACCCAGTAATTCTATATTCACATGATGGTGTATCTTGATATATTCAAAGAGAATTGTCAAACATACAGAGTTAATAAATACAAACTTAGCAACAGATAGACAGTAGGATTATTCGCTTTATATCGACCTCTCAGAATGACGAAAGCATTGCATTCAGTATTCATTACAGTGTTTTATCGCTTTTATCGCCTGATCTTGCATTGCACATGGATGATTTTTCATATACAGCATTATTAAAAGGTGTACATTAATCAAGTAGAGGAAAGGGAGAACTAAAGAGTATGTGTAAGCGGAACAATTTTGTAAGCAAATTGGTTTAATTATTAAGAAAATATGAATTACAACGTTCAGATCTTTGTTGCCTTTTCCACTTATGCGGAATGAAAATCAAGACACTGGATATAGAAGTTTTACCTGGAAATCAGTTTTTCTGTAATTCACACTTTCTGTTACTTTAAAAAAAATCTTAGAAACCTTAAAGAGTTAAAAGTGAATCAGAATATAATAATCAAAAATATCTATCCTTCTAACAGCAATGAGCCAAAATTAACAGTTTTAGTTACTTTATAAGTCAGATATATGAGGGATCTAAGTTCCCATAATTTTTCATATCACAATCTCATTTGCTACAATCTTGTGGTGATTGTTTGTCTAGAATAATGAAACAAATTACTTTTTTAAAGAATTACTGCAGCCCATACTATTGTTTTCTCTGAAACAAATAATAGGTAAACTTGCTGCTTTTTATTCTATTTGTTTTTTTTAATGTTCTTAGAAATATTCTTATAAAATGTATGTATAAAATCAACACGGGAGAGAATATTGAAGCAATATTTTCTAGGTAAAATACCTAAGTCTAGTGATTTGATTTCGCTACATCCTTTGCAGAGACAAAACGTGAAAATAAAACTTAATCTTTGGGAATCGACAGGTGCAAGATTTCAACTTTGATCTTGCAATTGAAATAATTATTAATTTACTGTATATGACCTTATCCCACGTGCTTACTCTTTCAGGTATTTCAAGATTAGTTCTTTTTTGCAATAAATTTTGTTGACAATTCCTTATGAATGGTTGAATTATGGAGGGAATTCCACTGACTGCAAGAAAGAGCCACAATGGTAGGTCCCTAACATAGTCCAAGCTGTTCTTTACCTCAACGCAGGGAGTGCTAGGGTCCTACTGAACTCGCCAAGTTCAACAGCAACTCCCAACTCCAGCGTCATCCTGTCCAGAGAAAATGCCTGAGCCATCTGGGTTAGTTACTTATTAGTTAAAACTAAATTTAAAACAAAACATATTTTATTATTATAATTTAAGTTTGTTTCAGAAATATTTTACCCTTAGAAATTTGAATCACCTTCTATGGAAACTGATACACTTTGAAACCATTTCTTAGTTTTGTAAAGGGATGATAAATATGAAAGCTGTGTATCCTGCATCTTAATAGATGTTGAGCAAGCATATAATAAATTTAGTTTATTTTCTTATGAAGCAACTTTTACGTCAGACCTAGTCTTAACCAAGCAGGAAAGCCATTGAGCAGATTCACAATTGAAGGCTTTTGCATATAATAAAAAATTGTAAACCAATTTTGATTGCTTAACAAATTTAGAAACCATAATGCATACTATAAATTCCACTGTAGACATTGACACTCTTCTTCATGCCTTAAACTCAATATCATGAAACATCTCTACTAGATCCAAAACACATACTTTACTAGTGCATATACTTTAGAGTTGCACTGCACAAAAACCCTGAACTGTAAATAATAAAATATATTACATCCACTTTTAAAAAACTGAGACAGTACCCTGAGACATTTAAAACTTTCTATGTACAATATGTTATATAAAATATTTGTATGTATTACAAAGCACAGACTTATAAGGTTGACTAATAAAACTTGACTTAGTTACACACAGGAATTACTCTCCAAATTCCACATGCCTAAAAGTGACTAGACCTAGTGTAGCTAACTCCACTGACTTTGTTAGCAATGAGGATGACGTGCAACATGTAAAAAAAACTCCACCCTGTTTGATGTCTGTATGCCACACATGTTACATGTGAATGGATCTTGGAATCCGTGGTAACCCTTATGGATAGTGTACATGATGGGATCACCAAAAGTGATCGCACAGTAGGAGCAGTGAAATACTTCTGGATTACTCTGTACAGGGGTTGGGGTCTTCTCAGGAGTTCCCTGAAGGGCAACTTGTTTGGTGTTGTCATCGCCGTTTCTCTTCACTTCAACAGTCTCTGGTTCTTCAGGTTGTGGAGGAGATCTTGGTTTGTCATCTGTCTGGTATCTATTGGCAGATTCCTGGTCTGACAGACACTGTTGTTGGAGTTTTCTGGAAATGTTGTCTAATTTGAAGGCTTGCCCTTTACGCCTGTTTTTTGTTATACATTTTGAAGCAGATATTTGTGAACTCTGAGAAATTGGAGCAGTCATATTTGGTTCAGGACTCAGAACCATTGACTCAGGCTTGCTGAGATCCAGCGGTGTTCCGGTTGGGTTCTTTTCAGCAGATGTTTCTAAGGCATGACTGTTTTCTGATGCAGACATTTGTTTATCTTGAGCAAACTGTACTTCTTGTTCTTTATATTCTACTAAAGGATTTTGTTTGTTAATGACATTGTTATTGAGAAGTGCTGCAGGCAGAATATTATTGAAAACATTTTCTGATACAGTAGTATTCTGTTGTGTTTGCTTCTCTTGAGCATTTTGATTGTATTCCATCATGATGGAGTTGTTGTTGATTGTGAAGGCATTGCTTATGAGTGAACCAAAAGGATAAGGTAGAGGTAGGTCTCTATGTGGGGTTAGGAGGCCATAAGGAGCTTGTAATATTCCCATCTGGATACCTGAAACTTGAGGTGGTGTCATCATTGGAGCACTGGTAGTCACTGGCATTTCCTGTTTTGTTGCTTGAAGTTTTGTACGCTGCTTTGGTCCACGACGAGTTCCGTACACATCAATTATGGGATGAGGGTTAGGCGTGCCATCAGGATTGAGTACCATATCTGGAGCATGATCATACTTCCTCAAGTGCAGCTTGAGACTATGACAATATTTGGTTGCATAGCTGCAGCTTGCACACCGATACTGATACACATTGGAATGTGATTTGAGATGAGAGTTAAGCATAGATTTGTTGACACAGCGGTAGTTGCACTCGGTACATCTGTAAGGCTTTCGTTGTTCATGGTTACGCAAATGATACTCCAGATGATGCTTCAATTCAGTAGCAAACAGGCACCGTGGACAGTTAAGAATTTTGTCAGGACGCATATGGGTTCGCAGATGTAGCCAATATTCCACCTTGATCACTGCCATAAATGAACACTGCTTGCAGCGATACTGTTTCAATTTTCCTTGAGCGGTGACTTGGGGTGAATTTGCGTCACCATTACCATCTTCACCAACTTCGCCACCTTCCATTGGCGATGACACATGTCGTTCTCTAGTGTGAGCTAACAGCTCATCTTCGTGTCTTGTTGTGAACTCACATTTATCACATTTCAAGTCTGGATAGTGCACTCGTAGATGGTCATTGAACTCCATTCTGAAATAAAATATATCTACGTTAGGCGACAGAATGAACATTTAATAATTATGAAAAGTTTGAACTTTAATTGATTAAGTTTACAGTGTATGGGACATCATAATTGAAGCATATGAAAAGGCATTATGTATTTTTGATCTCTATCAAGTTCTCATTTCCTTAAAATGCAGAACATTTAAATAGTAGTGAAATTATTAGCCTTGGCTAACTCGAATGTATATTGGATTGGAAGGTTGAATCTCTCCATGCTAAGAATGCATTGAAGTGCAAATGGTGGTTTAACAAAATTACTTTAGATAATTCTTAAAAAGTAGATATCAAATTAGAGCGTAATTTTTGAGGAAATAATTCATATATCAAAGAATACTAATACAAAGACTTTAACTGCTGCTGACTCCAAGCTATACTACTAATGTTCAAGTAAAGTTTCAAACTTGTAAGAAATCTAAATTTAGAATATTTAGTGGAGACTGTATAGTAACATGGATAAGCTGAGATTATATAAAACATTTACTATTGATGTGCATTTCAAAACTTAAAATAAATATGTATGCAGAAATTAACAGAATGACAACCAAAATAATGAGGGTGAAACCATCCACTGTTTAAGCATAGAAAATGTTTTCAATTGCAGTGTTTCTATGCAGAGATAAGAAAGTTTGCCTCGTTTCCTGCAATAAAGCAGAGCAATCAAGTACTAAGCAACAATGTTTAGTTTATGAACAACACTATTATAAATCATATTCACCAATAATGCAGTAAAACAAACAGAAGGATCAGTTTTAACAGACTACTGAAAAATCAGATGTATTACATTCACATGTCTTCCTCTGCCTATTTTGCAGCAAATTATTCTAATAGCACTATTTTTCTATGATTAAATGCTAATCAAGATAAAAATGTACATAAATTATCTTTTACTTATTTCCTTATAACTGCACAAGAAATCAGAGAATACACAAGGCTAAAGCAATAGTCGAATATTTTAAAAATGATGACATTAAAATTCTGTTCTCTTTACATGGTTACGAGTAAAAAAAGTCTGATTGATTCTATTCAAACGACTTTCTCTATATATCTGTAACAAATGATTGTTAAAAAGCTTATTCTTCTATCTACTTCATACTAATCGAGACAAACGTTAGCAAAAAGGACTTATTATTTGCTTCCTTGAAGCGGAAGGGTAATCCGCTAGGCTAAAGCGATACTCAACTCTTTTAAAACTAAATGCTAAGTGGTTGAAATTCGTTTCTTTGCATTACCATAAGTTTACAAATTCCCATTTAAACTATTTTAAAACGTAAACTAATAACCAGAAATATCTCGGAAATGGAGAGCTCTACGAAAAAATGTATGACATAAATTGTGTGTTTTAGCATCTACATTTTTAGGCGGTAAGATTTTGTCTATCTCTTACGGTTTACCAGTTATGCAAAATTCATCCAGAATAAATTGATCTTCAGAGGCTTTTCCCAGAAAATTCAAGTATTCATTTTATTTGTCATGTAAATATCTTTAATATAGGGTATTTTTATCAAAATCTTAATGCCATTTTTGAGAAAATCAAAATTTTCGAAATGTTTTCTATGAAAAGCGTAGTTTGGGATGGCCAAATTTTCCTCAAAATCTTTTTGTCGTATCCTTGAAAGATACTAAACTTCAATACAACGTTTATATTTTATGATTTTTCGTTTTTGAGTTATCGTTCATACACACACACACACACACACACACACTCCACACACACACACACACACACACGGACTTTTTCCTAAAAATGTGTTGTTTTTTTACAGAGGACTCTAAAATGTGTTTTCCGGTGAAATATCGGTATCGAAAGAATAGTACATAAATTGTGTTTTAAACCAGATCTACATTGTTTCCATCTCTTATGGTGGAGAGAGCTTCAAAGGCTATTTGCTATTTTATTTGGCATGCAAATATCTTTAATATACTGCATTTTAATCAAAATCACCGTTTTCAGAAAATCAAACGTTTCGAAAAATCTTACACGTAAAGGAAGTTTGAGGTGGGAAGATTTTCCTGAAAATCTTTGTGTCGCATTCTAGGAAGAGAGTAAAGTTAAATATAAATTTTGGAACTTCCATATCTTTTCGTTTTTGAATTATGTTGTTCAAAGACGCACACACACTTTTTTTGTTTTTGTAAAAATGCCTTTTTATTCAGATAACCTCAAAACGTTTATTTCCGGAGACATTTCGAATCACGGCTCCGAATGTTTTGGTGAAATGCAATACTCTGGCTACCTACTACGTTATGTACATTGCATACCTTGATATTGTGTTGTATTCACAGAGTGGACATTGAAATGGATGTCTTGGTCCTCCCACACTGCCGCTACCCTCACTCTTCTGCTGTGTCGACATTGTAGTCTTCTCTACAGTCATCTGTAGACACCTGAGTGGGCTCTGCTCCAGGCCCGATTTTGAGTACAGACTGTCGCCATCCATGGAAGATGATGATCGACTGTTATCATCCGAGAGGACCATGTTGAGACCATTCGGCATGGCTAGAGAATTTCCAGTCGAGGGTGACGTCGTCTTGGGTGGTACACCAGGGGGACTGAGTTGACTCACCGACCAGATGGGGTTTCTATCGGGGCTACCTTGCTGCTGTTGATCTGGAACCCTGTTGAAACCAACTGGTGCGGACATCGACATCGACAGAGCATTCCCGCTCACTACAAACGAGGGTGATGATGTCTTGGGCAGTACATTATGCGGACTGAGTTGATTGACGCCCCAGATTCTGTCTGGGCTACTTTGCTGCCTTTGATCTGGTGAACTCTTAGGATCACAGCCACCACCCTGTTGTCCTGGCGAAGGTCTACCTGCACTGCTACCACCACTGGAACCATGATCCGGAGAGATGCCAGAGTCGTTGATAGGACTCCTGGTTAAGTGCTCCGTATCCATGGGTTCCTGCTTCTGAAAATACAAAGTATATAGTGAGCTGCGTAATTTACAAGCCAAAATGTTATACTCACAGATGGAGGTCTGTTCTAGAATTGGGAGTTAGTAATAATACACTACTTAAGGTGTTTCTTTTCGAACCTTACATGAAGCAAAATCTTTGAGTTTCCTTTCGTCAAGTGCTTTAAAATAGGAATTGGAAGTTATTAATAACAAATTCTTTTTTGCACAAATGTCTACAGAAGGCTGAAAATACGTTACGTCATAAATTAAGCTGCAACTTCGATGAACATGATGCGTTGTAACACCAAACAGTTAAAAAAAATTGTGCTACTGTTGCGTTACGGTTAACCTAACTTTATGATAGGTATATCATTAATTTGACTGATACCTAGCTTTCAAATGAGGAACTGGTATCCTCTCTCTGGCTTTCTAATGCTGTTTTCAATTAGAAAAATGAGCATTTCATTCTCTCCACTGTGATTTAAATCCTTTAGGATTTGCGCATGATGATTAAAAACAAAAGAACTCATGATAAATGGCAGAAAAAGTTATGCAACTCCATTGACTAATAATTATAGTCCTATTATGTCGGAATCATCATTTTTGGTTTTGATGTCTAGTGCAGCTCATTTGCTTTATATTAAATAAATTAAATCAATAGATGGCTTCGAACCAAGTGTTTTATTCTATTTTCCGCTGTATCTCTAACAAACAGATGCCTAGCAACATGGCCAAAGAATATTAAAAGTCATGTATGAGATTTCCGATTTTAAACATATTTACACCATTTTATTGAACTGTTCTTCAGCATAATTGCTTCAGTAATGCTTTCCTGAGGTTAGAACCACATAAGGTTGAAAGAGGAAGAATAATTTTACATATAAATCCGGTGACCCTAACAACGTTCGGAATTGGACACACATTTATTACTTTCTCTGTACATACTATGTACATAGTGTATATTGTATCTTTTTTCGTATTTAGGGCTGACACTTCCAAAGTCTTACAAGCGGATGCCTAGGAGTCAGAAGCCTATCGGGGAGCCAACGGCACGAAAGCCCAGAATGGAGAACCTGGAACGAGTGGTCGGTCCGTAGCCAGGCATGAAGGCGAGGAACTGCATGATATGAAATGCAAGCAAAATGAATGATAGGAAAGGTGATAATGGAACAATTGGTAGAATGAGTGGCGAGGGAAACCGGAGGACCCAGAAAAAAAACCGCCGAGACGCCGCTTCGTCAACCACGAATCCCACATGCGGGCGTATGGGATTGAACTCGGGCCGCCTAGGTAGGAGGCGAGCGCTGAATGTATCGTATTCCACCCAAAAATGCTATGTCAAGATTTCGCCGGAAATATATGTTTTGAATTCCCCAAAGTCCAAAAAGGGCATTTTTACTTTGTCTACAATACTATTTACAGTGTATAGAGAAGGTGTTGAATTCCACCCAAAATTAGATACCGAGATATCGCCAGAAATACATGTTTAGGATCCCCTGTATAAATCAGTTTTAGAAAAAGGTGTGTGTCAGTGTGTCCGCGTGTCTCTGAAGACGATCACTGAAAAACGAAGAGTGTAAAACACCCAACTTGATATTTAAGTTAAGTACCTTCCAAGGTTGCAACACAAAGATTTTGAGGAAAATTTTTCCATCCCAAATTACCTTTCCATGGAAAAATTATAGAAAATTTTGATTTTCTCAAAATCACTCTATTTTGATTAAACTACCGCACATTAAAAATATTTACATAACAAATAAAGTGTATATCTTGATTTTCTGGGAATAGCCCTGAAGACCTCTTCATTCTGGCTGGATTTTACATAACTGGTAAACCGATAGACAAACACCTACTACACAAAAATGTAGATCTCGTTAAAGCACACAATTTATGTCATATCTATTTTTTCGTGAAGTTGACCATTTTGAGATATTCCATGATATTAGTTTCAATTTTAAAAAAAAATTAAAAATGTTTCTCACACGGCAGTTTGTCAACTCATGGCAATGCAACGAAACGGATTTCATCCACATGGCGACTAGCTTTTAAAACACTTGGCTATCGCTTTAGCCTAATGATTTCCATTATTTCTCTTCTACTTGTAAGAAAACAAGTAATAAAACCATTTTGCTAATGTTTATCTTGATTAGCATGACGTAGAGAAGAATAAGTTTTAACAATAATTTATTACCGAGATGTAAAGAAAGGAACACATCAGATTTTTTTTTTTTTCGTATACTGCGCAGAATGATCGAAAAAGGACTAAATCGTAAACTGCGTTCATCTATTAAAATTAGTAATCAACAGCGTGGTTTCCATCATACTCTGGTACATTTATATCTTCTCTGACAGACGTCTAAATCACTCTTCTTTGCATTTTATTAAGATATTTTATTTTGTGTCTGTTGAAACAACGAACAATTATGTATTCTAACTTACAAGGAATTTCTTGGTTTATATTGGTTCAAAGTTGTGAGATTTTTTATTTATTTTATTTTTTCCGGTAAGTTGCTCAGTTTGTTAGGCGCTGGCCTTCTCATCCCTAGATCATGGGTTCAAACCCGGTCCAGAGCGGTGGATTTCTTTAGGTGTGCTTAAAAAGGCGACGGACAGTCCCATATCATTAGATATACTGGCACGTAAAAGAATTCCTCCAGGACGAAATTCCTGCACACCGGCTGCGCTAATATGAACAGGGTCGTTAATAAATTAAATATTTAATATTTCTATAAGATTTTTAAAGACATTAAATAGCAATGTGACCAAAGCTTTCCTCTCGCCCTCCATTTGTTTAATGTTAGGTTACAGACAAATACTTTCACTGTCGCAACTATGTTTAAAAATACTCTGACGTTTTACATTTACATGAATTCTTCGAAAAACTGTCTTTACTAAGCTTATTCTCTAACCTACTACATGTTAATCGAGATAAATATTTATAGAAATGGTTTTATTTATTTGTAGGTGCAATGGTAATAAAGGAGGCTTAAGCATAACTAAAGAGATGGTAACTATGTGATGCCTTTGAAACTCCGTCCTCTTTATACGAATGGGGGGGAAGACGAAAACGGCTTTCTATTTGAAAAAAATAAGTATTTTAAATGCAAACAAATAACGAAGAATAGTTCGGAAGTCGTTAAATCCACAAGAAAACTTATTTGACGTAAATGTGTGTTTTAATGAGATCAGCCTCTGCATCTTTTATGTAGTAAGGTTTGTATTACTGGTTAGCAGTTATGCAGTCATACAGAATAATGAGGACTTCACAGGACATACCTTGAAATGGAAAAAATGGCGTGTTATTTATGGACGCTCTTTAACTACTGTGGTTCTCAGTGTGCCGTTCTAATTTTTTTTTTTTTTTTTTTAAATACAGTACCGGAGTCTGATCAAGACTCCGGCACTGTACACCCTACTTTTATTTACCTTTTTTTTCTTTTTTCTTTTTTTTTACTTTGTTTTGCCGTATTATTACTGTTTATTACTGCTTTCTTACTTTTTACAACACACACATATACACCAACATATAACACCCATGCCCAAGGCGGGACTCGAACCCACGATCCCCAGCGCTACGAAGCACCAAAGCGGGACGCCTTGGCGAGCGCGGCCATGGGGACCAGCAATTTGGGCGTGAAAGATCGCTTAATTTGGCTCAGAGGCCTCTCTATCAGGCTTGAGGTTCTTTTACGTGCCGTAAATCTACGACACGGGACCAACGGCTTTACTTCTCTTCCGAAGGAAGCCATGCTAAGGATTTTTACGCCCGAAAAAAATGCATCGTCCTCCGCCGGGTTTGAACCCGTGACCTTGGGTATATGAAGTTACCATGGTAACATTTACACCACGGAGGGCGACGATATACCTTGAAAATTAAATATTTCCATTCTATTTGTATAGTAATAATAGCTTTAAATGTATAGCATTTTAATCAGAATTGTTTTAGTATTTTTGGAAAAATAAAAGAATTCGAATGATATTCCACGTAAAGAGTTATTTAGGTAGTGGGTATTTTCTTCTACATCGTTTTGTTGCAACCTGTTAACGCCCTAAATATAAATATCAAGTTCTGTGTGTGATTCACTTTATTTTCCTTTATGGTGCTGTTTTCTCCCTCTGCCTCTTTGTCTCTCTCTCTCTCTCTCTCTCTCTCTCTCTCTCTCTCTCTCTCTCTCTCTCTCTAACTCACACCCACACACTCACGCGCGCGCACTACATATAGCTGGTTCTAAATTTTTTGGAGGTTGCAGTGGCGCGATATCCAATTTTTGGGTGGAAGAGAATGCTTTCTCTGCTTATTGTAAAAGTGTACTACAGAAAGTTAAAAGCAATTCTTTACTTGCAATGAGCTTTAAAACTACAATTACATCAGATTCCGCTGTGAAACTATTTCATACATTATTTCCCAAAAACTGTATTGTATTACTTTCTCTACACGTACTATTAACATATTGTATAGAGAAGGTACTGCATTCCACCCAAAAATTCGATACCGAGATTTCACTGGAAATACATGTTTTGGGTCTCCCAGAATCCAAAAAAAAAAAAAGCATTTTTACAAAAAGGTCCGTGTGTATGTGCGTTTGTGTCTGTGTTGTGTGTGTGTGTGTGTGTGTGTGTGTGTGTGTGTGTGTGTGTGTGTGTGTGTCTGTCTGTGGACAGCATAGCTCAAGAACGAAAATATCGTTAAATACCAAACTTAGTATTTAAGTTTGGTATCTTCCATGGATGCGACACGAAGATTTTCAAGAAAATCCCCCATCCCCAAATCCCCTATACATGGAACTTTTTTCGAAAATTTTCATTTTCTTAAAAATGTCTCTAACAATTTTGATTAAAATGTCAAATATTAAAGATATTTACCTGACAAATAAAATGTATATCTTGAATTTTCTGGGAATAACCTCTGAAGACTACTTTGTTCTGGATGAATTTTACGACATTCTGCATAACTGCTAAACCGTAAGAGATGAACAATAACTTACCACAAAAAAAAATGTGGAGCACATTAAAACATTCAATTTATGTCATGTTCATATTTTTCGAGGAGTTGATCGTTTTTTGACATATTTTTTGTTTTTGATTTCAGCTTTCTCACGCAGGAATTTGTCAACTCCTGTCCATACAAACAAAGGACCTCAGTCACATAGCAACCAGCTTTTGATTATCAGTTTAGCTTTTGTACTTCCTTATTTCCCTTTTACTTACAAGGAAGCAAGCAATAGAACTATTTCTGCTATTTTTTTTCTCGATTAAACTGAAGTAAATAGAAGCATAAACTTTTTAACAATAATTTGTTGCAGAGATGTAGAGAAAGTCATGTGAATGGAACACATCAGATTTTTTTATATTGTTACTGAACAGATCTGATTCAGTTGGCCGCTTTTCCATGTTTACTTCCTTTTTAGTTTCTCTTCTTCATAAATAGTACGTAGATAGAGAAGGTATTGCATTCCTCCAAAAATTCAAAACAAGATTTCACTGAAAATACACCTTTTAGAATCCCCTGAAGAAGAAGAATAAGAAGAAGAAGAAGAAGAAGAAGAAGAAGAAGAAGAAAAGTCCGTATGTATGTGCATGAGCAAGCACGCCTACCTATGAACATCGTAACACAAAACTAAAGAAAACTACCTAAACTACCTTTTGCATGGAAAAATCTTCAAAAATGGATTTAACGCTCTTGATTAAAATTCTGTATAGTGAGAATAAAAAACTATATCCTGAAGTTTCAGGACATAGCTTCTGAAGTGCTCTTAAATGGTTGACTTATACATTTCTGGTAAACAGTAAGATACAAGTTACTACACAAAAGATGTATATCTCGTCAAAGTGCACAATTTGTGTAAAATAAGTTCTTATAGTGATGCTACCCATTTTAAAGACATTGCTTGTTAGAGGTTTGAATTTTTCAATATATCTACTTTTCTTAAATGGAAAGTCGTTATTCATTTTTCATCCTGGTCAAGCAAAGAGAACGGAATTTCACTACCATCACACAGTCACCGGCGTTTAAAAGGTTTGACTATCGTTTTAGCCCAGTATATACTCGTATTTTCCTTCTACATAGCAGAAACTAAGGAATAAAACCATGTTTGTTAATGGTTTATTCGATTAGCATGAAGTATCTATAATAAGTTTTTGTAAGAACAGTTTGTTGCGGAATAGTAGAGAAAATCGTGTAAATGGAATACATCAGATTTGTTTTACTTTCTCTAACCCGTATGTACAATACACATAGTGGATAGATAAGGTATTGTATTCCTCCCAAAATTCGATGTCAAGATTTCACCGAAAATATATGTTTTTGGGTCCCCTGAATCCGAAAATTTTTATTTAGAAAAAAAGTCCGTATGTGTCTGTGTGCGTGTCTGTGTGTGTGCGTGTGTGTGTATGTGTGTGTGCGGAAGCATAGCTCAAAAACAAGAAGACCGTTAAATAGCAAACTTGGTATTTAGGTTTGGTACCTTCCAAGAATGCGACGCGAAGGTTTTCAAGAAAATCTCCACACCACAAACTGCCCTTTGCATTGAAAAATTTTCGAAAATTTTGAGTTTCTCAAAAATGGCTGTAACGATTTTGATTAAAATCTCGTCTTTTAAAGATAGTTGCATGCCAAATAAAATGTAGATCTTGAATTTTCTGGGAATAGCCACTGAAGATCTCTTTATTCTGGATGAATTTTGCCGAATTCTGTTTAGCAGTAAATCGTAAGAGATAGACAAAAACTTACTGCCCAAAAACTGTAGATCTCGCCAAAATATACAATTTATGTCCTTTACGTTACCGAGGTAACCGTTTCCGAGATATACCTTGTTATTGGTTTCAATTATGAAATACTTATACTTTTTTTCAGACAGGAAGTGTCCGTTTTTCTTTTGTTCTACTCCTGGCCAAACAAGCGAATTGCCATGACAATCGAATAACGATAGCTTTTAAAACATTTTACTATAGCTTTAGCATAGCGCATTCCTTTAGTTCCCTTCTATTAGGGATGAGGAAACAAGTAAAAAGAACATTCTGCTAATGCTTACCTCAATTAGCACTGTGTTGAAAGAAGAATAATCTTTTGTAAGAAGTTTGTGTGTAGAGCAGCTAGAGAAAATAGTTTTTCCCTTTCTACACATGCGCTGTTTCAAAAAGTATGACTAAGCGAGCATTTTGATTATGCATCCCGGAGCAAGGGGCTGATAGACCCTACTCTAGGGTATCGTTATTATATTTGTTTATTCCCACTTTAGTAACAACCATTTTCCAGCCCTGGTTTCCACTCATTTGGTGGCAACTCCATTAATGATCCCCCAGATTTATGTACTTCACTCTGCTTCTTTTATGCTCTTCCAAAACACCATGTGGTGTGTGTATGTGTATGTGTGTGTGTGTGTGTGTGTGTGTGTGTGTGTGAAACATCACAATTCCAAAGGGGAATATAAGCTTAACGACATCTGACATCATCCGGAGTTTTCAAGGGGTGCAACAATCTTTAACTGGGCTGTAATGTAGTTGTTGTGGGGGAGGATGAAATTTGTATGAAAACTATTTAATGTGTCACATTCACTCTAAGCATTCTTTAACAAAATATTCTTAAAACATCTTATTTTTTTTATCTAATTCATATTAATATAATATTTGTAGATAATACCTAATTACATTTTTGTAGAAATGAACTTTATTACATACTTCTTTCTAGCTCAATGGGAACAGAAGAATACATTCGGCTTATGCGATACAAACATAATATTTGTAGGGTGTTGGGGGGGGGGGGAATTTCTTGAAAATCTTTGTGTCGCATGCTTGGAAGATGCTGAAATGTTCTCTTTGAGCTGTGCTGTCCCCCTGCCCCCAAACAAGCACGCGCGCGCACACACACAACACACTGACAGATAGACATACGGACATTTTTCTAAAAATTCTTTTTTGGATTTAGGGAATATCAAACCATATAGGTATTTCCGTTGAAATCTCGGTATAGAATTTTTGGGTGTGTTAAAACATCTTCCCTATACACTATTTACATAGTACGTGCAGAGAAAGTAAAAAAAAAAGTTCACTAGTTAACACCTCTGCCTATAGGCAATACGTTCCAAAGGAGAATGTCACCGATATAACCGTGCGATTAAAGGCGGGATATAGATAAATTGAACAATAAAAACAATTCTTAATATCATTGTTGTATAAGTCGTGGCGTCATCGTAAATATTTTAAAATTACATTCCATAATTTTGCTTTGTCTACTACGTATATAGTATGTAGAGGTGTTGCAAACCACTCAAATGTTTGATACCTAGATTTCACTGGAAATACAGCATAACTCAAAAACGAGAAACGAAAAGTCAATTAAATGCCAAAATTGGCATTCAAGTTCAGTATCCTTCAAGAATGCGACACAGATATTTTCCAGAAAATTCTCCCACCCAAAGCAATGCTTTACATAAAAATTGTTTCGAAAATTTTGATTTCTTCAGAAATGAGTGCAACGATTTTCATTAAAAATACCACGTTTAATATATTTTCATGACAAATGATATGTAAAATCTTGAATTACTCGGACTAGCATCTGAAATTCTGTTCGTTCAAAGCCATGTGAAATTAAAATATGTTTACTCTTCCATACTAGATATAGTAAATAGGGGAAATGTATTTCACCGAAAGTTCGATGCCGAGATTTCTTCATGAACATGTTTTGAGGATCCCCCAGAAGAGCATTCAAGTTCCCAATTTTCTAAGGGTGCGACATGAAGATGTTGCAAGGAAAATCTTCCACCCTAAAGTACCCTTTACATGACAAATTTTCGAAAATTTCGATTTTTACAAAAATAGTTCTTAATGAGTTTGATTAAAATAGAACATGTGTTGAATATATTACTGAATGTTACTGATAAATGAAATATATATATATATATAAATATCTCTTTTGTATATTGTGGAACAATAGCAAATATAGAAATTGTTAAAGCAATTTGTCAAATAATTATTTTATTTAATGGAGTTAACTTTATCTGAGATACTTCTTGTCTTGGTTTGAATTTTCCAATACCTAATACTGTTCTCAAATGGGAAGTCGCTATTCCTTTTCCCTCTTCTCTCTATCTTTCTCTCTCCTCCACCTCTACTCTTTCACCTAGACGGCCCGGGTTGGATCCCAAGCGACCGCATGTGACATTTGTGGTGGACAAAGCGGTGCAGGGGAAGGTTTTCTCCGGGCTCTCACGTGTCCCCCGAAATCGCATTTTACCGGTGATCTATCTTCATTCCATGTGTCATCAGTGACATCGCCGCGCTGCCACAATTAGTAAAAACGATTGTTAAACAATATAAAACAATCAGATGTGCTCCATTCATATGAGTTTCTCTACATAATTGTAACAAATTATTGTTAGTAAACTTATTCTTCTATTTAATTTAGCAGAAACGGTCTTATTACTTAGTTCCTTTATAAGTAAGGGTTATAAGCGAATACAATATGTTTTAAAATGTGGTTGCTATCGGATTAAAATCCGTTTCTTTGCGTGGCCAAGCGTTGACAAGTTCCCATATGAGAACATTTTAAGTGTTTTAAAACTGAAATGAATAGCAAAGAATATCTCGAAAACGGTCAACTCCACGAAACAAATGTATGTGATATAAATGTTGTGTTTTATGTGACCTACATTCTTTGTGTAGTAACATTTTGTATATCTCTTACGGTTTACTAGTTATGCGAAATTCAATAAAAAGCATCCAGAATAAAGAGGTGTTTAAAAGCTATTCCCAGAAAAATCAAGATATACATTTTATTTGCCATATAAATATCTTAAATATGAGAGATTTTAATCAATTTTTTAGAAATTCAAAATTTTCGAAACTTTACCATGTAAAGCTAGTTTGTGATGGGGGATTTTCTTGAAAGTCTTCGTGTCGCATTCTTGAAAATAACAAACTTAATATTTAACGGTATTTTCGTTTCTGAGTTATGCTGTCCACTCACACACACAGACACACGCGGACCTTTTTCTAAAAATGCTTTTTTCGGACTCGGGGACCACAAAACATATATTTCCGATGAAATCTCGACATGGAATATTTGGGTGGAATACAATATCTTCTCTGTCCACTAATTACATATTACATGCGGGCTAGAGAAAGTAAAAATAAGGGTTACAACTTACCATGACACTGAGCGTTGCGGGTTGCCATCCAATGTCCTGATCCATTAAACCTGGACTGCTGCGGTACACCTGCGAGACGGTAGCCGCCATAGTCAACGTGTTCATAACAATCTGTAATAAAAATGTATATTTAACAATTACACAAATTTCTCTACCTATAATAAAAATTAAAATATGACTTATGTGTTATAATTCTTATATAAAAGTTGATGCTGCCCTCCAGCTTGCATAAATATATAAAATAGTCTTATTACTTGCTTCCATGCAAGTAGAAGGGAAATAAGGGAGTAGCATAGGCTAAAATATTAATCAAAAGCTGGCTGCGATGTGACTGTAGTTCATTTGTTTGTATGGATAGAAGTTGACAAATTCCCGTATGGGAAGCTGAAACCAGTAACAAGGAATATCTCAAAAACGATCTACTCCACGAAAAAAATGTAAATAACATAAATTATGTGTTTTAACGAGATCTATATTTTCTGTTATATAAGATTTTGTCTATCTCTTAAGGTTTGTCAGTTATGCAAATTTTCGTAAAATTCATCCAGATTAAAGTGGTCTTCAGAGGCGATTCCCAGAAAATTCAAGATATTCATTTTATTTGTCAGCTAAATATCTTTAATATGCGATATTTTAATCAAAATATATAGAGTCATTTTTAAGAAAATAAAATTTTTCGAATGTTTTTCTATGTGAAGGGTAGTTTGGGGTGGTGGGATTTTCTTGAAAATCGTACGTGTAGAGAAAGTAAAAATTATACTTGATGTAAAAGTATTTATACCACCAGACGATTTTATCATGATTCTCGCGAAAGGAAGCTAAAGAGGAATTAATTACAAAAATGTTTTATAGGTAGATCATGTGATCATCACACGGGACGAAATTCCGGTACAGTTATTGTCTGGCAATTGACATCGTGGTTAACAAGCAATTAATTTCATGATGAAGAGCTTTAAAATATTCAAAGAATGTATTGAGAATACCTATGGTGTTAAAATGATTATTTTATTGCATTTTATTCAATTTTATAATTTGTAATTTTAATGTTATCTCAGTTTTTCTTAGTAAACTTGTGATCGTTTCTCATGGTTTTCTGATAACATAAAACTAAATCACACAAAGACGTCTCCGTTTTTGCCTGAGTATTTGAGATATACGTACATTTTGCATTGCAATATAATCAGGTATATCGCGTTTTAATTAATGTCAATACAACTATTTGTTGTGGTCCTTTAGTGTGGTAGGTCATATCAAACGATGAATGACATTGGTGAAATGACGCTCAAATGAGCTTAAAGCTACTCGGCATTCATTTTCTCAGGAAAACATCGAGAGAGAGAGAGAGAGAGAGAGAGAGAGAGAGAGAGAACCTTAACCTGGTAATTCATCCTTACCAAGATTCAAACCACGCCTCTTGAATGTGGAGCAGACTTACTGTAGGCACAAACATTTTAGAGAAAAATAAACATACGTATAATTAAAATTAAATGCCTCATCTTGCAACTTTAAAATAGCACAGCACTTCTGCTAATGCACTTTCATTGCTGTATTTCTTTTAGCAATTAAAATAATTAAGGAAAAACGGTAAACATTTTACAGTTTTACTTGTATTACAACCTTAACAGTAATGATGTGCATTTGTTATCTATTTGTTTATCCAGGAAAGGCATAACAAATGTTCTGAGCAAGATCTTGATCAACAATTTTCCGGTGGAATTCAATAATTTCTGTGCAATTAGATAAGAACAAAAGAAACTCATAAAGAAATGTGTCACCGAAATCTCCATATCGGGTCGTGTAGGGGGGGGGGGAACCTGTTGTTAACTTTCTCCAGCTAATAAGAGAAATAAAGCAACTTTCGAAAATATCTACTGGCATGAAGCTTTCTCCAGACGAAAAGCATTCTCACAGTTCTGTGGCAGTTTTTGTTCAGATGCTGCAAGAAAAGGGTTAGATGGAAAACAAGTTCTTTATTTGAAAGTTCTGAAATTGGGGGAAGAGTTAGACACAAAAAAGTATTGGGGAGAATACCGTGAACAGCAGGGACGGTAATAAATATATCCTGCCAAAAGAAAATCAGGTCAACCCTTTCTTCATTCTTCTCACAAGGACGCCATCTATTGACAGGGAGTTACAGTTACCCTCTAGTCTGTATTCAATCCTTTTTCTCCACAAGAAGAGCACAAACGTGCCATAGACGCTTGAACAAAGGAGATGTCGTAAACAACCGAATTCCGATGAATTTTCTCATCATTTGAAATCTTATGCACTTTATTTTTGGAGTGCATTTTGTTACATACTCAATACTAATACTGTCCGCCTATTGAATCTATTGATTAATGGCATTTTAGAGTTAACGAGAATAATTTCATGGTATCCTAAGTGTTTTAAAACGCGATAATATATTAAACAGTTTCACTTTAGTATTCTGCAAAACTTCATCGTGCTTTAAAGTCACACATAAGGCACTTGCTTTATACGCCAATAAATAACTCCGCACTAAATTGTTTTTCTTTTTAATGACATTCCTGAGGTTTAAAATTGTTACAATCACCTTATTATTTAATATCTTTATTACTGAAATTGTAGACTGTAATGTTGACTGAAATTCTCTGTTGAGATATTTCTTCAGAGAAGTAAAGGCCAAATCCATTTTCATCTCAGAAGCACTTCCTTCCTGTTCGTCATCTTCAAGTTGAAACTGATGACGATAGATAGCACAGCATCTTACAGAGGAAATTCAAACTTTTCTAATATCAAATTTAAATAGTAATTTATGTTTTTACATACGATTAATATGACAAATAGTCCGACAAGAATACTCCAGCTTGACATAGTTCCTTGTATAAGAAACAATGAAAATATTCAATTAAAGCGCAAATTATTTACAGCTAGAAAGTAATGTTTTATCAGTACCACTTAACACTCTTGAGAATTCCACTCCTCAGTTTAAACCTGTATTTTACTACTTTACCTTCAAAAATTATTTCTGCGTAATGGTTTACCTTATAAACTTATAGATTTCTCTAGGGAGCGGCGCCATGACCGAGCGGTTACACAACTTGCCTCTCACCTAGGCGGTCAGAGTTCGATCCCAAATGAGGGATTTGTGGTTGATGAAGCGGCGCCTGGGCGGGTTTTCTCAAGGTTCTGCGATTTCCCACGTCTTTCATTCCACCAATTTCTCCATCAGCCACATTACCGTTATTTCACACCACCCACTTCATTTTTATATCATCCATTCTAGTTTCTCTTTGTTCCAGAGCCTCTGTTCAATAGGCATCTGACTCCAGGCGCGTGCTTGTAGGTCGTGGGAAGTGTAAGTCCTCCATACAAGGAGGGTAAACAGAAATTGTCTAAGTTAGAAGTAAAAACGGTAAATATTTTCGATTTTAAAGAAAGGTAATAAATAGGACCCTGATTTATAGTTTTTAATTTCTCTACACGTTCTATGTACTTAGTGTATAGAGAAGGTATTGCACTCCACCGAAAAATTTGATACCGAGATTTCAACGGAAATATATGTTTTAGGGTCCCCTGTATCCAAAAAAAAAAGTATTTTCAGAAAAGGGTCCACGTGTGTCCGTGTGTCCGTGTGTCTGTAAACACGATAACTCAAAAACGAAAAATCGGTAAAATACCAAACTTGGTATTTAAGTTTAGTATCTTCCAGGGATGCGACACGAAGATTTTGAGAAAAATCCTCCCACCCTAAACTATCCTTTACATTGAACTTTTTTCGAACATTTTGAGTTTCTAAAAAATGGCTCTAACGAATTTGATTAAAATATCGTATATTAAAGATATTTACCTGACAAATAAAACGTATATTTTGAATTTTCTGGGAGTAGCCTCTGAAGACCACTTTATTCTGGGTGAATTTTACGGAATTTTGCATAACTGCTAAACCGTAAGAAATTGACAAAAACTTACCATACAAAAAATGTAGAGCACATTAAAACACACAATTTATGTTGTATACATTTTTTTCGTGGAGTTGATCTTTTTTTAGATATTCCTTGTTTTTGGTTTCAGCTTTGAAAAACTAACTGTTCTCATACAGGAATTTTTCAACTCCTGTCCATACAGATAAAGGAACTTCAGTCACATAGAATCAGCTTTTGACTATCACTTTAAACTATGGTACTCCCTTATTTCGCTTCTGCTTATAAGGAAGCAAGTAATAAGACTATTTCTGCTAATTTTTTGTCGATTAGCATGAAATAAATAGAAGCATAAGCTTTTTAACAATAATTTGTTACAGAGATGTAGAGAAAGTCGTGTGAATGGAACACATAAGATTTTTAAACTTTTTACCCCATATTTGTTTATATACATAATCGTTTCACACTTTCTGAAACAGAATATCTGAATTTCATTGCACCTCAAAAAACCTAACTAGGAGTTGACATTTAGAGTAACATAAATAGCTGTTTTTCCTTCTTTAAATAAAGAATGTTATTTTCCCTTTGAATGGCTTGGGTGAAACAAAAGATTTTTTGCATTGCCAAGGTAAAGGAATCCTCAGGAGTCCCACTCTTCATATTGTTGTATACCAGAAGCTATTTACCGGTTGGAAAGTGCAACTCTACCCCTCAATGGCGCTATGAATATCATTGCAGATATTTCCAGAACAGATCGTATAAAATGTAGATCTCGTTAAAACACACTATTTATATCATATACATTTTCTCGTGGAGATATTTTTTGTTATTGATTTCAATTTAAAGATACTTAAAACATTTCTCAAACGTGAATTTGCCATTCCTGCTTCGCTTGTTTTACTCTTAGCCAAGCAGAGAGAACCGAATTAGAATCACATTTTGGTAACTTGTTGATATAAAACTATTTTCTAATGACACTATAATACAACTCTCTCATCTGTTACAATACGCTCAACATCGTTCCTGTCATTTTGGTAACTTGTTGATATAAAACTATTTTCTAATTGTACTGTAACATAACTCTCTCTCTCTCTCTCTCTCTCTCTCTCTCTCTCTCTCTCTCTCTCTCTCTCATTTCTTGCTATTAACTTTTAAAAGATTTGGCTATCCCTTTAATCGGTGTCCCATTTCTTCCTTCTACTTATAAGGAACTAAGTAATAAGACCTTCCTGCTAATGTATATCTTGATTAGCACGAAGTAGACAGAATGAGTTATTTTAAGAAAAGTATATTACAGAATAGACAGAGATAATCATCAGAGTTTTAGATAGTTATAGCATGGGAATTTTTAACCTTTATGCCTTTTCTTTGTTTCCCTAGTCATTTAACAATATAAAAACCTTAATTTTCATTCAATGCAGAAAGCATTAACATACACAATAAAGTGAATATAATGGAAATGAATAATCAACATTCTCGGGCCACAGCATACGGCATTACCGCCTGGTTAGTGTGGTGGTAGCGTGTATGCCTCACATTCAAAAGGTCGTGAGATCGAATCTCACTTAGGGTGAATTACCTGAATAAGTTTTTTTTTCGGGGTTTTCCCTTATCCCGAGAAGACGAATGTCGAGTAACTTTAAGCTCTATTGACCCCGAAATCATTTCAGCATCATTTCAGCAATTCCATTCATCGACCGATATGACCAAGCAGGTTAAAGGACGTTAAGCTAGTACATTAAACAAAAATGTAACCTGACTTCCACCATGAATGAGGGGTCAATGAATCTACTTCTTCCTCGGAGGTCCCAAATTCATTTCCCTGCTGGGGTGGGGAATTTTTCTTTAATCAGAATTATTCCCTATTCCCCACAAAAGTATGAATCAAAGTATGAGTGTAAGAGTGAGTGAGTGAGTGTGTGTGTATGTGTGTGTGAGCGTGTGTGTGTGTTACATGATTAACCTAATGGAAATAACCTACAGTAAATATAGAGTTGTTTTACAAGTTAAAATCCCTCGATGTGACCATAGCAGTCAAAGGGGACTATAAAAATGAAATTATAAAAAGTTTAATCTCTCTTGAAAAGACAGTCTGTGGACATCGTGGGATATAATCATCTCAGTTGTTCGTTATAAAATATCGATTCACTGATTTTTACTTTCTCTACCATGTACAATGTAATAGTAGGTAGAGAAGTTATTGCATTCCGCCCAAAAATTCTATACCGATATCTCACCGAAGATACGCGTTTTGAAGACAGTTGAATTAATTTTAAAAAATGTTCCTAAGTGTACCCGTGAACAACATAGTCAAAACTGAAAGGTCTGTTAAATACTAAAGCTGGTATTTAAGTTCAGTATCTTCCAAGGATGCGACACGAAGATTTTCAGTAAAATACTCCTACATGGAAGATTTATCGGAATTATTTTAGTTTCTCAAAAGTGGATCTGTGGTCGTCTCCTTAGCGCGGTGGTAGCGCAGCTGTCTACCAAGCGGGAGACCTGGGTTCGATCTCCAGTACCGGCGTGGGGATTTTTCCCCCGTTGGGAGACCTGGACCGGGGTGCACTCAGCCTCGTGAGGTCCCTGGGGGAGGGCCAATAGAGGAGCTACTTGATGGAGAAGTAGCAGCTCCAGGTCGTGAGGACCGCATTAACCGGCCGGGAGGGGCTCGAGGCGCTGACCACGTCTCACCCTCCAATACTGCACCCCATCCATGACGTCTGTAGTGGACCGAGATGGGGGACGCAGCGGCCGGGTGGTAGGCCAAGGCTCCCCGTGAGCTGTCGTGCCATGGAGCTAAAGTGGATCTAACGGTTTTGATTATAGTGGCAACGAGTCTGCTTCTGGCTCGGGGGACCAGGGTTCGATTGCGGTGGGAGCATAAAGATTTTTCCTTGATTCTTCCTAGTTGCTTCCAGGTTTGGACGTTGTGTTCTTTCACCACCATTCCGCAAAAGGCACTGGCAATTCACCACTGCTAATCGCCGTGGTCTAGTTGTGGTCTTTCCCATGGTTCCCAACCATCGGGTTGTTGACCTCATCATTAGTATCTTATTAAAAATATTTAAATTATAAATAATATATATATATATATGTTACATTTGGTCTTTATTCTGGATGATTTTATGTGGTAAACCATATCACATACATGTTTTCTAAAGTTTCCGAGTAGTTCATTATTGGTTTCAATTTTTAAATACTTATACTTTCATATTTCTCTCAAATGGGAAATCTTTTTTTCATGCAGCTATGAACATGTAAATTTGACAATTCTCTTTGGAAATATTAACGTAAATATTCATGTTAAATAAGGAAATACTTTGTACCACGCAACTGCATATTCCATCACGGCAGCCAACAAGAGGTGAATATTCACGTGGCAGTTTAGATATGGGGTAAAATTATGTGGTATAGACCTTACTGAACTACAAAAGGATTGTTAAATTTGCATGTTTACTGTTAAATGCCTTTGCAACAGGTCACAAAACTTTCTCACCCGTTCTTGTTTGCGTTTGATGATTCACATTAGAATAAACATATTAACTTTTCGCTTTAAAGTGCAGATAATGACTCTTTAACAAAGTGTTCTCTGTACCATAGCTCTTAATGATGCAATTAGAAAGATGTTTAGCTTTTGTGCTGCAAGGACAAACTTATGTCTTTTTAAAAACAAGGCTATTTTTAAAGGATTCTTAGGTTAGAGGATGAGTCATTACACTATCACTCAGGTTCAGGCATGTCTTTAAAATTCTTTCAAAACAAGAAATCGACCACAAGCAAAAACAACATAAAATAGTTATCCAAGCTTATAGGTACTTGATGTGTCGATCTGAATGCTGTATATAATTTCATGAGCTGTCAAAAAGTTGCTCTGAAAATTCTTATTTTCTAAAGTTTTGAATCTGATCTTAAGTTCAGCTTACGTACATACTTTTCGATATCGTTTTCTATTGTTCAGTTACTGAATTTCAACAACCCTGTGTCAAATTTCCCACTAAAATGTTAAGCATAGTATTACTTTTAAATACTAGGCTACTTATTTGATCATAGTGCATAACATTGTCATATAATGCTATGCTAATTTTAGCTCAAAAGGTCAATTAAATTGTAATTGCTAATTTCTAATTTTTTTGGGAGGAAGGACCTTTGTTTAATTTTACTCAATTCCCCTCACTTACCAATCCAATTCACCCCTCACTCTAAACTCAATAATACAAAACCTCTTCAAAACATACAAAATGTATATGGCTGCTTTTGTTCGTTTGTGACACTTTTCGGATACAACAGGGTCTTTGGAGTTATTGGACGAAAGCTCAAACTTTCTGAATGAGTAAAAAAAAAGGAAGAGACGGAAAAGTCCAAAACTTTAAAACTCCAAAAGAAAAGCATGTCAATCCCAGATTATTTACTTGTTGCATTTCCATACGTAAATATCAAAAATCAAAAGGAAAACTAATTCTAAAATTATTATCCTCTAATATTTCTTCTTGGCAATCCTAAGCTAGTTTTTCAATTGTGCCTCTTAATTACTGACTGATTTTATGAAAAGTTATTATTCTAACTAGTCCATATTAATTATAATAACTAATTCTCTAGAAAGGCCTTCAAATTAGGCAATGCGGGCTTTACTGAATGCGCAATATGAAAACAATACGCAAATATTTATATCGAACTTATTAAGTTATTACTAATGGAGAAAAGAGCATTGCATTTTCTGAAAGACGCTGCACACAATAACAAATATTGCGGATATTCTTACAAAACTGTAATCTTACATTCACTACATATTATTTTAATATTTTCTATAGCGGTTTTGATTCGAAATTCCAGATATAAAAAGCATTAAAATAAATTATGCGAAATTTAGGCTATACAAATGAATTTTAAATACCTACGTTTTTAGATATATTTCTAAAAAAACTTATGTGTTACACTCACATGACTTTCTCTAGCTGTTCTACAAAACTTCTACATAAGATTATTCTTCTTTCCGCATCTTGCTAATCGAGGTACACATTAGCACAATGTTCTTATTACTTAGCTCCTTATAAGTAGGAAAAAATAAGGGAATACACTAGGCTAAAGCCATAGTAAAATGTTTTAAAATCTGTCGTTATGCGATTGTTATTACAAATTCCTTCTTTTCTTGGCCAGGAGTAGAACAAAGAAAACCGCACACTCCCGTCAATAACCCTTTACATCGAAAGATTTTCGAATTTTTTTTTCTCAAAATGGCTCTAATGATTTTGATTAAAATCATGTATATTAAAGATATGTGCATCCCAAATAAAATGTATATCTTCAATTTTCTGGGAATAACCTCTGAAGACATGTTTATTCTGGATAAATTTTGCGGAATTTTGCATAACGGTTAAACCGTAAGAGATAGACAAAAACTTACGAGGCAAAAGATGTAGATCTTGCTAAAACACACAATTATGTCATGTTCATTTTTAAAATATTTACACTTTTCTCAGACAGGAAGGGTCTGTTTTTCTTTCGTTCTACTCCTGGCCAAGCAAAGAAGCTATTTGCAATTACAATGGCATACGACAGCTTTTAAAACATTTGACTATCACTTTAGCCTAGTGCATTCCCTTAGTTCCCTTCTACTTATAAGGAACCAAGTAATAAGTACATTCTGCTAATGTTTATCTCGATTTGCATAGTGTACAAAGAAGAAGAATCTTTTGTAAGAAGTTTGTTTGTAGAGCAGCTAGAGAACGTTATGTGAGTGTAACACATCAGATTTTTTTTTTAATGAACCGAGAACTTTGTTTACATATTTCGCAAACTGAGAATCTCAATAGTTACATATTCAAACAGCATAATTGTTAAAACGTTTGTACATAAACGGGTATTATGTACTCGTAGATATCGGGAATAAATGAAGTGATTAGCAGTGAAAGAGTTCCTAAAAATGAACGGGAGATCTGCGGTTTATATCTCACCTCCCTGAATGTGTGTTTTCCTCATTCCTCGTGACTGGCAAATGCCGGTGAAGTATTCTAAACTTAACGCTTGCTTTCCTCCATTCTGAAGACTGAACTGAACTAGAACTTAAAAGTGAAAAGTGATTTTCAGTTCAGTTTTCAGTTCAAAAGTGCTATTCAGTTCAGTTTTCAGTTCAGTTCAGTTGTGATTTCCTAGAAAACTGCACATGATTAAAATGGCTGAAGAAAATGGTTGAGAAGCTTGCATGGCAGTGAAGAAAGTGAGTTAGAGTTGATGTTTTTTTGGTCGATAAATTAACAGATAGTACTGCTAATGAACAAAGTTACTTCATCATGAAGTGGACCCCCCATAATGCCAGTCTGTTGTACTCACTTTATTCCAGAATCTTTGAACTTATTTAAAAGCTAAAACTGACTGAGAGTTATTAAACATTATACACTAAATCTTATTTACTTCCTTAATTTTTCCAATTCCTCTGCCAACTCCTTCCAAAGCCTCAGTTTGTTCTCTATATTTCTATACTCGGCATGTTGTGTGTTGTATAAAAGTTCGTTATGACGAACAAAGTCAATTATTCTCTCTTCCTCAGTTAGTAAAAACTTTCGTTTTCCACTCATTTAAACCAAATTACAAACAAATACCGCAACTATGCTATCTCGTCGTCAGCTGAACTGAACTGAAAAAACGACTTCCATCTTCATTTTCGTCGCCTAGATTTCTAGTAGAAAACTTAAAATTTCTAGTGACAAACAAGAAAGGAGAGATTCAGTTCAGTTTCGTTAAGTTCTCGGCCGGAGGAAACCACTCCCACAATAAACAATGGCACAGTTCGTGATCACGTGATCCGAACTAATAAATATTAAGTTTTCAGATTGGAGGAAAGCAACGTTTCCTTGACAGGTGTCCTCTCAATCACCATTTCATCAATACACAACGCCTAGAGAGAGGAGAGATATTTTGTGTATATTTTCGCTATGAATGAAAACTTCTTAAGCAGCTTACATTTTTGTGGCTATAGGAAGGGTAAACATGTCCCATTTTTCTGCGATGAAAACTTACAGATAAAAACAGGTAAAGTGGACGTAATTTTGTGTGTAAGTTACCGGAGCAAACATCCTTGAGAAGACAAAAGAGAGTGCTTTGAGCAGGTTCTAAACAATAATAAGCTTTCCATTAGCACCAGAAACTCGTTATGCCAACAGAATTGTCCTACAATTGAATGAAACTCACCCTTTCCAACCTTTTTATGTTATGAATGAAGCAATAATGGTCAAAATTCTTTCGGAAGCACTGTGGTAAATGTACGCATACAGATATAGTGTTCCATAGTTTTACACAGTAGCGTTAGTAATGCTTACTATTATAGACATTCTATTAAAAACACTAAAACAAAACCTGGTGTTTTACATTCACATGCTTCTCTCAACCCTCTAACCTTTATTAATGTGTATACAAACCACTAACATTCATGACTTTCTCTAAACTTACTACGCACATAGTAGATAAAGAAGGCTTTGTATTCCACTAAAAATGATAATGAAATATCACCGGAAATGTTTTGAGGTCCCCTGTTTTTTTTGTTTTTTTTTTTAGAAATAGATCTCTATATATATGGTGTGGACAGCTTAGCTCAAAAGCTTTAAATATCAAAAACTTTAAATATCAAATTTGGTATTTAAGTTTAGCATCTTCCAAGGATGACACACACATTATGAAAATCTCCCCACCCCAAACTACGCTTTACACGGAAACATTTTTGAAAATTTTGTTTTTCCAAAAAAATGGTTGTAACGATTTTGATTAAAATATACTAAACATATTTACATACTAAAATCAAAATGTAGATCTCGATAAAACACAATACTCTATCATTTTACTTTCTCTATATGAGTAGTACATGGTACGTAAGTAGAGAAAGCATTGCACTCCACTCAAAAATTTGATACCAAGATTTCACTGGAAATACACGTTCTACGGTCGCCTGAACCCAAAAAAACATTTTTAGAAAAAGGTTCGTGTGTCTGTGAACACGATAAGTCAAAACCAAAAGGGAGGTAAAATATCAAACTTAGTACAGTAAAACCTCGTTAATCCAGACCCGTTTAAACAGGATTTCGCTTAATCCGGACAAGCATCCTTAAAAAAAAAAAAAAATCTAGGAATCGCTATCTTGAATTATAGTACAGCTCTAAGAGAAACTTAAGGAAATTGTCCATTTTATTTTTGCACAGACTACAATAGCACTTTCCTAGGAATACATTAGTGACAATGGTACATTAGGTATCCCTCCTTCCCGCACCCTTGGTGTACCTGCGATAGGGCTTGCTTGCAACTCTTGTCAGAATGGTTAATTTAACACTTGCCTTTTTCAGTCATTAAGCTAAAGGAACAAATCGAGTGCATAATAACATTTATTATAGTAAACCTACAATATCATCGGGGAAACGCAATCATACATCGCTTAAAATACACGAGAAACTGAAAATTATCGAAAGACTTGAAAATGGTGCCACTGTCGCGTATGTATATGCATAAGGAATCGTAAAACAATAGTTTTGGACATAAAAAAGAAAAAGGGTGAACTCATCATTTTTTATTAAATGTGATGCTGATGCCAAACGCCTTGCAAAACAACTTGGTATCAATAGATTTTCGGCTAGTTCGGGCTGGTTATGCAGATTCCGCAAGCGTCAGGACATAATGAACAAAAAAAATCTGATGTGTTCCATTCACATGACTTTCTTTACATCTCTGCAACAAATTATTGTTAAAAAGCTTATCTTCTATTTACTTCAAGCTAATCAAGAAAAAAATTATCAAAAATAATCTTATTACTTGTTTGCTTGTAAGTAGATGTCAAATAAGTGAGTACCATAGGTTAAAGTGAAAGCCAAAAGCTGGTTGCTATGTGACTGAAGTTCCTTTGTTTGTATGGACACGAGTTGACAAATCTTGTATGAAAATAGTATGTTTTTCAAAACAGAAACCAAAAACAAGGAATATCTCAAAAACTATCAACTACACAAAAAAAAATGTATATAACATAGATTGTTTGTTTTAGCGTGATCTACATTTTTGTGTGGTAAGTTTTTGTCCATCTCTTACGGTTTAGCAGATATACAAAATTCCGTAAAATTCTTTCAGAATAAAGTAGTCTTCAGAGGCTATTCCCAGAAAATTTAAGATATACATTTTATTTGTCAGGTAAATATCTTTAATATACGAAAATTAATCAAAATCGGTAGAGCCATTTTTTAGAGAATCAAATTTTTTGAAAAAAGTTCCATGTAAAGGGTAGTTGGGAGTGGGGGGTTTTCTTAAAAATCTTCGTGTCGCGTCCTTGGAAGATACCAAGTTTGGTATTTAAGGGTCTTTTCGTTTTTGAGCTATGCTGTCTACAGACACATACACACGGACCTTTTTCCAAAAATGCTATTTTTGGATTCAGGGGGACCCAAAACATGTATTTCCGGTGAAATCTCGGTATCGAATTTTTTTGTGCATTACAATACCTTCTTTATGCATTATGTGTATAGTACATGTAGAGAAAGTAAAAATGCGTGGTTTACGGCAGATATCACCCATGATTGGTTTCACAACTATGCTGTACCTGCACCATGAAAATAAAAACAAAAAAATATGCGAAAGCCACAATTCTGTAAATGTACCTGCACATCCAGCCGCAAAGAAACCGTGTAGTGCCGACGGTAAGATCAAATGTGTGTTCTTGCCACCTAGCACAGCCGATGGACCAAGGCGTTATCTATACTGCAAAGCGGTTGTACAGAAAGAAATTCCTGTCTGATTTCAGATCCATGATTTTCAATGTTGCAAGCGCAGTTAACAGCATTTCGAACTCTATATTGACTAATGTGTGTTGAATTAGATACCAATGCAATTGAATTAAAGGTATTTCGCCAAACACGGGTGGCGTGAAAACTGTCACAGTAGACGAGATCGAAGACTGGCTTGACGGAGATGTCTGACGAAGACATTGTGGAAAGTGTAAGCAATGCAAGGGATACTAGTACCGAATCTGAGGCTGAGGATGTGGGTTTCGGAAAGTGAAATTGTGAGGTTAAACAGCATCTGAATTGTTTAATAGACTTTGTCGAGAAAACTGACAATAAACAGATTTCCGTATACTACCATCATGTCAGGAGTCTTCGGGATCTCATTGTGAATGAGATATGTGATAGATTACAACAGAAAATTGATACTTTCTTCAATCCAAACAAATAAATAATGTGTAATTAATATCAGCTGGGCCTATTGAATATTACGTTCTAATAAAATTATACAATACTCTAATTTCATTCACAATTCTTTTCTGTAGTGCTTATTTCATTTAATCCAGACTTTTGATCATCCGGACAACATTGAGCCCCAATTGGTCCGAATTAACGAGGTTTTACTGCATATAAGTTTGACATCTTCCAAGGATGCGACACAAAGATTTTGAGAAAAATCCGCACATCCCAAGCTATCCTTTGCATGGAAAAATTTTCGAAAATTTTGATTACTCAGAAATGGCTCTAACAATTTTAATTAAAATACCATATATCTAAGATATTTACAACAAAAAATCTATATCTTGCTTTTTCTGGGAAATAGCCTCTAAAGAGCTTTAATTTTGGGTAACTGGTAAATCGTTTGTTTGCAGAATCGGTATGAAAAGTCCTGTGAATGGAACTTTTTTTTTTCATTTATACATTTTAATTGAGATAAACCTTTGTTACATATTTCGCTATGGATATCAAATGAATGGTGATATGTTTAAGAATTGATCTTTATATGTAGGCCTAAAAAGTCTATAGTCTTTCCATACATTCGAGAAACAACTGAATATCAAAATGAGTTTAAAAGAATAACAAGTATACTGTGCAATATCAAAACTCTTGGAAATGGGTTACGGCACAATAAGCTATTTAACATAAAGTGTGTGTTTAAAGAGATCTACTTCTTTTTTGCAGTGCATTTTCGTTTACCTGTTCACCTATTATACAAAATTATAGATAATTCATTCCGAATGGCCTTCATAAGCTTTCCCAGAAAATATAAGATGTATAGTTTAGTTTTTGGTGTAAATATCCTCAAAATATAATGTTTAATCAAAACCTTTAAGATTATTTTTGAGAAAATTAAACACTTCGAGAAATATTCCGTACCAAATGTAATTGGGGTGCGAGATTTTCATTAAAATCATCGTTTGTCATTTTTGAAAGATATTGAACTTATATACCAAGTTTGGTATACATCACAGACACAAATACAGTTCTTTAACCCGGGGACCTTAAAACATATTTCCGGTGAAATTTTGGTCATCTCATTCATGTATGCAGTCATTGTCATTTACAAGGCGTCATTGTTACATTAATGCCACTTCCAAGCTTCGTTCAGAACTTTGCAAGGATGAAACACGACAAGGAATTTAACTAAGAAACAATTTATAATAAAAATATGACACGTGTGTTAAATAACCTTTTTTTTTTAATATTCAAAATGTTGTAGCTTTGGTAGTTTAAGAGATATTCTTGATATATGTTTGATCTTTAAATATTGTGGGCAATGTCCACCTTGTAATACGCCATGTCCACTGTTTTGCTTTTGTGAGATCATGCAGAGAGTACTTATACAAAATCAAAATTAGTGACCTGCTTCTTACTGACATCTGTAGGCAACTGTAGAGCTACAACAAAATGTGTATTCAAAATATTTGTCATGGTTTAATATGACATATATAGAAAAACAAGATATATTTTGTTTATTTAGTACAGCTTAACGTCCACTCTTATTGCAGAGAATGACACTGTTGAAGAAATGGGGTAACGTTTGAGGGATTGCATGTTAACAGCGCTCCGGGGATTGAAGAGATCAGAGACAGGTTGCAAGGTCTGACCGCTCACGACTAGTGAAGCTACTGCTTCCGTTTTGTCTTCTCTGTTCAAACACGGTTCGCAGAGCATGTGCTGCTTCGCTCTGCAAGTAAATTTGCAGTGAGTCTTCGACGCATCCCAAATGCAGACGATCTCCGCTCCGAATGATATCGAAATTTCACCGGAAATACAGGTTTTAGGATCCCCTGTATCAAAAAAGTATTTTCAGAAAAAGTTTCATGTGTCTGTGAACTCGGTAACTCAAAAACGAAAAGTCGATAAAATACCAAACTTGGTATTTAAGTTTAGTATCTTCCAGGGATACGAAGATTTTGAGAAAAATCCCCCTACCCCAAACTACCCTTCACATAGAATAAAATTTGAAAATTTTTATTTTCTGAAAAATGGCTCTAAGATTTTGATTAAAATACCATGTGTTAACGATATTTACATGGCAAATAAAATGTATATCTTGAATTTTCTGGGAATAGTCTCTAAAGGCCTCTTTCTTCTGACTGCATTTTGCTGAATTTTGTTAAACTGGAAAACCGTAAGAGATAGACAAAAACTTACTACACAAAAAATGTAGATCACGTTAAAACAATTTATATCATTTCGTTGAATTGACCATTTATGAGATATTTCTTGTTATTTGTTTCAGATTCAAAATATTTAAAAAAAAAATTTCACACTGAAAGTTGTGAACTCTTGGCCCTACATAAAAACATATTTCATTCCATAGCAACCGGCTTTTAAACGATTTGACTATCGTTTTAGTCTATGTAGTGTATTCCCTTATTTCCCTTTTATTTACAAGAAAGCATGTAATTAAGACAATTTCAGCTAATGCTTATCTCGATTATTATGAAGTAGATAGAAGACTATGGTTTTTAACAATAATTTGTTGCAGAGATGTAGAGAAAGTCATGTGAATGAAACACTTCAGATTTTTTCTCAAAGCTTACTTCGGACATAACAACACTTGAAGAAACACACTGTCATCGAGTTTCCTGTATGACTTACTACCAAGTCAGTGACAGGATGAGTTGACAGTCACAATGACATTTCCCCCATCTGGTATTTTCGGTAAGACTAGGAAACAATGAGGAAGCAAGGGTTTAAACCCGGAACTTAGTTATGTGGGTCACACGCGGTCCTTGTTTTGATTGGGGAGCCCGCCCTGACAGCTGATGGATATTTTGTACATATTCTCTTGGGTACAGCTGTCCACAAAAATAACAATGGCTGCCCATCAGTTAACACTCGAATGTAATGAAATTGGGGGTGTCAATGGAAATACACACGCTTCATGTTCGGGGGAGTTATAGTTCACATAGATTTGTTGTTAAATAGGAGCACACTCAAAAAACACCATAAAATAGAAAATATAACATTCCAAACTTCAAGCCGAGTGTAAATTAATCTTTTAACAAACATATTTTGTGAAAAGTGTCATGCTACTAGAGATATTAATTAGTTTTCAAAATACTGGCGCAGATTTTACTAATTGCTATTATTGTAATAAGCTATATATACTTTGTTACTATCTCTACACTTACTATGTACATAGTATACACAGAAGGTATTTAAATGCACCCAAAAATTCGATACCGAGATTTCACCGGAAATATACTCCCTTAATCCAAAAAAAAGGTCCATGTGTGTGTGTCTGTGGACAGCATAGCTAAAAAACGAAAATACCGTTTAATACCTAACTTGGTACTTAAGTTTAGTATCTTCCAAGGATGCAACACTGCTACCTCCAACTACTCTTTACATGGGAAAAAATCGAAAATTTTGATTTTCTCAAAAGTGGTTCTAACGAATTTGATTAAAATCTCTTATATTTAAGATATTTACATGACAAATAAAATGTATATCTTGAATTTTTTGGGAATAGCGTCTAAAGGCCTCTTTATTCTGGATGTTTTTTATTGAATTTTGCATAACTGCTAAACCGTAAGAGATAGACAAAAACTTGTTACACGAAAGACATGGATCTCGATAAAACACACAATTCATGTCATATACTATTTTTCGTGGAGTTGGCCGTTTTCGAGATATTCCTTGATATTGTTTTCAGTTTTAAAATACTTAAACTTTTCTCATACGGGAACTTGTTATTGCCTGGGCACCAAAGAAACGGATTTCAATCCCATAGCAGCCACATTTTAAAACATGTGACTGTTGGTTTAGCCCAGTGTATTCCCTTATTCCCCTTCTATTTACAAGGAACTAAATAATAGACCGTTTCTGCTAATGATTTAGCATGAAATAGAATAAGTGTATTAATAATAATTTGTTATAGAGATGTAGAGAAAATCATGTGAATGGAACACAACTGATTTTTAAACGTAATGGGTTGTTCAACAAGAATTATGTTTCTTACGAATGGGTAGCAAAACTTTGCCTTAAATGCCACAACCTAGCTGTTACTTTTCATTATCTCTCTTTCTAGTGTTTAAAAAAATAAAAATGTAAAGATAAAGGCAAAAATCTTCTTAATGCCAAGTATATTAATTTATCCGTTTGTTTCGAAAAGCAGTTTATTAATCTAAAACTTAATTCATTGTAATTGGAGTATACTGTAATTAGGTTAATGTCGAAAAGTTCGGTGTCTTAAGTTTTAAATAATTTAGTCAAGAAAGCGATATCATTAAGGATTCAACCTTCCTTCTGCAAACTGAAGTAAAGGAAACGTGTTAACAAAAGTCTGTATATATTTTTAATTATCTGAAAATAAATAGCGGGCCATTATGTAAAGTGCAAACAAATAAACTTCTAATGCTCCAGCAGAACGTTGTACAATAAATAAAACTGAAAAGGAAAAACAAGATATTCAAATAAAGATTTATAATGTAACAGTTGTACCAGTTTTATCCCGGGATTACGATGAACTCACGTAAACGTAACTTGACTTAACAAGACGTAACGTGAATGTCTCATCACTTTTTTTTTAAATTGAAATACTTGGGGTTGACTTTACGTGACTTAGCTTAACGCGATGTAACCAATGAGTTAGCAGCGTCAAACTTTTCCTTCCCGAATTGATCTTAGATGGTAATTAGAACCAATTGGCGTGAAAAAGTAGCAAGAAGTAAAAATCTGATGTGTTCCATTCACATGACTTTCTCTACACTGCTGTAACAAATTCCTCCTAAAAGCATATTCTTTTATATACTTAAGGTAATCAAGATAAACATTAGCAAAAATAGTGTTATTTACTTGCTTCCTTGTAAGTAAGCGGAAAATAAGGGAATACACTAACCTAAAACGAGAGTCAAAACTTTTAAAAGCGGTTTGCAATGTGGTTGAAATCCATTTTTATACAAGACCAGGAGTTTACAACGTTCCGTGTGAGAAAAGTTTAAGCATTTTGAATCTGAAAGCAATAACAAGAAATATCTCAGAAATGATCAATCCCACGAAAATATGTATATTACAGAAATATACATATTTTAACGTGATCTACATTTTTTGTATAGTAGATAACTATTTGTTTAACTCTTACGGTTTATCAGATTCGGAAAATTCGGCAAAATTCATCCAGAATAAAGAGGTCTTTAGAGGATATTCCCATAAAATTCAAGATAAATGTTTAATTTGCCATGTTAACATACGGAATTTTTATTAAAATCGATAGCGGAATTTTTGAGAAATCGAAATTTTCGAAATTTTTTCCATGTAAAGGTTAGTTTGGCGTGGGGAGATTTTTCTCAAAATCTTCGTGTCGCATCCCTGAAAGATACTAAACTTAAACATCAAGTTTGGTATTTTACCGAATTTTCGGTTTTAAGTTATCGTGTTCACAGACACAAGGACGCACTGACCATGGGCCTTTTTCTGAAAATACTTTTTTTGGATACAGGGAACCCTAAAGTGTATATTTCTGGTGAAATCTCGGTATGGAATTTTTGGGTGGAGTGCAATTCGTTCTCTATACACTATGTACATAGTACGTGTAGAGAAAGTAATAAAAACTACTAATCAGAAGTGGATAAAAACATCTAGAAAGAATGTATACCTAAACAGCATCAGCATATACACCAAAAGGAAGACGAGACCGGGGGGGTGAAGCACAACCGCTAAAATCCTGATCCTTGAAATGAAGAAGCTGAATGTGTCCATTTTTCTTCCGATTACCTATGAGAAATATTACATTCCAAAAACATTCGATACAGAGATATTATCGGAAACAGAGCTTTGGTACCTGAGCCTCTTCGAGTACTTATGTATTTGCAGAGGGTTAATGGAAAATAATAATTCGGATAAATACCAAACTTGGTAATCAGGCTCAGCACCTTCCTAGGATGCCACACCAAGAAATAGAAAAAGACATTCTCCCACTATAAACTACCGTTTTTACTTTGTTTTTTCTTTCGTCCCTCCTTTCTAGGGTAACATGCAGCACGCTAGCCTCTGGTTCCCAAAGTCGCGAGTTCAAACCCAGCGGAGGGCAATGGAGTTTTCGATCGTAAAAAACGCTTACCGGCTGCGCCGTGGCCGAGTGGTTAAACATTCGCCTCTCATCTAGACGGCTCGGGTTCGATCCCAAGCGGCCACGTATGGGATTTGGGCGGGTTTTCTCCAGGTCCTTCGGTTTCCTCTACCACTCATTCCAGCAACTGCTCCATCGTCGCCTTTCTGATCATCCATTTGGCTTACATTCCTTATCATCCACTTCCTAATGCTCATGCCTGGCTACGGGCCGACCACTCGTTCCAGGTCCTCTATTCTGTGTTTTCGTGCCGTTGGCTCCCCGATAGGCTTCTGAATCCTAGGCATAGCTTGTAAGTCTCAGTCCTAAATATGGGGAGGGTAAATCGACTACGAAAAAAATCTTTAGCATGGCTTTCTTCGGAAGCAAAGTAAAACCGTCGGTACCGTTGGTCGTAGATTTATGGCACGAAAAGAACCTCAAGAACCTGATAAAGAGTCCTCTGAGCAAAACTAAGAGGTTTTTCACGCCCAATACAGAACAGAACGCTGAGAATCGCAGCGGCTAAAGAATATGCATCAATAAAACACATTTTAATTTTTATTTTATTTTTTTAATTCCTTAGAAAGGATGCTAAAAACAAACTATGTTTCAAATAGCATGAAGTAAAAAGAAGAATAAGCTTACTAACAATAAATTGATACAGAGATGTAGAGAAAGTCATGTGAATGGAACAGATCAGATTTTTAATAAAGGTTACAGCATGTAAGGCATGGCTGAGAATTAGTGTTTTGTATGCACAGATGTAGTATAGGAGTGCCCAGCAGGATTTCTTACTACTGAAATGGTTCCTCAGACATTAAGAATTTCAGTTCATTTGAAATGACATGAATCCGGAAAAAAGAAAGACTATCTGGGGCAAGAATCGTTAAAAATAAATAATTCCGATAATGTGTAAGAGTTTATAAAATATATTTCGCATGTAAACCATATCTACATAACTCGAAGGGTATAACAATATTATATGCTTACCACAGCCAATTGCTACATTCCACAGACAAAGAAGACGATGACCGTAGAAATAAAAGCGCCATAGGTTCGTTTCTTAACGACCACAAACATGGAAGACTTGGTTGTTTTTAAAAGGAAATGATTGCGACAGATGTCGTTATTTTTCGTCAGACTTTTTCTCCTTCTTTTAGAAAGTGACGCAGATACTAATGGAAATTCCTGGTCAACTCCGTCCGGTTTATTACTAAAAATATTTGTCACTTTCTGAAGCAATCTTCAAGGGGATGTGGAAACATTTGCTTAAAATAATAATCTTGCTGTGATATTTTAGTTATTAATATAATTCGAACAAAATCGCTTTTATTTACCTTCATTCTGTGATGTTATATTTACCTGTTCTGCGAAAAAGAATTCCTTAAGACATAGGCGCTTAACCAAACTTTACGTACTCGGTAGTTTTCGCAAATAAACTGGTCACAAGATTTATATACAATAAAAATGTTATGAAATTTAAATTTCCGTTTAGGGGATAGAGTTACAAAATAATAGTAATAATAATGATAATAATAATCGTAATAATAATAAATACAAATAGAAGCAAAGGAATTACATTACAAAGTGTTCAAATTCAACTAGTGTTTTATAAGTTTTTTTTTAAAATTTTAAATTATTGAAATCAAATTTAAATAGGTGTGCATTTATTTTAGTTTGATTTGGTCTTGCATTTTCAAAAGGAGAATTTTTGGAAGAAAGAAAAGAGAAAGAAAACTTTGTAAAATAAATATAATTTAAAAAGGTAACGCTGAAGATTTTAACTTATAGTTGTTACATTTATATGACTTTCTCTATTCAAAACCAACTATTCTTACAGTGCTATATTTTGTACCCACTTCTTTAGAAACTTGAGTACAAGAGAGAAGGCTACTGGTCCAGATAAACCCTTGCATAAATAGCTACATTGCACATTTCATTGCAGATACAAAGATTCAAATGTTTAAAAATTGATCCCTATATGTTGGCGTTAAACTCCATACTCTTTGCATACAATCACGAGAAACAAATGAATATCGAAAGGCTATCTTGTAAATAACGTATGGCACAACAAGTTTTTTTTTTTTTTTTTGAAAACATATATGTTTTAAAGAGATATTTTGTTTAGTAGATATGTTTTCATCTACCGTTTAACGTTTGCCAAGTGTACAAGAGTATTGAAAATGTCTTCGAATAAAGACGACTTCATAGGTTATTTATTCCCTGGAAATTCAAGATATTCATTTTATTTGCCGTGTAAATATCTTTGATGTCTAGTATTTTAACCAAAATCGTTTGATTTTTTTTAAAAAAATTAAGTAGGTCACGTGGCTGCAGCGGAGTCTACCGCAAAGAGCCGACACCGTAACCTGGGCACGAGTAAAATCTTTTCTATCCTTCGCACTCTGTACTGCCTCAAAGGATTTTGACCAACAATATTTCATTAATACCTAGTCAAAAATATTTGAGAGGCAATACATTGTTAGTGTTTACATTTTGGAAAAATGAGATATTGATGTGATAAAGATACTTTAAGAATAGAATTAAATAATAGATGACAAATAATATATTACTGACCTGAATGAAATTGTTTTTCAGATTAATTTATGTTTGCCTCAGCAACGTATGGATTTTATGAAATGTTATACTTACTTGCTCACAATAACTATGATACCAACACAAAACAAAATGTCACTTGTTTGATCACTAGAGACCGAAAGTTGAATATTATAAATCATTAAAATTGGCAGACAAAAGGGCATTATCAGTAGCTAAAATAGGCCAAGAAGGTTAATATAGAAAAACTTTATAACATGTCTGTTTATTTACTATAGATTGCTGCATTTAATCACACGATCAGCATATTAGTGTTAACATTCTGTTATGTCATATTTTTAAAGTATCCTTAACGTTTTAAAATATATATCAATTGTACTTTACTGAAAAATGAAAACCTATGCCATTATAATGCATTCATTACCTAAATAAAATGCAAATTGCAATTTTCGTCTTGACTGGATGTTGTTAATTACCGTTTAAAGCAAATAAATGTTACTCTCTCTCTCTTTCTACACGTACTATATACAGTGTATAGAAAATATATTATATTACACCCAAAAGTTCGATACCGAGATTTCACCGAAAATATATGTTTTGAGATCCCTTAATCTAAAAAAAAAGGATTTTTATAAAACGGTCGTGTGCGTGTGTATAGGTGTATGTGCCTATGTGTATGCGTGTGTGTGTCTGTGGACAGTTCAAAAACGAAAAGACCGCTGAATACCAAACTTGGTATTTCAGTATATTCCAAGTATGCGTCACGAAGATTTTCAAGAAAATCTCCCCACCCTCAATTTCACTTTACATGGAAAATTTTTCGAAAATTTCTATTTTATGAAAAATGACTCTAACGATTTTGATAAAATATCGTATAATAAAGATATTTACATGACAAACAAAATGTATATCTTGAGTTTTCTGAGATAGCTTCTGAAGACCTCTTTATTCTAGATGAATTTTGCATAACTGGTAAACCGTAAGAGATAGACAAAAATTTACTATACAAAACTTGTAGAGCTCGTTAAAACACACAATTTATGATCCAGATTCGAAAGTGTTAATACATTTTTGGAATTTACTATGTAAAGGAACCTAAATTTAGGCATGTTATCTTGCACAAATCGCAAAGAAAACAAAGAAAGAGACCTTTTAATGAAGCCTCGTTTTAGCCCCAGCTCATTTTTGCTTTTGAAGAATTTATGATTCGTTAAGAAGAAAAGCAAACAAGCGATAATAAAACCCCCTGTCTGCGGCAACATTCGCGTTTTAATAATAAAGGAACGAGAAATAATTAAAAAGAAACAAATGGCACTTACTTCGACAGTTAGGTATTTATATAAAAAGTAGAAAAAGGCAACAAAAAAGCGCTGGGTTTCAATGACAAAAATGCATAACGTAGAGATTCACTTTCAAATTGAAGATTGATTCAACAAATTTAAAAAGAAATTCTGTCAGAGCACGGTCTCTGCTGATAGCAATTCACTATTAAATAAATAAATAAATAAATAAATAATATTAATAATAATAATAATAATAATAGGTAGTAGTAATCGTCGCAAAGACATCATTGCAATAAATAGAAGAAAATCAGATGCAGATACAATAGACCCAACTATTGGCTTTGAACTGAATAAAGACCAACCTTAAGAAGTTCATCTGGAAAAACAGAACATATATGAGTCCACCATACCACACTTTAAAGAAAAATACAAGCTTAAAAAATCTGATGTGTTCCATTCACATGACTTTCTCTATATCTCTGCAACAAATTATCGTTAAAAATCTCAAAATCTTATGCTTCTATTTACTTCTTGCTAATCGAGAAAAAATAGCAGAAATAGTCTTATTACTTCTTCCTTGTAAGTAGAAGCGAAATAAGGAAGTACCATAGGTTAAATTGACAGCCAAAAGTTGGTTGCTATGTGACTGAAGTTCCTTTGTTTGTATGGACAGGAGTTCACAAAGTCCAGTATGAGAAAAGAATGTTTTTACAGCTGAAACTAAAAACAAGGAATATCTCAAAAACAATCAACTCCACGATAAAAAATGTATTTAACATAAATTATGTGTTTTAAAGTGCTCTACATTTGTTGTGTGGTAAGTTTTTGTCCATCTCTTACGGTTTAGCAGTTACGCAAAATTCCGTAAAATTGATCCAGAATAAAGTAGTCTTCAGAGGCTATTCCCAGAAAATTCAAAATATACATTTTATTTGTTAGCTAAATATCTTTAATATACGAGATTTTAATCAAAATCGTTAAGCCATTTTTAGAAAATCAAAATTTTCGAAAAAAGTTCCATGTAAAGGGTAGTTTGGGGTGCGAGGATTTTTCTCAAAATCTTCGTGTCGCATCCTTGGAAGATACTAATCTTAAATACCAAGTTAGGTATTTTACCGACTTTGCGTTTTTGAGTTATCGTGTTCACAGACACACACGGACCTTTTTCTGAAAAAACTTTTTTTGGATACAGGGGACCCTAAAACATATATTTCCGGTGAAATCTCGGTATCGATTTTTTGGAGGAGTGCAATACCTTCTCTATACACTACGTACATAGTATGTATAGAGAAAGTAAAAATAACAATAGTAGATCTATTTTTTGGATCTCGAGGAACAATTACAAATATGTTTGTGAAATGCAGGAAAAGTATAACATTTGCAGAAGTGTGGAACAAGCAATCACGGAAAATATCCCGTAGCCATTTTTCGAAATCATTTGTATGCTTTAAACAGAACGTAAAATGTATTACGGTTTATAGATCGCTTTATTTTTGTAGTTTTTTTCTCTTTATTGTTATAACTTTTATTGTTGTTGCATATCTTTTATATTTTTTGTTACAATTTATTCTCATAGCTTAATTTTTATATAACTATTATAACGTATGGTAACATATTTTTGTAATACTCACCTATAACACTTTTGTTAAAAATCTCTAAATATATTATTCTGTGTCACTAGGCAAACTCATTTTTGAGTCAGACTAATAAATAAATAAATAAAAGCAACTGTACAAGATACGTAAGATCTTGGTTTAGACTGTAAAGTTTTAAGTATCTGTATTTTAGTAAATTTTTCCTCTGTAGGTTATTAGAATGTCCATTTTATTTGATTAACAGTGGTCTCGTTATAAATCAAGTGAAAAAGTAAGAATATTAAATGAAATTTAAGATTAGTTACGAAATGCGTATCGGTTATATTTAATGGATGAATTAGTGGACTAGAATTTTATAGCTTTTAGAAAAAAAATATTTTACTAATTTAAAGTTTTAGCATAAACCAAAGGACATTATAACTTCTGATAACCATGTACGAAATTAGGTGCTGTTAACATCCGTGACAGCATATTTATTTATTTTCTGCCGAAATAGCACATTTCAGTCAGTACATCTCTAAACAAAGCATCAGAAAAAAAATCTGATGTGATCCATTCACATGACTTTCTCTACATCTCTACAGCAATTATTGTTAAAAATCTTATGCTTCTATTTACTTCATGCTAATTGAGAAAAAAATTAGCAGAAGTAGTCTTATCACTTGCCTCCTTGAAAATAGAAGCGAAATAAGGGAGTACCATAGATTAAAGTGATAGTCAAAAGCTGGTTGCTATGAGACTGAAGTTCCTTTGTTTGTATGGACAGGAGTTGACAAATCCGTATGAGAACAGTATAAGTGTTTTAAAGCTAAAACAAATAACAAGTAGTATATCAAAAATGCTCAACTCCACAATAAAAATGTATATGACATAAATTGTGTGTCTAATGGTGATCTACGTTTCTTGTATAGTAAGTTTTTGTCTATCTCTCACGGTTTACCAGTTATGCAAAATTCAATAAAAATTATCCAGAATAAAGAGGTCTTTAGGTTATTCCCAGAAAATTTAAGATATACATTTTATTTGGCATGTAAGAGATTTTAATAAAAATCGTTAAAGCCATTTTTGAAAAAATCAAAATTTTCGAATTTTTTCCACGTAAAGGGTAATTTTCGGTGGGGGTATTTTCTTGAAAATCTTCGTGTGGCATCCTTAGAAGATACCAAACTTAAATGCTAGGTCTTTTCGTTTTTGAGCTATGCTGTCCACACACGCACACACAGACCTTTTTCCAATAATGCTCTCTTTTGGATGCAGGGGGACCCAAAACATGTATTTCCGGTGAAATCTGGGTATCGAATTTATGGGTGGAATGCAATACCTTCTCTATACACTATGTACATAGTACGTATAGAAAAAGTAATACTACAAACTTATTTATTTTGAACTTAACGTCAAATAGTAAACATGTATGGAATGGAATTATTGATATAGTTAGTGTCTTCACTAGGGTGTAATTGACTTACCTCAGAAACAAACCAGGGACTATCTTGCGATCATTCCCTGCACGTGAACTTGGGATGTGTTATTGACGAACTTTTAAAGAGCACTTTGAACACAAAAACCATCCACCATTGCCTGTAGGAGAACTACTGACTGACAACGCAACCCTCGCAACTGAGTCACTATCTAACCCTCCATGCTCCCCACCCTGCGCAGTATTTGACCATTCAGCAGGAGGGTCCACCCAGCCGGAAGTCACCCCCACCCTGGCCGGTCGCACAAAAACCCTCTACTATGTCAGTCTTTAAAAATTACACGCCGTAAAAAACCTCAGTGTTAAAAAGCGTTGTAAACCTGCCAAAACCATTTTGCGGGAAAGGAATCCATGATTAACCCCGGAACAGAAGAAAAGAAGCGGCTTTCGGGTTGTTGGAAAGGAAATAATGGAATGCCACCGTGCGCGGTGTTAGCTTTCATTCTTTAAAAGGAGCCCCATTATTTTTATGAGCTATAAAAGGTCTTAAAGCTGTCGTACTTAAACACAAACGTGTTTCTCGATTTAAGGGACGGTGATGTAGTGATTAGCTCACGTGTTTATGTTAGTCTGTGTGAAATATTAAAGGGAGAGACCATTGAAATATGTAATTTTACAACTAAAACTTTACTCACATTTTTGCAAACATGTTATTGTTCAAATGTTTTACACCAACCTAATTTCTCGTTTATACCATTTATGCATTAATAGCTATATAATTCTTACATTACTTAATTATTTTTCTTTAGCTTCTTCTTATGCCACAGACAGCGGAGATGTTCCACGCTTGCCTATCAGCTGGCGCAATATTTGAATCATTTGTTTTAAATCTTATATCACTTATAATTGTATACCTTTTTACTTTATCTACACGCACTATATACATAGTTCATAAAGAAGGTATTATATTGCACAAAAAATTCGATACCGAAATTTCACCGGAAATACATGTTTTGGGTCCCCCTGAACCAAAAAAAAGCAGTTTTAGAAAAAAAGTCTTGTGTATGTCTATGTGTGATCGTCTGTGTGTCTATGGACAGCACAGCTGAAAATCGAAAAGATTTGGTATTTAAGTTTGGTATCTTTAAGGATGCGACATGAAGATTTTCAAGAAAATCCCTCCACCCCAACTACCCTTTACATGGAAAAATTTTCGAAATTTTCTCAAAAATGGCTCTAACGATTTTGATTAAAATGTTGTTCATTAAAGATATTTACATGATAAATAAAACGTATATCTTGAATTTTCTTGGAATAGCCCCTGAAGACATCCTTATTCTGGATGAATTTTGCGGGATTTTTCATAACTAGTAAACCATAAAAAATAGACAAAAAGTTGAGACTTAATAGAAAATGTAGAGCTCGTTAAAACACACGATTTATGTTATACACATTTTTTCGTTGAGTTGATCGTTTTTGTTATTGGTTTTAGCTATAAAATACTTATACTTTTCTCATACAGGAATGTGTCAACTCCTGTCCATACAAACAAAGGAACTTCAACCATATAGCAGCCAGCTTTTGACTAATACTTTAGCATATGCTACTCCTTTGTTTCCCTTCAACTTCCAAGGAAGCAAGTAATAAGATCATTTCTGCCAATTTTATCTTGATTAGCATGAAATAAATAGAAGCTTTTTATCAATAATTTGTTTTAGAGCTGTAGAGAATGTCATGTGGTTGGAACACATAAGATTTTTTGTAATTTAACATCCTTAAACCTGTAGGTTATGTCGGACGATGAATGAAATCGGTTAAATTATGTTTAAATGAATCCGAGATCCATGTGGTTTAGATTTACTCGACATTCGTCTTCTCAGGATAAGGGGGGGGGGGGACAACTTTATCCGGGTAACTTACCCCAAACGAGATTCGAACTCAACTGAACAATACCAGGAGATTCAAGGTTCAAATCCCAGCAATTGCGGTAAATTTTGTCGGTCCTCATGGCCGAGCTCGCTAAAGCGCCTAGCTTTATTGCTTCACTGCGCAGGGGATCATGGGTTTGAGTCCCAATACGGGAATGGGTGTTTGTGCGATTTAAATGTGTATAAATATTGCATTTGTAAGTAAAAAGAAAACGGCAACCAAATAGAAAAATAACAGAAACGTAGGGAAAATGAAGAGAGAGAGAGAGAGAGAGAGAGAGAGACAAAAAACCTTTAAAATACACCTGCCCTCTTGAATTCGAGGCAGACACGCTGTTCTTTTATACCTTAATTAAACATTTAAATAAAATGTGTCAACTTAGAATACAGAGAGGACATTTCCCCCAAAATTTCTATGAAGTAGTTTTGACGGATGAATAGGTTTTGAGACTTCCAGACTCCAAATAGAATCATTTTTATTGTATTTAAGTTCAGTGCTTCTAAAAATGAGATACGAACATTTACAAATAGATTTCCTCACCCAAATACACTTAAATGTTTCGAATTTATTTTCTGAAAAATTTTTCCGACTTTATTAATGTATTTACACGGCAAATAAAAACTTCTTGAACTTCCTATATAATTTTGAATAACTGGTAAACCATAAGCGATATAAAAAAGTCACTATAAAAAAGTAGACCCCTTTAAAGTCTCCAATTTATTTCAATATTTATGTATATTTCCATCAGTCATTTCAGTACTGTATTTATTTGTCTGTTTGATTTTTTGGAAGTACTACCAATCCTGATTTATGTTTTTTTTTTTTTTTTTTTTTTTCATTTATTCATGTCTGTGATCATATCGGGAGCTTCATTTTAGAAACAACTGATGGTGTTTTCTCGCTGAGCTGTAGGGTTTATTAGCGTTGTTTTTTGGCACACACACATACACGCAAACACATATTCACTCTCACATGCACACTTAATAACTTTATGGGGCATAAGGGATGATTCAATTTAAACAAAAACACTCCGCCCCAGCCAGGAAGCAAACCCGGGACCTGTGATGTCAATGAATTTCAAAGCCAATAGATATTTATCGGCTAGTTTAAACATTTGACTATATGTATTCTGACGGTGCTGTGGTCGAGTAGTTAGAGCGCTCGCCTCTCACCAAGAAGCCCAGGGAACAGCATGTGGGACCATGGTGGACAAAGCGGTGTGTAGGCGGGTTTTCTCCGGTTTTCCCGGCATTCATACCACCACATGTTCCGTAATCACATTTCCTTTCGCCCATTTCACCACCATTTCAAATCCCCTTCCTCCTCACTCTCATATCAGGCATTGGGCTGATCACCCATTCTGACTAATGTATCATCCAGAGTCCGTTTGCTCCTCGGCAGGCATCCCACTCTGGGCGCTGGCTTGTAAGTATTGGTTCAATCCTCCATACATTGCACTTCGTAATGAGAATAATGAAAAGGGGGAGCGCAAGGCGCAGGGGAACTGCCTACAAGTCCTTAGTGCGGCCAGTTATGGAATATGGAGTAGCATGCTGGGAGCCACACAGGGCTAATCAAACTGATACGCTGGAAAAGATACAGAGAAGAGCTGTAAAATTCATAAGAGAGGTAAAGAATTTGGGTTTACGAAAGGCGAAGAAAATAAATAGGAGCCGCTAATAGTTAGCGTAAAAGATAAAGGTTAGTCGCACTATTTAGAGCTTATACTGCTTTAAAAGCATTAGTGCACGTTAGAAAGAGGTTAGAAATTCCAGCATACTACTGGCGAAACAATCATTTGTATAAAATTAAGGGTAGAAAGTACATAACTGACATAGAAAAAAAATTCTTTTGTTAAGAGGACCATTGAAGAATGGAATGAATTTCCTGCAGCAGGCTTTCGGGGCCACCCTCTCACCTTAAAGAGATATAGGGATAATTTAAAGAGAATAAATGTTAGATAATTAATTAAGGTGAATATTGTGAAGTAATTAAGGATTTCAAAAACTATTCTATAGTTATTAATGTTGTGACTTCATAGTAACTGTTATAAACATGCTGGTAATTGACATAGTATTGCTTTACTGAATAATAAGTAGTTAGGTATTTCAAAAACTGTGTATATAGTATGTTAGTTATTCGAGTCGTATTAATATTATTAACTGTAAGATTATTATTGTGTGAATGTTGTACATTTAACTCTGCCACCAGGGAGTACCCATTAGCAAAGAATCCATCCATCCATCCATCCGTCCATCCATCCATCCATCCATCCGTCCATCCATCCATCCATCCGCCCATCCATCCATCCATCCATCCATCCATCCGTCCATCCATCCGTCCATCCATCCATCCGCCCATCCACCCATCCATCCATCCATCCATCCGTCCATCCATCCGTCCATCCATCCGTCTATCCATCCATCCGTCCATCCATCCATCCGTCCATCCATCCGTCCATCCATCCGTCCATCCATCCGTCCATCCATCCATCCATCCATCCGTCCATCCATCCGTCCATCCATCCATCCGCCCATCCATCCGTCCATCCATCCGTCCATCCATCCATCCATCCGCCCATCCATCCATCCGTCCATCCATCCATCCATCCGTCCATCCATCCATCTATCCACCCATCCGCCCATCCATCCATCCTTCCATCCATCCATCCATCCGCCCATCCATCCATCCATCCGCCCATCCATCCGCCCATCCATCCATCCATCCGCCCATCCATCCACCCATTCATCCATCCATCCGCCCATCCATCCATCCATCCGCCCATCCATTCGCCCATCCGCCCATCCATCCGCCCATCCATCCATCCGCCCATCCATCCATCCGTCCATCCATCCATCCATCCATCCGTCCATCCATCCATCCGTCCATCTATCCATCCATCCATCCATCCATCCGCCCATCCATCCATCCGTCCATCCATCCATCCGTCCATCCATCCGTCCATCCATCCATCCATCCATCCGCCCATCCATCCAACCATCCATCCGTCCATCCATCCGTCCATCCATCTATCCATCCGTCCATCCATCCATCCGTCCATCCATCCGTCCATCCATCCATCCGTCCGTCCATCCATCCATCCATCCGCCCATCCATCCATCCATCCATCCATCCGTCCATCCGTCCATCCGTCCATCCATCCGTCCATCCATCCGTCCATCCATCCATCCATCCGCCCATCCGCCCATCCATCCATCCGCCCATCCATCCATCCGTCCGCCCATCCATCCATCCGCCCATCCATCCACCCATCCATCCATCCATCCGCCCATCCATCCGCCCATCCGCCCATCCATCCGCTCATCCATCCATCCATCCATCCATCCATCCATCCATCCGCCCATCCGCCCATCCATCCATCTATCTGCCCATCCATCCATCCATCCGCCCATCCATCCATCCATACGAAGAAAGTAAATAACGAAAGAAGAAGACTATCACTATTCCCTTACGAGCAAAATAGCGTCGCGAATAATGTGTAAAAAGATGTAGATGGCGTATTGTTTATAGACCTCTTAGCTATTGTGGTTCTCAGCGTTACCATTCTAAACTGGGCGTGAAAGATCGCTTAATTTTGTTCAGAGGCCTCTGTATCAGGCTTGAAGTTCTTTTATGTGCGGTAAATCTACAACACGGGTCAATCGGCTTTATTTCCCTACCGAAATAATGTGTGAAGCTCATATTCGGGAGGTCTCGGATTTGATTCCCCGTTGGGCACTGATTCATATCTTATGTTTTTGTAGTTGTCCCTTGTCGGTATACTGCGATAGTTTCTCATCCACCATGATTTCCTAACTTCACGGTGTGTTTCTAGATTTCGTGGTATATGGCAGTGCCGGACAGATGTGCGGACGCTTCTCAAAAGAAAGAGTGGGTATTCCCCGAGGACAACTTGGTAGTTCCAGGAGAGTGGCTTTTCTTCCAGCTTGAAATTATTAGGGACTTCTGCGCGTCTCTACCACTATAGCTTCCGGTGTCTCCTTCATTCATTCCTTTGTTCTGGAGGGTGGCAAATAGAATATATTTATTTTGCTTACAGTGCTCGAGAACTCACCTTCTGGTGTATAACCGAAACAATGCGTGCATCTTTTCTTGTACGGTAGTTTTACAGGGAAGCTAGGGTTGGGAGGAAGAAGGGAGAGCTCAACTGCCTGTTGTCAACCAAAGAAGTTTTATCAGCCATTTTGGTGAATAGGTTACCTAATTTACCCCGAACTAGCTGAACTATTAACCAAAACATAGCACAGTGCATGTGCGTAAATTTGGGGATCTACAGACAGAATTAAATCTTAACTCTAAAGTCATGGATATCAGTTGTTCATGTCTCAATGTTGTCTCTCCACTCTGCTTCCGAAATTGTGCGAAACCTATGGAATGAAGACTAAGGGAGCCGAGCACCCAAGAAAAAGTGTGCGCACAGTACTTACACCTACAAGGTTGCCTAACTGCTCCAAAAATATCCCTTGGTGCGTTAAAAGTGTTGCAGGAATCAACGCCAGTGGAGAACTGGAGAGTGATCTTCACTTTACCCGTCCTGCTTATCAGCGGAGACGGTTACCCAATCGCATTCATTGGAAAGGTAAAGCGAAGGTCGGCTCGCCAGTGCTCCATTGGCAGGTTTTTATTTGAAAGAGTTCTGTAACTCTTTTAACGCACAAAGGGTTATAAGGATTTATCTGCACACGTCAATACGGTAACAGTTGGGCACCTGGTATATCGCTAATCCCTTTGTGCCTTTAAACAAAAGGTGTAATGATGCAAACATTTATGTGAATTAATTTGAAGAACACTCGACCAGCGGTCAGGATTAAACGTTTACCAACCCGAGAGAGAGAGAGAGAGAGAGAGAGAGAGAGAGATAAGCTTTTCGTAGTTTCTTAAATGAAATCCCCCCCTTTTTTTTTTTTTTTTTTTTTTTTTTTTGCACTTAAGCACACATTCGTGTCACACTTATAACGTCTGCAGCCCATATTCCGGAAGTACAGGGTTTTTTTTATAGTGTTTAACGCCCGCTTTTACTACTTGAGGCACCACAGGTGGTGACACTGATGATTCATAGAATGAAGATGGAGCACCGGTGGAATGGGATGGCAAGGGAAACTGGAGAACCCGGAGAAAATCGCCCCTGCGCCTTTTTGTCCACCACAAATCTCACATGCGGTCGTTTGGGATCGAACCGGGTCTAAGTGAGAGGCGCGTGATCTAACCAAGGCGCGGCCCGTACAGAGTTTGATCCACAGTGACTGCCCTCTAAAGTTTTTCGCGGTTTCCCGCGTCGGCAGGTGATTCTCTAGTGGCTGACCTTTACGACTTTCCTGTACCCATCACTTCCTTGTCGTCTGGTTCAAGATTAAAGAACCAGGCTCTGTAAAGTCGAGGATTCGTTGCGGAGTCTTCGTCAGGATCTGCTTCGGGATACTTCGGGTGAGCCATTTCTTCGTATTGTCATTGTGGGTTCAGGGAATTGCGGAAATGCAGTCGATCCATGGTTGCGCCTAGCGTCGCCCTTTGGATCTTTCCTCTCATTCCTATTTTTTAGGGGTCACATAAGTCGCAAATAGACAAAACGGTCTGTGCGGTGCAGTACCCCAGTGACTGGGGGCTACATCCGCGATTATCCTTATCCTAAATTTACGTCTGCTTTACTTGTGGCTGCTTGGGATCGAACCCAGGCCGTCTAGATGAGAGGCGAGTGGTCTAACCACTCGGCCACGGCGCGGCCAAGGCCAATTCTGTTAATGTTTATCTCGATAAGCATGATGTAGACAAAAGAATAATCGTTTGTAAGAATAGTTTGTATTTGAAACAACTAGAGAACCGCATGTGAGATCGTGCAGGGGCGGATCTTTTCCGGTTTCCCCCTGCGGTGCCCCATCTTCATTCCATGAATCATCAGTGTCATCTCCTGCGGTGCCACAAGTAATAAAAGTGGTCAACCAAACAACTAGAGAAAGTTAGTGAATGGAACACATAAGAAATTTTACTTAGAAATATATATATACACACACACTTGCCCAAGGCGGGACTCGAACCCGCGACCCCCTGCGCCAAAGCTAGGCACTGTAGCGATATGTTACATACTGCCACAGCACCGAAGGAATTATCGTTTTCCGTGCGTTGTTCACGTAGTGCACAGCAGGTGATTCGCAGGAGCATCCAACAAATTTGCTTTGCCAAGTTGCTGTAGATGATCACGACACGAGATATGAACCCGTGGCTTGCATGTGTACTGAAATATACAGTCACCTTCTCTAATGTGGAGTACTGTTGTAACATTTCAGTGGAATTCGTCCAGTAAACGAAAAATCCATTACCTTGTCGTCGCCACATTTTTAGCCGTTAACCTAATTTGTGCACTGGAAAAACCTTTATAAGTGCTATAGTCACTTGGTCATTACTGACACAGACAAATGTTTTATATAAACACGTATTGATAAAACTAAACGTCTGACTTACATAATTACTTCGATGTTGCTCAATAATCTGCTGCTCATTCTAAGATAAACCATTTAAGGTATATTTGCACGTTGAAAATGGTCCTTTTTTACATTTGCAATTTTTACTTTCACTATTTGTCCGTAGTACATTGGTAGAGCAGGCATTGCATTACCCAAAATTTGATACCGAGATTTCATCAGAAACACACGATTGAGAGTCCTCTGAATCAAAATAAAGAAAATAATAATTGTCGACTATAATTACGTATTTATATAGGAAATCTGAATTGATAAATCTACGATATTTGTAAACTGCTTTAAAATTAACTTTAATTTTTATGTGAGTAATTTTACTTTCTCTAGCATGTATATACAATGTGCATAGTGGATAATTGTATTCCATCAAGAAGTTTGATACCAAGATTTCACCGAAATAATTTCTGAATCCAGAAAAAGCATTTTAGAAACAGGTGAGTGTGTGCTCAAAAACGAAAAGGCAGTTAAATACCAAACTTGGTACTTAAGTCAGTATCTTCCAAGGATGCTACACGAAGATTTTTTAAAGAAAATCCCCCCCCCCCCCCCACGTAAAGCTATCCTCCTTTACATGAAATATTTTTTGAAATTTTTGATTTTCTCAAAAATGGCTCTAACGATATTTATGTTTTAGATATTGACATGACAAACAAAATGCATATTTTAAATTTTCTAGGAATAGCCTCTAAAGACCTCTTCATTCTGGTTGACTTTTGTATACCTTTTGTATAACTGATAAATCGTAACAGGTAGACAAAAAAAAAAAAAAAACTACTACACAAAAAAAATAGATCTCATTAAATCACACAAGCCCGCCTGGGTAGTGGAGTAGTAGTGAGTGTTCTTCACATTCAACAGGTCGTCAGTTTGAATCTCGCTTAAGGTTAGTTACCCGGATAAGGGTTTTTTCGGAGTTTTCCCTTATCCTGAGAAGACGAATGACGAATAAATTTAAGCTCCATGGACCCCGAGAGCATTTGAGCATCATTTCACCAATTTCATTCATCGTCCAATATGACCAACCAGGTTAAAGGACGTTAAACTGTATAAAAAAAAAACAACAAAAAACACAATTATGTCGTATAGGCACTTTTTTTTTTTTTTTTTTTTTTTTTTTTTTGTAGAGTTAACCGTTTTCGAGATATTTCGAATTATTGGTTTCAGTTTTAAACTTGTATTTAAACTTTTCTTAAACTCCTAGCAAGGAAAGACAACCGAGTTTCAATTATTTTACACAGCGAACGACTTCTAGAAGATTTGACTATCACTTTAGCCTAGTGTATTCCTTTGTTTCCCTTTTACTTACAAAGAAGCAAGCAACGAGACAATTTTGGTGGTGATTTTCTTGAGTAGCATGACTTACGAGTAGATAAAAGAACAATATTTGTAAGAAAATTTGTTTGTGGAACAGTTGGAGAGTGTGAATGGAACACATAAGACTTTTCTTTTAAATGTATTGTATGGAACATTTTATTAGAACAATGAATTTAGATAATAATCACTTATTATACACGTAATCATTCAAGTTAGAATGTAGAAACGCGGCAAAAATGTCACTGTTATTGTATGTAATATTTGGTGTACATTTTAACAATGTATCTTACGTATACGATCCTTTTTAAAATGTCACTGATGCGTTGCGTTTCAGATAAAAAGTTCCAGAAATAGTTAGAGAAGGCTGAGACAAAGACGTGGCGTCGCTCTATATTGACTTGAAATTCCGTGCCCCTTTCATGATGTGAGAAACAAACGAATAGCGACTTAATATTTGAAAGCATAAAATATTTAGAAATCCAAAGTAATAAAAATGGTAGTTAACACAAAGTCCCGACAAACGTAACCGACCTGGGTACAGGCAACCGATGTTTCGCTGTCTCAAAAGACTTTGGTCTTTGGAAAATAGGAGAGAACCGAAGAGAAGAGAAGGGTTGAGAAAAGCAGAAAACTAACTGAAAAGACAGAGAAGGGAAGTGGACAGAAGGGATAAGAGGAAACAGAAAAGAGTAAAGGAAGGAGAGAGAGAGAGAGAGTGGAGATGAAAAGAGCATTATTCTATTATTAATGTTGTTATTATTATTATTAATATTAATCATTATTATTATATTATCACAATTATCAGTTCTCATTCTTACCCATGAGCCGGCTTGTCACGTTGGTATTCTAAATTCTGAGTTGTCACGTTCGTTTGTCCAAACCAAACCGTCTACGTATCTCTCCTTATACTGCATAAAAGAGACCTGAAAATTAATTAGTATCACGAATTGCCACTCTCTTTGTAGAACTCACCCCCCAAGGGCCTTAAGCCAGCGCGCTGCGTCAGTAGCCTATCGAGGAGCAAGCAAACTTAGAATCATAACATATCAGCCCAATGCCTGATATAATGGTGAAAAAAAAAGGGAAATGAAATATAGTGATGAAGAGCATGATAGGAAAATTCGCGGATCAAATTACTTGCCCAGCATTGCCTAGCGATCGATGAAAACCGCGAAAAAAAACTTCAGTCAGGTTGATCGCCCTCGGGGGTTTGAGTCTGAGAACTCCCGAATGCGAGATTGTTCACGTTACCGCGGTGGCACTTCATTCTGTTTCATTAACTTTGCAAGAATTTTACTTCGCAATAAATATATTATTTATTGCTCCATTTATAACCCGCCTTTAACTGTAAAGCTCATATCGATGGCCTTATTACCTGGAGCATGTTGCCTTTCGACAAAATTAACCCATGTACAATATTCATTGATTATAACTTTCTCTATATACAATATATATAGTGAAACCAATAACAAAGAATATCTCGAAAATAGTTAACTCTACAATCGAAACTATAAATGTAAGTGACATAAACTGTGTGTTTTAACGAGATGTAGTAAGTTTTAGTATAACTCTTGCGGTTTACCAGTTATACAAAAATTATCCGGAATAAAGAGGTCTTCAAAGACTATTCCCAAAAAATTCAAATATACATTTCGTTTGCCAAAAAAAATTCTTAACCATATAGTATTTTAATCAAAATTGTTAGAGTCATTTTTGTGAAAATCATCATTTTCAAAAAATTTACCACGTAAGGGGTAGTTATGAGTGGATTTTCCTGAAAAGCTTCATGATACTGAAGTTAAATACCAAGTTAGATATTTAATTGAGTTTTCATTTTTAAGTTATGCTGAGCACATGCGCATGCGCAAACACACACACACATATACGCACATTCTAAAAATCCTTCTTTGTTTAGGAAACCTCAAAATATGTATTTCCGGTATCGATTTTTTGGGTGGAATACAATATCTTCTCCACATACTATGTACATTGTATATACGTGCTAGAGAAAGTAAAACGTACTCCATAAGACTATGGCGTTATAAGTTGCGTTTCGTTTTGTAATGTCCTCGTAGTTGCAGGCCTGAAACCCCCCAGGACTTACAATTCAATGCCTAGGGGTCAGAAGGCTGTCGGGGAGCCAACGCACGAAACCAAAGAATGGAGAAGCTGTTACGATGGATCGGCCCACAACCAGGTATGAAGATGAGGAAGTGGATGATAAAGTGAAAATGATTGGAATGGTGATGGTGGAGTAGTAGCGGGGAAAACCCGCCCAACGCCACTTCGTCCACCACCCATGAGGGCGCTTGGGATCGAACCCGGGCCGCTAAGATGGGCCGCAAGCGGTCTAACACGGCGCCGCAGCTAGAAGCCAGGAGCCAGCTTCGTTTCAAAATCGTTGTTGCTATGTGTGGCCTGAGGCCAGTGAGGATTAAAAAGCCGGTCCCCATGGCCGCATCTGTCTCGCTTTGGTGCTTCGTAGCGCAGGGGATCGTGGGTTCGAGACCCGCTTTGGGGCATGGGTCTTATATGTGTGTGTTTATAACAGAAGAAAACAGAAATTCAATAATCATACAGCAAACAAAGCAAAACAATTAGGTAAATAAAAGTAGGGTATACAGCGCCGGAGTCCCGACCAGACTCTGGAACTGTATTAAAAAAAAAAAAAAAAAAAAAACAACACGTATCACACCAATCAATTGAGTTATTACCGAAAGATACAGAGTATCTCTGGATGTTTATTGCATGTGAAGGGCGCGTGAACCCCCAGCAGCGCCCTGCAACAGAACACTGTGGGTTACAATGTGAGAGCCGTAATGTTACGAGCTATGCAATAACATTTAGTACAGTAATTAGACAGAAGGAACGTTTCCTGTTTGTGAAGAAGCACGCGTGCCGGAAACGGCAACTACCTGCAGGCTCCAGCTTGGTGTCCTGGCCTCTTGACCTCTTGAGACACTTCGCAACGGAAATGCAGCCCCTAAGAATTCAGTAGCACCAGCTAAAAAAGAACACATGACACGACGTTTCCCAGGCAACGAAATATGGCTAGCACCTGATCAGAGGGGTGGGCTTCTTTTTTATGCCAAAACCTGCCTTCTTTCTAACTTGCCTCTCATCGAAACCACATGATGCCCCTTTTTACTTTCTCTACACGTACTATTTATATAGTGTATAGAGAAGGTATTACATTGCACCCAAAAATTCGATAACGAGATTCACCGGAAATACATGTTTTGGGTCCCCTGAATCCAAAAAAAAAAAACATTTTTAGAAAAAGGTCTGTGTGTGTCTGAGGGCAGCATAACTCAAAAACGAAAAGACCGTTAAATACCAAACTTGGTATTTAAGTTTGGTATTTTCCAAAGATGCGATACGAAGATTTTCAAGAAATTCCAGGCACCACAAACTACTCATCATATGGAACATTTTTCGAAAATGTTGAAAAGATGTGACACAAAGATTTTCAAGAAAATCTCCCAAACTACCGTTTATATGGAAAATGTTTCGCAAATTTTGTTTTTCTTAAAAATGACTGTAATGATTTTGATTAAAATACCACATATTAAAGCCATTTCCATCACAACTAAAATGTATATCTTGGATTTTCTGGGAATAGTTTCTAAAGACCTGTTTATTCTGGTTGAATGTTTCTTAATTTGGCTTAATGAGTAAACCGTAAGAGATAGACAAAAACTTACAATACAAAAAATGCAGATCTTGTTAAAATACACAAGCTTATGACGTACACATTTTCTTCGTGGAGCTTACCGTTTTCGAGATATTCCTTGTTATTAGTTTCAATTGTGAAGTGCTTATACTTTTCTCAGACGGATGTGTCCGTTTTTCTTTTGTTTTACTCCTGGCCAAGCAAAGAAGCGATTTGCAATGACAATCGCATAACGACAGCCTTTTAAATCAATTGTCTCTCACTTTAGCCAAGTGCATTCCCTTAGTTCCATTCTACTTATAAGGAACAAAGTAATACAATTCTGCTAATGTTTGTCTCGATTAACATGGTGTTGTAAGAAGAATTATCTTTCGTAAGAAGTTTGTAGAGTAGCTAGAGAAAGTCATGTGAGTGTAACACGTCAAATTTTAAATCTATAACTAAATATGTTATGCATGTTTATCTGTATTAACAATAACTAGGCGCCCGCCTGGGTAGTCTGCTGATAAGGTTCAACAGGTCGCGAGTTCAAATCTCGCTTAGAGTGAGTTACCCAGATAAGTTTTTTTTTCTTTTTCTTTTTGTTCTCCCCCCCCCCCCCACTGATTTCCCTTATCCTGAAAAGATGAATGTCGAGCATCTTAAAGCTCTATGGACCTCGAGATCAATTGAAAATCATTTCATAAATTTCATTCGTCGTTCGATATGACCAACCATGTTAAAGGACGTTAAGCTAACAAAATAAATAAATATGATATATGCTTTAGTAGTAATGTGTAGACAAATTCTTACGAGTGCTATTCATAAATGTTTCTGGTATTTTTCTATTTCCTCGACTATACTTATGTTCTTCTAGTAAATGTGCTTTGAACTGACATATTAACTTCTTACTCTATCTGGCTTTGTCACTCATTTTACAAATTTCATGTGTGGCGCTTCAAACCTTAATTTCTCTCTCTTTGTAATACCCATGGTTTGCTTGCATATTTTACCATTGGTGCTGTGTTATATTGATTAACTTAACATCTCTTTGCATATTTTGCCGACATTTTTTCGAAGTCAAATCCGGTCTTCCAGAACGGGGGTTGTCTAGGTTCTCGCTTATGTAAAAAAAAATTGTTGATATTGCTAATACAAGAGAAAACAAAGAAACAAATAAGCTTTTAGAAGATGAAAGCGTTAGAATACTGCATCAACAAGGAGTTTCGAAGTATATAAAAGATAGGAGTCGAGATATAAACATCGATTAGGAAAAAACTGATGTGTTTCATCCATATGGCTTTCTCTACCTAGTCGCCCTCCATGGTGTAATGGTTACCATGCTAACTTCATATACCCAAGGTCGCGGGTGCAAATCCGGCTGAGGATGATGGATTTTTTTTCGGGCTTAAAAATCTATAGAATGGCTTCCTTTGGAAGGGAAGTAAAACCATTGGTTTCGTGTCGTAGATTTACGGCACGTAAAAGAACCTGATAAAGAGGTCTCTGAGCAAAATTAAGCGGCATTTCACGCCCAGTATAGAATGGGACGCTGAGAACCACAACAGTTAAAGAGCGCCCATAAATAAAACGCCATTTCATTTCATTTCCCTACCTATTCTGTAACAAAATCCTTACAAAAGCATATTCATCTATCTAAATCATACCAATCAATATAAACATAAGCAGCAATAGTATTATTACTTAGTTCCTTATAGAATGGAAATAAGAGAGTACACTAAGCTAAAGGGATAAACAAATATTTTAAAAGCTGACCGCTATGTGATTGAAATTCGCTTCTATTTGCATTGCCAAGAGTAAAACAAAAGAAAAAGGAATGACAAACTTGAAAAAAAGTATAAGTACTTCAAAATTGAAACCAATAATAAGAAATGTCTTGAAAATGGTGAACTCTACAAAAAATAAGCATCACAAATTGCGTGTTGTAAGGAGATAGAATGTTTTGTGAAAAAGTTTTTGCCTGTCTCTTACGGTTTGCCAGTAGTATACAAATCATCCTTATAGAAAAGGACTTCAGAGAATATTCCCAAAAATTTAAGAAATGCCTATATTTATTATGTAAATATCTTTAATACTCGGTATTTTAATCAAAATTGTTTGAGACTTTTTTGAGAAAATCAAAATTTTCGAAAAATGTTACATGTAGAGTGTAGTTGAGGTGGGGGGGATTTTCTTGAAAGTCTTTGTGCTGCATCCTTACAAGATACTAAACAAGTGTGATATTTAACACATTTTTCGTTTTGAGTTATATTGTTCTCAGACACACACGCGGACGCTTTTCTGAAAATTCTTTAAAGCTTTTTTTGGGCACAGGGAACCTTATAACGCGCATTTCCAATGAAATCTCGGTATACAGTTTTTTGGTGGAATCTAATACTTTCTCTGCCTGTGTACTAAGTAGAGAAATTAAAAATTGAACATCAGTGTGTGTGTGTGTGTGTGTGTGCGTGTGAGCGTGTGGTGTGATGTCAGAGTGGATTCCGCACTGCAGCCATTGGCTTATTGTACTCAGACCTGGGAGGATAAGATAGGTGAGAGTAATTTAAAGAGCGGCCGGAATCGGACAGCGGGAAAGAGCCACCGTGGATGGTCTCTAACTTATTCCAGCTCTTCAGCCCGCGGGGAGCGCTAGGAACCCGCGTCTTAGATCTGACCAAACTCCTTGAGTATATAGACGACTTCCAACGCCATGCCGCCGAGACTTGTATATCCGTAGCGCATCACCACCACAGAAGGGCGCCACCACCGCAGTCCTCGCCCACACTTGCAACCCTGAAAGAGATCGGTTGGATGAATTTGAGATCAAATAAATGGGCAGGAAGTCCGAGGGAATGAAGAAACCTCCCCAGCATTTGCCTAGTGACCTGGAAAATCCCCCCGCCCCCAGAAAACCATGTGTGAGAGAGGTCAGCTGCGGGAATTGATCCAACAACCTCCCAAATGCCAGTCACAGATGAAACGCTTGAGCCACCTGTTCGAAGAGCATGACAGTAATAGAAGTACTAGAACATGTTAATAAATGGCTATGTTTTAGTATTCTTTGGATTTAGTATAAGTAGTTGTTTTTTGTTAGTTTTTTTTTAATAATTTTAAATCTTACTACACAGGGCACAATGGAAATTCCGGAAGAAAGCATTCTAGGCCTGCTTACTGTGCTTCCCCAGGACTTGTCTCTTATAAGACTCATGAACATTTGGAAATACCTTATCAGACCTTGAAGAATAGACCTTGAAGGATCTGAACCATAGACTTCCCGTTTACAAGTTCGTACCTTTTAGACCACGGATATCGGTATGGTATGTAAGGAAGTATTGTATTCCACCCCCCCCCCCCGCCCCCAAATGTCGATGCAGAAATTTCATCAGGAATAATGTTTTAAGTCTGCCGTATTATAAAATGAAATAAAAAAAGCTACAAAGGTACGTCTGACTGCGAGGAGCATAGTATAACTCGAAAACAATATGTTGAAAAATGTCAAACTTGCTACTTAAGAGCAGCATCTCACTAGAAAGAACATGAAGTTTTTCTAGAATATCCTCTCACTCCAAGCAAACACTTTTTAATATGGAAAATATTTACTTATTGAAAAATGGCGATTTTAATTAAAATACATTGTTTCAAATATTAGCATGAATTTTCAGTGATTAGACTGTTAAGCTCTGTTCATCTAGAATACATTTTTACTTTCTCTATATGCACTATGTATATGGTGTATAGAGAAGGTATTGCACTCCACCCAAAAATTCGATACCGAGATTTCACCGGAAATATATGTTTTAGGGTCCCCCAATATCCAAAAAAAGCATTTTCACAAAAAGCTCCGTATGTGTGTCCGTGTGTCAGTGTGTCCGTGTGTCTGTGAAAACGATAACTCAAAAACGAAAATTCGGTAAAATACCAAAGTTGGTATTTAAGTTTAGTATATTCCAGGGATGCGACACGAAGATTTTGAGAAAAGTCCCCCCACCCCCAACTACCCTTTACATGGAACTTTTTTCGAAATTTTTGATTTCTTCAAAAATGGCTCTAACGATTTTCATTAAAAATTTCGTATATTAAAGATATTTACCTGACAAATAAAATGTATATCTTGAGTTTTCTGGGAATAGTCTCTGAAGAGTAGTTTATTCTGGATGAATTTTAATGCATTTTGAATAACTGCTAAACCGTAAGAGATGGACAAAAACTTACTCCACAAAAATGTAGAGCACATTAAAACACACAATTGATGTTATATACATTTTTTCGTGGAGTCCGTCGTTTTTGAGACATTCCTTATTTTTGGTTTCTGCTATGAAAAACGTATACTTTTCTCCTACAGGAACTTGTCAACTCCTATCCATATAAACAAAGGAACTTCATTGACATAGCAACCAGCGTTCGACTATCACTTTAAGCTATGGTAGTCCCTTATTTCGCTTCTACTTACAAGGAAGCAAGTAATAAAACTATTTCTGCTAATTTTTTTCTGATTAGCATAAAGTAAATAGAAGCATAAGCTTTTTAAGAATGATTTGTTGCAGGGATATAGAGAAAGTCATGTGAATGGTACACATCAGATTTTTATACCTTTGATAGCTAGTAAACCGTAAGAGAGGGACAAAAATATAGTACACAAAAACTAGATGTCGTGACACCTAATTAAATGTTTGGTACGTTCAAAGCTTCTCAGTTCTTGAGTGCTACTTTTTTTTAAGTTTTATTAGATGCCTACAACGGTGGCTCCGTGGCCGAGTGATTAGACTGCTCGCCAATCACCAAGGCGGTTGTGGTACAATCTTAAGGAACCGGAGTGGTCCGAGCGGGTTTTATCCAGGCTCTCTGGTTTTCCCCTCCATACAGTTCACCAATTGCTCCATCATCACGTTTTCTGTCATCCATGTCTCCTTTATTTCATACCATTTTTTTTCTCACCCCGTTTCGGATTATTCATTCGCATTCAATGGGAGGATTAAGTCCCCCAAGCGAGGAGAGAACTGACAAAGTAAATAAACCTGCAATACGACACGCTGTATAACACTTCATATGAACAGGTCATATACAGGATGAAAATTATTTAAACCGACAAACTCTGGGAGGTTGTAGGGGACACCAAAACAAATATTTTTCCTTTATGTCATTTTTTCCTATGAGGATTATTTAAACCGGTAGAAGAAGATTTCTCTGACATCAAAAAAACCAACAAACACTTTTGCATATTTTATTACCAAGAGACACCAACAAACACTTTTGCATTATTTATTACCAAGAGAAAACACATGAACACAACGCAATTACTTAAATTACAGTAGAGGTTCAAAAATGCCTTCATTCACATTTAAACAAAGCTGACACCGACGGATCATGTTCTGTCTAACACGGGCAAAAACTCCAGGAGTGTCGTTAATTGCTCCTGCTGCTGCTACTATCCGGACAACCAGATCCTCTTCTGATTCAACAGGAGTTCTGTAAACTAGGTTGTGCATCTCTCCCCACACAAAAAAATCTATAGGGGTCATATCTGGGGATCGATCAGGCCATGGTACAGGATCACCTCTGCCAATCCACTTTTCTGCAAACTGTCGGTTCAAGAATCGACCCACAGGACGACTGAAATGTGCCGGCGCCCCGTCATGTTGGAACCACATGCGTTGTCTTGTAGGGAGCGGGACATCCTCCAGCAATTCTGGCGAGAAAATTGTGATAGTGCCTGCCGTTTAATGGTCTAGGTAGGAGATATGGCCGAATTAAACAGTCCCCAACAACACCGGCCCACACATTAACGACGAACCGCACTTGATGTGCGCGAGTAACTGTGGCATGTGGGTTATCCTCACTCCAAACATGCGAATTGTGCAGGTTGAATACTCCATCACGCGCAAACGTTGCTTCATCTGTAAACAACACAGAGGATGGAAATGTAGGATGCATTTGACACTGTTCCAGGTACCACTGCGAAAACTGTGCTCTGGGTGCATAATCAATTGGTTCCAGGTTGTGGACACGCTGTAGGTGAAATGGACGTAAGAATTGCTCATGAAGGACGTTTCTTACATTCGTCTGATTCGTCCCCATGTTACGCGCAATTGCACGAGTGCTGATAGAAGGATCTCGCTCCACATGCAGGACAGCTTCCTCAAATTGCAGCGTTCTTACTGTGCGACGGCGTCCCTGTCCAGGTCCTCTGCTAAATGACCCGGTCTCGCGCAGACGTTGGTACACAGCAGTAAACGTCGTATGATGCGGGGTACAGCGATTAGGATATTGTTGTTGATAAAGCCGCTGTGCAGCTCGTCCATTGTGGTGACGCACCAACCATATCAGTGTACTCACTCCAGGTGTATCGCTCCATTAGTAAACAGATACTGCACAGTATGCTCACTACACTGGTGGATAAAACAATTCCTACCAAAAACAGCAATTGCATTCATGACAACTCAAGTGCGTAATTCGCCCTCTACCGGTTTAAATAATCCTCATTGGAAAAAATTACATAAAGGAAAAATATTTGTTTTGGTGTCCCCTACAACCTCCCAGAGTTTGTCGGTTTAAATAATTTTCACCCTGCATATAAAATAGATAATTAATTGAGTAATTTTATTTTATTCGTCATTTCTGTACTTTGAATGTCAAAACCATTCTGAAAACAAGATACTGACGACAATAATAATAATAATAATAATAATAATAATAATAACAGCAGCTCCATGTCACGATAGCTCACAAGGAACCTTGGCCTACTGCCCGGTCGCTGACAGACGTGTCAGACTGTTCACAGACAGACATCATGGATGGGGTGCAGTATTGGAGGCTGAGATGTAGTCACCCCGGCCGGTTAATGCGGTCCTCATGACCTGGAGCCGCTACTTCTCCATCAAGTAGCTCCTCAATTGGCCCCTCACGAGGCTGAGTGCACCCCAGGCCAGGTCTCCCAGCGGGAGAAAAATCCCCACGTCGGTACCGAGAATCGAACCCAGGTCTCCCGCTTGGTAAGCAACAACGCTACCACGGCGCTAAGGAGACGACCAACTACAACAACAACAATAATAACAATAATAATAATAGTAATTTGTATTGAAATTTTCTGTAAATACGGGTTAATAATAACTATAAATCCACGGCACGACAGCTCACAAGGAAGCTTGACCTACCGCCCGACCGCTGCATTCCCCATCTCCATCCATGTCAGACGTCATGGATGGGGGTGCAGTATTGGAGGGTGAGACGTGTAAATACAGGTTACTAATTATAAAATTGAATGTGTCACTTTAAAATAACTTTAGCTACTCTCTCTCTTTCTCTCTGATAAACTATTCTTACAAAAGTTGGATAGGTAGACTCAAGACTGAAAAATGCAATACCATTGTGTAGGAATAGCAATTAATCTTATAAAAGCTTATTTTTCTTAATCGAGGTAAACATTTACAGAAATAGGTTCATTACACATTTTGTTGCAACAACTCTCCTTTTTTCAGCCCAGTGTGCCGGAATTGCGTCCCACAAAAGTTTTTTTACATGCCAGTAAATCTATTGCCATGAGGATGTCACTTTTAAACACACTTAAAAGCCAGCGGTCTGGGCCGGTTTTGAAGTCTCCCATAAAGCCAGTGCCTAACCAACAAAGCCACCCTAGAGCACTAATGACCTTGTAGTTGTGCGCCCTTAAACACCAATCATCATCAACAAAAGCTACCTAGACCGACATAAGAAATAGAGTAAGATGGTTGAAGCGGTGATAAAATCTTTAAAATGCGTGTTTATATACTATCTGAAATGTCATACTTTTTGCATTGCATTGACAAAACAAAACAATAACAAGTAAGTTTTTGTCCAACCATTTACAAAACTATAACATTTAATTCATAAAGAGAATGTGTTCACAGGGTATTCGTGGTTGTCTTTCTTGCAAGCAACAGAAACATATCATGCAATTTTAATTTAGATTTATTTTCGAGAAAGTGAAAAAAATAGTCAGTTTATTTCCATGAAAAGGTTGGGGAGCTATTCTTGAAAACTTTAGCTACAGCAAATTATCGAATTTTTCTTTTCGAGCTATGCAGTTCACAGACAGGAACACAGCGCGCGCGTGCAGACTTTTTAAAGGTGCTTTTTGATGGGAAAGGGCTCGAGGTACACCAAAAGTTTGTATTTCTGTAAAAAATCACGTTATACATCCCTTTAACATCAATGGTCATATTGGGGGCTTTCACTTGTGAAACTGTTCAGAACATTAGGTTAAACTACGCACATTCACTCTCACATTCATACTTCCAGACTCTATGGGGGATAGGGAATAATTCCGGTTAAAGAAAAACTCCCCTCCCCAGGCGGGAATCGAACCCGGGACCTCCGGGTGAGAAGTCAGCTCGCTGACCACTCGACCACGGAGGCAGTCTTAAACAAAACGTTGTTTTCCGCCTCTTTCTCTTCTCTTTCTCTCTTTCAAGAGAGATTCTCAAAGTATGCGCCTATCATGAAATTGCAATCTTATGTATAGGGGAAATTGCAAAGAAAGTAAAAATATTCAATCATCCAGTAAACAATAAATAGCTGCAAAGAATCGTTTTTGCAGACAGCAGGACAAGAATACAGCGAGTTTGTTTACAGCGATGTCCGTTTCGAAAGTAAATTACTTTCTTGTTATTTTAATCTTTCCTTCAAGCCATTAGCACAAGTTTAATGACAAACAACAGAGGTTTTGTCATTCTTTGCTCAGTCAAAGTCCAAAGAGCGTCTTCTTAAAGAACAAATGTCCAAAAGCCAACCCCAATATCATTAATGTGACGTTACCAAAATACCTGGAGCTCGCTGACTAATACTGCTGTGTTAAAACGTTGTCTTTTTATTCACTCACACTATAACGTAGTCAGAGAAATTGTTGCATTCCATCCAAAAATTCGACACCAGTTTCACTGAAAAAACACGTTTTGTTCTGTGTGTGTAAGTGTGTGTGTGTGTGTGTGCCAGTGCGTCTGTGAACAGCATAATCTAAAAATGTGATATGTTCCATTCACATGACTTTCTCTACATCTCTGCAACAAATTATTCTATTTACTTCATCTAATAGAGCAAAAATTAGCAGAAATATGTAGTCTTATTACTTGCTTCCTTGTTAGTAGAAGCGAAATAAGGGGGTACCTTAGGTTAAAGTGATAGTCAAAAGCTGGTTGCTATGTAACTGAAGTTCCTTTGTTTGTATGGACACGAGTTCACAAAGTCCTGTATGAGAAAAGAATGTTTTTTATAGCTGAAACAAAAAACAAGAAATATCTCAAAAATGACCAACTCCACGAAAAAAATGTATATAGCATATATTGTGTGATTTAAGGTCCTCTACATTTGTTGTGTGATACATTTTTGTCAATCTCTTACGGTTTAGCAGTTATGCAAAATTCCGTAAAATTGACCCAGAATAAGTAGTCTTCAGAGGCTATTCCCAGAAAATTCAAAATATACATTTTATTTGTCAGCTAAATATCTTTAATATACCATATTTTAATCAAAATCGTTAGAGCCATTTTTTAGAAAATCAAAATTTTCGAAAAATGTTCTATGTAAAAGGTAGTTTGGGGTGGGGAGATTTTTCTCAAAATCTCCGTGTCGTATCCCTGGAAGATACTAAACTTAAATACTAAGTTTGGTATTTTACCGACTTTTCGTTTTTGAGTTATCGTGTTCACAGACACACGGACCTTTTTCTGAAAATACTTTTTTTGGATACAGGGGATCCTAAAACATATTTCTAGTGAAATCTCGGTATCGAATTTTTGGGTGGAGTGCAACACCTTCTCTATACGCTATGTACATAGTGCGTATAGAGAAAGTAAAAATGAAAAATCTGATGTGTTCCATTCACATGTCTTTCTCTACATCTGTGTAACAAATTATTGTTAAAAAGCTTATGCTTCCATTTACTTCATGCTAATCAAGAAAAAATTAGCAGAAATAGTTTTATTACTTGCTACCTTGTAAGTAGAAGCAAAATAAGGGAAACCATAGGTTAAAGTGATAGTCAAAAGCTGGTTCCTATGTGACTGAAGTTCCTTTTTTTGTATGGATAGGAGTTGACAAATTCCTGTATGAGAAAACTATAAGTATAAGCTGAAACCAAAAACAACGAATAGCTTTAAAAGGATCACCTGCACGAAAAAAAAAATGTATATAACATAACTTGTGTGTTTTAATGTGCCCTACATTTTCTGTGTTGTAAGTTTTTATCCATCTCTTACGGTTTAACAGATATGCAAAATTCCGTAAAATTCATCCAGAATAAAGTAGTCTTTAGAGGCTATTCCCAGAAAATTCAAGATATACATTTTATTTGTCAAGTAAATATCTGTAACATACGATATTTTAATCAAAATCTATAGAGCCATTTTTTAGAAAATCAAAATTTTCGAAACAAAGTTCCATGTAAAGGATAGTTGGGGTTGGGGGGCTTTTCTTGAAAACCTTCGTGTCGCATCCTTGGAAGATACCAAACCTAAATACCAAATTTGGTTTTTAATGGACTTTTCGTTTTTGAGCTATGGTGTCCACAGACACACACACACACACACACACACGGATCTTTTTGTAAAAATTCTATTTTTTGGGGGGATTCAGGGGACCCAAACATGTATTTCCGGTGAAATCTCGGTATCGAATTTTTGAGTGGAATACAATACCTTCTCTATACACTATTTACATAGTTCGTATAGAGAAAGTAAAAATTCCTTCAATACTAAACTTAATTAATGAACTTATTATTGCATACATCAAGAAAGATTTTGAAAATGTCTAATCCTATGAAAAAATGACTGTGTTACATTCGTGTTACTTTATCTACTCATATCTAGCAAACTAATTAATTTAGAAAAAGGCCCTGGTGTATGTAGGGGCGCACAACTCAAATACGCAAAGTGGTTAAATACCAAACTTGAAATTTAAGTTCTACATCTTTCAACAAAGCGACACGAAGATTTTCAAAAAATTCCTCCACCATAAACATTACAAGGATTATCTCAAAAATTGCTCTAACGATATTGATTAAAGTACCATTAGGATGCTTTATAGAAATAGGCTCTGAATGCCATTTCTTCTGCAGGACTTTTGCATAACATCCTACTGCACAAAAATTTAAAACTGGTCAAAGATAACAGTTTATATTCATTTATATAAAATGCGTTTTCTTTTGTTTTTATTTTAGAGCGAACCATTTCCGAGATATTCATTGTTATTGGTTTAAGTGCTCCAATACTTACATTTTTCTGAAATGGGAAGTTCATATTCACAAGCTCATGCAAAGCGAACGGAATTTAATTTACAACACACAGTGACAGGGTCTTAAAAGTATGTTTTTATTCTTTTTAACTCCTTTAACGTGATAGTTTTTATCGTATGATGAATTATATCAGTAAAATGATGTTCAAATGAGTTTTGGATCCATGTAGCTTAAAGTTAGTGGACATTTGTCTTCTCATGACGAAGAAAACTTTATTCGAGTAACTCAACCTACACGAGATTAGAACACGGGACCTCCTAAAAGATGTGTACATCGCGTTACCTACTCGCTTAATCCCCTTGTATGTCCTAGAGGGAAGTAAGTAATAAAATAGAGAAAGTCATGTGAAAATATTAGTTTTGTGTGTGAGAGAGAAAGGGTTTTCGTCTATCGCTTAACGTACCTACTAATTATACAAAATCTCTTCCGAATGAAGTGGTCTTCACAGGTTATTCCCAGAAAAACATATGCACTTTATTTTCAAATTTTCTTTAATATATGTTATTTTAATAAAAATGATTACCGTTATTTTCTGAGAAAATCAAACATTTCGAAAAATATAAAGGATAGTGCGGACACAATAGACACACGCCGACCCACAGTCGGACACACACGAACCATTTTAAAAAATATATATGTTTTTTTATTTAGGAGTTCTCAGAACATGTCTTATAGATCATTGTGTGAGTGGTGTGTTCAGGACAAAAACAACAATGACCTATATTCTCCTAAAATAACGAAATTCACCCAAAATTCGATTTTAATAGCATTACAAATCATTGGTTTGCTTAAAAATACTTGTAGTTTTATTTCATACTACACAGATTCCATTTAGTAAGGGAAATAAAATAGGCATCAAAGTTTTGAGTATGTACGCGGTAGATTAAGCGTTCGTAAGAATGGTTAATGGAAACTATATAGAAAAACAGTAATGAAAAGAGAAAATCATGTGGTTGTTAACCCATCAGGTTTTTATAATTATTCATTATGCTCACGTGATATTCATCTCACTTGAAGTTAGTTATATGTTTCTCAGCAATAGATAGTGGTTTAGCAGCAACACAATCTGAAAGCATGAACTATTAGAGTACTAAGTCAGTATAGAAGGTTTTCTCTTCGTTGCACCAGCATGCTGAAAAGTATTTCAGTGGGGAGATCCCAAATGCTGCAAATGACGTGCTCAAACAGATGAGTCAATGGGAATAAATATGTTACTTTTTAAGAGAGACGGAGTGTTATCAGTGTTGTCTGGACAACAGTGGAATTTTACACCAAGCAAATGAGAGTTATTGAGCAGGGACTTTTTCTCGAAACAGACTCTCGTAGAGGTCATTAGTGGTGTTGTGGAGGCAGACAGACTCCAATAGCTTGTCGCCACTCCGACTTCACGCTTACTTCCTGTAGGGACTTGCCTTAGGTTCGTTACCAGGAAGATAAGACTCTACCAAAGCCATTAATAAAGAATAAATTGCGTGCACTCTTTAATTACTGTGGTTCTCAGCGTTCCATTCCGTACTGGGCGTGAAAAACCGCTTAATTTTGCTCAGAGGTCTCTTTAACAGGCTTGAAATTCTTTTACGTACCGTAAACCTACGACAGGGACCAACGGCTTTACTTCCCTTCCGAAGGAAGCCATGCTAAGGATTTTTACACCCGAAAAAATCCATCGTCCTCCGCCGAGTTTGAACCCGCGACCTTGGGTATTTGAAGCTAGTTAGCTAACCATTACACCACGGAAGGCGACAGTAAAAACGAATGACAATATGTTGTAAGCTTATTTTATTGTGGCTAACAATGTTTAAACCCAAATTTCGGGCGTGTGTATTTCAAATGGGGATTCCAAAGGGTATAACGGCGCTCTCCTGAAAAAGCAAGTCTTATTACTTTCTCTAGCCCCGTATGTACAATATACAGAGGGATAGAGAAGTGTTGTGATTTAACCGAAAATATATGTTTTGGGGTCCCCTGAGTTCGAAAAAAGCATTTTTACTTTCTATATACGTACTATATACATAGTGTATAAAGAAGGTATTGTAATGCACCCAAAAATTCGATACAGAGATTTCACCGGAAATACATGTTTTGAGACCCCCTGAATCCAAAAAAAGCATTTTTAGAAAAATGTCTGTGTGAGTATGTATGTGTGGATGTCTGTGGGCAGGATAGCTCAAAAATGAGAAAACCGTTAAACACCAAACTTGGTATTTAAGTTTACTATCTTCCAAGGATGCGACACGAAGAATTTCAAGAAAATCCCCCACGCCCAACTACCCTTTACATGGAACATTTTAAGAAAATTTTGATTTTCTAAAAAGTGGCTCTAACGATTTTGATTAAAATCTCTTATATTTAAGATATTTATGTGACAAATAAAATGTATGTCTTCAATTTTCTGGGAATAGCCTCTGAAGAGTACTTTATTCTAGATGAATTTTACGGAATTTTGCATAACTGCTAAAACGTAAGAGATGGACAAAAACTTACCGCACAAAAATGTAGAGTACATTAAAACACACAATTTATGTTATATACAGTTGTTTTTCGTGGAGTTTATTGTTTTTTAGTAGTTTGGAAAGGGAGTATTTTTCCACCCCTAATCTTCGGCTGTCATCCTTGGAAGATGCTGAACTTTAATATTAAATTTGGTATCTAATCTTCTTTTCCCTTTTGAGCTACTTGCTGTTCATAGACCCTCACATGGATACACAAGAACCTTTTATACAAATTTTATTTATATATATATATATATATATATATATATATCAAATTTGCTCGAACTATTGTAACAAATGCTAATCCCTTAAGTACTTAATGGTAATCAAGATAAACAAAAGCAGAGATGGTCTTATTACCGAGTTCCTCATAAGTAGAAGGCAAATAAGGGAATACACTACGTTAAAGCGATAGTCTAATCTTATAAAAGCGGTTGTCATGTGTTTGAAATTCAGTTCTCTTTGCAACGCAAAGAATGAAACAAAATTTCCGTCTGAGAAAAGTGTTTTAAAATTGAAACCAATAACAAGGAATATCTCTAAAAATATTAACTTTTAAAAATAGATATGACATAAAACTATGTGTTTTAACGAAATCTACATCTTTGTGGATTAATCTTTTGTCTATCTGTTGCGGTTTACCAGTTATTTAAAGATTATTCAACATGAGGAGGACTTAAGAGAATATTCCGAGAAAATTCAACGTACACATTCTATTTATCATGTAAATATATTTAGTATAGATCTTTAAATCAACGTTAGAGCCATTTTTGAGAAAATCAAAGCTTTCGAAAGTGTTTTATATTAAGGGTAGTTTGTGGGGGGAGGGGATTTCTTTCATGACGCATCCTTGGAAGTTTGCTGAACTTAAATGTCAAGTATAGTTTAACCAACTTTTCGTTTTTGAGTTATCGTATTCACGGACACCGCAAACACAGGAAAACGAACACACACGGAGCTTTTTCTAAAAATGATTATTTTTATACACGGATCGCAAAATGTTTATTTCCAGAGAAATCTCGGCATTAAATTTAGCGTGGAAGCAACACCTTCTCTAACTGGATACTTTTTACGAAATATAGAAAGTAAAACTCTGATGTTTACATTCACGTCTCTTTCTCAAAATTATCCTTGTATCTATATAGTGCTAATCGATATAAACATTAGCAAAAATGGTTTATAACTTAGTTCCCTATAAGTAGAAGAGAAATAAGATTAGGCTAAAGGTATAGTCAAATTTTGTTAAAACTGTCGCTACGACTAACATTTAAATTCGGTTCTCTTTCCATGGCCAGGAGTAAAACAAAAGAGATCTTAAATCAATGAGGACTTTCAGTTTGATAAAAGTTTTTGGCACTTATTTTAAAATTTAAACCGACTACAGAGAATGTTTTAAAGATTGTTAATTATACAAAAGATATATATATACGTATATATACACATGACAGAAAGTATTTGGTTTAACCAGATATTCATACAACTGGTCAATAAAATTAAATCTTGAATGTACTATGCAAACAGAACACATAGTAAAACAAAAGGTAGTCGATCCTACTTATAATAGTTCGACATGTTTGTGGTTTTTTTACTCTATCTACACATACTATGTACATACATACATGCTAGCTAGAGAAGGTATTATTTTCCATTTGCGTATTTAGCCCCCTTTTTACATCATATCGGGGGCCTTGTTTTAGAAACAAATGCTGGTGTTTTTTTTTTTTTCCTCGCTGAACTGAAGGATTTTTAGCGTGCTTTTTCAGTTTTATGCTATTAAGAACACACGCATTTACACAGTCATACTTCAAGACTCTGTGGGGAATAGGGAATTATTCTAGTTAATCAAAAATTCCCCACCTCACCTGGGAATCGAATCAGTAGCCCCTGTGTTTAGAACGCTGATCATTCGACCACATAGGCTTAAGGTATTGTATTCCATCAAAAATTTTATGTCAAGATTTCACCGGTAGTACACTTAGAAAAAGCCCTGTGTGTGTAGAGCGTATGCCCGTGAACAGCATAACTCAAAAATTAAAAGTCGGTTGAATACCAAACTTGATGCGATGCGACGCGATGTTTTTCAAGAAAAACCCCCTAGTCAAAACCACCCTTTACAAAGAGCATTTTTCGAAAATTTTGATTTTTTCTAAAAATCCTCTAACGATTTTGATTAAAATGGCTAATGTTTAAAATATTTTCATGTATAGCTGTATCTTTTGTGTATAGCCTCTAAAGTCCTATTCATTCTGGAAAACATTTGCATAACTGGTTAGAGATGGACAAAAAAATTACTTGCCAAAAATTTAGATTTCCTCCAAACATATAATTTATGTCAAATACATTTGTTTATCTATTTATTGATTTTTAGTGGAGTTAACATTTTCGAGATATTACTTTTTGTTGATTTACATTTTCCACTACTTATAATTTCCTCAAATGGTAATACTTTTCTCTCTCGATTTACTTTTGTTAAGTCCTGGTCATGCAAAAGATGTGACTATAGCAATAGTCTACTCTATTCCCTTATCTCCATTGTACCTACAAGGAAATAATCAATAAGAGCATTTCTTTTAATGTTTATCTCTATTAACATATAGTAGATTCAAGAATAATTTATTGCAGAATACCTAGAGGTCATCTGAATAAAACTCACCAGATATTTGCGTTATGAAGACACACATACACCCAAACACACACACACAGGCACTCACGCACACAAACACACACACACACACACTCAGGCACACACGTTCTAAAACTCTACTTTTAAATTTGGGGGATCTCAGGACGTGCATTTTCGGTGAAAACTTGGTATCGAATGTAGGTAGGTAGGTAGGTAGGTGGGTAGGTGGGTGGGTGGGTGGGTAGGTAGGTGGGTAGTAGGTAGGTGGGTGGGTGGGTGGGTGGGTGGGTGGGTAGGTAAGTAGGTGGGTAGGTAGGTAGGTAGCTAGGTAGGTAGGTAGCTAGGTAGGTAGGTAGCTAGGTAGGTAGGTAGGTGGGTAGGTAGGTAGCTAGGTAGGTAGGTAGCTAGGTAGGTGGGTAGGTGGGTAGGTAGATGGGTAGGTGGGTGGGTGAGTCGGTGGGTGTGTCGGTGGGTGGGTGGGTAGGTGGGTAGGTAGGTGGGTAGGTAGGTGGGTAGGTAGGTGGGTAGGTAGGTGGGTAGGTGGGTAGGTGGGTGGGTGGGTGGGTCGGTGGGTCGGTGGGTAGGTGGGTAGGTGGGTAGGGGGTTAGGTGGGTAGGTGGGTAGGTGGGTAGGTAGGTAGGTAGGTATTTAGTATGTATGTGTGTATTAAAGTTTTATGTTAGCATGTGTATGTATGTATGTATGTATGTTCGCATGAATGGATGGATGGATGGATGGATAGAGTATCTCAAAAACGAAGTCAGTTAAATATCAAAATCAAACTTGACATTTATGTTCAGCATCTTCCAAAAATGCGACACGAATATTATCAGGAAAATCTCCCTATGCCAAACTACACTTTAAATGGATTTTTTTTTAAATTTCTATTTTCTCAAAAATGGATCTAACGATTTTGCTTGAATTACCGATATTAAAGATATTTACATGACAAATAAAATGTATATCCTGAATCTTTTGGGAATGGCCTCTGAAGTCTTCATTCTGAATGTCTTTGCATAACTGGTGAACTAAAAGAAACATAACGTTACTACACTGAAAAGTTATTTTATATGTATGTATCCATATATAAAATAACTTTATGTTGTGTAGAGTTAATGATGTCCGGATACTCCTAGTTATTTGTTTCCATTTAAAAACACGTACACTTTTCTCAAACGAAAAGTCGTATGTTTTCATATCTCTTTTGATTTACTCCTATCCATGCAAAGAAAATAGCGGCCAGCTTTTAAAGGACTTTACTATTGCTTTAATGTAGTGTATTTTCTTATTTGCCTTCTACTTACAAGGAAGCAAGTAATAAGACTAATTCTGCTGATGTTTATCTCGATTAGCATGATGTAGATAGAAGAATAACCTTCTGTAAGATCAGTGTTTTTGCAAAACAGATGGAAGAAGTCATGCGAATAAGACACAAGATTTATCTTACAGAACTGATGTCAGATTATCTCATTTATTGCAGAAGCACTGTCGTCCTTAGGTGTTGTCCTCGAATACTTTCCTTCCGCGTTGGAAACAAAATAACATTTATTGATTGATAGGGTTGTTGAGTATTGTGGATGTGTCATACTTTGGAAATAACAAAACTGGAACATTGTTCTGAAGAAACATTGATTTTCTTTTTGTTTCAACACCCACTAAACATGATATACTTAGTTGTTTTATCAATTGTTCTTGTTCTGTTGCTTTCTCTACCACGTACACTGTAATTAGTGAAGTTATCATTCCAGATTAAAATTCCAACCAATATTACACTGAATAAAACGTGTTGAGGTCCTATGAATCTAAAACAAAAATTAGAAAAAGATCCATACGTGTATCTGTGAACATCATTACTCAAAAACCAAAAGTCAGTTAAATAGAAAGGTTGGTATTTAATTTCAGCATCATCCAAGGATGTGACAGGCAGGATTTCAAGAAAGTCTCCCCTCTATAAACCCCTGTTTACATGGCATTTTTGTTCGAGAATGTTGATTTACTTAAAAATGAATTTCAACGAGTTTGATTACAAAATATTTTCAGCACCAATGAAATGTATATTGCATTTTCTGGGAATAGCCTCTGAAGACATCCTCATTCTGGTTGAGTTTTGTATAACAGGTAAACCGTAACAGACAAACAAATATATCTTACATAAAAAATTTTATGTGTTCCATTCACATGACTTTCTCTACATCTCTGTAACAAATTGTTGTTAATAAGCTTATTCTTCTATCTACTTAGTGCAAATCGAGATAAACATTAGCAGAAATGCTTTCTGGCAAGCAGAAAGGAAATAAGGGAAAACACTGAATTAAAACGACAGTCAAATATTTTAAAAACTGGTCGCCATGTGGATGAAATCTGTTTCTAAGCATTACCAGGAGATGACAAATTCCCATATGTGAAAAGTTAATGTTTTAAAACTGAAACCAACAACAAGGAATATCTAAAAGTGGTCAACTCTACGAAAAATATAAATATGACATAAATTGTATGTTTACACTAGATCTACATTACTTCCTTTATGTAGTATGTCTATCTCCTACGGTTTACCAGTTACACAAAATTCAGTAAAATTCATACAGATAAAGAGGTCTTCAGATGCTATTCCCCAAAAATGCAATATTTAAGTTTTATTTGCCGTGTAAATGTCTTTGATATATGGTATTTTAATCAAAATCCTTAGAGCCAATTTTGAGAAAATCAAAATTTTCGAAAATGTTTCTATGTAAAGGCTAGTTTGGGGTGAGGGAATTTTTCTCAAAATCTTCGTATTGCATTCTTGGAAGATACTAAACTCATATATGTACCCATTTTGGTATTTTACCGAATTTTCATTTTTGAGTTATCGTGTTCATAGACACACGGACACACAAGGACCTTTTTTCTAAAAATACTTTTTTTTTTGATACAGGAGACCCTAAAACTTCTATTTCCGATGAAATCTCGGTATCGACTTGAGTGGAATGCAATGCCATCTCTATTATGAAACAATCAAGATATTTAATGCTCTCCCCAGTAATCTCAAAGAAAATGTTGGGAATTTCAGGGCTTTTAAGGCCTCTTTTAAGGAGTGCCTTTGCAATAAATCATTTTACTCTGTAGATGAATATTTAAGTGACAAATCTGTCTGACAATACGGTTAATAATCATTGTATTTATACATATTACAATGTATTGCATTTTGTGTATATTAGTGGGTGTGTTTTATATTAAAATTAAACTGATTTATACTTTGACTTGCACGAATGTGTCAAATGAATTTTTTTAGTATTTAGCAATGACACAAGGTCTGTAAAGTCTGATGTTTTTGATATTTTACACTCTAGTTCATAATTGTAAATCTTTGCATTGGAAATTCTATAACATATTTGTAAATATGTATTGTAATTTGTTGACATTTATGAAGAGTACGTAATACAATAATCATGTTTTAGTTTATATACTTTCTACTATTAACTATTATATCGATAATTTGAAAACTATCATCTGACATAACATTAGTTTTACATATAATGAAATTATATTTTATTTATTTATACATTTTAACACTATATTTTGATACTCTTTGTTTTTATGTGCATGCAAAAAAAAAACGTATTCTGTTGTTTTTGTAACCTATGCTTTTAGCACTAGAGCTTTATACATTTTTTTTCATAGTATATAGTATATAAACATATGTATACATGTATATGCCTTGACAAGTTTTATGTTCAGTGGCTTTCTGGCCTAAACGAACCTACAGAATGCTTTCTAATCTAATCTAATCTAATCTACATTATGTACATAGTGCATCTAGAGAAAATAAAAATGCAGATCTCGCTTAAACGCACAATTTATCTCATATACATCTTTATGTATAAAGTTAACCATTTCCAAGATACTCGTTGTCATTGTTTTCAATTTTAAAATACTTAAAATTTTCTCAAACAGGAAATCATCATTTGTTTCACATCTCTTTTGTTATACTCCTGGTCATGCAAAGAGAATTGCATTTCAATAGTATCACATAGAGACTAGTTTTTAAAAGGTTTGACTTTCGCTTTAGCTTAATATATGTCTTTTCCCTCCTACTTACAAAGAACTAAGTAATAAGAATATTTTTGTTAATGATTTAGATAAAGGAATAATCTTTTGTAACAATAGTTTTCTGCAGAACAGGTAGTCAAAGACACGTGAATGGAATACAACACACTCTTCATTAAAGTATTCTGAAACAAAGAATGTGGAGAGTACTTTGCTAAAACCCTGTAGGTCACTTCCACTTTCTTCTCAGTCGAAAGCTACTCTGAAAGGATCCAGCAGTTCTTTTAAAGTCAGACCCATTGTAACATATTGACATATATACCTACCTAAGGCATTGTATTTCATTCATTGTCTCGAACCTTTTCTCGTCCTATTGTGGCACACAGAGCGACGACCTCTCTCCTATTCCTCTTTTACAGCTGTAACTATCTCATTAGAGATGCTGCAATTTGTTCTCTGCTTGCGTAGGATGTATCTTGTTCATTTCATCCTTAGGTTTCGGTTACATAACTCCAGTTAATGTATAAGATGCTTTAACCTGAAAACAAATCTTTATATTAAGCATGTTACATCAAATATCTTGGGGCTAATCAGTTTTCTCACAGGCAAAGCGTTCTAATGGTACATAAAAAGGACACTGTTACATTCACATGGTTTTTAATCACACTATCTTTGACTTTTATATATATATATATATATATATATATATATATATATATACGATTCTTCTGTTCGTGTGCATGTCACTGAACTCCTAAGAAGTTGGACAGAATTTTTATGAAAGGTTTTGTGCTGTACAAGTGGATTCGAGAATGGTTTAGATTCACAATTCGATTCAATAGATGATGTTTTATTAACTAATTTATTTATTTTTCTTTATGGTTCCATTGTATCCGGCAGGCAGCGCTGCGATCGCGATATCGAAATATTTGAAGGTAATCGGTGTCGCGATCGGATTCAAAGAAATTTCCTGTAAGGTTGTTACTTTTTCACACAGTCCTTACTTGCGTCGTAGCTTGGTGTTTTTATTACATTGAAATACATTCTGTGCTAGTTGAAAATATTAAATTAATTAACGTGTGAAGCGTTTTGCAGTGTAATTAAAAATGACACATTATGCATGATATAATCGATAGATTAAGTTGTGATAATTATTCGCCTGATGGCTGCAGGTATTTTAATTTATTTTTTTACATATATTTTCATCAAAAAGGTCAAAATAATCACAATGTGTTTTTAAAAATTTATAATTTTCAGATTTAAAACTTTTGAACAGGACATGTGTCGAATCCGCTGGTTTTCTATAAAATACTCATGCAAAGCTTAAAATGTTATACTTTGAACACAAACACACACACACACACACACACACACACACATGTTTCGATTTATAATTTTATTTCTTAGTTTTTAGTTTTTATTTTCTCTACTTAGTACAATGACATCCAAAAATTTATACCGAAATTTCATCAGAAATATGTGTTTTGAGGTACCCATAATCTATAGAAAGCATTTTTAGAAAAAGGTTATTGTGTGTGTCCATGTGTTCTTGTGTCTGTGGACAGCATAGCCCATAAAACTAAAACACTGTTAAATACCAAACTTGGTATTTAGGTTCAGCATCTACCAAGGATGAATTACGAAGGTTTTCAAGAACATTCTCCAATCCAAACTATCCTTTACATGGGCATTGATTTTCTTAAAAATATTCAAACGATTTTGATTAAAATATTATACATCAAAGATATTTACATGGCAAATAAAATGTATGACTTGACTTTTCGGGAATAGCCTCTGAAGCACTGTCTGGAGGACTTTTGTAAAAGTGGTATATCTTGCGAGATAGAGAAAACCATCTTACACAAAAATGTAAAACTCAAACACAATTTATGTCCTATACCTTCTTGTAGAGTTAACTATTTCGGAGATATTCCTTTTTACTTTCTCTATACGCACTATGTACATAGTGTATAGAGAAGGTATTGCACTCCACCAAAAATTCGATACCAAAATTTTACCGGAAATATATGTTTTAGGGTCCTCTGTATCCAAAAACAGCATTTTCTGAGAAAGGTCCGCGCGCGCGCGTGTGTGTGTGTGTGTGTGTGTGTGTGTGTGTGTGTGTGAGTGGCTGTGTCTGTGTGAGTGAGTGTGTGTGTCCGTGTGTTCGTGTGTCCGTGTGTCTGTGAACACGATAACTCAAAAACGAACAGTCGGTAAAATACCAAACTTGGTATTTAAGTTTAGTATCTTCCAGGGATGTGACACGAAGATCTTGAGAAAAATCTCCCCACCCGCAACTACCCTTTACATGGAACTTTTTTCGAAAATTTTGATTTTTTCAAAAATGGTTCTAACGATTTGGATTGAAATGTCGTATATTAAAGATATTTACTTGACAAATAAAATTTATATTTTAAATTTTCTGGGAATAGCCTCTGAAGACTTTATTCTGGATGAATTTTACGGAATTTTGCATAATAGCTAAACCGTAAGAGATAGACAAAAACTTACCACACAAAAAGTGTAGAGCACGTTAAAACACACAATTTATGTGATATACATTTTTCTCGTGGAGTTGATCGTTTTTGAGTAATTCCTTATTCTTGATTTCACTTTTAAATAACTTATGCTTTTCTCACACAGGAACTTGTCAACTGCTGTCCATACAAACAAGGAGCTTCAGTCACATAGCAACCAGCTTTTGACTGTCACTTTAACCTCTGGTACTCCTTTATTTCGCTTCTACTTACAAGGAAGCAAGTAATAAGACTATTTCTTCGTTACATCCATTTTGACAAACTCAAAATTATGTCATATACGTTTTTGTTTTTTGTAGGGTTAACAATTTACAAGATATTCCTTTTAATTTGTTTTAATTTCTGTATGCGTTTCAATTTCTGTGGTGTGTTTTTGTATGTGTGTGTATCAATGAACAATATAACCCAAAAAGCAAAACACTAGTTAAATTCCATATTTGGTATTTAAGTTCAGCAGCTTTTAAGCATACCATACAAATATTTTCAAGTAAATATCCCAATCCAAACTATCCTTTACAGACAATTCTGATTAAAATGACATATGTTTGTGATATTTTCATATATTTCATAATGTATATAATTATTAAACGCATTACCAACGGATTGAATTATATAATGTTAAAATTTGAAATAATAATTAATAGTTGATTAAGTGTTTTGCACTTAAACAGTAATTAGTTTTCAACACTAAAGGATTAACACTTTAATGATTGAAAATTATAAAGTTTAAAGGTTAATCGAAATTATTAAACTAATTAATTAATTGGTTACACTAAATAATTAATTCTGAACAAGATGCAAGCATATCGCAGTATCTGTAATATAATATTTTAAATCTCTCAGAATATTGAATTTTAAGGAGAGAAATGGAATGCAAGGTTCATAAATTACTTAATTTTCTATGTTTACTTGTTTAGCGTCTCTTTTAAACACAATTGTGGGGTCTAATTTTCTGGATGACGTTTGCATAACTGATAAACGTAAGAAATAGAAAACATTTAACTGCACAAAAAAGTAGATATTGTTAAAGCACATAGTTTATTAGATACAATTTTTGTAGAGCTAAACATTTCCGAGTAACTCCTATTTTCCAATACTTAACGCTTTTCTCATCCTTTTTGTTTTGTTTTATTCCCGGGCATGTCTTAGCAACCAGCTTTTATAATATTTGAATATCGCTTTAGCCTTTTGTAATCCCTTATATCCCTTCTACTAACCCAAATTACTCGTAAGTAATAATATCATTTATGCTAATGTTTCACTCGATTAGGTGAAGTAGATAGGGGTGCAGATAAGGTAGAGAAAGTCATGTGAGTGAAACATCAAATTTGTACTTTCTCTACACGTACCATGTACATACTGCATGCAGTAGGTATTACATTGCATCCAAAAAATAAATACTAAGATTTCATTGGAAATAGACTTTTCAGGGTCCCCAGTATCCAAAAATAGCATTCTTAGAAAAAGGTCCGTGTGTGTATGTCCGTGTGTCAGTGTATCCGTGTGTCCGAGAACACGATAACTCAAAAACGAAAAATCGGTAACATACCAAACACATAAGTTTATTATCTTCCAAGGATGCGACACGAAGGTTTTGAGGAAAATCCCCCTACCCCAAACTAACCTTTTCATGGAAAAATTTTGGTTGCCTCAAAAATGGCTCTAATGATTTTGATTTAAATAATGAATATTAAAGATATTTTCACGACAAATATATCTCTTGAATTTTTTGGGAATAACCTCTGAAGGCCTCTCTATTCTGGAAAAAATGATGAAGTTCTCGTTGAAACACGCGATTAATATCATATACATTCTTTTCGTGGAGTTGTCCATTTTTGAGATATTCCTTGTTATTGGTTTCAGTTTCAAAATACTTAAAACTTTTCACATACGTGAATTTATCATGTATTTCTTTATTTCTCTTCTTCTTCTCTTGTCCTGTTAAGACAATAATTTGTTTCAGACACCTAAAGAAAGGCATGTGAATAGAACATATCATATTTTTAAAAATTATTTTCCAAATGTTCAGTAAACATTAGAATGTACAAATAACATAGTATTTTGTGTGCATTAATGAGCGTGTTTGTTTTAAAACCCTGCATATTTGTAGTTTATTGTTATGAATGCCTATATTCTGGTACAAACTTGCAGTATGCAATCCCACGGGCCAAAAGGCTGGTAGAGTTCACCGACCTATGTGTGTTTTCGAAAGGAAGAACCTGACAAAAGAAGGGTTTTGTCATTCCCAGGTAGGACCTTACCTACCGCGTATTTTCCTTGCAAATATTAGAGTGAGAGGTTAACATACAGGAGAATACGACCGTCAACTTGTTTGTGCCATTACGTATCAAGGGGTGAGGACCACTTTCCACATGTCAGATTTGGCCTAGATACTTGAAAATGGTATTCAAAACTGTGACCAACTTTTGAGAAAACACTTTACTACTTGGCTTAATTGTTTTTTCACACAAGCCGTGTGTAGGACAGGAGTTGGATAGGTAGAGCCAGACTGAAAAATTCAATGCCATAGGTGGGATTTGAACCAGGCATCTCCCGCTCTCTAGCCGATTGCTCTACCACTGAGCGGCATAACATTGAATTTCTCAACTAACTTGCATGTTTCCCGGTATACCACAAGGCGCTCTCAAATTATTTTGAGATGACAACCTTACTATGAATCCTGGGCTTAAAGTAATTACAGCATTGTAAGTCGCCATTAGGGTTGTCATCTAATAATAATTTGAGAGCACCTCGTGGTTTACCGGGAAACATGCGAGTTAATTGAGAAATTCAATGATAATGCTGGCATGTTGTCGTGGTAGCTCAGTGGAAGAGCAACCGGCGAGAGACCGGTAGATACGTGGTTCAAATCCCGCGTATGGCATTGAGTTTTTTAGTCTGACTCTACCTATCCAACTTTACTATTTTGTCTAACTAAATCTTTGTGTGGTCCACGAAATTTTATTCCATCCAAAAATGTGATCGAAGATCACATACGACACGCCCTTTAAAGATCTGACGAAATAGAATAATGAGTTTTTGTAAGAATACTTTGTATAATGATTGATTAATAGTGTTTAACGCCCGCATTTACTACATACGGCACCACAAGCAATGATGGAATGAAGATGGAGCTCCGGTGGAATGCGATGACGGTGAAAAAACCGCCCTCTGCGCCGCTTTGTTCAGCACAAATCCTAAGACCGAACCCGGAACACCTTGGCGAGAGGCGAGTGGTCTAATCACTTGATTAGAGAATGTTATATGAATTCAAAACAGGCTTTTAGAAATATCTTCTCGTCCGCAAGTGTGAATAGCGTAGTTCAGCTTTTATGTCAGCATCTTTTGTTGGAATCTGTGCATAATAATAATAATAATAATAATAATAATAATAATAATAATAATAATAATAATAATAATAATAATAATAATAATAATAATAACCTGGTGCTACAGCCGTGATGCGTCCAGGCCTCCCAACACAACTGCTGTCTTCACGCCCACGTACGCACGGCAAAGGATGGTAATCATCCAGCCGATACGTGAAGGTGATATAACCAGCAACACGCATCCTCTAGCCGGAAGGTTGGGTTTTCTTGGTCGGGAGCGCTGCCTATCTCAGCCCCTCACTTTCCTCAGTGGGCCCTGGTGCAACATCCACGACTTAAACCGGTGCGACATCTGCACCCAATGAATGAGATCTAACCTGGGAGCATTCCGTGGCCAGGAAAGAGAGCACCACGCTCAAGTCCACTATGCAACGGCGCAGGACAATATCTTTGTGTCATGATAAAAAAATCTGATGTGTTACACTCACATGACTTTCTCTAGCTGCTCTACAAACTTCCTTCAAAAGTTTATTTTTCTTTCTACACCATGATATTAAGACAAATATTAGCCGAATATTCTTATAATCTAGTTCCTTATCTAGTTCCAGAAGGGAACTAAGGGAATGCGCTATGCTAAAGTGATAGTCAAATGTTTTAAAAGCTATCGTTATGCGATTGCCATTGCAAATCACTTCTTTGCTTGGCCAGGAGTAGAACAAAAGAAAAAGGGACACTTCCTGTCTGAGAAAAGTACAGGGTTACTACAAAAGAAATAGACAACTTCAACTGCCTGTAAAACAAAAACTATTAGAGATAGCAACCTAATTATTTTGGAGGTATGTTGAGAAACTCTCAAAGTTTCGTTTGTTACTATTGGTAACACTGTAGTGTTTTGTTTGTTGTTGCAGAAGCTGAAATGGCGGAAAATCCTGTGGAAAAGGCATATTGCGTGTTGGAATTTGCTAGAACGCAATCAGCAACTGTTGTCCAACGACATTTTAGAACACGTTACCACAAAAATGAAATGATGCGCTCACAAAAACCAGCATCGTCTTCATCATGTCGCAACATGTCGATGCAAAAATCACGCCGTATGACCTTATCTTCTTCACTCAGAAACTGCAACATCTGTAATCTGTAAGGTATCATGTGCAGTCACTTCCGCAAGATTTTCCATACAGTTTGCTGTGGAATTTGTAATTGCATGCTTGCCCTAGATGTCGATTTCTGTGGGCTTCTTATGTAGGCAGAACGAACACGTTCAACGTTTTCTTGCGAAACTCTTGGTCTTCCCGAGCTCTTCCCTTTGCACAAACATCCCGTTGTCTCGAATTTTCTATACCAGCCGTAGACTGACTGTCTAGTCGGTGACGTTTTGTGGTAACCCTGTATAACTACATTACAATTGAAACCACTAACAAGGAACATCTCAGAAACGGTTAACTTAAAAAAGCCGGTGTATGACATTAACTGTGTGTTTTAGCGTGATCTAAAATGTTTGTGTAACACGTTTTTGTCCATCATTTAAGGTTTACCAGTTATTCAAAAATAATACAAAGGTAGTCCAGAATGAAGAGGTGTTCAGAGACTATTCCCAGAAAATTCAAGATATACATATAGTTTGGGATGAAAATATGTTAAACGTATTGCATTTTAATAAAAATCGCTAGACCTATTTTTGAGAAGGTCAAATTTTTTCCAAAAATCTCCATATAAAGGGTGATAGGGGAGGGGAGTTTCTTGAAAATCTTTGTATCGCATCCTTGGAAGATATACTTTTTTTAATAGCGTTTAACACCCACTTTTCTACTTGGCACGGCAGGAAAAATGTTACACTTAAATACTAAGTTTGTTATTTAACCGTCACTTTGTTTTTGAGCTTCACTGCCCACACATAGCACATGCTTATAAAAATGTGAGGTGTTGTTTTTTTTTGTTTTTTTTATAGTGTTTAACGCCCGCTTTAACTACTAATGGCAGGCGGTGACACTGATCATACATGAATGATGATGGAGCACCGGTGGAATGCGATGGCGGGGAAACCGGAGTACCCGGAGAAAACCCGCCCCAGAGCCGTTTTGTCCACCACAAATCTCACATGCGGTCGCTTGGAAATGTGAGGTGGTTGCTACATGATTGGAATTCCCTTGTTGTATGGCCAAGAGTTGAGAAAAATTCTCGGGTGAGAAAAGTATAAGTATTTTAAAACTGAAAGCAATAACAAGGGATATCTATAAAGAAAAGAAAAGAAAAAAAAACACTCAACTCCACGAAAAAAATGTATAATAACATAAACTGTGTATTTTCACCTGCTCAACATTTTTAAAGCAAGTTTTTGTCTACCTCTTACGGTTTACCAATTATGAAAATTCCACAAAATATCCAGAATAAAAATGACTTCAGAGGCTATTCCCAGAAAATTGTAGATATACATTTATTTTTCACGTAAATATCTTTAATGTACGATGTTTTAATCAAAATAATTAGAGGTATTTTTGAGAAAATCAAAATTTTCGAAAAACTTTCCATGAAGTTGGAGGTGGGGAGATTATCTTGAAAATCTTAGTGTCGCATCCTTGGAAGATACTGAACCTAAATACTAAGTTTGGCATTTAACGGACTTTTATTTTTGAGCTATGCTGCCCTCAGAAACCCACACACACACACACACACACACACACACACACACACACATACACTCACATACACCGATAGACACACAAACTGATAGACACTCACACGGATTTTTTTCCCAGAAATGTGTTATTTGGATTCAGGTATCTCAAAACTTATATTTCCGGTGGTATCGAATTTTGGGTGTAATACAATACTTCCTCTTTACACTAAGTACATAATGAGTGTAGAAAAAGTTAAAATCCTTTTTTGAATTCAAGAGATCTCGAAACATGCATTTCTGGTGCAACCTCGGTATGGAATTTTTGAGTGTAATACAATACTTTTTCTATCCACTAAGTACATTGTATATATGCGCTAGAAAGATTAAAATTGTTGAGTTCTCGTGAGTTATAACTTTTGTTAGATTCGGCAAATTTTATAGACCTATAAAATGTATCAGAAGTCGGCTCCATTGAGACTGAAGTTTCATCTGCCTCAGCTGCTTTCCCTTCTTCATTCGAGTCCTTTGTAAAATCTGTTCGTCACTCAGTTCTTCGGCCACTGCACAATTGTGTCGATTCTAATCAACTATAACCTTAAATTCCTCACGGGGTACATCTCTTGAGTGATCATCTGTGAAATTTTAAAATCCACAGTACATATTTAAGATATCGCATCGAAATGTATACCATATATTATACACAAAGTATCAAAATTATATTTTACATGATTAGTTAAATAATAACTTTTTATTGTAAAAATTCACTGTTCTAATAAAACTGAGACACGTAATGCATTTTAAAACTATTCAGTTAAAAATCCAGTCCATAGAAAACACATACAGATCTGTCATTTTATATTAATGTAAAAAAACAGTATTTTCGTACTCTCAAAAACTCTTGATTTTCAGAATTTAATGATTTAGTTATAAAATTAGAAGCATTATTTCGAAAAACGTATATGGCAATTTTCGTTAATGCGCTTTTGAAAAGCAGCAAACAATTTTTTAAACAAATTAGTGAAAAATTGCAATTTCTGAGTATGGAAAAGTGTTGGATAAAGATTTACGAGAAAATAGGGTTTAAAGTTGGCAGTGCATATCAATAAACATGCACCTACCCACAGTTAGTATCAGTTGATTGGTAGTTAAAGCGCATGAAGTGGGAAAAATAAACAGGCTCTTTAAGTTAGAGTTCATATATTTTTGTTATGATATGTTTTCACAAATTTTGGCCACAATTCTCAGATACAACACCATAAAGAGTTATTTGACACAGCTTCTACCAAATTTGGTACCATATTTTGACCATCTCTGGTGAACAATTGCACGAATCCATTGGCGAAAAAAAAACGATGTGATTCATTCACATGACTTTCTCTACATCTCTACAACATATTATTGTTAAACACACACACACGGACCTTTTTTCAAAAATGCTTTTTTTTATCCAGGGGAACCCAAAACGTGTATTTCCGATGAAATCTCGGTATCGAATTTTTGGGTGAATTACAATACCTTCTCTATACACCATGTTCATAGTACGTGTAGAGAAAGTAAAAAGCAATTGAGCCGCCCGATACGAGTTCTTTATTACTTTCTCCAACCCGCATGTACACTGTACACAGCGGATAGAGAAGGTACTATATTGCACTCAAATGTTTGATATCGAGATTACACCGGAAACATATGTTTTGGGGTCACCTGAGTCCGAAAAAAGCATTTTCAGAATAAGGTCCTTGTGTGTGTGTGTGTGTGTGTGTGTGTGTGTGTGTGTATGTGTGGACAGCATAGCTCAGAAACGAAAAGTCCGTTAAATACCAAACTTGGTAGTTAAGTTTAGTATGTTCCAGAGATGCGACATGAAGATTTTGAGTAAAATCCCCCCACCTCCACTACTCTTTGCACCCCCACCTCAAAAATGGCTCTAGCGATTTTGATTAAAATATCGTCTATTAAAGATATTTGCATCGCAAATAAAATGTATATCTTGAATTTTCTGGAAATAGCCTCTGAAGACGTCTTTATTCTGAATGAATTTTGCGGAATTTTGCATAACTGGTAAACCGTAATAGATAGACAAAAACTTACTGAAAAGAAAATGTAGAGCTCGTTAAAACACACAATTTATGTTATATACATTTCTTTTCGTGGAGTAGATCGATTTTGAGATATCCCTTGTTATTGGTTTCAGCTATAAAATACTTATATACTTTTCTCATACGGGAATTTATCAACTCCTATCCACACAAACAAAGAAACTTCACTCACAAAGCAACCAACTTTTGACTAATGCTTTAGCCTATGGTACTCCCTTATTTCCCTCCTACTTGCATGGAGGCAAGTAATAAGACTATTTCTGGATAGTTAGAGTCAGACTGAAAAATTCAATGCCATAGCCGGGATTTGAAAGATGGATCTACCGGTCTCTAGCCGATTGCTTTTCCATTGAGCTACCATGGCAACATGCCGGCATAGCATTGAATTTCTCAACTGACTCGCATGTTTCCCGACAAACCACGAGGTGATCTCAAACTATTTTGAGATGACAGCCCCAATAGTGACTTACAATGTACTTTAAGTCCCAGGATTCATAGTATAGCCAACTATTACGGTCAATGTGTATTGGTTTAATTGTTTTTTCACACAAACCGTGTGTAGGACAGGAGTTGGATAGGGAGAGTCAGACTGAAAAAGTAAATGCCATAGCCGTGATTTGAACCACACAACCGGCTTGAAAAAACAATTAAACCAAGACTATTTCTGCTATTTTTCTTTCTTGAATAGCATGAAGTAAAAAGAAGCATAATGTATTTACTTTCTCTATACGTACTATGTACATAGTATATAGAGAAGGTATTGTATTGCAACAAAAAATTCGACCGAGATTTCACCGGAAATACATGTTTTGGGTCCCCCTGTAATAAAAAAAAACATTTTTGGAAAAATGTCCGAGCGCGCGCGCGCGCGTGTGTGTGTGTGTGTGTGTGTGTGTGTGTGTGTGTGTGTGTGTGTGTGGACAGCATAGCTGAAAAACGAAAAGACCATTGAATACCACACTTGATATTTAAGTTTAGTATCTTCCAATGATGCGACACGAAGATGTTTAAGAAAATCGCCCCTCCCCCCACACCCACTACCTTTTACATGGAAACATTTATGAAAATTTTTATTTTCTTAAAAATGGCTCTAACGATTTTGCTTAAAAAGTCGTATATTAAAGATATTTACATGACAAATGAAATGCATATCTTGAATTTTCTGAGAATAGCCTCTGAAGATTACTTTATTCTGGATGAATTTTACGGAATTTTGCATAACTGCTAAACCGTAAGAGCTGGGCAAATTACTTACCACAGAAAATGTAGAGCACATTAAAACACACAACTTATGTTATATACATTTTTTTTTTTTCGTGGAGTTAATCGTTTTTAATATTCCTTGTTTTTGGTTTCACTTTGAAAAAATTTGCACTTTTCTCATGCAGGAATTTGTCAACCCCTGTCCATTCAAACAAAGGAAATTCGTTCATAAGCAGCCATCTTTTGAGTATCACTTTAACCTATGGAACTCCCTTATTTCGCTTCTACTTATAAAGAAGCAAGTAATAAGACTATTTCTGCTCATTTTTTCTCGATTAGCATGAAGTAAATAGAAGCATTAGCTTCTTAACAATAATTTGTAGCAGAGATATAGAGAAAGTCATGTGAATGGAACACATCAGATTTTTGGATTACAGTGTGTGTGTGCCGATCCGTAAAATGCCGTACTAAAGAGCTTCTATTGTACTGAAAAAAAATGAAATGGCCTGTTATTTATGGACGCTCTTTAACTGCTTTGGTTCTGCGTCCCATTCTATATTAGGCGTGAAAGATTGCTTAATTTTGCTCAGAGGCCTCTCTTATCAGGCTTGAGGTTCTTTTACGTGCCGTAAATCTACGACACGGGACCAACAGCTTTACTTCCCTTCCGAAGGAAGCCATGCTAAGGATTTTTACGCCCGAAAAAATCCATCGTCCTCCGCCGGGTTTGAACCCGCGACCTTGAGTATATGAAGTTAGCATGGTAACCATTACACCACGGAGGGCGACTAATTCTATTGTACTGTTAAGATATTAGCACTAATATTAAAATTTACATTTAAAGTTTCAGTTTAAAGTCATACGAGATACATCCAGAAAGTAAGTTCCGTTTCAATTTATCTCCGCTGCAGCACTGCGATCGCAGTTCCGCACATGCGCGGTAGACGCTCTGTATCAAGGAGAAGAAACGTGCGCCATTTTGAGTTCGCTGTCAGCCACATACGCTTTGATGTGCTTGTTTACAATGTTGGTGTTGATTGAAAATCCCGCCGCTTGTGAAATCAGATCTGTGATTCGTTTTCTGAATGCTAGGAAAGTGAAACCAATTGAAATTTATCGGCAAATTTGCGAATTTTACGGACAAAATGCGATGAGTGATTAATGGTGTGAAGATGGGTCTGACAGTTCAATGAAGGACGTAGTGAAGTGCACGACAACGCACGATCACACTCTGCAAATGTGACGAAAACCCTCCTACAGGGATTTGGCTGGGACGTGTTTGACCATCCTCCGTACAGCCCTGACCTCGCTCCTAGCGACTTTCATCTGTTCTTACATCTCAAGTCTTTCCTTGGCGGTCAACACTTCAACAATGACGAAGAGCTGAAAGAAAATGTTTCCAACTTTTTGAAGACACAGGCGGCAAACTTCTATGAAGAAGGTATACAAAAACTTGTGCCACGCTATGACAAATGCCTGAAAAATTTCGGCAGCTATGTGAAAAAGTAGTTTAAGAGTTCTAGAATTTTGTGCAATAAATAGTTATTCTGTATCTGTACACAATTTAATTTTATTACCAAACGGAACTTACTTTCTGGACGCACCTCGTATTATAAAGTTACATGGATAGTAAAAATCTGATGTGCTCCATTCACATGACTTTCACTGCATCTCTGTAATAAATTATTGTTAATAAGCTTGTCTTCTATCTACTTCATATTAATCGAGATAAACATTACAGAATATTCTTCCTCGGTTCTTATACATAGGTAAAAAGGAAATAAGGGGGATACACTAGGCTAAATCGACAGTCAAATGCTTTAAAATGTGGTTGTTATGGTATAGAAATATAGCATGGCCAGATGTTGACAGGTTCCCGTATGAGAAAAGTAAAAGTATTTTAAATCTGAAACAAATAATAAGGAACATTTGAAGAATGATCAATTCCAGAAAAAAACAAATATGATATAAATTGCGTATTTTTACGTGATCTACATTTTTTGCGTAGCAAGTTTTGTCTATCTCTTATGGTTTACTATTTACGCAAAATTAAGCAAAATTCATTAAGAATAAAGATATCTTTAGAGGTTATTTCCAGAAAATTCAAAATATATATTTTATTTGCCATATAAATATCTTTAATGTGTGGTGTTTTAATCAAAATCGTTAGAGCCATTTTTGAGAAAATCTAAATGTTCGACATTTTTTCCAAGTAAAGGGTAGTTTGGGATGGGAGGGTTTTTCTAAAAAGATTGTGTTGCATCCCTGGAGGACACTAAACTTAAATGCCAAGTTTGGTATTTTATCAACTTTTCATTTTTGAGTTATCGTTTTCACAGGCACACGGACACACACACATGGGGCCTTTTTTTTCCTCCTGAAAATGCTCTTTTTTGGATACAGGGGGCTCTAAGACGTATATTTCCGTTGAAATCTCAGTATCGAATTTTTGGGTGGAATGCTATACCTTCTCTATACACTATGTGCTTTTATGAAAATACAACGCCAGCAAAAAGCAGTTTGGACGTTGAATATGGAACCCAGTGTCAATAAAATCTGTAACCAAGGGAAAGCTTTAGAATTTACCAGTGGTTGCCCACATTAACTCACCAAACAGAAGAACGATAAATCCAGTAGAGTAAAACTCACCTGAACACGGTGTTTTGCTGGCCGTGATATTTCTCGCTTTACTAGCAGATGTCCAGTGTATTGTTTTGTAGATGCCCCCTCACCCGGGGTCACATAATACACCATTTCCTACAATGGCAATAAAATCCAGGCTCAGCATACAGAATGACATGCTTATCCTTTTCTCTGAGTTTCACTGTTCCAGCATATTTCAAAACTTACAGTATAAAGTCTGTAGCACTTCAGATGAAACGCTAGCTCAGAAAAAGCTGACATTCTCTGCCCTTTAATGTTTATTAGTGGTTGTAGAATGATTCTTACCAAAGTTTAGTTTTTTTATCTACTTAATTTTAATCGAGATAAATCATTCCGAAAGCTAGACTATACACTTCGCTGTTACATACAAATGTTCAAGAACCTGACGCTATTTGTTGGCTATTCACTTTTCATGAAATAGGAGAAACAACTGACCAGCAACATGACTTAAAATCTGATTTTTCCATTCACTTTCTCTAACTATAAACAATAAAACAATAACTAAAATAATATTCAAATGTTTTAAAACCTGATTCTGAAAGGAAATTCGCTTCTTCGCATGTCAGGAGTAAAGCAAAAGAAATACAGACGACCTTGTTTGAGAAAAGTATAAGTGTTTTAAAATTTTATAAGTGTTTTATGTTAAGAATTTTATGAGGTCTGAAAAGTCGGAAGATTTCTTTATAACTGCTAATTGTTAAGCGATAGACGAAAACGCAATACATAATAAATTAGATATCTTTAAAACACAATTAAGTTCAAATAACTTTTTGTGGAATAAACCGTTGCTGAGATATCCGCTATTAATGCTTTGAATTGCTAATTCTTTGGAATTCTTTTAAAGTCCTTTGGAGATTCAATTGGTTTTCGTGATTGCATGAAACGCGTATGGAATTTTAAGGCCAGCTTGGAGCGTCTAGTACTTAAACATTTGACTATCGCCATTCCTATATGTCTATAATGGAATATGTTAAGAGCTATTTCTGCAAAGCTTTATTTTCATTAAAATGGAAAAGTTAGAAAAGCATCTGATGTGTTCATTCACTGACTTTGTCCACAAACTATTGTTACAGAAGATTATATCTTTATCTACATCGTAGTAATCGAGGCAAAAATTGGCATAAATGGTTTTATTAGTTCCTTCTAAGAAGAAGGGAAATAAGGGAATGCAATAGGCTAAAGCGATAGTCAAATCTTTTTAATGGCCAGGAGTAAAACAAAACAGAGATGAAGTGAATCATTACCTCCTGTTTGAAAAAAGTTTAAGTAGCTTAAAAATTGAAACCAATATTATGGAATATCTGGTAACCGATTAATTCTACGAAACAAGTGTATATGACATAGACTGAGTGCCTTAACGAGATCTACACTTGTGTAGTAAGTTTTAGTGTATCTCTTACGGTTTACCAGTGATGTGAAATTCATCCAGAATGAAGAGGTCTTTAGAGGCTATTCCCAGAAAAGTCAAGATATACATTCCAATTCTCATGTAGATATATTTAATATGCGTTATTTTTATTGGTTAAAACCAATTTTGAGAAAAACAACATTTTCAACAGAAAACATCTATGTAAAGGGTGGTTTGGGGGGGGGGTTAAACAACTTCGTGTTGCATTCTTGGAAAATAGTAAAACTAAATACCAAATTTAGTATTTAACGGTATTTTTTTTAACTATGCTTTCACAACAGTATTTGACGCTCCTATTAAAGGATATAGTGTAAAGAAAACCCTGTAAATGTAATATATCAGAACATGTTTTCTTTCCATTGCAAAACCTAGCTACCAGCTAACTGCTAAATACGAGTACTGTTTTCGCACTTTATAGCTTAATCTTAAGTCATAAAATGTAGCATGAGTAACGTAATTTGGGTAGCAGAATTTGGTTTTGTACGAATGTTTACAACTAATAACGGAGGTATGCAAATATGTCGTTGGTAGAGAAATTAGCTGTGAGTGTTCATATCGGATGTTGAATTGCATTACTGGTGTTATTCAGAGCCTCAGCATCTTATCCCAGGGATGTGAGCATTACCGGCGATCTTTTGACTATGCTCAAGAGCGCCTGCAAATTCCGGAGTGGCTTCGATTGTAAGCGTCATTAGAAGACGAACGCATATATCATTCTCATTCGTATGTCATTTGACTACACCCTGGGCCATAAGTCAAAGCCCTGAGGGTCAGAAAGGACAGCTGCGGCACTTTGTGGGTTGACCCTGGGGTGAGAAAAACCTGCCGCCAACTTTGGGCTTGTCGTAGAATTGAGGTTGCGCCCAATCAACATCAGAGCTACCAAATATCTTTCCAGAAAAAATTGTCTAAGACATAGCGTGACCGTCTTTTCCCTGGTTACCCCTCTTTATCACTTTCTGTACACGTACTACGTGCATAGTACGTATAGAGAAGGCATTGTAATGCACCCAAAAATTTGACATCGTGATTTAACCGGAAATACACGCTTTAGGACCCCCTAAATAAAAAAAAGCATTTTTATAAAAAGGCTCCTTGAGTGACTGTGGGCAGTATAGCTCAAAAACGAAAAGTCCGTTAAATACCAAACCTGGTATTTAAGTTCGTATCTTCCAAGGATGCGACACGAAGATTTTCAAGAAAATCTCCCCATCCCCGACTACCCTTTAAATGGAAAGAAACTCGCAAATTTTAATTTTCTCAAAAATTACTCTTAAAGATTTTAATTAAAATCTCATATTTAAGATATTTACATGACAAATAAAATGTATATCTTGAATTTTCTATGAATAACCTCTCTTTATTCTTAAAGCATTTTGCGGAATTTTGCATAACTGGTAAACCGTAAGAGATAGACAAAAACTTACTACACAAAAAATGTAGATCTGGTTAAAACACACAGTTTGTTATATACATTTTTTCGTTAAGTTGACCATTGTGAGATATTTCTTGCTCTTAGTTTCAATTTTAACTTACACTTTTATCATACGGGAACTTTTTAGCATGTAATGGCAGATTAGGATCTTATTACTACCGTTTTAAAATAACGGACACCCCAACTTATCTCTGGGGGGATGGAAGTCAAAGAGTAGATCATTTTATTTACGAGTGTAAACAACTGGAAAAAGAAAGAACTGAAATAAGAAATAATATAAAAACATGGGACAGTTATCGAATTCTAAAAGAAAACTGCTACAGAAGCGCAAAAAACAATTGATAAAATTTGCACAAACAATAAAGCTAGAACAATCATAAAATTATGATAATACATCATATAAGAAACAAATAATTATTCACATTAAAACATAGGTAAAATATCTCAAACACAATATCGAAAGATAAGCAATTGCCAATTTCATACAGTTATACTATCTAATTTAAAATTATAAAATTGTACATTTTGGTAACAAATGCATGTAGTGTTACTACTCAATGTAATGGAGCATAAAGTTAAATAAATTACCTTATGTGTTCCATTCACATGACTTTCTCTACATCTCTGCAACAAATTATTGTTAAAACAAGCTTATTCTTTCATTTCTTTCATTCTAATCGAGAAAAATTAGCAGAAATAATCTTTTGACTTGCTTCCTTGTAATTAGAAGCAAAATAAGGGATTACACTGGTCTAAAGTGATAGTCAAATCTTTTAAAAGCTGGTTGCCATGTGACTGTGTTTGTATGACCAGGAGTTGACAAATTCCCATATGAGCAAAGTATAAGTATTTTAAAGCTAAAACAATTAACAAGGAATATATAAAAAACGGCAAACTCCACGAAAAAAATGTTTATAGCATGAATAGTGTGTTTTAATGAGCTCTACAAGTTTTGTATAGTAAGTTTTTGTCTATCTCTTACAGTTTACCAGTTAAGCAAAATTTCGTTAAATTCATCTAGAATAAAGATGTCTTCAGAAGCCATTTCCAGAAAACTCAAGATATACATTTCATTTTTCATGTAAATACCTTTAATATACGATATTTTAATCACAATCATTAGAGCCATTTTTTAGAAATTCAAAATTTTCGAAAGTTTTTCCATGTAATGGGTAGTTTTGTGGTGGGAGGTTTTCTTAAAAATTTTCGTGTCGTATTCTTGGAAGATACCACATCTAAATACCAAGTTTGGTATTTAACGGTCTTTTCGTTTTTAGGTATGCTGTTCACAGACACACACACACACATGTACACACGGACCTTTTCTAAAAATGTTTTTTTCGATCTCGAGGGACAACGAAACATATGTTTCCGTTGAAATCTCGAGATAGAATTTTTGGGTGGAGTACAATACCTTCTCTATCCACTATGTACATTGTACATGCGAGCTAGAGAATGTAATATAATTTTTCTCTCTTTATAAATGTGTGAAGATGTTTCCTTACTCCTTAACTACATTTTTGACGCCCTTTTTTGTCGCTTATTTCTGTAGGTTCATGATGTTTTCTCGTCTCATTTGTTTATTTCTTCCTTCCCCATATGATCACGAGCATATAATCAGCCAGTTGCCAGACCAGGCTCGTGCTGCTGTCCGAGTAGGGGGTGTGATTTAGGATGCGCAGCTGACCCAGGGTGGCTGTGAGGGGGTGGACAGAAATAGAGAGAGAACAGGCCAGGCGCTAACATCAAGGGGAGGAAGAAAACAACAACCGGAAGTGACACTAGCGCCAGAAGGACTTCTATTCCATTTCCTCTTCTGCTTAGGTCTCTTTATATGTTACTGTACTTCTTTACAGGATTTAAGTTACGGCCAGAAGCTGCTTCCCCCTTGTTTCTTATTATTATTTACGTTCGCTTTTATTTTCGGAATAAAATGCGTTACATTCACATAACTTTCTCTAAAACCGATCGCTTACTTTTATACATCTGCTACAAACTATTATTACAAAAGCTTATTTGTCTATTTACTTCATATTAATCGAAATAAGTATTTTCAGAAACAGTTCGTTAAACATTTCGTTTTAAATACAAGGGAAATACTGCAAGCCGAATTGATAGTCAGATATTTAAAGGCTGGGATTTCAGGTCCGGTAATGTCGCCGTACCAAGCAGATGGTGCAGTTGTTTGCACTTTGAAAAGAATCCTGACCGTGAATGTCAGAGAAGGCTGTCCTATCTGCCAGAGTCGCCACACTACCCTCCTGATATTGCTCTCTAATGGTGCGCGAAATATTAGATACCTCTGCGCGTTTCTGTGGCCTGTTTCCCTGCGGCCTGCAGCCTCCTACTATTCCTTCACTTCATCCGTGTCTCCCGGAGGATGTATCCAGAGCAGGTTCTGTCGTAGTGAGCAAGGTGTGGCCCTCCGTTACAATATCCTATCCTAAATAAAATGTTATCTACTCGGCTGTTAATTAACGAAGTGGTTTCAAAAGTGATTGCATGCGCAGAATGAGATTAAGAAGGTCATTCGATTAGTTAAGTCAAGAATGCTAATATGAAAGTCAACATAAAGCGCAAAATAAAAACATTCTAATGAATAAAAATCAGCGTGCTCCATTCACATTACCTTCTCTACCAACTCTGTAACAAATTATCCTTACAAAATATTACTCTTATACTCAATACCAAATAAGATAAGCTTTAACAAAAATAATCTTATTAGTTTCGCTTTAGAAGAGGACTAAAGTATTACACCAGCTAAAGCGGTAGTCGATACGTTAAAAGTTGGTCGCTAAGAAATGGCTTTGAAATTCCGTTCTCTCTGCATGACCAGAAGTAAAAGAAATAAAGAAAAAAGAAAGAAATAGAAAAAAACTAATAACGATATTATATTTGAAAAAATATATCTAACTATTGCAAAATATATAACAATATTGAAGAATAGCGACGAAGGTTAACTTTACAAAACTGTATATGGCATAAATTGTATATTTTAACGAGATCTACATTTTTGTTGTTTTGTTTTGTCTAGGCGGCACCGTGGGTGAGTGGTTAGACCCCTCGCCTCCCATCTAGGTGGCCCGGGTTCGATCCCAAGCGCCCGCATGTGGGATTCGTGGTGGATGAAGCAGCATCTGGGATTTTCTTCTGGTCCTCCGGTTTCCCCCGCCATTCATTTCACCAACTGCTCCACCATCACCTATCCAATCATGAATTGAGCTTATATTTCATATCATGCTCTTCCTCATGTTCATGCCTGGCTACGAGCCGACCCCTCGTAACAGGTTGTCCATTCTGTGGTTTCGTGCCGTTGGCTGCCCGACAGGCATCTCATCCCTAGTCATTGGCTTGTAAGTGCTAAGGGGATGTCAGTCCAACAAATACGGGAAGGGTGAGCCGATTACGAATGAAGATTTTGTCTACCTCTTACGGTTTAAAAAGTTATACAAAAGTCCTTCAGAATGAAGAGAACTACAGAAAATTCAATATATACATTTTACTTGTGTAAATAAATATCTTTGATATAAGCCATTTTAACCAAAATTATTAGAGCCGTTTTTGAGTTAATCGAACATTTTTGGCAAATTCGTGTAAAGGATAGTCTGGGGTCGTGTCGCATTCTTAAAAGTCTGGTACTTAAGCAAATCCTTACTCCTAGTTATGCTATTCACAGATAGAAACTTTTTCTAAAACTTTGTTTTTTTGTTTTGTTTTTTATTCAGGTATTTTCAAAACATGTATTTCCAGTAATATCTTGGTATCAAATTTTGGGTGGAATGCAATACGTTATCTACTTACTACGTAATAGGTTTACATACATGTTAGAGAAAGTAATAAGTATTCCATGTTTATGATAACACCTTTAACAAGACAAGTATAAAATCCTATAAACGTTCCTTAAATCAACTGATCGATCACTTTAATGTGGCAATTTGTTACTCTACGACTACAACAGTCAAAATCCATAGAAATTGTAAAATACAAATTCATCGTATATCTATAATACTTGTACAAAATTTACAAAGACCCACCTCTATAGTGACATGGTAGCGTTTGCCTCACATGAATATAGCCCGAGTTTGAGTCGCGGTTAGGGCGAATTACCACTTAAGGTTTATTCTGGGGTTTTTCCTTATCCTGAAAAAAATGAATGCCGCGTAACTTGAAGCTCAGTGGAACCCGGGCTCATTTGATTATCATTTTACTCATTTAATTCATTCGTCGTCCAATATGAGTTATCCGGTTCTGATTGTTTTGTTTTCCAGAATTAGTATATCTTGGATATAAGCAGTCTATTCTCAAAGAGAAATCTTACAATAAACTACACTCTGAAAATGTGCAACATATAAAATACGAACCTGCTAGAAGAGTACAGTAAACTAAATTTTTCAACAAGCGCAAAATCCTTAACAACTTACCACATAAATATTTTGTATGTGATTTCAAAATTAAATATCTGATGTGTTCATTCACATGATTTTCTCTACATGGTTGTAAGCAATTATTATTTAAAAGCACATTCTTCTATATACTGCATGATAATGAGATAAATAAATACATTAGCAGAAATTGTCTTAAGAACTGCTTCCTTGTAAGCAGAAGGAAAACAAGCTAAAACGATAGTCAAATATTTTAAAAGCAGGTTGAAATACGTTTCTTTGCAGAGCCAAGAGTTTACAGCTTTCCGTGTAAGAAAAATTTAAGTATTTTGAATCTGAAACAAATAATAAGGAATATCTCAGAAATAGTCAATTCCACGAGAAAAAAAAATATATGGCACAAATTGTGTGTTTTAACGTCAGGTACGTTTTTTGTGCAGTAAGTTTTTGTCCATTTCTTACGATTTACCAGTTACGCAAAATTCAGAAAAAATTCATTCAGAATAAAAGGGTATTTAGAGGTTATTCCCAAAAAAGTCAAAATATACACTTTAGTTGCCATATAAGTATCTTTAATATACGATATTTTAATCAAAATCATCAGAGCAATTTTTAAGAAAATCAAAATTTTCAAAATATTTTCCATGTAAAGGGTAGTTGGGGTGGGGGAATTTTCTCAAATTTTCGTGTCTCATCCTGGAAGATTCTAAATTTAAATTCCAAGTTTGGAATTTTAACGTTTTTGAGTTATCGTGTTCACAAACATATGGACACACGGACATACGCGCGCGCGCGCGCACACACACACACACACACACCTTTTTCTAAAAATGCTTCTTTAGATTTCCGGTGAAATCTCACTATCGAAACTTTGGGTGGAATGCAATATTTAATCTATACACTATATACATAGTACTTGAAGAGAAAGTAAAAATCTGTCCATAAAAATATCTTAAGAACTAAACATATGTACAATGCCAGCAATAACCATTTCACTTCTTCCGTATACTTTCTTTACCATGTTTAAACAATGTACATAGTAGGCAGAGAAAGTATTGTGTTCCACTAAAAAACCGATATTGAGATTTCACAGAAATACATGTTAAGAGGTTCCCTGAATCCGAAATAAGTATTTTTAGAAAACGTCCGCGCGTGTGTGTGTGCGTGTGCACATGTGTCTGTCTATGAACAGCTTGCGACATGAAGATTTTCAAGAAATTTCCTCCACCCCAAATTACCCTTTACGTGTAGCATTTTTTAACATTTTGATTTTCTCAAAATTATTTTTTTAAAATATGATATGTTTAAATAGCCTTGTTCATTGTGGATGACTTTTGTATAACTGATAAACCATAAGCGATAGAGAAAATCTTACTGCACAAAGAATGTAGATATTGTTAAAACACACAACTTATGTCAAATACATTTTCATTGTTCGTTTTTCTTTCTCCTGGAAAGGCAAAGAGAACGGCATGTCAATATCTCAAACAATCTTGAAAGATTTTAATATCACTTTAGCCGCGTATTTACAAGAGAATACTTATGCAATAAAAATATTTCTGTGAATATTTGTTTTAGCTTAACGTTCTTTAAATTGGTTAGTCATATCGGACGATGAATGAAATTGGTGTGAAATGATGCGCAAATGACCTCGGGGACCATAAAGCTTAAAGTTACTCAACATTCATCTTCTCAGGATAAGAGAAAATCCCGAAAAAAGAAAAGAATGAAAAAGAAAACTTTATTTGGGTGATTTGCACTTGCAAGCTCTTGAATGTCAGACAAACACGTTACCCCCACACTTCCGAGATGGGCTGTATCGATATACATGAACTAGATAGAAAAATAACCGTTTGAAATAATATTTTGTTGCAGAGAAGGTAGAGAAACTCACGTGAATGTAACACCAGATTTTTTTTAGAATATGAAACCTATTTAACTACAGCAATGGCATTTTCGACGCTTAACTCGAGTTTTTTTGTAAGACACTTTCCGGGAAGGAACCAGAACGAGAACGGAATGCAAAGAGATGCAAAATTTGTTCATAACATATAGGGAACGGAAACGAGAAAACTTATCGATAGCAACAAAGAAAGTTGTCCTTACGTATTGGATGGCATTTGTTTGGACCACATCACCTGTTTGCAACTCTCCCAACGTAATGTTGAGTAATCATTTTTGGATGGAGTTATCATTTTTTATAGAAAACCAATGTCTTATACTTATGCCTCTTGTAAAATCATAATAGTAAACGCAATAATAAATACAGCTTACATTAATTATGTTTTCATTTCTGTTTTAAAATTTATTTTATTTTATGACAGCAGCTTGGTCATATTGTGACGCATATATTCGGTAAGATACCTCGTTGACAGTATATGCTGGTCAGAAACCTTTCAGGACTCATTCCCAGGAGCAGGAACTAGTCGCCCGAGTGGACTCATTCCCGCACAATACCACTTTCACTTCCTCCTATGCAGATGTCGATATGGTACCACAGTCTCTCTGCTTTCATCATCTGTAATCATATGGCGCCATCTGTAGTCAGATGGCAGCGTATAGTCAAACATCGAGTCCTTTATTCTAGCTGCCACCATCATCCGTAGTCAGATGGTGAGATTCAGCTAGCCCTCAGGACCACATCCCTATGCACCTTACTACTTTGCTCCGCGACAAGCAGATGGTTTTAGGAGTCATTCAGTCTAGTTGCTCTATCTGTAGGTAGATGGCTTCACAGTCGTTATTATCACTTATTTTCAGTTTTATTGTTTTACTTATTGTTGTTTTAGATTGAACTTTGGGTGCTGGTATTAAATATCCAGTCCGGTAATTACCTTGGCTGCCGAGGGAAACTACGAAATCTCCCCAGTCAGATTGGTCGTCCCACGGTGTTTGAACCCGGGACCTCCCGAATGAGGGCCGCAGACGTTACTGTTTCAACCGTCCCACTCGATGATAGCTGTTTTCTTGTATCGGTTTGTTTTCCAAGCTTGCGATTAGAGAGAGCTCTAGTGGCAGTTTTAGTTCACGACCTTGTTGTACAACTTGTACCATAAATATAGGTACCTAATAGGAATACATAAACTGTTTCCGGAAGTAGCAACTAAAAGCTCCGTTTCCGTTCTGGAATCCAGTATAGCTTCCGATTAATTGTGAACACTTTCGTTACGATATACGTTATTAAACTTTCTCATTCCCGTTCAGGTTCCCGTTACCAGCCATTACGAACCAGAATTTGTTTATTACACTTAATATTGTTTTTCTGATAGATGTTAGCTTCTTACCTATTATGTGATAATGTGTGAGGATTCAGCCTCAGTTACTGTAAATAATGACCTAGCTTCTGAAGACAGAAAAAAAAACAAAAAAAAAAACAAAAACAGAAATGTCCCGATTTTAATATGTAGGATAATTCTGAAATGAATAAACTTTATTTCGTATAAATATTCTGCTGTAGAAAATACTTTATAGCAGATGTATTGTTCAGTAGTATTCTGGCCAAACGACATCTTTTGTATAAGCTCAGAGAATCAGAACAACTGGGCCGTCATAACAACATTATTAAGGGTTGAGTTCCCTGCAGTCGAAAACAGGATTTACGCAATTTATTTCCGGTGATTTTACAATTAATTCGCCCTGTTTATAAACATATGGTTCTAGATACGATGCCAAAATTCTGCTTCTTGTTTTTCTACGGCAATACTCCTCCTTTAACATCAAATTGAGATGAAATTATGATATAAAGCATGATACACACTTTCCGAATGTAGATTTCGCTTTACTGTTTAATTTTTGACATAATTTGTCTCTACTTTGTACTGTATTTCGTTTTATCCGTGACGTTACTACAGACAGCGATTGGCATCGTTTAGCCCTCTGTCTCTATGGAGTAATCAAACAACTTATGAATCACGGTGAAATCCGGTATCGAATTTTTGGGTCCATTACAATACCTTCTCTATATACTGTGCACATAGTACGTATAACACTATGTATATAGAAGGTACGTATAGAGAAATTAAAAAATCTTCCTCTAGCTCCATAACAGCTTGCTAACGTAAAAACTGTAAGTTAAGATTTAAATTTGAAATGTAGAGCAATTTTAAAATTAGGATATGTTTTTACTTTCTCTAGTACGCATATATAATGTGTGTATAGTAGGCAGAGAAAGTATTGAATTCCACTAAAAAATTCGATGCCGAGATTTCATTGGAAATACATGTTTTGAGGGCTCCTGAATAAAAAACTATTTTAGAAACCGTCTGATTTTGTGTGTATGTGTGTGTGTGTATCTGTGGACAGCGTATCTCAAAAACGAAAAGTCGGTTGAATACCAAACTTGATATTTAAGTTTTGCATCTTCTAAGGATGCGACAAAAAGATTTTCAGAAAAATTCCCCCACTCCAAACATCCCTTTATATAGAACATTCTTGAAATGTTTGATTTTCTAAAAAAAAATCTCTAATAATTTTGATCAAATTGTACACGATTTACATGGCAAATAAAATGTATATTTATAATTTTTTTGCGAATAGCCTCTCAAGTACTCTTCATTCTGAAAGACTTTCGCATGAACCGTATACCGTAAGACAGACAAATACGTACTACACAAAAAATCTGATGTGTTGCATTCACATGACTTTCTCTATATCACTGTAACACATCAGTGTGAAAAAGCACATTCTTCTATGTACTATATAATAATAGAGATTAGCATTAGCAGAATTTTCTTAATTTACTTGCTTCTTTGTAAGTAGAAGGAAAATAAGGGAATACACTACGCTAAAGTGGGTTAAATATTTTAAAAGCTCGTTGCTATGTGGTTGAAATCCGTTTCTATGAATGGCCAGGAGAAAAGTGTGAGAAAAGTATTTTAAATCGGAAACAAATAACTTGAAATATCTCAGAAATGCTTCATTCCAGAAAAAAAACGTAATGACATAAATTGTGTGTTTTAACAATCTCTACATTATTTATGTAGTAAGCTTTTGTTTATCTGTTACGGTTTACCAATTATGCAAAATGCAACCATAATAAAGAGGTCTTCAGAGGCTATTCCCAGAAATTTCAACATATACATTTTATTTGTCATGTAAATACCTTTAATATACCGTAATTTGATCAAAATCGTTAGAGCCATGTTTGAGAAAATCAAAATTTTCGAAAAATTTTCCATGTGAAGAGTAGTTTGCGATGGGGAAATTTTTTTCAAAAGCTTCGTGTCGCATCCCTGGAAGACACCAAACTTAAATACCAACTAAATAAATTTTACCAACTTTTCGTTTTTGAGTCATCGTGTTCACACAACGCTGACACATACACATACATACACACACACATATATACACACACACACATGGACCTTTTTTTTTTTTTTTTTTTCCAAAAATGCTTTTTTTGGATACAACGAATAATCTTTTGTAAGAATAGTTTGTTTGCAGAACAGAAGTCATGTGAATGGAATGTATCAAAGTTTTACTTTCTCTACACGTACTATGTACCTACATAGTGTAAAGAAATATTGTGTTGCAGCCAAAAATTCGATACAAAGGTTTCACCGGAAATATATGTTTTGAGATCCCTGAATCCAAAAAAAACATTTTTAGAAAAATGTCCGTACGTGTGTCTCTGTATGTGTGTGTCTGTGGGTAGCAAAGCTCAATAACGAAAAGTCCGTTAAATACCAAACTTGATATTTAAGTTCAGTATCTTCCAAGGATGCGACACGAAGATTTTTAAAAAAATCTTCCCAACCCCGACTACCCTTTACATGGACAATTTTTTGAAATTTTTTATTTTCTCAAAATGTCTCTTAACGATTTTGATTAAAACATCGTATATTAAAGTTATTTACATGACAAATAAATTGTATATCGTGAATTGTCTGGGAATAGCCTCTGAAGGCACCTTTATTGTCAATGATTTTTTCGGAAGTTTGCATAACTGGTAAACCTTAAGAGATAGATACAAACTTATTCACAAAAAATATAGAGACCGGTAAATCTCACAATTTATGTTATATACATTTTTTTCGTGGAGTTGACCGTTTTTGAGATATCCCTCTTCGTTGGTTTTCGTTCTAAAATGCTTATAGTTTTCTCATACGGGAATTTGTCCACTCCTGGCCGTACAAACAAAGGAACATCAATCACATGACAACTAGCTGATTATTGTTTTAGACAATGGTGTTATATTATTTTCCTTCTACTTATGTACAAGGTGACAACAAATAAGACCATTGTTGCTATTTTTTTTTTCTTGATTAGCATGAAGTAAGTAGAAGAATAAGTTTTTAACAATAATTTGTTGCAGAGATGTAGAGAAAATCATGTGGATGGGGCACATCAGATTTTTACTTTCTCTAGCCCCGTATGTAAAATGTACGTAGGGATAGAGAAGTATTATATTCCACCCAAAAATTCGATGTCGAGATTTCACCGGAAATACATGTAGACAGCTTAGCTCAAAAACGAAAAGACGGTTAAATACCAAACTTGGTATTTAAGTTTGGTATTTTCCACGAAGATTTTCAATAAAATCCCCCCACCCTAACTACCGTTTACATGGAAAATTCTTCGCAAATTTTGTTTTTCTCAAAAATGGCTCTAACGATTTTGATAAAAATACCTCATATTAAAGTCATTTCTGTCACAAATAAAATGTACATCTTGAATTTTCTGGGAATAGGTTCTAAAGACCTGTTTATTCTGGACGAATGTTGCTTAATTTGGCATAAACTAGTAAGAGATAGACAAAAACTTACTATATAAAAATTTAGATTTTGTTAAAATGCTCAAGTTATGTCATATACATTTTTTTCGTGGAGCTTATCGTTTACGAGGTATTCCTTGTTATTAGTTTCAATTGTGAAGTACTTATACTTTTCTCAGACGGAAGTGTCTGTTTTTCTTTTGTTCTACTCCTGGCCAAGCAAAGGAGCGATTTGCAATGACAATCGCGTAACGACAGCTTTTAAAACATTTGACTATCACTTTAGTCTTGTGCATTCCCGTTGTTCCAGTCTACTTATAAGGAACTAAGTAATAAAATTCTGCTAATGTTTATCTCGATTAGCAGAAAGAGGAATTATCTTTTGTAAGAAGTTTGTTTGCAGAGTAGCTAGAAAAACTCATGTGAGTGTAACACATCAGATTTTTTTCATTTGGTAAAGTTGTTGAGCATATATTTTGTAATAGCAGCAACTATACTGTCAATAATAATTACATTTGACGTCTGGCGATGGGAAGGGCAGGACGTGAAGAGGCTGCAGACCATGTGTAGGGGGCTCGCCTCCCCACTGGGTGTCCACCAGGAAAGGTTAGAGCAGAAAGAGACAGAAAAAAATGAACCGGAAAACGTTCCACAGATGCATGTCAGGCACACTTAGCAAATGTCAGGAGCCAAGGTGACAAAAAGAGTCATTCTGTATGTGTCGAACGGAGCCAAGGAAGGCCTGAGGGTTGGGAACGAACCGCCTGCATGTGTCAAGACAGTGACCATCTTAGTGAGTCCCTCAGGCTTCTAAACTCAGCATCCTTGTTGCCATAGCGACCTCGGATATTTAGGCCCTCAGAAATCTCCTAAAATAGTCTCTAAAGTTACCAAACATACACTAAATAAGTATCAAACATGTTCCACCTTTGTGAATAACATGTCTACCTCATATTCAAGAGGTATCAGTTCGAATCTCGGTTAGGATAAGTTTCTCTTAACCTAAAAAGACGAATACCAAGTAACGTTAAGCTCAAGTATTAGCAACATTTACACATTGATTCAATATGACCTACCATATAAAAGACCGTTAAAAGACCATAAAATGGACACTAATCCAAAAGCAAAAAAAATCTGATATGTTCCATTCGCATGATTTTCTCTACATCGATGTAACACATTATTGTTAAAAAGCATATTCTTCTGTGTACTTTATGATAATCGAAATAAACATTAGCAGAAATTGTCTTAATTACTTGCTTCCTTGTAAGTAGAAGGAAAATAAGGGAATACACTAGCCTAAAACGATAGTCAAATCTCTTAAAAGCCGGTTGCCATGTGGTTGAAATGCGTTTCTATGCAGGGCCAGGAGTTTATAAATTTCCGTGTGAGAAAGTTTAATTATTTTGAATCTGAAACAAATAACAAGGAATTTCTCAGAAATGTTCAATTCCACCATGAGAAAAAAATTCTTTTACGGTTTACCATTTGCGCAGAAGCCAGCAAATTCATTCAGAATAAAGAGGTATTTAGAGGGTATTCCCAGAAAATTCAAGATATGTATTTTATTTGCCTAATAAATATCTTTAATATGCGGTATTTTAACCAAAATCGTTAGAGCTATTTTTGAGAAAATCATTTTTTTTTTTAATTTTTTTCTATGTAAAGGATAGTTTGGGGGTAATTTTTCTCAAAATCTTCGTGTCGCATCCCTGGAAGATACTAAATTTAAATACCAATTTTGTATTTTATCGATTTTTCATTTTTGAGTTATCGTATTCACAGACACACGGACCTTTTTCTAAAAAATCTTTTTTTGATACAGGGGACCCTAAAACGTGTATTTCTGGTGAAATCTCGGTATCGAGTTTTGGCTGCAATACAATACCTTCTCTATACACTATTTACATAGTACGTGTAGAGAAAATATAAACGTTGTTTTAGGTGTGTCTAATAGCCGTTAAATTCACATGACTTTCTCTAATTATTCTGCAACAAGCTATTCCAGCAAAACCTTATCCTTGCACGTACTTTATGCTAGTCATGATAAACATTAGCGATATGGTTTTGTTACATATTTTCTCATACATACAGGGGGAATGAGGGCTAAATGAAAGTCAAATCTTTTAAAAGCTCGCCGCTATGTGATGCCTTGAAATTCTTATTTTTTTTTATCATTAACATGACTTTCACTATCTATTCTGTAACAAATTATTCTTACAAAAGATAATAATCCTTCTATCTACTCCATGCTAATCAAATAAACATTAACAGTAGTTAAAAGAAATATAAGCAGACACGCCAACGTAAGAGATAGTCAAGTATTTTAAAGGCTGGTTGCTAAGTGATGAAATTCATGCATACTCAGGAAAACGAATGGCAGCTTTCCATTTGAGAAAAGTATAGGTGTTGGACAATTCAAACCATTAACCAGGAGTATCTAAAAAAATTGTACTGGACATAGACTGTATATTTAAACAGCTCTACATCGTTTGTGTAGTAACATTTTGTGTATCTCTTACAGTTTATGCAAAAGTCATCCTGAGTGAAGAGAACTTCAGAGGTTTTTCCCAGAAAATTTAAGATCCATATTTTATTTGTGATGTAAATATCTTTAATATATGGTATTTTAAAAGAAATCACGAGTCATTTTATCTTTGAGAAAATACAACATTTCTGCAAATTTTCCATGTGAAGGGCAGTCTGGGGTGGGAAATTTTTCTGAAAATCTTCGTGTCGCATCATTGGAAAATACAAACTTAAATACCAACTTTGGTCCTTAACCGACGTTTCCTTTTTGAGTTATGCTGTTCACAGAAAGAAAATACACGGCCTTTCATCAAAAATTAATTTTTTGGATTCAGTAATTCCCAAAACATGTATTTCCGGTGAAATCTCGAGATACCCTATGTGTATTTTACGGGGTGGAAAAAGCATTCATTCTTCAGTTCTGCCCATTCTTGTAGACTGAGTTTAAAGTTTAAGCGACTCAAATCTTTTAAAATGTAGTCGTTATGTGATGATAATGATTTTCCATTCTCTTTGCTTCACCAGAAGCAACAAATACGACTAAGTGGTGCTGGTGGTGGCGGCGGCAGAAGAAAATAAGATTGGGCTAACTATAACATAACTACAGGCAGAGAAGTCGCCGATAACAAATATCGCACCAACCTTCGTACAGTCTTTAGGTGTTTGTATACAACAAACGGACAAACTTTACTGTTTATCATGTTCCTTGTTTCGCACACATTATACTAATAATGTTTGTTCTTATAGCTTAAAGCCAAATGCTTACGTATTCCTATATATGATGCGATGAGTTGATGACTGAAGATATATACTGTTTGTTGCATTCGTTTCAATCAAACGCATATGTACCGGCAATCGATTCCATATGTAAGAGTAAAATACAAACAGTATTCCAAAAATATGAAGCCGTCGAAATTGTTAAAATGGTTGGTAAAATGTCAAAATCAATACTTAATGCCTATGATGGCACTCCTTCCAAAGCGTTGAAAAACGAAATCATTGGCATGTTATAACTTCATGATGAGGAATCAGTACCACAAAGAGGTATCGTATTTGATATACTTTTCTGCTTTAAATAAAATGATAGTGTATCTGTCTTACTTTCTGTCTTCTTTCAGTCGTCCTACGTGGTGTAATGGTTACTATGCTAACTTCATTTACGCAAGAACGCGAGTTCAAACCCAGCGGAGGACGATGGATTTTTCGGGCGAAAACATCCTTAACATGACTTCTCTCAGAAGGGAATTAAATCCGTTTGTCCCATGTCGTAGATTTACGGAACGTCAAAGAACCTCAAGTGTGTTAAAGAGACCTCTGAGCAAAATTAAGCGGTCTTTCATGCCCAGTATAGAATGGGACGCTGATAACCACAGCCGTTAAAGAGTATCCTTAAATAAAATGTCATTTTATTTCACTTTTTTTCTTTCCCTCTTTCTTTTGCGTTTAACTTTTCTCCAACAGTTCAACATAGAGATTTCATCGTAAATATAGAATTTGAGGTTCCTTGTGAAATTTGGAAAACATAGAGTATCTAAAATACTTTATTGAAATGTATACCAGTAATTATACACATTAATAGTGATACTTTGCAACGTATCAAAATTCTAACTTGCATGGTTATTTAAATAATAATTTTACTGCCTAAATTTATTGTTCTAATAAAAGTGATCCACGTATGCATTTTTCAAAATATTCACATAAAAATCCGTTTACAAATAGATTTTTCATATTATATATATATTGCTTTTCGTACTCTACAAAACTCTTGATTTTTTTTAAAAAATTTAATGCTTTATCAAAATTGGGGCATTAGTTTGAAAAAATAGTATGACCATTTTCTTTAATGTGCTTTTGAATGATATTATGAAATGCTGAAACGAATTAGTGAAAAACTACATCGTGTGGAGCATTTTGAATATGAAAAAGTGTTAGAAAAGGGTTTGCGAGTTAATAGGCATTGACTTTATAGCTTCAGTTTATGGGTAGTCAAAGTTCGCCAAGTAGGAAAAACGATATATTTTCTTTGATTTTAGAATTCATACCATTTTACTATGTTCTAAAATAATGTTTTAATTTTTTACAATTTTGATCAAGTTTCAAAGATGCATTATCTAAAAAAACAATCTCAGATAAAACATTAGTATATATACAACATAGCTCAAAAGAAATGCTTAGGAGGTGCATATTAAGCTTCGTGTTTGTTATTAAGTTAATTTAATCGGCATGTCCTCCCCATATAGAGGACTGCTATTCCCTATGATTTACACGGGATGTCTAGAGTCAGAAGCCTATTGAGGCTCAATAACATTTAATTATACAATGAAAGGTAGGGGACGAGTGATCGACAAATAGCCAGGCACAAGAATGAGAAGGTAGATGATCTGAAATGATGGCTAAAGGAATGGCGATGAAGAAGCATTTGGCACAATAAATGTGTGGGAAACCGAGAGCTCGGAGAATAACCACATAAACGCCGCTTTGTCAACCATAAGTCCCACATATGGTTCCCTGGGATTGAACGAGTGTCGCCTTTGTGAGAGACGAGCAGTCTAATAACACGGCCACGGTGCCACCGTATTTTTTATTCATTCGCCTTTTTTCCTGAGTCAATTTGCTCTCTCCCAATAAACCAAAGCACCTACCAGACAGTTATCGTCCAATTAGTCTGTTGCCTACCTTCTCCAAACTGTTTGAAAAAGTGATCCATCGCCGTCTACTCTCTTACCTTACTCATAAACATGTTATTCCGCCATTCCAATTTGGGTTTCGCTACAAACATTCCACTGCACATCAGCTTTTGCGTTTAACCCAGTCAATTGTCCATGGCTTTGAAGCCCGTCAATATACCACGGCAGTCTATCTAGATGTGGCGCAGGCGTTCGATAAAGTTTGGCACGCCGGCTTGCTTCTCAAGTTACACCGCAGCGGTATTCCTCATTATTTATTGTTCTTAATAGAAAGTTTCCTATCTGACCGAAGCTTTTCAGTGCGTATTGGCGGTTTCCTTTCCTCTCCACGCACTATTACCGCCGGTGTCCCACAAGGCTCTATCTTGGCCCCCACACTATTCAGTATCTACACTTCTGATATTCCAGATTTGGCCCCGACTTCTTTAGCTCTCTATGCTGATGACACCGTTCTCTACTATTGTCATTCTAATCCTCAACACGCCTATCAAGTGGTACAACACTCCTTGGATCGCCTCACTCAGTGGTGCAACGCTTGGCGCATCTCTTTGAACCCTCAGAAGACTGAGGCTAAGATTTTCACTCTACGTCGCTATCCTGATCTTCTTCCGTTGCGTATTTATGGTAACGATGTGTCTTGGCTACCTGCTCCTGTTCCAGTCAAGTATCTTGGGGTGCTTATGGACACTCGACTGACTTGGCGTGCTCACATCGATTGCCTCATTTCCCTGGCTTCCGGACGGCTTTCCAAACTCTCGCCATTGCTTCATCGTCGTACCACTCTTGGATTGGAGTCCTCCGTATTACTCTACAAGTCCCTCGTTCGTCCGCTTATCACCTATGCCTGCCAGGTGTGGGGAGCCGCCCACACTAGCCATCTACGTCGTCTCCAAGTCATTCAGCACCGCTTTATGCGCATCGCTACCAATGCTCCTTGGTTTATTCGTAATCAGCAGCTCCATCACGAACTGGGACTCTTACCTCTTCACGACTTTATTCGGAGGATCGCCCGTCGTTTCTTTTCCACATTGAAGGATGTTCCTGGAGCAGTGCACTATAACATAGGCGTTCGTACGCGCCAGCCAACCCGCTTGAAGAGAAGACTACCGCAAGACCTACTTCTGAGTGATCCCTCTGATTCTAACTCTAGTGATTGATATGCTCTTTTACCTCTTGTGTGCTGCGTCTTATACCTGATGTTCGTTTATAACATACTGTAGATATGGGGTGGCCTGTAAGCCTCCTCTAAATGTTATTGTCATTGCCCTGTATGTTATCACTGATCTGTAAAGCATTGTACTGCTGATCGATCAAAAATAAATAAAAAAAAATAAAAAAAAATTTGCTCTCTCCCTCTCCCCCCTCTCTTTCATATATATATATATATATATATATATATATATATATATATATATATATATATATATATATGGACTTGTTTCTAAAAATAAACTCAAACATAGACTTAAGGGATCACGAACATATATTTATAAATTTCCCCCTTTGGAAACAATGGAGGAAGCTAACGACATAGTCGCTGAAGTAAATTTTACTACAGCCTCTAAAACCAGGATCCCACCCATTTTTCTCCATGAAGTGAACAACTACCAGCAGATTATCCGCGACATAGGTACTATTGTAGAAGATGACTACTCAACACAACAGCAAAATAAAGTCCTTAAAATAAATACAACTTCAGTCAATGACTTCCGAGCCCTTACAAAATTCCTGGAAGAATCAAAGCTCCCTTTTCACACCATCCGTGATCCAAATTTCAAAAGACTTGAAGTTATCTTTAGAAATGTTCCCTACTCTCTTACAAACGACGACATAACCACAGAATTAACCACTCTGAAGTTACCAGTGATAAAAGTTACAAGACTCTTTTACAAAGATCGTCAACCTATGCCGCTATGCGCTGTTGAATTAGAAAACAATGAACAAGGAAAGAAAATCTTTGAAGTCAAACACATTCACCATGCTTTAATAAAAGTTAAATACCGTAAGAAACCCACAAGCATCCCATAATGCACACGATGCCAGCGCTATGAGCATACTAAAAACTTCTGTCGACTTGCATCTCGATGTGTAAAGTGTCCCTCTAACCATCATTTCTCTGAATGCCCAAAACACAAAGATACTCAGCCCTCCTGCGTGAACTGCGGAGAAGCTCATCCGGCAAATTTTAGAGGTTGTCGTATTTACTTGGAATTAAAAAATAAATCCAATGCAACTGTAACCGAACCCGTAAAAACACCTACACCACCAAAGCTAAACCTGGAGAATTTTCCAAAGCTGACCCCAACTTCTTCTTGTTCTGCTCCTGAAACTCCTCAGTGGCCACGCTCAGTTCCTCCTGAAGATAAAAGTTACCGACATTCCACTCAGCAAGCATTTACACAAAATTCTTCTTCTGCTTCTTCCTCCGATGACACTGGAAACCTTAGCACCATATCTACCAAAAATCAAATCCTTTTTATTACAGCTTTTTGCAAGTTTTTTTGCTAATGGCCACTAAAAATCAAGTATATACATTCTCTCAACTAACTATACTAAACTGGAACGCTAACGGAATCAAAGCCAAGCGGGAAGTCTTTCTGGAATTCATCTCAAGACACAACGTCGCAGTAGCTTGCCTCACTGAGACTCATCTAGCACCACAGGAAAAGTTTTCAGTACCTGGTTATGCAGCGTTTAGGTCCGATCGCGAAGCTCTCGTCGCCTCGGGTGGAGTAGCCATCTTCATTCGAAAGGAAATACACCACTACTCGGTCCTACTACCCCAACTAACTAGCCTCGAAGCTTGCGCAGTTCAAATATCCATACAAAACTCCACTAAAACGACAATAATCTCAGCATACAAGCCACCAGGACTCTGCCTCAATGACCAGGATATTACTACTATATTCTCTGACACAGTGCCAACCCTTCTCGTGGGAGATCTAAATAGTAAGCATGAAACATGGGGATGCCGTGTGACAACTCCAAACGGAAGACGACTATTAACAGCAGCTGAACGCAATGCAGTTAACATCTTAGCCCCACCTGGTCCTACTTTCTTTTGGCAAAATGTAGCACCTGACATACTAGACATAGTACTTTACAAAAATGTATTAGGCTTTCCCACCATGGCTGTTCTACCTGAAATGGACTCCGACCACTCCCCAGTCTTGATATCATTTGACAACAATCTGATTTTACGTCCACAGTCCACTAGGAGACTCAGCAGAGGTTTCATACATTGGGAAACCTTCCAACATGTAATTGATAATGAGCTAAAACCTGCGTGCAACCTGAAAAGTCCCAAGCAGCAATTCTTGAGTTCACAAAAGTCATAACTTCAGCCATAGACAAATCCACAGCTCCAGCTAGACCTCAGCAACAAAGAAAACCCTATCACGAAACTTTGCCCTCTAACATCAGATCTCTCTTGAAAGAAAAACACAAAATGCGCTGGCTTTGGCAGAAGTACAGAGAAACCTGGCAACTTCATCGCTTGAACCAACTCACAAGAAAGGTAAAAAAACAAATGGATGAGTACCGGTACTCGACTTACCAACGGCACCTCTCCAGCATTTCACCAGAAGATTCATCCTTGTGGAAAGAAACCAAAAGAATATTAAAAGAACCGACGCTTATTCCACCCTTAATACAAGATGGAAAACACTACATAACCGACTTTGAGAAGTCGGAACTATTCGCAAATACTCTACAATCTATCTTCAGCCCAAACCCAGTGATAAACGAAGAATTCAACCACGAAATTGAACGTTGTCCTGGTTCTTATACCACTGCTCCACTTTCCATTGACTTCACTTCGCCAAAAGAAATCTTGTTCATAATCCAGCAACTACCAGCAAGAAAATCGCCTGGTCATGACCTAATTCCAAATTTTGTATTAAAACATCTGACTCGCAAAGCACTTGCTATTCTAGCCTCACTCTTCAATAGTTTGATACGTATGGGCTACTTCCCCAGAATCTGGAAACACGCTATAATTATTGTTATTCATAAACCTGGGAAAAGCTCCTCAGACCCAAACAATTATCGTCCTATAAGTCTGCTACCAACTCTGTCCAAAGTGTATGAAAAGATTATACTGAAGCGTTTAACAAAATTTCTCAATGAAGCATCAGTATTACCTCCCTTTCAATTCGGTTTTCGTCGTAAACATTCAACCACCCATCAAATTCTCCGGATTACAGAGCAAGTGGCACAAGGCTTCGAGAAGAAAGAACACACAACTGCAGCTTTCCTTGACTTCACTCAGGCATTCGACAGGGTTTGGCATCAGGGTCTTCTATACAAACTGTTCAATAACGGCATTCCAGAATACCTCTATAAAATAATTTCCTCCTTTCTGTCACAACGAACATTCTCAGTCCGCATAGGTAGTTGTCACTCTTCTACAAAACCTATAACAGCCGGAGTTCCTCAAGGATCTATCCTGGGACCAGCTCTGTTCAATCTGTACACCTCTGATATGCCTGCAACGCCTACAGCAATCGACGATACTGCAATCTTCTCAACACATCGCAATATCCACACCGCCAGAAATCACCTTCAAGAGGCCTTAAACTTAATTATGCCCTGGCTAGACAACTGGCGTATTTCGCTCAACCAGCAAAAATGTGAAGCAATGGTCTTTACACTATGCAGACAAAACTATCCACCACCAGTAACGCTCCCAGCGAAACAGATACCCTGGAAAACTAATACAGAAACAGTGAAATATCTCGGTGTACTCCTGGATCGACGACTCACATGGAAACCACATATAAGCAACAAACTTAAACTAGCCCGAGCAAGACTGGCAGAACTCTACCCCCTCCTCAACAAAAGATCTTCACTCAAACTAAAAAACTGCACACTACTTTACACGACTCTATTAAGACCACTGCTACTATACGCTTGTCCAGTTTGGGGAGGAACTAGTCCTTCTGAAATCAAACGTATCCAGACATTTCAAAACAAAATATTGCGAATCTCAACGAATGCACCATGGTTTGTCAGAAATAGTCAACTACATAGAGAAACTGGAATCAGCATCATTCAACGGTAAATTTCTTCACAAGCCGAACAATTTTACAGCAAGCTAAAAGACGTCTCAGGAGCCATTCACTACTCTCTTGGCAGAAAATCTAGCTATCCAACTCGCATCAAGAGTCGCCTACCACTGGACCAGCTCTCACAGCAAGATTTTCTGTAAAATAAAAACAAAAAAAATGTACCTACTTATGAGGGGCCCAATGGGGATTACCTCATTTCAATGTTATTCAGTATCATGCATGTAAATAATGTCTAAAATCAATTATCTGTAGAGGGCACATGCGCTGATCGATCAATAAATCATTAAAAAAAAAAAAAAAAAAGAACATATATTTCCTTTGAAAGTTCTATTCCGAAATTTTGTTTGGAATATTCACGTGATTACTCTCACGTGATTAGATAAGATGTTTGAATAAATAATAAATAAATCCTATATGAGCTACAGAAGAGTAACTAATTAAAGCCTTTATACCAACTTGTATGCATAATTACACCTCTTAATTTATTAGGAACTGAAGGTAGAATATCTTAGATGAATAAAAAATATATTATATTAATATTTATTCCTCAAATTATTTATTTATTTATTAGTCTGACTCATGAGTTTGCCTGGTGACACAGAATAAAATATATATTTAGGGATTTTTTTACAAAAAATGCTATAAGGGAGTATTACAAAAATATTTTACCACACGTTATAATAGTTATATAAAATTAAATTATGAGAACATTAATTGTAAGAAAGATTATAAAAGATGTGTAACATTAATAAAACCTATAACAATAAAAGAGAAAAACCACAAAAATAAAGCGATTTATAAACTATAATACATTTTACGTTCTGTTTAAACCATTTCTGTTTTATAATGTTTTCTGTGATTGCTTGTTCCACACTTCTGTTAATTTTATACTTTACCCTCCATTTCACAAACATATTTGCAATTGTTCCTCGAGATCCAAAAAATAGACCTACTATTGTTATTTTCTGAGATTGTATTGTTCTTTAAAATATGGTATGTTGGGCTCATATCTTTTCTGTTTTTTTCAGATGAACTTCTTAAAGTTGGTCTTTATTCAGTTTAAAGCGGACTGTTGGGTCTATTATCTCTGCTTCTGATTTTCTTCTATTTATCAGAATGTCTATGCGACGACTACTACCACCATCAGCTAGGCAGTGAACTTCCTCGTAAACTTCACGTAGTGTATTTGCCAAGATGGATCTTTAATTTCATTAATATTATTTTCATGTTCTTTTTTTCAATTTTCCTAAAACAATAACAATGTTATTTGTAAATATCGACCTGTACGTTTAGGGAATAATGCTGAACTATCAATAAAGCGTATTTTGATATCCAAAAGGAATTATTCATAATTCTGTAGCAAATTGTAACACAAACACCTTAAATTCAGATCGTGGCACATTCTTACGTGCTAAATAAGGCTACCATCTTGGTGTCGCCGTGATAATTACCGATTTGGAACGGAACGTTCTAAAAATGTGTAGTGAACAACTACTTTCCAAAGCTGTAATGTGTGTCGCATTAATATTCGATACGAATCTGCATCGTCACTACGCACGTACGGTAAAAAGGGGTTATTTTTGAACCCACAATTAGGCGAACCATGTTCAGACGGAGACGTGAAGAATTTCAACTCTTCTATAATGGCACTCGGAATGAGACCAAGCAAAATACGTTTCGTAAACAACATGAGGTGTTAAACGGTATAGGTAAGTTGCGGTCCTTGGGAAAACCCGGCGCCAACTCATAGCGAGAAAACTGTCCAGGCTTTACGGATTTTCCTGCAATAAGTATCATTAATTAGCTCCGTGATACCTAATTACTAAAAAAAAAAAAAAATCTGATGTGTTGCATTCACATGACTTTCTCTACATCTCTGTAATAAATTATTGTTAAAGAGCTTGTGCTCTAGTTTCCTTCATGCTAATCGAGAAAACATTAGCAGAAATAGTCTTATTGCTTGCTTCCTTATAAGTAGAAGCGAAATAAGGGAGTATCATAGGCTAAAGTGATAGTCAAAAGCTGGTTGCATGTGACTGAAGTTCCTTTGTTTCTATGGACAGTAGTTGACACATTCCTGTAAGAGAAAACTAAGCTTTTAAGGCCGAAACCAAAAACAAGGAATATCTCAGACACAATCAAATCCATGAAAAAAATGTATATAACATAAATTGTGTCTTCTAAGTGCTCTACATTTTTGTGTGTTAGGTTGTTTGTCCATCTCTTACGGTTTAGCAGTTATGCAAAATTCCGCAAAATTCATCCAGAATAAAGTAGTCTTCAGAGGTTATTCCCAGAAAATTCAAAATATACATTTTATTTGTGAGGTAAATATCTTTAATACACAATATTTTAACCAAAATCTTTAGAGCCATTTTTGAAAAATCAAAATTTTCGAAAAAAGTTCCATGTAAGTTATTTGGGAGTGGGGGGATTTTCTTGAAAAATCTTCGTGTCGCATCTTTGGAAGATACTAAACTTAAATACCAAGTTTGTTATTTAACGATATTTTAGTTTTTGAGCTATGCTTTCCACAGACACACACAAATACATACACATGGACCTTTTTCTGAAAATGTTTTTTTTATTCAGAGGGCCTAAAACACGTATTTCCGGTGAACTCTCGGTATCGAATTTTGGGTAGAATACAATATTTCCTCTATACATTATGTACATAGTACGTATAGAGAAAGTAATAGCACTTAATTTCTCAACAGAAAAAGAAAACGAACAATATAATAACCTATGTACTATATTTGTATATATTTATTATCTTGTTGACTTATAACCTAAGGAAAATAAACTTAATTAAAACATTTTGAGGAGCAATTAATACAAACCAAAAACTCTTTTACAAAAATGTGATATGCTACATTTATATAGCTTTCTCTATCTATTCTGGAATATATTATTATTATTAAAATTATTATTATTATTATTATTATTATTATTATTATTATTATTGTTAAATCCACTTCATACTAATCAAGATAAAGCTATAGTACATAATAGTTTTGTTATATAATTTCTTATAAGTCCAAGGGGAATACATTAGGGTGGTCAACATATTTTAGCTGGTCGCTATGTGATGGCATTAAAATTACGTTCTACATCCATGAACAGGGTGAAAAAAAAAGAAAAGAGGAAGTAAGAATGAAAGATAAATGAAGACTACTCATATTAAAAAAACTTAAGTTTTGGGAAATTTAAACCCAAAAAAAAAGACTAGGAATATTTTGGAAATGATTAACTCTACAAAAAATTGTATATTATATAAATTGTGTGATTAACGAAATATTCATTTTTATGAAGTAAGTTATTGTCTTACCCGATATGTTTCACCAGTTAGGCAAAAGTCATCTACAGTGAAGAGGACTTCAAAAACTACTCCCAGAAAATGCAAGATAGATATACATTTCAACTGTCACAAAATATATTAAACATGCGGTATTTTAAGCAAAATCATTAAAACCAATTTTGAGAAAATAAAAATGTTCGAAATTTTTTCCATATACCTAATGCTTTTTTTGGAATCAGGGAGACCCAAAACTTGTATTTCCGGTGAAATCTCGGTATCAAATTTTTGTATGCAACAATACCTTCTTTATACACTATGTGCATAGTACGTGTAGAGAAAGTAAAAATTATATATACTAATATAGGAAACATTAAAACGGGGTAATTGACCTACCAAACATGAATCTACAGCGGGTATATTAATCTACGAAAAAGTGTGATAAATCCAAACGATGAACTTCCTAAAGAAAATGTAGTTAACAAACTACTGTGTCTAAATTACTCAAGTATACTAAAACAACAGGATAATACATCAAACCCTAACGTTTCAGTATTAAGGGCAATTATAACCCGATCCCATCGCTACTGAAGTCAAGTTAACCTATGAAAAAATCTATTAAATATATTTGTTCCTGCACAGGGAAGATTCGCAGGAGCATCAAGCAGCCAGTTGGTGACGGTATTTACTCCATAACTCGAGAAGCATGTTATTAAAGTATCTTCATTTACATCAACATCATTCTCATTTCTCCAATTTTTGAAGAGTCGCAATTTCCTCTCATGGATACTTTTGTTTCCTCGGATAATAAAGCGGCAAAAGCCGACTTAGCTTCGTGAGACGCAATAAATGTGCTTAAAAGCGACAGTTTTATAACAAATAGATTTTTTGGTCAATGTGACTAATTTCTACTACTTACCGATATCGCTGTTACTGGCAAGGTAAGGTAACATTCCCACATCTATCTGGTTGCAATAGAAACAAAAGGAATCGCAATACTGATATGGACATAGAAAGCACACGTGCGGTACGTAAAACAATTGCTTAACCATTTTTCTCTAACTCGTATCTTTGATTAGACTTCTCCGGAATTAATGTAGAACACCTCCTCTCCAGGTTTCTTCTATTTCTGTGTTTTCACCATAACTTTCTCCATTATAAAATTGTCAAATCGATTCTACTTAGGCTACTACAGATAAAAATCTGATGTGCTACACTCACATGACTTTTCTCTAGCTGTTCTACAAACTTCATGCATAAGATTCTTCTTCTTTCTGCACCTTGCTAATCGTGGTACTCATTAGCACAATGTTCTTATTATTTAGTTCCGTATAAGTAGGAAGAAAATAAGGGAATACACTAGGCTAAACCAATAGTCAAATGTTTTAAAAGCTGTTGTTATGCGATTGTCATCACAAATCGCTTCTTTTCTTGGTCAGGAGTAGAACAAAAGAAAAACGGACACTCCCGTCTGAGAAAAGTATAAGTACTTCACAACTGAAACTATGAATACCTCGAAAACAGTAAGCTCCAGAGAAAAATGTATATGACATAACTTGTGTATTTTAACAAGACTTAAATTTTTTGTAGAGTAAGTTTTTGTCTATCTCTTACGGTTTACTAGTTATGCCAAATTAAGCAAAATTCATCCAGAATAAACAGGACTTCAGAAGCTATTCCCAGAAAATTCAAAATATACATTTTATTTGATAGGTAAATATATTTATTTCATAGGTAAATATATTTAATATACGATATTTTAATCAAAATTGTTAGAGCCATTTTTTAGAAAATCAAAATTTTCGAAAAAAGTTTCATGTAAAGGGTAGTTTGGAGTGGTGAGATTTTTCTCAAAATCTTCGTGTCGCATCCCCGGAAGATACTAAACTTAAATACCAAGTTTGGTATTTTACCGACATTTCGTTTTTGCGTTATCGTGTTCAGAGACACACGGACACACAGACACACTGACGCACACACACGGACCATTTTCTGAAAATACTTTTCTTGGATACAGGGGACCCTAAAACATATATTTCCGGTGAAATCTCGGTATAGCATTTTTTGGTGGAGTGCAATACATTCTCTATACACTATTTTCATAGTGTGTATAGAGAAAGTAAAAATCTGATGTGTTCCATTCACATGACTTTCTCTACATCTCTGCAACAAATTATTCTATTTACTTCCTGCTAATTGAGAAAACATTAGCAGAAATAGTATTTTTTCTTGCTTCCTTGTTAGTAGAAGCGAAATAAGGAGGTACCATAGGTTAAAGTGATAGCCAAAAGCTGGTTGCTGTGTGACTGAAGTTCCTTCGTTTGTGTGCAAACGAGTTCACAAAATCCTGTATGAGAAAAGTATAAATTTTTTATAGCTGAAATCAAAAAACAAGGAATATCTCAAAAACAATCAACTCCACGATAAAAAATGTATATAGCATATATTGTGTGTTTTAAAGTGCTCTACATTTGTTGTGTGGTAAGCTTTTGTCTATCTCTTACGGTTTAGCAGTTATGCAAAATTCCGTAAAATTGACCCACAATAAAGTAGTCTTCAGAGGCAATTCCTAGAACATTCAAAATATAAATTTTATTTTTCAGGTAAATATCTTTAATGTACGATATTTTAATCAAAATCGTTAGAGCCATTTTTTAGAAAATCAAAAGTTTCGAAAAATGTTCCATGTAAAGGGTATTTTGGGGTGGGAGGTTCCTCTCAAAATCTTCGTGTCGCATCCCCGGAAGATACTAAACTTAAATACCAAGTTTGGTATTTTACCGACTTTTCGTTGTTGAGTTATGGTGTTCACAGACACACGGACACACACACGACCTTTTTCTGAAAATACTTTTTTTGGATACAGGGGACCCTAAAACATATATTTCCGGTGAAATCTCGGTATCGAATTTTTTGGTGGAGTGAAATACATTCTCCATACACTATGCACATAGTACGTATGGAGAAAGTAAAAATGTCTCCGTGGTCAACAAACCTTGTTTATAAAAACAATGATAAGCTATATAACGATTACCAAATGTTTCTTCCTCATAGAAGGCATCTGCATCCAACAAATAGTTTAATTAATTTATTACTATATCTTAATTAGTATTAATACTTATCGTCCAAAAAATAGTAAGCGAAACTCTTGTGTTAAGTACATTGCAGATTCGAGGAAAAGTTTCAAAAGACGAAACGAAATTGAGTCTTGTCAAACTTTTCCTCGATTATGCAACAGCATACTTCCCACACTTGTATCCAATATAACTAAACTAACATTAAAAAAAAAACAACAAAACAAACAAAAATAAAACAAAAAATGTCGGCACACTGGTGGCACTGATATGATTCTTTATATTTTATTTTTCCAACGTAAGGTCAAGAATATGTATAATTCTGCAGTATTCATATTACAATTAGCTATCTCCTTAAAACAAAACAAAAAAAAAAACTTTGTTTACGGTCGCTAGTAATAGGTTAGCAATTGCGCAAAGCCGCCAAAACAATATAGACCTTCTGTGATGTTGTACCTACAGTATTAATATGTAATATATGCAATAATTAGCAAGGGCATATTTCTTAAGTTTAAACGTCATTTAACCCAGGTCTTATTGGACGATGAATAAATGAAATGGTTTAAATGATGCTCAAATGAGCCCGCGGTCCTTAGAGCTTAAAGTTACCGATATTCGTCTTCTCAGGTTAAGGGAAACACTTGGGAAAGATCTTATCAGGGTAACTCACCCTAATCGAGATCGAGTCGGTCTGAGCAACTCGGTTGGCCCGACCGATAAGGAACTCCTGCGGGACGAAAATCCGACACTCTAGCGGCGCTTATATGATCCTCGGAATTGACAGCGTCCTTAATATAGACCATCGCAGTGCAAAGTTCGATTTTACGTACTATTTATTACTCTGTGTGAAAACGAATCAAGTTAGATATCGACTATATAAAAATAACAAAACAACTTTCACGTTTATTGTTGTATTCCTCTCATTCTTGGAGAAAGCACATTATTTCGATAAACAATTGCAAGGAAGTGTGTGCTAAATGGGTAGTACATCAGTTGAAGTTGCTCCGTTGGCGTCAGTTATAACTTGCTGGTAAAACATGGCCGCTGAGACAATAAAAAAATATACTTTAGGTGCTACTTTTCTCATCGCAAGGGATTCCTGACGCGCTGCTATTGGCGGACACTACCGTCCTCTTGCATTTCCATTGGCCCCCCTGCAAAGATGAGCAGTTTAAATGATCTGATCGATTTTTTTCCCTTCTCGATTATTGAGAGCAAAACAGACGCATGCAAGTTGGCGAAGGTTTTTGTACTTTCTCTATACGTGCTATGTATATAGTGTATAGAGAAGGTATGTAATGCACCCAAAAATTCGATACCGAGATTTCACCGGAAATATATGTTTAGAGACCCCCTGAATCCCAAAAAAACATTTTTAGAAAAATGGCCATGTGTGTCTGTCTGTCTGTCTGTCTGTCTGTCTGTCTGTTGGTCTGTCTGTGTGTGTGGGTAGCATAGCTCAAAAACGAAATTACCGTTAAAAAACCAAACTTGGTATTTAAGTTTTGTATCTTACAAAGATGCGGCACGAAGGTTTTCAAGAAAATAACCCCACCCCCAACTATACATGGAACTTTTTTCGAAATTTTTGATTTTCTCAAAAATGGCTCTAACGATTTTGATTAAAATATCGTAAATTCCAGACATTTACCTGACAAATAAAATGTATATCTTGAATTTTCTGGGAATAGCCTCTAAAGATTACTTTATTCTGGATGAATTTTACGGAATTTTGCATAACAGCTAAACCGTAAGAGATGGACAAAAACTTACAACACAAAACATTTAGAGCATGTTAAAACACAATTTATATTATACACATTTTCTTCGTGGAGTTGATTGTTTTTGAGATATTCCTTGTTTTTATTTTTAGCTTTAAAAATTATTCTTTTCTCATACAGGAATTTGTCAATTCCTGACCATACAAACAAAGGTACTTCAATGACATAGCAACCAGCTTTCAAAAGATTTGACTATTTATTTAGCCTAGTACATTCCCTTATCTCCCTTCTTCTTACGAGGAAGCAGGTAACGTACTGCCAATTTGTTCTCGGTTAGGTTAAATAAATAGAAGAATAAGTTTTTTAATAATAATTTCTTGCATAGATGTAGGGAAAGTCATGTGAATGGAACACTCAGATTTTTGCTTTCTCTATACGTCCTATGTACATAGTGTATAGAGAAGGTATTGTATTGCACCCAAAAATTCGATACCGAGATTTCAACGGAAATATATATTTTGAGACCACCTGAATCCAAAAAAAGCACTTTTAGAAAAATGTCCGTGTGTGTGTCTGTGGGCAGCATATCTCAAAAATGAAAAGACCGTTAAAAACCAAACTTGGTATTTAAGTTTGGTACCCTCCAATGCGACACGAATATTTTGAGAAAAATCCCCTTACCTAAACTACCCTTTACATGGAACTTTTTTTCGAAATTTTGATTTTCTTAAAAATGGCTCCAACTATTTTAATTAAAATCTCGTATATTTAAGATATTTACTTGACAAATAAAATGTATATCTTGAATTTTCTGGGAATAGCCAAAGAAGACTACTTTATTCTGGATGAATTTTACGGATTTTTGCATAACTGCTAAACCGTAAGATATGGACAAAAACTTACCACACAGAAACTGTAGAGCACACTAAAACACACAATTTATATTACATACATGTTTTTCATGTAGTTGCTCGTTTTGAAATACTCCATGTTTTTAGTTTCAGCTTTGAAAAACTTATGCTTTTCTCATACTTGGAATTGTCAACTCCTGTCCATACAAACAAAGAAACTTCTGTCACACAGCAACCAGCTTTTGACTGTCACTTTAACCTATGGTACTCCCTTATTTCGCTTCTACTTACAAGGAAGCAAGTAATAAGGCTATTTCTGCTATTTTCTCAATTATCATGAAGTAAATATAAGCCTAAGCTTTTTAACAATAATTTGTTACAGAGATGTAGAGAAAGTCATGTGAGTGGAACACATCAGATTTTTTATTCTTTCTTTATTTATTTGCTATGCATTAGAATAGAATAATAATAGTGATAATAATAATAATAATAATAATAATAATAATAATAATAATAATAATAATAATAATAATAAAGAGCAAACTGTACCATTCGTTAGTAATACAGCAACTAAGTATCTAAAACCGGTCTTGTAAATATTTAACAACAATTCCGCGAAATATATAAACAGGCAAAAACTTCCACTGGTACCAAAAATGTTTACATATCTATACAACTCTTTATCTTTTTCGACAAACAATATTTCGAGATTACTTGAAATAAAATTTGAGATGTATAATTAAATTAAACTTTATAATTAGTATTTCTTGCAGCAATGGTGGTTTGTTCAATGTATCTCAAAAGTTGAGCTTTTCTGGGCCATCTTGGTTTGAAAGCATACGATTCTTCTATTTTGCGCATCATGCTATAAAATGACGTGTTGCATAAACATAAGTTTGTTTGTTGGTTTTTTTTTTTTTTTTTTTTGCTTTTTTTCTTCTTAACGTCCTTTAACCTAGTTGGTCATATCGGCCGATGAATGAAATTATGCTCAAATGATCTCGGGGTCCATGGAGCTTAAATTTACTCGACATTCGTCTTCTCAGGTTAAGGAAAAACCTTATCCGAGTAACTCACCCTAGCGAGATTCGAACTCGCGGACTTTTGAATGTGAGACACACATGCTACCACCACACTACCCAGTCGGGCTACATTAAGTATTGTCTCCATATTTTACATGAAATTAATGATTGAGATTAACGTGAAGTAAATAGTAGTAATATTTTGAAAGCATCGTTTCTGCAGTAAGACCTGCTAGCCTGATGTTTACTTTCACTACACGCACAGTGCGCATATAGAGAAGTATTGCACTGCAGCCTAAAATTCGTAACCGAGATTTGACCGGAAATACTGTTCTGAAACCCACCTGTGTGTTTGTGGGCAGCATAGCTCAAAAATGAAAAGACCGTTAAATACCAAAATTGGTATTTAAGTTTGCCATCTTCCAAGGATGCAACACGAGGATTTTCAAGAAAATTCCCCCAACCCCAGCTACCCTTTACATAGAACATTTTTCGAAATTTTTTATTTTCTCAAAAATGGCTCTAACGATTTTGATTAAAATGTCATATATTAAAGATATTTACATGACAAATAAAATGTATTTGTTGAATTTTCTGAGAATAGCCTCTGAAGACATCTTTATTCTAGATGAGTTTTGCGGAAATTTGCATAACTGGTAAACCGTAAGAGATAGACAAACCCTTACTTAACAAAAAATGTAGACTAGTTAAAACATACAATTTATGTCATACATTTTTTCCTTGGAGTTGACGGTTTTTTAGAAATTCCTTGCTATTGATTTCCGTTTTAAAATACTTTTCTCATACGGGAACTTTTCAAAGAAACAAGATTTCTATACCATAGCAACCAAATTTTAAAACATTTGATTGTCGGTTTAGCCGACATATCCTCTTATTTCCGTTCTATTTATAAGGAACTAAGTAATAAAACTAATGTTTATCTCGATTAATATGAAGTAGATAGAAGAATAAGCGTATTAACAATAATTTGTCACAGAGATGTATAGAAAATAATGTGGATGGAGCACATCAGTTTTTTTAAGTTTCAATCACCAGGATAAATCACGCCCACACTTCAAGAAAAACTTGGAATATTGCACTAGGAATTAATATTAAGGATATAAAATCTACCTCTGGGGGGGGGGCTTTCTCTAATACTTATTTAGGGAACACAGGGGACGTATCGTATGCTATTTACAAATTCAATATCGATATTTCATTGAAAATGCACGTTTTGAGGCCATTGAACACAACCCCCAAAGATATGTACAGAGAAAGGTACGCACACACGCCCTCCTATACATCTACCTATCTGTTTGCCTCTATGCCTGTGAACATCATAATTCAGCAACTCAAAAGTCAGGTATATATAAAACTCCAGTGTGAGTGAGTGGTTTTCAACAAAATTATCACACTCCAAACTATGGAAAATGTTTCTTACTTCTCATTTGCTCAAAACTAATAATTATTACATTTGAGGTATCAATGTGGCAAATGAATTTGTGTTGGGTTAGCCTCTTTTGGGCTGAATTTTGTCGTATAAGTAACTGGCAAATTGTAAGGGATAGACCAAACCTATTTCATACTCAGAGTTCATTATAATATAGGTACAATTGGTCTAATAATTTTTCAGAGCGTTAGCCGTTGCCGAAATATTTTATGTCCTATGTTAAGTTTTCCCAAGGGAACATAATAAAATTTAGCAATTCTTCCTTTTTCTTTGCAAGAGTTGGTTACCACTTCTAAACATTTGGATGCTATTTTTGCGTATTAAAAATAACTAAGCAGTTATTGCTTAATTTTAAATTCTAGGTAAAAAAATCTGTGTTCCATTCACATGACTTTCTCTACCTATTCTGTAACAAACTCTTCTTATAAAAGCTTGCTCTTCTAACTTCATGTTAATCAAGATAAATATTAGCAGAACAGGTTCTTATTACTTAGTTTCTTAAAAGTAAAAGGGAAGGGAATATATTAAGATAAAGCGATAGTGGAATCTTTCATAAACTGTGGCTATGTGATTGAAATACGGTTCTCTTTGCATGGCTAGGATTAAAGCAAAAGGAACAGGAATAATAAATTCCTTTTTTGGAAATAAGTGTGTTGAAATTGAAACCAAAAAACAAGAAATATCTCCACAATATGACATATTTTCTGTGTTTTAACGAGATACAGTTTTTGTATAGTAAGATTTTGTTTATCTCTTACGTTTACAAGTTATGCAACATCTTTAGATCCATTCTTTTAAAAAATCAAGAGTTTTGAAACATTTTCCAAATAAAGGGGGGCTGATTTTCCTTAAGATCTTCGTTTCTACCCTTGGGAGATGCTAAACCCAAATACCAAGATTGGTACTTGACCGACATTTCGTTTTTGACTGTGCTTTAACTGATCTATGTATTTTGTGTAGTAAGTTTTAGTTTGTCTCTTACAGTTTACCAGTTATGCAAAAGTCATTCAGAATGAAGAGGTCTTCAGAGGCTATTACCAAAAAATTCAAGATTGCATTTCTCAAGTAAATATGTTTAATATATGGTATTTGATGAGTATCGTTGGAGCCATTTTTTTAGAAAATCAAAATTTGTTAATGTAAATGGTAATTTGGAGAGGGGAAATTTTTCTGAAAATCTTTGTGACGCATCCTTGGAAGATGTTAAACTTAAATATTAAGTGTGGTATTTAATGGTCTTTTTGTTTTTGAGTTATGGTATCCAAACACACACGCGCACGCACGAACAGACCTTTTACATAAATGCTTTTTTGGATTCAGGGGACCTCAAGACACATTTCCGGTGAAAACTCGACATCGATACTTTGGGTGAAATACAACACATTCTCTTTCTATTATGAGCATAGTACGTATAGAGAAAGTAATCGTCCTAAAAACATGTATTTCCAGTGAGATCTAGGTATAGAATTCTTGGGTGGAATACATACCTTCACTATCAACTGTTTGCGTATGGACTTGCAGAAAAAATAACAATGTATTGCACTTTTGAATACGATGTATCTAAATGTATGCGAGTTTTCACTCTGGTGTTTGTGATATACATTTAAAAAGATCTGATATGTTACACTCACATGACTTTCTCTAGCTACTCTACAAACAAACGTCTTACATAAGATAATAATTCATCTTTCAACACCACGCTAATCGAGATAAACATTACCATAATTTTATAGTTTAGTTCCTTGTAAGTAGACGAACTAAGGGAATGCACTAGGCTAAAGTGATAGTCAAATGTTTTAAAAGCTGTCGTTATGCAATGTTCATTATAAATCGCTTCTTTGCTTAGCCAGGAATAGAACAAAAGAAAAATGGACACTCCTGCCTGAGAAAAGTGTAAGTACTTCACAACTGAAACTAATAACAATAACATTTTCGCACATCGAAAACGGTAAGCTCCACGAAAAAAATGTATATGACATAACTTGTGTATTTTAACAAGACTTATATTTTTTGTATAGAAAGTTTTTGTCTATCTCTTACGGTTTACTAGTTATGCCAAGTTAAGCAAAATTCATCCAGAATAAACAGGTCTTTAGAAACTATTGTCAGAAAATTCAAGATATACATTTTATTTGTCAGGTAAATAACTTTAATATACGATATTTTAATCAAAATCGTTAGAGCATTTTTAAGAAAATCAAACTTTTCGAAAATATTTCCATGTAAAGAGTAGTTAGGGTTTGGGGTAATTTGTTGAAAATCTTCGTGTCGTATTCTTGGAAGATATCAAACTTAAATATCAAGTTTGGTATTTAACCGTCTTTTCGTTTTTGAGCTCTGCTGCTCACACAAACACACACACACACACACACACACACACACACACACACACACACACACACACACACACACACACACACACACACACACACACGGATCTGTTTCTGAAAATGCTTTTTTGGATTCAAGTAGTCCTAAAACATGTATTTCCGGTGAAATCTCGACATCGAATTTTTGGGTGGTATACAGTACTTCTCTATCCCTATATGCATTGTGCATACGGGGCTAGAGAAAGTAAAAAAAAGGTATAGAGCACCGGAGTCCCGACTAGACTGCGGGACTGTATTTTTTCTAAAATTTAAAAAAAAAAAAACAATCTGATGTGTTACATTCACATGACTTTCTCTAGCTGCTCTACAAACATCGTACAAAAGATTATTCTTCTTTGTACACAATGCTAATCGAAATAAATATTAGCAGAATGTTCTTATTACTTAGTTCCTTATAAGTAGAAGGGAATAAAGGAATGCGCTATGCTAAAGTGATTGTCAAATGTTTTAAAAGCTATCGTTATGCGATTGTAATTGCAAATCACTTCTGTGCTTGGCCAGGAGTAGAACAAAAGGAAAAGGGACACTTCCTGTCTGAGAAAATTTTAAGTACTTCACATTTGAAACCAATAGCAAGGAATATCTCGGAAACGGTTACCTCCACAACAAAAACGTAAAGGACATAAATTGTGTGTTTTGTCGTGATCTACATTTTTTGTAAAGTGAGTTTTTTTCTATCTCTTACGGTTTATCAGTTAAGCAAAATTCGGCAAAATTCATCTAAATTAAAGAAGTCTTCAGATGCTATTCTCAAAAAAATCGAGATATGCATTTATTTCGGGCATAAATAGCTTTAATATACGGGATTTTAATACAAATCGTTAGAGCCATTTTTAATAAAATCAAAATTTTCGAAATTTTTGCATGTAAAGGGTAGTTTGCGGTGGGGGGATTTTTTTTTTTTAAATCTTCGTGTCGCATCCTTGGAAGATACTAAACCTAAATACCAGTTTGATATTTAACGGTATTTTCATTTAGGCTATGTTGTCCACAGACACACACACACGGACTTTTTTTTTAAAATGCTTTTTACGGACTCAGGGGACCCCAAAACATATATTTCCGCTGAAACATCGGCATCAAATTTTTGGGTGCATTACATTGTACATATAGGGCTAGAGAAAGTAAAAAATATAATAAAACTCTGATGCGATCCATTCTCTACAAACTATTATACCGCAGATCCACACTGTAGTAATCGCGATAAACATTAGCAGAAATTGTTGTATTAGTTCTTTCTTAATGGAAGGGAAATGAGGTGCTACACTAGGCTAAAGCGATAGTCAAATATTTTTATAAACCCGTCACTATATGAAACAACTGAAATTTGGATTTTGGTTTACACAACCAGAGTAAACAAAAGAGAGATGAAACAAAAGATCATCTGCCGTTTGAGAAAGGCTAAAGAAGCTTTGAAAAGGGAATATCTTGGAAACGGTCAGCTCTACAAAAAAGTGTAAATGATATAAATTGTGTGTTTTAACGAGATAATCATTTTTTGTGGAGTAAGTTTTTGTGTATCTCTTAGGGCTTACCAGTTATTCAAAATTTACACTGGTGGAAGAGGTCTTAGAAAATTCAAGATACACATTTTATATGTCATGTAAATATCTTTAGCATACAGTATTTTAATCAAAATTGTTGTGTCCAATTTTTAGAAAAACGAAATTGTCAAAATATTTTCCGCGCAAAGAGTAGTCTGGGAGTGGGAGGATTTTCTTGAAAATCTCGCATCACGTCCTAGGAAGATACTAAACTTAAATACCAAAATGGTAATTAACGATCATTTCGTTTTTGATCTGTACTGTCCACAGACGCACCACACACACGCGCGCGCGCGGACCTTTTTCTAACAACTAATTTTTATTCAGGGGGTTTCAAAACATGTATTTTCAGTGAAATATTGGTATCAAACATTTGGGGGAATACAACTTTTTAGTAGAATACAATAGTTTTTCAATGGCTACACTAGTACATAGTATGTGTACAGAAAGTAAAAATCTGATGTGTTCCACACGTGACTTTCTCTACATCACTGTAACAAATTATTATTAAAAACATATTTTTCTGTCCACTTTATGATACTCGAAATAAACATTAGCGGAAATTGTTATAATTACTTGCTTCCTTGTAAGTAGAAGGAAAATAAGGGACTACACGGCTAAACGATAGTGAAATCCTTTAAAAGCTGGTGGCAATGTGGTTAAAATCAATTTCTATGCAGGGCCAGGAGTTTACAACTTTTCGTGTGAGAAAAATTTTAAGTATTTTGAATCTGAAAAAATAACAAGGAATTTCTCAGAAATGGGAATTCTACGAGAAAAAAAACGCATATGACATAAATTGTGTGTTTTAACGTGATCTACATTACTTGTGTAGTAAGTTTTTTGTCTACCTTTTACGGTTTACTAATTAGCAAAATTCAACAAAATTCATACAGAATAAAGAGGTATTCAGAGGTCATTCCCAGAAAATTCAAGATATACACTTTATTTCCCGTATAGATATCTTTAATATAGGTACGGCATTTAATTAAATCGTTGGAGCCATTTTTGAGAAAATCAAAATTTTCTAAATTTTTTCCATGTAAAGGGTAGTTTGGGGTGAGAGGATTTTTCTCAAAATCTTCGTGTCACCTCCCCGGAAGATACCAAACTTAAATACCAAATTGATAATTAACGATCATTTCGTTTTTGAGCAGTACACACAGACTACACACACGCGGTCCTTTTTCTATTTTTTTTATTCGGGGGGTTTTAAAACATGTATTTTTGGTGAAAATTGGGTATCTAACTTTTGAGTGGACTACAATAGATTTTCTATAGCTATACTATGTACATAGTACGTATAGAGAAGGTAAAAATTGGAGTCAACATTGTGTCATATTTTTCCCCTGCAATGTCAAACGAATTTCCAGTTTGTGTGCCACTGTTGCTGCCAAGTGAAGGGATGTGAGTCATTGGGGAGGACGCAGGAGGGTTACATGCGGGGGTGGCAATCACAGCTACGCGGATCAACAGAAATATACTCCCGCTTTCCCCACACTTCACCAACATCCAGCTTTAAACGCAGAAGTAGGGTTCCTGCGCCTCCAGGAGTATTGGCAATTCCTGGGTGTCCATATTAATCCAAGTCGGAGAAAACCGCGGGAGTGTCATAGATTTCCCAATGAAAAAATCGTGTGCTCCATTCACATGGCTTTCTCTACATCTCAGTAACAAATTATTGTTAATAAGCTTATTCTTCTATTTAATTTAGCAGAAACGCTCTCATTACTTAGTTCCTTTATAAGTAAAAGGGAAATGACTGCCTCCGTGGTCGAGTGGTCAGCGAACTGACTTCTCACTTCTCTAGCCAGAATTATTCCCTATCCCCCAGAGAGTCTGGAAGTTTGTATGTCAGTGTGAATGTGTGCGTGTTTGAGTAAAACAAAATGATTTAAACTAAAGTAAAAGAACCTACAGACAATGAGTTGTTTCAAGTGGAAACCCTCCGATATGACCTTAGATGTTAAAGGAGACTATATAAATGAAACAATAAAAAAAAAAAGAAGAAAGAAAAGAGAGAGAATACACCAAAAAATGTTTTAAAATGTGGTTGCTATGGGTAAAAAATATATATGACATAAATTGTGTGTTTTATCGTGATCTATATTTTTTGTGCAATGAGTTTTTATCTATCTCTTACGATTTACCAATCATGCAAAATTTCGCAAAATTCACCCAGGATAAACATGTCTTCTAGTCCCAGAAAATTCACGATAATCGTTTTATTTGTCATGTAAATATCTTAAATATAAAAGATTTTAATCAAAATCGTTAAAGCCATTTTTGAGAAATCAAAATTTTCGAAATTTTCCATGTAAAGGGTAGTTGGGGGTGGGGGATTTTCTTGAAAATCTTCATGTCGCATCCTTGGAAGATACCAAACTTAAATACCAAGTTTGGTAACTAACGGTCTTTTCGTTTTTCAGTTATGCTGTCCACAGACACACACACAAACACACTTGCATACACGGACCTTTTTCTGAAAATGCTTTTTTTTATTCAGGGTACCCAAAACATGTATTTCCGATGAAATCTTGGTATCGAATTTTTGGGTGGAATGCAATACCTTCCTTATACACTATGCACACAGTACGTGTAGAGAAAGTAAAAATATACCAAAAGTATTGTTTAAGGAAGCAATTTTTGTTTTTGTTTTTTTTTAAGTTGAATTTTGAGCAATTTATTTTTTCTGGGAGGAAAGGCTTTTGTTTAATATTACTCAATTTACCCCTCACCAACCAAACCAATTCACCCTCATCGTTTTACTTGCTTACTTGTAAGTAGAAGTGGGGAAAGCGATAGTCAAAACCTTTAAAAACTGGTTGCTATGTGAAACAATTAAAACTCAATTCCCTTTGCATGGCTAGGAGTAAAACAAAAGACAGATGAAACCAATGAGGACCTCCCTTTTGAGAAAAGCATAAGTATTTTAAAAACTGTAACCAAGGAATATCTCTGAAATGGCTACAAAACTATGTATATGACTTAAATTGTGTGTGTTAATGAAATCTACATTTTCTTGCAGTAAGTTTTTGTTTATCTCTTACGGTTTACGAGTTATATATAAAAGTTATTCCCAGCAAATTCAAGATGTACATTTTATTTGTGATGGAAATGGTCTTAGTATGTGGTATTTTAACCAAATTCGTTAGAGCCATTTTTGAGCAAAATAACATTTTCTAATTTTTTTCCACGTAACGGGTAGTTTGGGGTGGAGGGATTTTCTTGAAAATCTTGTATAGCAGCCTTGGAAGATGCTAAACTTAAATACTAAGTTTTGTATTTAACGATCTTTTCGTTTTTGAGCTGTGCTGTCCACAGACACACGCGCGCGCGTACGGACCTTTTTCTAAAAATGCTTTTTTTTATTTAGGGGGTCTAAAATATGCATTTCCGGTAAATCTCGGTATCGTACATTTGGGTGGAATATAATAATTTCTCTATACACTATGTATATAGTACGTGTAGAGAAATTAATAATCCTTAAGACTGGAAAGTTGATTCCGATTTCAGATAAATAATCCAACTTTTTACTTTCTCTATACGAACTATGTACATAGTGTATAGAGAAGGTATTGTATTGCACCCAAAAATTCGATATCGATATTTCACTGGAAATATATGTTTTGAGACTCCCTGAATCCAAAAAATGTCCGTGTGTGTGTCTGTCTGTCTGTGTGTGTGTGTCTTTAGGCAGTATAGCTCAAAAATGAAAAGACCGTTAAAAACCAAACTTGGTATTTAAATTTGGTATCTTCCAAGGATGCGTCACGAAGATTTTCAAGAAAGTCCCCCCACCCCAAACTACCCTTTACATGGTAAAAATTTCTAAAATTTTGATTTTATTAAAAATGGCTCTAACGATTTTGATTAAAATCTCGTAAATTTAAGATACTTACTTGACAAATAAAATGTACATCTTGAAGTTTTCTGGGAATAGCCTCTGAAGACTACTTTATTCTGAATGAATTTTACGGATTTTTGCATTACTGCTAAACCGTAGGAGATGAACAAAAACTTACCACACAGAAAATGTAGAGCACATTAAAACACGCAATTTATGTTATATACATTTTTTTCGTGGAGTTCATCGTTTTAAGATATCCCTTGTTTTTGTTTTCAGCTATGAAAAACGTACTTTTCTCATACAGGAATTTGTCAACCCTGTCTATACAAACACAGGAGCTTCAGTCACATAGCAACCAGCTTTTAACTATCACTTGAACCAATGGTACTCCCTTATTTCGCTTCTGCTTACAAGGAAACAAGTAATAAGACTATTTCTGCTTACTTTTTCTCGATTAGCATGAAGTAAATAGAAGTAAGAGCTTTTCAACAATAATTTGTTGTAGAGATGTAGAGAAAGTCATGTGAATAGAACACATCAGATTTTTAATCTTAACCTACACATGGACAGTGTGAAAGAAGTTATTTTTATATATAGCTCTGCTTTTATCCGGAAATTTTAATCTGATGCGCTAAATTCGCATGACTTTCTCTAGCCTTATGGTTGTTTTGGATACAACTTCAGCACACTATTCTTCCGAAACTGTATTACTCTCTCTACTGCATATAGTATGCATTCCACCTAAAAATTAGATACCGAGATTTCGCCGGAAACACACGCTTTGAGATTGCCTGAAAAAGAACTTTTAGTAAAAGGTCCGGTGTGTCTGTGTGTGTGTGTGGGGGGGGGGGGTTAAATGTGAGTGTGTTTGTGAATAGCATAAATAAAAAACAAACGTTCGTGAAGGACCAAACTTGGTATTTAAGTTCAGCAGCTTCCAAAGATGGGTCATGAAGACTTACAACAAAATTCTCCCACCTCAAACAATCACTTACGTGAAAGATTTTTAGAAATTGTCATTGTTCTCAAAATATCAAAATACCTCTTAAGGGTTTTGATTAAAATACTAAATATGAAAGATATCTATGTTTAAATAAAATTTATACCTTAAATTTTCTAGGAATAGTCTACAAAGTCCTCTTCATTCAAAAATAATGTTGTACAACCTTCCATAACTAGCAAATGCCGTAAGCTGATTCATTTGCCCTTATATTTGTCCTTTTCGAGATAATAGTTCAAATTACAGAAAGCGTCTTCATTGTTTCAAAATTCTTTCGGTATTCAGTTGTTTCTAGCGATTGCATGGAACGAGTATGGAACTTTAAAACCAGTAAGTAGTGTCCAATTGTTAAACATGTGACTAACACTATTCCTCTAGGTATATAAAATACGAAATGTGTAATGAAGATATTTTGCAAACTTTTATCTCGATTTAAATGATGTAGATGGAAATATTAACTTTGGTAAGAATAGTTTGTACACCCACTAATAATCGGTAACACATCAGAATGTTTATAATTTATTTCGCTGGTTACACCACTGCATTACTTCTTTTGTTACTTTGATTCTTGGTTACTTACTGTTATAAGATGGTAGGGTCCTAAGCTTTAAAGCGTAGCCCAAGGTGGTTTCTCCATGGTGTAGAGTTTAGCATGATAACCTCTAATACTCATTGTTGTGGGTTCAAACCTTCCTTCGGAAGGGAAGTAAAGCCATTGGTCACGTCGCACGTAAAATAACTCTATACTTGGGGGGCTGGGTTAAATTCCCAGTCGAGATTTCGTTCTAAAGACCATCTACGGGCGTTGATATCCATCGTCACTTGTGTACATAGTTCCGAAGTCGCGAAATAGAAATTCCCTGGTCAGAAACCTGCAACATAGATACAATCAACCTTATCGGCACGTCGTGCACAGCTACGGGAAATACCTTCAACAAGTGGACGGGGGTTCCGAAGTCGGTCTGGGTGGCTCAGTTGGTTAGGCGTTGGCCTTCATTCCCATTTTCGTGAGATCAAACCCGGCCCAGGTCGATGGTTATGCTTAAACGCGGCAGCTCCATGTCAGTAAATTGCTGTCAAGTAAAAGAACTGCGAAATTCCGACACATCGGCTGCGCTTATATGATCTCACCGATTAATTATTTGTTAACAATGGAACGATAGGGATTTGGCAATACCGTGCCTTAGTACCACACAATCACTATTTGTTCCGGCATGTATAGGAAGTTTGACTGTTATAGTTGGCTTACGTTAAATTCTTATTGCCAGCGAAGTGAATTTTTTATAAAGAGGGTGTAAGACATATCGTGATATCATTGGTATATTTGGCGGATTGAAATGAGTAAGTTTGATGCTTACTTCCCAGCCTGCTCAGTTTGTCTTTTGCCTTTTCGTTTCCGATAGGAGATTGATCACTAAGCAAAGGAACTAAGGTGCTGTTAAGGGGACAAGGTAGTCTGAACATACGGAAATTACAACTTAAGTGAGTTGAATTACACAGCTCTTAGAGTATTAAATTTTTTTCCAGAAATTTGTACCAATTATTCTATAAATCATGACAATTATTTCAAGTTGTTGTTTGTATTAATAACTTATGTGGTTGAGTCTATAAAAAGTATTTCATTCAGCAGAAAAGTAATAAAACTTAATCTTAAAACATGTGAATTCGTGTACTTTTTTCTCTGATACTATTTGCAATACTTAATCACACATTTGCATACTTGTTCTTAGTATAATCAGCTATCTTCTAAACCTCAATCATTTAGCTATGATACAACTTCAGTAGAAATGAAAAAAAAATTACTTGCAAATTCAAAAAAGTAAAAATGCGGAAAATTTGCAATGTTGTTGTTGCTTTCTTAATATGATCAATATATACTATAACATCACGATTGTTGTTCAGAAAGATCAACAATGCGCTGTATATATGTGTTGAAATTTTCAGCCTTCCAGTTGACATACTTTCAGAGAAAAAGGTACTTCAGTTTCCAAAAATGCAGTTTTGAGAAAACTGAACTTAAAGATGCAAACTGTTTAAAAAGAAGCATTGCTTAACTTTAAAGAAATGCAGACTAGCATTTAAATTATATTTATATTCATTAAAATTTTCTTAACCCCCCAAAGTATACATTTTCTGAAACTAGAAACAACAGAAATTTTATTAGTCTGAAACAAAAAATGTTATTTTTAGTCATTTCAGAGTACCTTATCCCCTGAAAAATAAGATATTTGGAAGAAGATCCCGTACTGTTCATGAGAGAGGTAGGCTGAGAAATGAGTAAAATAAATCGTTTTTACAAAAGCGTGTCTGAGTGTGATATGTGGAATACATATAGGATTTTGGGAGGAAGAAGCGGGGTCTGGCTGGGTTTTCTCCGGTTTCCCCCGCCATTCAGTTCGCCAATGCTCTATTATCATATTTCCCGCTATTCACTTCCTCACGTCCATACCTTTGGAATGATCAGCTGGCCTGATTTCTCTCTGATTCAGATCCTCTTCTGGCACCAGGCGCTGGCTTGTAAGTCCTACATATGGGGAGGGGAAACAAGATAGTCATAAAATGTACTTCAGTGAAATTAAACTATATTATTCTATGCATGCATGACCTATCATCGCTGCACAGGTTCTATATTAAGAAAATGAATATATTTTCTAACGTCTCATCCACTATGTTAGATGCGAGTTTAATTTGTTATGAAGCAGCCCCATTCCCTTGGCTTCCGGAAATGAAATTCATACCTACCAGGTACAAAAAATGAGGTGAGAGCAGGTTGTATCAACAAGTGTGCTATAATAAAGCGCGTGGCGTACCTGCACAACCTCCCCATTCTTCCGGGGCTAAAAACATCCAGCAGGGGAAAAAAACCTTTACAAAAAATATGAGAGGCACATAAGTGGATGGCTGGCTTGCCCCTCTTTTTTATTAAGTGTTAAAAGTGGCGGGGAGTTTCCTTACCCTCCTGCCCTGCACGTGTCTAAGCAGATTATTTGCATTTACATAACAAGCTAGAGTCAAACGTTTCCGGTTCGCAGATCATGCCCTCTTCCATTCTTTACATTTCTTTATATCTTAACTTCTTCTCCCTTCCGCTTTTGCGTCCCCTTCATGTTCATCACCCATGCCCGTCTCTAGAGCCTACAACCAACACCACTGAAACCAAGTTAAAAGTAAAAAGATCTCAAAGTATATGTACACAACGATGCACAAATATGGTGAATTAAGGACATTATCTCAAAATTGATTACAAGTAAGCAATAAGAAATGTGTTCCATTCACGACTTTATCTATTTCGCAACAAATTATTCTTACAAACGCCCATTCTTTTCTCTATTCCATACTAATCGAGATAAACATTAGCTGAAATGGTTTTATTACTTAGTTTCTTCTAAGTAGAAGGGAATTAAGGCTGAGACGATAATCAAATCTTTTAAAAGCAGGGCGCTATATGATGGAATTGAAATGTCCTTCTTTGTGAATGACCAAGATAAAAAAGCTGATGTGTACCATTCACATGACTTTCTCTACATCTCTGTACCAAATTATTGTTAAAAAGCTTATGCCTCTATTTACTTCCTGCTACTCGAGAACAAATTAGCAGAAATAGTCTTATTACTTGCTTCCTTGTAAGTAGAAGCAAAGTAAGGGAGTACCATAGGTTAAAGTGATAGTCAAAAGCTGGTTGCAATGTGACTGAAGTTTCTTTGTTTATATGGACAGGAGTTGACAAATTCCTATAAAAGAAAAGTAAGTTTTAAGCTGAAACCAAAAACAATGAATATCTCAAAAACGATCAACTCCACCAAAAAAATGTATATAACTAAAATTGTGTGTTTTAACGTGCTCTACATTTCTTGTGTAGTAAGCTTTTGTCTAAGTCTTACGGTTTAGCAGTTATTCAAAATTCCGTAAATTTCATCCAGAATAAAGTAGTCTTCAGAGGCTATTCCTAGAAAATTCAATATATACATTTTCTTTGTCAGGTAAATATATGTAATATATATGGTATTTTAATCAAAATCGTTAGAGCTATTTTTGCGAAAATCAAAATTTTCGAAAAAAGTTCCATGTAAAGGGTAGTTTGGGGTGAGGTGATTTTTCTCAAAATCTTCGTGTTGCATCCCTGGAAGATACTTAACTTAAATACCAAGTTTGGTATTTTACCGACTTTTCGTTTTTGAATTATCGTGTTCACAGACACACACACACACACACACACACACACACACACACACACACACACACACGCACACACGGAACTTTTTGTGAAAATGCTTTTTATTTTATATAAGGGATCCTAAAATATATATTTCCGGTGAAGTCTCCGTATCAAAAATTTTGGTGGAGTGCAATACCTTCTCTATACACTATGCACATAGTGCGTATAGAGAAAGTAAAAAGTGAATACCGACTTTCCATTTGAGAAAGTTTAGTTATTAGAAATTTTTAAACCAATAACGAGGCATATCTCTGAAATTGTTAGTAATGGGTCGAAAATAAAAGAAAGAGTTATTTTCAAAACGCATGAGACAATACATTCTTGAAAATAAGAATCGTGTAGCTTTTGGAAGGCTCTGTAACGCAAGCAATGAATTTTTCCAAGTTCTGTAGTGTAATAATAAATATAATCTGGTACTCCCTCCTTCAATAGCGCAAATTTTCTCTGTTAGTAATGCAGAGTCAAACAACCTCTGTACTGTTCTACGGGTCCCGGGTTCGATTCCCAGCTGGGGGTGAGGAATTTCTCTCTAGCCCAGATTATTTTCTATCCTCCCCAGAGTCTGGAAGTATGAACAAGAGTGTGAATGTGTGTGTGTGTGTGATTTAATGAATAAGACTGAAGAAAATAGAAACCTAACGGCAACATATAGTACACGAGTTAACACAATTGTTAAGGGGCAATATGTTCCATAGGGAAACATGAATATGATAAACATCCTAACGCCCCCCCCCCCCAGCTTCAAAATATTGGAAATATTTAATAGGCTTTGTCCGTCGGGAAGAAGAATGTTTTTCAATGGTAAAAGAATTATAAAATGATTTGAGTAAATACATTTATATATAGGAGTGGATAGGCAGAGTCTGCCTGAAAAAGTCAATGTGATAGATGGGATTTGAAACATGGATCTCCCGGTCTCTAGCCGGTTAGTCTACCACTGAGCTATCATGGCAACATGCCGGCATTTCATTAAATGTCTCAACTGACTCGTATGTTTCCCGGCAAACCACAAGGTGATCGCAAATTATTTTGAGATGACATACCCCAAGATCCAGAATTCACAGTATGGCCAGCTATTATGGACAATCGCATTGAATTTTTCAGTCAGACTCTGACGGTCTTACACACGGTTTCTGAGAAAACAAAATCATCACAAATTTATATACGTTATTTATATACATTTATTTAACAAACACTAGCATAGATATTTTGACTGATTGTCGTTTCTTTCATAACTATTTATAGAGTATTCAATTTATACGGTATATTGTATATGGTTACTGTTAACTATTATAACCATTCGCCAAGAGAATGTCAATGCACATTATGTTGTTGTAGTTGCTCAAATATACAAAGGTTGTTAGCGATGGCGTGATAATTACTTTCTCTAATATGTTAGTAATGTATTCTAACCAAAATTCGATACCGAAACTCCACAGGAATACGTTTTGAGGACCCTGGACAAAACGTCTGTGTATGAAAGCAATACTCAAAAACAAAAAGTCGGGTTGAATACCATACTTAATATTTAAGTTTAGCATCTTCCAAGGATACAACACAAAGATTTTTATTTTCTAAAAAATGGATTTTAATTAAAAGTCTATATGTTTTATATATTGTATAGAAAATGATATGTATATATAAGTGTATATATACCAATGGAGTTTATGGACTTGAATTGTGGGATTTGTGTAGATAACCATTTCCGAGAGGTTCCGAATAATTGGTTTCAATTTTTCAAAACTTAAGCTTTTCATAAATGGGAAGTCGTAATTTGTTTTTCTTTTATATTACTCCAGGAAATTCAAAGATAATGCAATTTCATTACATAGTGACCAACCCTTCAAATTTCTGAATATCCCTTTAGCCTGGTCTGTACTTCCTTTGAACTTAATAGGGAATACGTAATAGGACAATTTCCACTAATATTTACCTCGATTCGCATGAAGTAAAAGTAGAACAGGCTTTTGTAAAAACAGTTTGTTGTACAACGGGTAGAGAGGATCAAGTGAATGGAAAACATTAGATTTTTAGAAAAAAGTTTCGCATGCGCGCATGTGTGTGAACAGCGTAACTCAAAAACGAAAAGGCGGATATAACCAAACTTGGTATTTAAATTTGGTATCTTCCAAAGAGGTGACACCAAGATTTTTAAGAAAATACCCCATCACAAACTAGCCTTCACGTGAAAAAATTTTTGAGATTGTATATTTTGTCAAAAAATACCTATAAAATTCCGATTAAATCGCATTTATTTCAGATATTTGCATGCAAAATAAAATGAAAATGAACTACATCAAAATTCTGATGACTACTACTCTTCAGCAAACTATTCTTTAAAATCCTTGTTGTTCTGTCTACATCAGTTAATCCGGATAAAATACTTTTATTACATAGTTACTACGGATTAGGAGAATAAGCGAACCTTAAATAGCTGGTTGCTGTGTAATGACTTTGAAATTCCGTCCTGTTTTCTTGACTGGGAGAAAAAAAAAACTAATAACGGCAACTCATTTGAGAAAAACAAAAGAATGGGGAAATTGAAAACAATAATTAGGAATATCTCGAAAATGGTTAACTCCCCCCAAAATGAAATGGATTTGACATAAATTGTGTTATTTGACAAGATCTACATATTTGTACATTAAATGTTGTCTAGTTATCTCTTATGGTTTACCAGTTATGCAACAGCCAAGATGCTATTGCCAGAAATTTCAATATACACATTTGATTTGACATTAAAGTATCTTAAACATATAGTATTTTAATCAAAATCATTAGCAATGTTTTAGAAAAATCAAAATGTTCGAAAACTATTTCACGTAAAGGGTAGTGGGGGAGTGGGTGGTTTTTATCTTTAGAAGATGCAAATCTTAACTATCAAGTCTGATGTATAATAACTTTTTCGTTTTTGAGTAATGTGGTTCACAAATACGGACATGCATACGCGCGCTGGCCTTTTTATGAAAACACTTTTCTTTTTTTCATTCAGGGGCCTCAAAATATATATTTCCGTGAATCCTGACACCAAATTTATGGGCGTAGTACAATATCTTCGCCACCTGCTATGTACATTACAAGTAAAAATTGTGGCTCTGTTTAAAGTCAATGTATTCCAAATACAATTTTTGTACCATAAACCATTTCGGAAATGCCCATTAAGGTTCGAATTGTTCAATACCCAAATTCTTTGAACCTGGTTTCGATATTCGGTTGTTCTTTGCTATTACATAGAAATAGACAATTTTAAGGCCAGTATAAGTGTCGAGTTCTTAAACATAAGAGTATCGCTATTTTCTTTATATGTATAACAAAATGTGTATCGTAGCTATTTCAGCAAATGTGTATCTCCATTAAAATGAAGTAAATGGAAAAATAAACTTTCATAAGAATAGTTTGTATAACCAAAATAGCGTTGGAGAGTGGAGAAAGGCATATTTATCTAACAAATCCGACTTTTTATTTGTACCATAGACAAACAACACACACGCGAATAGTATGCGCATACACTGATCTATTAAACATCTCATGTGTTCCATTCACATGACTTTCTCTATATCGCTGTAACAAATTGTTAAAATATATATTCTTCTATCTACTTTGTGGTAATCAGATAAACATTAGCAGAAATTGTCTTAATTACTTGCTTCCTTGTAAGTAGAAGGAAAATAAGGGAATACACTAGGTTAAAGCGATACTCAAATATTTTAAAAGCTGGTTGCCAGGTGGTTGAAACCCGTTTCTATGCAGGGCCAGGAGTTTACAACTTTCCGTGTGAGAAAAGTTTAAGTATTTTAAATCTGAAACAAATAACAAGGACTATACCAGAAATGGATAATTACAGGAAAAAAAAAGGTAATGACATAAATTGTGTTTCTTATCGTGATCTACATTTTTCGTGTAGTAATTTTCTGTCTATGTCTTACGGTTTCGAGGTACGCAAAATTCAGCAAAATTCATTCATAATAAAGAAGTCTTTAGAGGCTATTCCCAGAAAATTCGAGATATAAATTTTATGTGCAATTTAAATATCTTTATCATACGGTATTTTAATCAAAATCGTTGGAGCCATTTTTGAGAAAATCAAAATATTCGACATTTTCCCATGTAAAGGGTAGTTTGGGGTGGGGGATTTTTCTCAAAATCTTCGTGTCGCATCCCTGGAAAATACTAAAATTAAATACCAAGTTTGGTATTTTACCGACTTTTCGTTTCTGAGTTATTGTGTTCACAAATACACACGTACCTTTTTCCAAAAAGGCTTTTTCTGGTTACAGGAGACCCTAAAACGTCTATTTCCAGTGAAATTTCGGTATCGAATTTTTAATGGAATGCAATGTCTTCTCTATAAACTATGTACAGAGAAAATAAAAATTACAACGGTATCTATAATGAACAGCTGAGAAGACATTTGTTCTCGAGGGCTTCACAGTATATGGCGTGTAAAACGTTTTTAAATTGCTGGGTCGGGTTTAAGATCGTCATTGGTCCTATTTAAATAAATATTGGTGTCAAGGGATTACTGTTTCCTTAATGTTTAAACCGTCATATTATTGAATAACTGCGGAACAAAATACAAGACAAAAAGGATTAAAGGGCTGCCTCTATAATGTGGGGTTAGCGAGTCTGTCTCACATTCAACAGGTCCCGAGTTCGAATCTTGGTTAGGTCGTGGTAAGGTTTTTTCGGGGGTTTCCCTTATCCTGAGAAGACGAATGTTGAATAACTTTAAACTCTATGAACACCGAGCTCTTTAGTATCATTCCACCGATTTCATGCATCGTCCGATATGACTTACCATGTTAAAGAACTTTAAGATAAATAAATAAATAAAATTAATAAAGCTGCTTAACTATTTCAGTTATTCTTTCAGCGTCACAACGTCAAAATGTATACAACATGCAGGAAGGAGACTTCACAATACACCAGAATTTTGAAGACTCTCAATGGGAGATTAAGATCAGAAATACCCTCTCTGATATTTTATTCCCATAAATACAAGAGAAAATTTGGGTCTCTTTTACAAATAAAAGAATTAAAGGGGAGGGCTCAACATTAAAGCTCTTGTAGATCATAATACAATAATTCTATAATAAAACGTGGAATAAATACATTGAATTAAACCGTTGTTCGAGATTTAAAATGTCACACTGCAATTCTCGTACTGCTGTTAGCTAATTACTTGCAAGATTCTGAAAACGTAAAGATAAAAATAAGCGAAGCATTTTCTTGAAGCCAGCACTGAGACTTGGGGTAGGTCGCGAGGGGCGTCGGCACGAGATCGATGCAGTGAAGGGAGAAGTAGGGTGCAATAATGGATAACGTCTTGGGGAAAAGAAAGGAAAGCAAAAAAAAGCTGGCGTTGGGGATATACTGCTAGATCGCTGATTGGAAACGTTCGGTGTCGTTTGGTGCAAATAATCACCAGGACACACACAAGACATCCTACACTCTCACTTTAGCCTTACTAAGAACTGCTTTATAACTAATGTTAACTGAAAATAATAAATATAATCTCATGACTTTCTGTACACACTAGAATGTAGTCCTGTATAGCTTCTACAAATTATTTTGACGAACCTTTATTTTTATATTTACTTTATGTTAATCGAGATAAACCTTTGCAGAAATAGTTGCATTACACATTTTGTTACACACAAGGGAGGGCTAGAGAAAACCGAATCTATAGTCAGATGTTTAAAATCTAATCGGTATATGCTGACCTAGAAATCCCACTCTTTCCATTGCAAGAAACAATTGAATAGCCACAGCATTTTAAAGACATGAAATTTGAAAAATTCAAAACAATAACAACAGATATATCCGAAATAGATACCAGACTAATGCTAGAAGAAAATATGTTTGTATAAAATTGTATTTTCTAAAAATTGTAAAAATATTTTTATGCAGTGCGTTTTTCTCTGTCTCTTATGGTTCACCAGTAATACAAAATTATACGAAATCCTTCCGAATGAAGAGGACTGCACAGAAAATTCAAGATATACATTTTATTTGGCAGTTATATAACTTATAGCGGCGCCATGGCCGAGCGGTTAGACCTCTCGCCTTTCACCTAGGTGGTCCGGGTTCGATCTCAGGAGACAGTATATGGGGTTTTGGGGGACGAAGTGCGTCTGAGCGGGCTTTCTCCTGTTTTCCCCTCCGCTCATTTCGCCAAATCTTACATAATCTTCTTCCCTGTCTCCAGTTCACTATCATTTCAAATCGTCCACTTCCTCACTTTCATACCAGGCATTGTTCTGATCATCTACCCTGGCTTCTCTCTGATCCACAGCCTCTGCTCCTTATAAGGCGTCTGACCCCAGACGCTGGCTTGTAAGTCCTGGAGTTTAAGTCCTACATACGGGAAGCATAACTAGAGAAAGAAAGAATGTAAATGTCTTTTATAGATGGTGTTTTAATGAAAACTGTTAAGAGGCATTTTTGAAAAATTAATTTAAAAGAAAACCAGGACACATTTTCCATGCAAAGGTCATTGTGGTGGGGAGATTTTCCTGAAGATCTTGTCGCAACTTTGGAAGATACAAGGAAATGTGTAATGATGATAATGAAACTATTTCTGTAGAGGTTTATTTCGAGTAACATAAAGATAAAAACATAAAGCTTTCGTAAGCATAGTTTGAAGAAGCTACATTGTGTAGAGAAAGTCTATGTGATGCATAGATTTTTACTTTCTCTATACGTACTATGTACATAGTGTATAGAGACGGTATTGTATTGCACCCAAAAATTCGATACCGGAATTTCACTGGAAATAAAATATTTTGGGACGCGCTGAATCAAAAAGGGATTTTTTTTGAAAAAGGTCCGTGAGTGTGCGTATGTGTGTGCGTGTGTGTGGACAGCATAGCTCAAAAACGAAAATACCGTTAAATACCAAACTTCATATTAAGTGCGACACGAAGATTTTCAAGAAAATCCCCCACCTCAAACTAATATTTATATGGAGAATTTTCAAAATTTTTGATTTTCTCAAAAATGGCTCTAACAATTTTGATTAAAATCTCTTACATTTAAGATATTTACATGCCAAATAAAATGTATATCTTGAATTTTCTGAGAATAGGCTCTAAAGACCTTTTTATTCTGGATGATTTTTATTGAATTTTGCATAACTGGTAAACCGTAAGAGATAGACAAAAACTTACTACAAAAAATGTAGATCACTTTAAAACACACAATTTATGTCATATACATTTTTTCGTGAAGTTGGCCGTTTTCGAGATGTTCCTTTTCATTGATTTCAGTTTTAAAATGCTTACTTTTCTCATACAGGAACTTGTCAATGCTTGGCCACGCAAAGATATGGATTTCAATCCCATAGCAACCACATTTTAAACCATTTCACTGCCGGTTTGGCCTAGTGTATTCCCTTATTTCCCTTCTACTTATAAAAGAACTGAGTAATAAGACGTTTCTGCAAATATTTTAACGTGAAATAGATAAAAGAATAAGCTTATTAACAATAATTTTTAAAGAGATATAGAGAAAGTCATGTGAATGGAGCACATCAATTTATTTATTTTTTTTACTTTATTTAGAAAAGCGAGGCTTAAATGAGGTGTTGTACTATTATTCTTGTTTCCTTAGTTCAAATTTTATCCTTAGGTTATATTAGATGGCAGAAAGCAAGCAAGTTACTTATAAATGAATTACATACTTTGTAGCTTAAGTCTTTCTTAGATGTATTCACTACTGAGTTACCTTCTTATACAGGAGTTGGAAGATATTTATATACTTACAATCGATACAAAATTAAAAGTTGTTTTTATGTGGAGCCTCCTAAAATATGTTATTTTTAGGTTGAACTGGTTGGCTGTTAAATACAGGAATTCGAGAGGATTTTCAAGCATACCTGGAATGTAAGAAAATGCGCGCATTATTCATTTCCATAGGTTGTATCTTCTTGTACCATCCTCAAATATATTTTATGGAAAAATATAAAAGTATCAATTCGGGTTCTACAAACTATCTTGTTTCCGCCACTTCCCTCTTCAGAGATAAAAGTCCTTATATTTTTTTCGTTGTGTGTTGAAGTTATCTTTAACAACACATGCCAGTGATTGTTTACATCCTGACCTAGAGCAACAGGAAGACAGTTATCTACACTCCCTCGCGTTTCACTTGTTTGTATAGGCTATCTTTATCGTTCCAACATAGTTTACTCTTCTTTCTTAATGTCACTTTTTTTCCCCATCTGCAGGCAAATACTGACTGAGAAAAAAAAATATCGTGTGTTCCATTCACATGACTCTCTCTTCGTCTTTGCATCAGATTATTGTTAAAAACATTATTTTTCTGTTGACTTCATGCTAATCGAAAAAAAAAAAAAATTAGCAGAAATGATATTATTACTTGCTTCCTTATAAATACCATAAACTAGAGCGATATTCAAATCTTTTTAAAGCTAGTTGCTATATGTGATTGAAGTTCCTTTGTAATGCCAGGAGTTGACAAATTCCCGTATGAGAAAAGTATAAGTATTTTAAAACTGAAACTAATAACTTGGAATATCTCAAAAACTGCCAACTCTACGAAAAAAATGTATATAACAGAGTTGTGTGTTTTAACGAGCTCTGCAGTTTTGTCTGTGTCTTGCTGTTTACCAGTTATGCAGAAAAATTCATCCAGAATAAAGAGGTCTTCAGAGGCTACTCCCGTAAACTTCAAGATATACATGCTATTTGTCATGTAAATATATTTAATATACGATACTTTAATAAAAATCGTCAGAGCATTTTTGAGAAAATCAAAATTTTCAAAAAATGTTCCATGTAAAGGGTAGTTGGAATGGGGGGATTTTCTTGGGAATTTGCGTGTTGCATCCTTGGAAGATACTGCACTTAAATGCAAAGTTTGATAATTAACGAACTTCTCGTTTTTGAGTTATGCTACCCATAGACACTCACGCGGACATTTTTCTAAAAATGCTTTTTATTATTATTATTATTATTATTCAGGCGATCTCAAAGCATATATTTCCGGTGAAATTTCGGTATCGAATTTTTGGACACAATACAATATCTCCTCTATACACTATGTACATAGTACCTATAGAGAGAAAAAAAAAATAGAAAACTTGAATAACGTAGTGATTGGCTCATGGTGTGTGTGTGAATTATCACATTATTTTACACAAATATAGTTCTTCGCTGCTTTCTCTCGGATTGAATGCCGTGGATATATTATCATACGTAATCTAACAAGAGGTTATGCTATTTATTCCGAAAATTTTGCAAATACGAGCGATTGCAAGTCGCGAGAGATTTAGTTTGATATTTTAGCGAATAATAGAAGAGTAGAGGCTAAAAATCTTGTGTTCCGTTCTCATGACTTATTGTACCTATTCTACACAAACAAAAAACTATTTCCATGAAAGCTTTTTCTTCTATTTCATGCTAATCGAGATAAATATTAGTAGAAATGATTCTGTTACCTAGTTCCTTGTAAAGAGAAAGGAAATAAAGGAATAAAGGCTAAAGCGATAGTCAAATCGTTTAAAAGCCGGTCGCTATGTGAACAACGTTGACATTCGATTCACTTTAATTGGTCAGGAATAAAAACTAAAGAAAAATGAATGACGATGTCCTGTTTGAAAAACGTACTTAATATTGAAAAATTTACCCAATAACCAGAAATATCTCAGAAATGGTTAACTCAACCAAAAATATATCTGACAAACTATGTAAGGAGATCTACATGTTTTTGTGTAGTAAGATTTTATCTATCTGTTACGGTTTACCAGTAATGTAAAAGTCATTCTGAATGAAGAGATCTTCAGAGGATATTCCCAGAAAAGTTCAGATATACGTTTCATTTTTACTAAAAATATCTTAAGCATGTGGCATTTTGATCAAAATCGTTAGAGCTATTTTTGAGAAAATCAAAAATGTTTTTTTAGTGTTCCATGGAAAAGGTAGTTTTAGGTGGGAAAATTTTTTTGAACATCTCCGTATCGCATCAATGGAAGATTAACTTAAATAAATATTTTGGTATTTAATAGATGTTCCGCTTTTGAAGTATGCTCTTCATAGACATACAACATGGACCTTCTTTTAAGAAATTATTATGTTTAGTTCAAGGGACCACAAAACATATTTACGGTGAAGTGTCGACACCAAATTTTGGATGAAATTCAATACTTTCTCAACCCAATATGTACATTGGACGTGATAGAGGGAGTAAAAAAGCTAATAACATAAAATATTAAATAACCTAGTTGTATTTTTTCCTATAGTTTACAGAATTCGTTAAATTGCTTCTACACAGTCTGTTTCGGTGTTTTCTAGCTTGGAATTGTCTATTATTTCATCTACTTTTTCATGTGAGGATTCAACAAGTCGTTTCATACTATAAGTTCTAGTGTAACGCGCACTAACGACTGTTACTGTATCGATAGTTTACCCAAAGAAGTAATATGCGTATATGTTTCATTACGAGTGTTAACACTGACACCAGTATTTAAATTTGTGTTGGCAACATTGATCAGAAACCTTAGCTTATTATCAGGAACATAAAGTATCAGAAAAACAATGATTATCGAGAGTTAGAACTAAACAGGGTCTCTCAAAACCCAATAGTTTAGCTGAAGGTGGAGAATAACTCAACGTACCGTTTGAAGCTGCAGAATGTTTACTTTCTCTTCACGTACTGTGTACATACTGTATAGAGAAGGTATTGTAATGCACCCAAAAATTCCATACCGAGATTTCACCGGAAACATGTTTTGGGTCCCCCTGAATCCAAAAAAAGGCATTTTTGGAAAAAGGTCCGTGTGTGTGCTTGTGTATCTGTCTGTGTGTCTGTGGAAAATATAGCTCAAAAACGAAAAGGCCGTTAGATACCAAACTTGGTATTTAAGTTTCGTATTTTCCAAGCATGCGACACGAAGGTTTTCAAGAAAATCCCCCACCCCCAACTACCATTTACATGGAACTTTTTTCGAAAATTTTGATTTTCTCAAAAATGGCTCTAACGATTTTTATTAAAATATCGTATATTCAAGATATTTACCTGACAAATAATATGCATATCTTGAATTTTCTGGCTATAGCCTCCGAAGACTACTTTATTCTGGATGAATTCTACGAAATTTTACATAAGTGTTAAACCGTAAGAAATGGAAAAAAAAAAAAACTTACCACACAAAAAATGTAGAACACATTAAAACACACAATGTATGTTTTTTCGGGGAGTTGATCGTTTTTGAGATAGTCCTTGTTTTTGGTTTCACCTTTGAAAAACTTGTACTTTTCTCGTACAGGAATTTGTCAACTTGTGTCCATATAAACAAAGGAACTTCGGTCACCTAGTAACGAGCTTTTGACTTCACTTTAACCTACGGTACTCCCTTATTTCGCTTCTACTTACAAGGGAGCAAGTAATAAGACTATTTCTGCTAATTTTTCCTCGATTAGCATGAAGTAAATAGAAGAATAAGCTTATTAACAACAATTTGTTACACAGAAGTAGAGAAAGTCATGTGAATGGAACACATCAAATGCTTTTTCTTTCTTCCGCGTACCAATGGCATCTTGCCTGTAATGGCACAAATACGTCAGCTCATTTACACTGAATTTACTCTATTTTAACTCAAAAAATAGTATATCGGACGGATTCATTTCTGTTTCCCACTTGACACGCCATCATCTTTGGCTAAAAAATAATACTAACTTCTTCTAGCTGCAAAATCCAGGTCACATTTACAAACAATGGGGGAAAAAAAACGACACAAACGATAAGCAATGTCCAAGCATCGCAGTGCTGTGAATACAAATGCAACAAACTTACCTACCAAGGACAGGGGACACGCCCCCTTCCCCAAATATTCCTGATTATTATTAAAAAAAGAAAAAAACTGCAATATAACAAATCTCAAATAAAGTTTAAGAAGCCATAGTAAAATAAACATGGGCTTAAGTGATACAGATTTAGAATATGGTAAATAAAATAATAAACAAATGTGGTGCCTGCTTCCCAAACCTGATTGGCGCACCATTATGTTTGCTGACTTACTTGGGTCTGCTGAGCCGAAGGGCGGGCGGGAGTGATACGCACAGTAGTAGCGAGGGTTTCAGTTAAAATAATGACTTATGATTCTGATGATTGTGCTATTCCGTCATTACGTGACCATTACGTTTGCTTTTCTTATATGATTTGAATTTACAGAATTGAACATTTCTTAATTAAAAAGAGATTGAACGATGATTTTTTTTTCTACATGCGGAATTAAGGAATGAAACTTGAGCCCAAGAACCTACACAGCTGAGCTTATATTCTGCCAGTCATATTTCTTAGCTTTGGTGTTAAAACAAACCACATCACAGTGATAGGCATATATGCTCAACCACAGATGGCAGTAGGAAATTAAATCGAAAGAGTAACGGAAGTACTAACATAAACGATTGCCGACAAAAGAGTAATCGTTGCAGGCGATCTCAACACCAGAGAGGACTAAAAAACGCAAAAACAGAACTTATCCTGGAAACGCTATAGGAGTATATAGCCTCATTAACAAACCCGAATTAAAAACATACTAGCGCCCAATGGAGCAAGCGCAATAGACCTTGCATTTTTCAGAGGCGAAGGCATAAAGGCAATTAGCCATAAAGCACTTTGGACATCAGCAGTAATACCAATCAAGAAACATATACCATTCACAACTTTCGAACTCAGTCAACCATTACCACTAGATCTGTGTCGAACAGGACATCTAGGGACATAGAAGTTACAAAAAGATTTGAAAAAATAGAAAAGGCACAAGTCTAATGCAGCAAAAGCATATAACGGAAGCAGTGACTCTACACAATGACTCTGCAATCCTGTCAAACAGAAACAAAAAAATCTGATGTGTTCCATTCACATGGCTTTCTCTGCATCTCTGCAACAAATTATTGTTAAAAACTTATTGGTCTATTTACTTAATGCTAATCGAAAAAGAAGAAAAAAAAAATAACAGAAATAGGCTTATTACTTGCTTCCTTGTAAGTAGAAGCGAAATAAGGGAGTACCATAGGTTAAAGGGATAGTCAAAAGCTGGTTGCTATGTGACTGAAGTTCCTTTTCTTGTATGGACAGGAGTTGACGAAGTCCTGTATGAGAAAAGTATAATTTTTTAAAGCTGAAACAAAAACAAGGAATATCTCAAAACGATCAACTCCATGCAAAAATGCATATAACATAAACTGTGTGTTTTAAATGCTCTACATTTTTTGTGTGGTAAGTTTTTTTCCATCTCATACGGTTTAGCAGTTATGCAAAATTCCGTAAAATTCGTCCAGAATAAAGTAGTCTTCAGAGGCTATTCCCAGAAAATTCAACATATACATTTTATTTGTCAGGTAAATATCTTTAATCAAAATCGTTAGAGCCATTTTTGAGAAAATCAAAATGTTCGAATATAGTTCCATGTAAAGGTAGTTTGGGGTGGGGGGATTTTCTCAAAATCTTCGTGTCGCATCCCTGGATCATACTAAACTTAAATACCAAGTTTGGTATTTTACCGACTTTTCGTTTTTGATTTATCGTGTTCACAGTCACACGGACATATACACACAGACCTTTTTGTGAAAATGCTTTTTTTGGATACAAGGGACCCTAAAACATATATTTCCGGTGAAATCTCGGTATCGATTTTTTTGTTGGAGTGCAATACCTTCTCTATACACGATGTACATAGTACGTGTAGAGGAAGTAAAAATAGGAAATCGAAAACATGTTCAAAAAAAAGATGTGATGATGAACGGAAGAAGACACTTATGGCACTACACAGTGCAACAACATGATCTGTCACTATATGTCCGACAGAGGCTATACAAAATATTACTAAAGAAGAAGAAGAAGAAGAAGACGGCTCGCATAGAGGGGGACCTAAACGATAAGCAAAACAAGCCAAAAGAGACCCATTCATAGCACTAAAAAAGCCAAGGCCCCCCACCAATAAAGAAAATCCCCATGAACACATGGGAAAATTATTTCGGCACCATCTTCAACCCCAAGCAAAAGGATACAGCCTACGAAACAATAGAAAGTCACACTCCTAAAACAAGATAAATATGCCATACGATAGCCAAAGCAAAAAATCTAAAATTATCCATTCACAAGACTTTCTCTACATCTCTACAGCAAATTATTGTTAAACAGCTTATTCTTCTATTTACTTCATGTTAATCGAACAAAAATTAGAAGAAATGGCTTTATTACTTGCTTCCATGTAAGTAGAAGGGAAATAAGAGAGTACCATAGGCTTAAGTGATAGTCAAAAGCTGGTTGCTATGTGATTGAAGTTCCCTGTTTGAATGAACAGGAGTTGACAAATTCCAGTATGAGAAAAGTATTTTAAAGCTGAAACCAATAGCAAGGAATATCTCAAAAACGGCCAACTCCACGAGAAAAAAAATTGTGTGTAGTAAACATAGACTACAGAAAAACTTCGACACTATTAACAGAAAAAGGCTCATTAGAGACACGCACCAAAAAACAAAAGTACTTTCAGAAATTCTAAGATATAACCTCATCCAAATATCTGATGTCACCCTATTCAAGACTTTAACTCAAACAAAAGGAGCCCCGATCAGTCCAACAATGTTCAACATCATAACAGCAGACATCATTAGGTGTAGCTCGGCAACACCCATAATTGGTAATATATTCAGAAGACAAAGAAGAGCTACAAAAGCTGCTAACAGACTCACACCATTGGCTCTGGAAAATGACCTGCAAATAAACCACGACAAAACCAAGCAAATGGTTTTCAGAAGAGGAAAAAAACTAGCAGCAAATGACACTTGCCCTTCAACACAAACCACTAGAATTAGTACCAATATTTAAATACCTTGTTTCTCTCCAAACAACTCTGACATCCTTCAATTTTCACGGAAAGAAAGAGCAACAGCAGCAATAAAAGAAATCTACAACATCCAACAACCCCAAAAACTGTTCATAAAGACGGCAATAATACTATTTAAAAAGGCCTTAGCTCCGATAGCAACATATGGGGTCCACATAATCTGGGAGAAACTATGTTAACGGCCTTAGAACTATAAAAAAAATCAAAGCTCGCTACATGAAACGAATCCTGGAAATCGGGAAGGCAGCTCCGTCAAGATTGCCTTTCGTCTTTAAAAAAAAAAAAAAAAAAAAAAAAAAAAAAAAAAAAAAAAGACAGAGTGCAGATACTCTTGTCAAGTACAACGGCCTACGAGAACACATGTCAAACACTAATGAAAATAAAGAAAATCTATCTGGAGGGACTACTATTCAACCGACACCACATCCCCTGCGGTGCCACAAGCAGTAAAAGCGTGCGTTGAACGCTACCAAACAAACAAAACTCGACACCATGAGAATGGAAGAAAACTACGAGCTTGGACATATAGTAACGCGGTATGCAACATACGACTTCCGCCAAAAGTTCTGCCAAAACAAGAGATTTCACCAGCCGAATGAAAACTATATTTGAACTGTACAACAAATATTGTGAAAGATACCACGCAGGAAACCGCATTAAGGGGGGGAAAAAAAAAGAGGTAGGTAAATTCAGTTTCTATACTTGCACATTGCGCGTGCAGTTTGTAGAGGTTTCTTCCAGCCGTCGGTCGGAGTGCTCAGCTAGGGCCCGCCACAGGTACACTCTGTCAGGCTGGCCTTCAGGAGACCCTTGAAAGGTTCAGGGGCTTAAGCATGATTGGATAAGTTCAAGCTGGAAACATTAGGGACTCCGTCCATGTGTGTCATTCAGAACTGATCGCCATTCGGTTCATCCCTCCTTGTCAGTGGTCACATCAGAAGTTCAAAGAGCCACATGGCCTACATGCAGTGCTCTGTCTTGGTTTTAAGGGCCCCTCATAATAAAATGTATCTTTACATTTAGATACACTAAAGCTATCTAAATATTCATCCTAAACACTGAGGAAGAACCACAAAAATAGGCTGTGGGATCCAACAGAATTCTAAAATGAAACAACAGTATGAACTGGAAGAGCTTATGGGAGTTCAGAACTATATGCTTTCCAAGGTAAATAGAGAATAAGACAACTTCTTATTAAAGAATTTATTTATGTATCTCAAAAACAATGAAGCACTGGGGCAGCATCTTAGTCTGGCAATCGAGAAATCATGGTGTCTAACACTGTGTACTAACCAATCTGTTATGTCTTCCCCAATTGCAGTTTCCCTCTTCAGCAAGTAAATACTGTGTAGCATAACCATTAGAACCCAGAATTCTATTAACATATAGGTAAAATATGTGTTACAGAATTCAACTACACAACTAATGCCATCCATCCGGTGCACAATGAATTGTATCATAAACTTAATCGCCATATTACCTAATACCTTGAAGCAAATTATAACACACTGCAAAAAAAAATTGCAAATAATTTGATAATGTCACAATTTTCTACCACAGTCCTGGTTAGAATTAGTTTATGTTACAGTGAAGGGAAGGGAAAGATTGAATAACAAGCTTTCAAATTAGATTTAGTTAGCACTAAACACATAATTTAATGCCATGTGTTTGACTTATGTCGGTTACCACACATCTTAGCAACCATTCCAGCCACTGATACAGCTAGCAGCAGTGTTAAATAATGATTAAAGAGTAATTTATACTTTAGTTTAGTAAGACTGGATATGCACAATGCTTAAAGTAGATCTGCGCAAAAAACATATGCTAAAGGAAATAATTAAATCTAAAATCAAGAGGAAAAAAAGTAATATATATTACACAATGGAAGGGACTACCTCTTTAATTGAATGACTAGGTTCTCAAATCTCAATGCAGAGGTCCTCAATCCAGGTGAGGAAATTGCTCTTTAATTAGAAACATGTCCCACCATTTGCAGAATCCTGGTACATGAATAGGACATAAATGCATATTTCATAACGAAACTGCATAAAATCAGCATTAAAATTACGAAGTTGGAGCTATAAATGCAAGTTGGCTCTAAAAATCAAAGATGTCGATACCACAGAAGTTAACAGAGCTGTACAAATGATACAATAAAAGTAATCTGACATGCTAAATTCATGTGTTTCTTTACTCATCCATGTTGCAATCATGTAAGATATTGAACCCAAATAGAAATTTAGTGCTTGATGAGCATTTCATTTTTGGGTACTGCTGTAAAAATTTTTTTTTTTAAATTTAGGGTACCTCAAAACAAGCATTTCAGGTGAAAACTTTATATCAAGTTTATGGGTAGAATGCAATACCTTCTCTGCCCACTAGATATATTGTTAAGCTGAAAAAACTTAATCTCCAAAATCCTATTGTTTACTTTCTCTAGCCCGCATGTACAATGTACATAGTGGATAGAGAAGGTACTGTAATGCACCCAAAAATTTTATGTCGAGATTTCAACGGAAATTCATGTTTTGGGCCCTCTGAACCCAAAAAAAGCATTTGTAGAAAAAGGTCTGTGAGTGTGAGTTTTTTTTTGGGTAGTCTTGAACGCCCGCTTTAACTACTTATGGCACCACAGGCGATGACACTAATGATACATGAATAAAGATGGAGCACCGGTGGAATGCGATGGCGGGGGAAACCGGAGAAAACCCACCCCAACGCCGCTTTGTCCGCCACAAATCTCACCTGCGGTCGCTTGGGATCGAACCCGGGCCGTCTAAGTGAGAGACGAGTGGTCTAACCTGAGTGTGTGTGTGTGTGTGTGTGTGTGTCTGTGGACAGCATAGCTCAAAAATGAAAAGATCGTTAAATACCATATTTGGTATTTAAGTTTGGTATCTCTAAAGGATGCAACACAACGATTTTCAAGAAAATCCCCCCACCCCAAACTGTTTACATGGAAAAAATTTCGAAAATTTTAATTTTCTTAAAAATGTCTCTTACAATTTTGATTAAAATCTCTTATATTTAAAATATTTACATGCCAAATAAAATGTATATCTTGAATTTTCTAGGAATAGCCTCTAAAGATCTCTCTAGTCTGGATGGTTTTTATTGAATTTTGCATAACTGGTAAACCATAAAAGATAGATAAAACTTACTACACAAAATATGTAGATCACGATAAAACACACAATTTATGTCATATACATTTTTTTCATGGAGTTGACCATTTTTGAGATATTCCTTGTTATTGATTTCAGTTTTAAAATACTTAAACTTTTCTCATACGGAAACTTGTCAACGCTTGCCCACGCAAAAAAAAACAGATTTCAATCCCATAGCAACCACATTTGAAAACATTTAGCCTAGTGTATTTATTCCCTTATTTCCCTTCTACTTATAAAGGAACTAAGTAATAAGATCGTTTCTGTAATGTTCTAGCATGAAATAGAAGAATAAGCTTACTAACAATAATGTGTTACAGAGAGGTAGAGAAAGTCATGTGAATGGAGCACACCAGATTTTTTTCTCCAAATAATGATGTAATTCTTATACATTATTGTGAGTCGTGTAATCTGTTTAAGCAAAAACAATTTTGCATTAAAATATTTATTTCTAATTATGGATTTTTTTTATGTTGCACACAACTTTACCCAAAAGTAAAATAGAAGTTTTCAAGAAGAGGACAACACCAAACAAATCTTATGTTCCATTCACATGATTTTCTCTACCTGTTCTGCAAACAAACTATTGTTACAAATGATTATTCTTTTATCTACATCAAGCTAATTGAGGTAAACCAGAAATGGACTTGTTACTTGCTTCCTTTTTAATAGAAGGGAATACACACTGTAAAAGCTGTGATTGTCATTGAAATTCGGTTCTCTTTCACAGCTAGGAGTAAATAAGGGATATATGAATTGATTGATGAAGACTTCCTGTGTGTGAAAAGTTCAAGTATCAAGTATTTTAAAACTTAAATCAATAATAGGGAAAATCTTAAAAATTGTTAACTCTCCCCCCCCCCCCAATATGTATGTCATATTGTGTGTTTTAATGATCTACATACCCCAGGATAAAGTGATAGTCAAAAGCTGGTTGCTATGTAACTGAAGTTCCTTTGTTTGTATGGACAGGAGTTTACAAATTCATTTATGAGAAAAGTATAAGCTTTTTAAACCTGAACCAATAACAAGAAATAACTCGAAAAGAATCCCTTCTACGAAAAAAAAAATGCATATAACATAAATTGTGTGTTTTAACGTGCTCTACATTTTTTGTGTGGTAAGTTTTTGTCCATCTCTTATGGTTTAGCAGTTATGGAAAACTCCGTAAAATGTAGCCAGAATGAAGTAGTCTTCAGAGGTTATTCGCAGAATTCAAGATATACATTTTATTTATCAGGTAAATATCTTTAGTATACAATATTTTAATCAAAATCGTTAGAGCCATTTTTGAGAAAATAAAAACATTCAAATTGTTTCCACGTAAAGGGTAATTGGGGGTGGGAGGAATTTCTTGAAAATCTTCATATCGCATCTTTGGAAGACTGAAGTTTGGTATTTAATGAACTTTTTGTTTTTGAGCTGTGCTGTCCAGAGGACACATACACGGAGCTTTTTCCAGAAATGTTTTTTAGGATTCAGGGGGACCCAAAACATGTATTTCCGGTGAAATCTCGGTATCGAATTTTGGTGGAATGCAATGCCTTCTCTATACACTATGTACACAGTATGTGTAGAGAAAGTAAAACAAAGTATAAAAAGGTAAACACATGGAAAATTTGCAATGTTGTTGCTTTCTTAATATGACCAATATATACTATAACATCACGATTGTGTTTCAGAAAGTTCAACTATGTGTTGTATATATGTGCTGAAAATTTTAGCTTTTCAGCCCTCATAGTTTCTGAGAAAAAGGTACAGACTGTTTTGAGAAAACTGAATTAAAGATACAAATGTTCTAAAAAGGAGCATTGCATAAGAGCTTTTAAGAAATGCAGACTAGCATTTATATTGTATTTAAATGTATTAAAATCCTCTTAACCCCCCAAAAGCATATATTTTTTCTGAAACTAGAAATTATAGAGGTTTTATTAGTGTCTAAAACAAAAAAATGTTATTTTTTACCATTTCAGAATACCTTGTCCCCTTAATAGAGATAAAAATTAGCAGAAATAGTGTTATCACTTGCTTCCTTGTAAGTACAAGGGATATAAGGGTGATAGTCAAATCTTTTAAAAGCCGGTTGCTATATGAAACAATTAAAATTCGGTTATCTTCGCTTGCTAGGAGTAAACAAAAGATCATTTCCCCGTTGAGAAAAATTTAAGTTGCTTGAAACTGAATAAAACAGAATATCTCGGAAACGGGCAACTCTACAACAAAAATAAAATCTGATGTGCCCCATTCACATGACTTTCTCTCCATCTCTGCAACAAATTAATGTTAAAAAGCTTATTCTTCTGTCTATATTTAATTTAGCAAAAACTGTCTTATTACTTAATTCCTTTATAAGCAAAGGGAAATAAGAGTATACACTAGACTAAACCAACAAACAACTGTTTTAAAATGTGGTTGCTAGGGATTGAAGTTCGTTCCTTTGCATGACCAGGAGCTCACAAGTACCCGTATGAGGAAAGTTTAAAGTACTTTAAAGCTGAAATAAATAACAAGGAATATCTCTAAAACTGCCAACTCCACGAAAAAAAGTATACGACATAAATTGTGTTTTATGGTGATCTGCATTTTTTATGCAATAAATTTGTGTCTATCTCTTACGGTTTACCAGTTATGAAAAAATTCGCAAAATTCGTCCAAAATAAACAGGTCTTCAGAGGCTATTCCCAAAAAATTCAAGATATACATTTTATTTGTCATGTAAATATCTTAAATATGAGAGATTTTAATCAAAATCGTTAGAGCCATTTTAGAGAAAATCAAAGGTTTCGAAATTTTTCCATGTAAAGGGTAGTTGGGGGCGGGGAATTTTCTTGAAAATCTTCATATCGCATCCTTGGAAGATACCAAACCTAAAAACCAAGTTTGGTATTTGACGGTCTTTTCGTTTTTGAGCTATGCTGCCCACAAACACACACATGGACATTTTTCTAATAATATATTTTTTTCTTTTGGATTCAGGGGGACCCAAAACTTGTATTTCCGGTGAAATCTCAGGTATGGAGTTTTTGGGCGCAATACAATACCTTCTCTATACACTATGTGCATAGTACGTGTAGAGAAAGTAAAAATTGTATATGGAATATATTGCATTTTAGCGAGCTTTACATTTTTGTCTCTCTTATGGTTTCCAGCTTAGAAGACATTCAGGATGAAGAGGCCTTCAGAGGCTATTCCCAGAAAATTCAAGATACACATTTTGTCATATAGGTAAGTATCTTTAATATAGGGTATATTAATCAAAAGCATTAGGGTCATTTTTTAGAAAGTAGAATTTTCGAAGCTTTACCCACAACAAAGGCCATTTGGGGCAAGGGAATTTTCATGAAACTCCTCATTTCACATCCTTGTAAGATGCTGAAAACAATATAAAGTTTGGTATTTAATCGACCTTTTTTACTTTCTCTATACGTACTATGTATAGTGTATAGAGAAGGTATTGCATTGCACCAAAAAATCTGATACCGAGATTTCAGCGGAAATACATGTTTTGAGACCAGCTGAATCAAAAAAAAAAAAAGCATTTTTAGAAAAATGTCTGTGTGTGTCTGTGAGCAGCATAGCTTAAAAACGAAAAGACCGTTAAATACCAAACTTGGTATTTAAGTTCAGTATCTACCAAGGATGCGACACAAAGATTTTCAAGAAAATCCCCTTACCCCCAACTACCCTTCACATGGAAAAAATTTTGATTTTCTAAAAAATGGCTAACGATTTTGATTAAAATATGTATATTTAAGATATATACCCGACACATAATATGTATATCTTGAATTTTCTGGGAATAGCCTCTGAAGGCTACTTTATTCTGGATGAATTTTACGGGATTTTGTGTAACTGGTAAACCGTAGGAGATAGACAAAAACTTACCAAACAAGAAATGTAGAGCACATTAAAACACACAATTTATGTTATATACATTTTTTTCGTGGAGTTGATCGTTTTTTAGATATTTCATGGTTTTAGTTTCAGCCTTCTAAAAACTTGCACTTTTCTCATACAGAATTTGTGAACACTTGCCCATACAAACAAAGGAACTTCAGTCACATTGCAACCAGCTTTTGACTATCACTTTAACCTATGGTACTCCCTTATTTCACTTCTACTTACAAGGAAGCAAGTAATAAGTCTATTTCTACTAATTTTTTCTCACTTAGCATGAAGTAAATAGAAGCATAAGCTTTTTAACAATAATTTGTTGCAGAGATGTAGAGAAAGTCATGTGAAGGGAACACATCAGATTTTTGTGTGTGGAGAATGCAATACCTTCTCTACCTATGTTCTACGTACTAAGAGGAGAAAGTAAAAAAATGTGCTTATGTGAGGCACAGTGTAAATTGCACAGAATGAACCTTCGACTTTGCACAAGGTAGGAGCACTGAAATATGGATATGGAGAAGAATGTGTATGGCAGAGAAAATAATGAAACTGCTTCCAAAAGAACAATGCAAAAACTGATTAGGAAGATGAAAACATTTACCCGATACATTGGATGAAAATGAACTATTAGCTAACAAACACTGGAAGGAATAATGTGGGAGGCAATAAGTAACACAATATTACACTAGAACCAGCAGTTTTGTGCCACCTATAATAAGAGCAGCTCATCATTTTAGAATTAAAAATTGGATTTTAATGTTATATTATTTTATTTTTATATAAGAAATGATATAACAAATTAATGTTCAAAAAGAATACTACCATAAATTATGATATGATCTTTCATTACCAAAACTGTATTCTCATCTTTTTAAGGATTAACATTGTTTTCTTTTTTACTTTCTCTATACATACTATATAAATAGTATATAGAGAAGATATTGTATTGCACCAAAAATTTGATACCGAGATTTCACTAGAAATACATGTTTTGGGTCCCCCCTGAATCCAAAAAAAGCATTTTTGGAAAAAAATCTGTGTGTGTGTGTCTGTCAACAGCATAGCCCAAAAACAAAAAGACCATTAAATACCAAACTTGGTATTTAAGTTTGGTATCTTCTAAGGATGCGACACAAATATTTTCAAGAAAATCACCCAACTCAAACTACACTTTACATGGAAAAAATTTCTCAATTTGATTTTCTCAAAATGGCTCTAACGGTTTTGATTAAAATCTCTTATATTTAAAATATTTACACACCAAATAAAATGTATATCTTGAATTTTCTAGGAATAGCCTCTAAAGATCTCTTTATTCTGGATGATTTTTATTGAATTTTGCATAACTAGTAAACTGTAAGAGATAGACAAAAACTTTACTGCACAAAAAATGTAGACCACGATGAGACCTAACAATTAATGTCAAATAAATTTTTTTGTGGAGTTGATCGTTTTTTATATATTCCTTGTTATTGGTTTCAGCTTCAAAAAACTTATTCTTTTCTCATACAGGAATTTGTCAACTCTTGTCCACACAACAAAGGAACTTCAGTCATATAGCAACCAAATTTTGACTGTCACTTTAACCTATGGTATTGCTTTATTTCACTTCTACTTAGTAAGTAATAAGACTATTTCTGCTAATTTTTCTCAATTAGCATGAAGTGAATAGAAGCATAAGCTTTTTAACAATAATTTGTAACAGAGATGCAGAGTAAGTTATGTGAATGGAACATATCAGGTTTTTTTAATTAGGAATGGAATATTAATATTCTTGACACCGATTGTTATCAAAGTACAAATGTCAAATACCGATACCTTTAAATTTGTAAATTTTGCATTACTGAAAGTTATTGCATTTAACTTTTTTGCTAAATAAGGAATGAAAGAAAGCACATTTTTGCTAGCAGGTGTCCCCACAGAGTTGCTGGAATCAAATAGTTCTTAATAGACCATGACTTGTTTTCTGTGAGCGCATGAATGTAACACCCATAGACTCCTATTCTAACTGAAAATAATTTTTGTCATATTTACTATTTTGGAGATATTCTGTGCTTTTGGTTTTAAAATAAATTAAACAAGATTGAATAACTCCATGGCACGACAGCTCACGGGGAACCTTGGCCTACCGCCCGGCCGCTGCGTCCCCCATCTCGGTCCACTACAGACGTCATGGATGGGGTGCAGTATTGGAGGGTGAGACGTGGTCAGCGCCTCGAGTCCCTCCCGGCCGGTTAATGCGGTCCTCATGACCTGGAGTCGCTACTTCTCCATCAAGTAGCTCCTCAATTGGCCCCCCAGGGACCTTACGAGGCTGAGTGCACCCCAGGCACACAAGATTGAATAGTCAAAATATAATATAAATTATACTATCAATGACCAGAAATAGGGCATCGTCTTACCACTAGTTATTTAATTTTTTTTTTTTTTTCTCTCACCATCATCTTTACATCACATAAAGGGATATAATCACGATTACCATCCTCATTGCCAATTTTATGCTCATCTTCTTCCGACTAGTTAAAAATTCCAAGTTGGCAATTTTTGCAGATATTTCCATGGCATATTAGCACCAAAAAAGCAAACCCACATCACAAATTATGATGAATGAAATTTTAGCCTTGACATACGCTATTGAAGCAAATGTTAATAAATAACAGTAAATGTAATTAACTGGAGATAATATCAACTATTAGTTTTATTTGTAGAGCAACAATAGAAATATTATTTTTAATTCAACTTAATTGTTGATGCAAGAAAGATAAAATATGCTATTGATCAAAGTGAACAACTCTAGTCCTACAAGTTAGCAGTCTAAATTTAAACATTTATAGTTGTACTTCAAGACTAAAATTTAGTTACCTGAATGAGAACATGTGTATTTTCACTTCACTGAGTTAAATAGATATGCACACAATTGTACATCATTAATCAGTTAGTTTGACTGGTTAGTCCTTCTAAAAGAGGGAATAATGGTGGTAGCTTAGTTTGGTATGATGGAACCAGATTTTATAGATTCTTCAGTTCCCTTTAAGATCTTGAGTGACCTATAAAATATGCCAAATTTCAGTAAAACTTTTACACAAGGACATAGATGTAGGGAAATAACAAACATCATCATTTTAATTCTGTATTCTGTTTTTTTTTCTTTCTTTACTTATTCAATGTGCTTACAAAAAATTATGGGACACAATTCACAGATTCTTTTTTATAGAATTAAATGTTCTCTCATATACATTCAACCAATTCCCACTCCAGATACAGCTGAATTATGATTAAATTTTATTTATTTTGATCTGTTAATATGAAAAGCCTAAATATCTACAAGTTTAGGCTCTAAAGAAGTGACAGCTCACTCAGCATGCAGCACAATACTTCACTGCATCCTAGAAGGTAATTTACAGCGGAACTCTAAACAATGATAACTTAGGGCACCTTGGTTTTACATTGTTGTTCAATAATATACAGCCATGTTACTTTGTTTGGGTAGATATTGCCTGACTACAACCAAAAGCTCTTTTTACAATTGGAAGTAGTAGAAGGTTTAGGAAGCAGCATCTCAACAATGTCCTTATGGGCAGTCTAATGGGGAAGTGAACTAAGTATGTGCTCTTTGTTTTAGCATTAGGCCATTTGGTTTGTAAATTGATTGTATATCTACTAATGTTAAGGAACATTTTCCAACAGACTTACATGAGTGTTCATCTGATAATCAAATGCTCTGGTTCCCAATCCCCATAAAAGAATCTAATCTTTAGGACTTCTGGTCAATATATATACCTTATGACCTGCATTTCATTCCACCAACTGCTTCATCACTGCTTTCACCCACATCTCCATAATAATCCCACTTCTCAAGGAAATACATTCGGCAAGACTAAGACTAGGAAATATTTTAATTTGCATATTACTTTTATAACATTTTCTGATATAGCTGTCTTAAGTTACTTGGTCATATCATAACAATAACTTTAACTTTAGAAACAATTGCTGGATGACTAGCATATTTTGGTTTTTTTACATTAATTTACTGTGAATGATTTTCATTAAACAAAAATTCTCCTTGTCGTTTGAGCATTTAAACAAAGATTTGTGTTAAGAGCTTAGCATTTGATTATTCAATCACAGAGGCACACCATAAGCCCTTCTTTTATGCAAGAGTTATTATGTCACCATAAGCCACATTAGAATTTTGTTTATACATGAAAAAATAACAGTTTACAACTGCTTCAAAAGCTCAAATATGAATATCTCAAGCACGCAAAATGCTTGAATAGATGATGTAAAACAAATTTTTGAAGCATGTGTAATTGTTTTTTTTATAGCAGGCATAGCCTAAAAGAATGAAGATTTTAAAGAGTTTCCCAATTTGAACAAATTTTAAAAATGTTTCCTAATTCAGGTAATAGTATTATAATTGTTATTTTTAAGATGAATGTACTTTTAACTTTTTTTATGTGGGAGAGGTAATTCTTATCATCCAATAAAATACTTGTAGTTTTCTTCTTCACTTTCTTTACATGTGAAATGTCCACTGCGTTTCATACAGTAATAATCTTAAAGAAATTGATTTCAAACAGATATATAATAAAACCCATCTGCCTCAAGTGAATTGTTTTTATTTTTTTAAATCTGATTCTAAATGTGATGCAAGTTGTTTGTTTTCTTCATTTACACATCATTTTATTCCATGACAATATACAAAATATGGGACTTGGTGAACAACGGAGGTCCCATCTGGAACCTCATTGTAAATAGAAAGTACCATTTTGATTTATGTATTTGAGCAGTTCTACTGCAGTACTGCTAAATTTACATTACCTACACATTGGCCACCAATTGTTTTACAACCACAATCGCAATTGCATAATGCAGTGCCAGAACTGAAACCAACAAGTGATACTTGTTTTCACCCTTGTTTTTTGTACATATGAAAATAAATGCAAAACTTAATAAGAGTCTGAGGAGTTTAAGAGTGAACTGTCTAGGTTGCCAAAGGTATCATACAATCCTGCAATGTTAAACTAAGAGAACTCTTCAATGAATGATCATAATATTTCTCACACCAAAATTAATATTTCATATTCTGTTAACTTAGCATATAACAAACCTGCCATACTAGTTTCATTGTTGGCAGATCTGGTTCCCACCTGAGAGGTGGGCAAGCCGAGTCATGTTTGGTATGGTCTACCGCAAAAATGGAGGTGGTATGCAATGAACAATATGCAGTTTTGAAATTCTGCTTTCGTCTCAAGAAATCATAGCTTAGGCTTATGCAATATTACAGAGGCCCTATGGAGAGTCTGTTCTTCCCTGCATCACAGCTGGAAGATGGTTTAAATTGTTTTAAAAGAGGAGAATCAATTTCACAGGAAGGTGGACTAGTCACTCCAGTTTCTGCTCTTACAGAAGAAAACATCAACACTGTTGTGCCATAAGAAAGGATTGACAAATAACCTTATGAGCGCTTTCTTAACTATTGAGAATTTCATTGGATGCCTTCCACACATTGATAACAGAAAATTTGTGCATGAGAGGTTTGTGAGCGGTGGGTTCCAAGACTGTTGATTCCCAAACAAAAGGCATTCACATGCAGGTCTGCATGGAGCTGTTAGAGGAAGAGCTGGGGTTTCTTTCAATCACTGCTGATGAAATTTGGCTTTGTCATTTTTATCCTCAGAGCAACAGTATGGAAATCTCCACCACCAACCCCCCAAAAAGTCAAAGTGCTACTGCTGGGAAAGTTATGTATGACCATTTCATTTTTTGATATTCATGGAATGTTTATCAGCATGTTTTACCTGCACACACATAAATAATTAGACAATACTCAGGAATGATCTGAAAACATTGCAATTCATATCAGGCACAAAAGACCATATATCTGTGAAACAGGTTAGATGCTGCACCACGATAATGCATGGCCACATACTAAGAATGTTGTTACTGAATATCTTGTAAAAATCAATATGAGGTGAATCCCTTACCCTCGCTTAAGTCCAGCTTTAGCCTCTGAGGACTTCTCTATTTCCTAACCTGAAGAAACAAGTTCATGGGAGATATTTTCCACCATCTGAAGCCGTGGTGAAGGATGCAGGGGCGATTCTGAAGGATCTTTCAAAAATACTTTCCATATGTTTTTGCAGACTGGCTGAAATGCTGGTGTGTCAATCCAAAGAAGATTATTTTGAGAAGGATCAACAAAATCATGAGAATGAGTAAAGGCATGTTGTCAAAGAAAATTATGGTCATTCTTTATTGAACAGCCCTTATGTGTATATGTTAGAGACATGTGAATAGATACGTACACAGTACTGCCATAAGTTCTATCAGTAAAATTTAAACGCACTATAGAATGGAAATTGTGAATGAAGAAACGCGGCAATGTTGTATATTGTCATCCTCAAGGTCACCTTCACTACACCAGCTTGCAGTGTGCCAGTAGCAGACAAGAGAGAAAGATGGAGAGGGGAGTGTATGAAAATTGTGTTGCTGTATTGGCGTTATTTTGTTGTGGAAAGCGAGTTAAGGACATTTTTTTTATGCTGAAACCTCTTGGCATCAATGAACGATTTGCGTTTCAGACAATAGCATGGTTTAAAGAGACGAGTGCAACTATTAATTGCATCAGATCTTACTGTCCTAGGTGTGTTCACACAAAAGAAGTCTTGAATGCTGTTCATGCAAGGATTCGACACAATTCTTTACATAAACAAAAAATTGTGTCTTGTGAAATAAACATCTCTTCATGAACATGTAACAAAGATGATTTACATGTTAGTGCATATAAAAGATACACAATGCATTTGCTAACTGAAAAATTAAAGGAGATATGCTGGGTTCAATCCCCAGCTTTGTTAACGACATATGGGGAGAGCAAAACCCATGTAGCAGTGGTTGGCAACCAATGTCCCTCAGTTCATCGCTACTGCTGACTGGCCTCGCAGAAGTCTGGACCTCAATCCATTGGGTTTTTCTCTGTGGCAGAAGCTCAAGGCAATAGCATGTCAAAAGAGGCACTGCAATATTGAGATGTTAAAAAAATCAATCATGTTAGCTGTCAAGAAAACTCCACTAGACACAATTCTTGCAGCTATTGATGAGTGGCCTTAATGTCTTCCCTGCTGTGCTGCCACACATAGCGATCATTTTGAATGAGAGTATGTTCAATTTGTAGCATTTTTTGTGTTCTTTCAGAATATATTACATATATTAATGGATTTGCATAGTTTTATTTAGTAGAATATGCATTGAATGTACTAACAGAAAATATGGCAGTAATGTGTATATAAATGTTAAGTTAGATCCCAGTACTCATCAGACATTATTTTATTTAGCTAATTCAGTGAGGGAATTAAAAGGAATGCTGGCAGATATCGCAATAGTGAAGAAAAGAGTCTAAAAATGAACCTGGGAAAGACAAACTTATGATTGGTTTCAGGACATACCAGTCGAGCAAAAGGCTTGTATTCAGAAATCCAATATCTCGACAAGCATTTTGACATCGAAAGAACAGTATGACTCTCATAAATCCATGTTGAGTCTGAATGTACATTTAGAGAAAAACCATTTGCTGTAAAATCAAAACTTGATCTCCTCACCTTATCGTAACATATAGCAGACTAGACTAATGACAAAAGGCCAGACTAACATGCCCAGGAATGTCATATAATGAAAAGAAATATAATGGACATCCAAGGCCAGATATATACATAATTCACAAAATGGAGGATGCTGCCACATGGACACATTGTTTGAAACAGGACTGGGATGATCACTAGAATGGTCCAAAACATAAGGATATCCCTGTAATGGTTTAAGATTCAAGAAGCTGAGACATAGGCACTCAAAGGAGTTTGAGTCAGCATACAGTGGACCAGAGGCAGAAGATAATGAGAAATGGAAATGAAAAGGTTAAGTAAATGCATATCAAAATAACAAGAATGTGAATAAAAATATTAAAATAAATGCAAGTTTGAACTCAAAATTTAAACAGACACAATAAGAAGTAGAAAATGTTGCAGAGATTGAGTCCCATGGTGGCAGCAATGACACTAGACAGTAGAGAGGCCCTTGCCAAACTGTGCATCATAGTAGGCCTTACAATTCTTAGTACTGCTATGCAATTTTTGCAGGAGGCTTTAATTACTGTAATACCATAAACAAAATTTCAGCTCCATAACATTGGTATTTTGCTAGAATAGCTGGTTTTTAAGATTTTTCCCCCTGAAAATCTATAACCAAATGATCATGTAAGTTGTTAAAAATATCCCTTAAATATGGTAAGGTTCACTAGTGTATTATTCAACACCAAATCACTCTTATCCTTATAGATATCTGATCTACTGTAGTTCAAAGTTCACTTAACCCACTTGTGACCAACTCATAAATTACTGTGTATTTGCTAACTCTGTCAAGTTACACAATATAAATGAATATATTCAACATGAAAGGACACTGTTTAAGATGTACTACAACTAATCTTATTGGTGCTAAATGACAGTTTACATCACAGAGCTATTTATTTCTATTTATATACTCCTTAATTCAGAAGTGACATGTGAAAAGTAATATCACAGTGGTTTGGCCCAACATTCACTCCATCATTACTAGAAAGGGCACTGACCATTTTCAAAAGCACAATAGCGACCATGTTCAGTCTGCACAAAATGTTTAGCCATAAAGATGCTTAAAGCTAATGCCAAGTCACAAACTTGCAGAAGATATTTCTGCATCACTCATACCAAGTGATAATCAGAAATATTAAATAATCTTCTCAGTTTAGATACACAATGAATAAAATTGATACAAAAAAGATTTAAAATTAAATGACTAGCGTTTGAAAACATTTCTGCGCAATATCTGCACTGGTTTTCAACACTTGTTATAACACTGGAAGTTTATAACCTTCAAATATAACTTTTTTTTTAAAGTTCTGATGGTGAATTTATTTTTGTGGTAATAAATTTAGTGATATGGCTTACATACAAACAATAAAGCATAGAAATACTTTCTGATTAAAATGGTCAAACATTGAGATAAAGGTGACTGCAATTCATACTCATCAGAGATGGCTTGCATAAAAACTTAGGCATAATTATTCCTGTCAATGCAAATTCAAATATTTAATTTTACATCTCATCCTATAAATCATTATGGCTCAATTTGTATTCCTTACCTGATTATAAACAATACATATAGGCATTAATTTGTTTTCTAATTAATAACCCTTTTTTCATGGTAGGTAAAACAAAATAAATTTGACAAAATAGATGTACAAACATACACCAATAAATTCTCTTATTTGCTTTTCCATTTTTATTAATTGCTTCTTAATCAATAAGAGGACTAATAGCGACAAATCAATAAGAAATAAACAGCCTTAAAAGAGAAGTGTTCATAAAGGTACTCATATTTCATAGAGCATTAACACATTTTAAATCACATACAAAACTTCTGCTATAGAGCCAAAAACATACTGCATTATTAGTGTAAATCATTCTAAATTAGTCTAACTAACTTTAATTCAGTTTACTAAAATATCTGTCTCTTAAGCTATTGAAATGGGTATCAGTGTAGCACCTTAGATCAACAATTTTTATTATATCTGCACTATAAGTGCTTCAAGAAGCATGTAGGAGCACTATTTACCAATGATCTAAGCATATTCATGAAGGTTGTATTACTATAGAAGACATGTGACATGCTGGAAGACCAACAATATCTACAGACAACTACAGATTATAATTGTTTTCACTGCTTTGGAAGAATTGACTTATGAATAGATTATCCCAAAAATATGGTTACCTAGACCGTCATATTTTAACAGAAAGTTTGCAAAAGCAAAAGACCAGTGGTTGTACATAATAATGTAAGACCACATGCTGCCCATTCAGGCATGTGTTGACTGGAGAGCTTTCACATACCAAGCCTACATACTGGACATCATCTTCCCCTGATTATACTATTAATTTTATTCTAATTAAAAAGACCACTGTGGGTCAGTTTTACAAAATACCACCAGAATATGGTTGTGATACACTTTAATTCAAAGGAGAAAAAATGCCATCCAATATTTTCCAAAAGTTTCATTAAACTTTTGATTATTTTCGAGTACCTATGTTGATGTAAGCAGATTGAAAAAAATAAAGATGTTCCAATTAAGTAATGTGGCTTCTGGAATCATTTTAGTGCAAAGGGAGAACATTCTTTAGTTTTTATGGTTTTAACCCTCTGTAGATGAGCTCAACAAATTTCATATGCTTGGAAACAGCAAAGATATAACATGAGCTGTAAATGTATAAAATTCATTTATCCTGGGAAAAAAGAAACCACTTCTATTTTTCAAACTGCATAAAAATTGCCTCAAATGTTTAGTGAATATTTCTTATATCAATTTTCTAAAATAATATATCAAATTTTTTAACATTTCAAATCAATTTTGAGATTATCAGAACATTAATATCAGCCATTTGATATGAGTCCAGGGAATATTAAGAACAATTTGTATTGCAACAGATTATGTAGTCTAGACTTGCAGCAGCAGATCAAAAAATTAAATTTAATTTTTAACACTTTTTCCTGATTATCAGAAGAATGAATGGTATTAAATATTCTCCCTAACTGTACAACTAACTTTTGTCCCTCCATAGCTAGTCTGCTTTAATAATCTTGTGTATTTTACTTTTTATGAAGCAGATGGTCAAAAGTTTGGATTCTTAAGACTTCAATTTAATTTGGTTATAATCCTGTGAATTCATCATTAATAACCAACACTGAGAAAGCTTCAAATCAATAAGTGGTTATAAATCTAACATTTCCAAAACAGTGATTTGCTGTTATGTCCTCCCATATTCCAATTGCTTCCCTATTTGAAGTATCCAAGGCTTAAAGCTTATCTATAATCTGTTGTTTAATGAAGATTTGTATAATAAAGCAGTAAACTCTTTGCTGTGATTGCCCATGAGGGCCAAAGCATACTGTGAGCATTCACTCTCTGCTCACCCCCTCCAAGACATCATGGGCAGATGGCAGCACTGAGACTACTGAGGTGGCATATGATCAATGTACAGAATTCACAGCTACTTAAGTAGGTTTCCTTGACCAGAAGTAGCTCGACCAGTGCCCAAAGTCCTTACTGCACCATTGGCAGTAATGCTGTTTAGCTTTACAGGGACTACCACTTAAGTCATCATTAATAAAATAATAAACTTCTTTCAAATTCTAAAACTAAGATTTTGCTGCTTTATTATGAAATATGGAGGATATACCGCAACTTTGAAAAAAAAAAGTCCAGTTGCTTATTTTACAAACAAAATTTTAATAACACACATACTGAGCAGGAAAATATTTAATTTCATCTTCTCAGATAATAAAACATTAAGAGCAGTGAAAATAAGAAGAAAGGGTTGAATTTAACTTGGTATTTTATTTTTTCAGTCTTCTTCCTTCATTATTTGCTTTAGATTCTGGAATACTACCAGATGATCAATATAATCTAGATACATAGATTGACATAATACTAGGTTCAGCATTTAGCAAATAAATTTAAATTATTTTTATCGCCTACAAATGAGATGCAGCTACTAATCCTTCTTTATTTTTGTTTCACCCTTTTATTCACATTTTGAAAATTAAATACTGCTTATGTTACACTTAAAGAGTTCTAGTTTAAAGAAAGTGTGTATTTTAACAAAATTCTATGCAAAACAAGATAGACGTCAAACTGAAATATGAAGTGATTAGATTTATACTTTGTTGACCTAAATATGTACTTGAGACTGTAAATTTTAATGGTTGTATTATTTTAAAATAATTTGAATCTGTAAACGAACAGTTATTAACATTTCTATATGTTTCTAGACTATTTCCATTTTCTAAAATAGATTGAAATAATTTTATTTCAGAGGTGTATATGGTGAAATAAAAAACAAAAATAGCTAACAACAATGCTTATAGTCAAGATCCCACTACCCAGAAGCTATTATCTCATGATGCATTACTGTCGAGCTGTATCATAACCATGTTGCATAAAGCACCAATCATTCACACATCTCTTTTCAGGGCCCATCACTAATTGTGGTCAGGCACTGACGACAAAACATACAAAACAATAAAATACTGATGCATATATACAATTTTTTTTTATAATAATTCTTCTTTCCCTCTTATGTGAGGGTAAGTTGTAGTGTTTGCTGTGTCAACTATTATTTCTGCTTGCTGTCTCAATGTGAAACACATATGGTCGAACTGGGTGACAACTCTTATCACACATTAAATGTTACAGCTTTGAAATAAGCACAAGCTTAGTTCCTTTAAACTGCATGCAATTTAAATCCTATTAACATTTAACACAAACACAACACTTGGATGCCAATTTGTCACCAATATCTTTATGCCAGTACAGATTATGAGATTATGTGTCAACATTAAATTTTCTTTACAAAAGTACTCACCAATTTCAAGAGTCCTAATAGAGAACATATCAATAGTCTAAGCCAGAGTGCTTACAAGCATAATGCACCAAATGCTGCAGGACTGTGGTGCAGTAGGTATGCTATAACAGCACTGCTTTTCATGGAGAAAAAGTTAATTTTGGTAAACCCCTTTTCTAATTTTGTGTGAGCATTGTTACAAAATGTTCCACGTACTAAGAATAAATTCTGATTAATTTACATTTTGTTTTCCTTTTCACTTTCTCTACCAACTATGGTAAGAAAAAAAGGAAGTGTTATGTTCCATAAAAAAATTTGATATCAAGATTTCAGAGGACATACATGTTTTGAGGTCCTTGAAACCCCCTCCCACCAAAAAAGCTTCTTTAGAAAAAGGACTGTATGTCTCTTTGAACACTGCAATTCAAAAACGAAAGGTTGGTTAAATGCCAAACTTGGGATTCAAGTTTTGCATCTTCCAAAGAAGCAACACTAAATTTTCAGCAAAATTCCCACACCCCAAACAACTCTCTACATGTAGCATTTTTCAAACACTTGATTTTCTCGAAAATGTCCCTGACAATTTTTATTAAAACACTATATGTCTCAGATATTTTCATGCCAATGAAATGTATGACCTGAATTTTTAGAGAACAGCCTCTAAAGTCCTCTTTATTCTGAATAATTTTTGCTAAGTGGTAAACTGTAATAGATGGAAAAAAAATCTTACTACAGAAAAAATATTGATACCATTAAAGAATACACTTAAATTCTGATAAAATGTGTTGTGGAATTTCTATTTGAAATATTCTTTGTTATATTGTTTTCTAGTGCTTATGCCGTTCTTATGAGGAAAGTCGCTAATTTTTTTTTTTTGCAAAGACATCAAACAGTGGTGAGTCACTTTTAAAAATTTGATTTGATTATAGCTTAAAGCCTACTGTATTTTGTAAATATATGAAAATATACAACACAATTTCTGCAAAGGCTTATCTTGATTACTGTGAAGTAGATAGAATAAGCTTTCATAAGAATAATTTGTGGAAGCTGTATACAAATAAACAACAGTAGGTAGAGAAAGCCATGTGAATGTAGCACATAAAAACATTATTATTATTTTTTTTTTAAGTATATGCATCACCAATTTGTCTTCCATATTAAAGTATACCTCAAATGCTTCTGTCTTAGAAAATGTTATCTCCTCATAATAATCACCACTGTGATGGTTTGGGAAAATGAGCATTACTAAAAGAAACTTAAATGGTGAACTCTTCCAGTTTTGATTTTTATATAAATGCAAGGGCCATTATATAGTTTTCCAGAGCACAAGAAACTATCAGATAAACAAATTTACTTCAATGGCACTGGAAAGCTCATTGGTAGATATTGCATTAGGAGTAGCTCGCACCATAGCAAGTGTGAAGCATTAATTGCTACTACACATTGGCTATTAACTGTTCTAAAATGCAGCTGTTGCTGACACTCTTCCATGCTATGTTTTGCTATGACTATAACTGCACTCTCAAGCAACAAGAATACTTGAAAACATTTACAGGGTCTTTCCTAACTCGGCTCTTACACATACCACAGTTTATGACTGTGGTTTGTGAAGTTCAAACAACGAAGTAAAGTGTTAAAAGACAATGAGTGCACAGGTATTGTGCAATGATTGTGACTGAAAAGAAACGAATTCCTGTGGAGGCTCTGGTAAAAATTAAGAGAAGTAAGCCTCCTCTAACACTCATTTACCATAGATCTCTACAAACTTACACAAATAACTTTTCAGCTTTGTTACTATAAAGTTAAATGATATTTGAAAAACACAATTTCATGGCTGGTACACAAACCACAGATCTTTAACTTTCCAAATTGTTAGTTATTTTGAGCTATAGTACGAAAGAGCAATTAGCACATGTAGCTTTGTTGTGATTATTTCCTTGTAACATCACTGAACAGAAACAATTGCAAGGGCGGAATGGTGTCAGAAAATGTTATTTCGAGAGTGGGAGTTCCTGACAGTACACTGCATTATCACATGATGAAAATTGGATATACAAGATGACCTAGTCCGGAATCTGAATCCTTCCAATGACTGATTGATGTCTTTGAAGATCAAGGGGCAGCAGAAAATGGTTGCTAGTCTCTTCTCTGCAAATGGCCATTTTGCAATCATTTCAGTTGAGAAACAAAGTTTGTACTGCTAATTGGCACATCAATAGAACTCCCATAAGTCATCAGAATGAAAGACCATAGACTGGATGTGAGACATTTTGCTTCATTTTGACAATGTCTACACACACTGTATTGAAAATAGTAGAGTTAGTGCAACAATCCAGTGTGTAATTGGTAGATTATCTGCCATACAGTCCAAATCTGGCATCTTTTGACATTTAGCTCTTTCCAATAATTAAGGAAAAACTGCTGTATCTTATGACGTTAACATTCCTAAATAAATACAATGAGGCTGCTTTCTATGACTGGCCTAAGAGGATGCAGTTTTGAATCAAGACTGGGAGGAAGCACCTCTAAAACAAATAAGCATTGGTGGTGGGTCACAGATTAATTAGAACGTAGAAAATTAAATATGGTCCTTGTTTCATATTCTATTTTTTATCTGAATCAGTTGGATCTAAAAAGTACAATCAAAATATGCGATATTTATATCAGATATTCAACTGATAAGTTGAGCTTCAAATAGTGGAAGAAATAATAAACTCATTTATTTATTGCATCTTGTGATATCTGATATTTTTAACAATAAATTTTACTACTCCTGTGCAATTAGATTTGTTATCTTCACAAAAACAGAATGTACCAATTGACAAATTTATTTATATTAATATTCATCAATTTATTGTTTAATCATTACTGACAATCTGAATGAAATTTTTATGTAATTCATAATCATTTAGTTATAATTTACTATTTTTGTGAATAGGCATTTAAACATTTACTCTTTTACAAATGAATGTTCATTTATTGTTGTTTTAATTTTGAATGTAATGGTGGTGTTTTGAGATTTTGTTTCTAGTGAACTGTTGAGGGAATATACCTAACCTAAATATGCATACATAGTTCCTTCAAAATTAAGTTCACAAAGAGAATAGTTTAGAACTGTCTTGCATTTTGCCATCTATATCCTACTGAGCAAGATCTCTTAGGTGATAGGCATCTCTGGCTCACATTCAGCAGGCTATGGGTTTACATCCTGTGTAGTGCTATTCTGAATATTTTCTTATGTCTTCTGGTAAATGAATATTCAATACTATGTTACACCAACAGAACAAATTAACAGAAATGAAATAGGTAGTACAAAGAAAGCAACTAGACAATTAATGGCATTTGTCAAGCATGCACTTAATCATGTGAATCAGTTAACCTAAAAATCAGAAAATCTAAGTCTAGAATGTAACCAAGGTGTTATAAAACGTTATGCTAACTAAAAACAGTTTTTTCTGAAATATAGTAGATCGTTCATAGGGTGAGTGCAGCATGCAATTGTAGTGAGTATAATACCGCAGGAATATTGAAGCTATTTCGACAAAAGAGATGCTTACGACTTTCCTTTACTGATAAAAAAAAAAAACAGCGTATTTCAAGATTTAAAATGAAACACTCAGAAAAGAGATTGACATATGCAGAATATTATTTGCTATGTAGTGAAAGCATTGGCAAGCACTTTGTGCACTTTCACACAGTGCACAAATTTATATACTGTAGGGTCATTCCTTGCAACTTTATTATTTCTTCTCTATACAGCTTTTATTGTGCCTGAATATTTTATCTACAACACATGTGTCTAGAAAGATCCATGCATTATTGATAGCAGATGCAGATATCTGCATGTATTTTTAGAAACATCAAATATGGTGAAAATAAAAAATTAGAAATACACCCAGTTCGACCAACCTGTGGTGCTGAAATGTGGCCCTATCTATTTGTTTCACTTACTGTAGAATATTATTATATTATTATAATATAGATTTTCTTATTAATAATTCGTGCTAGCGCAGAAAATTTTGAGGCACACAACTAAGAAACAGTGTAACCATCTGGCTATCACAGTGTCTGAGTGACATCCTTGGAGCAGAATAAAATCCTGTCAAAAAGATGGTAAATTATGAACTGTTGATTTAACTGCATATTAAACTATATCACACCAAAAACAACTCTATGCTTATGTAATCCTTTTATTTGATATTTTATTTTAAGAAATGTTATACAGCACAGAAGGAAAGTCACTACAATGACCAAAGCTGGTAATATGATTTAATTTCAAATTGAAAGCTGGTAATAGTAATATATAATAATTTAGAAATTGGGTTAAATGTTATGACACGGCTTCACTTACCTTTTAAAATACCTGTTTTGAGAGCTATTGAAACCTGTCTAAAACCATGAGTGGAGTTTTTTGACAAAATTTGACAAATAATTTCTAAATTGGTAATATGAGTTTAATAAGAGCAACAAAAATTGTGATTTCTGTGTCATATTTTGAAAGGAAATACTGTATCTAAAATACATGAATCTCCATTAGTATCATGACAGTGTTTGGAATTGTCATTGGTTCCCGCTGCTTATTTATCGTAGCACTAGTAAATGGCTGACACTATGAAGACCTGGCTAAAATGAAGTGCTTAGTAGGGCAGCAAAGTATCATATTCAGATTTTTTTTTTTTTTAACTATTGTGGTTACTTTGCATTGATTTCCAAGTAACAATTAACTATTAGTCTCTCAATTTGTAGTTACACATTAGTAATATTTTAACTGTTAATACTTCTTCTGCATATGTATTATATGACGGAAAGTTTAGCATGATATGGCTTACGAATTTGGAAACTAAATTAGAAGAAACCTGGAACAGCATATATGTCAATATGATAGATACAATGAAAACAATGTTCCATCCTATTTGAATGTCCAGGAACAAGAGACTGGAGGAAGCAACTGTTTAAAAAAAATGGATTTGATAAAGAACTGAGATAGCAATAAAGAAAATTGTTTGAAATAAATCACAAATGAGGAATTTAGGAGAATATTTTTATTCAGTTAATAATAAAAGGGTAAAACAGGTTAACAGATGAATGAATGGATGTTGTCTTAATGAGGATATATTTAGGAACTGTTTCATTCTGAATAATTAACAGGGATGTTGTATTGGAACATTATTTTCGTTAGTGTTAATCACTTACTGCATTAAGAGTTTTATTGCTTCGGGTAGAGACAGAGCTGAAACCATACCATAAATATTCCACATTATAATTTATTTATTACTTCAATAAAATTATTATTATACTAATTGGCTGAACTGAAGGGATTTATAAAATGAATTGCAGGAAATTCTGAATATTTACTTACATTAGAACCAGTGATCTTTACTATATTGCACAGCATTACACAGTTGAATTTCAGCGATAACATATAGTTTTCTGTAAGTCTATGCATATGCAGTTAATATAGTTACTGATCTATATTTTATGAATAACTGTCCATTAATTTTGTAATTATAACAATGTAAATATTACATTACTATTTGGCTGTTCCATAGTCTTAAGTGTAAAATATATATTTTTGTTTGTTAATGACATTGCCAATTACCAGGAGCATATCAGCACCACTGGTATGCTGGAATTTCATTCTGCAGAACTTATTTTACATGCAGTAAATCTATTGAAATGGGTCTGTTGCTTTTAAGCATAATTAAAAACCATCGGTCAGAGGCAGGTTTGTATGATTATTGTTTGTGTAAAAAATGGTACACAATTTGATAGCAAATGACACATTTAGTGCATTTGCTAATTTCTTGAAATTTAAATTCTAAAACATTGGACTTGCAGCAAAGCTTAATAATTTTGCAATTACATCAAATTTAGAATGTTCCAGTCAGCAAATATATGAAACTTACATGTAAAATAAATGGGAAATCCATTTTATAGAATCTTGAAGACCTAGTAGTATTGCTGCTTTAAATCACACATACTTAAATTCTTCTGGTACCACAATAAATATGTATTAAAACAAAGAACACCATTTCCTGGGATGTCAGATTCTAGTCATTTTACACTTCATATCATGAAGCGAGAGCTGGGGAGAAAAAGAAAGAGCCCACCCCCTGTCTTTCTGCAGCGTTGTCAACCAAAGAGGCCCTTAGCCATTATGGTAAATAGGCTGTCTAATTTACCGTGAAGTAGCTGAATAATGAAACACAGCACAATGTGCATGTACTCTGAGATTTACAGACAGAATAAATCCTTAACAATTGAAGTCCTATATGTCAGGGTGTTTAGTGTACTTAGCATGTTTAGCATATTTAGTCTTAATGTGGTTGACTTGACCTTCTTCCAACATTGTGTGAAACCTACCAAATGAAGACCAGGCAGTTGAGACCAAGAAAGCGTGCCTGCATAGTATACAACACATTACATTCAAGTGCAGGAAAACAAGAGATTTGAAGAAAAGAAAGTGTATTGTCTAGAGTGAATGATGTTTTTACTAATATAAATAAAATTTTAGACATAAACTGAGAACATGAACAATATTTAGAGATAAGTAAAAAAATGGAAATGGACTGTAAAAGAAAAAGGAGAGAAACAATAATTTATAATTGTAAATAAAAGAATTAAAGATTATTATAATATCCAATTGTTACTTAAGGGAGCTGCCCTTCTGAAAAGTAGCCAGGGCCTTATTATTAAATAACGAAATTAGTGCCATAACACAGTTAATACAGTAATAGCAGCACTAACTTAAATTAACTCAAATATTTGCAGTGGTGTAAAACAATTAGAATTACCATTGCCCAGGTGAAACTGGCCTTGCAGAGTGAGAATGTTCCATCTGAGATAATCGTAATTATATTTTTCCCCCTCGATATATGTGGGAAAATTTGAATTGTGCGAGTTCTCATGTGTTTTTGGACATATGACATATGCTGGCCACAATGAAACAATTGCTTCAAGTTTCAGGAAATTCCCCTAGTATGCAAAAGTTGCAAGATACTATTCCATCCAAAACAATAACAAGCCAAAATAAATCAGCGATAACACATAAAATAAGGAAATATTTCTGGCTTAAGTTTAGGGTAACTCATCAGTGTTTGCCAGTTATGAAGACTTAGAAAAACTACAAAAAGAACTCAGTCAGGATGGTCTAAACGGGATTTGAATTGCAGACCTCCTACTGACAAGTCCAATGATCTCATTCAAGTATTCCTTAAGTGGAAACTTGAATGTCAAATCAGTCTTTTGAAAAAACTAGTTTAATCCAAAATATCTTATAATTAGTGTTTGAAATGTTAACCCTCTGTTACTAGAATACTTTGCTGGAAATATGGCAATTATATCACTAGATAAGCTCCTGAAAAGCTTAGTTTTTTGTTTTGATGGTATCCAACACCCACTTTTACTGCAACAGCACCGCAGGCGATGACACTAATGATACAGGGAATAAAGATGGAGCACTGGTGGAATGGGATGGTGGGGGAAACTGGAGGTCCTGGAGAAAACCCACCCCTGTGCTGCTTTGTCCACTACAAATGTCTCATGTGGTCGCTTGGGATCGAACCCGGGGGGAGGGGGAAGCTGAGTACAATTATTTACTTACACAGTTAGCTAAAGTTTTTTTTTCCATAAAAAAAAAAAAAAAACCATTGTTCTAAATTACACCTAACACAAGTAAGAATTTATATGAGACTAGGAAAGCACTTTATATGAGCCAGATCTTCAGTATACTGCATAGTGACCACTGCTTCCTCCTGTGGGGAATCAGTGAGTAGATATCTGAGAGACAGCAAAATACTCCAGTGTCTGCCAAACCTCTGTGCAGTGCCAGATGAATGGCTGACTGTTTTCATTGTTACTCATTTTTCACACAAATGAAAGTTATTAAGGTATGTAACACCTTACAATAAGGTATGTGTTTTATTCAGTAACACAGAAAATTATAAACCTTTTGCTTTCCATCTCATAGATTTCAGTTGAGCAGCAACAACATTTTAAAAATTTCTTCCATTAGTTTTTCTGCTTTAATCACATTGATTCTCATGCATAAGATACACAAAAGATAATGCAGAAAGTCATCTTCTGTTAATTAATGCATCATTTGAAAGTGGTATTCCAAAATGTCACTTCACTTATTGCACAGAATTACTTTGTAAAATTCTGTGGTGAATTCCCTTGCGTGCTGTAAAACTTCTTGATAACATGTTTCATTTTAATATTGCACCAATGTCAGCAATGAGCTATATGCTTTATTTTCACCATCTTTTTTATTCATTATTCACTGTTAACCTTTGTGTAACATCATCTTGGAAATGCTGACAACATATATTGAGCATAAAATCTATCTGGCAGTAGGTTCCATGTTGTCAGGAACTATTACTTAAAGCTGCCACATATTGAAAATAAATGAACATTTGAAATAAAATGTAACATACTGTAACAAAGACAATTCCTCTGTGTCAAAATTACAATAATCACTCAGACTATGATTCACAGTACACTCTTTGCTTAAACTTAAAATTTTTCTAAATAATCCCTGACAGCACAGAAATCAGTCAAAAGAAGACTATGATAAGAATGACGAGTATACAAATATATATAAATGAAAAATTCTATTATAATAATTATATGAATAACACTGTTATAATAAATATATCACAAAAGTCTATGCAACTATGAACTACACTCTAAAACTCTATGAACATATATAAAAACTTTAGCTCCAAGTTAACGTTACACAAAAATCAGTATTACAAATAAATTTTACTTTGAGATTATTCCAAATGCTTTTACTGAAAAATAAATGAATGAAGTTTCATTTTTATTTTCTTTTTATAAATAATATTTTAGATATATTCTGCATATACTTTGGTGAACAATGACAATATAATTCTGGGAACTGTAATATTTCTGTTTGCTATTATGTCTTATATTTCTTCTTTTATAACCTACATTAATAAGTTTCCACATCTTTCAAAATGCAGCAAGATGATTCTTTGATAATCCTAAGGTTTACATTCATTTTATTTAAATCTTTTCCCCCACCAATATGATTTAGATTTTTTGTGGTTTTCCCAAGCTGAGCAGGTGAATATTACATTATATACAAAACTTCCAAAGTATACATAATGACAAAAGGATTAAAATCAAAATGAATTACAGTAGGAGTATCAGTTAATTTATGTCAAACAGAGTTTTAAAATTGTATACTTTACAATTTTAAAAATCTGTCTGACATAAATTATCTAATACTCACAAGAATATTCAGTTACTTGCAATATTGGTGCCCAATGAAAGACAAAAATTATATACAAGTTTATTACGCATATAACCACAATAAGGTTTCTTTTTCAGGGTTTTCCCTTATATTGAGAAGACAATGTCTTCTCCATGGACCTGAAGATCATTTGAGCATCATTTTACCAATTTCATTCATTGTCCAATATGGCCAACTAAGTTAATGGAAAGAAAGAAAAAAAAAAAAAAAAACAGAAAAACAACAAACTTCAACCAGCACAAAAGATAGAGTTCAAGAGCTTAAATAATTACCTTTACTTTTTACAAAAACCTCTCACTGTATGATTTTTATATATAAAACCGCAATTTGTAATGGCTAGAACTTACTTAGCTAACCTCCATGTATGCAGAAATTATACCCCCAGGACTTACATATGAAAGCCTAGGGTCAGAGGCCGTTGAGGAGTCAACTAATCTGAATCAGAGAGTGAAGAACCTGGAACAGGTGCTTGGTCTATAGCTGGCATGAGAGCGAGGAAGATGATGTGAAATGAAAGCGAAATGGGTGAAAGAAAAAGTGATGACGGAGCAATTGGTGGAGCAAATGATAGAGGAAACTGGAGAAAACCCACCCAAATGTTGTTTTGTCCACCACGAATCCTCATGCGGTCCCTGGGCTTGAACCCAGGTCGTCTTAGTGAGAGGTGAGCATTCTGATCACTTGGCCATGTCATTGTCATTGCTAGAATTACAAAATCTGCCATATTCTCCAATTACTGAGAGTGTGGATACAGAAGTAATATTGAAAGTCCTATAAAATCTTCAAAACACTTAAGCTCAAACCAAGGTATGTTTTCATGTTCAATAAATCTAAGGTATATATGTAAAGGAAAATAAGCTCATCAATGAATTTTCAATCATCAATGGTTAATCAGTGAGAAGTTGTCTGCATTATCATATTTGCCAGCATATATGACATCCCATTTTAAAAACAGTTTTTTTTAAAAGAAAACCGATTTTTCACTTAACAAATCTTTGTACTCAGCTGGCATTATCTGTGATACTCTACTTACAAAGCCAATACTTCCTAATAAATCTTTAAAGCTATAATGTTTATATGGTAAAGTCAACAATCCTTTTGTTAGTGGATACTGCTATTACTTGATGAATTATCATTTTTCACAGAAACTCAAATTCCCACTTACTATTTAAAATCCAAGTACTTAGTTCTGCTTTAAGTTGTGACAATTTAGCAGTTACATTTCTTAGAATGTTTGCTGCAAGTTACTTTCTTTAAAACCCCTCCTGATTCCAAGTACTTATTTCTTTTCTTCATTGGGGGTGACCTGAAATTTCTTTTTGTACCCAGTTTTTATCTTGTTATTATACCAATCATTTGTAGCTTAAATGTAATATAATTTTCCAGCCATAGTTTGCAAATTACTATAAATACATAGGTAAGCAGAACTTCACTTTAATCACAATTGAAGTTAAACAATGTAAGAATCTAAAACAGTGTGTATGTATCCACTGAACTCCATGCAACTAGAATACTCTCACTTCCACAAGGAAGCTAACTAGCAATTGCTTCAAATTCAAACCTTGGAAATATTAAAGAAATGGAGGTAATCAGCATATAAGACACACCCTATTTTTGGACTTATTACTCTCTCTACTGGTACTGTGTACATAGTGTGTAGAAAAGGTATTGTATTGCACCCAAAAATTTGATACAGAGATTTCACCCCCTGAATCTCTGTATGTATGTGTGTGAGTGTGTGCGCGTGCAGCACAGCTCAAAAATGAAAAATCTGTTAAATACCAAACCTGTGTTTAAGTTCAGTATCTTCTAAGGATGAGACATGAAGATTTTCAGGAAAATCCCTCATCCCCAATAAAGACAAATTTTTGAAAATTTTGATTTTCTCAAAAATGGCTATAACGATTTTGATTAAAATTTTGTATATTAAAAATATTTACATGACAAATAAAATATATATTTTGAATTTTCTGGGAAGAGTCTCTGAAGACATCTTTATTCTGGATGAAATTTGTATAACTTTTCATAACTGGTAAACCATAAAGATAAAAAAAAAACTTACTTAATAGAAAATGTAAAGCTCGTTAAAACACACAATTTATGTTATATACTTTTTTTCAAGGAGTCGATCATTTTTTAGATATTCCTTGTTATTGGTTTCAGCTATAAAATACTTATTCTTTTCTCATACAGGAACTTGTCCACTCCTGTCCATACAAACGAACTTCAATCTCATAGCAACCAGCTTTTGACTATCACTTTAGCCTATGCTACTGCCTTATTTTCCTTCTGCTTACATGGAAGCAAGTAATAAGACAATTTCTGTTAATTTTTTCTTGATTAGCATGAAATAAATAGAAGCTTTGTAACAATAATTTGTTGTAGAGATATAGAGAAAGTTATGTGAATAGAACACATCAGATTTTTTTTAAGTGAATTTTACATAATATCAATTAAGAAGTTTGTAAATTATAATTCCTGGCTAGTAGCAAAACATCTACATTTTGATGTAAGAGAATTTTAATGTCACAGCTATGATAGACCTAGGTCTATTACTGTATACCATGTTCTAACAAAGCTGTTTCAAGAGTATTACCGACTCAAACATAACAAAAATATCACAACTATCTTCAACAAAAAATCTGTGATATCACATATACATTTCTCTTGCTTTGGAGACTAACCTTCATTGCTAGTTAAACAAGTAGCAATCATTCATAACATCATTTAATTTATGATGCTTTGCAACTGATGGCCTAAGCAAGACACCTAAAACTGCTACATTCAATTTATCAAATAATTTTTTTAACAAGCCATATTTTTGTCCACCTTCTTGTATGGAGACAGTGTTTACATTCAAGAAATCCTAATTGAAATTTCAGGTTTTTATCAGTACTTCCCCTCTCAGTCAGTACTATTAGTCGACACCATGCTGAGAATGGAAACAAATGCCTCCAAAAATGTTCAAGGACTTTACAGCTTGACATAAGTGAACTTTAAGTGTGAACATCAACTCATTCATATTTTAAATTAAACTTAGTTAAATTTTTTTGTTTACATCTTTAAATAACAGCATTATAATTTTTTACATATTGATAGGACAAAACATAAATATTGTATTTTTTGTAAATAGTTTTGAAGCCCTTTTTATGATCACTAAATGTTATACAAAATGGAAAGCATTAAGAGGTAAAGCCAAAACTTGCAGGAAAACTGCAGTGACAATTAAATTTTATGCAATTTATACCAAATAAATCTCCCTTCCCCTTCAGTGTTTCCAAAATATTCTGTATATATTTCAATTTTCCTGCTAGACTGATTTTATAACCCAGAAATAAACAGCACTTCTGGTTACTACAAAAATTTAGCTCCCAGGATTACATTTTCAACCTTTTTTTCCTAATCAGAAGACCAGATTTTGAAACAGTAAGTGACATTTATCTGAAAGATACATCTGGAATAATCTCCACTTCACGAAATACACATCTGTACAGATCCCAGCTGTTAATTTACATATTAAGTTTTCATAACTAGCAGAAATGTTCAATTATAAGGAAAACTGACAGAAGTCGCTAATGATACATATATACTGGTAGACAAAATAGCTTTTTTCTCCAACTTAAGTCACATGAAATAATAAATACCCATGACAGCTGATCCAATACTGATGTCACGTGAAGAAAATTAAAATGTTCCAAGAATGTTGCTCTGCAGCCAGATATGTGGTCATATATCCATTTGCAGACTTGATCCATGGTCCATGACAGCGATGGCCAAGCAGCTGTTGGGAAGCTGAGAGTGGTGTTTTCTTTATAAGCAGTGTCCTCTTGCTGGAGGACACACAGCTAAGTTAAAACACTCAGTCAAAATCATTACTTTTCCAATATTTCTGCTCCTTGTCATTGGTGCCTTTTGCTGCTAATGCATGAGTGGCTTAAGATTATTTTCTCAACATTTTGGTTTTCAATAATTTATTCCCGATATGCCTGAAGGGAGGAACATCAAGCATTACAAAATAATGTCACCATTGTTTGTGCAGGTCCTCTCTGAATTGTGTCTGGTTCTAAAAAGCTATTAACAGATTTAAAAGTGTTATTTATAAGCCTGTGGAAGTTCAAAATTTTGCAAAAATAAACTATACAACCAAGCATGGTATTCTTTATGCCAATTAAGAAAATGCTTCTAACTTTACCAAACAAAAGCAAACTTCTTTATAAATTAATAGTTTATGCTTCACTTATCTTTTGTAAATAAATTCACAACCAGGATATGTCTAATAGACATGTTGTCTTTCCAATAAAGAGAGATGGTAGTCATTATTACCTATAATTTAGAGCCATTCCATATTATTTTCAGAAACTGCATAAGATGTGTACTTTTTTGCAGGAGAGAGTTATTATGAACTAAATTATTTGCTTACTTGCAATTCAATGACTTGAGGACCCAATAGAACCCTGGAGCATAAAGGATGATTCACAACAAATGGTAACAGTAACCAGAGTGAGTACGGTAGTATTGAAATACATGCATTTCAATGGAAGCGTTCACAACTGAATGAGAAGCAAGACTTGCCCAAGTTTCATGTTTTCGTTCCCAAGAATGGCATATATCATCCACATTGTGCATATCAGACTCTTGTTCTTCTTCTTCACTTTAATGACTTCATTGTAGCAATTATTCCATGCGACCATGATGTAAAATGGCTAGCCCTATCTCAAGTCACAATTGTATGCTGGAAAAATCAACCCAGAAGGAATCCTAGCAAAAGAGCTTTATTTATATTTCAAATTGTTCAAGTGTTGGTTGTTTATTGATAGCATACTGTTTATGAAGTTCTAAGGAATCGGAAATAGTGGCTTTCAAAATTTAAAGTTGGCTAATCTGTATTATTTTGACTGATTCATAGATTATGTTGGCTAAGTGAAAGAAGTTCAGTGGTCAATAAGAAACAAATTAATGCATTTTGCTTCTCGTCAAAATGTTAAATGCTGCCTGGCTTCCTACTCTCAGTCTTGTTCTGGTTACCTTTACCAGTGTATTGTGAGCCAGCTTTAACATTCAAGTTACATCCAGATCCTACTGGTTGATATTTTGTGAAATTGTAAGGTCAATAATGTCTTAATAATGGGCATGAAACACACATTATTCAAAAGAAGGGCAATACATCCAAGAGAATATGGAAGACAGAAGCACCTAGCCATGCACTAATGGCACTGAAGGAAGAATGAACACTTTGATGAATCACACATTTGTGGCAGGAACACAGGGTTCCTGTGACATACATTGATCATTAAAATGAAGAGAACAGGCATTTTGTTACTAAAGGTGTTGGCTGTGAAAGGATTAAAGTTCCTATACCACCTGTTGAATTAGCATGTGTTCTACAGTTTATTTGTTGTGGTCTTTTAAAACATCTCATGGACTTATGAATATCACTTATTTTCTCAGAGTTAATGATCTTAGGCCTAAGTGAAACAAAGGAAGCATACTAACAATTTATTATATAAAACAATCTAAACCAATACTTCTTAAAAGCAGGTGGGCAAATGCTGTATTAGTGGTGTGTTCAACAATGTTCCAAGTCCCAACTCCAGCCAGTATACCCAACACAGTACATCAATCTCTCTTTATGGGGTGGGGTTAAATGAGTGTAAGAGTTAAAGAACCAACTACCCCAGTAGTAGAATTTGTTCTCATTTCTGTACAACACAAACAATCCTAACAGGCAGAAGTTTCTCATTGGAGGGAGTGGAAGGATAATGAGTATGGCTCCTAATCCAGAAACTCCAAATTTAAATCTCTGAGGGACAACTTTCTTGGATAAAAAAAAAATTTTTTTTGGTTACACAGCTGGCACATGTCTGCTAAAATTACGGGTCATTTGCACAACATAAGATCTATAATTAAACTACATAAAAATTAGAAGAAGAAGAAGAAGAAGAAGAAGCAGCAGCAGCAGCAGCAGCAGCAGTAGTAGCAGCTCTTTGCCTCTTCAACTAATAAATTTTGCAAGAACCAGGCAATGCAAAATAAAGCAAGTGTATTCTGTGTGGGTAAGCTATGTGAGGAAAGCCTTTTTCAAATGAATACCTTTACCACTCCTTCCAGTGACAGCAATTCCAAATAAATACATGACTATATCTAAAAGAGTATACTTATGCACTGCGAGTAGAGAAATAATTGAAGAGAAAATGTAGCACATCCCTCTATATTTATTGGTTTGCAAATTTATTTTTATGCCACAATTGCAGCATTTGGAGAAGAAAATAATTTTGTTAACATCAGATTAATAATTTTTAAGAAGCAACTGCAAGCTGTTACTCCATTCCTGGTTGCCATTGAATAGGAAGGGAAGTATAACACTAACAAAGTAGAAGATAGCTATGTCATATATAAAAATAACAACACTTCCAACAATTATAACAGTTAAGATAGTTTCTCTCTCTCAACCCCTTTTAAAATCATGCTTATAAATATAACAAATAAGAGGGTTCAATAAACATTTATAATTCAAGAAAAAAAAGTCTATGCATACAACATAAGCCTCAAACTAACAATTAACTATAAAATAAAAATAATGTAAAAGAGATAACATACTCAAAAGAGCTTCAAAGAAATATTTATTTTAACTGCATAAAAATATTCTCTAAGAGAAATAAGTAAAATATGTAAAGTTAAAAGTTCTGGCACATACTACAGTAATTACTTAAGCTATAAATGAGGAGCAATTTGCTGATCTAACAGATTTACAGGCAACGCAATATCTTAAATATAGAAATGTAAAGAATGAAATGGCTTCCAGTTTAAATTTATGGCACCTTTATGACTTTACAACAATAAGATGTACACAATTTCTTCAATCATGTCTATTGATCCACTAAGAAAACCTCTTTATTAGGGATACTTATATCCTTGTGGTGTTTAACATCTTCTACTCCTAAAGCATGTCTCAAGCTTAAAAGACAGTACACATAACATGAAGCACACTGTTGTCACTTGTACAATATCTAATTTAGAACTTTCGTGCTCAGCTTCAATAGGTCTACCAACTTATGTCTTCTAGTGAATTATACATCACATATCGTTGCTGGAATGACAAGGTTCTAATCACCAATTTTAAACAAAATGATTTTATTTGTGAATTTGTCTTAGTTTAAGGAGATCTTGCATAATATGTAACACTTAATGTGCCATATGTTATGTAACTTGCAAACTAGTGGAATGCCAAGGTTCTATTAACCATGACAAATGTCTATGTTTGGAGCAACGCAGTTGTTAATACAGCCACCTATTGGATTTTCATTGCTCCTTTATTTGTTGACTGTTGACAGAGTAACCAGTCATTGCTTGTTTACTGAAGTTAGCTGAGTGTTTGTGGTGTCATTCATTCATGATTAAATAAGTGTATTAATATACGTTTCAATCTAAATGGATCGCCAAGCTTCCTCACCAAGAAGGAAGAATAGGAAGAAGGAAGCTGACAGAAGTAAATGGCACAACGTAATCAATCAGAAAGCAGAAACATGAAAGTGGCCAATCTATATGTGGGTAGAAGGGGGAAAATAGTTCCAAAAAGAGAAATAATAACTAAAGATTGTAAAGTGCAATGTAAACAAAAATGTAATACTAAAATAAGTGATAATGAAAAAAAAAGTGTGTTCAATTCTTTTTATAAAATGTCCACTAATGAGAAACAACACTTTCTTCTTAACTCCACTGTACAGTTTTTGACAAAATGTCCAAGAGCAGTTGAATCTATTCTTTTTCATATGCTTTTACAGTAAGGGAGTCAAGAGTTCAAGTATGCAATGACTCCTATCTTGGAACACTAAATATTTTACAAAAACCAGTTTATATGTTCATAAAACAAAGAATTCTGAGACAAATACATCATCTCCTGATATAAGAGGAAAGTCTGTAAATAGCCTTCGGAAATTACCCCAAGAACAAAAAAGGATTGAAAAGTATCAAATTGAGTTGTTCCCTAAATAGAATCTCACTATTGCAGGTCAAACACAGCAAGACACTCCTTGACTCCAATTTATCGGTGCCAAAATTGTATTTACTGTACAAGGAAAATTGTCAACAAGACAACACCTCATCTGTGAAACTATCAATGTACCGAAGCATATTTGTTACAGGATTTAATCTGAACTTTTGTGTATCAAAAAGTGATAAATGCAATAGCTGTGAGTTGTAAAGATTGGCTAAAAGGGAGCACAATACAACAGAAAAAATGGAATAGGATTATGAGAAACATACAAATGAAAAAGAGAACTGAAAGAGAGCATGATAAAAAAAAGGATGCACCAGTGTTAATTTTTGATCTACAAAATGTAATTAACCTGCCAAGATCTGAAATAGGTTCTTTTTACTACAGAAGAAAGCTCAACTTGAACAATCTAACAGCCTACTTTACTAAATGAAAACTATTTATTGTGCTGTATGGAATGAAACCCAGTCTGGTAGAAGTGGCAATGACTTGGCTAGTGTTTTTAAAAAAAAATATTAGAAGTAGTTTCTGTAGAAAATGAATTTCATGACTTGGTTACATGGAGTGACTCCTGTGCTTCACAGAACCATAATTTGCACATTTCTAATGCAGTACTTCACTATCAGCAAGAACATCCTGAAATAAGCAGTTTAACTATGAAATATTCTGTACCCGGCCATTCTTGCTGCCAGGAAGTGGATAGCACTCATAGCACATAGGCCATTTAGAGTAATCCAGTTACAAATCCAGGGCTTCCTAGATTTTCGTTCAACTGCAGTATTATTTTAAAAAATATCAACCATTAAATTTACTCAAACCCTACATGAAGTAACATTCAAGTTAACTCATAAACCAAATGAAGGGATACCCAAGTGAATTTAAAATTTCTGGAAACAAGGCACAGAAGAACTGCATCAGTTGTTCAAAAAAATGCCATAGAAGTCACACCAAAACCAGCAAGAAAATCCACAGAAAGAAAAAAAGAAAGTCTTGAAGGAGATGTTCAAATACATGCTAGGGGTAGGCCGGAAGTATTATCAAACACTATTGCAAAGTTAATATTGTTTTTGCAGTGACTATGGGCTACTGAATGCTGTTCCAAAAGGTTCTGTAACAGTGCTATTTACAAATTGTGTAAGATTTTTTGTTTATTCACAATATGAACAGAGATATGGTTTTAGTTTACCAACAATGTTATGATGTTCAATAATGGATGCAATAAGAAAATAAAATCACTTTGATTCATTTACATATTTTATTAATTTATAATTTTATTGAAATACTGAAAATTGGAGTTAGAACCTTGTATTGCAACAGAATTTTCTTATCAGTAACTGACAAAGTTTTAACTGACAATATCTCCATCTCATAAAGAAATAATGCTTATAAATATTCATTTAAAACATCTACATACATCAAGAGAATTCCATTTTTAGCACCAGTACAAAAATAATAGTACAAATTGAAAGTATATAACAAAGATACTAGGCTGGAAACTTTGACGCTCTATCTCTAAACAAGTAAGTATTCATTTAGAATTTTTGTCATTCCAAGCAAGCAATCTAGTGCAATTTCAACTCTTGTAAGACATTTATTTTTCATCTGCACTTCCTCTCTTCTCTTTATACTTTTAATACTTTGAAATATGTTTTAAAGGCATAAAAATATCTAATCTGAAGATAGAAATGATAAAAGATTTTAATTTGTTATGGCAGCATCATTGTTTATGCTTGACAAAATTAGATTCAGATGGATGGAACGTTTTAAAACAGTAAGAATGAATAATGCAGCCCACTGTTTTGTGCTACTCGATGCAATAAGATATTTGCTTTATTCTAGCATGTTTTTATTTCCCTCACCCTTTTTGCTTTCTATTTAATAGCATCCCTATAGCCCTTTCATTTGTTTCTATTTTATTCTAAGCACTATGTTTCTGGGGTCGTCTCCTTAGCGTGGTGGTAGCGTTGCTGCTTGCCAAGCAAGAGACCTGGGTTTGATTCCCAGTACCAGTGTGGGAATTTTTCTCCTGCTCATAATGCTTTTTGTAACAAATAACAATTATTAAAAGTGTTGTTTTTGTTTTGTTTTTCCCAACTTGCAACTAACAGCTCTTAAATGTATATCATGGCTTCCTTAATTATTTTCTATTAAGAAGGCAATTGCACAACATAAATATAATACATCATCAGAAATGGGAAAGTTGAAACTTGACCAATCTCCAATTAAAGTTCCCATCAATTATGAACACTTATAATGCAACATATAGAACTTGACTTTATCACTCCTGTTCTGCTTTCTATTCCCTGTTACTGTGAAACAGCCTTGAACCAAGAACTGATGTCATACACTTCATTGTAATGTTTTAAACAATTACCCGTTTGCTAGTGCTTTATGTGAAAGTCATTAACCATCCTGAGTGCGAATTAATCCCATTTTTAAATCACATTTAAGGCTGTCATCACTACAAAATTGAAACCTGGACCTTTATCCATCTCAAAGTAGTACAAGTAACAAAACATGAGCTCATAAGTGCAGCAATAGCAAGCATATATTTTTACTGTAACCAACATGTTCCTAGTCAATACAATAAATATTCTGGTTAAACTATAATTTGCACTGATCACAAAGACATGAAATGACTGTCATTATTAAAAGGATATAATGGATTTGACAAATTTTGAGGTTACAGCATGAAAGAGTTGAACATAAAAAAAATGTATTTACTCATGTACATACTGTGTGCTTTATTTTTTACCTTCTCTAGCATGTATGTATAATGTACATAGTGGATAGAGAAAGTATTATATTCCACCCAAAAATTTTATATCAAGATTTCACCAGAAATACATGTTTTCAGACAGCTGAATCCCACCCCCTCAAAAACAAAAAAGTTGGTTAAATACCAAACTTGGTATTTCAGTTCAGTATCCTCCAAGGATGTGACAGGAAGATTTTCAAATAAATTGCTCCACCCCTAACTACCTTTGGAACCTTTTTTCGAAAATTTTATTTTCTCAAAAATGGCTTCAACAATTTTGATTAAAATGCTGTGTGTATAAGATATTTTCATGACAAATGAAGTGTATATCTTGAATTTTCTAGGAATAGCCTCTGAAGACCTCTTCATTCCAGATGACTTCTGTTTAACTTTTGTATAAGAGATACACAAAAACTTACAAAAAAGGTAGAGCCAGTTAAAACACACAATTTATGTAATACACTTTTTTTTTCTTTTCTTTTTGCACAGTGAACTGTTTTTGAGATATTCCGAGTTATTGGTTTAAATTTTAAGGAACTTTTGTCAAACAGGAAGTATCTTTCTTTACGTCTCTCTTGTTTGTTTAGCAAGCTAAGAATACTGAATTTTAATTGTTTCAGGTAGCAACCGGTTTTTAAAAGATTTCACAATCACTTTAGCCTATGCATTCCCTTATTTCCCTTCTATTTACAAAGAAGCAAGCAATAATACAATTCTGCTAATGTTTATCATGATGTAGTATGAGAATAATCTTTTGTAAGAACATTTTTTTTGTGGAGCAGCTAGAAAAAGTCATGTGAATGGAACACATTAGCCTTTTTTGTTTTGTTTTTGTTTTTTTAAGATGTTAAAAAGGGGATGTGCTTATTACAATTTGAATGTTAACTCGTATAGTCCTTGTCTTGCACTACCAGTATGCAAAAACACATATGATACTGAAACCCTTTGTTCAGTGACTGATGCATATGATAAAAAATCAGTATTAAAAGATTGCATTCTTTTACTGCTAAGAAAAAAATAACAATTAGCAGACATACTGAATGTATGAGTTTGGATCTGTAAAAATAGTTTTTTTGTCCTAAATACCATTACTTTTTCTTTCATTTTTTCTTGTTTGAAAAATTGGGGTACATCTTACATGTATGCATGTTGTACACAAATAAATATTATAACATCTACAATACTGCTCCTCAAATATAGCTAATATAGACACAAACAAGAAATTTAAGGCAATTGTTGAAGCAGTAACAGCTTTTCGTTAAAGTGACAAAATAAAATACTATACTATACTATAAAATACTAATGACATAAAAATTCACAAACTTTTGGAGAAATCAAAGCTTGTACCACTTAAACGTTTTATCACCAGGAAAAAGCTATTATAATGAACAAAATTAAATATTTACTGATAAATTTTGAACCCATTACCAAATATTTTATTACTTTTATCTGATTTTCTCACAGCAGGAATACTGTGAAATAAGTTAAATATTGCAGTCAAAACAAATCTTACGTTAGTAACTGAGGTTGAGAGATGAAAACTACTCGGTGCAATAGAGCTTGCATTACTATTTTGTGTTTCAAAGAAATCTTGCACCTGCAAGTATGTGTGATGCTTCTAGAATACCAATGATGTTATTCCAATCCTACATTATGGTAGGATAGTTAACAGCAAATTTCTTAAACACAGAACGGCAATGCAAAGATTAATAATACAATAAAATAGAAATACATGATTAAATAAAATATATTACATCTATGCAACTAATTAAAGCAATATAAAAATGTGACTATGTGATAATACACTAAAAGATTGAACACATTGTTAAGTGTTTTGATTAACAGATTCAATAAGCACACTAGATATCTGGATACTTTGATTAATACTTGTCTAACTTCATTACTTGAAAACATTTGTAGGTAAAATAACCTATACAGGCTAAAATATCTGCATTTATCTAAATCATAATACATAAAAATAATTCAGAGCATATTTACATTAAAACATTATGAGCTTAATCTTTTACTTCATAAGTATGTATTCAGTGATTTAAGAAATCAAATCTGTATGCATTGAAAATGAAACTTAAACCACTCATGCGTGCCTAATCTCTGTTCTATCACTGAAATTCTGAAGGCGCATGTATCACTTACACTTATAATGTATTTGATTTTTGTGCAGCCACTATCCTCGCATAATATAGTACCATCTTCCACTTGATAAAGACACTCTCTCCCATTTGCTCACTCAACACATTTACTCACTTTCTCACTGTCCGCACTGAAATGTTTTGTTCCAACAGTTACTAGTGGCTCTTTGCTGCTTCTTTTGCTGCCATTATGAGTGGCGTAAGACTTGCCAATGGACGAGCCAACTTCAGGAAGGGGTGCTGTAACATCATATAATACATCATTTAATGACAACAAGCAGAAAAGTGAAGACTTTCTGTTTAACTTGCTCAAAACTGCACTATTACTCTGCAGCTGAAAATACAAATGGGGCTCTTAATCTGCTTGCCATTGATCATGTAAATGTTTGCTTCACAGCAACTCATCACTAATAGTGAATTAAATCTAAGTCGGTGATTTAAATTGTGTGTCAATGAAAATTCAATCTACATTTATAAGTATTTGAGTAATGTGATAACAAAATACTATATTATGTAATGGTCCACCTCTGTGGTGATGGGTAGCATGAGTGTCTCACATTCGAGAGCTCCAAAATTCAAACCTGGGTTAAGGTGACTTACCTGCAAAGGTTTTTATACAGGTTTTTTCCTTATCCTGAGAAGACAAATGTTGCATAATTCTGAGCTCTAGGAATACAGGTATCATTTGAACTCTTTTGTTCATTCACTATCCAACATAACTTAAAACACCAATTTTGATTAATTTTTTTAATGAAATATTAGTTTCTAACTATATTATTTCTTAATGAGCTCTACCAAAGGTGGGGAAAAATGGTTACTTCTCAGCAACAGTTCTAACTGTTCCCATTTCAAAATGGTCAAGCATGTCCACATACCATTCTGAATACAAGATGACCTAAGTGTAAAACAACCCACTTATTTGTAACTTAATGTTGAAATTTAACGTATCACTTATATAAAAAGAAGACATGATAACCTAATTTTTTAATGATTTTTAAACTGCTGCATAAATATTTTGTTTAGCCCGCCTGGGTAGCGTGGTGGTAGCATGTCTGCCTCACGTTCGAAAGGTCGTGAGTTCGAATCTCGCTTAGGGTGAGTTACCCAGGTAAGGTTTTTTTCGGGGTTTTCCCTTATCCTAAGAAGACGAATGTCGAGTAACTTTAAGCTCCATGGACCCCGAGATCATTTGAGCATCATATCATCAATTTCATTCATCGTCCGATATGACCAAACCAGGTTAAAGGACGTTAAACTAAAAAAAAATAAATAAATAAATAAATAAATAAAAAAAAATTAAAAATTTTGAACAAACCACAAACCAAGGGATACTTAATCTGATTAAGATTGTTTCTAAATTTTCTAATTCAAATTTGCATGGAAATTTATGCAGCAGGGGGTGGAGAGAAGGGAGAAGAGAAATGTATTGGTATTAGGGAAAACATTACCATGGCAGTTGCAATGACAGTGATGGATAAAATTTTCTATTTTAGAAAACATACCTAATACAATGCATCTTAAAAAGTTTCACCTAATTTGAATTTGTGCAAAGAATTAAAGTAGCAATGGGATAGGCAGGGAGAGGGGAATGATGTGCGCAATGAAAAGAGGGAAATGTGCAACTAAACCTCACTGCTTTCTGTTTGACCAATGGCTCCCAATACATGAAGCATAACTACCAATGTGAAAGAAAATCCTCTACTTCAATTTTAATCTTTTTACTTTCTCTACAAGTACTATGTATATAGTGCATAGAGAAGGTATTGTATTGTGCCCAAAATTTCACTGGAAATATATGTTTTGAAACCCCCTGAATCCATAAAAAGCATTTTCAGAAATGTGTCCGTGTGTGCGTGCAGCATAGCTCAAAAACGTTAAGTCCATTAAATACCAAATTTGGTATTTAAGTTCAGTATCTTCCAAGGATGCAACACAAAGATTTTCAAGAAAATTCCACCACTCCCAACTACCCTTTATATGTTGGAAAATTTTGATTTTCTCAAAATTGGCTCTAACGATTTTGATTAAAATATTACATATTAAGGATATTTACATGACAAATAAAATGTATATCTTGAATTTTCTGGGAATAGCCTCTGACGACATCTTTATTCTGGATAAATTTTGCGGAATTTTGCATAACTGGTAAACCATAAGAGATGGACAAAACGTACTACACAAAAAGTGTAGATCTTGTTAAAACACATAATTTAGTTATATACCATTATAGAGTTGACCATTTTTGAGACATTTCTTGTTATTAGTTTTAGTTTTAAAATACTTATACTTTTCTCACATAGAAATTTGCCAACTCTTGGCCATACAAACAAAGGAACTTCAACCAACTTTTAAAAGATTTTACTATTGCTTTAGCCTATGGTACTCCTTTATTTCCCTCCGCCTACAAGGAAGCAAGTAATAAGACCATTTCTGCTAATGTTTTTCTCGATTAGCATGAAGTAAATAGAAGAATAAGCTTTTTACCATTAATTTGTTACAGAGGTGTAGAGAAAGTTGTGTGAATGGAATGCATCAGATTTTTTCTAATACAAATGCTTATAATCCTTCCAGGTCTGTTAATATCTGACTTTACAGTCAAAATGAAAAGCACGAAATCTATCACATATGTTATGCAACAATCTTTACCATTTGGCCCATGCTTTGCCACTGCTGTACCTGCAAAATTTGAAACCTTTTTTTTCCTACGTGCTATTCATAAAACATATATTGCAAACTCAAAAACAAGCCCAGTTCTCAATATTAATATTTTGGAGAAAAACACCATGTTATGTTAGGATACATATGATATTTATGTATAATTCTGTAACAACAAGTTATTCTTAGTCCTCTGTTATTTGCCTAACTGGGTTTTTGGCACCTAGTCCATGATTTCTCCCATCCTATGTTCAGCATGCATACACAAATTTGCAACACACTGCTAACAAAAATATATATTCTAATTTAAAATGTTTAAAACATGATGAGTTGAAAACTAAAAAAACTTTAACATTTCACTTGTTTTGATCTGAACATATTCTTTTTTATGTCTCACAATAGCTCAGCAGCATAATTAGCCTGATTGGTCATAACATTTCTCTTAGGCATTGTCCCCTACTAGAACTTGCAGGTGGAAATGGTTCCAAGGTCTTGCATCATATACAAACTTATGACTTCATTGTTCTTACACAACAGACATTCTACAAGTATAAGTTGGAAATTTATAATAAAAATATTTAATGACCACATTAGTGCAAAGTTGGAGGACAGTTATTTTAGAACTATATAACAAACAATTCCATCCTTAGAACCATCTCAAAATAATGGTTATTTAACAGTAAAAACACAGCATTACACTCAAACTTAACTAGTTAAAATAAGTAATTTACTTCAAACATGCATCAGCAGCTATTGCCTCCATCTTCAGAGATTTTCTGATGATGAACTACTTGTGGTAGATACATTCTGGGTAGATACATTTTGAGATGAGATCATTTGTTTGTGGTATATCAAAATTTATATTTTTATTTTTTAGAATTAATAGATTTTCCCAAACTGTTAATTCAATTGGATTCTGCATTGATTTTAGTAATTTGGATCCATTGTTAAAATTATGGTTTTGAATTAAAAAATGATGAGCACAGCTGACTTATGTTTATGTTTTTATTCTCAACTGATTAATTACTTCACTGTGCATTCCGTTAATGTTTTAACGGTTATTTGTTTTCGGCTTCTAAGTGTATATCGCAGAAGCTAAATAGAAATGAAAACTGAAGAACAGTTAGGTTCCATTTACAATAAAATTAAATATAAGCATAACATAAATTGGAATTAGATGTTAAGTATTACTTATATTAGATGATACATACTGTATATGCAATAGACTATATGTTTGATTAATCATGAAACATGCATTGTTAACTGAGCCATGAATGAAACTGTTTTAGCTACACATTAAGTTACATTTCTGCAATACCCTGGCTTGGTGACATTCTCAGTCATTACAAATCAAACTCAGGTCAGAAGTGAAACTTACAGATATACTGTAAACTAATTTCCATAAATGCTTTGTTTTAGCAATGTACAACAGTAACACTAATAAACCATGAGCAAAGTGTGGAGCTATTTTGAAGTAGAAAGTACTAATAACAACATATTTAAAGAAGCATATACCGAGTGAAGTTTACAGAACCTCTATTGAAAAAGCAATGTACGAGTTTCCTGTCACTGTCAGAATAGGGTGCCATGACATCTGAAAATGATGAACAAAGAAACAGTTATGTAACTAGCACATCAGCCATCAACTAAAATAGTGTAATTTACTCACCAATTTCGTTACATGCATTTATGCACAGAAACTTTTTCAGTGAACAACCTTTATAATTTTCTTTAAAAGTGAGTACTGAGTTTTAAGTATTGGTGCTTAAAAATCAGTATCATCATCAATAAATAGTGGTATCGTCACATCACTATTTAAAATAAGTAGTAATCAATATAGATTACGTCACACTGGTAAAAAAAAATAGGCTGAGATGAAAGTTCATAATTTGAGGCACTCTTCTGCTGCACAACAAATTATGCATCACAGATAATTTAGGATCACTGCAAGAACCGCTGAAAAATCTTAATTCAAAACTCTATTAAGTTTAATATTTAAAAATTTCATATTAAAACTAACCATTTTCAGAATAAATAACCATCTCAACTTTATTCATACCCATTGAAACTCATTATTGTTTTCTCATATAGAGGTATACTCAATACTAAAGGTGTTGTTTTTGCATCTAGTTTGAGTTTCAGATTCTGAATGTGGAATGCCAGTAATTTCTGCTTATCAGGAAGGTATTTATAGACGGAGGTATTTAAATGGAAAAAAAGGTAAAAATGCAATATTTGCTATTAAAACTTATGATTATTTGTTAGGGTTGCTGTAGTTAAAAAAGAAAGAAAGAATTTTAGCTAATTTAGAAAGTAAGATCAATGGTGTAGAAATAAAGAAAGGAAAACTTTGTAATTAAATTGATTTGCAGAAAAATCCAATTCAACAACTACTGTGTTCATTCGGAGTGAGGGACCCAAGGAGGAAGACATCCTAACCCTTCTAGCTCTACCTCTGAAATGCATCAAAAATGCAAAATAAATGAGCTGGAACCTCAATTTTTCCTACCTTGTGTGTTTATATTGCAAGTATTGCTACCACTTACATTATTCTTCTTTCCAAAACGAAATAAATAACATAATACAACAGCATATATCCAACTTAATAACAGCATATATCCCACTAATATTAACTTGCAAATTTTTACCATAAACTCATTTTGATGAACTCTTCATGGTTAGAGAGGAGGAGTGAAATGCAGATGATTCAGCCAATGACTTCTCCATTGCAATTTTGAGTTGATGTTAGATCTATATGAAACACTTTTATTACTAAAGAGGGCTTGGTTTTGGAAATTAGGTTAGCCAATATTAAAACTTTGTCATGAAATCCGAACTTTGCAGAGCCAAAGTTAAAGATATTGAAATGTCATCTATGAACAAGCATTGAAAAGCATTCTTTCAGAAGCCATCACGAAAAGTATCTATATGACTACAATCCTTAGTGCTTAATATTATTCATTCATATTAATATCATTCATTATAGGACGAGTTCCAAAGAGAAAAACACAAAACAGTTGTTGGTTGTTCTGCATTGCATTACTATGAGTCACATAGCGATGTTTATCCTTGCCTCATTGGTACAATATTTTTCCTGCCTTTTTGATTCATCTGAACACAAAAAAAAATTATGCACATTTATTGATGAGGTATATATACTCACAGAAAATAATCTAAAGTTTAACATATGTTTTAAGTCCCAATTTGTTTTGCATACAGTAAGAAAAGTATTTTAGATTTCAGTCTTATAATTTATTGTACACAACTCACCTTGAGCAGTTCCGATGCAGGCGACCGCTTGTCCACCTCCACTTCTAGGCACTGGTCCAGGAAATCCTGGAAAATGGCTGACAGCTTTTCCTTTTCTTTAATCTCTGGCTTTCCATTGGTTGCAATTAAATACAAAGCCTTAAAGAAAGAGAGAAAAAAACTGACAATGTTCATTCATTCATGGCCAAGAAGAGGGAATCCCAACACTTTAGATCTTTCAGGTTTATCTCACACAGACTTTAGCAAGCTAAATAGCATGCTGTTCTAAGAGAAAATAGTTGTATACTATTGTGGGAAAGTGCAGACAGGAGGAGCTGAAGAATGATGCATGTAATGATTTAATTCTATAATACTACCAGTCAAGGACAGAGACACAAATGCAGAACCGCAGTAAAATGGACTCAACCTGATTTCAATACTTATTACATTCTATGCGTGCACCTTTTCTTGGGCTCTTTGTTCCTAGTCTTCATTCAGTTGGTTTTACAAAATTCTGGAAGTAGAGCAGGGTGATAATGAGATATGTACACTATACACCTTGAATCTAATGGCTTCATGCTAAGATTTCACTCCATCTGTAGATCCTAGAGTTCACACACATGCACATGCGGTATGTTTTGTTTAATAATTTGCAGTAAATTATATAACCTATTCATCATAATGGCTGAGGGCCTTAAAGAAAGAAACTTAGCAATAGCGCTGGTATGAGGTGCTATTATCGGCTTACATTCTAATAACTTACAAAAAAAAGAGTGAGAGAGAGCGAGAGAGAGAGAGAGAGAGAGAGAGAGAGAGAGAGAGAGAGAGAGAGAGAGAGAGAGAGAGAGAGAGAGAGAGAGAGAGAGAAGACAATTGAAATGAATTGATCTATCATTCCTGAAAAGATTTTCCCATTTTTATTGTTCTGATTATGTGGTACCAAAACAATTCACATAACAAAATATATAAATAAATATGCAAATTTATTCATTATTTATTAAAAAAATGTTGATTAATGCCATGTATTTGGCAACAAAGCTATTAGCCTTTTTACCTTCTATTAAGGCTGGTTCACAACAACTGATAGGAGTAACCAACGACAAATTTGAAATACATGTATTTCAATGGAAGCATTCACAATTGAAGGGAAGCCTTCCTAGGCCCCAGGAACAAGAACCAAGCCTTGGCCACATTCTAAGTTTCTTATTCTCATTATGGGCATGGCATATTAGATACATAACGTGTATATTTGCAGTAGCTGCTAGAGCTCATTTTAGTTGCAATCTTTCAAATATGTCAGCTAACCCACATTATGTTGTCTGAATTGGAGACAGATAAAATATATAATTGGTTCAGTTAAAAGCAAGTGAATTTGTAATGCACAAAATTGATGGGGAAAAAAGAATAAATGCATTCTCGTTCTGGTTGTCGAGTTGTTATGAAATAATCTTGTGTCCTGTATGGCTTCCTGTTCTCTGTTCGTTTTAGTTACCGTTTTCGGGTTATTGAACCAGCCTATACTTCTGCACTATCGTATGTTCTCAAGATAATTCACTGCAGATGATTAAATGTTTCTTATTCATATCTGCTTCCAAATCACATAAGCAGCAGATGGGCGAGAATGCAAATCAGTCATGACCAGTTATCAATCTAAAGGATGCTACTACTGTTTTGCAGGGACATGTGGTAAAATATTTAGATTAATAGCTTTCCAATTCTTTTTTGCAGTTCTTATTTTTAGATTTTCATTATGAGAAATTGTAAACTGATTGCTTTATTATTCATGTGAGTGGTTCATGTACACTCTCTGATCAAAAGTGTCCAGACTCCCCTATTCAATATTAAATTGGACCCTAGATGGTGTGAAAGGCAGACCTGCTACTGTAAAAGGGGGCAAGGAGTATTGTGTTGTCAGTTTACAAGCAGTAACAACAGAAAGGGTAGGGCAAGAGGACTAGAACGACAGAGGAGTTCTCTTTGGAGAAAAGCTGTAATCTACATCATCACAAATTTGTAGTTCATGTAATCTTCGCCAGATAGTGCAATGCAAACAAATCTGGTAAAGATTGGGGTCATTCGTAAATGTTTGCTTATTTCCACGCTCTTTCAATAAATGCTCTATGGAAATGAAACAGGCCTTTGCAGGTTCTTTTATACTTATTTATTGTTTATTTTTCATATTCACACTTCTGCATGTTCCACCTTCGTACAAAAATTTAAATGAATAGACATCGTGAATGAGGACATTGTATCTGAAAAGAAAACTACTTTTATTCAATTAAAATGTTTAAAATTGTCCTTTGACAAAATTAACTGTGACTATTGAGGGGAGAGGAAGAAAGAGAGGGGAAAAAAAAAAATCTGATGAGTACCATTCACATGACTTTCTCTACCTCTCTGTAACAAATTATTGTTAAAAAGCTTATGCCTCTATTTACTTCAAGCTACTCGAGAACAAATTAGCAGAAATAGTCTTATTATTTGTTTCCTTGTAAGTAGAAGCGAAATAAGGGAGTACCATAGGTTAAAGGATAGTCAAAAGCTGGTTAATATGTGACAAGTTCTTTTGTTTATATGGACAGGAGCTGACAAATTCCTATATGAGAAAAACAAGTTTTTCATAGCTGAAACCAAAAACAATGAATGTCTCAAAAACGATCAACTCCACGACAAAAATGTATATAACATAAATTGTGTGTTTTAACGTGCTCTACATTTCTTGTATAGTAAGTTTTTATCTAAGTCTTACGGTTTAGCAGTTATGCAAAATTCCGTAAAATGCATCCAGAATAAAGTAGTCTTTAGAGGCTATTCCCACAAAATTCAAGATATACATTTTGTTTGTCAGGTAAATATCTTTAATATTTGATATTTTAATCAAAATCCTTAGAGCCATTTTTGCGAAAATCAAAATTTTCGAAAAAAGTTCCATGTAAAGGGTAGGTTGGGAAGATAATAAACTTAAATACCAAGTTTGGTATTTTACCGATTTTTCGTTTTTGAGTTCACAGACACATGGACGGACACACACACATACACACACACACAGACCTTTTTGTGAAAATGCTTTTTTTGGATATAAGTGACCCTAAAACATATATTTCCGGTGAAATCTCGGTATCAAATTTTTGGGTGGAGTGCAGTACCTTCTCTATACACTATGCATACAGTGCGTGTAGAGAAAGTAAAAAACACAACACGTTTTTGTGTTGGTTTGTCTGTCTTTACGTATGAAACAATTCATTAATCACTTTAAGTATGCTTTAATATAGAATTTGAAGAAAATTTACCGATGCATTTAATATGTGTCTGAAATCAGCACAATTGTACTGCAGTAGTTTGGAGCAGAGCCTACTTGAACGAAGTTGAAATCTTACACACAAGTTTAGCATACATGCTCAGAAAATTTAAAATTGGTAAAAAATAAGAATAGTTTAGATGGATAACCTCCTATAAAAATGAGATTTTTAGAAAAATGTTTCCAAAATGTCTGCCAAATATCTTATGAAATGCACAATAAAATATTGCGATTGCATTTGAATTTTAGCAGTATGGCTGCATTTGTGATCTACTTTTTTTAGCTATATATTCGGTAGTTGAATGTAGATCGGTGGTTTGAGTCCAGGATGAAGTAACCAATAATGATTTTCCTTTATATCTAGTGGAAACAGTAAAAATATAGATGTTAAATTACTCTTGAATTTGGCATTTCAAGTTGATACAACTTACAGAAGGAACATTCGATTTTAGCAACTTTCATTGGATAGGAAGGCAAACCAATCAAAATGCAATATTCTAACGTATAGCATGGTTATACGACTTGCTGGAACTACAATCCTGTATGGCATAGAAAGGATACAGAATGAACCCCTCTCATTCTAGTCCTGTTGAGGTAGGTCAAGAGAGCGCAATGACTTCAATGTGGGCAAGTCATTGGTAGTCACCTAGTAAATCCATCAGGGACATTTCAACCCTTCTAAAGCCACCAAAGAAAACTTTTAGTGATGTGACTGAAGTGGAAACGAAGGAATAACCACAGTTAAATCAAGACCAGACAGAGATCATTTAATGACAGACTGGGATCATTGATCACTGCAAAGGCTGGTTTTAAGCAATTGCCAGAAGTCAGCAGAAGGACTCAATCACTCATGAATTCCATCAGTCCAGCCACCACGACGACTGTGCATCGGGGGCTACAGGAATGGGGTACCATAGTCAAGTGCTGCTCATAAGCCAAACAAAGGAAGGCTTGAGGTGATGTAAAGAGTGGTGTTACCACTGGTCAATAAATAATTTGGAACAAGTGATTTGGAGTGATCAATCACACTACACCCTGACAGTCTGATGGAAGCGTTTAGGTTTGGCAAATGCTGTCATCATGTTTAGTGTGAACAGTGAAGTACGGAGGAGGTGTTATTATGGTATGGGGATATTTTTCATGTTTAGGATGTGACTCTCTTATTGTGCTTAAGAAAAATGTAAATGTGGATGGTATGGACACATTTTAAACCTTCGCATATGTGTATGGTTTGCAGCTGATTGTCTATATCAGCATGAAAATGCATACTGTCTACAAAACTTAACCTATGAGACAATGGTTTGTGGACAAAAATTCCTGAAATTGACTGGCCTGCTCAGAGTCCTGATCTGAACCCAAATGAACATCTTTGGGATGAGTTAGAACACCAACTTCACTCCAAATCCCAGAGACCTACATCCCTAACTTCTCCGGTTTCAGTTCTTCAGTAAGAATGGGCTACCATTCCTCTACACACCTTATTGAAAGTGCTCCAGCTGTCATAAAGATGAAGGATAGACCTACCCCAAATTAATGTCCAGTAATAGGGAACATGACATGGGTGTAGATTAAGTGCAATTTCAGATAGGTGTCAGGATATTTTTGATCAGATAGTGTATTTGATATTTAACTTCTTTTAAAAGAAAAGGAGGAAGCTCATCTCATCCTTTGGGTGTTTTTGAGCTGCAATCTACTAATTTCATTAATTGCTTTAACCAGGGTTATACTGGAGAAAAAACTGATGTGTTCCATTCACATGACTTTCACTAGCTGTTCTGCTAACAAATGTTTCTTACAAAAGATTATTCTTTTATGTACATCATGCTAATTGAGATAAACATTAGCAGAATTAGTCTTATTACTTGTTTTTTCTTTGTAAGTAGAAGGAAAATAAGGGAATGCACTAGGTTAAAGCAAGTCAAATCTTTTAAAAACTGTTATCATAGGAAACAATTGAAATTCAGTTCTCTTTGCTTGCTAATAGTAAACAAGAGAGACGAAAAGAAAAGAAATCTTCCCATTTGAGAAAAGTTTAAGTAGCTTAAAACTGAAACAGTTAACTCAACAACAAACATTTATATGACATAAATCGCATGTTTTAACAAGAGCTACATATTTTGTAAGCAACTTATGGTTTACCAGTTATACAAAACTCATCCAGAATGAAGGTGTCTTCAGAGGCTATTCCCAGAAAATTCAACATATACATTTTGTTTGTCCTAAAGATATATTATGCATATGGTGTTTTATCGAAATCATTAGAGCAATTTTTGAGAAAATCAAAATTTTAGAAAACTGTCCCATGTAAAGGGTAGTTGGTGGGGATTTTCATGAAAATCTCCGCTTCACATCTTTGGAAGATACTGAACTTAATTAATAAGTTTGGTATTTAACCAACATTCAGTTTGTGAGTTATGTTTCCACACACAAACCTTTTTCTAAAAATGATTTTTATTCAGAGGACCCTAAAACATGTATTTCTGGTGAAATCTCGGTCTCAAATCTATGGGTGGAATACAATCCTTCTCTATCCACTATGTACATTTTACATACATACTAGAGAAAGTAAAACAAGTTGCTGACAATACATTTTTATAATGCTATATTTATCCGAATACAAAGATAACTCGAATGCAAGACAACCCCCATTTTTCAGAACTTAATTTTGGAATTTAGCTTATCATTTACATAAGACATGTTTAAAAGATATAGGTATATAAAAAGAAGAATTTCTAAATTAAATTTTTATTTATTTTTGCACTTAATTTGAATTTGCGCAGAATTCACATTTTGAGTGGTTGCTGGAGAGGGGAATATGGGTGCAATGGTACAACATGATGGCGACGTTGGAGGTAGCATAACTGTAACGACAATGATGGATATGATTTTGTTGTTTAGACAACATAATATATCATAAGTGGTTTTAGCTAATTTGAATTTATGCAAAAATTCATGATGTGAGCGGGAGAGACAGAGAAGGGACAATGAAATGTACCGTATATGTGATGATAAAATGTGGCAGAAGTGGTGGTAGCAGCTTAGCTGTAACAGCAATTATTTATGGATGGTATTTGCTGATAAGATAACATACTTAATATAATATATTGTAAAATGTTTTACTTAGTTTGGATTTGTGTGTACATTCACATTATGGTATATGTGCGGCCCGAGGGGAAATGCGCAGTTAAACTCTCTCTTTCTCTTGACTGTTGACTACTAATGTTGAATATATTACATGGAATCACTGATGTGAAAGAAAATTCTGTAATTTTGTTTTAGTCTTGGAGAGCAATCTTTTTCCAAATAGGAATGCTCATAGGCTCCCTAACAGCTATTTTTTGGCCCAAAATGCTCAAAAACTGCTGCATACACCACAGCCTTGGCAGTAATCTATGTTAGTTCTCCCAGGCTTTGCCACTGCCATACCCACAAAGTTTGAAACCTACTTTTTCCCTATATGGTATTCAGGAAACATATCGCAAATGCAAGACGACCCCCAGTTCTGAAAATTAATATTTTAGAAAAAAACAGAGTCTTGTATTGGGATAAATCAGTAATTTTTCTTCAATTACTTTTATTGATATGAGAACCTCACAACCTTTTCCTCCAACATCTACAAAGCATTTGTTTAATTATTTGGCATATATATATATATATGTATTGGTGTTATGTTTGAGTTGGGAACAGATAAATTAATATTAACAAAATATCTTTCCAGAAGATGTTTTTATCAAAGACAAACTTTTGAAAACCAGGTATTTGTCCATGTGTGAAGGAGTGTTTTCTTTGCACTCTTTCATGATAGTGTTTAGCATATTTAAATGCATACAAGTATGAACATTTCATGATCCAGGATTCACCTTCAAGAAATTGCGAAAAACTACATTTATGTTCCTTAGAAAACTAGAAGCTCCTCTTGAAATTTGCATATTCTGTCCAACTGACTTCTGTGTGTAGGAGGAGAGTATTTTCCCTTGGTTTGGTACATTTTGGTAAATATGCAGATTAAGTGAACATTTACTATATGCTGTGTCAATAGCTATTATTTCAATTCATCTCCAAACATTTTCGAAACCAGAACTTCACAAGTGAAAGGAAAGAAATGTATGATTTACAACTGCTCATGAAAGCTTTTATAGTATCTGCGGAACCCCTATCATGAGATGTTGGAACTCCAGTTGGGAAACACTGCTCTAATTTGAAGCATTTACTGTATTTATCCGAATACAAGACAATGTTTTCTTCTAAAATATTAATGTTCAGAATTAGGGGTCATCTTGCATTCATGATATATGTTTTCCAAACATCATGCTGAGAAAAAGTAAGTTTCAAACTTCGCGGGTACAGCAGTGGCGAAGCCTGGAGGAAGTGATATACATTACTGGCAAGGTATGGGCCTATGAGCATTCTCATGAGAAAAAAGATTACTCTCCGAAACTAAAATAAAATTAGAGGGTTAGTATATTGTCTTAATAGAAAATAGCATCCATAATCATTGTTATGGCTATGCTCCTGCCAACACCACCATCATAACATTGTACAATCGCACACATTCTGAACATCTCTGTACTCCTTTCCCCATCTCTACCGCCCAAAATGTGAACTTACCTGCAAATTCATATTAGGAAAAACGTGTTATGATATATTATATTAAGTATGTTGTCTTAACTGAAAATCAATACAGCTACATTGCCGCCGTCCCTTTCTATCATCTCACACATACCGTATATTTACGTTCTCCGTATCTCCCACTCACAACGTAAATTTTTGTGTAAATTCAAATTAGGTAAAAACATTAAACGCTCTCTAATTACAAAACCATATCCATCATCGTCGTTATAGTTGTGCTGCCACCGCCACTGCCATCATCGTCACTCTCACTATCATGTTATACCCACAGATATATCACTCCCACACTGTACATTTCTATACTGCCATCTCCATCAACCACTCAAAACATGAATTTCCATACAAATTCAAATTCAGTAAAATAGATAAATAAAATAACATAAAAAAATAAGGGGCTTAATGAACTTAGGTGTGCATTAGTTTGTTCAAAATATATGGCAAACCATGACATTTCATTTTAAAATTCTTCTTTTTTCAGTGTGTCTTTTAAACATGTCCTCTTTTAATATATGTACATAATATGCTAAATTCCAAAATTAAGTTCTGAAAAATAGGGGTTGTCTTGCACTCGAGGTCATCTTCTATTCGGATAAACACAGTAATTTAAATAATGCATCTCACTTTATTATTTTTGAGATTTTCCTTAAAATCAATAAAACAGAAAAATGCTGGATATGATTATAATCATAATGGAGTTGAGGATGTGCAAAATAGTTCATGAAAAGTTTCCTAGTAAGGCAAAGACTGATAGTGCAACTCATTTTAAAATTTAAAAAACATTCATTATTCAATCTTTCTCTGGCGGTAGTGCAAGAGTTAATTATTATTTGAGGTCAACTTTAAATAATTCAATATTACACGATAAAGTAAGGGAGGGCTAACTGTGCACTCACAGTCAATGACTCACTCACTTACAAAGGAGGCTAGCCCTATCTCGTCCAAACATATAATAAACACATCTCGCAATTAAACGTGTTACAATAGGTTAACAGCACTCTTTGGTTTATGCTGCACTTCTTTTACATACACTGCTTGGAATGGTATTGTTCTATTACTGCAATGTTTGTGATTTGTTGACAAAACACAAATTAGCATATGTGGAGGAATTACTTGAATTATTTTAAATGAGTTTGCATCTGTATACTGCGGTGTTTTCTTGTATCTAACTGTATTGTATCAGATTTTAGTGGTTTTAGTAGTTTGGGAGTGAACCACTGGACATGGCTGACAGTGGGTAACAAGTACAGCAACAGTGTGACAGAATAACCTGAGGTAGTACTAACATCAGATGCATAATTAGTTCTCACAGACTTTAAACAGAAATTATGTCTTTATCTCAGAAAGTATTAGTTAAAACTTTGGTCCATAATTCTGTACTTACCCTGAGAGGATTTTCATTCAGATAAGGTGGTTCCCCCTCTATCATTTCAATTGCCATTATTCCCAGTGACCAGATGTCAACTTTAGGCCCATATTGCTTTCGTGTAACAACTTCAGGTGCCATCCAATAAGGCGTTCCCACCATTGTCGTGCGCTTTGACTGCTCTGGAGAAATTTGGGCACAGAAGCCGAAGTCAGCTGCAAAACATCACCGAAATTATACAAGGATAGATCAGGTAAACTATGTACAGTTAAAAAAGTTTCCTGGAGGTTCTAAGGCACTGAAAATTCATCTTCTAGCATAAACGGATTATTTATTTAACATTACAGAAGAAAAGCATGGAAAATGAAAGCCAATATGCTCCTAAGAGTGCCAATGAGCATGACAAATCAGAATTCAAGCTTTGTTTTGCAATACTGAAACAGTTTTCTTTGAAAAAAAAAAAAAAATGTAAATGGCGTGTTATTTATGGACGCTCTTAAACTGCTGTGGTTCTCAGTGTCCCATTCTATACTGGGCGTGAAAGACCGCTTAATTTTGCTCAGAGGCCTCTCTATCAGGCTTCAGGTTCTTTTACGTGCCGTAAATCTACGACACGGGACCAACGGCTTTACTTCCCTTCCGAAGGTAGCCATGCTAAGGATTTTTACACCCGAAAAAATCCATCGTCCTCTGCCGGGTTTGAACCCGCGACCTTGGGTATATGAAGTCAGCATAGTAACCATTACACCACGGAGGGCGATAGTTTTCTTTGAAAGTATGTTAAAGATCATCAATGCCAAAAATAAAATAGGGTCTCTATTTTGGGGAAACTCCATTCAGAATAAGAGTGATTTTGTACTCCACTGGTACAATCATGCAGAAAAATGCAATTAATAAACTTTACACATCCTGCTATAAGAGAGCCTAACCATTCCCAACAAATTCATCAAAGACGACTTCAGGCGCAATAGAGCTACGGATGTGAAAAATGGTTCAAGAAACATTTCCTACAAAGACATGAATTAATGGAGTAGACTGACTCATTTTAAACATTCATTATTCAAACTTTTTCTAATGGAGACTTGATGACCTTTAAGAAACAGAATAATTTGAGGACACAAATAGAGTACTTTCTCATTTGTAATTTGAGTCAACTTGATTAATACTCAAAGATTTCACTTACACTTTACTTCTTTTAAAGTGTAAGAAGTCTTTGAGTATTAACCAAATGAGAAGAAACTTCACTGCTTTAATTCCTGTATTTTTATTATTATTAGGAGTATTTTCTCCCATGTTTTAGGTGCTAAACAACATGAAAGACTTTACACAACTTATAGGCGAATGAATACTTACTGAGTTTGACACTACCATCCAGCCCTAGGAGTATGTTATCTGATTTAATGTCACGATGTATGACCTGGTTACAGTGTAAGAACTCAAGTGCTTGGAGTACTTCACGGCACACGGATGCTATTTGACCCTCATCCATGCATGTCTCCGTCACAACATCAGTCAGGGAACCTCCCGGCAAATATTCCATTACAACCTAAAAATACTCCATTTCCTTAGTATTACATTATTAATGGTGAACATGTTTTTTTCACTGTTTTTTAAATATATAACATTTAAGGCCTGTTCTTACTCCATATGGCACCAAGATTGTGGACTCGATGATACATGAAATGATCATTTGTAAGGAATTTGGGAAGAAAAAGTAACAGACCTTAATCTAAGGCACATTCCTGGCATCTGCCAGCTCTAAGGACTAAGGAAAACCTTGAAAAAAAACCTAAGCTGAAGAAAATGGCCTTGGCAGGATTTGAAAAGCAATCCTTCTATTCACGAGTCTGTGACCTAACAATCCTGGCTACTCATGTCGAATGAATGAATTTATTATCATAAATCACAATACATGTGTTACATTTCATACATTAATATGTATCTGTCTTCTTTTCTTTTTTCCTTTAACACATTCATCCAGCTTTCTATCCTTGAGAGTTGCTTGTTTCTTTGACTAACATCCTTGTTATTGGTGTATAAGAATCTTGTTTAATTTATATTACATAGTCCTATTCTCTTCTCTACTCATTTTCCCCTCCTTGCACTACCTCGCAATTCTACACCAGTTTTCATGTACCTTTCTTAAATATTTTCTGAGCACTATAGTAATTATTCTTCTATTATTTTAAACATTCTTTTGCTAATTCCTTTATCCCGAGTTTATCCCATATATCAAATCTCAATGCCCTTCTCCATGCCTCTGTTTTCTTACTCTTAAGAAATAATGCAGCGTTTCCTCACACATTGGGCATATATTAATGTCATAATTCCCTCTGAGCCCCCTTAATTTTAACACTTTCTGCACAAGCATATGCTTCTCTCACCATTTTACCACAAGTCCACATATATTTCTCTGCCCCAACCTGTTTTTACATTTCTGTATAGTTCCAGCGAAGGTTTATCTCTTAAGCTACTAAAAATCTTGTCTTTGATATCCTCAATGCATGCTTTCACTCTCTTCAAAAACCCTTTCTCTTGCCCATGTTCCATCCCAAACATTTCCCATTTCTATTTCTTCCAAATTTTTCCCATCTTTGCATACCAACTGAATTTCCTGCCAGCCCTTTTTTGAATTAACAACCATTCCTTGAAAATATTTCCTTCCTCCAACAATTCCACTCTATATAAATATTTTAATCCTCTTTCGATCACTTTCCCCTTACTTCCTGTTCTACACAGCTCAAGCAGTGCTGTTGCTTTCAGCTACCCATGTCAGTTTCTTTCACTGTGTTCCACTGAAACACCACAGAGCAAAATTTGTGGAAAGGGAACATTACAGAAATGAAGACTCCACTATGGTAGTATTTATTAAATACTGATTTATTATGCCAATTAGTCGAATATGTAAGGAATTTCAAGTTTTTTTAACTTAAAATCTATCTGAATACTTCAAACTTTTAAACTGCTTTAGCAATTTGTATTTGGATTATTTTAAATTTCTGATATTTACAATGCTCCAGTAATATTTGTGTAGTACTTGAGTTGTTTTGATAGTCAAGTTGATTCAAGAGAAATACTGCAGATTATGTAATGCATAATATTACTTACTATTACATACCTAATATAAATGTAGAAAATGAACTGATTTTTTCTTCAACATATTAAACAAAACAGCTTTATTTTTAATATTGCTTTCGGTTTCTCTAATGATTTCTTATTATTGGGAACCAGAGTGATATTTCTTTAAAACATAGTTAATAATGGAATGCTACTGACTCACTTTCAAATTTAATTGATTATAACACTATTTTCAAACTTCCATTATAAGAAGATATTACAAGTATGGGGTAACATAAGCTTAGGCATAATATGTTTTCTTCCCAATTTCCTATCCCAGTTATTATTTCAGTTCATATTCTTGGAGTGTCCACTAGACATGGGGCGATTATTCATGAACGAGTACAAGGAAAGAATTGTATGAACCGTGTCAACCTTAGCATGAATCGTTGTTCAAAAAGAATCGAAAGAATCGTACTAGTCTTAACATGAATCGTTCAAAAAGAATCGTGTGAATCAGAAAGAATCGCATGAATTGAAAAGAATTGTATGAGTTGAAAAGAATTGCATGAATCATGTCAACCATAGCAGGTGTCATTGTTCAAAAAGAATTGCAGATTTGAAGAATCGTGATCAGCCAAGGGGTTTGTTTTTCTTTTGCTTCGACCTTTCGGAGTACCAAACCGAGCTTCCACGGAAACTGCAGAGTGAGCATGATGATGTGTTAACCATTTATTTTATTGTCAAAGGCCTACAGCGCTGAGGTCACGAGGCTAAAGAAAATGTATAAGAAAACGAACACTACCGATCATTGCCGAAGCCACCACGAGTGTCTTTTATTTTATGAGATGAGTTATTGTACAGCTTAAAGTATGTTTATAATTTACAACTGCTTTATATATATTTGCAGAATCTTAAATGTAACATATGCACAGGTAAGTCATCACTAAGTTAGCAAGATACTTCAGAAACTAATTTTATGTAAAAAAAGGGGAAAAAAAAAAAAAAATGCCCCAACATATTACAAATAACTTTTATTGTAGTATTGCTAAAGCAATAACCTTTTTTTGATCTTTTTTTTTTGACCAGCATAAAGAAACACAAATAACGACTTTCCATTTGAGAAAAATATAAATATGGAAAGACTGAAAAAATAACAGAAAATATGTAGGAAATCGTTAACTCTGCAAAATATATATAGTGTCGCATCGTAGGTAGATGCAAAACTTAAATATCAACTTTGGCATTTACCTGACAGACTTTTCGTCTTTGAGTTATTCTGTTCATTCACGGCTACACAAACACACATGCACGCACACAAACAAATGCCTTTTTTTTTTTTCTTTCTTAAAATGCCTTTTTGGATTCAGGGGACCTCAAAACATAATTTCCGATGAAATATCAACATGAAATTTTTAACTGGAAAACGATAGTTCACCATGACACATACAGAATAGAGAACGTTAACAACAGAAAACAACTTTTTGTCAGGTTTCTGAGGTGCATTAAATTGATTATTCAAGGAATATGAAGGAATTTTCTCTAAAAGTTAAGCTTCACATTCCTGATCATTTACCAAATTGTGAATTCCTCCAACAGCTTCTCAATATGAGATAATCTACCATTATATAGTGCAATTAATATTGCCATTAATAATTCTTTTGAAATTAGATGCCCTTACATTCCAACATACCATGCTGTACGTTGAATGCAAACATGAAATGCATACACAAATTTGTTTGTGGCCTAATCGGTAAAATCTATGAAATGAAATTGAAGTCTGGTATGCAATGTAAGAGGTAACTCATGCCTCGCAAATTTATAGCCTGCCTCTTTTACGACACGTTTTAGTAATTGATGATTTGCTAGGTGATTTTCTTGAAATTCATGACGCCTCTTTGGAAAATAAGAGAATTTAAATACCAAGTTTGCTATTTAATTGACTTTCTATTTGTTATTATGCTGTTTAGAGCCCCCCCCCCACACACACACATGTGCGCAGACTTTTTCCATTTTGATTAACGGGGCTTCAAAAGATGTTCCCGGTGAAATCTCCATTTCCAATTTTTAGGTGGGATGTAATACATTCTCTATCTAATATGTATGAGTATATGGTTGAGAAAGTAAAGAGGAACACAACCTAAATAATTATTTTTTTCTAGTAAATGCATTAATTTAAGTAAGTGCATGCATAAAAGATTCCTGGAATTTGATGAAAATAAATTGATACAATACTCTGTGCTCTAACATGAGCTTATAAACAGGTGTTTACTACTAGTACTACTACTACTACTACTAATAATAATAATAATAATAAATAATAATAATAATACATTTATATACTTTGCAATATATTTCATGTAACAACTAAAGTGCAGTTTCATAGAGCGATTTTATTGTAAAATTCAGAAAACTCCCGAATAATGGGGAAAGAATACGTTCAGTTTTACATGGTTTTTCTTTTATGCCAAAAAAAAGATCCTAGCCCCTATCGTCGGAATTGTAAGGTTGGCTGCAAAGCAGGGAAATTCATATAAGAATCGTACATCGTGCTCCTGGGCAGGCTAAAAGACAACAAGACGATTCATGAACGAATTGTGAATCGTGCACCTGGGCAGGCTAAAAGAGAAGGAGACGATTCATGAACGAATTGTGAATCGCGCACCTGGGCAGGCTAAAAGACAAGGCAGCGATTCATGAACAAATCAGGGCAGGCAGGCTTAAAGACGGGACGATTCATGAACGAACTGTGCATAAGGTTACTGCACTTAGCCAAGTGAGATACTTGTTGCCAAGTGCGGCCGAATACTGCCGAGCACGGTCCACATTCTGTAATTGCCGTGCCAAGTAAGTACTGAAATGCGCATGATAATTACCATGGATTCTGATGTTATATAATCTGTCTGGCTCTGGTTAGCGAAAACAGAAAACCACTGCCATTAAATAGAATATTGTTGAGTTCTGAGGATACAGAGTTAACGATGGTGGTTAATTTTTTAAAAACAATAGCATATAATGGAAAGCGCAGTAAATCAAATCGTAAATATTTCCATTGAAACTACAGCACCGCACATAAGGAAAGGATTAATGTTCAGTAACTATTGTGTGACGTATGTGGTAGATTTACCAAAGTGTTAATGGAGAAAAAAACAGAAATTTTAGAATTCCTGGATTAAATAAATTAAAGGCATTGATTTATAAACTATAACCTACACTAAATGCAGGTATAGGAACATCTTACCTCTAATATTAAAATTACCTCAGAAGAAAATAATTATTTTGGGTACTAGCGTTGCCTTATAATGATGTATTTATAAAAATTATATGACTTACTAGCGTGCAACTGTGGCAGTGATGAATAATAATTACGCTGCATATTAACATTACACAAATACTGCCAGGCACTATGCAGTTGAAGCTTAGGTGTCAATTTTATATTTAAACTCTTATGTAGTTTTTCTTTTTTCGTTTAATGGAGGACATTTTACCAAGTGTTTGCTTAAAGAGTACAGCGTTTTCTATAAATAACAGATTTTATGCTATAGGAGCTGCCATATGACTACCATCCCCGTGTAAAAACGAGACAGCTTAACATGAACACACAGAAGGCATGGTGATGATTAATGAATCATGAACGAATCGTTTGAATCGATTCATATTGCATGAACGAATCGTATGAATCGATTAATATTGCATGAAGGAATCATATGAATCGGTTACTGAAAATGAATCGCTCGGCCCAACTCTAGTGTCCACTGCTTGTAGTGCTGTATGCTGTAAAAAATGCATGTGCGACACTATTAAAAGAAAAGGCTTCAAGTTCACAAACAAATACTGCTGTATAATAAAAAAGATTCTTACCCAGAGTTCTTCACCAACTAGATAGCTATCCAGGTAATTAACCACATTGGGGTGCTTGTTTTCTCGCATCACCAATATCTCGTTGATTATTAGCTCCTTCTTTGGCTGCTGTGATAGGTTCATCTGTTTGATTGCCACCTCCATCCCCGTTGATGTTTCAATGGCAGTATAAACAGTGCCTGATGCTCTGTCCACAGAAGATACATATTTACACATTCAGAAACCTCATGAAAAGTATAGATAGAAAATCATGAATAATAGGAATGAAAAACCTGAAATTATATTACAGGTGAGATAAGAATGTAATCTGCGACATTTCTCATTAAGCCAATGTAAAATTCTTTGAACAAAGGAATTCTGGATATCTACTTCTTCATTGTCAGAGTGACAATGCCTAAGCATTCTACAAAAGCTCAAAAGAAAAGAGTGACTTCTTAAGTTACAAAATGATTAATTATTTTCATGTTAATTACATTTAGGCCCAGTTTACAGTTTCAGCAAAGACTTTGAAATGGACTGTTTTATAAATCATAATGTAAGCGATAAGCTGAACTTATATGTGGCTTAGTTTAACTGTACTGAACAGTAGTTCAAGCTACGGTATCACATGTTAGCTGAAGAATACATAATTAGTGATAAGGACATGTAAATTATTTTAACTCATGTGCAACAACAGATGATCTAGAATGATTAGAATGTTTCAAAACTATTCTCAGGTATGGAATGACCAAGAATTCCGCGAGAGATTTTTATTAAGTAAACAGTTGACAATTATGTATCAAGTGATAATTGATTGATAATACAAGTAAACATAAAATGACTGGCAAGCATAACTTTATTTTAAATGTGTACATTATTATTTAACCATATACTCTTACGCACTCATTGCCATCATATCTTTAACCCTCTTAGTGCCAATCATGAACTAATTGTGATCCGAAAAATCTGCAAGAATTGCGATCATGATTTAATCATGATACCATTTTCATACTTAGCTCTTTACAGCAGCAAAGCGTGTACTTTCTACGTCATAGCCATAGAGAAAGGTTTTCTGGAGCATTTCAGGGCATTAGCTTTATACTCCAAAGTGCTAAATTAGCTTCAAATTTAATTTCTCTAGCCAATGTTTATGGTGGTTGAAAAATGGCATCAGCTAACAGAAGGTTAGGATCTGAAGCAGAAATAAGAGCTGCAGTTCGCAATGTATTAGAAGAAAGCGAGTTAATTTAAATTTTCATTACTTGATGAAAGCACTATTGACATCAACTTAAGAGAGGATAGGTATATATTCTAGCTTCAGTGATGAAAGTGTATCAGATAGCAATGGTCGTCGTATGCTGCAAATAACACTGGCCAACAATGAAAATGTTTCTGGCTCAAAAATAGTTAATTCTTATGTATTTCCATCTGTTGAATTAAGAAATCACTATAAAATGACAGATTAGCTCTTGCTTTGGAGATAAAGTGACATTTCAGTTTTATATCAACGTTTTAGTTTAGGCGAAATTTTGTTTAGAGAGTTGGTATACCTGTCATAACCCAAGAGAAAGCATGGTCAGGACTTTTAAAAAATGACCGGCTGTTAATTGCTTCCATGCTATTTGCTGTATAGATGACTGGGAATTGTTTGCAGAGATTGGTCACAATTGTAACAAATGAAGAGCATATTGGCTGCTATGCGAGAAGCAATAGGGTTCTTATTCATCCCTTGTTTCTGTCTGCTTGTGCATGCACATTGGCAAACCTTTGGACTTAGAAAAATTGCTCGCTTTCTCACATCACAGAGAGAGAGAGAGAAAGAGAGAGAGAGAGAGAGAGAGAGAGAGAGAGAGAGAGAGTGAGAGAGTGAGTGAGTGAGTAAGAGAGTGAGTGAATGAATGAGTGCCTGCCTGTGTGCATGCAGGCACAGTATAATTAAAAAATAAAAATAGTCTGTTACATAACAAATTTGATGTATGAATCCTGCATCTTTTAAGGATGCGATAAATGGTGTTTCAAGAAAATCCTCCCTCCTCCCACCCTAACTACCCTTTGCATGGTATATATTTGGCAAGAAAAAACGCAGATATTGCCAAAACACACAATTTATATCAGATGCTTTTTTTTTTTTTTTCTTCTTTGTTTTGTGGATGTGTCCATTTCCAAGATATTCCTTGTTATTGGTTTAAATTTTCCAACACTTATATTTTTCTCAAATCGGGAATAATTATTAGTTTTTCTTTTCTTAATTCCTGACCATGTAAAAAGAACTAAATTTCAATGACATCTCGTAGTGATCATCTTTTGAAAGATTTGACAGTAGTTTTAAACTAGAGTTTTCCTATATCTCTCTTGATGTACAAGGAAGTAATTACAAGACCATTTCTGTTAATGTTTATCTCGATAAATAGAAGATAAGCACGAAGTAGACAAAAGAAGAAGCTTTTATAACAATAGTTAGTTGCAGAATAGGTAGAGAAAGTCATATGAATAGAACACATCAAAAGTTTATTTACTCTCAACTCTTTACTCAATGTATAAAGTTAAGCCAATAGGACACAATGTATAATTAATTGTCTTTTTCTTTTTTTTTTTTCTCCCTTCTAATTTTGCCTAAATCATTAAGAAATATTTTAAACGTGCGAAGAAGTGATACACATTGAAATGAAATGGTAGTTTTTGAAAGTAACACAGCTGAACCTAGCACTTGTAGATTCTAGTGTTAATGTTACTTTCAAAAGATATTGTAACCATATTTTTATAATGAAGGAATGCAAGACAGACCTACAACTTGAAACAAATGGAATGCATTATAACATCTGCTCCTTCTAAACATTTAGAACCACTGCAAAGAATGTTTCAGAGTAATTAGATGCATTCAAACTGCGATATGTAATGCAAAATGGCATCAAAATTAAGCATTAATAAAGGTAAAGCAAACATCATATTTACAGATTCTAAATCTGTTACACTCTTTCTGCCAAAATAGTCAAATTAGGTTTAATAATAAGAATTTTATCTATGGGATTTGCTGATTTAGATTTTTTTCATTTATTAACTCATGCTTTATTTAAAGCTTTATTATTTATTAAAGAATTTCTAGCTATAGCTTTAAAGAAATTAACTGCACAGTCGTGCAAAAAAGCTGGTGTGTTACATTTACTAAATTTGTTCTACTCTCTATAGCTTTACTGAGTACAGCAACTACTCCCATTAAAGCTTTTATTTGTCAAGCTACTTCATTTTAATTAAAAAAAAAATCTTTAACAGTATGCATTTCTTTATAAATACATAAAGAATAACAATAGTAAAAAATGAATAACTAGATACTACATTTATATAAAAATAATAGTTGCAAAAAATCTTCACTTATATTTTGGAATCCTTGGACTAGTTTCGCAATAAATCTATTGAATTATCAACATTAATTTCCTTTTGGTCTGGTTTTTGATGTTGTTTATTTACACTGTTATGGTTACTATTACTAGGTGGATTGTGTACTAATGCATTGCTAACTACTGGAATCAAAACAAATTTGGTGAGAGAGTCAATTGGAGGTATATCAAAATTCATTGCATTATTTTTATACTTTAATATAAATATTTTCTCCCAAACCATTAAATCTATGGGTCCATTTAAGTGTTTTAATAAGTTAACATCTGGATTTATTTCATGATTAAATTTCCAAAAATGTTCTGCTACAGCTGATTTATCAATTTGTTTGTATTTAATATTCCTAAAGTGTTCTTTTACTCTGGTTTCCAAATGATGTTTAGTCTTACCAATATAAACAAGGTCACAATTTAAACAATTTAGTTCATAAATGCCAGATTTTTTATTTTTTGAAATTTCATCCGTTTTAGAAAAACCTAACAAATTTTTTATACTGTATTCATTTTGAGGAACCAATATTATGCCATGCTCTTTGAAAATATTTGTGAATTTTTTATTTGCCCAAGGGTGATAAGTAAATTTTTTAAAAATGTAATTATCTTTTATTTTCTTAAGCGTAGGAATATCTTTTAATAGCTTTTTGATATTTAAAGTTCTCAATTTTTTTTATTTATAAAATCAGTATTAAAACCATTAATTAAAGCAGTGTTGATAATGTGTTTATATTCTTTATAGAATTCATATTTATTAAGGGGTAAATTAATTAACCTATAAATTAAACTATTAAAAATGGCAAACTTATGTAAAAAGGGTTAAAGCCATTATTTGTTATATAATTATCAGTGTGCGTTTGCTTTCTGTGTATTCCAAAATTCAATTTATTGTCTTTTTTTATTATTTTTAAATCCAGGAAAGGGAGGTAGCCATCACTTTCAGTTTCTGATGTGAATTAATAAAATAAAATTCTAATGTGAATAAAAGATAATTACATTTTTAAAAAATTACTTATCACCCTTGGGCAAATAAACAAATTCACAAATATTTTCAAAGATCATGGCATAATATTGGTTCCTCAAAATAAATACAGTATAAAAAATTGTTAGGCTTTTCTAAAAAGGATGAAATTTCAAAAAATAAAAAATCTGGCATTTATGAATTAAATTGTTTAAATTGTGACCTTATTTATATTGGTAAGACTAAACATCATTTGGAAACCAGAGTAAAAGAACACTTTAGGAATATTAAGTATAAACAAATTGATAAATCAGCTGTAGCAAAACATTTTTGGAAATTTAATCATGAAATAAATCCAGATGTTAAATTATTAAAACACTTAAATGGACCCATAGATTTAATGGTTTGGGAGAAAATATTTATATTAAAGTATAAAAATCATGCAATGAATTTTGATATACCTCCAATTGACTCTCTCATCAAATTTGTTTTGATTCTAGTAGTTAGCAATGCATTAGTACACAATCCACCTAGTAACAGTAACCATAACAGTGTAAATATACAACATCAAAAACCAGACCAAAAGGAAATTAAGGTTGTTAATGCAATAGATTTATTGCGAAACTAGTCCAAGGATTCCAAAAGATAAGTGAAGATTTGTTGCAACTATTATTTTTATTAAAATTAAATAACTCAGAAGTTTGAGACAAGTGAAGTTTTAATCAATGTGATGTTGAAAATGTTGATGATGTTTTTGCGGTGGTCCCCAAAAAATTAGCAGAAGACTCTCTAAAATTACTAAACCTACAGGACAGGTACATACAATTCACAATGGAAACAGAAAAAGACCAAATGCTACCATACCTGGACCTAAAACTAACACGGAAAGAACAAAAGATCACTTATGGCATCTACAGGAAGACCACACATACAGACAATTACATAAAACAGAATAGTTTCAACCCAGAACCTCATAAACAGGCAGTCTTCAACAGTTCAGTACACAGACTCCTCAGCATCCCACTTGACCCAGAAGAGTACAACACAGAATACCTCCAACTAAGACATATAGCCTCAGCCAATGGTTTTAACCCAGACATCATTGACCAAAAAATTAAAAAACATAAGGAGAAATTAACCTTAAAACAAATCACCACTTTGTCCATACAAAAACCGAAAGTTATATATAAAAAATTCACCTATCACCCAACAGCAGATAGGAAATTCAAAAAAATTTTCAAGAAATACAATATAAGCTTAGCTTCAAGTAACCAATTCAACATAAAAAATGCATTGAAAACAGACATTAAAGACCCCATACCTACAAACCAGAGATCAGGCATCTACAGAATTGATTGCAAGGACTGCAAATCATGTTACATTGGCCAAACAAAAAGAAGACTGGAAACAAGGCTAAAGGAACATTTCAGACATATCAAACAGAAACAAACAGATAAATCGGCAGTAGCATACCATTTTTGGACATCACATCATGAAATACAAAATGACATAAAATTGCTAAAACCTGTAAACAACCCGGCAGAACTTACAGTTTGGGAGAATATTCTCATTACACAACAAAAAGACCAACTGATGAATTTTGAAATACCGCCACATGATTTTGAACTTCTACTGAGAACACCAGATGGCTCCACCGTAATAGACCACAGAGCACAAATACCAGCCATCAGTCGGACTTCAACTGAAGAAGAGGGCAATTGCCCTTGAAACATATGTTTTGGACATAATACATATAAGTGAGGTGAGTGTTACTATTCCGACTCATTTTCAACATCATATTATTTTTATATTAATATTTATGTTATTACTTCACTGTTAATAGCTTCTTTTTACATTTATAGATACTACATGTTAGTCTTTAAATTCCATACTCTTTCCATGCAGTTATGAGAACTGAAAATTGACAGACTTCATAAAAATGATAAAGTAGTACTTAACAAGCTGAACAGTTAATAACTGATATCTCAGAAATGGCTCATGCTACAAAATTAAGTTATTTAAAAAAAATCTAATATATTCCATTTGCATGATTTTCTCTACATCCCTGTAACAAATTATTGTTAAAAAGCTTAGTTCAATTCGCATAACTTTCTCTACATCTCTGTAACAAATTATTGTTAAAAAGCTTATTCTTCTCTCTACTTCATGCTAATCGAGATAAATATTAGCAGAAATGCTTTCTTGTGAGTAGAAGGGAAATAATGGAATACACTAGGCTAAACCAATCGTTAAATGTTTTTAAAGTTGGTTGCCATGTGGATGAAATCCGTTTCTTTGCATTGCCGGGAGTTGACAAGTTCCTGTATGAGAAAAGTAAGTAGTTTACAACTGAAACCAATAACAAAGAATATCTAAGAAAAAGCTCTACATAAAAAATCTGATGTGTTCCATTCACATGACTCTCTTTCATCTCTGCAACAAATTATTGTTAAAAAGCTTATTGATCTATTTACGTAATGCTAATCGAAAAAAAAACCGGCAGAAATAGTCTTATTACTTGTTTCCTTGTAAGTAGAAGTGAAATAAGGGAGTACTATAGGTTAAAGTGATAGTCAAAAGCTGGTTGCTATGTAACTGAAGTTCCATTGTTTGTATGGACAGGAGTTGACTAAGTCCTGTGGGAGAAAAGTATGTTTTTAAAGCTGAAATCAAAAACAAGGAATATCTCAAAAACGATCAACTCCATGAAAAAAAAAGCATATAACATAAATTATGTGTTTTAAAGTGCTCTACATTTTTTAAATGGTAAGTTTTTTTTCCATCTCTTACGGTTTAGCAGTTATGCAAAATTTCGTAAAATTCATCCAGAATAAAGTGGTCTTCAGAGGATATTCCCAGAAAATTCAAGATGTACATTCTATTTTCAGGTAAATATCCTTAATATATGATATTTTAATCAAAATCGTTAGCCATTTTTTAGAAAATCAAAATTTTGGAAAAAAGTGCCATGTAAAGGGTAGTTTGGGGTGGGAGGATTTTTCTCAAAATCTTCGTGTCGCATCCCTGGAAGATACTAAACTTAAATACCAAGTTTGATATTTTACTGACTTTTCGTTTTTGAGTTATCATGTTCACAGACACATGGTCACACACACACACGGATCTTTTTGTGAAAATGCTTTTTTTGGATACAGGGGACCCTAAAACATATATTTCCGGTGAAATCTCGGTATCAAATTTTTGGGTGGAGTGCAATACCTTCTCTATATACTAGTTCATAGAATGTGTAGAGAAGGTATTGTATATGAAATTATGTATTTTAACGAAATCTACAATTTTTGTGTAGTAAGTTTTTGTCTATCTCTTATGGTTTAACCATTATGCAAATTTCTGCAAAACTCATCCAACATAAAGAGGTCTTCAGAGGCTAGTCCCAGAAAATTCAAAATTTACAGTTTATTTCTTTAATATACAGTGTTTTAATCAAAATCGTTTTTGAGAAAAACAAAAGTTTACAGTGGGGGGATTTTTTTTTTTTTTTTTTTAAATCTTTGTGTTGCATCTTTGGAAGATACAAACATTAAACACCAAGTTTGGTTGTTAACAATCTTTTCGTTTTTGAGCTATGCTAACCAGAGATGCACACACAGATCTTTTTCTAAAAATGCTTTTTTTGGACTCGGGGATCTCAAACATATATTTTTGGTGAAATCGACATCAAATTTTTGGAATACAATATCTTCTCTATCCACTATGTACATTGTACATATGAGCTAGAGAAAGTAAGAATTCTGTATTTTACAGAGATCTACATTTTTTGAGTAATACATTTTCATATATTATTCAGAATGAAGAGGATTTATTCACAGAAAAATCAAGTTATACATTTCTTTGTCATGCAAATATCATATGTTTTAAACAAAAGCATTTCAGCCATTTTTAAGAAAATCAATATTTTTAAAACAATTTCCATGCCAAGATAAGTTTGAGACAGGAGATTTTCTTGAAAATCTTAAATACCAAGCTTGGCATTCAATTGAGTTTTCAGTTTTGTTATATTAGTTATATACGCCCCCCCCACCTCACACATACACACACACTTTCACACTTTGACCTTTATCTAAAAATGTTTGGGGGGGGGGGGCCTCAAGGACTTCAAAACATGTATTCCAGGTAAAATCACCATACCAAATTTTTGGACAGAAATACTAAACTTCCTCTATTTACTGTAGGCACATAATACAATGTAGATCGGAAAGTAATGCACAATAATCTTTTTCTATTTTAGTATTGCAGCATGGAAGTTGAAATTTCACCAAAATATGGATCAAAGCATTCACACCAGATGCCTCTTCATTCTCATCTATAGCAAGAGTAATGTGATCTATGCAACAAAGATGAAGTGCATGTTAGTGATTTCCACTTGTGAAGAGCGGCAAGGTGTAGTGTAATTTTTGTGGGTTAAAGGACATAATCCAAGTGAAATTCATAGGGATATGCGTGGTGTGCATGCGCACATACTGTAAGGATCACAGCAATGTCTCTAGGTGGTTTACCTACTTCAAAGATGGCCGTGATAATTTTTGTAATTTGCCACGTTCTGGATGGCCAGTAGCAGAATTTAACAGCCACTGAGGCAGCAATTCTGAACGACTGGCAAACAACTTAAACCTTATCTCAGCAGTTCAATACTTCATACAGTGCTGTGTACAATATTGTGGATGACATACTGAATCATCATAAAGGAAGTGCTTGCTGGGTGCCTAAAAACCTGACAGACCACCTTAAGGGTCAGCAAATGATGACAACCATGGCTCACTAATTGCAAAATGCTGCAGAAGAGCATGACTTTCCGAAAGAAATTTTATTGTCACTAGCAATGAGTCATGGGTGCACGACTACTTGCCCGAAATAATGCAGGCTTCTAAGGAGTGTAAACATGCTGCTTCCCCTGTAAAGAAAAAATTCAAAGTGACTCTCATCTGCTCATAAAGTGGTTGTTTCTGGGATATGAATAGTGTTTTATTGGTGGAATTTACTAAACATGGAACACTGTGAATGCTGCAGCCTACAATAAAACCTTGGTAAAGTTATATCATGCCCTTCGTGACAAATGTTGTAACATTAATGCTGATGATGTCAAACTTCATGACAATGTTTCCCACCATTTTGCTGCTATTGTTCGTGAGAAAATCAACAAATTTGGTTGAGAGGTGCTCCAGCAGCCACAAGTCCAGACCTGGCACTGTCAGACTTTCATTTGTTTAGTCCCATGAAAAAATTTCTGGCCGATCAACGATTAGCGTCAGATACAACAGTAAAAACAGCAGTCTGAAGAAGGTTATGCTCCAACCAAACAGATTTCTATTAACAGGGTATTATAAAACCGGTATCATGATGGGAGAAATATGTTGAGAAAATTAGTGACTTTGTATAAAAATAGACAAAAGATGTCAGTTCATTTGTTTGTATCGGTACCTATTAAACTTTTTGTAAAAGATAGACATTGTGCTAGACTTTCCAATCCAGCCTAGCAGATAAAATAAAAAGTTATGATTCTATATTGAACAGCTTGCAAAGAATAAATAATAAACTAATGTGTGAGTAAGCAAAGATTAAAGTAATTGTACATTGTGAATGTACAGAGGTAATAATTCTACAAATAGTATAGGAAAGTGAAGGTTAAGATTAAATAGCAAAAAGGCTTAGGTGATAAAGAGCTTTATAGAAAACAATAACTCTCAAAATACACTCAACAAACATCAACAAAATACATCTTCATTTAGTTTTTTTTCTATAGCAATTTCCCTATAGACATCTCATAGCAATTAACTGAGCAAATGCAAATCAGGTAAGAAACTGAGGCAGCTCAGAGCAGCAACATCTTCACTTGGGCAACTTTTTCTCTAATTTATGCTTTTCTAAGCCTGTGAAACAGGTCTTGTGAATTTAGAACTAAACTGAATCAATAAAGTAATCTGGGTTTATATCTTCATATTAACATTCGCTTTAACTGACCATCACAGCTCAGTTAGAGCACCTCACTGCTGTGCGAGGAGTCTCAGGTTTAATTCGCGGCTACAAGATGGGAATTTTTTTCTAGCAAAAATTATTCCCTATCCTTTCCAAGGTCTGAATGTATGAATGAGAGTGTGAATGTGCATCTGATCTAATGTATAAAACCCAAAGAAAAATCGCAAATTCAATGACAACCTATATGAGGTAACATCATTGCCGACAGGAAATATGTTATAGAGGCAAAAAAAATCGAAGTCATTGCAGTTAAAGGGATATAAATGAGAGATTCTCCTTAATATCTCACCTTTTATCATGTGTAATTTATTTTTTTGTATCCAACTGCCAAAAATGAGCACAGACGATGACAACTTTACTGAAATTGACAATGAAGTTTTAGAGGAAATTTTGAAGTACCTATCAAAAATGGATTTGAGAATGTTTTCAGTAACTGGATGAAAAGATGGGCTAGGTGTATAGTTCTTAAGGGTAACTATACTGGGAGGAAAAAGTTGCTTTTGATTAAAATTTTTACAACATAGATTTTACAGCATCAGTTTCAGCTTTTATTGAACAGCCCACCTAGGTAAGTTGTAAAGAAAGTAAAAATATGTACCAAATTAAAAAAAAAAAAAAATGATACTTCCATATTTAATAAAAACAATCTTGAAATATTTATGCATTTTTGATAAATGCTACAAGCTTACCCTTGCCCAATTTTCTCCATCTTGGTATACTTTCTATTTGGATCACCAACACTGACTATTGTCCTAAGTCGCTCTAAGATTTCCTCATCACTCATCTTCTTTTTACGTGCCTTATCACTTGGTGTACGAGGATCTCCTCCTCCTCCACCACCACCGCCACCACCACCACCACCACCCCCAGTGACCCCACCACCACCGCCGACACCACCACCAGGACCCACACTGGCATTGTTACGATTTTTGTCCAACGTTCCATTTGTGGTTCGTGGTGGCGGTGGTGTTGTTGCAGCTGGTACCACTGCTTCTTCTTCAATAGGCTTTGTGTACTGAAAATTTTACAGTAAATGTGAACAAAATTACCTTGAGAGCTAGTACTCATTTATTTCATTTTATTAGATGATCTGTAAATTGTGAACATAATATAAAACCAAAAAAAAAAAATGGAAGTGATGCACAGTGAAGCACATAATATAACCATAAATTGCAATACTTCAATTAATTGTCCAATAGACTCATGGAGTCATGGAGGATATCAGCAACAGATCCAACAGTTGAAATCTACTGATGATATAACTAACATCGCCTACAAAATTACTTAATGAAGAAATTCCATAGTAAATTCGACTCACATTGCAATTTATAATTAATTGTATGCATAATGTTTGTAAATAGTTGGCATTAACATTCATCTCATATTATTTGATTTGCAACCAAACTTATGCTCACTGTATTCTTTCTTCCACTTTCAGTACTCTTTAGCTATCTTCCTTGAATGCATGTATCAACTGATTATTATGAAGGTTAGCATTATTCATTTTATCATAGTTCTTTTGGTTTTAAATCAAATGAATTGAAATGTACTTTGTATTAAAATATACCCATTATGGATATGTTGATATGCAGGACTTAACTACAAAGTTAATTGAAGTAAATACCTAGGAGGCAGTTACTTTGATATCATCTATGAAATGTTTGGATCATTGTGCAGCTTGCAACAGCCAGAAGTTTTTATGGTCCAGCTCCCATATTACAAAGTTCTTGAAATTAAGTTATCCTTAATTTCAAGATAAAAAGGAGAAGTTATATATGTGCTTGAAGGCCCTTATGAGTGAACACAAAACATTCATTCCTTTTCAAATTAAACTAATTTTTTATTTTTCTTACATTTTTTTAGCTTTGGAAACTATTTAAGCTTTTTATAAATTTTAATAACTTATCACGTCTTAAGTGATATTTTTTCTTTCCTATATTCACCAAACAAATTACTTAACCTTTCCTCTGCAGAAATCTTGCAGTCAATACATTTATCCTATTATCTAGCAATGCTACACATGCCATCATAATCAAATGCCAAAGCTATAACACAAGGCCTCTGTTTGGCTGGCAATGATTTAACCCTTTTTTGTATTTAAGCTACTTTTAGAAAGGTTGAATCAGACTGACAAACTCAATGTCTTTGGTAAGATTTGAACCATAGATCTTTGAATTTCTGTGCCATTGATTCATGTTAACATGCCAGCACAATATTAATAATACCTATAACTATAATAATTTCCTTTGCTGTTTTATATTAACTAACTTTTTAATAAAAAAAAAAATATTCTGAAGATTGAGAAAAAAGCTTCACCTTTTGAATGTGGTTTTGACCCAATTCATTAATGGCTTGTATTTTCCCTGGTAAGGGGAAAGATTTTCAATGACTTACAATCTCATAAATATTTTAAGTCTTGAGTTTCATAGTTAACCAATTATAAGCTTAATTGCTCTTTCATAAAACCATGTCCACAAACTTCAGTGAGTTACAGTATATATTTTGAGGTTCATTAACCATTCCAAACAGAAGAAATCACACCAGATTGAATCACTGTCTGTTGTTGAACTTCTTAATTCTCAAATTGCAATAATTTGCCATGCCCAGCAATCTTACTAAAGCCAGAAAACAGCAAATTGCAGCAGAAGTAGCCATGCACTCTCGCAAAAAATGTTAAATCCATTCCTAAATGGCAAAAAACTCCTTAGGGTAGACAGGTTCACTGGAAAATGCTGAGGTGTCCTTTTCACAGAAACATCCTTTAATACTTCCACCTTAGACACATATCATAAAACTACTCATCCGAAATAGCAGAAACAACTACTCCATGCTGAAAGTCAACTTGTCCTTAGACAAAGGTTCTGGATAACTAATGGTTGCACAGAGGTTGGTCATGATATTAAGAAATGTCTTAAATTGCATAAGCTTCGGTGGCTGGTGTCCATTGTATCTGGGTCTTCCGGGAAAGCTGAGTCTTAGCTGAAAGTGATGAGGACATTTCGCCTCACTATGTGGGGCTTCTTCAGGGCTTCTCACTTCATGACAGTGCTGGATGAACTGTGTTGATCGAATGGCAGAGCATGAATATATACCCTGGTGAGGGCATGCATCTATTGGTTGATGATGTGCCAATCCTCGCATTCCTAATTAGAGTCTGCCAGATGGTGTTCAGAAGTCTGTCACTATCTTGCTTTAGGGTGTTCTGCAGTTTATAAATGTTGATGCTTTCCCTTACCATCCTATGTAAGAAATGGTCAGAGTATGCCAATAGCTGTACTTCGTCAGTCTATGTGGTGTCCCATATATATGGTATGTTCTGCAAATGCTGATTTTTCCAGCTGGTTCAATTTTTAACTTCTGATATGTTCTTGTCGTCTTGCTGTCCGATCTGCCTGTTTGTCCTACATATGATGCTCTACAATCTATCTTGTATACTCCTGGGTTAAGCAGGGGCCACATATGTCTTTAACTGGATGTAAAAATTATTTTAGTTTCTTGAAGGACTTGCACCTGGTTTCCATATTGTGTCTACATAATATTCTCACTATTTTGTTGGAGACTCCATCTATGTAAGGCAGCCATGCATTGGATTTATTGTCGTCTCTTTCTTTTCTTGTGGAACTGTTCTTATAAACAAAGAAGTAGTTATGTAATTTTATTGACCTTTCTGCCTGGACTCTATTTTGTGAGTGTGCTATAATTGTTGCAATTATTTGGATGAGCATTTAGCTGAAATGGGGCCAACGTTCCTTTACTCTTAATTAAGATTTTGTTGGGTTTTAGGCCATAGGGATGAGCTGTTGCATTTTTTTATTTTTAATTAGGGTTTTACAACTTTACAGTATTTCCTGGTTATGAGCTAGTTAAAATTATTATCATTGACGTGAATTGGTATTAATATAATATTGGTCCTTGTCCCAGCTGTAGACATATGCTTTTAGTGATCAAGGTTTGTTAAATTTGGTAGTCATGGTATCTCGTATTTAACTATTAGTGGTGAGCTCTGTGTACTTTCATTTTAGTGAGCATATCAAAATTTATGCATTATTTATTGCAAATCTATTTTGTTTGTCATAATACACAATGTGTGTTAAAACATTTTAATGGAAATTGTTTACTGTAAATTCTGCTGAAAACTCACTAGGAGTCACACTTAGGTTATGAGAAGCGAGGTGATTTGTTATTATTGTTACCAGAAGGCATAGCAATGCAAGACCTATACAAATAAACCTGTTTTTATTTCAAAGGAGGCAATTCTCTTTGTAATTACGTTTATCGATTGTCCTTCCTGTTTGATCTTGTGCCTTTATAAATGAAAGCAATGATTATTAACACACTTGGATTCTTTCCTGCAAGCGTAACTTGGAAGTTGGTAGTGCAATTGGAATTATAGCAACTGCTGAATTGTTAATTTGTGTGTAAAATAACAGTTAAATTGATCCAGCAATAAATATTGCACATTTAAGCAGTGAAACTTATCTTATTATTCATTGCTCTTAACAGGTTTAGTAATGCCTTAATTTTAAAGGTGCAAGGAAAGGACAGTTTTGTACGTGAAAGGATAGTTCCTCATATAATGCATTTAAGAAGTGAAACAGACATTATTAACCACTGTGCAGCAATCTAGAATAATGACATTATAATATATTTTGGAATGCGTTAATTTTAAAGTCCAAGAAAAGGGTAGTTTTCCATATGAAAGTACATATAAATCATGTGTTTTAACAAATCTTAAAGACCAAAAATAGATCTGAGTAACTATTAAAAAGCTTATTAAAGTCTTTTAGTAACATACTGTGGTAAGTAAAGAGTCTATAAATAAAACTATATTGATTTCAAGAAAGTATCAATTTAAGCCAAATACGTCTGTACTTTTTATTACATGTGTGTTTGTTGGCTCTGAAACATGCATTCCAGATGTTGATGTTTCTTTTAGTTTCGCTAATGTACATTTTATTGCAACTATACTCCAATATTCCTGGTTTTGCATCCTGTCATATTGGTTCTGAAGATGAAAGCTTTTAAAACCTGTCCTGTTTTTAAACTGGTAAATCATGTCACTATTTCAACCTATAGTTCTAATTAATTGACAGTTTCTGTATATTCCTCTAAGGACTGATCTAACATACAGATTTCATTGTAATTCTGAGTATTTAATACTTTTTTTTTTAAGTAGATTTTATTCTTCTCTCTGATCTTGACTACACACAGTACTGCCACAAGTTCTGTCAGTAAAATTTAAATGCAGTGTAGTATGGAAATTGTGATGAAGAAATGTGGCAATGTTGTGCACTGTCGTCCACAAGATCACCTTTACTACTCTGCAAGTGACTGACTTGCAGTGAGCCAGTAACAGACAAGGGAGAAAGATGGAGTGGGAAGTGTACGAAAATCATAGTGCTGTAATAGCATTATTTCATTGTGGAAAGCAAGCTAGGGAAAATTTTTTGATGCTGAAACTTCTTGGTATCAATGGACGATGTGTGTTTTGGATAATAGCACAGTTTAAAGAAACAGGTGCAACTGTTAATCACGTCAGATTTGGCCAACCTAGATGTGTACGCACAAAAGAAGTTGGGAGCCCTATTCGTGCAAGGATTTGACACAATACTTTGCATAGACAAACAATTTTGTCTCATGAAATGAACATCTCTTCATAAACAATGACACATGTTTTGAAGAATGACTTTCATGTTAGAGCATATAAAAGATACACAAGACATTTTGCTAATTGAAAAATTAAAGGAGATACACCGGGTTCGATCCCAGGCTTTGCTGACAACATATGGGGAGAGCAAAAGCCACGCAGCAGTGGTTGGCAACCAATGTCCCACCGTTCATCACTGCTGCTGACTGGCCTAGCAGAAGTCCAGACCTCACCCCAGTGGATTATTCTCTCTGGCAGAAGCTCGAGGCAATAGCATGTCAAAAGAGGCACCACAATATTGAGATGCCCAAAAAATCAATCACGTCAGCTGTCAAAACACTCCACTGGACACAGTTTGTGCAACTATTGATGAGTGGCCTCAACATTCTTCGCCGCTGTGTTGCCACACATAGCAATCATTTTGAATGATAGTATGTTCATTTTGTAGCATTTTTTGTGTTCTTTCAGAATAAATGTATATTAATGGATTTGCATAGTTTTATTTTGTAGTATATGAATTGAAAATACTGACAATACTTAGGGCAGCAGGTACTGTGTAGATTCAGATTTGTATCCTAAACATGTTAACATTTTACTCGAAAACTATAAAAGCTAAAAAGCTGAAATAATCTAAGATTATTTGTTAAATGGACTGAACTAGAGATAAGTTTGAAATGTAATAGATATTTTAGTTTTGTCTTAAACATTTTAAGTGGAATTTGTTGATATTTCAGAGATAAAAAAAGATGTAAAATCGACTGAAATACCTTTAGAAGCTAACTTCTTTTAATTCTGTTTCAAGTAAATTCTGAGACAAATGTAAATAAAAGTATAATTATGTCAATGCTTGTAACTCTCTTTTCCCAATAGTTTGATATTTTTATTTCCAATAATTATTACACACTGGATGTGAAACCTTATTGAGAAATAGCTGCATACACACTGATATCACAGTTATCTCTTCACTGATTTATCAATTGCACTCAGTAATGTACATGTTTGCTGGGTTTACTGGAGTATTTCACATTTTATAATCTTCATTTCTTTTCTTGGATATTTTTGCTACTGTTTATTTTGAAAAAGCTCAGCATTTTTTCTAAATTACATTTTTGCTTTTTATGGGAGTTAATGAAACTTATCCACTAATTAAAATGGAGTGCAAAAGTCTGTGCAAGACAACTTAAGAAGGAAGTATACTTCTTGTAACTCTTCATGATGCTGAAAATTAAAAACACTTACTATAGATTTTGTTCGTTCAGGACGAGCTGCAATAGGAGGTGGGGGCGGTTCTTCCTCCACCTCACTGCTGGTTGCCGCAGAGGTAACATTACCACCCCCTTCTGTGTCTGGTGTGGTGGAGGAAGGACTACTACTTGATGGATGACTGAGGCTGTGCTGGCTGTGACTCGATCCTGAATTTGTCGTCGCCTGTCGCAGGCTTGGTCTCGGTGAAGGTGCCAGGTCCACTGTTGCTGTACAACAGGCAATCGGACACATAACTAACCATTGCTTTAGTTTAGAAGAGCAGCCTTTACATTGCCTTTATTAAAAAGTGGGAAATAACACATAAAAAAAATGTGATCTATTACATTTACATTACTTTCTCTACCCTCTTAAATAATATTGTTACAAAAGTTTATTCTTCTATTTACTTCTTATTAATGCAGCTAAAAGTTAGCAGAAATGGCTTTGTTACTCTTTAGTTGTAAATAATAGAAGAATACAGGAGGTTTAAGCAATAGAAGAATATTTAAAAAGCATTCATTTTATGAATTTCTTGTGAAAAGAGGAATTCAACTCATTGCATGACCACCAGAAAAAAAAAAAAAAAAAAAAAAAAAAAAAGTGAATAGCAACTCAGTACTTGAAAACATACAAAGAATTTGAAAATTCAAACAAAAAATACTTCAAATGATAAATATCAACTGTTTTTACATAAATTTTAAAGAGATTCACTTTTTTTGTAGAATAGCTTTTGTCTATCTTTTGCGGTTCAAAAGTTATACCATATTATATATAAAATTATTCAGAATAGGATCTCACTAGACACTCACGGAAAATTTAAATTATGCTTTTTATTCAGATCAAAATAATATCCATTACTGTTTATCTAGAAGCTAGAGGAAATATTTTATTTGGATCAAAACTTTGATGCCAATACATAAGTAAAACTATTTTGAGGCCCCAAAATAAATATACACACTTACAAAAGTGATTGTGTGAACAGCTTAAGTCAGAAACAAAGTTGGATATATACCAAACTTGGTATTTAAGTTCAACATCTTCTAAAGATGTTACAAAAAGAGTTTAAAGAAAATCCCCCTCAATCCTAAAAATGCTTTAAATTAAAAAAAAAAGTTACTATTTTTTTCTCAAAAATGGCTATAATAATTTTGAGCACAATACCATATACATGGGTCATTCAATAATTAGTGTAACATTTAAATTAACAACAATAAAATATTTTTGGAGCAGTCACATTATTGCAGTGCTTAGAAGTAATCTCATCCAACATGAAGAACTTGCCTCCACACATCAGGGAGATGACAGATGCCATCATAGTGTCTTGTTGTCCTAATATTCAAACAGACTGCTCTACTGCTGCTGTAATTGCCTGTCTGGTTCTAAAGCAAACTCCTCTAAAAGGTAATTTCATTTTCTTAAAAAGGTTGAAATCACATGGGCTCATATCTGGGGAGTATGGAGGATATTCCGGAATTTTCCAGTTCCATCTGCGAAGTAAATTAACAATAGGAGCAGCCGTGAGAGAGCGAGCACTGTCATGTAACACAATAGGATGAGCATTCAGGAGATTTGGACATTTACAACGCACAGCTGGCCGTAAATGGTGTTCCAGAAAGTAACTGTAATATGCACCATTCACATAATTTCCTTGAGGAACTGAATGATGATAAGAACACTGTCAAAATCATAAGCAACAATGAACATGACTAAGTGACTGCTGTCTGCCGTTTTTGATGAACTTCTTCCCTTCCTTTACAAAATGTACAGTGTGATATGGTAAAGTCTTTCTACAAGTTTCCAATAATTCTGTATGACATTGTTAGGCATTGATACCTCTTGCAACCTGAATTTCAATGAAGCATCTTTGTTTGTATTTACTAAACATATTTAGAGCACTAAAGATAATAGTCTACAATTAAACTTGCTAAAAATTTCTTATAATTAAAATTATTATCTTCAAGCTCACAGTTAACAAACATTAGATGCTCTTCTGTTTCATTGTTGTCAGCTTACATAATTTTCTGGTAATGATGTCAAATACAGGCAGTGTTGCCCAATTTTGGAATGACCCATATATTTAAGGTATTTCCATGGCAAATAAAATGTATGTTTTGCATTTTCTGGGAATACCTGTGAAGTGTTCATCATTCAGGTTGATAGGTAAAAGTTTTCTTTACAGAAATTGTAAACCTCATTAAAACACACAGTTGATTTCTTATCGTTTTATTTTTATGCCATCAGTCTTTTCCAATATGTCTGTTATTATTGAGTTTTTCAATAGATCAATATTTTAATGTACTGTCATTATTCAGTTGTTTCTCACAATGGATAGGTGTTCCTATTTCAAGGCCAGCATAGAATGACTCAGTTTTAAACATTTGACTCTCTCCCTGATTTCCTCTATCCTTTTGTACTTATAACATATGTGATGAAACATTCTGCAAAGGTGGATACAAAATAGCAAAAATAGTTTGTAAAATCTACGAGGGCCGTTCAGAAAGTAGCCTTCGGTTGATTGCAAGAAATTCACCAAGTTAAATAAAAATATTTTAATATATACATCTTACAACTACATCTTTGCACTATTTTTCTACATAGTTTCCATAACGATTGAGGCACTTATCGTATCTGTTCACAAGCTTTGAAATTCCTTCTGCATAAAAATCACCCGCTTGTGCCTGGAGCCAGCCTGTGACCGCATCTTTGAGCTCTTCGTCGTCATCAAACCGCTGGGACCCGAGCCATTTCTTCATATGCATGAAGAGGTGATAATCGCTTGGCGCCAGATCTGGGCTGTAAGGTGGATGGTTGACAACGTCCCACTTGAAGGACTCAAGAAGGGCTGTTGTTCTGCGAGCAGAGTGAGGACGGGCGTTATCGTGCAAAAAAACGATACCGGAAGTCAGCATACCACGGCGTTTGTTCTGTATAGCCCGTCGTAATTGTTTTAGTGTTTCACAGTACACGTCTTGATTAATGGTCGTCCCACGTTCCATGAATTCAACCAACAACACCCCTTTTGCATCCCAAAACACCGTTGCCATCAATTTTCGGGCAGAAAAATCTTGCCGGGCTTTTATTGGTTTGGTAGGCGAATTTGAATGTGCCCACATCTTTGATTGTTCTTTTGCCTCAGGGTTCACGTACTTAATCCAGGTTTCGTCCCCGGTCACGATTCTGTTTAACAATGGTTCACCTTCGGCCTCATAACGTGACAGAAAGTCTAATGCAGAGGCCATTCTTTGAGTTTTGTGGTGGTCGGTAAGAATTTTGGGCACCCATCGTGCACAGAATTTACGGTAACCCAATCTTGCTGTCACTATCTCGTACAAGAGAGTCTTAGAAATCTGTGGAAAATCAGTAGACAACTCCGACATTGTGAAACGTCGGTTTTCACGAACTTTTGCAACAACTGTCCGAACGAGTTCGTCCGTGACCAATGATGGTCTACCACTCCTCTCTTCATCATGAACGTTTTCTCGTCCACTTTTAAATAAACGTACCCATTCACGGACCACTCCTTCACTCATAACTCTTGGTCCGTACACGGCACAAAGCTCACGATGAATAGCTGCTGCAGAATATCCTTTGGCTGTAAAAAACCTTATAACAGCACGCACTTCACATTTGGCGGGGTTTTCTATTGCGGTACACATTTCAAACGGCCACAAACACTAAACTAGCGCAGGTACGACTTTCACTCGACCACGGCTTGATGCCGACTGACCTGCTGAGTGCGTGAATGCACAGATGGCGTCGCTACTCCCCCCACTACCCGCACTGTGACCGATCGGAGGTTACTTTCTGAACGGCCCTCGTATATAAAATTAAATTATGTGGGTACAGAAAGTTGGGAATGTAACACATCAGTTTTTTAGAATATAAAAACAACAAAGGAAGTTTTAAGGTAGGCTACTGGCATTTCATGCAAAGAGAGTTTAGAGTGGAATGGGAATATTTGCATAATAATCTTTCTTGAAAGATGCTAATTATTATTATTTTTTTTTTTTTTTTTCGTAGTTTAACGTCCTTTAACCTGGTTTGGTCATATCGGACAATGAATGAAATTGATGATATGATGCTCAAATGATCTCGGGGTCCATGGAGCTTAAAGTTACTCAACATTCGTCTTCTCAGGATAAGGGAAAACCCCGAAAAAAAACCTTACCCGGGTAACTCACCCTAAGCGAGATTCAATCTCACGACCTTTCTAATGTGAGGCAGACATGCTACCACCACACTACCCAGCCTAATTATTATTATTATTATTATTATTATTATTATTATTAACAAATGCTAGTTCTTCCAATATGAACTCACCTATAATATCTTGACTGAGGAAAGAGTATGTCTGTTTTAATATTTTATTTTGCTGCCACTTATTATACAGATTTGGCACTTTTATTATTCTGCAGCTATTAACTTTGAGGGCCTTTAAGCCATAAAACATAGCCAAGGGATCTGTGAAGCTCAAACTCCAATGATCCCAAGAAGAAGTTAAAACCTCTGTAATCTAGCAGATTTCAAAACTGGATATATTTTCAATACTTACAATCTGGAATTTCTGTGGAAGTTTTACCATTTGCTGGCGTCAATTAACATGATGACTGTGAAGATGTCATGCAGATGGCAAGGGAACTTTGAGAAAACTTACAAACAGATAATGAAAGGGAATCTGAAGAAAGCCTGGTAATAATGAATTTAGCTCAGGAAGAAGCATGGAAATTAATGAAAAAATTAACAATCAGTCAGATCCTTTTTAAATGACTTTGTACTACAACAAAAAGAAAACACTGTGGCTGAAACTGGACTAAACTTGACAATAACTCTATTTTACGAAAACAGTGATATTTGTAAAGATTATTGAAGTTTCTATTATTTTAGAGGCTTTCTTTGAGAAAATTTGTAATGAAGCTAAGGCTTACAGAACAAGACAGTTGAACATTACCAAATGGAAGTGCTAAAAGATGATAGCAAACTGACACTACAGCAGATAAGATTAAAACCCATTTTACTTAAGTTAATTTGAAGGCTAACATGTGAAAATTGCATAGCCAATATACAGGAGCAAAAATAGCAGGCAAGGAATGATTCAAATTGATTTCAAATTCCTACATTTAAAGGATGACAATAAACCAAGTATTAGTGGGAAAAAATTAGAAATACTGTACATTTTTTTTTTTTTTTTTATGCAGCTTAACGTCCTTTAACCTGGTTGGTCATATCGGACAATGAATGAAATTGGTGAAAATGATCCTCAAATGATCTTGGGGTCCATGGAGATCAAAGTTACTCGACATTTGTCTTCTCAGGATAAGGGAAAACCCTGAAAAAAACCTTATCCGGGAAACTCACCCTAAGCGAGATTCGAACTCATGACCTTTTAAATGTGAAGCAGACACACTACCACCACACTACCCAGGTGGGCAACTGTCTTAAGAAGTTTTTGTGCTGCCATTCTGAGGACATTGCTCTAGATGAAAATCTAATGAAATCCAGATGCCATTTTTACTTTCTCTACACGCACTATGTACATAGTGTATAGAGAAGGTATTGCACTCCACCCAAAAATTTGATACCAGATTTCACAGGAAATACACATTTTAGGGTTCCCTGTATTCAAAAAAAGAGAGTGTGTGTGTGTGTGTGAGAGAGAGAGAGAGAGAGAGAGAGAGAGAGAGAGAGAGAGAGAGAGAGAGAGAGAGAGAACACAATAACTCAAAAAGTGGGCAAATTACCAAACTTGGTATTTAAGTTCAGTGTCTTCCAGGGATGCGACACAAAGATTTTAAGAAAAATCCCCCCACCCCAAACTACCCTTTACATGGAACTTTTTTCAAACATTTTTTTTCCCCTCAAAAATGGCTCTAACGATTTTGATTGAAATATCGTATATTAAAGATAATTAGCTAACAAATAAAATATATATCTTGAAGTTTCTGGGAATAGCCTCTGAAGACTACTTTATTCTGGATGAATTTTACAGAATTTTGCATAACTGTTAAACCGTAAGAGATGACAAAAACTTACTGCACAAAAAATATAGAACACGTTAAAACACACATGTTATATGCATTTTTTTTCGTGGAGTTGGCAGTTTTTGAGATATTCCTTGTTATTGGTTTCAGCTTTGAAAAACTTAATACTTTTCTCATACAGGAATTTGTCAACTTCTGTCCATACAAACAAAGGAACTTCAGTCACGTAGCAACCAGCTTTTGACTTATCACTTTAACCTATAGCACTCTCTTATTTCACTTCTACTTACAAGGAAGCAAGTAATAAGACTATTTTTGCTAATTTTTTCTCGATTAGCATGAAGTAAATAGAATAAGCTTTTTAACAATAATTTGTTGCAGAGTTGTAGAGAAAATCATATGAATGGAACACATCATATTTTTTACTTTCTCTAAATGTACTATGCACATATAGGATAGAGAAGGTATTGTATTTCATGTACAAATTTTATGTCAAGATTTCATTGGAAATATTTATGTTTTCAGCTCTCTTGAACCAAAAAAAGCATTCTAAGGAGAGAGAGGGAGAGAGAGAGGGGGGAAAGAGAGAGAGAGAGAGGGGGGAGAGAGAGAGAGAGAGAGAGAGAGAGAGAGAGAGAGAGAGAGAGAGAGAGAGAGAGAGAGAGAGAGAGAGAGTGTGTGTGCAGGTGCATGTGTGTCTGTACAGCATAACTCAAAAATGAAAAGTCTGTTAAATACCAAATTTGTTATATTTAGGTTTAATATTTTTCAAGTTGTGACACAAAGATTTTCAGAAAAATCCACCTACATCAAATTACACTTTACATATAACAAATTTCGAAATGTTTTTGTTTTCTCAAATGGTTCTAATGATGTTTTAAAATACTATATATTTATGATATTTATGTGTAAATAAAATGAATATCTTGAATTTCCTGAGAATAGCTTCTAAGTCCTCTTTATTCTCAATGACTTTTGCATAACTGTTAAACAGCAAGAGATAGACAAAAACTTGCTGTACTAAAAATGTAGATTTCGTTAAAACACAAAATTTATGTCATATACTTTTGTTGTGGAGGTAACCATTCCTGAGATATTCCTTGTTATTGGCTTCAATTTTAAAATACCTAAACTTTCGTCAAACAGGAAGTCATCTGTGTTTCTTTTGTGTTATTCATGCCAATGCAAAGAAACGAATTTCAATGACAACTGACATTTAAAACATATGACTATCATTTTAGCCCAGTATATTCCCTAAATTCCTTTCTTCTTATAAAGGACTAGTAATTAGACATTTAGCTAATATTTATTTTGATTAGCATGAAGTAGAAAGAAGAATAATCTTGTGAATGGAATACATCAAATTTTTTTGTAGTAGCCTGTGAAGTTCTCTTTAGACAAAAACACACCAAAACATACAGTTTATTCCAAATTACTGTTTTTGCAGTGTCAGTCATTTCTGGGACATTTTTTATTTAATTTTCTCAATATTTTTGTTGTTCTCTTAAAATTGCATTGAAATTACTTGTTTATGACTGATTATGGCCAATATCCAGTTCTTAAATATTTGATTGTTGCTATTCTATTTGTATGTATAATGAGGAATGCATGCAACTATTTATACAATGGTTAATCTCAATTAAAATGAAGTAGCCATAAAAATAGCTTTCATAAAAATAAATTCTGTAGCCAGTAATAAATAATAGAGCATAGAGAAAGTCATGTGAATGCAGCACATCAGACAATTGTAAAGTGAATCCGTGTATTTATCTGCAGTCTCACAGCTGCTGTGCTATATGATACTTGTCAAACTGAATATTCCAGGAGCTGTACAGGGTGGTTCAGAAGTACCCTGTTAGGAATGAAAATGCCATATTTTCAAACACAAATTATTTAATTCTCAGCATAGTCTTCTTTTAGAGAAACACACTTTTTCCATTCTTTTAACCCTCTCAAAAAATAGGAAAATGTCAAGTTCTACAAAATGAGCCTCTGTCTTGATGACCACCTCATTTGATCTAAATTTTGTTCCCAAAAGCAATTTCTTCATGTTTGGGAACAAGAGGAAATCACAGGGAGCCAGTTTGGGCAAATATGAGAGGTGCAGAAATTCATAATGCAATTTATGCAGTTTGGCAGCAACAACTACAGATGAATGTGCTGGTGCATTGATGTTGAAACAACACTTTACCAAATGGAGCTGCATTCTCCTTCAATTTCTTGTCAAATTGGGCCACTAATGTAGTATTGTCCATTTTTCATTTTCTTTTTCCTAAGAAATCAATGAACATGACACCCTTCTCATTCCATCACTTTTGCCTTCTTTGGAGCCGATTAACTGGAAGTTTCTGGAGTATAATGATGAACCCACGTCTCGTTGACAATGACACCTTGATGCAAGACGTTCTTTGGATTACTCTTAAATAACTCCAAACAGAGCTTAGAAGTTGAAAGCTGCACCTGCATGTTCTTCACTGTGAGCAATTGTAGCACCCATCAGCCCAACTTTTTCATCTCCAACTTATCATGCAAAATGTGAATTGCCATTCCTGTAGACATACTTATGGTCTCTGCCACTTCATAAACTTTAACTCCACAATCAGCGATATCATCATAGACTTTTTCAATTATTTTCTCAGTAATCACATCTGCTGGGCATCCTGGGAGAACATAAAAATTGGATGTTCGACCATATTTGAACCAATATCTAACTGTTGTAATAAATGGCAAAAGGTCCCCATAAACAGCGTGCAATTTAGCCTTTTACCTATTTACAACCTTTTGCATCCAAAAGTAAAAGGAAAATTACTGGACAATATTGCACTTTTTTTCATTTTAGCAAAATCACATTGGACTAATTGAAAAGCTTGTCAAATCCAAACTACCTATTATCAGTACCAAATTTATTGGGTAATATGTAATAAATGACTACACAATGGTAACACCAACTTGCCTTAACAATACGTCTATTTTGAAAAATGGATACTTATTGAATTACCCTTGTACAGTAGCTGCTGTGCAATGTTCCTAAAGTCAGCATAGTTTGTCTTACAAGGTACATTTTCTGAATGTCTCACCGATATTGAAATAATATTAATTACAATGGCAACATGAGGTGTAACCAATGCTTAATACACCATAGCAGTAATCATGTTGGTGAGCCTTATAGATTGGTGTAGAAATTTTATAAACACAAGTGTAAATGACAATATGTCATTGTTATCTGATACAAGTTGCTGAACACCAATTGCACAACTGCATCATTTACCCAATATGCATATTTTTGTTTATATATTTTGTGTTTAACAGGTTTCTAAACCAAGACCTCAAACATGCTTAATAATAGGCATGTACAGCAAAATGGAATAGAAGATTCATTAAGCTAATCTCTGTTTCATATCCTATTCACTATTACACCACAATCTATAAGGTTCACCAACATGTAATAATACCACTATGGGCAGCTAAAATTGGTGTAGTAAGTATTGATTACACATAACATTTCTACCATAATTTTATTTCAATATCTGTGAGACACTCTAAAATGTACCTTGTTACTCTCACCCATAATGTTGTGATGCATATTAGAATTGAAAATGTATTTGTCAAAAATGTATATATATTTTTTTTCATATACCCCTTTAGTGTGTGCTCATGATGGGAAACACTTGGTCCTGTAAGTTAACACATCTCATCTGGTATGCAAGACCACTTTTCAATTTCTTAGACTTCTCCCTGTGTTATGCTTTTTTTTTTTTTTTCTCAATTTCGCATTTTCGTTATGTCAGCTGACTTATACGTAATGGAGAGAAAATAAACATCATTGAAAACTCTCCAGTTCACACCTAGGATATTCTTGGCACTCCATATTTCAAGCTGTCTGCATTTTAATTTATTTGTTCATATACGGCATATTTATTTTATTAGTTGCTTGGTCCAAATTACATTGTATAACAGTCTTTAAAATAGATCTGGAGAGGAGTATCAATTATATAAAAATAACAATAGTGCACAGATACTCAGAACTATGTTAGTATGGTAAAAAGACTGCAATGGATCATGGTACACACACACATTTTGAACTGCAAGCAGTGTTTCTTTGATTATTTACTTCAAGAAGTTGAATATTTTAAGGCTCCAATTCATTCTGAGGCATTATATAAAATTCAATATCTAAGAAATCTGCATGGGAAAAACTTCAATATCAATTATTTTACTATATTATGCTTGTCTTGTATTTTCTTTATTTTTATCTTTAACTTTATGAATGCCTCAATTACATTTGCAACTCTTGTAAACTTTTATGGTGAGTCTTGCTCTTTTGAATCTATTGCAATAGAGGAAATAAAAATCTGATATATTCCAAGCACATGATTTGCTGTACCTGTTCTGCAAACAAACCATTCTTACAATTATTATTTTATCTACATGATGCTAATTGAGATAAACATAGCAAAAATAGTTTTATTACCTGCTTCCTTATAAGTAGAGGGGAAGTAAGAGAATACTCTAGGCTTAAGTGAGTCAAATCTTTTAAAAGCTGGTTGCTATTTGATACAATTGATATTCAGTTCTCAAAAGAAGCAAATAAGGTCTTCCATTTGTGAAAAGTTTAAGTACTTTAAAATTGAAACCAATAACAAAGAATATCCCAGAAACGCTTAACTCTATTTAATAAAAAAAAATGTATATGACAAAAAATCTTCCATGTAAAAGGTAGTTTGGGGTGGAGGAACTTTCTTTAAAACCTTTGTGTCGCATGCTGAACTTCAATATCACATTTGGTATCTAACATTTTGTTTTTTAGCTATATCTGATACACGCACATGCACACACACTGACCTTTTTCTAAAAAAAGTTTCTATTTATTCAGGGGTCCTTAAAAAATGTAAAATCTTGGTATAGTATTGTAGAGTGCAATAGAATACCTTCTCTACCTACTATGTATATTGTTCATACATGCTAGAGAAAGTAGAAATTCAACATTATTAGTCATGTAAATACTCTAGTATATAGTATTTTAATCATTATTAGAATTATTTTTGAAAATTCAAAAAAAAAATGTTCTATGTATAGAGTAGTTGGGGGTGGGGAGATTTTCTAGAAAATCTTTGTATCACTTCTTTGGAAGATACTAAACATAAACACAAAGTTTGATACTTATCAAATTTTTTACTTTTGACTTATGCATTTATAGACTCACACACAGATTTTTTCTAAAAATGATTTTTTCGTTGGATTCAGAGGTACTTAATTTTGTTTCTTCACTGAAATCTTGATATCAAATTGTTGGGTGGAATGCAATACTTACTATACATAGAGAAAGTAATAAAGGTTGGCAAAATGTGCACTGTGAGCTACAGTAAGGTAAAAGAAGTGAAAGTGAGTGGTAATCTATAAAGTGTAGTGATGACCTTCATTTAAAGAATTGCTTTGAAGTCTACTACACACAACAGTAATATCATTCAACAGTACTGGCGAGTGTATACTTTCAGTATTATGAATGCCAATTTTGAGAAAGAAATACTTATTGATTGCTTTTATACTTTTTTTTTACACCATTATTTCATTTCCAAAATCATTGTTAGGGTATTTAAATTGAAAAACTTGGCCAAGTATGCTTTTCAAGTATAGGTTAATGGCTGATGAATCATTCATTTTTGAACTGAGAATTCCTAAATTTACCTAAAGGTAAGAAATGTTTCAGGCATCTATTCCTGCCTCTCCTCATTCCATCCTTTCCTGTCATTTTGAAAATATCACGAACTTAATCCTAACCCTTGGTAAGATTCAAAGCACATCTTATTCACATAAAGCTACAGAGTTCTATTTTGGGTGCAGCCTATATACACTTGGATAAAAATAATCTTTTGCAAATCACCCATATCTTTTAAGACTGATGCTTATTAAAAATAACATACTAAAATGCAACTACAGAACCATAAAGTCTGAGCATAAATAATCAAAAGATACTTACCAACCATCTTAGTTGTTGTCATATACTTTGATCCCTTTGTTTCTTTGCTAGAACTATCAAACCAATTAAGAACATCCAATACAGCTTGTGGATTTTTCTTTTGTTCCTGTTTGCTGATATTGGAGCTCATCAAAAGGCGGGCCCAAGCTTCCGGCATCCCCTGCAAACATCCCAACCATTAACAGATTCCTCTTATTTTATTAAACTCAATAAGTATTTGACAAATAAATTAAATCTAAAATAGTTTAAATGATACATTCTGATGTAATTACCTGTTTTGTCCACTAACTCAGCTAATTGCTAACAGAAGACATCTCTAAACAAATAAAGTCTACTATGCATATTTATTACAAAGAAATTATATGTGTATATTAAAGCAAAATATCCAAAGCATAAGTCAAAGCATAAGTGAGTGGAAAATCTTTTCAATTGTATATAATCACTTACTGCACATAATATGAGCATTGTTGGGCTCTATATAGGAGCTATTACTGCTAACTGATACTCTAACAGCCAACTGAACAAAAACCTTTATTTATATGACAAAAAGTAATATTTTCTAATGCACTTCACCAATTTCTCTACTCATTCTTCAACAGTTCTTACTAAAGCTTATTCTTCCATTTATACATGTTATTATATAAAAATTCACTATTGCACATTTTCTTGTAAGTACAATAGGAATAAAGTAGGCTTAAGCGATAATAACATCTGTTAAGAGTTGGTTGCTACATGATGGTTTGAAAATCCATTCTCTTTGCTTGACCAGAAGAGAAAAAAAGATTAACAAATTCCCAATTGAGAAAATTTCCCATTTACTTTTTAAAAAGTTCAAACTAACAAGGAATATCTCCGATATCGTTAACTCCATAAAAAAAAATAATAAATAAATAAATAAATAAAAAAAACAATAATAATAATAATAATAATAATAATATAAGGGGCATAGGTAAATGGATGTGGATAATGTATTACATAACCTAGCAGTTTACCTTAGTTAACAATTTTCTACTTTATTAATTTCATTTATATAATCCTTGTTGAGAAGTAGATGTTTTGAACAACATTCTTCCATGAAATGCTGTTCAGCGTATCATGTCAGTCATGAAAAGAAATCAGGAGATGCATTTCTTTCATAGTGCATGACAATCTTCTCAGATGAGGTGCATGTGCAATAGATGTAACAAGGCAGAATACATCTTGCTTGATAAGGTTAATGTGGTTTAAAGATAAATATTTCATTATTTTGCTTAACAGCAGAAATTAATTTTGTATTTTTAATTTCTTGTGAACATTAGATTACAATATACAGCATTTTGGACGGTAAATGTGAATGAATGCATGAGGAAAAATACACCACATAAATGAGAGAAAATTATATACTTTGTTGAAGTACTAGAAAAAAACTTCTAAAACAATAAAGAGGATTATTCTTCATTATAATCCTGTTATTACTTTTGTTGTACGCCATCCGTGATAAGTTCTTTCTAGTGCATCACCATGTGGAAAGCATGTATTGTAAACAGAATGTTCCATTTCGTGTAAACCAAGAGCACCAAAAGGTAATCTGATTGTTGTGCATCAACAAAAGAAGGTGACATAATAATGGTAAAGTATAATGTACAAAAAGCTCTGTAAGTGTCATATATTGTTTTGTTGGTGATGTATTTTGCTTTCTAAGGAAAAGGAGATTTGCACCTCTAAAGGCAATGTTGAGTTCAAATATATATAAACCAGTAAAAGAACAAATATTGCTGTAATTACATCTTTTGTGAAAAAATGCTAAAGAAGTTTGGTAAAAACATTAAACCTTAATTCTGAATATAAAATATAGATGCAAGTAACCACTGAACAGTATCATGTAGGTAAGGTAGAAAAATACTGAGAAACACTGGCACATATCATATAAACTGTCTGTTTTTTGGGGAAAACAAGAGCTTGCATTCTTGCCCACTCAAAAATAAAAAGTTGATTAATTACCAAACTTGGTATTATAATTCAGTTTCTTCCAAATATGCAACAGGATCTTCAAGAAAATCCCTCATCCCAAATTATCCTTTACATAGAATATTTTTTGAAAATGTTTATTTTTTTAAAAGATGGGCCTAATGATTTTGATTAAAATATCATGTTTAGGATATTTTCAAGATAAATGAAATATATACTTCAAATTTTCTGGGAATAGCCTCAGAGACCTTTTTCATTCTCAATTACCTTTGTATAACTGATAAACCATAATAGATATCTCATTATACAGATCTGGTTAAAGTGCGCCCACGCGCCCACCCACACCCACATGTGTGTGTGTGTGTGTGTGTGTGTGTGTGTGTGTGTGTGTGTGTGTGTGTGTGTGTGTGCATGGACTAGAGTATGAACTTTTAAGACTAATGTTTAAAAAATAAAGGAGAAAGAGTGTGAGCGAAAGGAAAAGAGAATTTTCTTCAAAATCTTTGTATCGCACCCTTGGAAGATACTGAAATTAATTTTTTTGTTTTTGATGCCCACCCCCACACCCACACACATGGACCTTTTTCTGATTTTTTTTTTTTTTTGACTCAGAAACCTCAAAATATATATTTCTGGTGAAATCTCGGTATCAAATTTTTGGATGGAATACACTATTTCCTCTTTACACTATGTACATAGTACATGTTGAGAAAGTAAAAAATTGTTATTTTGGTCTTTTTAAAAAATGGCTCTAACAATTCTACTGAAATTCTATATGTTTAAGTTGTTTAGATACTAAAAAAAATGTGTATCTTGAATTTTCTATGAATAGCATTTTAAAATCTCTTATTCTGAATGATTTTTGTATAATTAATAAATCATAAGAGAAGGCAGAACTTAACTTACAACAAAATGTATATCTGCTTCAAATCCACAATTTATTTCAAATTAACTTTTATTGTGACATGTCACTTGAGAAATTTGTTGTTGTTTTGAATTTCTCAATACTTTGTGTTTGTCTTTTTTTTTTCTTTCTTTTTTTTTTTTTTTTTTTAATTATGTCATCATTCTATAGTTTCTTTATGTCATGAAAAGGGAGTGGAATTTCAAAGCCAGAATATAGTGAGCCACTTTTTTAAACATTTAAATATCATTTCCCTCCCGTACCCCTTAATATCTACAATGAAATGTGCAAAGAAACTATTTCTATAAATGCTCATCTTGATTAATATTAAGTAAATAGAAAAATAAGCTCCTGTAGGAATGATTTGTTGAAGTTATATAAAAATAAACGCATGATAAGTCATGTAAATGTAATGCATCACATTTTTTTTGTCTCCTTTCTTTCCTTTTTTACAATCTGTTAATTATAATTCATTTTTGAAACCTTTAAAAATAGAGAGCCACCCTGAATAACAGAATTATTATAGTTCCTGTTGATCTATGCAATATTGTTGACAGCAGGCTTAATCTGGCCAGTAAATCATGACTTGAATTTAGTTCTGATCCATTCAAACCTCTAATTTTGTTTCAAATGAGCTAGAGCTATGATAGCATATAACTAATGCTATCAAATCCATAGATGTGCTATGGGGAAGGCTATGGCAAGAAACTGACGATGAGAGACAGTTTCGATTGAACATGTTTATGATGTAAGCATAGTTTGAAAATGTACTACCAGCCCCTGCATCACAAGCTCTTTTAAAAAATAGCTTCTTAATAATAACAATCCAAAGAAATTTTCATTAATTTATAATTATCCTACATATTGTCTTCCCTGGCTAGCATGAATTCTCTTTATTGTTTTGTTTCATTTAACCTTTAAAATACTCTGCTCAAACTGCAGATACTGTCTTCATAAACAATTTATTGGTATTGCTATCTCACTGACAGTACAATTTTAACTCTTGGTTTTACACGTTATAGCCCCATATTCAAGAGATCCTGATTTTGAACCTCAGTTAGGGGGAGTTACCTGTCAAGGTTTTTTTACAGTGTTTTCCCTTATTCCTGAGAAGACAAATGTTGAGAAACTCTAAACTTCACGGACCCTGCGATTTTTTTGAGCATAATTTCATTATTTCATTCATCGTTTGATATGGCCTACCAAGGACTTAAACACCACTCACATACACTTTCGTATTACACTTCCAGACTGAAAGTGATATGGATTAATTCTAAACAAAATTTCCTACACTCCAGCCAGGCAGAGAATCCAAGACCTCTGAAATGAGAAATCAGCATCCTGATCACTCAATCACAGAAGCAAATTTTGAATTCTTATATAAATAGCTTCTACATTAAACATTCTGCTCAAGTTTTGTTTCCTGTTTCTTACAGAAGTAAATCAGAAAATGGCAAAACACTGATACAATGCTAAATCAGTATGCAAATTCAGCCTGGATTCAAAATAGATTACAACAATGTTTGTTTTTTATTAGTTATTTAGAATGCAGCTGCAAACTAAAATAGCATTTTGTAGTTGAATGCACAGAAGTATGAACAGTGTGATGATTCTGGTTTCTGAAGCAGCTCTCACTTTTTACTTTCTCTAGCACATATGTACACTGTACATAGTAGATAGAGAAGGTATTGTATTCCAGCCAAAACTTTTATACCAAGTTTTAACCAAAAATACATGTTTGAGAACCCCCTGAATAAAAAAAAAAAAAAAAAAGTATGTGTTAGTGGGCTGCATAGCTCAAAAATGTAAAGCCTGTTAAGTACCAAACTTGACATTTAAGTTTAATGTCCTCCAAGGAGGCAACATGCAGATTTTTAGGAAAATCCACTTCAGAAACTGCCCTTTACATGGAACACTTTTCAAAATGTTTGATTTTCTAAAAAATGGCTCCTAATGATTTTGACTAAAATGTTGTATATTAAAGATATATACGTGCAAATAAAATGCATATCCTGAATCTCTTGGGAATAGCCCTTGAAGTCCTCTTCATTCTGAATGAATTTTGCCTAACCAAAAGAGAGAGATCAAAACTTACAATACAAAAAATGTAGATCACATTAAAGTACAGACTTTATGTCATATACAGTTTTTTTTGTAAAGCTAACCCTTTCCAAGATATTCCCTATAATTGGTTTAAATTTTAAAGTACTTAAAATTTTCTCAAATGAGAAGTCCTTGTCATCTGTTTTGTTTTACTCCTGGCCATGAAAGAGAACCAAATATCAATGTCAATCACATAGCGACAACTTTTAAGATTTGACCGTTGCTTTAGCCTACTGTGTTCCCTTATTTCCTGTCTACCTATAAGAACTAGGTAATGACACCATTCCTGCAATCTTCTGTTTATCTTGAATAGTACAAACTAGAGAGCAGAATAAGCTTACGTAAAACTAAACTGTTGCAGAATAGCTAGAGAAAGCATTGTAAATGGAACATAATATTTTTTAATTTACGTAACTGGTAATTGTTAGAGCCAGTAAGATTAAGATAATTCCTCACTTGTGTTTGCTTGTGATGGGATTGCCTGTTTATTACAATTAACTACCTCAAAAATAATGGAACATACATCATAAGCATAACTTTCATGGAAAAGACTCCATGAAAATTATGTGCTTTAGACATTTTCAATAACATAATAAATTCAGTATTAATTTAATATTCATCTATCCACTACATTCAAAACAGTTACTAGAGATTAAATGCTTCGCAACTGTATAAACTGATGTTTATGCTTTGTCTACTGCTTAACTAACACTTAATCAAATCTAACAAAATGCAACCACAAAAGCACATCTCTTTCTGATTCTGACTCCACTGTCAGCTGAGGCATCTCCTTGAATGATGTGTTGTAATTTATACATAAAAATGTCAAAACCCTATCTAGGTCTTATATCTGCAGTCCAAACAATATGCAACAGAACCATGCATATGCAAGTTCTGCTGTATGTCAACGGGACGGATAGAAATCCAGATAGCTAATAAGGCTATTTTACATTAGCAGTAGATGTACAAATTTTTTAAACAGTATTTATGTACACTTCTTGTCATAAATAATGGGCTAATCTTGGATGTAAAAGCATGGATCTCAATATGCGCAGGACATAGTGCTGATGCTGTGACATACATCAGTCGAAGGCGGGTCATCCAATCTACATTTACAATGCATTCTTGCAAGTAGGGCTCTAGGATGTATTGGTGTAGGCTGGTGTAACTAATAATTCCCATTATTTTTGAAAGGATAAAATAAACAAAATCTAAACCAAAAAGTGGTGATAGGTCTTAGCATCTCATTCACAAACCACCAGTAACAACAAATGCACTCATTCCGCGAGGCAAAGAGTCCACAAGACTGTGAAATAAGTCCAAATTCATGGCGACCTCCTCTCATTTGTCTCACAGCTTATCTACTGCATGGACAAGTGTTGTTCTTCCTAATTACAGGGCAAGACCCATTTTACTCTAGCCCACACATGGTAAATGGATTCATATTCTGTGAATGTGGGGGCCAATCAAGAGCTGGATGTTGTGTCTGTTCATAACCACCTTTGAATCTGATTGGTGGTGTATATTGGTTATCCTGATGACAAAAGGTTCCTTTCGTGGTACCTTTCTTGGGCTGAAGAGAAATCATGTTTTCCACAACTTTTTCATAAACATCCTCCATAAATCGACCTTGAGGGTGTTCTAAAGGTCCTACTCCCTTGTATGACATCCACCCCCAAAAAGCAATGTTTACACAACCTAACCTATTCAGTTGTCTCACGAAGCTCTCATCAAATCGGTGGCCATCCATATGGTAAACATAACAGTTACTTTCTCCAGTAGAAATTCTGGCGGATAGTAGCACATGCTACATGGTCCACAATATATGCTTCTATTAAGTGATGCTTCTCACAGCTTGACGAGACTTTATTCCATGCTCTCTAAAGTGTTTCGCTACAGTGTGTGTGTGTGTGTGTATAGCTGGGCATTGTCTTGAATTGAAAAGCAGTTCTAAAAGGGTGCAATTCGGCTCACACCCTTTTAGAAGGTGACATCTGCTCCTCTGTAGAGATGCATGCTCATCCAAGACATGACCAATTTGCAACTTCTCCTTACTCTCAAAATCATTTAGTCCACAGTTTAGCTGTTGTCAAGGGTGCTCTGGCTGCTGCAGCTGCAATGCAGAGTAATCTCCACGATCAGACCAATTAGTTAATGACATTAGCTGTTGCTTGTCTGCCATAATGGCATAAATGAATGGTTAGCCAGAAAAGAACTTTTGCATCTACAGGAAGTTTAGGTAAATTCCACAAGATGATCATACTATAACCCTAGTGTTCCAAGATTTAATGAATAACTTATGAGAAGGAAAAACGGATAAAGCACAGTTACTGAGAAGGGATTTGAATCAGCTTGCTTACATTCAGCTTACAGGCATGTTCGTTAACCATTTGCACCATTTTTGTTGCCTAAGTGTGTAGCTACCATGCTTGCATTTGCTTTCAATGAACTTCTTATTCTAGCTATTAATGAATTGATTCTTTATAGAAGTAGCCCTACATATGTCAGTAGAGCACATTGCAAACTACAAAGTGTAGAGTATCAAAGGTTTAGCTTCATTGCATTATCTTGGAAATGGAGTTTTGTTAATGGATGCTCTTTTTAACTGTTGTGGTTCTCAGCATCCCATTCTATAAGGGTGTGAAAGACACTTAATTTTGCTCAGAGGCCTCTTTAAAATACTTGAGGTTCTTTTACTGCCATAAATCTATGACACAGGACCAATGGCTTCACTTTCCTTCCAAAGAAGCCATGCTAAAGATTTTTACACACGAAAAAATCCATTAGCCTCCATGTTACCTTGGATACCAATGGACATGCACAAAGCTCCATATCCAGAACTTATAATTTTGTGCTGGCCCATTATTACTTTCCCTACACATACTATGTACATACTGTATAGAGAAGGTATTGTATTGCACCCAAAAATTCGATACCAAGATTTCACCAGAAATACATGTTTTGGGTGCACCTGAATCCAAAAAATGTATGTGTGTGTGTGTGTGTGTGTGTGTGTGTGTGGTATTTAAGACTTGGTATTTAAGTTTGGTATCTTCCAAGGATGCGACACAAAGATTTTCAAGAAAATCCTCCCACCCTCAACTACCCTTTGCATGGAACTTTTTTCGAAAATTTTGATTTTCTCAAAAATGGCTCTAACGATTTTGATTAAAATATCGTATATTATAGATATTTACCTGACAAATAATATGTATATCTTGAATTTTCTGAGAATAGCCTCTGAAGACTACTTTATTCTGGATGAATTTTATGAAATTTTGCATAACTGCTAAACCGTAAGAAATGGACTAAAACTTAACACACAAAAAATGTAGAGCACATTAAAACACACAATTTATGTAATATACATTTTTTTCAAGGAGTTGATCGTTCTTGAGATATTCCTTGTTTTAGGTTTCAGCTTTGAAAAACTTGTACTTTTCTCATACAGGAATTTGTCAACTCGTGTCCAAACAAACAAAGGAACTTCAATCACCTTGTAACCAGCTTTTGACTTATCACTTTAACCTATGATACTCCCATATTTTGCTTCTATTACAAGGAAGCAAGTAATAAGACTATTTCTGCTAATTTTTTTCTCGATTAGCATGAAGTAAATAGAAGAATAAGCTTACTAACAATAATTTGTTACAGAGAAGTAGAGAAAGTCATGTGAATGGAACACATCAGATTTTTTTTTATGAGAAGTGTACCTTATTTATAAAAAGTAACTTCAATGAAGATGTAATATTGTAGTGTGCCACCCTGACTTTTCTAATAAATCCAATTTCATAAGAAGTACAAAGTCTTAGCATTAAGACTTGACCATTTCGGTAAAAATATGAAGCACGCAGAATTTTTGATGTTATGACACCTCAGCTGTGCTGATAGGTCTAAGGACACTTTTTGAGCTGTTAGTTAACCTAGTTTCAATCTCTATGTCTCTCCATCATTCGCTCTTTCAATTTTGGCTCTGCAATTGCATGAATAATGATCAAGAAGTTGTAATGTATGTCACCAAGAGTAATGGCAGTAACAGTTTTATTTCAATAGTGTATTAGTGCCTCAAGCCAACATGTCCCAGGAAGGTCAGCAAGCTATGGTGCCATTCTTAAGTAACCTGGCCAAGCTGAATATTTCTAAGTTTACACTAATAAAGCTAGCTATAAGTATTATCATACCTCTGTTATTCTCAACCCCCTGATCATTTTCTAACCCTTAGATTAAGATTATCTCCTATCCCACTCCCCCCCCCCCTGGAGGTCACCTATCCTTACCCCTCTTGCAAACCAAAATCCATCTGAGTTTCCAACCCCCTAGGTATACCAGCTGGGGTGAGAAAGTGAGTAACCCATGAATCCCAGGCATCCAACAGTATTTCCAATATTAGCCTTATAAAAAGAAATTAAATGGGCTATAGTGTAGTGACATGTAGCTAACTGACTCACTCTAACCAATGCAGTGATTGCCAAATGTAACTGCCTTATGCCACATACTTTATCCCCAAAATAAAATGATGTTCCATCATGTTGCAACTGTATTGCTTGTTTGATATTAAAAGGAAATGGTGCATCAGCCCAAGCAGAATATAACTTGTTGCAAATTTAATAACATAAAACACACTTGTACTGAAACAAAGTATTGCAGCTTATAGGCTCTTGAACAAAATGTGTGCGAAAGAAGTTTATCTGGCTGATTTTAAAGTTTCATTATTCATCTAAAGGCATACTATACATGCATATTAACTGTTAAAATTGTCCACGATTTCTTGATTTGACATAAAGTAAAATCACTATGATAGCAAAACCAGGTATTCCAGACGTTATTTCTGCAAGTGTGGTAGACATCTTTAGTAGTCATAATTCAGTGCTGAGTTCAGTGGTTGCAGTGCCCAGCAGCTTCCACCTTTTTATTGCAGTAGGTGGGTGACCTTACTTCATTTCAGCGCTCACTGCTTCATGATTGGTCCAGGTGAAAGGAGCTGACACTGATTGAGGTTTATTTTGAATAACCACAGTTGCAGGATTAAATTCAGAGCACAATATATTTATTTGGTTTACAAGTAAATAGTGCTCTATAGGGTGGGAAATCAAATCTTGCTAATTTTTAATCCTCCACTTTTCATATTCAAATTATTTGTGTGTGTATATATATACACACACACACACACACAAATAATATATATATATATACCCTCAATTATTTGTGTGGATTATCTCGTTTGCAGATAATCTGTGCATCCCCTCCTGAAAAAAATATTGTAGATTGTTTTTCTTTTGGGAAACAGCAATAAGGAACTGCTGCGTGATAAGTGCCACTTCCATTGCTTAAACAATCACTGCGTGAAACAGATTACCGTTTCCATTGTTATCAGTCTGCCTGTTCCATATAAATTAAAATAAAGTTCAGTACAGAATTTTATCAGGAACTGTGATTCTAATTCTGGACCATCTGCACAAAAAAACATGAAGAGATCTATATTCAATGACTTAAATGCTGCTCTTTTACATTTGTTCAGACAAAAAAGGCAGAAGGTGCCATTATTTCGGGCGTGATGTGTGCCAAAAAGGCTAAATTTTTAAATTTTTTTATGGGTTAGAGGGAAAATTTAATACTCCATCTGGTTGGCTAACCAGATTCAAACAACGAGATACGTGAACTTGCTGTGCAGGAGAATGGCTTAGTTCTAATGTGATGGAGCTGATTCCTACCATGAAGAGTTCTAGAAATTTGTGGAAGAAGAGAATCTCACACCAGAGCAAATTTATAATGCAGACGAAAGTGGTCTGTATTGGAAATGCCTACCAACCAGAACCCTTGTTTTATAAAGCGAAGCTGGTGCTCCTGGAGGTAAGTCGTCTAAAGAATGCATCACAATTTTGTGCACTGCTAATGCTTCTGGGAAGTACAAAGAGAAGCTACCAGTGATTGGGAAAAGAAAAAAAGCATTCAAGGATATCGAAGCTAAGGATCTCCCTGTGCATTATTACAACCAAAAAGCAGCATGGACAAATAGTGAAATTTTCAAACTGGTTCCATAAAAATTTTGTCCAGAAGTTTGGCGATTTCTAGAAGAAAGAGGATTGCCACAAAAGGCTGTTCCATTGCTTGAACAATGAGAGCATTTTGTATCTGATGAATGATTCATGGTAACTTAACTTTTTACACCTGTTGTGACTGCCATTATACATTCAATGGGCCAAGGCAATTGCATCAGGAAATGGCTACTGGGCTTGTCTATAGAGAATGCTATTTGATGAAGATGATTTGGTCGTGCTCTGGAAGAATTCTAGATGCCATACACTGGATTTCTGCTGCCTGACAGGATCTCAAGCCACAAACACTAGTTCTTCCAGATAGAGAAGAAAGTGATTTTCAAAGTTTGAGTGATGAAGAACAAACTGCACAATTAATGAAACTAGCAACAGATTTAAAGTCTTTGAAGATGACGAAGAAATCTTGAATGAGTGGCTGAAGATCGACTCATGTGAACCTGGCTTAGTGATGCCAAAATTGTGACAGCTGTTTCACAAAAAAAACACAGAAGAGCCCACCTGGGTACTGTGGTGGTAGTGTGTCTGCCTCACATCCAACAGGCTGTAAGTTTGAATCTCACTTAGGGTGAGTTACCCAGATTAAGGTTTTCTTCGGGGTTTTCCCTTATCCTGAGAAGATGGATGTCAAGTAACTTTAAGCTCCATGGAAATCATTTGAGCATCATTTCACCATTTTCATTCATCGTCTGATATGACTAGCCAGGTTAAAGGATGTTAAGCTACAAAAAAGAGGGCAGTGAATGTAAAAGTGGGGATGAAGACACTGACCTTATCAGTCATTGTACTCCATTGCGATATGTTGATACTCTTCTAGATTATACGGGGCAGAGTACATTTGTACATTGAGTACAATGCTATTATTGCTGATAGAAAATTTCAAAGTTGTGTGAAAAAATGTCAACGCCTCACAGAAGCAGATCATTATCATGGACTATTTTAAGAAATAAACAGATCTCAATACCTAGGCACAGAAATAGAATAAACTTTTGGACAAAGAATTCATGTTGAAATAAACCTTTTAAACATAATTTCTTATTTACATGTGTATGTTGTATCTTAAAAGCATTAAATTATGGGTTTTTCAATTATTCATGCTTCTTCTCTCTCACACTACCCGGGATAATCGAGAGTATACAGTATCTGTATATGAATTTCTATAGCCTCTTGCTGCAAGTCCACATGGTACTGATACAGAGGAGAAAATGGCAGCTTCTTCATATATGACGACATGTTCTCCTTTCATCAGTAATGCATGATCAGCAACATGGGTCACATGTAAACAAAACTTTGTGCTTAGCAAAATGGAATGAATCCATTCTCTAGCTTAAGCCATTGTAAAACATCACTAGTTGTTATGCACGGAAAATAAGTCTTTAAGTTTACTAATCCAGGCTAAACAGCATAAAAAATGTAAACTCCTTATTGAGTATCTAATGGTAAGATCAGCAGTGTTAACTTTATATTCACTTAAAATAATTACTAGACAGAAGAGCAGGAGGATTTAGATAATTTTTAATCATTTACTAAAATGTGTATTCAATCATTCCTGAGTAGGAAGCATGTCAATGGGATATTGCTGAAACTTTCTCTATGATGTTAAATTGCTAACTTTGGGTTTCCTACCCCTCAAAAGCTACACGTAATAAGACCTTGAAACATTCTTTTCACTTAGTTCAAACCTTTAAACATATACTGAATCTAACCTGAGCCAATTTAATTTCAAAGAAAATATTCTTAAATTTTTAGCAACTATCAAAATTATTGCTAAATTATTGAATTCTTAATTGAATATTTTCATTAGAATATTAATATGGAATAAAACTAGTATTGCTATTCATCAAAAATGTTTATCTGTACATATTATAAAACTATAACCAACATTTTTCTGTTCACTTTCTACAGCATATGAATAACATACTAATAACGATGCTCTGGCAACTTTAAAGCCAGAAATCACATTGTAAGTGTATGTTTGGTATGCTGGTCTTGGTTTTGATGTGTGTCTGCATTATGGAGTAATTGTGCTGATGTTTCTAACCAGCTCTGTTCTCTCTCTCGCCTTCTCTGCTCTCCAAGTACTGGTATATCCTGTGCTGTATAAACTGACCTGTCATGCGAACAAGTGTTTCAGTGTCATAGTGTGCTAGTTCTGCTGTGCTAAAAAGAATGTTTATACAGAATCTTAATATATGATTCCTGATGTGCCAAAAACTCTTGTATAGAAGTGACACAGCACTTAAAAGGCATATGATTTGTGTGCCCAAAGAGAAATGGTTGATAGTCCTGTGAATAGATTTTGGGAAACAGGATTTATTCTTGAAAGGTGACTGAAAAATTAAATTCCAGCCAGGATTTGAAGCATAGATCTTTTGGCTTTTGTCAAATTGAGCTGCCATGGCAACATGCCAAAGAAAGATTAAATTCTCCAATTGACTCACATATATTAAAACTATGAAAGAGCATGCAATTTCATATTTTATATTTGCTTGTGGTTTTCAGTGAAAAATGTGGTTCAAACCAGTGGAGAGCAATGGATTTTTTTGGGCATAAAAATCTTTAGCATGGCTTCTTCGGAAGCGGAGTAAAACTGGTGGTACTATGTCATAGATTTATGGCATTTAAAAGAACCTTAAACCTGATAAAGAGGCCTCCAAACAAAATTTCCAGTCTTTCACTCCCAACATAGATGGTACGCTAAAAACCATAGCAGTTAAAGAGCTTCCATAAATAAAAGTATATTTTTTCCACTTTGGAGATTAGGCTATGTGCACTTTGCTCACAGGGAGAGATTCTAAACTGATTGGGTGCAAAGTAAAATGTGATATTTGTTTTGAAAATTGCCTCATAGCATAAATTTATAAGTATAATGTTCCTAATTTCTCCCCGAAATTATTTCATTTTTGCTATTCTGGTGATTTATTACTCTAATTTTGGTAATTAAAAGTCAAACTGGATTATATGGTTTGCTAAACTTTAAGTTCGGGAGTTCTATTTAATTTAAATATGTAATTGCTGATGCAAATGAGTCCATAGATTGCCGGCATATAAGTTACCTAGCACCCACCATTGCAGATACACTATAGCCCTCAAGAGCCTTGATAAGCCAGCTGAACGTTAACACAGCATATCAGTTTACAACAGAGCAACTTATGTTAATGGACTAAGTATCTGTGTATTGTGAAGAATGGCTATTAGCTATCTTATCCTTTCTCAAACATGAAACAGTCATTATTTCCTCTCTGTCAATATGTGGTCCTTTGAACCTTAACCAACTACTGATAGCAAAACATAGAGCTATTTCAGGATACCTTCAATCTTAACGTCTGAGTTAATACTACTTGAAGACACAATCAAAAGATTAAAGTTATTTATATCATCCATAACATTCACGGTAGGACATAGAGAAAGGATTAGAGGAATACAATTAGATTGTGTAGTTGTTAAGTCTTGTAATTTGAGAGAGAGAGAATCTACAGTCAAAAGTTTCAAATGTTAGGGTTTAAAGTTTATAAAAAGAATGCATTCCACTAACAGATGCATCACAAAACTTGCAACACTACGACAGTAGTAGAATCATGACTTTATTTTTAACAAATGAATTGCTATTAGTACCCCACTGCAATCACATGTTTAGCCTTAAACATATTAATATTTAAATGTTTTCTGTACAAATTAATCACCAGGTTTATTTCACTGTTAGCAGAATCCTCAATTGCAGAAATCTTATTCACTTCACTCCCTCATATATTCTGTCTCCTTCTTTATCCGTATATCTCTGTGCAACTATGCAGTGTGTGGTGTTTTAACACCAATTATAACATTAAATAATAGTTTGTGTTTTTTTTTATTTTTTTTTTAGCATAATGTCCTTTAACCTGGTTGGTCTTAAATATGTTGAATGAAATCAGTAAAATGATGCTCAAATGATTTCGGGGTCCATGGAGCTAAAATGAACTCAACATTTGTCTTCTCAAGATAAGGGAAATCGCCCCCCCAAAACTCTTATCCAGGTAACTCACACCAAGTGAGATTCAAACTCACAACCTCTTGAAGTGAGGCAGGCAAGCTATCACCAAAATCATGAATGTTGAATAGTCTACTGTTTACCATGGCAAATAGTTCTGTGTGAATACCTAATTTTAACAAAACTGGTAACTTTTTGAACATTTATTCTATTAACATTTTATTAATTAAAAAACCCAAGAGAAAAATTATGCTTATATATGTTATGTGAGTTTTTCAATAAAACATTCAATAATAAACAAAATATTCTGATTTTTACTTTATGTTTTATTAGAAACACTCCTATTTGTGGAAAGTAATTAAGATTCTTTACAATACTGAAATCCCTATGTGGGACCTGTGTATGTTGTATAACAACCTTCTTAACAATCAGTTCCTACATAAATGAAAAAGAAAATAATAAATAAAATAAAAAACATCCACTCTCATTCTGTCTCTCTCTTGTCTAAAATTATACATTAGCCCATTATATACACCAGCAACCAAAATTAAAAATTACAAGAAATATTTCATTAATAGTTTTATTACATAAATGCAGTCTAAAGCAGCATTGATGTAAAATGTAAAAATTAACCCAAAAAATCGGTTTCTCTTGTTTACTTTTATTTCAACTTTCACTCCAAATATTTTAAGACTTTTGACTGACTGCTTAAACATCTAGGATATGCAGAGATCAGAGCATATTGGTTTAATACACTTTTGATTTTTCCCTATTTAAAATTTTCTACATTTGGTATTTATTAAAAGACTATAATGACAAATCTTTTATCAGAAATTTGTCTAGATATTCTTAAAGTAAAAAGTGTTTTCTTCAGTCATTGGTGTGTTGATAATTACACCTGATAGCTGCACTTTTATGGACCTCATTAAAGTACAGGTTTCTATCAATTAGAAGATCCACATGTAATAATCAATATGCTAGTGTCACATTTCAAAACGCTACCAGGCATCAAGTGTTGAAAGTGCAACTATTGATTACTCTTATATCTTCAATTGAAGAACAACTACTGCAAATTTAGAAAAAGTGAAAATGTTGGTCACAGATGACAGCGAGAAACATATACTGCCAGAAATTTTTTGCAAAGGCACACTAACAACTTATTGCCACAAAAATCAAGAAACATGTATGAAAAATTCTATGTGCCACAATACTTTTGCCTCTGTGCGCATACCACAACCCTGTTCAGCTGTTTCACCATGTAAGATAAGGCCAGTGCACCAATTGACTCAGATAAGCCTAGAATATTAAACATAACTTACAAATAGTTTAAACTCAGGTGCATGATCAAGCAAAAATGGTTGAAACTGACAAAATTAAAATGCTCATATGAAACTTATGAAACGAGCAGATTGAGTTTGATAAATATATTTGTATCTTAATTACTACCATACTTACTCTCATTGCATAATGTACTATTACAAAACGATCTTGAAACTAGTCATAACTGTTTCAATGTGTAACTAAAAAGACATTTTCTTCCTTTGGATTTTTAATTTTACACCAATGAATTTAACACTGATAAGTTAGGGAGTTTGTAACCTATCCAGTATTCCATAAGATTGGTACATATACATAAACATATGCAATAGATGATATGTAAGTTTAACATGCCCATAAATAGTTATTTGTGAGATTTAAATCACTATCTAAACCTATTTTGAGACATGCATAGTGTTGAGCTTCCCTGCACCAATACAGCAGTCAGCTGCCCAACAGTCAATAACATATTCCTGTTCTCCTTGCAATGTTTATTAAAATGACACTGATATAGCTAAACATCAACTTTATTTTTATTTCCACTTGTCAGTTGACAAACCGCAATTACAAACTTTTTCCATGATGAATATTCTGTGAATATTGTTTAGTAGCAATATTCAAGACAGTAAAAGCTGAATTATGTCTATATTGTCAATCTAAACTTTGTGAAATTTCTCTTTGAAACTTGACCCAAACATTAACAAAGTAACTCAGGATTCTTTAAATATTCGAAGCAGGTTACAATCATATATTGCAATAGTGAGCTGACTTAAAGTAAGGCAACCAAAGAACTGAGGTCCCTAGTAGTTACTAATTTTAAATCAGACTAGTAAGAAATACCTCTTGCAGAATGGTTAATCATGTACAGGAATAACCTACAAGTCATAAAAGTCAGTAAACAAGACAAAATGTTAAACATATTGCTAGAAAATACCTATGTAGAATTTAAATCTCTAGGAATCACCTCCATGCAAATCATAGTAATCATTTCTCTATAATCATTGTAAAAAATAAACGGAATTGTTCCTCCAAGGAATGGTATAGCTTTTTTAAGCTTAAGCTCATGCTTATCCATTTATAAAAAAAAAATCTGATGTGTTCTATTCACATGACTTTCTTAACCTGTTCTGCAAACGAACTATTATTTCAAAATATTATCCTTTTAATTACATCATGCTAATCATAAACATTAACAGAAATTATCTTCTTTTTTTTCTTCTTTTTTTTTTTCCCATTTAAAATTTTGCAAATATGTAAAGCAGCTTGTAATAGTGATCTGATTAATATTAAACATAATAAGGGTTGAAATGGAAAAAAGCATTTCTGAAATTGGTCCCAGTAAGTAACTACCAAATAATGTTTTCTGTTACAAAAATTGACTCAAATTCTTTTCATTTAATAAAAATGGTCTTATTACTTCCTTAAAAGTAGAGGGGAAATAAGCGAATACACTAGGCTAATGTGATATCAAATCTTTTAAAACCTGCTTCTATGCAACTGGCATTGAAATTTGGCTCTATTTCCATGGCCAGGAGTAAAACAAAAGATATATGAAACATATGAGGACTTCCCATTTGAGAAAAATTTAAGTAGTTTAAAATTGAAACCAAATAATAGTGAACAGCTCAAAAATTGTTAGCTCCAAAAATAAATAAATAAATAAATAAACCTGTATGTAACATAAATCATGTTTTAACAATCTACAGTTTCAGTATAGCACATTTTTGTCTCTTATGGTTTATCAGTTATACAAGTTATAGGAATGAAGAAGAAATTTCCAGAAAATTCAAGATATACATTTTATTTCTCATGTAATTTTTTTTAATATATGGCATTTTAATCAAAATCATTAGTCATTTTGGAGAAAATCAAAATTTTTGAACATTTTTCCATGTAAAGAGTGGGGGGATTTTCTTTAATACCTTTGTGTCACATTCACAATTTGTGTATAAAAAACATATCTACAAATAATCCGAAACCAACCAATTGCACTTGGGCTTTAATTATATGCACGTTTACTTGATATCTTGGTTAAGGTAAAGAAAATATGGCATTCAACCCAAAATTATTACTTAGAGAGAAAATGCAGGTTTCAGAATGCTTATCCTAACAAATGCATGTTTAGTCACTAAGATTAAGATTTTCACAGAGTTCTGCACAGATTAAATTTTTGGTAACTTTTTCAATTTTATGCTCAGTTAGTTATAAATTTAAGTACAGCTTAGCAAGGTATAGAAATGCTTTATAGTTTTGAGAGTCAACAAGAGGGGAACATATGGCATGGTGAGTGATACAAAGTCTCATAGCTTCATTCAGTAAAATGGGTAGTCGAGGTCGACAAGGCATGGGCTCATGAACAACAGGTCTGCAGTTCCCACCAGACTGAAGCTTTTTCCCAGGTTCCCCTCAGCCCTCATAATAGACAAATGTTGGAGAGAATCCATAAACTTAGGCCTTCCCAAATTTCCTTTCCCAATTATCATTTTATGTATCTCATCAGTGTCTATTGCCCGTGTGCTGTATGCAGTAAAAATGGTTGTTAAAGACTACTCAAATATAAAAAATGCTTCACTTCTCGCCTAGCCACTCACTTTAACAGGTGCTTATCTGCAACTTAAAAATTACCCATAATTCCAGAACTTTAAAAGGTAAAATAAATAAGTATGCTGGCAGATGACCTTACTCTATCAGTATCACTTTAAAGCAAAACATCAGCAAAATTTAACAAAAATCTTATGTGTTCCATTCACAAGACTTTCTCTATAGCTCTGCAACAAAATATTGTTAAAAAGCTTATGCTTCTATTTCCTCCTTGTAAGTAGAAGGGAAATAAGGGAGTACCATACGTTAAAGTGATAGTCAAAAGCTGGTTGCTATTTGACTGAAACTCCTTTGATTGTATGGACAGGAGTTGACAAATTCCTGTGTGAGAAAAGCATATGTTTTATAAAGGTGGGAGAAGAAAAATAAAAAAAGAGGAATAACTCAAAAATGATCAACTACACAAGAAAAATATATATAACATAAATTGTGTGTTTTAACGTGCTAAACACTTTTTGTGTGGTAAGTTTTTGTCTATCTCTTACGGTTTAGCAGTTATGCCAAATTAAGCAAAATTCTCCAGAATAAAGTAGTCTTCAGAGGCTATTCCCAGAAAATTCAAGATATACATTTTATTTGTCAGGTAAATAACTTTAATATACAATATTTTAATCAAAATCATTAGAGCCATTTTTTAGAAAATCAAAATTTTCAAAAAAGTTCCATGTAAAGGGTAGTTTGGGGTGGGGGGATTTTTCTCAAAATCTTCATGTCGCATCCCTGGTAGATACTAAACTTAAATACCAAGTTTGGTATTTTACCCACTTTTCGTTTTTGAGTTATCGTGTTCACAGACACACGGACACACACACACAGATCTTTTTCCGAAAATACTTTTTTTAGATAAAGGGGACCCTAAAACATATATTTCCGGTGAAATCTCGGTATTGCATTTTTGGGTGGAGTGCAATACCTTCTCTATACACTATGTACATAGTGCGTATAGAGAAAGTAAAAAAGTCTGATGTGTTACTTTGATGTCTTTCTCTATCCTCTATGTTTATTGGTGTACAAAATTTACATTTTCCATCAGCTTCATTTTAAATTCAGATAAACCTATACAGATATATCTATACATATCTATAATTTCTCATTAAATACACTTGTTTTTCATCTTTTTTCAAAGCAGTTCCATCTCCTAATAAACAGGGCAGGAGTTGCCACTACTTTTGATATACATGTTTTAAGTGTAACAGTTTTCAAGTTATGGCTGTGAAAAGTTCACCTGCTCTGCAGTTAATTAAGGATAATGTGACTGTGACAAAGGGAGGAACAGCAACAATTAACCTTCAGCCAGGTAGTTAGACCAACACACATGTGTATTATCTATAGCTAACTAGCAAGGGAAAAACACTAAATCATGCTTTTTCATTGGTTAATTTTTCACTATTAAAATTAAAACCTATCATACTTAGAACACAGGAACATAAATATTTTTTGACAAATTGTCTGTAAAACATAATTCTTGAAAGTTGGTGCAACGATTTGTGAACATCCTGTAATCACACTTCTTTTAAGCATTATTTTTAATCCCAATCCAGGAAGCACTGAACACGATAAGCACCCAATTGTTGTGGTAATCAGCTGAGATTTACACTACTATGTACTACAATGATTTTCTAAGATTGGAGTTCACACGAAGTCAACAGTAGAACCAGAGAAAATTGCCAGCAAAGAGTTCAAGGAATTTAATTACAAAAAGTTTTTCTCAAGCTTAGTGCTTTGCAAAGCCAAGGTAATTGTAATTTTACTGATTAACATTATGAAGAAATAATTTGTAATTGTAAAGGAATAAAATATATCTTACATATTATCACATTTATGTGTTTTTTCTTTACTTTTTACATATATTATGGCAGTAGTACTCCAATAGTTATTTCTCATAATTATGACAACAGTACCCCCAGAAAGAGCAAGGGTTATGATTACAGATAAAAAACCAAAATGTGTATTATTTATACTGAATTATTAGGTTCTATGACAGGAAGTCAAATGACAAACAATGATTATATACAAATTGAGAAAGTCACTTTCCAATCAAAATTTATAGTGTATTTAGCTTGATAAATGAGTAAATAGGAATTACATATATGAAGTGTTTGCGCTATCTTAACTGTCGTATAAGAAATGAGGCAGCTTAAACTGTGCATGCGCGCCAAATATTGGAACCACTCTTTACATCTATCTTTGGCACATACAACTATGTGTATAACCTAATTAGTATATTGTATTCACTTAATCTCATATGTTGTGCTTGCCTACTCAGATTCTAGCAGATGCGCTCTTTAACCTGAATTGCATGTTGGAGGAGATGAGACATAAATTAATATATGAAAAGATACCAATATAAATTATAATAATAATTAGCCAGTTTTATTCAAGACCAGATATTAATGGTATCTGAAATTACTAATCTGAAATAATCAGTTCTTTGATTGCCTTCTGTGAGAAATACACCACAAAACACCTTAACAAAACATTACGACACAAATTAACTAATGTAAAAAAAAAAAAAACTATAAGATTAATATAAGTAAAAAATACTCCATTTTTTTTTTTGCAGAATGCATCTTAAAACTAAACATTTATTAAAGATATGCTAAGTGTCATTCCTTAGAAGCATGCTTGTGGTCTTCACACTGACACAAATAATTGTTCACTTCACACATATCTATCTGTATGCCCAAACAATGCATTTCCAAAAGCTACAACACAGATAACACCACATAGACATACCCTGCATAAATTAATGTTGCAAAAAATACCAACTCACTAAAATGAAATTACTTACTTTCAATGGCAGCTTGAAACAAAAAGAAAACAAACAATCGGTTTCAACGCGCAAAGAGAAAGAAGCAAAAAACATATTACCACATATCAAAACACAGTTAACTCAGGGTCTATATTAAATGTGAAACACAAAACATGTCAAAGCAGAAGCACATAAGACCACAAGCTTTGGCTGTATACATAAAGCATTGAGATTTGTGTTGAGCACATGTGCTAGAAATGTGCAGTGGTGAACTCAACTTATCTCTCAAGTGCCGAAGTTGTATGCCTCACTACTTCCTGGTGCAGGTTTAAAAATTACTATTATTTAAGTTAATATTCCAAACCTGATTCCTCACACTGCATCCTACAATATGCTAACTGGTATTTTGCTGGAAAATATGCATGTTTGCTGCTTAAAGTTATGTGGGGAAATAAAACTAATAAAACACTTCACAAAAATTTAGTTTGACAAAATCTTAATGTTCTGCCATATCTTATCATGCATTTAAATGCTTTGCAGGTTTTCTTTGAGTGACTGTGAACTTACTCGTTTTATGCATAAGGCCATGGAATACTGAACAGTAAGAAGTATTGGAGAATTCACTCTGCTCAACTGCTACTTTAATTTAATAATTCTTTAAGCAAACTGAGTTTCTATTTTATAGCACACATTCCTTCATTAGCACACAACTAAGAAGAATTGTAATCCACCTACAGAGTGAATAGCATAAATTACAAATTGAAGTTAAGTAAATGTGAGCCTATTTGGGTCCAAAATTTAATATGGATGAAACAAAGATTTCACAAATTGTTTCTTATTCTAATGATTATTAACTCTTTATATGTAAACAACTAAATGTTTTAAACCTGGTTAAAAAAATAATTTAAAAAAGAAAAACAGATGCTAAATGAATGGAATATATTGTGGACAAATAGTAACAATAGCCGGCTCGCAAAATTAGTGTTTTTTTCTAACAATTTAAAATAGACTTACAAGTTAAACTCTATGAACTTTTTTTTCTAATTAGCCCAGTTTATGAATGGACATGTAAACTCTGAATCATACTTTGAAGGTTTTAAAATAATTAAGATGAAGCATTGTGTTTTTGTCAAAATGTCAAACATTTACTTTTTGATTGTCCAATATATGGTAAAAAAAAATTTAATTTAGAACAAAATCTTAACTTCTGCAAAATATCCTTCACATCACCTATAACTCAGATATTCACAACAAAAAAATCTGATTTATTCCATTCACATAACTTTCTCTAGCTGTTCCAAAAACAAAACTTTCTTAGAAAAGATTATTCTTTTATCTACACCATGCTAATCTAAATAAACATTAGCAGAACTGGTCTTATTACTTGCTTCCTTATAAGTAGAAGGGAAATAAGGAATTTATTAGGCTAAAGCAATAGTCAAATCTTTTAAAAGCTGGTATCTATGTGAAACAATTGAGATTTGGTTTGCTATGCATGGTCACGTTTAAGAAAAGTTAATTAGTTTAAAATTGAAACCAATAACAGCAAATGTCTCAAAACCGTCAACTCTACAAAAATATGTATATGACATAAATTATGTGTTTTAACAAGATATACCATTTTTTGTGTAGTAAGTTTTCAGCTCTCTCTTATGGTTTAATGGTTAGGCAAAATTCTGCAAAAATCAACCAGAATGAAGAGGTCTTTATAGACTATTCCCAGAAAATTCAGTATATATTTTATTTCTGATGTGAATATCTTTAATGTACAATGTTTTAATTAAAATCGTTAAAAGCTATTTTTTAAAAAAATCAAAATTTTCGAAAAATGTTCCATGTAAAGGGCAGTTGGGAGTGGGGGGATTTTCTTGAAAACCTTTGTGATGCATCCTTGAAAGATGCTGAACTTAAATACCAGTATCGAATTTTTGGACAGAATACAATACATTCTCTATCCATTATGTACAATGTACATACGGGCTAGAGAAAATAAAAATGTTGTTTAATAAGTTTAATCAATTTATTAATCATATGTTTAAAACATTATGGTGTAATTGTTTATATATTTACTTATTTTACACTTTATATATAGAATTCTGAATATTTGTTATAATATTATAAACTAAAGCTTTTGTAAATTAGGGCTAAAGCTTTTGGAAAATAAATAAATATATAAATAAACCTGGCTCTAAGCATTTTCATTAAAATGTCATCAGATGATGTGGCAATATAAAACCTATAGTTAAATTTTCTATGAATAGTGTGTGTACTACCCTTCACTCTGATTGAATTTTGTATAATTTGGTACAAATGGTAACCAATAAGGAATGGGATCACAGAGCTCTCTAAAATACAGAATTTGTGTCGATATCTGTTTTGGGCACCTCTGTGGTCAAGTAGCAAGGTTATGTTCCCAGCTATGCTGGAGAAATTTTTCCCTTAATATTTCTCTATCCTTCGCAAAGCCTAGAGGTAACCAGGGAAATGCATGTTTTGCAGCAAAAATTATTAAATCCAACATTAACAGCTACACATATTGAAGCTTTCCATGGCTGACATACAAATGAAATGCTGCTTCTTCAAGCATGTAAACCATGGTCAAGAAATTCTATTTTGCGAAAATGGCTCTAACAATTTTGATTACAATATCATATGTTAAAGATATTTGCATGATAAATAAAATGTTTATCTTGAATTTTCTGGGAATAGCCTCTGAAACCTCTTTATTCTGGATGAATTTTGCATAACTAGTAAATCTTAAGAGATGGATAAAACTTACTACAGAAAATGTGTAGATCTCATTAAAACACATAATTTGTCATATACATTTTTTGTGGAGATGACCATTTCTGAGATATTCCTTGTTATTGGTTCAGATTTAAAATACTTATACTTTTTTCATACAGAAATGTGAAAGCAATACAAAGAAAGGAATTTCAATTACATAGCAATCAACTTTTAAAATATTTGACAATTGCTTTAACATATGGTACTACCTTTTTTCCCTTCTACTTACAAGGGAGCAAGTAATAAGACATTTCTGCTAATTTTATCTGGATTAGTATGAAGTAGATAGAAGAATAAGTGTTTTAACAATAATTTGTAACAGAGTTGTAGAGAAAGTCATATGAATGGAACAAATCAGAGTTTTTTTTTAGCTTTAACTATTTTATAAATATTGTTGTTGATGTTTTGGTTTTCTCAGGCTGAAATCTAAGTAAATTGCAATGTATAATGCTCAAACCTACCTAATTCTCATTTTTATTATATCCATATCAGTTCAAAGTGCAGAAACCAAATGGAAGCAGCTAAATATTGTTTCCATATAATCACGGAGTAAATGGAATTAATAGGGCATTCACAATGAAAATTAAGTATTTATATAACGATGCAAGCCTTAAGCATATTGTGACTATGCACCAGATGCATGTGCTTGCATCTAACCAGCTCATAACTGCTACTGTGTGCTAGTGTCTAGTTTTCAATTGTCATAACTAATTGTTGCCGGCAGTATCCTTTCCACTTTGAATCTATTGTCACACCTGTATGAGTGAACATAAGTGCAGTCAGAAAGCGATATACATCAAACCTCAGATTGTTGTACCTGTGGGTGAGGTGATACCTATAGTGTTTGCCATGTCCAATAATACAGACAATTGTCTACTTCTGGAAGTTTCTTGCCATGCGATCAAAAGATATATAAGTGGAGCAGTGAAGCCCAGTTCATCATATGCAGTTGCAATAGAAAGAGAGAGCCACAGTAGACGAGTGAGTGTCGTAGCAATGAGAGAAAACTATATTGGAGAACTGAAGTGAAAGTATTTATTGCAATCAAATTTTGAAGCAATAAAAAGAGATTTTTGTTACAGTAAAAACAATGATTCATTTACAACAACTGGAAGCTTAATGACAATCACAGAATGGCATGAAACAGTGAGCTAATATGGCTACTTGTGAAGTGAAGTGATTATCTGCATGTATATAAAAGAACAAGGTCAAAGCAAATTTATTTTGCTGTGAAATATCCCAATGAATTTGTCTTTGATCTTACATGGAAAAATAGTTAGTGAATCAACACATGGCAACAAGATGACAGAATGATCATATGATGAGAATCGCTCTCTGAATGGATAGTTTGACACAGACAAACCTGGAAATTACAAGCTTCGAAGTCTACATTTACTTCAACATTTACATGATTTATTATGAATGATTCTATTACAATATATATACATATAAATAATCTAGTTTTTAAGTTTACGTTATGCTTATGTTTAATTTTCATTGTGAATGGGGTCTGAGTCAATATAACATAACTGAAATCATTTCTAGGCAAATATCTATTATAATTAACTTAAATTTAAAAAAACTAATGAACTCATATGAATGTTAAAAACCTGTTTTTTTTTCAACTGGAATAAATGCACTGTCATAAACAGTAAGGGTTGCCTTTAAATGTTGTAACATCTACGTTAAGAAAGAAACACTTGCACTAAGACTACCTCTCTGGTTGAGCGGTCATATTGTGATTTCTCAACCCAATCCCGAGGTCCCACAATTGGCAGGCAATTTTTCAATGATCAGAATCAACCCCCATCTTTTACAGTTTCTAGAAGAATGTGAGAATAATATACAAATGAATGTATCAAACTTTAGGAAAACCATCAGCAAATAATACCCAACACTTCAATTGTTTCTCAAGTCAAAGTCCTTGATATGACCATAGAAAATAAGAGAGCCTATATAAATGAAACAAATTAAAAAATTAAAGTATCACTTCATTTACCAAACAGCAGAGATTATTTCCACCAAACACTGAGAATAAGTTGAATTTCTTTTATGCAGAATGCACACTGTTTCTGTAAAGCTATACACTGCAACTTTTAGCTACATTTGAATCTTTCGCTTTGTTTTTGTAGCAAATAAGAATTTGGTTGTTTTTTTTATATATATATAAGCATAGGGGTTTATACAGTAATATTAGGTGGTTGATCTTCAAATTCCAATTATGTATTGTTTACTGGAATGTTGCTGGATAAGCCACCGAAATAGAACAGAAAGTTATATTGTGCATAATGTTTTATAACGAAAATAGAGTTATTATAAAGGCACCAAGTTTGATTTTCAGCCAGGGTGGAGAAATTTTTCTTCACTCCGAATCATTCTCCACTCCCTCCACAGAAACTGTGAATACAAATTAGTTTTTTTCATGGTAAAAATTTATAAAAATCAATGTTTAAAAACCTACAGTTCAATGAGTTAGAACACTATACAATTTGTACTTTCTATTACTTAGTACATAGAGAAGGTATTGTGATTCTTCAAAAAATTTGACATCCACCTTTCATTGATAATACATATGTTTAGGCCCCTATAATAATAATAATAATAATAATAATAATAATAATAATAATAATCTTTATATATATAATTCTTCTGTGCATGTGTATGTGACTGAACTCCTAAACGACTGGACCGATTTTAATGAAATTTTTTGTGTGTGTTCCAGTGGATTCGAGAATGGTTTAGATTCTCAGTTTGGTTCAATGGAAATTGTTTATCTAATTAATTTTTTATTTATAAATTATTGTTGTTGATTTTCGAATGTTTTAGATTGGATCCAGCAGACTGCGCTACAATTGCAGTATCGAATATTCAATAATATTTTATTCCAATTCCAGTTTTTCCCGACAGGTGGTGCTACGATCAAATTCAGGAAAATATTTTATAACTTTCTGTTATTATTGTGTTACAAAAAAAAGTGTGCTAGTTGAAATATTACAATAAGATTCAATTAATGTTTCAAGAGTTTTAAAGTGTGCATAAAAAACTATACATTTTGATGTGAGAACTTTGTATAATTTTCTATCAAATTTACACATGCGTTAATTAACAGCCACCCTAACCTACAAAAAAGTTTTAAATTTTCGAATTAAAGATGTGACTACAGGACAACATCTGTCGGGTCCGCTAGTAATAATAATAATTTTTAGAAGAACAACCTCTGACACATGCATATGTGTCTTTGAAACAGCATAACTCGAAATGAAAAGCCTGTTAAATACCAAACATGGTAGATGTTTAAGTAGCTTCCAAAGAAGTAACATAATTTTCAGGAAAATCCCCCCCCCCCACCGCACACAGCACTTTACTTGGAACATTTATCAAACTTATTTATTTCCTATCACATGCCTCTTCATGATTTTGATTAAAATATATAGTAAAGATATTTACATGACAGATATTTTCATACTTTGAATTTTCTGTGAATAGACTATGGAGTCCTTTTGTTACAACATTTTTGACTCTATATACTGTCCATACCCATTTACTTTTCACTTTATATAAGAATTGTCCAATCTTCTTACTGTATTTGTGTAAATAATGAAAAGTGTAATGTAGCTATTTCTGTGAAGTTTATCTAAATTAAGATGAAATACATAGAAAAATAAGCTTTTGTAAGAATACTTTATATATCCATTAATAAACAATACAGGGAGAAAAAGTCATGTAACCAATATGACCAGAGAAATTAAAGAGAGTTATAAAAATAGATCATAACAAAAATATCTGATGTATTTCATTCACTTGACTTTACTAAATGAAAGTAAAAAATATAGTATTTTGCAGGGGTTGTACTGATTATGAAGATCAGGCTATGGAACACGCTTGCTGGCGTCAATACTGTCATTTGTTTTGCAAAGTTGAAATGTACTAATATGAATCATTTTTTGAAGTGTTAAAGCTGTAAGTGGAAAATAGAGAAAATACCTGTGACTGTTTAGGGGGGATTAATGTTTAAATATTAAAGAAAACTAAATGATAATCGTTCCTTATGTGCACAAAAACCATTCATTCCAAATAAGCCTACAAAGGCATCAAGTAATAGAGGAGAAATAATTGGGAGAAAAGAAAAAGCAAACAGCAAATGATGCTAAAAGATAAAAAGTGGCTTGCCTGCTCTTCTTCATTTGCAGATTATCCACTTCTTTGTAGGACTTACAACCCCAAAATACCACAAGCCAATGTATTGGGTCAGAACCTTGTTGAGAAGCAACCAAACCATAGCATGTCCAGGATGGGTGATCAGCACAATGCCTGGTATGGTGGCGAAGAAGAAGGAAATTAAATGAAGTGATGAAAGGGATGACCGGAAAATTTGAGGATCAAATTACTCAACCAAGCATTTACCTAGTGACTGAGGAAATTACGAAAATACCTTTGGTCAAAACCTATGGGGGTTTGAATCTGGGACCTCCTGAATGTGGGCCATAGGTGTTACTGCCTGAGCTGACTTGATTGTACAAACATAAAATAAAAATGCTATAAAACAAATATTACTCCTCCTGCTGTTCTGTGAACTATGCCTTGCATTGATCTTAATAGTGCATAAGAAAAAAAGAAATTGCTTAACAAAAACTAAAAATAAAAACCTAAAGTAGTGTAGTTTTCTAAATCTTTAATTACATTGCAAAATTTCTAGTTGCAGATTAAAATAATAAATGAAAGAATATAAGATAATATCTACAACACATTGTTTCCTAAACCCCCTATGATCTCTGGGGCCTTCTAAGGATCTTATTCCACCAAGTAGTAATGATTGCAATTTATTAGATGGAGCATCCAATGAATGTTGTCTCTTACCTGCAATGGTAGGAAGACAGTGACAGTGGAATGAGGCTTTGTGGATCCTGAATCATTGGACCTTACTGGCATTTTACAGTAAGAAGTTGACTGGATTGAAACAATTTAAAATTGCTTCCGATAACTTGGAATCAAACTATGAGCCCTTTGTTTGAGAACTACAAATGAGAACACTGAGCTGTCCAGTTATCCTCTCAACAATATTTGCAGTTTATTTTATTTCCATCAGAATAATGTGTGAAGGATGTTGGATAATTCACCTTATATTTGTTTCTTTATTTTTCTTTGTTTCCATACTTTCATTCTCTTTCTCCTTCCTCTAATGATGCCTACAAGAGGAATTTCCTTTTATGTACTGTAATAATGGAGTTACTAATTTTGCTTCTGTGTTATAAATCCCTATCTTCAACTTATAATGTTCACTGTTATAATGGTGAAGAAAGAACTGAGATATTACAGAGCTATGATAAAAAATGTGAATGATCTTTATGCAAGAAAATATTTTAACGTTCATTAACATTCTGATTATAAAAATGATAATGGTGGCAGAATGGATATCATTGACAAGGATAGGCTGCATCTAATAAGTCATTAAGTTTGTTCAAACCATGGGATAATAATATACTGAGTGGTTATAATTAAACTTTCCCTTTATAACATGTTCTAGAAACTAGTTATAGTATGTGTACCAAACTCAGTAGTAATAATGTCCATATTATGGGCAAAAGATTTCCATGCTCCACAGTGCCACCTTCCACTAGTACAACTGGCCATCAGGTGCAATGATCATTCATAGTCACTAGACCAGTGTCAATGCAATTGTTGATGGTGTCAACATGGGGCAGAGCATTATTGGTGATGCTTTTCTATCAAAACAACAGCAACATGGCAGCTGCACTTCGAGATTATCGTCAGCTGAAAGTATTATGGAAGGGTCCTCTTTCTCCACCTGCTCTGCAGAACATGATAAAGAAATTTGAATCACTGGAGAACTGGGTGTCGTTCCAGGAAGAGGTCGACTAGTTGAACCACATGTAGTTAAAGAAATCGCTGTTGCTATGGCAGACAATACTGAGTGTAGTTGCCAATCATCAAGCAGTGTGCATGCTGTGCCACCACAGTTGAACATTCTTTGGTCCACTGTAAGGAAGGTGCTTCGAACTATTATCAAATAGTATCCGTATAAGATCCATATTGTACAGAAGCTTACACCACAAATTGCACAAAAACATGTTGACTTCGCTTTCCACTTTCTAGCGAGGATTGAAGCTAATGAAGCCTGGCCTTGGACCATCCTATGGACACTCGAAGCACATTTTTCTCTGATGGGTGAGGTGAAAACACAGAATTGTAAAGTGTGGGGATCTTCACCTCCAGCCAATGTGTAAGGAGTTCCTCTGCACAGTGATTGTGTACTGCATTGTGTGGCTTCATGGCTACACTCATTATTGGTCCATTCTTTTTTGAGGTAGGTGGCACTCCAGGACCAAGCTATGACTGGCCAGCATTGCTGCAATATTGCTTCACTAAGCTGCCCTAAAGGAGAGAAACACATTGAATTCAAGTTTTCATGCAAGTTGGGGCTCTCCACCACACATCACTTGTTAAGTTCAACTGCTTCTCTGTAACACACTTGGTGGCAATCGAATTGTCAGCAGATCACTTCCAAATGCTTGGCCGTCATAATCACCTGATCTCACTCCTTGTGATTTCTGGTAGTGGGGCTACCTGAAAGACAGGGTTTATCAGGGTAACATTCACACATGTGTTGATCTCAAGAGAAGCATATCAAAGGAGGTGTTGGGCATACCCATGGAAATGCTTTGTGCATCTGTGCAGAATGCAATTCTGCGCGTCCAGACTCTCCTAGACACCGGCAGGCACCACATTGAGCCTGTTCTGTAGCCGTAACCATGATATTGGTATGATGTAGCAACACATTAAAAGTGTTTCAATTGAATTGATTATTCATTATTTCTCTTCCCTATATCCTTGACAATGATCACAATTTTCACAAATGTACATTCACTCACTTTGCAAATAGAGACTGTTAAATAAGAAAAGTTTAATTAAAACCACCCTGTACATAAAAACATACAAATACACCTTTAAAAGTTGTCCATTAATAAAATGAGAGTTTGGTCCTTAAATTTAACAGCCTGTATAATTGCTTATAAAAAAAACAGAGAACAAATAAAAATAAAGGTGATGTCTCCCTGGAAGTCAAGATACACTGACCCCTAAACTAGTGATGTTATTAACACTAGTTGCCAAGAGGATGCAGGTTGTTAAACTTAACAGATCTTTCTCATTAAATAATAGTCAACAGCACAATAATCTTGAACATGTATCTACTTGTTTTTCACGTTCATTAGCCTCCGAAAGTTTGAGCAAAATATGCAACTTCATATTCTGCCTCCTCATAACAGTGATTTTACACAGCTGAAGTTCAGTCATTTCCCAAAAATATATATTTTAGGCAGTATTTGTTCTTATTTTATTTCAAACCGCATATTTGGGACCATAATTTTTGTTTCATAATAATTAAGTTAATTTCAAGATGATTTCGTGATCAATATTCTTGGTCCAATTGCTAATATAGACCCTGGTTGAACATCTGTTAAGTACAGGGTTAAGGTCTGATATGAAACAGAGTGAGTATAACTTAAAACTCTAGTTTACTAAGAGAGAGAATCATTTATTTTCTAAATCAAGCAGATGCAGTGGGTGTAAGCAGCAAACAGTGCAGGATTCATAAAATGAGCATAAAGCATTACAAGACATGATAGTTGATAAAGGAATCAACTATTAACATTTATAGGAAATTTAAATAAAAGTCATGCCAAGTTTATCTATATCAAATTCTCCAACCTGTACAAACAACAGCTAAGTAATTTTTTGGTCTACTAAACAAAATGAAACAGAAGTATTAGTCAAACATTTAGTGGCACCCTTCACTCAAGTAAAGGATGAAAAGCACAAATGAATGTAGGTGCAAAAATGCTTTGTTCCCTCTCCTTCTGCAACTCTGCTTATTTGTCTGAATGCAAGTTATTGTGTAACACCAAGAGAATCTTTTTACACCTGATTAAAATTTAATTACAAATGGAGAGGGAGGGACGATGATGTAACATTTATTAGGTAACCCACAACGATCTTGTTCCAATTGTAGAATTGCAGAAAAAGAGCTGTAACAATGGAATACAGCATTTCTGGACATAATGTTCATATGTAATACAGTTTCAGGCTCTACAAAAGTATAAAATCTGTGGTCTTGACATTTATTTTTGTTTCATTTTGTAAATTGCATTTATCTTAAAGACCTTTAGAAATCCTATACATAAAAGCAATCAATCATTATTACAATACAATCAAAATTACTTAATGAAAGAATTAAGATATCATTAACACATCAGTATCTTCTCATGCTAGAACCAACATTTTGTATACTAAAAATTATCACAAGTTTTATGTACATTTGAAATTGTTTCATTTTATCAACTGATAAATTAACTTCACTTCTCTCTGAAGTTCCAAATATCTCAAAAGTAAAGTAGGTTTTGCAAGTAAAACGTATCAGCAGATATGTTAACTAGGTACCCAAAAGCAAGTTCTGACACTAAATCCACATAGTTGTCCACTCATCAGGCTGAACAGGTTTATCTCCAAAATCATTAGGTTTTTCTAAGCTTCTCTAGTGCTCAGACACAGGAACAATTGCATTCAATCCACTGATATTGACATTTCACCAGATAGGTATGCTTTGAGGATTCCAAATCAAAGAAAGGAATAGAAAATTGAGAGAGAGAGAGAGAGAGAGAGAGAGAGAGAGAGAGAGAGAGAGAGAGAGAGAGACTCTTCTCATGCCATTTACATAGAAAATATTTCATTTGGTATAATTTAAAAAAACAATGTTATTAAAATACAAAACATGAGGGTGGTTCCGAAAGTAGTCTCCATTCTAAAAGAAACAACCACTCTCTCAGGAATAGAACAGAAGATGAGCTAAGAAATTCATGTACCATCCATGGCTTTTGACAAATTTAAAAAAATGTTCAAAGAACACAATATTCAGATAACACCAGTAAAGCGCCACAGCATAAAAAATGAATTAGGCTCAAGGATCAGCAAAGAAAAAATCAGGCATTTACAAAATGGAATGCAGTGACTGTAATCAGATTTATATAGGGAAAACTGAAAGAAATTTAATAACAAGATCCAAAGAACACTTCAGAAACATAAATCAAAAACAATTGTAAAAATCAGCAGTTTCCACCCACTTTTGCAGAAAAAAAAACACAATATAAATTCAGAACCGAAACTTCTAAAACATGTAACAGGAAAACAAGAGCTGGGAACACATCTTCATATTAAAAAATCTGATTTGTGTCCATTCACATGACTTTCTCTACAGCCTTGCAATATATAATTGTTAAAAAGCTTATTTTTCTATTTATTTCAAGCTAACTGAGAAAAAATTAGCAGAAATGGTCTTATTACTTCTTTGTAAGTAGAAGGGAAATAAGGTAGTAACATAGGCTAAAGTGATAGTAAAATCTTTTAAAAGCTGGTGGTTATGTGACTGAGGTTCCTTTGTATGCCAGAAGTTGACAAATTCCTGTATGAGAAAAGTATAAGTATTTCAAAATTGAAATCAATATCAAGGAATATCTCAAAAACTGTCAACTCCAAGAAAAAAAATATGTAAATTAATTGTGTATTTTAATGAGCTCTACATTTTTTGTTAAGTAAGTTTTTGTCTATCTCTTGCAGTTTCCCGTTATGCAAAATTCCACAAAATTCATCCAGAATAAAGATGTCTTCAGAGGCTATTCCCTAAAAATTCAAGATATACATTTTATTTGTCATATAAATATCTTTAATATACAATATTTTAATCTAAATCGTTAGAGCCATTTTTGAGAAAATCAAAATTCGAACATTTTTCCATGTTAAGGGCAGTTGGAGATGGAGGATTTTCTTTAAAATATCTGTGCCGCAACCTTGGAAGAAACTGAACTTCTATACCAAGTTTGGTATTTAACAAACCTTTTGTTTTTGACGCGCCCATGCACGCCCACCTGCCCTGAAATAATCCATCGCCCTCTGCCAAGTTTGAACCCGGGACCTTGGGAACCACAGACTAGTATGTCATCCCCTTATGGTTGGATGATCACCCACCTCTGCTGTGCTTAAATGAGCATGAGGCCGGCAATCATGTTGGGAGCCCCAGGCTCTAAGGGCTGTAGTAGCAGGGGAATATTTAATTTTTTAAATTCATACCAAAATATTTTAAGAACAAATCACTATTCCATTATTTATTGTTCCCTTTATCATTTTAAAATCATTCAAATATAAAATAAATGAATAGGCCTTAACAGCTTATATTCCCATAATGATAATATGTGTACTAAGAACATGGCTTTCTCTACTTGCTCTGCTACAAACTATTCTTACAAGAGGTCATTCTTTTGCTACTTCTGTCTCTTTTTTGCAGCTTTAATTTAAATTAGGTCATATCAATGACTGGTTGAAATCTGAGAAATTATGTTCAAATGAGCCCGGGGTCTATAGAGGTTAAACTTACTCGACATTTGTCTACTAAGCATAAGGAAATATTTTCGGAAAGACACCTGGGTAACTCATCTTTACAGACATTTGCATTAGGGACCTGTTGATGTACAGTAGACACAAGGGCACAGTTGGCAGGTAACTTTTCCTAACCTATGGAGTTTTTGACAAAAAATGTACCGCTAACTTCAAAGACATTTTTATCTCTTTAGGTGAGTAAACATTCCAAAAAACTATAATTACAATCACAAAAATATATTTTTTGGAAAAGAAATGCCAAATTCAGTTCCTCCACTTTTCCTTTCTTTAAGGGAGTCAGAGAGAAGAGGTCAAAATCATCGCCGGTTTCACATACTATCAGTTTTGAGTATATCAATTGTTGGAGATACCTTTTATTTCTAACAGGAAATGGAAGATTCAAAATAAATTATGGTACTTTTGCATAGCATAATGGAAATGTTATACTGTATGCTATTGATATCGAAATTAAGGTATGCGTAGTACAATAATTATGCTACCATTGGTAACACTACGTCCAGGAGGTCTGCTTGGCAATATGGAGGGTACAGTTGGCCGATGAGCCTTCGGCAACAACAAACATGTAGCTATAGTTAAATGTAAGTATGGTAAAAATATGTTGGAAAACAAACATAACAAATAATGGTAAAACTTTCATAGGTGATCCAGAATTTAAAGTATTGAAAACTTACTGTAATTTACATGTTGAAATTTGAAATCCACTACATTACCGAGGTTTTGACTTCTTGGAATAATTGGAATTTTAGCTTCACAGATTCCTCTGCTACACCCTGTTACGCACATACTCCACTCTGTTAATAAAAAGCATCCTCGGCTATGCTCTGCGGATTAAGGCCCTAAAAGTTTATAATGGTAAGTAACTACAAAGTGGCTTTAATGGCAGAATAACAAAGCACCAAATCTGGATCACATATGGAAGTAGTAATGTCCTGTAAAACTTAAAAATTCCTAACTCATTCTTGTGCATCATCGTGTATCTAGATACAATCACACAGGAAACAACATGGAAGTTGGAAACAACCAAGACTATAACATAAGCTTTCACAAATTCACATGTAACGAAACTCGATAATAAATGTGTCACTCTAATACAATATTAATGAGCTTTTCGATTAAGGTGAATATGTCTAAGTGTATTTTATTTCATTTTATGATCAGTTAACCCAATTTTCGTGGAGTCAGTCTTACATTGGATGTTGTCTTTTTCCACAGATCTCACAGCACTCAAAAAACTTAAGCCTTTGAAGCAGATAAAATGAGACACTTTTATCATACCCCTTGCAGCCCAAATTTGCAGCTCTTCACTCATAGGAAGAAATGGCTTGCATAGCAGCATTTTGATGATGACAAACTTCAAAATGCTGTGAATGATTGGCTAATTGCCCAGCCTGCTGAATGTTATGCAAAAGGAATTTGTAGACTAGTGAAACTCTATGACAAATACTTAAATTAAATGGTGACTATGTTGAAAAATAGTAAAAAGCTGTACATTTAAGATATAATATAGCAAAATATGTTTTCAATGCAAGTTTTATATTTACAGCCAATAGAGGTTACTTTCTGAATCACCCTCATATTTGGATTATTGAACTGATATATAAAATGCAACATAACCTGTTAGGTTATAGTTAAAATTTCTGGTAAATTTCAACAAAGTTAAATGTTTTGTTTGAGCCATCTGTTTCAAATCCAACAAAGTATGGAAAGAACGTTCAACAATTTTATTTTTCATTGCCAAGTATCTGAAATATTTTAATACTAGATTGCTCCGAATATTTTGGTAATATGCAGTGTGAAAAGTGGCTACTAAAGCGTAAAGATAACATACAAATAAATACACACCTGATTTTATGGAAGACCAAAATTGACTATGAACAGCTATTCAAATTCTTAAGTGGTAAATTGCCTGATTGGTAAATAACTTGCACCAAGATTTTTAATGACAATGTCAAGCCTGTCTTTATTTACTTTCAGCATTTTTTCAGGGATCCTGCAGATGTGAAGGATCTGGTTATTTACAAAGAAAGGGAGGGAAAAAGAAAACAGAACATTAAATCTGTTTCCATGGAAGTAACACCTATTGTTTAGTTACAGCCCACAAATAGTAAAGAGATAGAACTTCAGAGATTTATATTCTTATAAACATGAGCAGATCAAGAAAAAATTTTGGTGTTGGAAAACTTAAACAAGTATGAATTCACTCTTGTATTTTGTATAAAGAATTCTAGGAGAGAATACTAGATTATTGTTTTAGTTTTCTTTTTAATTCTTACTTCCCTTCTCATTAGCAAAACCAGAAAAATGTTTGTATCCACTGTTTTGGTGACAGAAGCATTATGACAATCCCATTGGCCTTTAAAACCATTACATGCAATTAATAACATGGGTGCTAATAATTACTGAAATAAGTGTGTTGTCATTCACAGCATTTAACAACAAAAAAGGTTAGGTTAGAAGGCTTCCTACTCACGCCAAAATATGCAATGTTTTCACATTTATTTTAAACTAAAACTGATTTACCCATTAGGTACCAATAAACATTTCAAATCTAATTAACATAGGTTAGATATATGCAATAAAATCAAGATAACTAAAAAAAGTGTAAGAAGAAACTGAATGCTTTGTGCAGAATTATAGCAACAGCAGCTAGAATTTCCCACCAAACTGCTCTGGCCATCAGATAATGCTTTTTGTTCCTTGCAAAAAAAATATTTTTAGAGAGTTACGCATGAAAGCTGAAAACAAATTTTAGCCAAACATATATATAAACCATGCTTCTTGCATGTCATTTTTGGGCTAAATTTTTAGGTGACAAGTTTCACGTTAGCCATAACAGTCACTTCTATCAAGGTCTCACCAATGTTATGTTATAATATATTTATAAGGTTACAACTTCTAAAACTATAAGAAATATGTGAATGTTTGAGAGAACAACACAACTATAAACAAAAAATATGAATCTTTTGGAACTCAAAGCAAGATTTTCATGACAGTTACCCCCAAGTCCTTCCATGGAAAAAAATGTCATAGATATTTTAGATGCTGACAAGACATACATAACTTATAACTTGAATTTTCTCTGAAAACATCTTAATTTTGATTTGCATGACAAGGAAACATATATGATAGATAAACATTTACTGCAGGGAAATTTTAGGGCTTAATAAAAAAACCCTTTTCATAATTAGTAATAAAGACATAAATTGTGTTACTCATACGTTTTCCATGTTAAAGTATCATTTGCTGAAATATTTTGAAGGTTTGTACTTTTCCCTTTTCCTTCATATGAGTTAATTTAAAACAAAAAACAGTTCTGTGATATAAAGAGCTAACATTGTAGTTAAGTAAAGTAGTTAAGTAAAATACTGAATGATTTCAAATCATTTCTAAGAAACACCACTTATTGTGAACAACAAAATGTGGATAGAAGTGTCACTTTTTTATAAATATATATTTATTTTATTTGTTAATGGTTTCAATTGTCAGGATCATGTCAGCATCATTAGTGCATCAGAATTTTGTCTCTTGCACTTAAGCACACTTGGACACCATCATCTGGCCCAGGTTTGAACCTGTAGCCTTGCACTCGGTAGGCCAGAGCCTAATCAACCAAGTCACCTACACTGAATTTGTATAATAGATATGAATTCAATATGGATAAACAAAATATATAAACTGAGCTACACATCAAACTTTAATATGAGGATAATTTTGAGTATGGTCAACAAGCCGACCATAAGCCTAAAAAACTTTCCTAGCTTTAATTGAAGTTCAGATAGTAACTGATTACAATTAATTTGCTTCTTACTTAATTTAAACTAAATAAGGATATTTATTTATCTTACTATGAAAACCTGGGTGTGCTCCAACAATGTGCAGGGTCAGCACTTCGGTGTTGCCATATGTTAGGATAGCTCTCAAGCATGAGCTATGATTTTCTATGATTTTAAAATTGATTGATTGAGAGAGAGAGAGAGAGAGAGAGAGAGAGAGAGAGAGAGAGAGAGAGAGAATGACTTGAAAGACTGCCATCAGGCATTTGGGAGTCTTTGCCCATCACAATCCATGATTTGCTGTTGGTTTGTAGTGTTTGGTGTTGAAGAAGAAATGTTCCTTGAAGATAAAGGCCACACAGGATGACTGGCTATTGCAATAATGGATGAAGATGTGATGAAAGTAAAGTACAAGTTGAGGGGAAATCATGATTGCAATATCAGGTTCAAGAGGCCAATAGTAGCAGTAGCAATGAATACCATCTTTAAAGAGGAAATTCACATCAGCAAACTCTACAAATGAGCAGAAACATGTGTAAAATGATGCGGAATGATAGAACAATTTTAAGGGGGAAGATTAAAAATCATATTTAACATATTAACAGGTGACAATACCTGGATATACCAGTATGATCCAGAAACTATGTGACAGTCATTGATCTGGGATCCCCCAGTAAAAGTGAGGCAAGAAGTGTTGGCAAGAAGCTAGTGGCCATATTGTGACAACTCCTTTAGAAGAAAAAAAGAGATGTAATTGACAGATGATACACCACAAAATTTCTGCCACAAGTCTTCAAGGAACTGATCTAAAGACTGTTTGTATGAAATTTTGTTGCCTCTACCCACACTACAATAAAAACAACCCCATATCTGCACGAGTCAGAAGTCAAACATTTGTCTCATAACCTCTATAATACAAATCTGGCACTCATCACTTATCCAAAATAAAAGAAAAAATATGAGGTCAATAATTTGAATCATCTAAGACGCAGTAGCTATTTGCAAAGAAATATATTTAGAGCAATGGTATTCTGTATTTCAAAGGATGAAGCTTTGTATTGAATGCAACAGAGTTAGTTAATTTCATGTAGCTCTTTTAGTGGAGCACAGGGCATCACTGCAATGTTTCCTTGATCAGATTTGAATTTCTAGTTTGGTTTGCTGCTATATGCCATGGTGCTGAGGGATCAGTTTGACACCCACAGATAGCACTATAAGATGGAATTACGACTTGTGGATGCAAAATGGTGGAATTTTGCCCAGAAACTGTCTTCTTTCAAGGCTTACACAGACAACTGGCTTTACTTTCCTTTCGAAGGAAGCCAAGGACTTTTGCATCCAAAAAATCCATCACCCTCCACCAGGTTTGAACCTACAATCTTGGGGTTTTGAGGCTAGCATGGTAATCACTACACCACAGAGGGCAACGAATGCAACAGAGAATACTTTGAAATGGTACAATGATCAGATCTAATTTTTACTTTCCCTAGCACAAATGTACATAGTAGCTAGAGAAGGTATTGCATTCCACCCAAAATTTTGATGTCAAGATTTTACAGCAAATGTATGTTTTGGGGTTCACTAAGTCCGAAAAAAACATTTTTAGAAAAAGGGCTGTGTGGTGTGTGTCTGTGGACAGCATAGCTCAAAAGTGAAACAACTGTAAATACGAATGTTTGGTATCTTCCAAGGATGCAACACAAAGATTTTCAAGGAAATCTCCACACCCAAAACTACCCTTTATATGAACAACTTTGTTTTTCTCAAAAATGGCTTAACAATTTTGAATAAAATATTGTATGTTAATGATTTTTACATCAGAAATAAAATTTATGCTTTGAATTTTCTGGGAATAACTTCTGAAGACCTGTTCTTCTGGATGAATTTTGCATAACTGGTAAACCGTGAGATAACAAAAACTTAGTACACAAAAAATGTAGATCTCGTTAAAACACACAATTTATTCATGTACAGTTTTGTTGCAGAACTGACCATTTCTGAGATAGTCCTTGTTATCGTTTTCAATTTTAAACTACACATCTTCTCAAACAGGGTCATCTTTCATTTCATCTCTCTTTTGTTTTTCTGGGAATGCAAAGTGAACCGAACTTAAATTGTTCATATATCGACCGGCTTTTAAAAGATTTGAGTATTGCTTCTGCTTAAAAGGATCTAAGTAGTTAGACTAACTGTGTTAAGTTTATCTCATTTAGCATGATGTAGATAGAAGAATAATCTTTTGTAAGAATAGTTTGCTTACAGAACAGGTAAGTCATGTGAATGCAACATATCAGATTTTTAAAATTTTTTTCAAATATTTCAGAGTGACCCTCATGTAATATATGAAACATTTGCCAAATTTCCATATTTATTGTTAATATTAAAGAGCTTCCAAAAATGACTCCCAAACTTTAACTGTTTGTAGCATTGAATTTTAAGTTAGCAAACCTGCATTCTTATGGGAAAAAAGCCAATGGTCAGTTCTAAACAAAAAATATCCAAATAAGCAAAATTATTTCCATGAAGCTTTCATGATCTTTTAATGGTCAGCATTACACATATGTAATATATGTAATTATTATTTATTGAATTATTTCTACTTCTAATTTATTTTCCCTCTAATACCTGCTGTGGCACATCTGCAACAAAGTGTTAGGAATGCAGTCTATCGGGTTCTGCAGTAATCATTTACCCCTGGTGGTGATTCGATGAAGTTCAAGTCAGCTATTTTCATGATGAGGCTTGCATGCAAGATATGGAAATTATAATTGTTTCAGGTATTATAACCACTTCAAAGCATAGGGGAAAATGTTAATAAAACTTTATATTGCTTTATATGCTTTGAGCTTTGTTAATTTATTACAGCCTTTTATGTATAATGTTGGGCATTTCAAATTATGCAATTCAAAATTCAGACATAGGTTAATTTATTTTATTATTCCATTGTTTCAATTCTCTGAAGATAAAGTCTTGGCTTTTCTGTAATTTTGACAGTGATTTATCAGAACTTTAAGAACTATAAGATGAAAGAGCAGGAAAATCTCAATATCGCCAGTCCCCATGGCCACGCTCACTAAAGTGCCTCACTTTGGTGCTTCGTGGCACAGAAGATCGTGGGTTTGAGTCCCACCTTGGGCATGGGTGTTCATATGTTTGTGCATTGGGTATATATGTGTGTGTATCAGATAAAAAAAAGTAATCAAACAGCAAACATAGTAAAAAGGTTAGGAAATTGGAAAAAGGGTATGCAGTCCGAACCAGATTCCAGAACTGTATTTTAAAAAAAAATAAATAAATAAAAAATATCAATAATTCTCATTGTGACTGTGTAGACCAAGTTACCTTTGCTGAACAGCTTTTTGCAGATCTTGATTTAAATGACTATTTAGGAATACAGAGGATGCTTTTCCATAACTGGAATGGAAAAAAGAATTTTCTCCAAACACAACCTGTTTTTAAAAATTCTTGAGAAGGCCAAGTAATCCTCTCCTTTTCTGTACTTAAAAGCTTGGTTACTGATCAAATGCTGGTAAAGCAGACAAATATACAAAGCACACAACAGACTGGGCATTAGGACACAAATAGACCAGAAATAGAGAAAGTTTTAGACATGTATCTCAGAATAGAATATTTCAAATGGCACGTGTGTGTTGTTACTGGGCATCAAATATGCCTATTCAAGACAAACTTTGGAAGATTAGACCCTGGCTTGAAAAGTTTCAAACACATGGCCCCTTAGAAACACTTAGTAAGGAGATGATAGCATTAGAAGGCAGAAATGTATATATTTATAAATATATAAAGAATGTATGCTAACAAAGGTATTCACTGAAAATTTCAACATAAGTGCCTAAAATTCCTCAAGATGTTTCATTTCAAAATGACCTAACTTTGAAACCATTTATCCCAAAAATGGCCAATCACATCACTTTTAAACTGTTATAACATGATTAGATTTTACTTACAACACAAAATGTTTAAAAACTATTAAATTTGATTCTGGTAAAATCAAATAAAAACAGAAAAATTATTTTTTGAATTTAGGGGCCTTTTCCTAGACAGGGACACATCTTGCTATTACGCATGCATAGAGGGGAAAGCCAATCTAATGGAAGGCGTCAAATTTGCAAGATTTTAACTTCTTTTGGGGTTTAGCCTCAGAGATCGTACAGCTAATCTCGGTTATCACTCCCGTGCTTGGCGCTCAATCCTGGGCTACGTTTAAGGATGGCAGTGATGGTCATTCCCAATCATGGGTGCCCCTGTTGTACTTGCTAATTATGGAATCCAGTAAAAAGTATATCCTGAATAAATTTCATTTGGATTTTAGCTTCACAGATCCCTCAGCTACAGAACATCCCTTGGCTATGCTTTGCAGTTTAGGGCATTCAAACCTCCAGCTATGCTTTACAGCATAGGGCCTTCCAATGATGGAAACATTAGAACAGAAGAAGCATTGTTTTCAGGATACCTCAGGTGTGATATGCACATGAAGTGTGTTGTTTATGAGGAACAGAATTGATGAAGGTGAAAATGTAATGTTATAAAACATTAAAACATGGAATGTGTATGTAAATGAGTGTTACTGGTTATATTCTCCACAGTTTGACAATGAAATCCTACCACAAATGCATAATGAATCTGCTCCCTATATTCAGAGTTTATCTGCAATGTTTATTAGTCATATATTAGCAGTTATGAATTCTATGAGCAGCAAGAAGGAACAAAAGAAACTCTTGGGATAGATATAGTAGTTTTTTGCAAACTGCTTTAAATTATTTTGTTGAAAAGAAACATTTCATTCAGTTCACACTACACAAATGGGACTTTTGTTTACAATAACTATACAACACCAACAAGAAAGAGTTTTCAAGCCTAACTGGGAAGACTTGATGCTTAGATAAAACAAAAATTGATAGAACCAAGTGGGATGTAATGTCTGTGGCCTAGATTTGGGAGTTTTTGGGCTCAAATCTGTGGGTTGACCAACCTGCCTGGGTTTTATGTGGTTTCCCTCAGTCTCTAAGGTAAACACTGAATTTTATATTTAATACCATGACCCAAAATTCCACCTTCATCGTCTAAAAAACCAATAGTAAAACTGAAAATAGATAATTATGATTATGCTGCTATCTATCCATAGATAGTCAAAGCAGCTAGACCAGATACACTTCAATGCCATCAGATTATTACAGGGCAAAAAAGTATGATATGAAGGAATGATATCTCAGAGCTGGCTGTATAAGTACCATTTGAGTACAGATGGTGGAAAAGCAGCTAGACTTCAGACATCTGCCTGGTGCAAAGCAACAGCAGTATAGTATAGGAATGAGAGGCTTCTGTCCACAACATACTCAGGGAGAATTTAGCAGTTCCATCACAATTAGACCAAGCAATTTAAGGAACAAAATAAATAGAGTACAAAAAAAATTGAAAGAGACTTGTTGGAATATCAGAAAGGAGTAGGTTTATCAAAATAAAGTGTCCAATGAATGCAGTTGCAGGATGCCTTTGATCACAGAAATTCTATATTTTTACAGAATTTTCTCACCACAGCAAAGCTAAGTAATATCATCAAAAATAACCTGTCATGTTTCACTGTAGTGGAGCAGATTAAAGGCCTCTAATGATTTTAATAAACATGTCAAAATGTGTATAAAATAATAAGTATTTTAGACAGTGGAGCACCATTGTATAGAATTTTGATAAAATTCAGTAACCTTTTTGCACTTTTACCTCCACTTCCCATCTGTTCAGGAAGTTTCAGGATATCTTTACCCTAGTTTCAGTTCTGTGGTTGATCAACACTATTGGACACTACAGTTGGTCCAGTTCGGTGTTGTGGTGCCCTTCTACCCTTCAGTAGGATGTCATCCATGGCAAGAACTTCAAAATTCATTAAGAGTTCTTCTTTCTTGGTGATGATGTTTTCAAAATTTCCAGTTCCAAAGGTTTCTTTGCATATTTTATCCACTCTGTTTATTCTTTTATGCTGATTCTCAGAACTAAAGTGATATGCTATTGCAGATTGTCTATGTACTTGTACCTAATGTCAAGTGTTCTTTCATTCTAGTTTCCAAATTTCTCTTTGTCTTCCCAATATAAACATTATTGCAGTCTTGGTAACTTTTTATAAATCCCTGATTGCCAAGTTTTTGGTGTGGTATCTTAAAATGGGTGGTTTAATAGGTTCTGGGTATTATATCTATTTTGAGGAGCCAGTTTTATGTTAAACTCTTTAAAAATCTTTACAAATTTCCATATAAGTTTTGGATGAGGAGTAAATTTGCAAAATAATGTTGATGAGTTTTTCAGTTTTTCTAGTATGATTTCATGTAATCTTTTACTTCTTTTGTATCTTAAATCAAACTGTCAATAAAGTTTAATGAATTTGTTCAATCTCGCAACCTGATGTATAAATATTATTTCTTGTACTCTTGTTTTACTCAATGGAACATGGATTAGTCTGTGAACTAGACTATAAAATATCACAAATCGGTGTTGTAATGCGTTAAACTGGTCCTGTTTTTTGTGATTGTCAAAATGTGTCACTTTTCTGTGTACTCCAAACTGAAACAAGGTTAGAGATGTCCATACAGAGAAAATGTTGAGGGAGGGAATACAGTTAAAATTAACATTTGGGCAACAGTAGTTATTCTTCTGCACATTTCACATTGAGCAAACAGTGGCTTGTCATTTGTAGAAAACAAGACATAGACAAACTTTTTAATACAAAGGCCTTTCTTTGCTGCTATGAAGTAGGGTTTTAGTGACTTGTTGGGCACTCACTGATTGGGGTTAACCAACCTACTTCCATAGCCAACTACTAAAAAAGTCAACAATCTGAAACTTCCATACAAGAGTAAACAACCTCCAAAGTATTTTACTCCTCTCAGATATTACCAAAGCAAATTGCTACAAAAATGTATGTCTGAGAGACTGATTGGGTCTAGCATCTTTTTTGTTTACACCACTAATAGGTTCTGAATAGAATTTTAATCTCCAAAATGTCCCACTTACTGTGCCAGTACTGGGCATGAAGGTACTAACCATAAGACTTTACTTGCATTACTTTTAAGTATGCATAATATACTTAAATATATGCATATAGTGGTTTACAGCACATATATTTAAATGCCCTCTCCACATACTCTTCTTATTCTGCAGTTACTAAAACAACAATACACAACTGCATGTAACCCAGCTCTTGCCATTCAATAATATGGTTCAACTGCATGTTGTGACACCTGCGTATTTGTAAGAAATTTACTTTCAGCACACTTTCAAACATACCAATGATCCTGCTTCTTCATAGTGCAGCAATTCTTACAGTGAACTTGTTAGACATTTCACTTTAGTATTTTCTCATTAAATACCTACTGCCGAAATTGTTTCTTCACAAAAAAAAACAAAACAAACAAATTATTTGTACAAGTTTTTACCTGGCTAGAAGCCCGAGAAGATCTTGAATTAAATTATTTGTGTTTAATACAACAGCAATGTTGAACACTGCTTCAACAATTCCAAAAGCCTCTGAATATCCGCTTTCCACAACTCTTGTGGAACAGATGACAATTTGTTATTGAAAAACTATAAGTGAACTGCTACAGATACTTAAAAAGCTCTTCCAGCCTTTTCTACCCAAAAATATAGAGAAATTCAATTCATGCTTGAAAGTAAAAGAAATATTCTGCAGACCAAATAAAAATTAACTTACTTTTCTATTTTACAGTCAACAATCCATACAGGCATTACTTGAAAGTATAATTCTGAAACGCAGAACTTCTTTTTTTAATCATATGTATTTACACAGCACGCTACGAAAACCCATGGCATGAAATTCATAATTTCACTTAGATGCGTACATGTCTTGTAATGCCTTAGCTTCATACTACATGGAATACATAAGTATAAAAATATTAGCAGCTCTTACCGTGAATTCACCAGTGACTGCATCAAATCCAACATGCACTGTATGCTCAAAGTTTGTTGGGTATGAAATATTAGGTTTCTCTGCATCTTTCCCTTTTTGTTTCATTTTGCCCTTCAATGTCTTTTTCTTTCTGTCATCCGCATCTGGCTCCTTTGGTAGTGGACGCATGTCCACAGGAAGGTTTGGAGTAGAGTCACCTCTGAAGATAAATGCAAATGTGTCAATTATATTTTTGATAAATTCGACCTTTGGATTAGAAGGTATGTGATTTAGTGTTAATTTTATACAATTACCTGTTACTAGTAAGCCGCACAGGGGGTGCAGGAGGCTTGTCTTCATCATCTGACATGATGTCACTACACTACACTAAATATACACGTCAATCTTCACAAGAAGGACCTAAAACACAAATAACCACAATCGTAATTTCTAGTAAATGCTATACATCTTCAACATTTAAATATCCTTATACTTATAGTTTCATTAACTTGGTAAGTACTACAAGGTACGAGAGAAATAAGAAAGACTGGCAAGTTTTTCAACCGTATATGGACATATCCAATAATACGTACCTTTACACCGTGTTTTCTTTATAGTTTTGCGATAAATTTCATTTGTGCATATTTCATGTATTGTATTAAACGTTATTTACATAAGGAACGCATTATTACATATGATATTTGTGTTTAACGTGAACTTTTTGATAAGCCTTTTATCACCGCCATGAACCAACCCCCATCGAATCATAGAGATTTCAATTAGGAGCAAGACATTCCTTTTCCACAGCAAACACAAGTGCCATTTTGAGCAGCTTCAACATTTATTTCTCGTAGTGCTAGGAGAATGAGTTGGAGGGGTGGAAAGGTGGAAAATTGTGTGCATCGTGATCGTGACTAATAAGTTAAAGGCTAAAGGATATCCCTGGTTTAAAGCACTATTGTTCATATCTGTTATTAAGGAAATCAATATACGCAGTTTCCAGTGACAAAGTGACTTAAGTTCATAAATATGAAGAAGAAGGTATGTTTAAAGGAAGATATAAATATTTTGACAGTTCGGAGGAAAAGCATAATAGCTTTTACGAACTTCGAATTGCAACTAGTAGAGTTTAAGAATTGATTTAACCTAAAGCAAATATCGGAATTGAAGTTTACGTTATGTTTTCTTGCTGCTGTATATACATCCGGAAGGTGTTTGGTTTGATTCCTACAAGGTGCAGCTATATCCTGTTAGCAGTTTTTGCAAAAACATGAATAAATAATAGATAAAGTATACAATTATAAGTAGTAGAATAATTGAAAGGGTCATGGATGTTGTAGGTTCACTTTACTTTTTGAAGAAAAAGGGTACATTTATATTTTGGAAAATCTAAAGTGAGAGTTCAACATTTTAATGTTATCCACTACAAAAGCAGCGTGGTTTTAATGACAGTTGTACTGCCCCCTTTTCATATTTTAGCAATTTAACGACTTTGTTTGTAATTTCAGGTTCTGTTAATGGGCAAGAGTGGTTCTGGTAAAACGTCAATGAGGTCAATTATTTTTGCAAATTATATTGCAAGGGACACTCGTCGGTTAGGAGCAACAAGTAAGTCGTACATATATCGTATAACTACAGATGTGTCAGGCAATTAATGATCAATCATTCATGTCCCTCAGTATTACCATGCTTTCATGCCTTCACTCCTTTACCCTTCCAACTCAAAATCATGATATTTGACTTAAAAGGCAATTCAGTGAAGAGCTGATTCTGACAACATCGTAGCCATTCTGTTGATCCTATAAACATTAATATATATTTTACAACAGAGACATTTTGGTAAAACCTTAGGATTTAGCACTTACAGTTTTGCACTTACCTTCAAAGTTTAAAAGTAAAAGCCAATTAGATTTTATTTATTATAAAATTAGTCTCTAGATTGTAGAACAGGATACCAAATAAATGAAATACAAAAAGTATTTCTTTCCCAGGCTATCTCAGCTCTCTGTTAAGGAAAACAATCAGCTTCTTAAGGTTTTATTTGCCTCATTAAAGCCTACTGTTTGTTTCAAAACCATTTTAATGTGTGCTAATAATGACCTAGTGATGTTTTGGGAGCAAAAATGCTGTTTCTGGAACTAATAGATTAAAATAAATCATTAATTAACTTCATACTTGCTTTGGTAATTGTGCAGAAAATGGGTCGCTAGCATCCTCCGCCATGACTTAGTCCTGTTTTGTACACTAATGGGACCAGCATGGGAATATGGGGTTTTGGGTGGGGAAATTAAAGCATAAATTTATACATACATACTAATCTTAACCAATTCAAAAATAACTTCGCGCTAAATTTGAAAACCACAGAACCACCAGTTTCGCCTCACAGAAACATATTCCTCTGCCACAATAGAAAAATTAGAAACATAAATCTATATACACACAATAACCTTAACCTAACATTGCACTAAATCTCTATTAGGGAAAAACTACAAAAACTCTTAAAAAATCAAAGGTTACAATGGTTTATGCTCGCTCCTTACACATTTAATGCAAAAGTACGTTTGACCACATAGAGTACTGTAATTGAAATGTATAAAACTGTGATAAATCTTCCGAAACATAATTAAAAAGGGAGTAAAAAAAAGCCATGTAAACTATGTTTTAAACCAACTTAACCCTTTTTCCCTCGGTACATTCAAAAGGCATTCAACAGTGTAAAATAGAGTGCTGTGGTCACACTAACCAGTGAATTATTCCCAAGGGTTCTTACGATGCTATAATCCTGCCAAGAGAGACATGTTCTTGTTTACCAATAGTTGCAGAGTCTTCTACTAGCAATAAAACCAAACCTTTTCATTATAAAACCATTTATTATTCATATAATACTCATTTATATATAATTATTTGGTAAATGTCCATCATATACACAAAATACTAACCATTTCAGTATGCGCTCAAATTTATGTATAATGAAAAAACCAAGCTTGACCGCCAAATAAAACCTTTGAAATCGTCACCACAAATACAAACTTGATCGATCATACTTAGCTTCATTCAATTTTTCAAGTGGCCCATTTTCTGCATAATTAATCTGACTTTTTGCACCTTTATACTTTGCTCTTACTTTCCTGTCTTTAAGCTCAGTGCTTAATTACCCTCTTATACTGAGTTTACAATGGAGCAACACTGGGAACATGACGTGCATGACAAAATGATTGACTAATATAAATTGAGCATGAATGCAACAAAATTTGAATTGCAGTTAGCTTTTACAATGTAAATTATTGGCGGCATTACAGAATTTGGGTAGTTTTTTTATTCTGTGATAATTTTTAAAGATGGCATCAACATCCGGATAATGTTTTGGGGAAGAAATATTGATCAAAATGGTTATGTTGCACCCTGAGTAGTTAAATAATTTGAGTTCATATGCTTACAAAAACAGTGAAAAGGCAAAAGGTATGGTTAGGAATTGCCATAGGCTTCTGTGATATTAGACATAACTGGTACTTAACCTAGATATAAAGTGCAAATTTCATTTGTGTATAGAAGAGCCAACTTTTGTCCTTGATATGTGTTATTCATTTAAAACTACAACTTCTAGAAATACTCACGAATGACAAACTTGAATTTAAATTATAATATTTCACTTATCCCCATTCCAATAGCATTATCTGGGTTTGTTGCTTCTCCCGTATTTATAAATTTTGCCAGACTTATTAAATAAACCTAAACAGTTATTTCTTATTTACTCAGTTTTGGGAGCATACAAAGTTGCTCAAACTAAAGAGCATGAAGCCCCAGCACAACATGGTACTGTCATTTTTGTGCTGCCTCATTGTGAACACTAGTTTTCCATGAGCAGTGTTGTGATGCATTTTCACGTTTGCTTCTTTGTGAACTTGGCATTACACTACATTCCCTTGTCATCATTAATCACTTACCAGTTCTTCTGAAAGTCATTCTGGTGACAACTGGAGTGATTCGATGGTCCTTGCTTATAGATCCTCCATCAGCCCTTTCAGCCATTTCATTGCTTGTGATTCGTTTGCACCAATTGGCTTTCTACTTTTGTGATTAAAATATGTCTGTTAAACCCACTGTTTTCTTTCCAAGATGCATAGTATTTTAAGGAAATAATAAAAATGCATTATAATGCTATTGTAGATGTTTATTCTGTAGTAAAAGGTTAAGTTATTGAATATAATATATTACAAAATAAAGTGAAAATGCGCGCACAATTGAAAAGTAAAAGAATATCAACATTGTTTATTTAGTTCATTGTGGGCTTTGAGTGAAGATATATTACAGGTCATGTGAAATTAATTTTTACTCTCTCTAGCCCCATTTGTACAATGAACATAGTGATAGAGAAGTATTGTATTCCACCCAAAAATTCAATACCGAGATTTCACCAGAAATACATGTTTTAGGACCCCCTATATCCAAGAAAAGCATTTTCAGAAAAAGGTCCATGTGTGTGTGTCTATGTCTGTGAACACGATAACTCAAAAACGAAAAGTAGCTAAAATACCAAACTTGGTATTTAAGTTTAGTATCTTCCAGGGATGCGACACAAAGATTTTGAGAAAAATCCCCCCACTCCAAACCACCCTTTACATGGAACTTTTTTTCGAAAATTTTGATTTTCTTAAAAATGGCTAATGATTTTGATTAAAATATCATATATTAAAGACATTTACTTAACAAATAAAATGTATATCTTGACTTTTCTGGGATAGCTTCTGAAGACCTGTTTATTCTGAATGAATTTTGCTTAATTTGGCATAACTAGTAAACCGTAAGAGATAGACAAAAACTTACTATACAAAAAATTTAGGTCTTGTTAAAATACACAAATTGTCATATACATTTTTCTCGTGGAGCTTACCGTTTTCGAGGTATTCATTGTCATATACATTTTTCTCGTGGAGCTTACCGTTTTCGAGGTATTCATTGTTATTAGTTTCAGTTGTGAAGTACTTATACTTTTCTCAGTTGGGAGTGTCTGTTTTTCTTTTGTTCTACTCCTGGCCAAGAAAAGAAGCGATTTGTAATGACAATCGCATAAAGACAGCTTTTAAAACATTTGACTATTGGTTTAGCCTAGTGTATTCCCTTATTTTCTTCCTACTTATACGGAACTAAATAATTAGAACATTGTGCTAATGAGTACCACGATTAGCAAGGTGCAGAAAGAAAAAGAATCTTATGTATGAAGTTTGTAGAACAGCTAGAGAAAGTCATGTGAGTGTAACATCAGATTTGTTCAATAAATTTTTGTGTAAGGAGGATAAAATTTTGCGGGTTTTTTGTATTAATCATAAGATTTTGAGCGATTGGCAATTTTGAACATGATATACTCGTCAGCAGAAGCTCTTTTGATGCAGAAAAGCTTTAACCAAGGGCAGAAAAGTGCAGTGTGGCTAAAACAAACAGTAAAAAGTTGTACTTTTTCCATGCCATGGCTAGGATTTAGGTTTCCTCTTGGCTATGTCCACCGAAATTATAACATAGGCATAGTCATTTATTTACTATTTTCTTGCCTTTATTGCTTGCATCCATGGACATGAGATTAATGTGCAAGTAAAATGTTCTGTGGTGACTGGGGCAAGATATATGGGTGATATAAATCTGTGCCCAAAATACAATGTGCTAAAGTGGTGGACAAATGGGTTAAAAATCAAATTCATTGTGTATGGCAATGAATTGGCAGCGACTGTTTTGATAGATTGTTTATAGTAATTTCAATAAGTGATGACATATGCAGTGTAATTTTAAATCTACTGCAGATGATATGAAAGTGCTGAGCAAGAAGCAGAGAATTTATGTTAAGTCACATGTCTGATCTTAATGTTAAATATATTGGGTGGCTGTGATAGTCTTTTGTCTTCCTGTATATTCTTATGGTGGGATCACTTTGGCACATGTACATGTAATATTAATATTTTTAAACATTTATTGTGGCCAAACTAAGTTCTTCACCCAAATATCTCAAAACATCATTATAGAATTGTTTAGCACATATTAAAACAGAGTTGGAACAAATCGACTCTGAAGTTGCTATAGTAAATAATTACCTATAGCAGTAAATAAGGTGGTTAGTAGTTAAAGGCAAAAGCTAGAAAGAGTATTTAAAGATAAGATTTATTGTATTCATCCTACTGACATGAGTAGCAGAAGTTATTAAATACAAATTCCTGAATGGGAGGCATGTGGCTCAAATCCATCAGACCTCTTCCCTGGCAAATTTTCCTCAGTTCTCATAATGGCAAATGCCAGGAAGATACCCTATACTTAGGCCTAGAACATTTTTTTCCTAATTATTATTTCATTTCATCAACTCACTCTTACTACATACAAACACCTGTGATGGATGAAATAAAATAATAATTAGGAAAACTTTTGTAGGGACCATAATACATGCACATGCTGGGTTCTAAGCCACAAAAGCATAGAAGAGGGATCTTTTTCAAGAGTAAAGGAGTGATGACGGCATAGCTAAGGTATCTGTGAAAGCAAATCCTAATGAGCTGAGGGAATCTGTTCCTGCAATTCTATTACAACATTTTCCCAGGTAAGAAATACTCCACTTACTATCCCATCTTCCAGATTTGGTATTTTTGTTGCTCTCCATTAAAGATTCTTTGTAGTTATTACTGGTCTGTTATAAAGGACCCTAAACTGCAAAGAGTAACCCAAAGTGGAGGGCCTTAAGCTGCAAAAGTGTTTTGTTTTTTTACAAGCAGAGGAACAGATAAAGGTCAAACAGAACATTGCCGAGGGTTCTGTGAAGCTAAAACCTCAGTTATCTCAAGAAGAAGTTGAAACTTTGTAAATCTGATGATTTCAGCACTTTCTAATCCAGATCACCTGTGTATGATAAATTTTAGAATGGGCTTCACATATGGAATTTTTTCGTGAAGTTGACCATTTCCAAGATATTCCTTGTTATTGGTTTCAGTTTTAAAATACTTGAACTTTTCTTATACAGGAATTTGTAAACACCTGGCCATGCAAAAAACAGATTTCAACTACATGGCAACCAGCTTTTAAAAGATTTGACTGTTGCTTTAGCCTAGTGTGTCCCCTTATTTCCCTTTACTTACAAGGAAGCTAGTAATAAGATCATTTCTGCTAATGTTTATCTCAATTAGTATGAAGTATATGGAAGAATAAGCTTTTTGACAATTTTTACAGAGACACAGAGAAAGGCATGTGAATGGAATATAGTGTGTGGGTGTGCGTACGCGCAAGTGCATAGCATAACTCAAAAACTAAAAGTTTGTTAAATACCAAACTGTATCACTTTTCTTATGTAATTTTGAAAACACTGTTGTAATCATTTTTTGACAAGTCAATTAATTATACTAAACAACACTTACTTGGAATTTTTGTCGGAACATGTTTCGAAGGACTAGTTTCCTTCATTTTCAACCAGACATTGACTAATTCCTTGTGGTGAAGCTGGCGATGTTGTAAGTGCTGTCTCCTCTGATGGTGGTCCAATGAACTTGTTAAACACATTAACCTGTGAAATATCAAAATTGAAAGCCCTGTTTCTATTTTTTAAGATGAGTGTTCCCATATGGCAAGCTCTTGCTTTCCTATTATGTGTTTTAGAAGTTTTGGTTCTGAATTTATATTGTGGTTTTTTTGTCCAAAAGAGGGGTGGCAACTGCTGATTTTTTCAATGTGTCAAATGCCCTTGGGTGGTATGTAAATTTCAAAAACAAATTTAAAGAATACAACATTCAGCTAGCGCCAGTAAATCGTCACAGCATAAAAAATGAATTAGGCTTAAATACCAAGGACACCATCCCAGCAAAGAAAATATCTGGCATACACAAAATGGAATGCTAGTATTGTAATCAGACTTATATAGGAAAAACAAAAATAAATTTACAAACAAGATTTAAAGTACACATCAGAAACAGAAGTTGAGCATTCTTAAACCCCATTCATTATTATTGTTCCAAGCTGTTCAGCCATTTGGATCAAGTCTGGTATGCACCTTGTTTCACGATTTCCTCTCTTAATTTTCGTAAATGAATGTGCTCTACTTTGGGAAGGGAAATAGATCAGATAAGGAATTGGAAGTAAAAATCAATAACAGCAAGGTGCCTGAACAATTTACCATTGCCATGCAAATATCTTTAGTATAATAATTTATTTATAACAATGCTTACACATATTATTTATTTACAGTTGATGTGGAGCACTCTCATGTAAGGTTTTTAGGGAACTTAGTGTTGAATCTCTGGGATTGTGGTGGGTAAGTACTCAATATTGTGTTTGCTTTACACATATGAAGAAAGAAACATTTATTTCATCAATGCAAATAGTTAATTGGTTCTTTTTTCTGGAAACAGGCAGGAAGCTTTTATGGAAAATTATTTTGCTAGTCAGCGAGACAATATATTCCGTAATGTGGAGGTGCTCATTTATGTCTTTGATGTGGAAAGCAGAGAACTTGATAAAGATATGCATTACTATCAGAGCTGTCTAGAAGCCATCCTTCAAAATTCTCCAGATGCAAAGATATTCTGCTTGGTCCACAAAATGGATCTTGTTCAGGAAGATCAGAGAGACTTGGTAAGTACCTTTAATTCCATAACTACCCTTCATTGTATAACAATAAAAATGAAATAATTATAAATCCTTAATTTCATTTTAGATTTTCCGAGAAAGAGAAGATGACCTGAAAAAGCTCTCAAAGCCCCTGGAGTGTACATGTTTTCGTACTTCTATATGGGACGAAACACTATATAGAGTGAGTACGAAGCTTATTGTTCATGTAAAAATTATTACAAAATTGTGTTATTATGATCCTCACTATAAAAGTCAATTGTGCTATGAACAGTTTTCATTTGTGTAGCCCCCAATAACTTTTATAGTCATATCACTGGGTTTTAAACTTTAGAAACAACTGGGTGACTGTAGGTTTTATAGCATTGCATTTTAACTATTTCTTACCCTAATGGAATCGTTTAACAATGAAATTTTAAACACCTTTAAATTCTCCACTTACATGTTGATCTTTTTTTAAAGCTAGTTACAGGGAGCGCATCATACCCATCTTCAGTTAATTTTTTAACTGCTGCTCCCGTGTTGTGCCTGTTTCGCTAAGAGTTACACTGACATCTCTCATCTTTGTTTACGGATGACTTCATCTATGGCAGGAATCAAAATGCATGAGATTTCCTTCATGCTTATGAATAAAGATGTTTTCCCATGTGTTTAGTTGCTAAGATTGTTTTAAGTGTTTGATCAATTTTATTTCTGGTTCTATATTGTGATTCTCTGTCCAAAACTGATGGCAATAGCAGACTTGTCTATGTATTTGAATCTGATGTTTCTCTTGCATTCCTTTTTTCTAATGATTTCCCCTCGTTTGTCCAATGTATATTTTGCTGCAATGTTGGCAATTCATTTGGCAAATGCTGGATAATTTTGTTTCTGGTGTGCTGTCTTGCAAAGGGTGGTGGTGTAGATTTCTGATGTTGTATTTATTTTGTGGTATCAAGTTTATGTTGTGATCTCTATATAACTACCCAAATTTCCCCTGGAATTAGTCTTAAAAAATCTGATGTGTTCCATTCACATGACTTTCTCTACATCTCTATAATAAATTATTCTTAATAAGTTTATTCTTATAGCTACTACATGCTAAATGAGATAACATTAGCAGAAGCAGTCTTATTACTTAGTTCCTTAGAAATAGAAAAGAAATAAGGGGATACACTAGGCTCAACGTTGCTATGAGATTGAAATCTGATTATTTGCCTGGCCAGGAGTTGAGAAGTTCCCATATGAGAAAAGTGTAAGCATTTTAAAGCTGAAACCAATAACAAGAAATATCTCAAAAATTGTCCACTTCACAAAAAAAAATGTATATAACAAATTGTGTGTTCTAATGAGATCTTCATTTTTTGTCTATCGCTTACGATTTACCAGTTATGCGCAATTCAGAGGAATTTATCCAGAATAAAGGGTTCTTCAGAGAATATTCCCAGAAAATTCAAAATATACATTTTATACATCATGTAAATAGGTTAAATGCAAGAGATTTTAATCAAAATCGAGCCATTTTTTGAGAAAACCAAAATTTTCAAAATTTTTTCCTTGTAAAGGGTAGTTGGGGGTGTGGGGATTTTCTTGAAAATCTTTGTGTCCCATCCTTGAAAGATACTAAACTTAAATGTCAATTTTGGTATTTAATAGACTTCATTTTTGAGCAATGTTGCGCACAGACATACACACACAGTCTTTTTCTAAAAATGCTTTTTTTGGATTCAGAGAGAGGGCACCAAAATTTTGGATGCAATAAAATACCTGCTCTATACACTATGTAATAGAGAAAGTAAAAAGATTAGTATATAAGTGAGAATTTTAAAGTGCTATAACATTTTGATTCTTTGTTTAACAATTCCATTATGATGGTGCTCCACTATATACAAATATTCATATATTATTTATAGTTTTCTTACAGAATGTTTTCCCCATATGCATACTTCTGGAGTGTGTTAGGATAGGGAAAGATTGTAGTTAAAGAACCCCTCCCCATGAGCTGGTAATGGAAGCTGGAACCTCAGGGCAGAGAATCCAAAATGCTTTTTGAGCACAGTGAGTCATATGTTGGTATAATTTATTCAAATAATTTTACATTACAATCAAAACAAACCACATTTGGTCCAAAAAATGTAAACAGAAGTGTTGCAATATCATTAGTACAAGTAAACTGTGGTAACTTTAAAATGTTTAAATCCATCTTCTATGTATGTGTACTTTTTTTTTGTATCCATCTGGTTTAACATTCTTTTATTGGTAGGTTGGTAGGTTACATTGGGCAGTGAATGAAATTGGTGAACTGATGCTCAAATGAGCCCAGAGCTCATGACACTTAATGTTATCCAATGTTCGTCTTCTCAGTATAAGGGGGAAAAAAAAAAAAAACCTTATCCAGACAACTCGCTCTAACTGAAATTTGAACTTGGGGCTGCTGAATGTGAGGCTAGCCTACACTATAGAGATAGCCTACTTTTTCTTTTAAGTACTGAGTCAAAAGAAAGACAGTATCTCGTAAGACAGCATCTACAGACAATACCTCTAAAAATATTATTTAGAATTTTATTTCCATGCCACCTTGGTATAGAAGCTATTAAGCATGTTGCAAATGCCAAACCTATTACACCCAGTAATAAGAGTGATATTTTTTGTTTTTTTTTATATAGCTGCCTTTAACTTCTGATTTATTTTACCTAATATGTAATGAAAGTTTATCTTGATTTCCAGAAGTAGATAGAATAATTTGTCAAAGAGAATAGGAAAAGTCATGTGAATGCAATTTTTGTTGTACATTAAGCTGGACACAGCGTTTTATTTTCACATATTTTGAACTACATTTCTGTATAATGTCCACCATTATTAGTGCATTTATATTGAGGCACCAATTTTCGTATCCCTTCATTACAAAGTGTTGCTTTATATGCTGTAAACCATGTCTGCACCTCTTTGAGATCTTCTGTTTTATCCAAATTCTTTTCACTAATAAACTCTTTTAAGAAGAAGAGACTTAAAGTCAAGCTTGGGCTATAGAGTGTATCTCAAATTTCTGCAACAAAATGAATACCCAGTTACTCTTCAAGTATCCATCCTACTGACTTACATGAATGATTTTGATTTGCTCGTTCATTTCAGTAAATTCTTAGGTTGTAAGAATTCTGATGAACAAGAAATCTTATGAAATATCTTTTACCATTTTATTTTATAGGCTTGGTCTTCCATTGTATACATGCTGATTCCAAATGTGAAGGAGCTGGAACAAAGTTTAAACCAATTTGCCAACATTATAGATGCAGATGAAGTGCTGTTATTTGAAAGAGCAACATTCCTTGTCATCTCACATTGCCAAAGACGTCCACACAGGGACATCCATAGGTTTGAGAAGGTCTCAAATATCATCAAACAGTTTAAGCTCAGCTGCAGGTAAGCTTCATAGGTTCTTAAGTTTGCAATATATGTGTACATGTTTCTTAAGATAGCAATGAATAATCAAGATTCTTCCAATATATAAATTGAATTATTTTATGGAATTAATTATTTATTAGTTTTTTTTTTTAAATTTTACAACTTTAGAGTTCTACATTTAAAATTAAACAAAAAATGCAGAGAAGACAACAATGTAAGCCCTAAACAGATTATTCACCAGTCCATTTAAGTATTTTGCATATAATACAAAAATTACATGTCACATGTTTGTTCCAAGTCTGAAAATAAAAAGTTAAGTAATTTTGCCATTTTGAATGAAAACTCAAATCTCTTCAATATAGTAATCCTATTTGATGATTAGTACTTTACACTTTACTTGTTTAAATTTAATTACAGTATGTTTTGGGAGCGTGTACTTCCATCCATGTAAACCATGACAGATATACATTCCATGTGTCATTGTTTCCAATGGTTCTCATATGATTAATGGCCTTAGGAGGAACCTCATTCCACCAAGCAATAATTGGACCCAACCATAACCTCCAATGGTAGGATGACAAGGGAGTGCTTATTATGAGCTATTCATAGGTAAAGATTTAAAGAGGGACAACTTAAAATTGTTGCCCATAGCCGACAAAACCATTGAGCTACTCTAGCACCCCCATCTATTGGATGTTGAAGCAGATCTTTAGCCTCTGGCATCCTATGTGCCATGTTGATACACCAATTTCATTTTTTTCTTTTCCTCGCCTTATGAATGAGTAAAAGATTTATGATTATGTCATATTTGATATATTTCCCCTCTTCATGCTCTTATTACTTTCTTGACTATGTATATAAGTAGGGGAAGCATTATATTTCACCCTAAAAATTTATGTTCAGATTTCATCAGAAGTAAACGTTTTGAGGCCTCTTGAATCCTAAAGGAAAAGGTTGATATGCAGTTTCAGAGCAGCATAACTCAGTATGCTGTCAGTTAAACATCAAACTTAGTATTTAAATTCAGTATCTTCCAAGGGTGCAATATGAAGGTTTTCAAGAAAACTACCCAAATTTCTTTTTACATGGAACATTTTTATTTTCTCAAAGTTGGCTGCACAATTATTGGAAAGTCAGGGAGTAAGGAAAATGAAAAATAAATCTATGGGAGACTTTTCAGAAATGTGTTAAAGTCAGGGAAATACCCGAGTTTCAGAAGAAATTCAGAAAAGTTTTCACATGGACTCTTTTATTGTGAGTTTTGCTAAAAGGAGACGAACACATACCCAGATTAATTAGAAGTATTGTTTTTAATTGTTTTGTGACATTAGCTGGATTTGAATATTACTGTATATTGATAAAATTTTGCTTTATAGTACACTTGTTGAAGATATTATTATTATTATTATTATTATTATTATTATTATTATTATTATTATTATTATTATTATTGCACTATTTTGGTTCAGCATTGATAAAAGCAAAGATGATTTTGTGTACATATAGCATTCAGTTTATTGCTAATAGTTAAATTCTGTTTCATAATTGACTTACCCTCACCATATTTGTAGGACTGACACTTCCCTAGGACTTACAAGCCAATGTCTAGGGGAGCCAACTGCATGAAACCACAGAATGGAGAACCTGTTATGAGGGGTTGGCCCATAGACATGCACGAACATGAGGAAGTGGATGATATGAAATGCAAGCAAAATTATGATTGGGAAAGTGATGGAGCAATTGGTGGAATGAGTGCAAGAGAAACTGGAGGACCCAGAAAAAAACCCTCCCAGATGCTGCTTTGACCACCTCAAATCCCACATGCGGGTGCTTGGGATCAAACCCAGGCCACCTAGTAGTTTAGTAAATACTGAAAATACAATGTAAAAAGAGCTGAAAATGAAAATGTTGTGAAGACTATCACCTATACAATGCTAAGATCTAAGGGCTGCTTATAGAAGATAGAATATCTCAAGGAATAAAAAAAAAAATAGTTTTACTTATATGTTTGTTGAGTTTCCATATGTATTAAATATAGGACACAAAGAGAATAATTGTTTTTGCCTCGATCTGAATTTGTGATGCTGAAATGTAATGTTTTATCAAATACAACACAAAGCAACAAGGAGAGCCCTAAATGCCTCTGAGGATGGTGGAGGCCATTGAATGAATCAATGAAATAAAAATTGTAGTGTTTCAGTTCTTTAAATTTAAAAAGTATTATCTTATAATTTCACTATATTTAACATTGATTTGAAAAAAAATTGCAGTCCATAAACATTTTGATTGCCAGGGAAAACTTCTTAATATAGTCATGGAAATATATGAAAAATTGTGTGAACCAAGAAAAATTATTCTTCTGTCTAGTTTTACATGATAAATATTTTTCCTGAAAATTGTGTAGCTTGTTATATGGAAGATATGCAAAATAGCACTTATCATATTTAAATTTTTGTTTTTGTAACAAGTAATATAAAATACTCAATTTCAAGAACTTAATCTGATAATGCACCAAAATAAATTATAAGCCAAGAAAATTAATATTTCAGAAACTGCTAATACTGCAAAAAATGTTATTTGATATAAATTTTATAATTTCATAGTTAATAGTGCCTCTGTTATTAATAAATTGTATGTTTTAGCAAGCTATACATTTTTCTGAAGTTTCCCAATTAACTTCAGAAGTCTCAAACTGTTTCCAAAAATTTTTAAATCTGCATGTATTACTAGAGTAGTTTTTTAAAAAACCTATAATATTTTAATATGTTTTCAACCATTTTGGAGAAAATAATTAAAATGTTTCATGAGCTAGAAATTGAAATTTCTGATTCTGTGACACACACACACGCACTCTTCCTCTACTAAGGAAGAATGAGCAGAAAACAAAAATTCTACAATCGCAGTTTCAATGCAATTTAAACCATGCCTACAACCCTCACTTTGAAGAAACACCATGAGCACAAACTCGGCAACATGTATGTACTTATCTTAACTTCAGAGGCTTAGTTCAAACACAGACTAACCAACTATAAGAAGTTGTGCTGTAAGATATTAGGGATTGCTCAGTTAGAATGAGTATGAGTCATTCACAGCTTCTTCCATTACTGCCTACAGTTTCAGCATAATGCTTTAAAAAGTCTGAGTTAACAGATATAATAAAAAGCATATACGAGGGTTGGCTGATAAGTTTTGGGCCTCACACAGATATGGCGCCACTAGACCAGTTAGATGGTAGCATTGTATAGTTTAACTCTAGACTAGCTTGTACTCATAGTTATAGGTCAATAGCTTGTTTAGTTTTCAAATGGCAGCATTTTAAACAAGACAACTTTAAGAGTTTTCACAAAAATGGAAGATTTGGAAAAACGAGCAGTGATTAAATACTTCCATTTGAAAGGTTTAACGCCTAAAGAAATCAAGGAGGAAATGGACAGTACATTGAAAGACTCTGCCCCTTCATATTCAATGATTAAAAGGTGGGTTGAGAGTTTAAAATGGGATATACGAGCACTAGTGATGAGCCTCGCTCTAGATGCCCTGTAGAAGTGACAACTCCAGAGATCATTGAAAAAATTCATCGTTTGGTACTGGAAGACCACAGATTAAAGCTGTTTGAGATAGCAGAGGCAGTAAACATGTCAAAAGAAAGTGCAGGTAATAGTTTGTCTTTTGCAATGTCTGTGCAAGATGGGTGCCGTATTTGTTGACACCTGATCAAAAGTTGCAAAGAAAAACTGTTTATGTTAAGCTCCGTAAAAATCCCAGTGAATTTTTGAGATGACTTATTACTAGGATGAAACTTGGATACATCACTACACTCCAGAAAGTAAATCACAGTCAAAATAATGGATTGCGCCAGGTGAACCAACTCCAAAAAAAGGCAAAGTCAATTTTGTCAGCTAACAAGGTTATGGTGAGTGTTTTCTGGGATGCACAGAAAATTATTATATTGATTACTTGGAAAAGTGTAAAAGTATCACTGGTGACACTATGCAGGTTACTGCAAAGTTTGAGTGATGAGGTGAAAAGAAAAAGACCTCATTTAGCAAAAAAAAAATCTTGTTTCATCGCGACAAAGTTCCAGCCCATCGTTCAGTCATTGCAATGGGAAATATGTGCGAATTAAAGTTTGAATTGCTTGAATATCCACCCTATTCACCAGATCTAGCACTCGGTGACTACCACCTGTTCTCAAACTTCAAACATTTTCTTGGAGGATGAAGATTTCACAGCAACGAGGAGGTCATTGATGTGGTAAACAACTATTTTGAGAACCTTGATAAATTGCACTATAGAGATGGTTTAATTAAATTAGAACACCAATATGACAATGTATTAGCCTTTCTGGAGATTATGTTGAGAAATAAAGCAACAACAAAAAATGTTTTAAATGCTGTTTTCATTGAGAGGCCCAGGACTTATTAGCCGACCCTCGTATATGCCTTTGGCCTGCAAAATTCTGAGTATTTACTTATAATGTCGTGCTTTATTGTCTATATTGATAAAGGGCTACAGTACTTTTCTCCTGAAATATAAGATAGTGTAAACAAATCTTTAGGACCTAGATAACCATAAATTCTAAACATTTTATACATTATGTTATAAACAAATGCTAATCAGCAAATTTTAATTTTATGTTAACTACATAATTTCAAAGTCTTAAATTACCTTTAGATTTCCTCAATTTGAAATTGGCCATGATACAGAGTAATATATTGTCCAGCCCAAAATTTTGCCTTGGCTTTTGCCATGGTGGTGGGACAATCATCGATCAGAATGGACAAGTTACTTGTTAGATAATTCTGGTATGAAAGTTTAAACCTTTTTATCTTCTCTTCGATCCCATAGTTATCTACTAATGTAAAAGGTACACAATTTTCATGTAATGTAAAAACCTTAACACATACAATGAAATAGAAGTGAATTCTACTCTCTGAGGCTACAAATTTAAGCTCTTTGGAGAAACAGTTTGCAACCAATGGGAAAAAGTCTTCTCAGTTAATTAAAAACTAACCTTTCACTGTTTTTAATGTTAACTGTTTTCTCTCTACATACAATGATTTAGCATTGTCAGTTGACGAATGATTATACCATAAATACAAAGGAACCACATAAGACTTTTATTAAACTATTTTGGCATTGGTATCATAATGTTATAAACAGATTCAAAGGTAAGGAATCTTAGAACAACTGGTGGAAAAATTCAGCACTATTTAAAGGCAAACACTATTATTTAATACATCCTGACGTACCCGTAAAACAGTGGTACGACAGTACGAAAGCCTCACGGAAAATGATAACTATAGCCCGTTTAAATTCGATCATGGATGCTTTGCTAAACACCTGTACAGAATTAATATTAAGAATACTCCTGTCTGCGATTATTGTGACAGACAGATGGAAGATTGTGATCACATATTCTTTGTATGCAAGAAACTGGACAGCAATACAACATTTCCAGGATCAGATAGTGAAATTAGGCATTCATCTTCCATGCAATGTTGCTCAATTACTTGCGACTCAAAATATTCATGTACATACTGCTGTGATAGCATTTTTAAACCATGTAAGTATTAACATTTAAATGTAAATGTCCTGTGTAACACACTGAAATATGTTTGAAAACTACGTGTAAGTGTTTTGTAAATTTATACTCAGTTGTTTATTGTTATTGTCTTTGGTGGTATGGATAATATGCCAATAAATTAATTAAAAAAAATTATGTTTAAATTGCTAGCTCATGACCATTCACATATGTATTGTTTGGAATCTAATATCCATAGCATTTGTGTTATTTTACATGCCTATTCTGTGAAGTAACAACTATTTTCTATAATATTTGTGTAAGCTGGTAAATGATGTGAAATTTAAATTTAAGAAACAAAAGGAACAGAAACACATACTTCACTTTCAATTTTGTGTGCCCGATTGGTTTTGCAAGCTATTTGTTCTCATCCTCAGAAGATACCAAGTGGCTCCTGGTGTTGGTGCCCATTGTGTGGTGGTGGTTTGTGTTGGCATCCAGTGATGGAGTGATGACAATAGCTGTGCATTATAATTAAATTTTTGTTCCAAGTGCCTTAACTCTGTTGCTTAATAGCATTTTATGTAGTTTTCTATGACATTTTACTGCCTATTTGATCTTACCTTTTTTTCTGTTCTTCTTTTGCCTAAAATTATTAAATATAACTTTTTTTTATTTTGATATACAGGGTGATTTATGTACAACTGACACATTTCTTTCATTAATTATTCTGTTTGAAATTCACTCAGGGCCCTAATTTTAACACCAAATTAAACAGAATTTCTGGAGATTTGATTGTCTGTCACTAGATGTATAGATGTTCATGCTTTATTCCCAATTGTTAGTTTTATTGTCAGCAACTTTTTGAGATTTTGTTCTAGTCAACATGAGAAATGGAGTACACATTAAATCAACGACTCTTCCTTGTGAAGCAATACGGGATTACAAATTCAATTACAGCTACTCAAAGGACACACCTTAGAGAATTTGGTGTTCAGAATCCTCCCAAAAGAGAAATTATACTGGGAGTGGTAAACAAATTGGTTACAACTAGATTTCTGGTTAGTGAATAAAGGCAAACATCGTTCATCTAGGCTTCCCACAGTTGTTGTTGACATAAGAGCGCGGCTGAAGCAGTCACCCAAAAAATCATTAAGACATTGGTTTCAGTAGACAGGGTACTCCTACTCAATATGTCAAAGAGCTGCAAAAAGTGGTGGCCTAAAGCTATATAGGGTTATGATTGTCCATCAGCTACAGGAACCAGATAAGGATACATTATTGTCTTTGGTTTCAGGCATTTTTGTGCAAAATCCTGCCATATTGTTCATCACATGGTTCACAGATGAATCATGGTTCCATGTATACAGCTATGTGAACTCAAATAACTCACTCTATTGGGCCAGGAAAAATCCACATGTTATTCATGAAGCACCTAAGCACCTAGTTAAAATCAGAGCTTGGAACGTAATATCTGCACAGAGAATGGTATGACTTTTTTTTTTTTTTTTTTTTTTTTTTTCCCCATGGAGTTTGCTGAGCAACTAGATGAAGTAAAGCTGAGTCAAGAAAATTTTCAGCAGGCCGGCGCTACATGTCATATATCAAATGAAATGCACTAATTACAAGTTTCTTTGATGACCAGATAATTTCCAGGAACCTGTGGCCACCAAGATCTCTGGATTTGACAACCTCAGACTTCTTTCTATGGGGTTACTTAAAAGACAGGTTTGTGTTACATGTCCCCAGACATTGGACAATCTGAAGCATGACATTAAACAGGAGATTGAAGCTATTGACAAGAGAGTCCTCCAACAAGTGGCCAGTAACATGGAATGTGTTGAGTTGTGCTTTTGCAGGATGGGGGACATTTCAACATTTGTAATAGAGGTAAATAGCCTCCCAAAATTCTTCTACATTTCAGGTATAATAATTGCCGCTAGCATAACTCATTTTGAAGCAATTAATGAAAGAAATGTGTCAACTCTATATAAATCACCTGTATATAGGGGTGACCCTACACCTGCCACCCTGCCACTCAGGTTTATGAAGTGTATCAACAATGCAGTTAGTGACCTGGGAGAGGGTTCACTTTCTGAAGAATAATTATTTCTTATGGACATTAATTGATGTCTTTATGCACAATATTTGAATACCTGCCAGCAAAAACGTTGTAACCCTCACTTTTATAGAATGCTGGATTTTCATGTATAAACGTTGTATGTGGTAAGAGTGAGGCATGTGTGAAGTTATATTGGCAAATATGAGCACTGCGTGCCTTTTATCTTTTGTTTTAATTTCACCGCGGTTCGCTCGGATGCAGAAATTTATTTGTTTTTATTCTCTCCTGAAAAATTTGCATTTTGAGGATTACAACATTTTTGTCGGCAGGTATTCACTTAGCAAATTCATTAGCTTTATCAACAGTGCAATTCAGCTATTATGGCAGGATTATATTCCTGAAAAAAAAAAAAAAAAACAAAAACAAAAACAAAAAAAAACAACTGTTTAATATAACCTTCAGTGTTTCCCCCCCACAATACTTCAGCAAATTCATTACCCTGTTGCATCTACTTTAACATCAGATATTTGCAAATTTGTTGAGGCTGAGGCTTGGAATAAATGCTCCCAATTATGTGCTCAAATGTGAATTACAAAGTGCCAAAAGCTATTATCAGTCACCTGCCATGTTATTTAATTATTTCACAATATACAGTTTCTAGGATTTATCACATGCATAAATAATGTATTATCAATGTGATTTGTTTTGTTTTAGCAAATTGGCTGCCCAGTTTCAAAGCATGGAGGTCCGAAATAGCAACTTTGTAGCTTTCATTGATATGTTCACATCTAATACTTACGTCATGGTGATTATGTCTGATGCTACAATTCGTAAGTATTCCATGTGACCCACCTTTTGCAACACTGACTAACTAAGAAGGTTTAGAGGTACTAATATAGCATAAGTAAGGAACCATAGAGCATTCAGCATCATGAAGAGACTTCAGGTTTAGAGAGCCACATGTCTTTTTGCTGTGGATGGAATGGCTTATCGATAATTGACTATTTTAGTAATGGAGTCAGGTTGTATTGCCCTTGACACTGAAACTTTAAGATTTGTTGTATTATCTCTTATTTTAGTTAAAAAGTCCTGCCCCTTTATCAAACTACAGTAGTGACTTGTCAATAGAAAAGTATATATTTCATTAAGGACTCACCCACACCTTAAATGTGAAGTAAAACTGTCAAATTGACTTTATGTGTCACCTGATGCAGGTGCAATATGCCCTCTCTTCTCTTTCTACAAAAGATTAAGTTTAAATACCACAAATTTTGATGGACAGATTTCAGCAATACCTCAGAACTTACAATACCTACTATATCATATAAATAAATTCATAAAAGTTGCATTATTATCTGATGTAACATATAATAACTTAAAAATTGCAGAATGTCGCAAAATCATAAAATAATTAATTTAAATAAAAGATTAATATTTCAATGGATACCAGCACATTGCAGAATACAAGGTATGAAACAGCTGGCTTTCTAGCCAAGAAAGGTAGTAAAATCACATAAAATTCATCTGATCCAATAAGTTATCACTCACAAAAGAATCACTATATCAACATATAATAAAAAAATTAAAGAAGATAATGTATTACAAACAAAAGGAAAACCATGGGAAAATTTATGTAATAACATGACCAGAACCATTACATTACCAAGAAAATCCTCTATAACAACTTTTAGACTCCTAACAGGCCATGACTCTCAATAAACATTTATTCAAAATTGGTAGAGTAAGATCTCCTCTGTGACCTTTCTGTACACTTAAAGAAGATATGGAAGGAAACCACCTACTCCACTGCCCAACCTTTAGTCAACATGATAATATAACATCAAAATACTGGAGTACAAGAGGAAAAATGAAGGATTTTTATTTATAGATGCTCTTTAACTGCTGTGGTTCTCAATGTCCCATTCTATATTGGGCGTGAAAGACTGCTTAGGTTTGCTCAGAGGCCTCTTTATCAAGCTTGAGGTTCTTTTATGTGCCATAAATCTATGGGGACATGGGACCAACAGCTTCACTTCCTTTCCAAAGGAAGCCGTGCTATGGAATTTTATGCCTGTAAAAAATCCAACATCTTCCACTGGGTTTCAACCCACGACCTTGGGTATATGTAGTATATGGCAACTATTACACCACAGAGGATGGCTGGAGCATAAAAGAGCAGATGCTTTATTGCCAAACACACATGTTGAAGAGAAATATACATATCAGAAAGTTGTAAAAGACATTTTTACCCTCAAGAAAATAAAATATATGTATAAATTTAAAACCTCAGGTGTAAATCAATCTTGGACAAATATAAATTCATGTAAAGTTTTAGAGAGCATAACATGTTACATCCTAAAAATAAATATTGTTAGACATTTATAAGCAAAGATAACATTTCAAAAAATAATGTTGGCATTTATCAATTAAACTATGTAAATTATGACCAAACTTTACATTGGAAAAATTATTTTTTGTTTGGAAACCAGAATAAAGAAGAATTTAGAAGTACTAAATTCAAACAAATTTGTGATACATAAAAATTGAGGCTAATGACAGTGAAGCAGCAAATATTAATGTAATAATAAATAATTTGAGACAAAACTTGACATATTTTTACGTATAAATTCAATTAGGACATGCTTCATAATCCAAATTTGATTACATCATCAGCTTCTTTCTTGTTCTTTATTTAAGTTGTTATGGTTACTGCTGCTAGGTGATGGACAGCTGTCACGATATAAATAAACAAGAAAGAAGCTGATGATGTAATAAAATATGTATTACAAAACATGTCTAATTGAAATTTTTCATAAGGATATGTGAAGTTTTGTCACAAATTATTTACTGTTACATTAATAAAAACAAATTTATTGAATTGTTAACAAATTTGAGAGTAATACACTATGAAGCTCAAGTTAAGGTAGTAATAAAACTAATGAGTCTTTTTTTTTACACAAGAATTCATCAAAACTATTACTTACATAGAACTGCTATCTTAGGATATTTTTAAGTAACAGTTTTTGATGAATCTTTGTATTAAAAAAAATCTGATGTGTTCCATTTTCATGGCTTTCTCTAGCTGTTACACAAATAACTCACCTTAAAAAAATTATCCTTTTGTCTACAATCAAGGTAAACATTAGCAGAAATTATCTTATTACTTGGTTCCTTGTAAGTAGAAGGGCCATAAAGGAATACACCAGACTAAATCGATAGTTAAAGTTTTTTTAAAGTTGGTCCTATGTGAAACAATTGTAGTTCATTTTGCTTTGCATGACCTGGTTAAAACAAAAGATATAAAATGAAACTCACTTTCCGTTTGAAAACATTCAAGTAGTTTAAAATTGAAACCACTCAAAAAGGTCAGCCCTACAAAAAAACGTATATGAAATAAATTATGTTTTTTAACAAGATCTACATTTTTTGTGTAGTAAGTTTTTGTCTATCTCTTACAGTTTAACCATTATGCAAAATTCTGCAAAAATCATTTGGAATAAAGAGGTCTTCAAGGCTATTTCCAGAAAATTCAAAATATACATTTTATTAGTGATGTAAACATATTTAATATATAGTATTTTAATCAAAATTGTTAGAACATTTTTGAGAAATACAATATTTTCAAAAACTTCCATGCAAATGGTAGGTTGTGGTGGGGAGATTTTCTTGAAAATCTTTGTTCCACATCCTTGGAAGATACTAAAGATAAATGCCAAGTTTAGTATTTAACAGTCTCATTTTTGAACTCTGCTGTCCACACATACACACGCGTGCGCGCACACACACACACACACACACACACACCTTTTTCTAAAATTGTTTTTTAGAACTCAGGGGACCTCAAATGCATATTTCCGGTGTAATCTCAACATTAATTTTTTGGGTGTAATACAACACCTTCTATATCTACCATGTACATTGTACATATGGGTTAAAAAAAGTAAAAAAATATTAATTAGTTTATTGCATTTTTTGAACTGCTTACAAATCAGTGACTATTATATATTACTTAAAATAATAACTATGAACATATTTCAGACATTAAAAGTTTCCTATTTCATCTTATACTTTGTATTTAATCACCTAAAAGAAGGAACTTATTTTTTATCTAATTTTATAGGTTTTCATTGCATGTTCAAGAGCATGAGTGTATAGTAAATGAATTAATAAAAATTTTTCTTTGCTTTACAGCTTCTGAGGCTACACTTATAAACATTAGGAATGCAAGGAAACACTTTGAGAAGCTTGAACGAGTCAGTCAAGCTCAAAGTGCACTTGCAAAATGAGAAAGCAGCAAATGATGTCAAGGAAAGGTGCATTCATCATTTAGAAAAATTGATATTTTGGGAACTAAACATTGTATAATCAAGGGCTTAAAGTAGTACATAATATTTCAAGCTTTATGCAAATAAGTTTGCAATTTGAATAAACATTTATAGAGTTTTCATTTGTATGTGCAGTTTTATGTCACATTACATATATAAATACAGTTGAAATTGCATGATAAAATTTATGACATGTTACTGTGTATGAAGCAAAGCACAGGTTTCTTTAGATGTACTGCAGTATTTGCAGATGTAATTGTTATTGTACCAGAAGTTTAATGCTGGTTGTTGTTGCAATTGTTTAAAGCATACAAAGATGATGGCTGCACTATGCAGCTTTTTCACTGTCTGATATGCAGCATAAAGCAGCTTGGGGGAGAGGCAGTTTGTATGAAATATTAATATTTTGATAGAAGATGTTTTCTTGCAGTACAAGAAAATAAAATAAGATTTTTGGTACTTACTTGGCTACTTATTCATTTTTGGTAATGCATAATGTTTTCAAGGCAGTTACATACGTTTATTTAGCTTAGTCATTAAACAATAGTTCCAACATTTTTATTACACTCTCATAAGATTATATCATAAATATAAACAGTTTGTCTAATTTGAGTGCAAGTGATCTAGTAGTTATTAAAAGTTATATGTGTAATTCTAGTTAATCCAAATGTTCCATGAATCGAAAATATGACCTCATAAAATGTTTTTTCTGCAAGTAAAGAAGAGAATTAAGCTAATTAAACTGGCATATTCACCTTAACTGATTTATTCTAAAAAAATTATTTTTGCAAATGTCCCAACACATCTTCTTTTATACATAATGTGGACCTTATTTAAGAAAGGGTTCTGAAAAAATTTTATTTCCATTTTATGCACTAACCCTGCAACTTTCATTCAAATAGGCAAAAAATCCTAATCACATATGTGCATGTTATGTGCTAAAAGATATAACAAATGTTTTTCTTACAAAATAGAAAATTTAATGTGATAAATACCAACATTCAGTGACGTGTGAACAGTAATATTTAGTGCACAAACTACTGTTAGGAAAACAAACAAAACGTGACATCTTTCAATTTTGGCCAGAATTTCAGTAGTGACAAAATTAAGACAAAATTGTGTGTTTCTTACTCATGCTTAGTATGAAAATAAAATTATGACAGTATCAGAAATAATATTGAAAGATAGTTTCACCATTTGCCCTTAAGCAACTTAAATTTTATATTATGTTAATTTTTGGGTGCTTTATTATATAGTATTTAAAATTAAATGAGGTTTACAATCACTTTGAAACAGATATTTATAGCCCCTTTAATTCTACTGGTTAGAATTCTCATACAAATCACAAGAATGAAATACCTATATATAAATTGGAATTTTTTGCTAGTGGCTCAAACAGTAAGAAAACCAGTTTGTGACCTTAAGTGGGAAGTTGTGGGAAAGTCTGGAGGCATTCCTCGTACAGCAAGCAGCTTCTCTTGTACTTGGACATTCAGCTCCTTAGTCTTGATTCGGTAGGTTTCGCACAATTTTGGAAGCAGAGCAGAGAAACAACATTGAGACATGAAGTATGTTATACACTCTGATATCTTGTAGCTTCAATGCTTAAGGTTTCATTCTATCTGTAGATCCCAGAATTCATGCAAATGCACCTGCGCGTGCTTTGTTTAATAATTCAACTAGTTTGCAGTAAATGAGATAACCTGAGGACCTCAAAGAAAGAAACTTTCTTTAGTTGACAACACTCTGGAAAAACTGAAAGAACTTTTCTCTTCTACCTCCCGGCCCTTGCTTGCCCATAAAACAATGAGTTTGCACAAGGTACACAAATCCATTGTGCAATGCATTATAAGTTTCTCATTAAGGAAGACCTGAAGAACCAAGTGAAAAAAATTTACTTGTAATGCAACAGGAAGCTGTGGAAATCCAGTCCCACCAATGACAAACACAGAAAGCTTACTACAGAAAATATATCAACAGGAAAGGTGCTCACAACCGTTTTAGGAGTCAAAGGCCATTTTAATGTTGGACATTTTTACAACAATAAATGCTGCCTAATACTGCAGGCTTATGGTTGAGACAAAAATGTTTATCTTAGCAAATGACATCAGCAACCCATTTGAAATATCATTCTTCTCCATGTCAATTCAAGACTACATACAGCTACTTTTAACATGTATAAAGGTGAAAGAGGTTCACAGGACAATAATTCAGAAACACCTTGTAATCTAATCAGGATGCTGTGCAGAAAAGTCATACACACTCTTGCTGGGCCTTTTCAAAGTTTAATAAATTATTTTAAGAAATTCCAGTTTACATTTAATCTCCCTTGTAAATTACAGCTGCAATAATAGAGGATGTTTGTAAAGGTGCCTTTGTGCTGCCATACAACTTGCATTTTCAACATATTTTTTTGTCCCACATATATACCATCTTTAACATCGGCAGCTTTTACCTTTGGAATATTTGCTCATGGTAATGGCGTAACTCGTTTACTGTGGGCATCAATCCTAACAACATTATCTTTAACTTGACACGCACACACATTTGCAATCTCATTCATATCTCCAGACTTGGGAGAATGGGGAATAATCTTGGCTGGAGAAAAATTCCTACCCCCTCAGCCAGGTATTAAACCCAGGACCCCTTTCTCAGCAGGCAGGTTCTCTACCAATTGAGCTACGGTGCCAGCCCTTTTACTTATTGCAACATACACCATTTGTTACACTACCTAAGGAATGTAAATTCCAGAATTTAGCTTGAATTGTGAGATGTCTAAGGTAAAGACAACAACATTAGCCAGTAAAATTACAAATCTTAGTTGCTGAAAAATTTCCTCTACATATGTATGGTATGCACAAGCCAACCAATTACAGCATTATTTTGTTACATATCAATATTGGCATATTGCAGAAGATCTTGATTGCTTTCCTGTTGGGAATGTCAAAAGAAGTAAAGGCATGTAAGATGTAATCTTCTTAATTCTGTGTTCTGTATGTACTTGAATGTAATTTTCAGAAGCGTTGAAAAGTAAACTGTCATGAAAACAATGTTATTAAAAGCTTGTTTTAATTCCCATTGGTGCTATGTACATCAGAACTATAAGAAGTGATTAGGCATTACTAATTTAAACTATGAGCTTATGGAACATTTGTGAATAATAGCACTTTTAATTATTTTCCGGTACTGGAAAGCCCAGCTCTGAACTTAATGGCTTATTTGTAAGTGCATGTGTAAGTATGTTTTTCAGCTTTCAAGCATATTTAATTAAAGAAAGCACATAAAGGACACCAGGTTGTGACAGTAGCAAACTTTAAAACTCACAAAATGTAAGCACATTTCATGTGCTTCTCTTGTTTCAATATTTATAAAAAAAATGTGCACATGCCAAAGTAATATATTTGGTGCTGTAATTGATTAAATATATACTCCAACATAAGGTAGCTTAGGATGTTTGCAAAAAATACAATGGGTACCTATCTATTTATCTGATGATGTATTTGTCATAACTTTATTACTAGGTCTTCCATTTTTCATTTTAAACTGGGACCACAAAATGAATTAATTGATCCTTTTGTAATTGTTTTAGACAAATTTTAAAGGATTTCAAACTAGCCCCCTCCCCAAAAAATCTTATTTTCTGTATATGCACAAACATTTTAAGCATATGTATCTATTATTGTTAATGAGAAAAATACACAGGGCAGATGCTGTATGATGAAACTGCTTGCCTCTCACTAGACAGCCCAGGATCAATTCTAGTGGACCACATGAGGGATTTGTGGGGGATGAAATAGTGTTAGGGTGGATTTTCTTCAGCTCTCCAGTTTCCCCTGCCATTCATCCCACCACTGATCCATAATTATTTTTCCTGTAATCCATTTCACCATTTCATATCACCCATTTCCTCTCTTTCATATCAGGTTGGGTTGATCACCCATCTTGGCTTCTCTCTGTCCCTCGACAGGTGTCTAACCTCAGACACCATCCCTTTAGTCCTTGAGGGTGTAAGGCCTACATATGAGGAGGGAAAAAGAGAAAGAAAGAAAGAAAATATACCTGAAAGTATGACAATTTATTTTAAAACAAGGTAAAAGTGAGCTGATAGCTTTTTAATAAAATCTGGCTCCATAATAATAATAATAATAATTATTTTGGAGCCTCCTAGTATAAGAATTTTATTTTTTGCATGGTTGGATGTGAAAGATTTAGAGATTTCTTAATTAACAAGCCTTTTTTTTACATTTTGCACTTCATTATGTCGTTTTAAACTTGGAAGGGAAAATTGGGCTTAAAGCCTCTTTTTTGAAAAAGGTTTGCTTTTCAGGCTGGATATTCATAATTAAAATTTTATTGTTGATTATAAACTTTTTACTTTGCAAAAAATAACTTTTGTACTTATTTATTAGAGCTAAACCAGATACTTTTATATGTTAGTTTTGTTTTCAAATTAAATTAAAACCCTCTTTCAGAAAACTATGTAGAGAAAGCTAATACAGCATGAGAGGTAAAGGAAATTTTAAATACCTGCAGCACCAATCACGAAACACTATATTAAAAATCAAATTTTGTATCCTTTTGAAAAAGAAGAAAAAAAGAATGTAGCTATGTGAAGCAAAACAAGAAATGAATGAGAAGTTAATAGAATCATAAATATTGACCATCTGCATGGTGTGGGGTAATGTGCATCAAATTCAGGACTAAAATTGGAATTTAGATCAGGGCAATTCATTTATGTTAAGTTTTTTTCAGGGTTCTCCGTTATCCTCAGAAGACAGATGTCAGGTAATGGAAAGCTTGTTCAGCCTCAGGCTCATTTGAACATTTCAGCCATTATAACTTATCTGTTAAAGAATTAAACTCAAAATAAGGTACCATCATGTCTAAATTTTGTTAAGCATATTTTAGCCGATTTTGTGCCATAGTGTGAGAATGCCTTTGATAGAACATATTCTTGAAACGAAACTATGTTTTTTTGTTTGTTTTTTTTTTGTGAGATGCTCTAACGTCATGATAATTTTTCCTCAATTTGTGCAAACTTAAATGAACTCATAACTTAATATGAAAGAATTTGGTGAAGTAAGTGATATGGGCTCTTCTAAACAAAATGGTTTTCTAAGCATTTAAGTAATTTGCTTCCAAAAAAATATTACTTTAATGCTCTACATTCAGTATAAAGCTGTCAAATATAGCAAATGTATTAGATATTATAACTGCTGATTGTATCACATTAATTAGTACATGTTGTGCCTTGATTATTATGAATACCATCTAGTCTGATACACAAAAATAGGTGTCATATCAAAGAATTTAAATGAAGGGACTCGCCATAAAAACATTGAATACCTTTGTCTCATTAATTCTTCTGTCTGCAATATTAATTGTTGGGGAGGTCCGAAGTTACAGGATAACGCCATGCTTCACTAATTCAATACCGTTATATTAAACCACTACATAAACAGAACTGTCTCTTTGCAGAAAGGTTTGAAGGTATCCAAAGTTTAATCAATGGTATTAAGTTATAGCACTAAATTTAAAAAAAAAAAGTATGCGTCTTTGTGAGAATACTCATTTCATTTCTTTTCTGCTTAAAAGAATACAAACATATTCAAAGCATCGTCAGGTTAAATATGTACAACAACATATATGATTTTACGAGGATCTTTCACTAAGTTTCCATATTAGTAATGAAGATACCATTTTTTCGAACACAAATTATTTATAAAGCTTACAAACTGAAGCTAGTAACAGTGAAGCAATATAACAATAAATAAATTACGCCAGAACTTCACTTATCTTTGTAATTAAATTCAGAAGAACATGCTTCATAATCCAGTTTGATTACATCAGTTTCTTTTTTCTTGTTGTCAATACCTCACACTATGGTTGTGAAAAATATTTAATTTGGCTGATGTGGTATAGTAGGCAATTTATTTTGGTTAAAACAAAGAAGCTCATATGAAGAAAGTATCTTTCCTTTCAACTTTTGATTTTAGTCTTACTTTCTTTATTTTAAGGTTATGCCCACCTTTCTTTTAATTAATTGATAACACCCAGAAAGGTAATGACTAGAGGTAGCAACTTGTGGACCGTTAGCTGGACACATGCGGACACCAGTTGCATACCTACCGAGTGTAGACTGGGGCCTGCATTGGCTACACCGCATGTACTAAACAACCTATAGTAACACATTGGGGAACTTCTCTTGATGCTGTTGTACACTATGCTGTATATTACAGCACTGTTTTACAGGTAATTAATGCGTTTGATGATGGTGCATGCTCTTCAATCAAGATTTTAAAATCTCTTGCTTCAAATGGATTGCATGAAGATTTGTAGCTCTACAGAAGAACTTTGCAGATATATCAACGACAATAACATATTTGGAAACATCAAATGTTGAAATTCCTCAAGCTCTGTAAGCTGTCGATCAACTTGTGTAATCAATTAATCAGAGACCTGTGACACCTGTTTTAGACCGTGTAAAAAAGAAAGTGAAAAATGTAAATTTTCAATAATGCGTGAAGTACGAAATGTGCCAAGAAGTGTTTCTACAGGAATAATTGCTGATGGAGTATCTTACCCAATAGTCAATGATGTGTCCTATTTTCGTTTTGCTCCATTCACATCTTTGATGTGGAGCAAAGTTTTTCACAAAGTTTTTTTTACATGCCAATCGGAGATGATTCACATTTGAGATGTTACGAATGTATGTTGTGCATTATAATCTATGTATCTTGAAAGAAAATGAAATGGATAATGATGCTGCTGATTTGTTGCACAACAACAATGGAATATATGTAAATATTAAAATTGTTAGTTCCCATAAATCAGTAGTGTTTATGTTTACCATCCACCCAACCTTAATCACCTTCCACTACTAGTGAAAACATCATAGTCTACGATGCAACCTCTGCCCCATTTTCCATCTATTAATACCACTAAGTACACAGTGCATTGTCAACACATAACAACTGTATACCATGCTGTGCTAACTTTGATTCTGTCCTGCTATCGGCCCCCAAGATGCTATCCCTAAGAATCACTTTTCACTAAATCGCCAATATTGGTTACATTTGTTGATTTAATGTACCACAATCTTTTGCCATTAATTAATGTGTGCAAACTTTTAAATATTTAATGAAGAGTCAAGATGTATTGCGTATTGAACTGTAGTTTCAAAAGATACTGCAGCATATAAAGAATTAAAATTGTATCTGAGTTTGGCATTATTTACATTGCTTTAACATAAATCCAAAGTATTCCATTTTGATGTAGCTACATAATAGTGTACAGGGCAGGTAGTACCAGCATTTAATGCATTGCAACTTCTATTTTTAATGTAAATAAGACAATCTCTATTAACTAATGTTTATATGGTTATGTCATGAAATTTAGATACACATGGATACATGTATCTGTATGGACATTTACTACATATGTAGTATTTGCTTTCAAATACATTTTAATATGCAATTAGCCAATTAATGTGAGTAGTAACTTACCACAGGCACTAACTTGGATACTTTTTTCCACATTTCTTTGGTGCTTGACCAGTCTTCAGTCATTTCTGCAATAGTTCTTGGAGTTTCTGAGCTAGGGGTGCTTAAAACTATTAAAATTTAATATAAACAAAATGGTAATTTTAAAAAATAACAAGAATAAAACAAAATGGAGCAATGAAATTGTATACAAAACACAATTTTAAATATGGCACAGCATCTACAGAATAACAGAAAACAATGATGGATAATAAGGATAAGAAAGGACACAGGAATTATGGGACGTTTTCTTAGGCACACTACCATCTCCAATTGTTCTCATACCAGTCATCGGAAAAGTATACAAGGAATAATTTGCTCAATCCAGCTAGACAAGGATGCTTCTAGTCTGGTTTCAGTTTCTTGATTGCTTAGGGCATTAGGTGATTAGGGGTAAAAATGCTTTTCATGCCAATAAGCTCCATGTTTGACATCCTTTTTGCTACTGAAGAATGTGGCTTTTCTTCATTTGTATCTGTGATTCAAATTCTTACTTTTCTTGTTTCAGTATTTTTATTTCTTCTGTACCTTTTGAAAATCCATATTCAAAATATCAATTACCATATGTAACATTGCTATTGTTTCCTCTTCATGTGACTTGATTGACAGCTCTTTTATTTTCTTATCACTTTTCTTGGCTTCAGTATGAAGATAATTGTTATCTTCATTTTCTGTATGTTATTTTTGCTGTTCTTCACTTTTGAACTACTCTTTCTGTAATTTTTCACATTTTCTTCACTATATTGCCTTACCTCCTGTCACCAAACATGCCACCATCTTGCAGTTACATTTGAAATACTAAGGTGTTATTAAATATGAAGAATATCAAATATATTTTTATCCAATTCATGACAAGTGGTTTTAAAACTCATTCTGAAGTAGAAAAGTTATGATACAGAGTACAGTCAGAGTATACTAGCAACTGGTAATTATTTTCTTCCTGTAGCAAATTACAAGCTGCCAAATACTGACATTATTAATCTGATTCTATGGCACAATAGCCCAATTGAACTAAGGCCATTGCATCCTCTTTCTCCATCTCATCACGAGTAGTCTTTTAATAGGAGGTTATGTTGCTTATCCCCCTCCCCCCTTTATCCTGCTGCTGATGATGTGGTTTGCAAGACGGGAGTCATTATCTTTCCATCAGTTGGTGCCAAAGGGCCTAATGAGATGAGTGCATACACCAACTCTCCTAACAGGAAAACTCCCTATGTCAATACCAGAAATTCAATTCTGTTTTTTTTTTTTTTTTTTTTTTTTGCAAAACACAGCACTACCAAGAGCTATGGGGTGGTTGTCCAATAGAAACATTAAACTTTAAGTACAGTAAAAAAAACCTGATGTGTTCCATTCACATAACTCTCTCCAAACTATAGTTACTACATTATTCCATTTCTATACATCGTGGTAATCAAGATAAACATTAAGAGAAATGGTTATGTGAAACAATTGAAATTTAATTTGCTTTGCATGGCCAGGAGTAAAAACACAAGAGTTGAAATGAAACATCACATACCATTTAAGAATAGTTTAAGTAGGTTAACATTGAAACCAATAACAAGGAATATTTCAGAAATGGTTAACTCTACAAAAACATGTATATGACATAAACTGTGTGTGTTTAACCAGAGTAAGTTTTTGTCCTTTACAGTTTACCAGCTGTACAAAATTCATCCGGAACGAAGAGATCTTAAGAGGCTATTCCCAGAAATTTCAAGTTATACATTTTATATGGCATGTGTACTGTATTTTAATCAAAATTGTTAGGCATTTTTTTAGAAAAAACAGAATTTTCAAAAAAAATTTCATGAGTACTTTGGGGTGGGGGGATTATTTTGTTGAAAAGTTTTGTGTCTAATCTGTTTAAGATACTAAATTTAAATCTAAATCGTTTTTGAGTTATGCTGTCCCCCCCCCACTCACACACACACTTTTTTTTTCTTCTAAAAAACATTATTTTTGATTCAGGGACTTCAAAACATGTTTCTGATGAAATCTTGACATCAAATTTTTAGGTGGAATACAATGTCTTCTCTACCTACTATATGAATAGTACATATAGAGAAAGTTTAAAAAAATTATTAATAAATACTATATATAATATAAAAAGTGAACAATATAAAGCCACACAAAATGCCGAGAAAACTATAAACAAAAAATTACCAAATACCGTAAAATAGGACTTAATACACATGGTTTCTGAAAACATCCACAGAATACTTGATTTGCTGTGTTCCTTAAGTTCTTTAACATATATATACATAGACACACATTTTATTTCTTTAATTGTTTCAGATATATAACCATGTGCAACTTATATGTTCATATCAAGACCTTGAGTTGAGAAACAACTGATGGTGTTTTATTTCATTGACCTTGTAGATTGACGGTGGTTTTATACAGCATAATATAAAACACACATTCATACTTCCATACCCTGCAGAATAGTTCTAATTAAAGAAAAATACCAAGATGAGAAGTCAGAATGCCGGCCATTTGATTATGATTAGGCATTTTCAAGTCTTTCTGCACTGATATAGTCCTACTGAAGCTTTTTTTTTGAATGTGTTATATTCAGTAGTAATTATCATAAGGACTACAACATGCAGCTTTGTTTTTACATCTGTAATACACAATCAGTATACCATTTTTGTGGTTATTCCTTCACAGCCGACAGATTCTTCTTCTTCCCTGACATAATGACAGGGTGGCAAGTTTGTTGGGCCATCTGGAAAGTCATTTGCCTGAAAAAGATGCCATAGGACTTAAACTAATCTAGGAATTGTTTTAATGGGAAGCACCCTAATGAAAAATAGTTTCCCATGCCAAATGCAGAAATCAATCCCATATCCTGGCCATTCATCTCCCTTCAGATCTTCAAATGAAATTGTAAGCTAATTCTGGGTTGGTTTGTTGCTATTGACTAGCAAAGTTGGCATGTTCCTTCATTCTCTTGTATTAAATGTGATAATGAAGCTCTAACTAAATAAAAACTATATCCCACATCTTTTAAGAAAACTTTAATCTGAATTGTCTAAAATGTGCACCACCATAGAAATCTGTATATTTATTCCTACTCAAGAAGTGCCTATATTTATATAATTGATTTATTGTATAGCATCTTTTTCTTGTATTATTTTAGATATCTGCTCATTTAAATGATTTTCTTTTTCTGTGCCTTGTCTATGAATGTAAAGTTGTATGTACAAAACATAATTATTGTAAATTGTAAAAAATAAAGTAAATGTGTTTTTTTATAGTATGTGGTATCATATCTTAAATTATTCCCATATTTCCCTTCCCCTCAAATGGAGAGATAAAGTAATAATACGTTTAAGCAAAATCTATTATTTTTCAGTAGAAAGTTCATTTTATTTTAAATGTTGGGCCCATCCTTTTATTCATTCACTATTTCATATTTTTTAAAAAAGAAAGGCAAAAGTACTTGCATAGACTTGCAGTATAATGCATAAAGAGAAAATAGCCTGAAATAAAATATGTTAAAGATTTTGCTACAGGCCCTATAGGCAGATTGTTAGAAATCCATATCACAAATATATTAAAATCTTATGTATTATTTTCATTTGACCTCCTTTTTCCACTGTCAGTAAATGTTATATATTCTAGAAACTACTCTTACAGATACTTGTTTTTCTATTTCATGTTAATTAAAATACACAGTTGGGGAAATGTTTTCATTTTGCATGGGCCAACACAGAGAGATATGCAGTAAACTCTATCCCTGCTTTACCCACCCCATTTTGTTTACCTCTGCCACTGTGCTATGTGCTGTAGTGAGTATTGGAGCTGCAGTAAGGGTTCTTAATTGCCAGCATGACACAGGCTCAACTTATTTGTTTCTAATCAAGGTTCAAATTACTGGGGGGGATTTGCTCTTTTCAATAAATAATTTCCACAGCTCGTTAAAGAAGAATTCTTTCCCTGACAGGGAAGTATTCTTTTTTCATGTTAATATAAAGGCTATTACTGCTCTCTTTGAAAATACAGGAAGACATGAAAGATCTTCTATGCAGACTGTACATGGTGAGTGCAAGCTGAGACAGCTAAGTTTATCACTAATACCAAGTATGCATCTAAAAAACAACAAATCCTTAGCATGGCTTCCTTCGGAAGGGAAGTAAAGCCATTGGTCCCATGCCGTAGATTTATGGCATGTAAAAGAACCTCAAGCCTGATAGAGAGGCCTCTGAGTAAAATTAAGCAGTCTTTCACGCCCAATTTAGAATGGAATGCTGAGAACCATAGTAGTTAAAGAGCATCCATAAATAACATGCCATTTCCATTTAAACAACAAAACATTCACAGGTATGGCATTCATAGTTATAACTTCCGCATTTGTACCAGTAATGAAGACGTAGCTTGCAGTATTCAGTTCAGTTTTTTGCAACATGTCAGCATCGATAGATTTTAACAAGAAAGGTAAAGTTACAGAAAATAGTAACAAAAGATATATTCCAGTTTGAAGCTCAGGCTTCAACTTTTTAATTTAACTTAATTATTAATATTCAGTTAAAAACCACAGCATTGGAAGTGGCATTCATAAGTGAAAATACTAATAGTGCATTACACCAATTGGGGGCAAATGGAGAACAAATCTGATTTTTAAGCCCCCCCCCCTCCAAGTCAGAGAGTCTGATTTGAACACTGTTCCTAACCATGGGCACATATCCTAACTTAAAAATGTTCAAGATGCTAGATGTCAGTGTTTGTCTCCACATACAGAAGTACACATTTATTTCCAATAATGAATCAAAGCAAAACAATTTGGCAGTATAATAATAATAATAATAATAACAGCAGCAACAATCTGCTCTGTATTGTCTCTTGCTAACAATAATACCCAACCAAACGTAGACAATTAGTTGAAAATAAGAGGTGTCACTATTCAATCAGCTACCAGAATAATAAATATGAAGCATATGTATATTTGCAACTTTTTGCTACAGATTTATATGATTTTGTACATTAAGCACTTGCTCACATGTTTTCAGGGCTCAGCATGACTTTCTATTGCAAAATAAGCTCTTCATTATTTTTTTTCTAATAAACATGAAGCTTAATAATCAGAATTAGGTACCATTATTTATTTTACAAGGTGTGATTAAAAGGTTTCTAGAATGGCTTCACAACAATGTTGCTATTGAGGTGCCTTTACTTCTTACACTGACTGTAATGCAGCATTCCTTCTTGATAAAAATGAGAAGTCAAATGACTTTCTGCGACCTTACAATACAGAGTACAAGCTCTGAAGTAAATCCATGATTGCACTTGCTGTGATTTTTCTGTGTAGCAAAAATGCCAGCTTATAAAGAATTTTGCTTTAAACTTGGTAAAACTATAACTGAAACCTATGAAATGTTAAGAACAACTTAAGAGGAGGGAGTAATGGGCAAAACTCAAACATTGCAGTGGTTTTCAAAACTTAAAACATGACGTAATATCAATTAAAGATGCAGATCATTTGGGGCTACCCTGTTCCAGCAAAACTAAAAAGAAAATCAATCAGGTGACGGAAATGGTATTAAATATTAGGTGAATTACAATAAGAGACCTATTGGACTCATTAGGACTCTTCATTGCAAGTGTTCAAAGCATTTTAAAAGGCAATGTAGACATGAGAAGAATTGCCACAAAATTCATGCCCCACCTTCTTTCAAATGACAAAAAGGAAAACTGTATGATTGCATTTCAAACATGATCTCAAGGAACAGTTTCAAAATGACACACAGTTTATGAAGAAAGTTATTACTGTGATAAACTTGGATTTATGGATCCAGAAATGAAGCAACAATCTTCACATTGGAAGTGTCCATCTCCATGCCCCACAAAGGTCAGACAAGTTTGATCCAAAGTGAAGTCAGCAATTTTTTTTTTTTTTTTTTTTTTTATTAAAGGTACTCTACATAAGTAATTTGTATTATAGAGTCAAAAAGTAGTGTTGCAAAGATTAAGGGAGAGTGCAACTCAAGCTGCTCGAGAAATGGAGGAATGATGACAGGTTCCTGCATTACAACAATGTGCTCATGCACAAAGCCTATTTTGGCTGTCAAATTTATAATAAAAATAAGATTAATACTGTTCCTCATCCCCCTATGCTCCAGATTTGGCTCCTGCTGACATTTTTCTTTTCCTACGACCTAAAATGTGGCTCTGAGGACGATATATCCAATTTTAAGTGGAAAACTTGGCAATCATTATGGCTCATGGTACAATTAGTTGCCATATCCACAATGTGTCAGGTGGAGTGATTCACTATTATGTGCTCATAGTGGACTAAAATATAGAGGTATGGGATCAAATCATACTTCGCATTAAAATCCTGGTATTACAGCGAAGCCAGCACCTCAACAATTATGTGACGTCCATACTTAAGGGTATCTTGAAAATAACATCACAGGGGGACATAAGGAAGGAGTAGAGTGACTCGAAAGATTGTACACTACATTTAACACAACAACTTCAACCTTTAATAGTTTATATGATTTACTAAGCAGATTTAATTACCTACAAAATGTTTTGGCTATTCTAATCTTAAAATTACTTATCCAAGATACCTTGGTAGTTTCAGGCATGGTCACTTTGGTCCTTGCTAAGGTCCCGATTTCGGCATCTGGATGGGGTCATTGCCGATACTTCCACTGGCATAGCTCTGTCGTTCAAAAATAATCCCACCTTACTGAATTCATAGATTTATATACTAAAATCCATATACCATCATCCAGGAAATGAGCCAGCATTACTTGCATCATTACGCCTATAGCTGCATGAGTGACTTGTATAGGAAGTGAATCACGCCACCTGACATATTCAGGATATTGCAACTAATTGCACCATGAGCCATAATGATTGCCAAGTTTTCCACACAAAATTGGATATATTGTGAGAGTATTATATTGCACCCAAAAATTTGATACCGAGATTTCACCAGAAATACATGTTTTGGATCCCCCTGAATCCAAAAAGAAGCATTTTTAGAAAAAGGTCTGTGTATGTGTGTGTGTCTGTGGATAGCATAGCTCAAAAACGAAAAGGCCATTAAATACCAAACTTGGTATTTAAGTTTAAATGAATTGAGTCACCTTTTTTACAATTTTTGCTTCACATTGCCTTTCTTTGGGAAGACCAGTTTCAGGGTACCTTAACCTTATCTTCAATTGCGAGGTTGACCTGAAGATAGGGTTAAGGTACCCTGAAACTGGTCTTCCCAAACGAAGGCAAAGTGGAGCAAAAAGTGTAAAAGAGCTGACTCAATTCATTGAAATTATGGCGCTCCACTATCTAAATTACTTCTTTTTATTTTATACATTGGCATTTAAGCTTGATATCTTCCAAGGTTGTGATACAAAGATTTTCAAGAAAATCCCCCCTCCCCAAACTACCCTTTACATAGAACATTTTTCGAAAATTTTGATTTTCTCAAAAAAGGCTCTAACAATTTTGATTAAAATACTTTGTGTTTAAGATATTTTTATGACAAACGAAATATATATCTTGAATTTTCTAGGAATAGCCTCTGAAGAACTCTTTATTCTGGATAACTTTTGTATAGCTGGCAAACCATAAGATATATACAAAAACTTACTACACAAAAAATGTAGATCTCATTAAAACACACAATTTTATAAATGTTGTTTTGTTTTGTTTTTTTGTTTGTTGAGATAACCATTTTCGAGATATTCTGGATTATTGGTTTTAATTTTAGCCTCTTAAAACTTTTCTAAAATGGGAAGACATCTTTCTTCTTGTTTCTCATTTGTTTACCAAACCTCAATTATTTCGCATAGTGACCAGCTTTTAAAGGATAAGACTAGCTTTAGCCTGTGCATTTTCTTATTTCCCTTCTACTTACAAGGAAGCTAGTAAAGATTAATTCTGCTAATGTTTATCTTGATTAGCATAATAAGATAAAAGATTAATCTTTTGAATAAAAAGTTTGTTTGTAAAACAGCAAGAGGACATCATGTGAATGGAACACATTAGATTTTTACTCTTCTACTTATAAGGAACCAATTAATAAGGACAATTATGCTAATTTTTATATCGATTAACATGATGTAAATAGAAGAATAGGCCTTTTAATGATAGTTTGTTACAGAGATGTAGAGAAAGTCATGTGAATGGAACACATCAGATTTTTTTCTTGCATATTCTATTCCATTTAAAGTATTTCACTGAAATAAATGTAATATCTTCAAAGGAAGAGAGTCATCATATACTTATTCATAAGAGCAATTAGTTGTCTGTGCCATTCTTAGAGTAACTGAAGGTTATGTGTGCCCCTTTTGCACTGAAATGCTCATTTTAGGATTTTGAGCACAATGCTTATTTTAATTTACTTGAACATTGTTTTTATATCTTAGTGTGTTTCCAGCACATATATGTACAGGATATTTTTTGTGTACGTAAATGTTTGTTAGTATTGTAAAATAGATTGTCAAGATCTTGTAAATAGCATGTGCTTTTAACTGTTTTTAAGCACCATTATGATTTTGAGTATTTTAAAGTGTCTGAATTTATGTGAAAAGGATGTTTTCAGCTCTAAAGTGTGCTACTGCATTCAATTTAAGACAGTGGACATTGCAATTATGTGCCACAGGTGACTTTGTAGGTAGAGTTGAAAATATTTGCATTGGCACTGAGCGACTACCTCTGCAAAGACTACCATCTCCCTACTTTCTGTGCTCCCCATGCCTATGCAAGGGGAATAAAGAAAGGTAAAAGCAATAGTCAAATCTTTAAAGACCAGGGTACTCTATGCTATTTTTGGTATGCTATACCCTTTCAATAACATCTCAAGAAACAAGTGAATATCAGGGCAGAGAAAAAAAAATGCTTATTCTTCTGATGTTAGTAAATCAAAATAAACTTTTACTCTGCATTTATATATTATAGGTACAAGAAGAATAGACTAAAATAATATCCAGAACTTTAAAAAGTAGCTATGATATAATGGCTTTGAAATTCCACTTACTTTACATGACGCTGAGAAAAAATCTGCTGTGCTACATCCACTAACTCTTTCTACCTATTCTTCAACAAACTATTTTACAAAAGGTTATTGTTCTATCTACTTCATGATAATCAAGCTAAACATTGTTCTTACTATATATTTCCTTGTAGGTACAAGGGGAATAAGGGAATACATCAAGCTAAAGTAATAGGCAAATCTTTAAGAGCAGGTTGCTATGTGTGATGGAATTGAAATCTGTTGAATGACAGGAGAGAAACAACAACTCATTTGAGAACAATTTAAGTAAAAAAAAAAATATAAATTTGGCAATTTGTGTGCTTTAATGAGATCAAAATTTTTTTGTGTACTAAGGTTCTGCTCTCATGGCAAAGGTAATCCAGAATGCTATTCTCAAAATATTCAAGGTATGCATTTAATTTTCATTCAAATATCTAATATATGGTATTTTATCAAAAGCATTAGTCATGTTTGAAAAAATCAAAATTTGCGAAAAAGTTAAATGTCAAAAGTAGTTTGAGTGGGGGGAGTTTCTTGAAATGTTTTGTGTTCCACCCTTGGAAGACTTAATTACCAAATTTGGTATTTAACCAGCTGTGTTTTTGTTATGCTATTCACATTCACATGGTCACACCACCCCAAACTCACCTTTACATGGAAATTTTTTTTAAAATAGGGCTCTAATGATTTTTATTAAAATATTTTTACTAAAGATATTTATATGACAAATAAAATGTGTGTATCTTGAATTTTCTGGGAATAGCCTCAGAAACCTTCTTCATTCTGAATACACTTTGTATAACTGGTAAACTGTACAGAAGACAAAATATTTATATCTTGTTAAAATGCACAATTTACATCTTTTTTGTTTTAATTAAGCATTCATCTGCATGTCCCGTTACAATAATAACATTACATGCATTCAAAACATTAGTACATGCTATCATCACATTTGTTATTACATTTGGTTTCCATTATATAATAGTGATCATTATTTCAATAAATAATAATAGTTTTACTGAAAACGTTTATTTTAAAAATAAAGTTATTGCAGTCAAATATCATTCAAAATAATTTTGTATTACTACATTTGACTGTTTAGATTATTTTTACAAATACGTTGTGCTCAGAATTAGTACATATTAATTATACAATTTAATTGTACATCTGTTTGGTTTAGATATCTATACACATATTTTGGTAGAGTTAACTGTTTCTGAGATATTCCTTGCTATTGGTTTCAAGCTACTTAAACATTTCTCAAACAGGAGGTCATCTTTTGTTTCATCTTTCTTTTATTTTACTTTGAACATGCAAAGCTAAACCCAAATTTCAATTGTTTCATATAGCGACTGACTTTTTAAAGATCTGACTATCGCTTTAGCCTAATGTGTTTCATTATTTCCACTTTACTTAGAAGTAGCTAATACGACAATTTCTGCTAATGTTTATCTTAATTACCACAATGTTGATGAAAGAATAATCTTTTGTAACAATAATTTGTAGAGAAAGCCATGTGAATGGAACACATCAGATGTTTACCAATAAGAAAATATAAGTCAATTTATGCAAATGTTTATGTTGATTAATATGAGATAGATACAAAAAGTAACCCTTTGTAAAAATAGTGGGTACACAAATGAGTAAGGAAAGTCATGTGACTTCAACACATCAAAATTTGTATTTACTTATTTATTTGCTTTACTTTACCTTCCTTTAGTCCTGACAACTATCAAGAGTATAAATACATTAAGTTAGAACTTAACTTTGACATTAATGCCAGTATGCCTTTGTTATTGAACTGTACACATAAATGGATGCAGCACACCAAAAATGCATCACAATGAATTATTACAGATCTGCAATTGAGAATAGAATTGCCTTTTCTGATATTGGCAACATTATAGCAAGACATACATTAAACTGCTACTTTTGAAAGTTTGAGCCTAACAGGTTAGCTATAAAACTCAGAACTACAGCACAATGATGTTGCCAATGATGTCTGTAATAAAACACAAAAGAGATATTCACTCCTACAAAACTAGATCAGCCAATCACATATGTATAGAATCAGTTAACTCTACCAAATATGAAATAAAAAGTACATCACATAGTGCCACCAAAACATACAACAGTCTCCCACTTAACATTAAAGAATCACTTAACTTATCCGAATTTAAAAACAGACTCTTCAAATACCTACTTGAGCAATACTGAAATTCATAAAAATTTGACAACAGAAAATCCTTTTAATGATTTTGAAATATTGCATTAAGTTTAATCACACACCCACACAAATTACGTTAAAAATTGTTATACTTATATACTCCTTTTTATGTGTTAATGTGTTTATTTTATTCTTTGTATTTTGCTTACCGCCTAACTAAAGGGCAGTCCCTACCTAAAGCAATATGCTCACTGGGACATTCTATGTAAATAAATAAATGTGTACAATACATAATCACTTGAATAATGTATACAAGAAGAAGTTTTCATAAGTGTGCAGAAATTAGCCATAGTTACCATAGCTCATTAATTTTTCTGACCACAGTGCTAATACCAGATCCCATTTCTCAAAACAACACTATAGTTTTGACTTTTGAAATAAATGTGATCTTTATCCTGAGAAGATGAATGTCGGGTAACTTTAAGCTCCACGGCCCTAGAGATTATTTGAGCATAATTTGACTGATTTCATTCATCATCTGATATCATCAATCAGTTGGATGGGTAGAGTCAGACTGAAAAATTCAATGCTATAGCTGGGATTTCAACCACGGATCTCCTGATCAATAGCTGGTTGCTCTGCCACTGAGCTACCATGGCAGCATGCTGGCATAGCATTGAATTTCTCAATTGACTCGCAATTTTCTCGGTAAACCACAAGGTGTTCTCAAATTATTTTGAGATGACAACCCCAATGGCGACTTACAATGTTGCAAGTACTTAAGTCCCAGGATTCATAGAACAGCCAACTATTATGGCCAATTGGTATTGGATTAATTGTTTTTTCACACAAGCTGTGTATAGGATAGGAGTTGGATAGGTAGAGTCAGACTGAAAAATCGGGAGATCCATGGTTCAAATCCTGGCTATGGCATTGAATTTTTCAGTCTGACTTTACCTATCCAATTCCTGTCCTTCATACAGCTTGTGTGAAAAAACAATTAATCCATCACCAATCAGGTTAAAGAAAATTAAGCCAAAAAAAAAGGTGCCCTTTTGATTAAAAATAAATAAATAAATACACACACACACCCACTCACACACACACACACACCCACACACCCCTACCCCCACCCGCTTACGTGCACGCATGCACACACACAACACACACACACACATACATTACATTAAATTGCATTGCATTGCATTAAAAAAAAAAAACACACACCCACCCACCCACCTTCTCACCCACACCCACACACACACATTGTAATCTATTGATCCTATTATGAGATTGGACTCAATGCCCAAACTTGAGGATGTAGATCATGTCAAGAATTACATATATTCATACTTATTAATACATTTATTTACAAATAATAACTCTGACAATGAATTTTCAGAGGTATCAGTTTTGCATAATTTTCAGTTACATGTCTGTTTCCAAGAGTCTACTCATACACTTGCTTTTTTAGAACATTCATGTTAATTATATTTACAATGTTACACTATTGGCAGTGTTTTTTGATAGAATGAAATCTTTCTCTGTATAGAAGATGTGAGTAATAAGGTATCTTTTTAATTCTGATCCAAACTTGTTTTTGTTCATTTGCAATTCTTTTTACAGAAGAGGGAAGTGAATTAAACAAAACTATTCCTTTGTAGTAAACCCCTTTTTGGAATAAGTGCAAATTATGTGTTGATCTATGTAAGTCCTGCCTATGACTGGTCTCTTTTTGGCCGCACCGTGGCCAAGTGGTTATACCACTCGACTCTCACCTAGACGGCCGGGGTTCGATCCCAAGCGACCGCATGTGAGATTTGTGGTGGACAAAATGGCGTTGGGGCAGGTTTTCTCCCAGTACTCCGGTTTCCCCCGCCATCGCATTCCACCGGTGCTCCATCATCATTCATGTATCATCAGTGTCACCGCCTGCGGTGCCATTAGTAGTTAAAGTGAGCGTTAAACACTACCAAAAAAAAAAAAAAAAAACTGGTCCCTTTGTTATGAATATCTGTATTTTTTGTAAACTTTTCTGGGTTATTTATTACAAATGGCAAATGGCTAGAATATATTCACAGGCTAATGGTAAAATTCCAAACATTTTGAAAAGTGGTTTGCAGTGAGTTGATCGTCTTTCTCCTGCTATTATTCTTATTACCTTTTTTTACATAATGAACACTTTTTCAGCATTTACTGAATTTCCCCAAAATATTATTCCATAGGTCATCAATGAATGAAAATATACATAATAAGCTGTTTTTAGTATGCTCTTCTTTATAAGCTGAATTAAAGATCGGATTACAGAGCATGCGGAGCTCAGTTTGGGTAAGATATAATCAATATGCTGTTTCCAATTCATGTTACAATCAATCATAAAATCTAGGAATTTTGTATTACAGGCTTCTGCAATCTGATTATTTTCATATTCTATCCTTAGGTCTGCCATGTTTTAATGTTTTGTGCAAAAATTAATGTAGCTAGTTTTTTCAAAGTTTATATGAATTTTGTTATTTTGAAACCAATTATTTATTGCGTTGAAGATTATAGATGAATCTGGGAGCTGACTGATATTGTGTTCTTTAATTATGATACTTGTGTCATCCACAAAAAGAACTGGATAAGCATTTCTGTTTATTACTGCAGGTAGATCATTTATATACACTAAAAATAATAAGGGACCCAGAATAGAACACAATTATTAATGTACTTTTAATAATACAGTTTTCTAAATAATGATGCATTAAGAGTATGTTAATTGTTAAGTTATTTATTCATGAATATGTTAATGCAGAAAGATATTTTGCTTAGATCGTATGCACAATTTAGAAATAATATACTTTCTAAGATTCAGGTGTATAAGATCTCTGAAGTTCAAAAATAAATTTATTATATCCTCACCCTCATCAACCAAGTAGCAGCATTATGGCATAGACAGTTTTGCAAGTTATTCATAGGACAATCAATTACTCTTCATGAAATAACTGCAATAAGTTGTGCAAGGTTGCAAATAATAAAAAGGAATTAAATTTATGCTACATTTATCCAAAGAAAATTAGAAGTTTTATATTGGACAATCTTGCATCATCCCTCTGTTTTATCCAGGATTTGCTTTTTAAATGTCTAAATAAAGACTTGAACAGCATAAACTTTTCTACTGGCGAAGAGATTCAGCACTTCATGTATATTTGATTACTAACTTGTCCAACAAACCTTTATAAAGAGGTATGAATAGAGTGCCTGAGTGATGAAAATATATATAGGCCATGGTCTGAGCTGCTTAGAAAAATAGTTTTGTGTTAGTGTAGAACTGTGTTAATTCATATAAGGGCAATTAAGAAAATTATGAAAGTATTTTCTTTTTTTTTTTTCTTTAACTTCCTTTAACCTAGTAGGTCATATCAGATGATGAATGAAATCATGAAATCAATAAGAGCTCAGATTCCAAGTTACTCAAAATTTTATCTTTACAGGGAAAAGAAAAACCCTGAAAAAAACCTTATCTGGATAACTCGCCCTAACGGAGATGTGAACTCAGAATCTCTTGAAAGTGAAGCAGATACACTGCCACCACACTACAGATGCGGCTTAAGAAAGTATTGTTTATATTTTATTGCCAGTTGTAATTATCACGTTTTTCCAGAAATATATGTGTTTTGTTTCATGAAATATTTTGCATATTACTTGTCATTATTTATAGTCATATTCTACAATTAGAAAAGTTGATTCAATAGTTTTATAAATGTCAAGAGATACACAAATATATAACACTGATTATATTGCATATAATTTTATTGTTTAGAATTCCTAAACTTTAGTTACTTATGCTTCATTAAAAATACTTTATATTTTATCATTCCACAAAGGTACAGCCAACAATCCATTAATACATACATTAAGTGCTTGGAACACTAACCTTAAGTTTATTACATAATATCTCCAAGCAATATCACTACCAAAGATAGCTTTATTTATTGTACAAAAGTTACAAAACCAATTGTATTTGTCTACTGTAAAGAATCCACTGTCAGAAAATATTCCTTCAATATGACACAATTTAGGTCATACAAACAGAGCAATGTTGTTTGTTCAGATTCCAATTCAGATTTTTATTTACCATTTGCAAAGAATAGTGGATATCAATGTACAGACCCGGCTATAATTGCAAAAACAGCACCTATAGAAAGTACATAATGGAAATGGGCAACTACATAATAAGTATCATGGAGGATAATATCAATGGCTGAATTAGTTAGGATTACTCCTGTTAAACCTCCAAATTTACAAGACTTTGTCAATATAAAAGCTATAAGTTGTATATGTATACATTTTAAAATAAGTTAATACTAAGTGTTAACATACGTTTTGCATTTTACAACTAGCTATCGGACAATGAATGAAATCAGTAAAATGGGGCCACGTCGTGACCACTTGCCTCTCACTTAGATGGCCCAGGTTCGATCCCAAGCGACTGCATGTGAGATTTGTGGTGGACAAAGTGGCACAAGGACAGGTTTTCTCAGAGTTATCTGGTGCCCCCACCATCGCATTCTACCAGTGCTCCATTTTCATTCATGTATCATCAGTGTCATCGCCTGCAGTGCCACAAGTAGTTAAAGCGGGCATTAAACACTATAAAAAAAAATCAGTGAAATGAGCTTAGGGTAAATGGATCTTAAAGTTACTGACATTTGTCCTATCTTTGGGAAAAGCCCCCCAAAACAAACCTTATTCAGGTACCTAGCCCTAAACAAGATTCGAGCTCACAATCTCTTGAATGTGAGGCAGACACTCTACCACCACCACCAAGACAGGCTTCAAGGGAGCAGAAAGCATTATTTAATAGGTAAGTTTTAATTGCCTTAATTTTCCTCACTTCTTCACTAAAATTTGTTTGTGTTACTAGGCAAATTTTCTTATTTTGGATTGCTAGTGATATGTTGGTTAGTACTTTGTTATTTATTGCAGTTTCCAATGGAGCATACATTTTCTGGTCCTAATGTGATGCCACTAATGTAGTGCAGCTTTAATACCAATAGCACTTTTGAGAGGTGTCAGAAAGATCAAACTATGTGGATCAAGAAGACTATTATTTGAGCCTAGCAAGCAAAGTACACAAAAGCAATTTGGCAATCTCAGGTTCACGGCATTCTGCACATGGTAGAACTTGATTGACACTGATTTCTAAAACTTGATTGAAAGGTGGCACTTAGTGTATAATTGTTTATTAAGTCAAGTATGGGGTTCAGATTTATCCGCTTAAAAGGTTATATTTCAAATGCAACTCTTGATATATCTTCCATAAAATCAGAAATGAAAGTAACTCATTTGTCTACATTAGGAGCTGTTGCTGGAGATACAATCACTGTAGCAAAGAAATGTTTGGCAAAACAGGCATTGCATCATTTCTCATTATCAATTTTTCTGATGACCAAGAAGGTGTCTGACGGACTTCATTTAACTGCCAGTAAAGTGCTCTCTCTCTATGATAAAATTCTATCTCTATTTTGATGGAGATAGCTTGATTTATTTGACTCAAGTAGAAATCTAGTATATTAAAAGCTTCTTGTGATGTAACATTGTATGGAATCTCTATGTGCTTTTCAATCTCATAGTTATATAACCACATGATTGATGTTGGCAGTGCTTTGTAAACTATCTAATATATAGCTGAAAATCTTTTCAAGGAAGGTAGCGACTAATATCCATATTCTGATGCAAATCTAGTTTTGGGATATATATTAGTGTGTCATCTATCAATAAAGTAATTAAAATAAAGAATATCACCATATATGTAAAGGACTATTTGAGCGTTCTCTTACATAATCTTCTTCCTTAGATTGTTCATCATTGGCAGGACTGAAGATAACATACAGGCAGGTAGGATCATTGATATGCACCATGGAACATGTGTCTATTGTAAAGTACTATGTGGGCGAATCACTTAAAGCTTGCACTGCGAATATTTCGGAAATGGAAAGTGCTATTGATGTGCATTTTCACAGCAATAATTGGTAGTCAGGTGCTCATACCTTTAGCCTATAGACAGATTTTAATAATATTTAGAGAATGTAATTATTGAGCAAATATACAATTTTTAAATGGAACAATGTCTATTTACATTTACAAATAAAATTAGGGTAAATTAGAATGCCAATGATGTTTGCTGTAGTTTCAGTGTAAGCAGTTTACAAGATATCTTTGGACTTTAAGAAATCAGCTGTTTTTAGTACATACTAAATGCAAACATGAAGTCTTTGCATATCATTATCCCTAATCTGTCTACTAGTTCATAAAACATCTCTGATTCATACAGCCCACCACCAGAAGATGGCTTAAAGTTTCTTCACCAGCTGATTTTTCAGGAAGAATGTGTGAGAATACCTAATTGGCAAATGTATATCACTGAATCAAAAGTAGAAGCTAAGTCATCACCTATTGACACTGCATCTTGAATTAGGTCAACAGTTCTGAAACCAATGGAGAGATGTTTGAAATCAACTTCTTCCCTATCTTGACTGTAGAAGCTAACTTGGAGCTTATACAATTTCTGATTGCCATAACTTTTGGCCTGAAAAATTTGCCAGACTACCCTAAATACATGCTTCACTCAGAAACTACTATTATATATCTAGTAGTCAAGAGCCTAGAGATATTCTACATTGGTGAAATTGAGTTTATGTAATACCCCTGATGTTCAGATCTGCATAGGTTGCTCCACTAACCTGAGCAGGTTTCTTGAAGCTGCCATTAAAATGTCTGACTGTTCATGATCTATCTCAAGCAAGTGAATCTAACACTTTCTGTACTATTTGATATAAAAAGAGCAAACATCAGTAATATGCTTCTTCAATGCAGCAATACAATGCCATGTAACAAATAAATATACATGACACTCTTGTTGGGCATTATTGACTTATTAATACTTATTTTTTATTTAATATAGGTTTATTATTATATATATGTCTGCATTAATTCAAATGCTTTATTAAACTCTATACAATATACAACAAAATAATATGACATAATTTATTCGCTTAGTTGAAAGGAAAGTTTTTAGAACATTAATTTCTTCAGTCTACATCATTGCTTATTTTGGTTGCTTAACTTCCTCTTAAAATATTCATAAAGGCACACATAACACTTTGTTCACACAACTGTGTAAATATATTCACAATAAGCTACAAATGCTTACCTTTGGTTAATTACATACTGTCATTAAGAGAAGTCACTACCACTGATTGCTTTATTTGTTGGACAGTAACATTCTCTGAAGTTAAAAAATCAATTATTACTGTTTTCTCTACCATTAGAAAGCCATTATCAGAAAATATTCCTTTGATATGATATGATTCCAACCATACAAACAGAGCAATGTTGTCAGTGTTTAACTCTAAATGGAAGGTACCATTTTTTGATCCCAAGGTGATGCTACTAACTGTAATATTAGCAGGTTTAATACCAATAGCATTTTTGAGAGGTGCTGGGAAAATAAAATTAGGTGGAGCAAGAAGACTATCATTTGATCTTTTCAAGGTGAAGTATACAAAACAGTGCAATTTGGCAACATCAGATTCCCCACAGTCTGTACGTGGTAGAACTTGATCAATGCTGATTTCTAAAACCTTGCTTGCAGAGGTGGCATTTAGAACATACTTGTCTGTTAAAACAGATATGGGGTTTAGATTTGTCCAGTTAAAAGCTGAAATTTCAAGAGAAACTCCTGACACATCTTCCATAAGATCAGATATGAGAGTAACTTGAAGGTTTCCCATAGGAGTCATTGCTGGAGATACAATTACTGGTGCAAAGAAATGTCTGGCAAAATAATGTAACATTTTCCATCTCCCTCCAAATTCTATTGATGACCAAGAAGGTGCCTGCCAGACATCGTTTAATTGCCAATAGAGTGCTCCCATGGTGAAACCCTGACCATCTAATGCAAGTAAACTTCTTCCTCGACGATAAAACTCTGTCTCTGTCTTGATGGACATAGCCTGATTTATTTGACTCAGATAGATAAAGGTATGAAATTCTTCTTGTGAAGAAACCTCAGATGGAATCTCAATATGTTTACCAATTTCCATACTCATTTCTAAATAGCCAGCTAAGTGATGTTGACGGTGTTTTGCAAACTCGCTATCTAATGCCCAGTCTTGTGGCCCAGATATGGCTGAAAAAGTCTGTAGGGAAGGCATGGATTGAAATCCATATTCTGATGCAAACCTTGTGTTAGGATACACATTGGGATCCCACCCATCAGAGAAGTAATTATAATAATGGATATCTCCATATAAAGGACTATAAGGGTCTTTTGCAATATAGCCTTCTTCCTCAGATTGTTTTGCATTGGTAGGACTAGAAATAAGATAGGGACGGGTAGGATCATTGATATGCACTATGGGACGTATTGTGTCTACATAAAGTACTATGTAATCTTCCTTATACACACTAAAATTAGATTTAGTTCCATACCAGTTTCCTCTAAGTGCAGCTTCATTTTCATTATTGCCTGCCCAAATTGCAATGGAGGCATGATGCTGTAGACGGCGCACCTGCTGCTCTACTTCTGTACTTACAGACTTCAAAAAATCTGCTGTTTTGGGGTACATACTACAGGCAAACATGAAGTCTTGCCATATCATTATTCCTAATCTGTCTGCTAGCTCATAAAACATGTCTGATTCATACAGCCCACCACCCCAGACCCGTAACATGTTCATGTGTACAACTTTGGAAGAAGCTAGAAGATGATTTAAAGTTTCTTCACTGGCTGATTTTTCAGGAAGAATGTGTGAGGGTATCCAATTAGATCCTTTGGCAAATATTGGTATATTATTGATACGAAAGTAAAAGCTAAGTCCATCGCCTATTGACACTGGATCCTGAATTAGGTCAATAGTTCTGAAACCAATGGTTAGATGTTTGAAATCAACTTCTTCCCTGTTTGGACTATAGAAGCTAACTTGAAGTTTGTACAGTGTCTGATTGCCATAACCATTTGGCCACCACAAATTCACCAAGCCACCTGGCACAATCATGCTGATTGTTGCATTACAATTGCCACTTGTATCCACAGAAAGTTTTACACTTTTAGTTTCCCAAAGAAAATGTCCAGCACCTAAATCCAATTGCAGTTCAAGGCTTCCTTCCGTCAGGTTCTGTATGGCTACAAGGAATACAGTTGCTTCGATGACCCAACTTTCTTCTTGTTTTCTTGTGTTGACACTTACATCTCTTATCACAGCAGAGTTGAATGATTCAAGGACAACGCTTTTCCAGATGCCGACGGATGGGAAAGCGGGACCCCAGTCCCAGGCAAAAGAAGCTTGCATTTTGCGAAGGTGATTCACGTGACACTCGCCATTGTAAAGAGTTGGTACACATTTGGGCAGTACAGGATAGTCGGCTGCCTGTTCCTCGTATCTTCTGCGCGCTACAGCAATCGGTGATTCGAAATGAACCACGATCTCATTGTTCTCATCAGGTTTCACTATGTGCTTAATAGGAAATTCGTAACGGACGAACATGTTGTCACAGTATGCTATTTGCTTGCCATTGACGTACACCGTAGCTATCGTATCCAAGCCATTAATCACCAACAACAGTTGGCTGTTCGCTCTAAACTCAGGCTTCACTCGGAAGCTACGGCTGTATGTCCAGTTTTCATGTGCTACCCAGCGATATTCCACGTCGTTGAAGCGATAGAAAATATCTTGCTGTAAGAAACCCGCTGCTCTGAGGTCAGTATAGATTCCTCCAGGAACCTGAGCAGGGACCTTGATGCTGCCGTTAGAATTTCTGACTGTCCAAGTTCCATCCCGAACAAGTGAATCCAAGCTGATCCTCTCTGCGCCGAAAGCACTCGAAACAAACAAGGCGAAGACGAGCAGCATTTTTCTTCGAGGCAGCAACTGGAAAGTTTCATGTAGTGTTAGTAAGCATGGCATTGATGCTATGTATTATTAAGATATTTATCAGAATTTATTTATGATACTGCTTGAAATCTATCTAATCTACTGTAAACTCTCAGAATCTGTGATAACATCCAAATCACGCTTCGCTATGAGTGCTTCCCGATCAAGTGTGTAATGTAGCACAGCTGCATGATTAACGTTATCTCAAATACTATGTGCTTGACATACGGTCATTTTAAGTCATTTGCATTCAATGAGCAATACCATTAGAAAGTATATATTTATATAAATCTAAATTATTTAGTTTTTTTCTTTATATATAAATGATTTTACGAATTTTTATTTATATCTTAGAATACTTTTAGCCTTCTTAAAATTAAAATACAAACCTATTTAAGTGCATTTATTATTACCTAAGGCACTTGTAGAAACTCCGAAAAATAGTGTGTATTTCTGATTGGGAGTATGTTCTAATAGCAGCAACGGATTTCGAGGGCGAAATCTTCTAATATATGTATGGCATACCTATGAAAGGAGCAGTTTACAATAATGATAGACTGTCGGATTTTCGAGCACAGCCTTATCTAGCGTGAAATCTACTGGCGACATCGAAGCATAGGTAGGGTGCACGAGCAATTGGTACATTTCAGTAATATTGTGTCTTGTATGATACCGTGGAATTTTACCCAACTGTCAACTTTGTTTCCTCGTGCTACACCATTAATCGCGACCCCAGAATAAAACTAGCTACCCCGGTGCAGTGGTCGTGCTCCGGTACATATCCAGTGAAAGAAAAATAGCATACTAGTGAGAAAACACTTAAATATATGGATAGCGGATATTGTAATGCAGGGAAAGAAGATCTTAAAACTAACCACAAAGAAAAGGACGAGTATACGAAAACTGAAATCGAGGTCTATTCAAATGTGGTCATGTATTAATGTGTAAACAGATACTGAATAATATATCTAGTATTTAGGAATATACTTTTAAAATGCAATACAGCGAATATGAATGCTTTCGTTACAAGACATTTTAAGAGAAAAAAGTAAATTAGTGACGATATGTTGACAGTCTGGGTAGTCCAAAGGCGCGTACCTGCTCTTAATAGGGCTTAACAGGCCGGTAGCAAGGTGGTCCGCCCCGCTCCCAAAATTTAAAATCATAATTTCTGTTTCTAAAGTATGAATTCCAAATCCTTTAATCCCCATTTGATGTTTGAACGTTTTCATTACCATTTTAACTATGGTATAATCTGCAGTATCTACCTACTCTACTGTATTGCTGTTGTCTGTGATTAGTTTTATTACTGTCTCTCGGGCTAATTTTAAGACATATCTAAAGTGATTAATTGCTCTAATGTATGTCAATCTTGCGAACTTTCTATGCACATACCATTGAGAGTCATTAGGTGCTGGCCTTTTCATTCCAAGGTCGTGGGTTCAAACCCAGCCCAGTTTTTAAGTGATTTGCTGATAAGTAAAAGAACTGCTAATAACGCACTCGGCGCTGGCGTGATCCTGGAAATGGGGGACAAATTGGCCCTAAGCTATTGCCCATTAAAATTGCCCAGGACGCTAAAAAGTGTTAATATATAAATGCGCCATAGCTAGAACACTAGGAACATTAGTGTAGGCTGTCCAAGATATGAAGGTAAATACACAATAGAAAAGTATAGCCACTTGTATTTGCACACATAAGAACCGGAAGTGCTTCAAAACCTCAATAAGGAATTAGAGCTATTGATCTGGACAATCTGGTAAAATCTTTGTCTTTACAGAATAAGTGCTTGATAAAGATTAGCTTTTCAAGGTGTTATCTTTTTGAGCAAGTTGCACTCGGGCTATGCATCCACGAAGAAGAAGAAGAAGAAGAAGAAGAAGAAGAAGAAGAAGAAGAAGAAGAAGAAACGTGCTGCAACGGCGATTCCCAGCAGCATGGCTACCTTCTCTCACCTCATATCAAGACCTCAATAACTCTCAATGACTAACAGACTTGGTTAGGTATCTTGTTATCAATTTTGCAAAACAAGAGATAAGAAAACTTTTACTACCATAAATCGACTATAGAGGCTTTTCTTCTTCCACAAATATTGTTACCTTTGCCAACTTTAACATACTATGAAAAGCATAAAATACATAGTAAGTATACTCTGCTGTAATAGTCGGTTTTTACTTTCTCTACACGTACTATGTACATAGTGAATAGAGAAGGTATTGTATTGCACCCAAAATTCGATACCGAGATTTCACCGGAAATACATGTTTTGAGACACCCTGAATACAAAAAAAAATAGAAAAAAATCTGATGTGTTCCATTCACATGACTTTCTCTACCTCTTTGCAACAAATTATTGTTAAAAAGCTTATGCTTCTATTTACTTCATGCTAATCGAGAAAAAAATTAGCACAAATAGTCTTATTATTTGCTTCCTTGTAAGCAGAAGGGAAATAAGGGAGTACAATAGGTTAAACTAATATTCAAAAGCTGGTTGCTATGCGACTGAAGTTCCTTTGTTTTATGGACAGGAGTTGACAAATTCCTGTATGAGAAAAGTATGTTTTTCATAACTGAAACCAAAAATAAGGAATATGTCAAAAACGATCAACTCCACGAAAAAAATGTATAAAACATAAATGGTGTGTTTTAATGTGCTCTACATTTGTTGTGTGTTAAGATTTCGCCCATCTCTTACGGTTTAACAGTTATGCAAAATTCCGTACAATTGATCCACAATAAAGTAGTCTTCAGAGGCTATTCCCAGGAAATTCAAGATAAACATTTTATTTGTCAGGTAAATATCTTTAATATACGACATTTTAATCAAAATCGTTAGCGCCATTTTTAAGAAAATCAAAATTTTCGAAAAAAGTTCCATGTAAAGGGTAGTTGGGGGTGGGGGGATTTTCTTGAAAATCTTCGTGTCACATCCTTGGAAGATACCAAACTTAAATGCCAAGTTTGGTATTCGACGGTCTTTTCCTTTTTGAACTATGCTGTCCAAAGGCACACACACAGACACACACACATGCATACACACGGACCTTTTTCCAAAAATGCTTTTTTGGATTCAGGGGGACCCAAAACATGTATTTCCAGTGAAATCTCGGTATCGAATTTTTGGGTGCAATACAATACCTTCTCTATACACTATGTGCATAGTACGTGTAGAGAAAGTAAAAATGACCCTGTGTGTGTGTGTGTGTGTGTGTGTGTGTGCAGCATAGCTCAAAAACGAAAATACCGTTTCAAGGATGAAACACGAAGGTTTTCAAGAAAATCCCCCCAACCCCAACTACCCTTTACATGGAATATTTCTTGAAAAAAAGTATTTTCTCAAAAATGGCTCTAACGATTTTGATTAAAATATCGTATATTTAAAATATTTTTATGACAAACGAAATGTATATATTGGTCTGGGAATAGCACATCAAGATCTCTTCATTCTGGATGACTTTTGTATAACTGGAAAGCCGTAAGAGATACACAAAAACTTACTATACAAAAAATCTGATGTGTTGCACTCACACGACTTTCTCTAGCTCTTCTACAAACTTCTTACATAAGATTCTTCTTCTTTCTGCACCTTGGTAATCGAGATAATCATTAGCAGAATGTTTTACTACTTAGTTCCTTATAAGTAGAAAGAAAATAAGGGAGTACACTAGGCTAAACTGATTGTCAAATGTTTTAAAAGCTGCCCTTATTTGATTGTCATTGCAAATCGCTTCTTTGCTTGGCCAGGAGTAGAAAAAAAAAACAAAAAAAAAAAACAACAACAACAAAATCAAACAAAAAACGAACACTTCTCTCTGAGAAAAGTGCAAGTACTCACAACTGAAACCAAAAACAAGGAATATCTCGGAAACGGTTACATCCACAACAAAAATGTAAAGGACATAAATTGTGTGTTTTGATCAGATCAACATTTTCTGTGCAGTGAGTTTTTGTCTATCTCTTACCGTTTAGCAGTTAAGCAAAATTTAGCAAAATTCATCCAGAATAAAGAGCTCTTCAGTGGCTATTCCCAGAAAATTCAAGATATGCATTTTATTTGGAATGTAAATATCTTTAATATACGGACGGAATTTTAATTAAAATCATTAGAGCCATTTTTTAGAAAATCAAAGTTTTCGAAACTTTTCCATGTAAAGGGTAGTTGGGTGTGGGGGAATTATCTTATAATCTTCGTGTCGCATCTTTGGAAGATACCAAACCTAAATACCAAGTTTAGTATTTAACGGTCTTTTCGTTTTTGAGCTATGCTGTCCACAGACACACACATACACACGCACCTTTTTCTGAAAATGCATTTTTTTTGTTGGATTCAGGGGGTCCTAAAACATGTATTTCCGGTGAAATCTCGGTATCGAAATTTTGGGTGGAATATAATACTTCCTCTATACATAGTAGGTATAGAGAAAGTAAAAATGTAGATCACATTATAACACACAATTTAAGTTATATACTAATGTCTAAAATCAATGATCTGTAGAGCGCACATGCGCTGATCGATCAATAAATCATTAAAAAAAAAAAAAAAGTTATATTCATTTTATATAGGCTTTTAAAGGACGAGACTAACGCTTTAGCGTGTGTGTGTGTGCGTGTGTGTGTGTGTGTCTGTGGACAGCATAAACGAAAAGACCGTTGAATACCAAATTTGGTATTTAAGTTTCGTATCTTCCAAGGATGCGACACGAAGATTTTCAAAAAATTTCCCCCATTCCCAACTACCCTTTACATGGAACTTTTTTCAAAATGTTTTATTTTCTTAAAAATGGCTCTAACGATTTTGATTAAAATATCGTATATTAAAGCAATTTACCTGACAAAATGTAATCTTGAATTTTCTGGGAATAGTCTCTGAAGACTAATTTATTCTGGATGAATTTTACGGAATTTTGTATAACTGCTAAACCGTAAGAGATGGACAAAAACTTATCACACAAAAAATGTAGAACACGTTAAAACACACACTTTATGTTATGTATATTTTTTGTTCGTGGAATTGATCGTTTTTTAGATATTCCTTGTTTTTGATTTCAGCTTTGAAAAACTTACTTTTATCATACAGGAGTTTGTCAACTCCTATCCATACAAACAAAGGAACTTCAGTCACATAGCAACCAGCTTTTGACTATCACTTTAACCTATGTTACTCCCTTATTTCGCTGCTACTTACAAGGAAGCAAATAAGACTATTTCTGCTAATTTTGTCTCGATTATCATGAAGTAAATAGAAGCATATGCTTTTTATCAATAATTTGTTACAGAAATGTAGAGAAAGTCATGTGAATGTTACACATAAGATTTTATTTCCCTTCTACTTATAAGGAGCTAGTAATAAGACAATTCTGTTTATGTTTATCTTGATTAGCATGATGTAGATAACAGATTAATCTTTTGGATAAACGGTTTGTTTGTCGAATAGCTAGAGGATATCATGTGAATGGAACACATTAGATTTTTTCCCTTCTACTTACCAGGGACCAAGCAAGAAGAACAATTTCTGTTTATCTCGATTAACATAGTGTAGATAGAAGAATAAGTTTTTTAACAATAACTTGTTACAGAGATTTAGAGAAAGTCATGTGATTGTAACACATCAGATTTTTCTGTTGGCAATGCATGGAAGACATATGGCAAAACAATATGGACATTTTAAATTAATTAGTTTTGTAATCATTAGGTAAAGCATACTATTCCACGTTGAAGTACATTTTTCTTAATTTTCAACACTTGTTTTCACTCTTCAAAAAGCTCGTTGGACAAAAGTTTATAATTTATTAGTTTAAATCTTCAGGAGAGCTTTAGGAATGAAGGATTTAAAACTATTGTACCTTATTTAAACATTATTAAACATTTCAGATGAAATTAAACATTCTCCATAATTCGTATTGAAAAGTTGAAATTTCAAAATGTATAAACATTGTTACTAAGTAATGCATGTGCAATAATTGTTTTAGGCTCAGTTTAAAAGAAATTTAGCCCACCTGGGTAGTGTAGTAGTAGCGTGTCTGCCTCACATTCAAAAGGTCGTGAGTTCGAATCTCGCTTAGGGTTACCCGGATAAGGGGTTTTTCGGGGTTTTCCCTTATCCTGAGAAGACGAATGTCGAGTAACTTTAAGTTCCATGGACGCCGAGATCATTTGAGCATCATTTCACCAATTTCATTCATCTTCCGATATGACCTGCCAGGTTAAAGAACGTTAAAGCTACATTAAAAAAAAAAAATTGAAAGATACGTGATAAACTCTAGCCTCCAAAGAGAACTCCACATTAGCGTATATAAATGATTAATTACAACATTTTGATGTAGGTAACTCAATAAAACATTGCATACACTACCTATGCGCACTTTATATGTCCTGAATATATTATAAAAATTATAGCAATATTAAGAAAACTGTGGATTTTGTTTGGATTTTTACATTGAATTGAGTGCCAATTACGAACGCTCTTTAACTGCTGTGATTCTCGGCGTTCCATTCTATTTTGGGCGTGAAAGACCGCTTAATTTTGCTCAGAGGTCTCTTTATCAGGCTTGAGGATATTTTATATGCTGTAAATCTATGACACGGAACCAACGGCTATACTTCCTTTCCAAGAAAGCCGTGCTAAGGATTTTTATGCCCGAAAAAATCTATCGCCTTCCGCCGGCTTTGAACCCGCGACCTTGGGAACCAACTAGAGACTAGCAAGTTATTTCTAGACCACGGAGGACGACTAGATGATCTTAATAATCTGTATCTATGGACATTGTTTTGTAACTGGGCAATTCACTTATTGTCCCCCAATTTCTAACAGCCCCCCCCCCCAAATATGTGGGCTGACTACGGGTCTGGGACTAAACCACTTGATAGACGGAACGTGGAGTTTATACGAGTAGTATGGCGGTGTAACAGTGTTAGAGGGGATGAAAGGAGGTAGCGAGATTTGCTCCTACATAGTTGCCGGTCAGGGTGCAACGACCCTTGTACACCGCTGGTGTAGATTCAAAAATGTATTTTATTGGGGTAGCTATCGTAATTTTGATGTAAAATATCTCTTGGATTGTTTGTATAGGAGCTTAGCCGTACCCGCTAGTGGAATTATTGTTCTGTTGTTACCGGACATGCCCGCATGCCATGCGGTGAAACCGGTGACGCTTTCCAATTCTTCTTCTTCTTCTTCTTCTTCTTCTTCTTCTTCTTCTTCTTCTTCTTCTAATAATAATAATAATAATAATAATAATAATAATAATAATAATTTCCTTCCAGTTGAAGCGGAAATGGCCAGTAGCCTGCCAGTCTTTAACATTTTTAAATCGTAACTTCGAATGCTGGTATACTGTCGCGTGGACCTATCCAAATTTTCAATCTAATGTAGATAGATAGGGCAGCACATTAGCTCCAAAAGTAAAAAGCAATCGGAATAGCAATAACGTATACAAATAAATACGTTTGGGATAATTAAACAACCTTAATGGAAAGACACATTTTGAACGAAAGTCATATTAGTATCTACGATTCCATAAAATTAAGCGATCACATTCTTAACACCACTCGCCTCTTACCTAGGCGGTCCGGGTTCAACCCCAAGCGACCGTATGTGAGAATTGTGGTGGACATAACGGCGCAGGGGCGGGTTTTCTCCGGGTCCTCCGTTTTCCTCCGCCATAGTATTCCACCGGTGCTCCATCTTTATTCCAAGTATCACCAGTGACATCGCCTGCAGTGCCATAAGTAGTAAAAGAGGGCATTAAACATTACAAAAAAAAAAAAAAAAAAAAAAACGCTCCTATCGATACTTGGATTTCGGGCGCGCGTCACTTCACTGTTGAGATTGCAGTTCCCGCTATTGGCTATATAAGGCATAACCTTTTAACTCACTGCACATACGATAAACGAGGGCAGTAGAGAACGTTCTTTGGTGGTTTTAATTCCTGTGTAAGTGCAGTTATGTTCCAATATACTACAGAACAAAGAGTTTTCATTTGTTATAACGTTATAAAACACGAATCTGTGTCGTAGAGCATTTCGGGAACGCTTTCGGGATATTGATCCCTCTAACAAAAGTACAGTTCATAAAATAGTCAAGAAATTTAAAAGTACGGGTTCGGTGTTAGACCGGAAAAAAATCTAAAATATCACGTTTTAGAAGAGAAAAAGATTGATGATATTGGTGCGCAGTTAGAACCTTCGCTAAGAAAGTCTCTTTCAAAGTTAGCACAACAAGCAGGAGTGAGCTATGGGTCAACTCAAAAAGCGAGAAAGTATATATCTAATCCCCGAACATTATAAGAACTACAAAATAATTTACGGGAAGAAATAACCAACATATCTCAATTGCAACATGTTTTTAATAATATGTTAAGAGGCTGCAATGTCTGACTTCAAGCACAAGAATTTTTCCAACTACTTCTTTGAAAAGGTAAGCAATGTAAGGGACGTTCAATATTAAATTTCTGAAATAATAATGGTCCTAATTGACTTCATCCGTCCACCCTATTCGTTTCGATACATACGAATAAGAAATAGGCTCGCGCGGGGAAAAGTGTCGGGAGGGAAGAGGCGCACGACCGAGACCCAGGTGCCATTATAAACATGACCGCTTAAACAGGTGACCCTGCATTTATGATTTCAAAGAATGAAAATTAAGTGAGACTGAAAGCGTCGTACTTACCATTCAAGTTTCTATCACAAGGCAGAGATTGATAAACATGACCAAATTCGACAATTTACACCTGCAAGATGGAAGCTTTAGGAAAGTTCAAACCTGCTGTAGACCTTTAGCGTTCTGTATTTCATTTTAATCTTGTGTAGATAATCCAGCATTTTTGGGTCTTGCTAAAATTTGACACTTTTATTAACTACTATGCTTTTACCAATTATCTTTTTTGAATTTATTATATTAATATAAATTACTTTATAAACCTATATGAAAACTTAGAAAATATATTACTTTTTGTTTTAATTTGAATTACATTACTAACACGTTCTCTTTTTTATTTTGTAATGTTATTCCTTTACAGAGAAAGAATTGCAAAAACCGACTAAATTAGTAACACGTTCTATACTTACACTCGCGTTTTATTTCTGTATCCAATGTCTAGCTTTTACTTTACTTTATGCATTAACACGTGCTAAAATTTATTAGTGGAGTTATCCTCTCTAAACCTCCGACAACACATGTTGACATGGATCTCTCTTTGTCATTACATAGTCCCTTTTCTTTCGGAAAATAATGAAAGGAACTTCAGTTTATAGGTCTCGAGGAATACTTTCGGACCCGAATAACGGCTCTTATTGGTTTTCTGGTCCTATAAACGGAATCTCAGGGAAATGACTAATAAACAAATAAGCACATTTTTAGAACAGCAATACAATATAGAAAGTTTCGAGAAAAGACCCTATTGCCGGTGAGTAAGATTTTTAAGCAGCAGGTATGATAGGATGTATGAAAATCGGAGAAGTGCTGAAGGGATTATTTGATAACTATATCCAAGTTTGCAACTTAGCTGAATTTTCATTTTTGACCTTCGTGGGCAGGGGATCGTGGGTTCGAGTCCCGCCTTGGGCATGGGTGTTATGTTTGTGCAATGTGTATATGTTTGTAAAAGAAACAGTAAACCAGTAATCAGTAAAACCTACGGGGGGAAATGTAAATAGGGATACAGTACCGGAGTGCTGATCAGACTCCACTACTGTTAAAAAAGAAAAAAAAAAGGATTATTTGATAACTATATCCATCTCAAATTAGATAACAACCTATTTATCTTGATGTAGCGTTCGTATATGCTAGTTATCATTGTTTACATTGTATGACATGCCTTGATTAAAACTACCCAAATCTTTAGAACAGCAGAAACATCTCAAGAGATCTTAGTGTGGGTGTAATTAATGCCAACACTCGAAAATTGAATTATCATTTGCGCAATCGCATGTCAAGCAAAATATAGCAAACAAGCGTGCTTCACTTCCCCCCCCCCCAATTTCTTTCTTTGTCGGCTAATTGCAGAACAGCCAACAGCTAAAATTATAGTTGTGTTTAGACAGCCCTCGATAGTGAATCTCATTTTAGTTTCACCTGCCGATCTGCGCTAATGCGTTAAATTTTGCTAATATACACTGTGCTTATACATTTGAGCTTACCTTGTTTTCTGGTTCATTACTATATACGCAAATCGAATAGTGAACGACAAGGGTCGATGTTAACACACCAACACGCAATCAACCTAATAACATAAAATATTACTACCTATGCTGCCAACATAAAATATTTTGACGCATTTTCGTTGTGGTTAAGAACCGCCTTAACTTGGCTCTGATATCTGTGTCGAAAAAGAAAGGTACACACATATAGACTGCAGGCCAGTTTATGCTTAACTTTCCTCCAATTCTTCCTTTATCTATGCCTCTATTTTCGAGAGTTGGGATCTAAATTAGCGTTGCAATCAAACAGATAAGCGAGTGCGGCAAACCCATTACCATGGTAATATTCTCCACCTCAACAGCATTGCCAACACCGACCCCACTGCAGGCATTCTGATTTCAAAGTCGCGGGTTCAAACCCGGCTCAGACCGCTGTTTTATATATATATTTTAAGCGACAGCCCCATGTCAGTATATTTACTGGCACGTTAAAGAACTTCTGCGAAATGAAATACCGGAACACCGGCGGCAATATGGTCCTGGCAATTGACAGCGTCGTTAAAAAAATTCATTACATTTACAATGTACCTAGTCACACTATAAAAACTAAATTTAATTTCCAACGTGTATCATCTGGCAGTAATAGCCTTTTGTCCTTCAAGCGGAACAATGTGGCCACTTGCTGAGAGGAAGGAACAGACCATCTTTTCATTCGCGTCACTTTTGTCGGGGGATCTTCTCCTGGGAAGAGAAGAACAGAAGTAAATGAAATCTGGAATGGAGAAGATGGAGTATAAAATAGATTTTGGAATGGAAAAGTTGGAGAAACTGAAATCTGAAATTACAGCCCGGCTAGCTCAGTCGATACAGCATGAGACTCTTAATCTCAGGGTCGTGGGTTCGTGCCCCATGTTGCACGTTGTATTTTTACAGCCCGCCTGGGTAGTGTGGTGGTAGCGTGTCTGCGTCACATTCAAAAGGTCGTGAGTTCAAATCTCGCACCCACCATGATTTGAGACGCCGGCCCGTGTACTGTGCCACTTGCAACAGCCCAGGTCACTACACGGGTCAAGCGGTGTGCCCACAACACCCACGCAGACAGATCCCAGCCATTCACCAGCCGCACGCCGCGCCACCACAACCAGCCTCTCATCAGCCGCACGCAGCACCACCACAGCCAATCTCTCACCCGCCAGCGCCCATCATCAATTCCTCCAAGACAGAACAGCCACCGCAGACCTCCACACTCATCCAGCTCCAAAATGACCTTGCGACCAACACAGACGAACTCCAAAATCTCCGTCTTGCATTCAACACCATAACCGAACGTATCGCCACGTGGGAGGAAGCACTGACCCGCTCTCTGGCGGAGCTTCAGGCAACCGCCCGCACCCTTCAGTCTACACCTCAGGAAGTACACCGGGAGACCACTTCAACAGGAGCCTCGAGAAGGTGGTGGACTGCATCAACAATTCCCGAATCCACAAAGTCCACAAATGAGCTGCTTCAGCAACAGACTCGAGGACTGACAATAAGACTGCAAGACATGACACAGCAACTAACCTTAGCAATACATCATCGACCAAACGCGCTAAGATTTGGAGCTATGGCTACGTCACCCAGAACTCACCTGGGAAGAGCTCCATCGCCAGACTAACATGCCCCTCTGGTTAAATGATGCACCTCACTTTTTGTAGGTCGACGTCAGGGCATTGCGCCATGTCGTTTGCCCCTACACCCCACGCTTCAAAATACAGTTACCCACAATCACTCGGTTTGCTTCGGCGGTACCGGGCCCCATGACACCACTTATGCCCCAATAAATAGTGACATCACAGTATTAAATCCTTTCTCTCCCCTTTCCTTATTTCCTTCCCAAATACCCTATATACCTGTTATCCTTATAACCTTTATTCCTGTTCCCCCCCCCCCTCCCAAAAAAAAAATCTTTCTTAGGGTGAGTTGCCCGGATAAGGCTTTTTTTTTCGGGGTTTTCCCTTATCCTGGGAATACGAATGTCGAGTAACTTTTAGCTCCATGGGTCCCAAGATCAATTGAGCACCATTTCACCAATTTCATTTATCGTCCGATATGAACAACCAGGTTAAAGGACGTTAACATAAAAAAAAAAAAAAAAAAAAATTGAAATGGAGAAGTTTAATGCAGAAATGAAGACAGGAATGTCCAAGATGAAGACGGAACTATCAACGAACAACTGATCGACGTGAAGAATGACATAGAAGAGCTCAGCGGAAGGACGAAGGAGCTTGACCAGCACTTTAACATCCTGGAGGAATCGGGGAAGGGCTTAACACCTTGGAACGCATCAGTGTCCAATAAGAAAGAGCCGACGGTAGCGCAAAGGAACTGAACCCTGTAGTGAAAAATATGTCTGTAAAGGCATAACGACTTGAAGGCCGAGACGCCAGAAACATTTGCTCACATCAAACCACCCAAATACATCTGCCTTTGAAGTATTTTGCCGACAATTCACAGCCGCCCACAACCGATGGCGAACAGAGGAGGAAGCCGCACAGCTGATAAGCAGCCTTCAGGGACGAGCGGCAGAAATGTTAAATGCGAATCCGACGTCGGCGGTATCCGGATATAAAGGAGACTGACCTGGTGAACAAACCTTGGTGCTACATATTCCAGAAGGCTCCTTCTTCATCGATAGGGGCATGACTCCAAGATAAGGCAGCGCTGGATGTTCGGCGACTTTGGCAAAATACATGAAGCGTTTACGACCGCATTTAGGACGGAGGTTGTGCCTACCTCGAAGACCAGGAGTAAGGAGTATTCATTACGGCGGGGGGGGGGGGGGGGGGAAGAACAGCCCATAAACGATGATTTTTCAAGCGGTGTGTGCTGTGAGTATGGTAATCCAAGACATCTAGTGAACTGTCCTCAGAAAGCCAACAAGCAGGCATGAAACGAGTAAGGAAGTGAGATATGGGGCCTTCTTCACCTTCCCTCCAATGATGTTACTGCCTTGAGCAGAAGAGCGAATGCCAGCTTCATCACAGTCGTCTGGATGCAAGGTAAACTGTGCTGGATACAGGTAGATTCAGGCGCAGCTGTGACTGTAATTGGAATTGACATGACATGGAACTGGAGCCCCCATGAACATTCGAGGATCTGCAGGATAATCCTGGCCAAATATGGTTGTGCCGGCTATAAAATTTGTGGTAAGCAGACATTTGTATAACAATTGGCAGTAATGGTACACATATCTTCTAATGGAAAAGTACCTTGTTTTACTTTTGCAACCTTAGATTTTGTTTGAAAGACCCAATTAGCCAATTTACAGTTCAGAATCATAACAATAAATTCAAGATTCATAATCTGTAACAAAATTCCAAATAAAATTTAAAGTGTTGCCTTAGAATTTTAACAGAGTTTCTCTGCACCAATGAATATGTTGTTTTTGATTGGGAGACAGTTTGTGTGGAATCCATAAACAACAAATAATGTAATAGATGTCCTTTGATCTTTTTCAAGCATTGCTTGAACAGCAGCAATATTTTCAACAATTATTGGGAATCCTTCACAAAATCTATCATTTATAAAAAAAAAAATCTTTGAATTTTCTCTACAATTTATAAATTGTTGCATTAGTTGGGATTGCTACATCAAATGCATTTCTAAGATGATTCACATTTTTAAGCATTAATGAAGATTTAAAATCATAAAAAGTCATAACCTGGAAATGTTCTCTAGTAAAATTATTTTTGGCTGAACACAAAATCTTAGAATGGTAATAATCATTGATAGCTAAAAAAAAATCTGAGGTGTAGCATTCACATAACTTTCTCTACTTGTACTGCAAACAAACTATTCTTATAAAAGACTATTCTATCTACAAGCTAAATGAGATAAACATTAATGCAATTACTACTTAGTTTATTAAAAGCAGAAGGGAAATAAGGAAATATACCAGGCTAAAGTAAGTCAAATCTTTTAAAAACTGGTTGATATGTGAACAATTGAAGTTCTTTTCGCTTTGTATTTCCAGAAAAACAAAAGAGATAACACAAAATGCACCCTGTTTGAGAAGATGTGTAGTTTAAGATTGAAACCAATAACAAGGAATATTTAAAAAACAGCTCTGCAACAAAAATGTATATGACATAAAAATGTAAATTGAGTTTTATTTATGGACGCTCTTTAACTGCTGCGGTTCTCAGCATCCTATTCTATGTTGGGTGTTAAAGACTGCTTAATTTTGCTCAGAGGCTATTCTTTCAGGCTTGAGGTTCTTTTATGACATGGGACCCCCAGCTTTACTTCCCTTCTGAAGGAAGCCATGCTAAGGATTTTTATACCCGAAAAAATCCATCCTCCTCCGCCAGGTTTGAACCTGTTACCTTGAGTATATGAAGCCAGCATAGAAACCACTACACCACAGAGGGTGACAGTACATGACATAAATTGTATGTTTTAACAAGATCATTTTTTTTTTGTGTAGTAAGTTTTTGTCTATCTCCTATGGTTTACCAGTTATGCAAAATTAATGAGCAGCTCTTCAGAAGCTATTCCCAGAAAGTTCAAGATATACATTTATTTGTGATGTAAATAGCTTAATTTGTGGTATTTTAATCAAATTGTTAGAGGCATTTTTGAGAGAAACAAAATTTGTCATGTAAACAGTAGTAGTTTGCGATGGGGGGATTTTCTTGAAAATTTTTGTGTCACATCCTTGGAAGATATTAAACTTAAAAACCAAGCTTGGTATTTAAGGGTCTTTTCGTTTTTGATCAATGCTGCTCACAGACACACAAACCTTTTTCTAAAAATGCTTTTTTTTGGACTCAGGGAATCTCAAAACATATATTTCCGATGAAATCTAAATATCAAATTTTTGGGTGGAATACCATACTTTCTCTATACACTATGTACATAGTATGTGTAGAGAAGGTAATAGATGGTTAACTCAATTTTAAAAATTTGGCATCGCATTCCACTTTTGGCGATTGACGTGCTTCCAATTATTCTTATATGGCAAGTGTAGGCACTTATGCCAATTGCTACTATCCACATTTCTGATTTTGGTCCTCTATATTATTTAAACACCAGTTGTTTCCATGTTTACAACCAAAATATAAACACTATGAACAATTCTGAGGTTTTTTATACCCTTTCTTTTTTCTTTCTTCTACTAGAAGTCTCTAAACTATTCCCAGGATTTTGAGATGGCTGTAGATGCAAAAAAAAAAATTATTGTGGCCTCATTTCTGCTGTAGTTTAAAAGCTTGTGCTCTTCATTGGACTGCTTTTGGACTAAGTAGTAGTGAATGAATATTTGGAATCACAAATTGGCAAAGTTTTACTGAGTTATTTGCTAACAGGAAGCAGAAAGCAATGCAATAAATATTGAGGCATTAGCATACTTTTAAAATAATACCTTTAAGATATATTTAGTAATTTAGAGATGCATTAATGCGGAGAAAATATTTTTCTATTATTTGCAACATATATAGCTTCCTTGCATAATTATTGAATGAACAATAATTTGACTGAACTAGGAGTAAAATAATTAATATTATCCTATGAAATCTTTGATAACAAACATTCATAAAAATTAATAAAGATATTTAACATGAATTCAGTACTTTCAATAAGGGAATCTAAAGTTTCACAGTTAGCAGTGTTACTTGTTCTTATGGTTTTTATGAAAAAATGTTATTTTAAAACAATCAAAGGTGAAAATAACAACTCAAAATTATTCTGATTTCTTAAATGTAATATAAGAGCACACTGGGAGAAAAAAAATAAAAACACACACACACACATACACACACATGTACCAAATATCATGTGGTAAATAACTTTACAGAGAGGAAATGTCAGAATTTCAATAAAATAAATAGGTAATATATTTTAATTTGTTTGCATTCATTTGCAAGTATATATCAGTATCCTAAATTAGATATCATCAACACAAAGCTCTAGGAAGCCAACTTTACTTCCTTCTTTCCTGTTAGTGTCTGCCACGAGGAAAGTTGAGCAACAACTGGTTTGTAAATTCAGTGGCATTTCCTGCAACTGCATGGAAATAATTTTGGGATACAAATTATTTAAGGTCTTGTAAGCACACTGTTTTGCAAATTACATTACTTATATAATACACTTATTATTTATTGCTATTATTAAATACAATTAGCAATGTTAAATATGACTAGCCATGATTGCTGGATAAATTATACAAGTTCTGCTTATATATCTTATTAGGAATTGCAATTATAAGGGATAAAGGGGGAGATACCATAACATCCTCTAGATTGTACAATGATTTCATAAAGAACAGTGGGAGACATATGAAATTATTGAAACTCATTGGAATTTAAAAAGTTATTCGTGAAATGTCAGCCAAAATAAGCTTGGTGCAATATTTGGAAATAATTTTGTCTCTCTTTTATGACCTTAAGCTTTCTCCTCTTTATCATTATTTCCTTGTTGTTCAACATATACAACTCAGTTATGATTACTATTGCCAGCAATAATAATTATTGCCAGTTGTGCACATGAAAACTTGTTACCTATTTGTTGGATAACAGATATATCAGGTACTTCAGCTAGCTGAAAACTTATAGGCAAAGATATCTTCCCAGTAGTGCTATCCAGAAATTGTAGAATCTGGTACATAGCTTTATTGGCAATTTATCAGCAGATTGAAGAATCAGCATAATAGTAATTCACATGGGTCTCCAAATACTGACCAGTATTAAGAAAACAGTTTTAGAGGATGAATCACAATTTCTGAGATATGCAATATATTTCTTAAATCTGTTTTCATTACGTCACTGTTACAAACTGTTAAACATTAAAGGAATTGCCAGAATTGTGTTTAAGGAAAATAGTATTTGTGTTCATTATCCCATATGTTTAGCTAAGTGTGGCTGTAAAACACCTTACAACAGCATATAAAGGCTTATTTTTAACAAATAGCCCATTAACTGACTTATGCTAAAATATATGTTTTTCCATCTGTTGCATAAGACCCCCACTCTCTTTTAGCTTTTACTATTTTATTAATGTTTGGTACTGTTGTTTGCATGTCTGCAAGTTGTAAAGCAAAATTTAGGTTGTGATTGCTAAGCCTACTTTGTTGTTTAGTCTTGTTCATCTCCATTAATAAAAGCAGCTATTCACACAGATGTGGATCCAAACATACTTAAAATATCTGATTAGCAGGCCCCTTGAGATGAATATTTTCTTGTTCAAAGCAAAAAGACATGCTGCATATATCTCTGACTTGCATAAACAATCCAGAAATAGCATTATTATTAAATCAAATTATCTATAATTTCATTCACAAATGTTATAAATTGTAGTTGTTCCACTTCTTTCTTCCCCTTGGATTCTTTCATACTGATTTGCATTGTAAGACAAATAATGGTGCTGAAGGTTAAGCTTTTTATGATTTAATATCTTTTATATTATACATTAAACACTTTACATTACTATCTTGTACCATAATAAAATATGTTTCCTCTCAAGCAGGGTTAAATTAGTTGATAATGGTGACCTGCATAGTGTACTGTCATCCATGGAAATTGCAAATCACCAACAGCATTGAACCTGACCCCCACTGCACTAAGGGAGAGTTTTTCCCTCTTTCAGTTGCTTCCAGCATGCAGGCAAGCTCCCAAACCATCTGCTCAGTACTTAACGATGCCTGCCCTAAGCAACTACTATCAAAAACAGATCTTATTAAATGTAAAATTTTTCTTTCCTTTTCACTCCCAAAAGGAAGAGTGACATGATATGAAAGGAGGCTTTAGTAAACATAATGTGAAACTAAAATCTACATATTTAAAACTTTAATTTTCAGAAAGAGAAGCTTTGTTTTTCTTATTTCCATTTCATATACAGGTAAATTATTTTTCTTAACATTTTATAAATATGATGGTGCACCATTAGCATGCTGCATTATTGGCTCTGTTTGTGATATTAGCCAAATTTTTCAAGTAGTTTGGTAACTCCTTCCAGATATCTGGTATTCATTTGTTTCTTTCTCTCTCTCTCTGATGAGGGTCTTGGTGGGCAGTATGCATCTTATGCTTGTTAGTGTCATGATGACCTATACGTCTTGGAAAGCTTTCACCATCTGTTAAAAGCATGCTTTTTCTTTGGCTTTTCTGAGCAACTGCTTTATTTCGCAAATGTGCTCTATTTTGTCATAATTATATAAAAAGAGTGAACTTACAGCAGAAATGGTGCCATTATTCTTTAATTTCAATTAAAAATTATTTTTCCTTTTACAGGAAAGGCTGTTAAATTTTCATTGTTAATTGGGGTTTTAGCATTATATGCAATACTTGTTATGTTTGCTTAAGTATTAGTCATGGTGGTGGTGATAGTAGTGCTGGCCACTTCGAGGGAAAGCATCAAACTCTGTTGCTCGCCAATAATTTCTTTCCAACTTTTCCCATTCTAGAAAGTTAATATTTATACATCTCTATTTCAATTTGCGCAAGCTTACCTATCTCCCACATTGTGCATTCCAGAAACTGATTTGAGTACAATGTTTCATACCAAGGGTTGTCAACTTTAGAGTATTCTTGCTTATTTTCTCTTGGGTTCTCTGATAAGAGGGAGTTAGAAAGTGTGGGTTATTGGCTTCTGATTCTGCTGATGGACCTGCCCTCTGGCATTCAGACCTGCCGTATGATGTAGAGTAGGGACACTTCCTTCCCTAATCAATAGTTATGGATATTCCACCATACTTGGGTTGGCTAATTAGACTAGTGAAACCAATGGGCCATGACGTCGCTACATCCCTAGGCCAATATTTGCTTAAGCTTTGTTATAATGGTTAAAATTCTATATTGGTCATGAGCTTGGAATTCTTGTTATATATGTTTAATTCTTTATTGGTTACAAGTTTATTAAACATTGTTATTGTTGATGTAAATTTATATTAATTCAATATTGGCCTCTGCTTGAGCTGCAAGTATATGTTTCTTTCAACCTTAGTTTGTCAAATTTTAACCATAAGTGGCAAGGTGAATGTATTCTCCCTCATTTCATTTTGAATGAGTGCTCTAAAATTGACGTATTGATTATGTAAACTTATCAGACTTGATGTTATGCATTATATTGTACATGATAATACAGAGACTATTTTAAATTCATTGCCATGTAAGGTGACACAACTAGTTCTTGAAACATGGGACCATTTGCTATCAGTGTGTCTTGAAAGGATTAGCAACATAACATTTGATATGAATAAATCTGTTTCTCTTTTGTTTTCACTTGAAGGAAGTGGCGGCTGGGCTGTTGTTGCTTCAAGTAGTTCCACTATTTCTGATGCAGCATTGAGTGATAATTGTTCAGATCATGATTTTTTAAACAGCTTTATAATAACAGTAACAACAACCCAAATGAAGGTAGACTCATCAGGCATAAAATAATAGATACATGTAGTGAAGGTATATACTGCAGGAAAATTCATGAACAGATAGCATAGCTTCATAAAATAATGGAATTAATAAGCAAAGATCCCCAGGATTCCAGGGATATAAATATTCAGCTACATGAGGAGAACGGTTCCTTGAAGTTACAAAATGCAAACAACAAGAAAAGTGTGGAAAATAATAACATCACTTCACTGGTGAACAAAGAAAAAGAACTTGAGGCGATAGACGATGAATGGAGATGTGTAAACAGAAAGACAACGGTATCAAGTAAGCAAACAAATAAATATAGCAATGAAATCTGCCTGCAAAATTGCTTCGAGGCACTACAGGGCCTAAATGAAAACATTGTAATATTAAATAAGTCCCAAGAGAATTTTACTGAATATGAATTACCAACCTGCAGTAACAAAAATATTTTTGACCGGAGTTATGAATTCAAATATGAAAGAAATAAGGCCATAATTTTAGGAGACTCAATGGTAAAGAATGCAAGTAATCACCTCGAGGAGACATAAAGGTGTACTGCTATCTTGGGGCTCAGCTTCAACATATTAGAAAGTAGCAGGTGAAAAATACAGATCATGTGACATTGTGATTATCCATATGGGAACCAACAACATTAATATGGCACATACCCCAGAGAACAATATACGTGAACTCACCGAGGTTGTGTCGGTTGGGAAAGAGTTGTTTCCGTGGGCCAAATTCTGCATTACTGGGGATGTACGTCGTCAGGACAAAGATCTCCGATACATTGAAGGAATCAACTCTACATTTGACTAAGTCTGTAAACTCTATGATTGTACATTTGTTGATAGTAATGCATGGTTAGGGGAACAGGAAAGCTGTTGCAAAGTTTGCTTATCTCTTAAACAGGGTAATAGACCTTCTCATTCCAAAAAAAACTAGTTAAGAGTGATAATGGTTGGGTAAATAATAATTGTGAAAACCAGCTTAAAATATAACTTCTAATATAGAAAGTAAAAATGTTAAAAAACAATTATACCCAAATAAATTAGAACCAATCTGACAGGGTAGATATAATTGGAAAGAGAGAAGTCCTGATAATAAATCTTTACATGTACATCAAAACATTCAAAGTATAAAAAATAAATTACTCAATCTAATATTGCTACTAAACAGCAACTGGAAGTGCATTGATATAATTTGTATAGCCAAGCATTGGTTAAATAGTTATCAATTTAATGAGCTTAGAATACCAAACTTTAACATTGTACATGGTTATTGTAGAAATACTAAAAAGAATGGTGGTTCACTATCATGGTAAGAAATACATTGTCTGTGAAACCTATAACCAAGCTTGAAAGGCTGAATGTTGAAGAGCATTTTGAGACTAGTGCCATAGAAACCCCTAACAAATTAGTACTTGTTTGTATATATTGTAACCCAACAAGTGAAACAACTATTTTTTTAGAAACCTGGACTCTGTCCTATTTGAACTGTATAAGACTAGTAAAAATGTTACGATTTTGGGGCAATATGGACATTGAGTTTCAAACCAATAGTAGTGATAAATCAAAATTTATAATGCTCCTAACTATGTATGGATTGAAGCCTACAGTTGAGGTGCCCACAAGAGTTACCAAAATTTCAAGTCGTGCTATCAATCAGATAATAATACACAATTATTTACAAGATTATGAGGCTAATGTAATTAATACTTGTGTATCAGATCACTTTGCCCAGACCATATCATTGAAATGGAATACAAATTTGTCAACCAAGCATGATATTTAAAAAAGTTCGTCAAAGGGAAAATCATGACTATTTTCAATATCTATTGCACAATGAGAAATGGGAAGAGGTATATTCAGGGAAAACAATAGATGAAATATGTAATAAATTCCAAAATATATTTAAGTATTTATTAAATTGTTAAGCGGAAAATAAAGATTGAGCCTTCAAAATGGTTAACTAAAAGCATAACAACTTCTGAAGAAAAACTGAGATAGTTGAGTGAACTAGCTAAAAAAGAAAACGTACCACCAAGTTTCAAAATACATCACAGTAGATATAAAAATATTTACAGATTCATCATAAAAGCTGCAAAATAATGGGTAACGATAAAAGATTAGCATGTTGAAGAATAAACATGTGGCAATGTGGGATGCAATGAAACAGAAACAATTGTATACAGGAAATGTTCAATTAAAAATTAATGACTACACAATTAAAATGCAGAATACAAAATGTGCTAAAGGAATTGAGAACAATCATGAGCCTACAAATGACAATTCAATTTTCTTGGAGCCAGCCACTGAAAATGAAGTACTCGTTATCGTTAGAGAATTAAAATAAATAAATAAATAAACATGGGATGGGAGTTCAAACAAAATCATTAAAAAATGTTGTGACTACATAATAAAACCACTTTGCTTCTTGATTAATAAGTTGCTGGATAATGGTCAATTCCCAAAAGCTTTGAAGAAAGCTATAGTAAGAGAGGAATCTGAAACCAATAATTTTACTAAGTTTATAATAAATCCTTGTTAGTTTGGTTTCCAGAAATTTAAAACAACTAGTTCAGCAATTACGAATTTAGTTGATAGTATTTATGATACAATGGATAAAAGTGGGCCAGGGATAGGTTTATTTCTCGACTTAACTAAGGCATTTGATATGGTACATCATGAAATTTTGCTAAATAAACTCAAAAACTGTGGAATAAGAGGTTTTGCTTATAATTGGTTTAATACATGTCTAGAAAAAACAGAGAAAATAGTAGAAATTGATTATCTAGATACAACAAATACAACACTCAAAAAGTTTCCTCTGGAGTACCTCAAGGATCAGTTCTGGGCCCTCTTAGTAGAAATTGATTATCTAGATACAGCAAATATGACATTCAAAACAGAAAAAAAAAATTCCTCTGGAGTACCTCCAGGATCAGTTCTGGGTCCTCTTTTATTCTTTATCTATTTTAATGATCTTCCTCACTATCTAAAAAGTGAATCTGAGATAAAAATTATTTTATTTGCTGATGACACAAGTATATTCACAAGCGGGAAGGACAGTATGAAGCTTGAATCCAATATATTAAGCACCATCAACAAAGTTTCAAACTGGGTCAAAGTAAATAAACTAATAATCAATGTCCAATTCCATAATAAAACTTTAAAGAATCAAGGATTGCCAAGCATTAATTTTGGATCAAAAGTAACTCAACTAAAAACTGAAGCAAAATTTTTGGGTCTGTGGGTTGACCAGGTACGACAAACATGTGGAGACACTAATAAATAAATTAATTAGGGTGTGCTTCATCCTCTACCAATTAAAGTCTTGTGTTTCTAGTGAGACATTAAAAACTTGTTATTATGCTTATTTTCACTCACTATTATTATATGGAAGAAAGCTATGACAAAATTTTAGTTACAGTAACTCAATATTTAAACTACAAAAGTATGTTGAGAAACATGTTGGGAATTCCCCCAAGAGAAAGCAACTAAATATACTCATAAAAGAAATGTTAGTTCATGTTAAAAGTGACTTGAGTAAAATAACAGCAAACTCGGATATACATGCACACATTAGGAACAAAAATAAACTTCATTTAAAGGCCCATAGTACTGGTACTAAACATTTTCAGAAATCATTCAAATATGATAGCATAAAAACATTTAACAAACTTCTTGATCCCTTAAAGAGTATTACATATGTTACCAAGTTTAAAAAGGAAATTCACCAATTTCTAAATCTTAATCAAATCTACTTAGTGGAAGAATATATGAGTTACAGTGATAAGACCCGAGAAACTGTATTTTGAGCATTGATTTTGTAAGTAAGAAATGTGCTTCTGGAAAATTGTGATTAATTGTAATTATTATCGTAATCTATAGTATAAACTTAAATATTTGTAACATTTGTATGCATAATTGTGACGTTTACTACAGCAACTGTATATAAAAGATTCCTGGTAGTATTGTTTTGGAATGCATTTTAATAATTGAGAGAATTGTTGCATATTTATAAATAAATACAAAGTTGCTTCTTCTGGGTAGGACTGCTTTCTATAAGCAGTACATAATAAAAAATTCAACTACCAGCCCATAAACATCTTCCCTCTTCGCAGACAGACATCTGACAACATAATTTGAACAAATGAACATGTGACACAACAATGCATACAATAAATAGTTTATACAGCACTACAGCATGATCATGTGACCAACTGATGTACCAAATTAACATGTGCAAGTTTCAAAATTTCAACTTTGAGACACCAAATGTGTGATTTCTGATGTCCCTCCTGTTGCTAGTATGGGACATGATTCTTCTTCCTTGAATACAGGAAATCCTTTTTATATGGGACACCTGGCAAGTCTTGTGATAGATATGTGAACAGCATTTTGCAACCTTTAATTGCTGAATTAACTGATGGGGAAATGTAGTTTTGCATTTTTCAACAGAACTTGGTGACAGCTCTCTGAGGGCAATACAGCAAGTGTTTGAGAATAAAATTATCAGCAATAACATGTGGCCTTCAAGTTCCCTGATTTAGCAGTCAGTGACTGGGAATCATTAAAGGATAACATTCGCCAAGAGATCAATTCCAGTTTTCTAAGAGAATTAAAAAAAAAAAAAAAAATGGGTAATTTCATAAGATGCCAGAAATGTATTGAAAACAAATGCAGACAATTCCAAAGTCTCATTTAGAGACTGAATGAGTATATAATTAAAAGTGCATTAGAATTTATTAGGTAATTGCTGTAGCTTGGAGAACATATGGCTCTCATACTGCCCGGCTGGCAGAAATGATACCTTCCTATTTCACCTCTGCTATGGCGTCAGCGATATACAAGTGACCCAGCTGCCACAGTGTAACACATGCAAATGTTAGGGACCCTGCCTGAACCCAAGCCTGCTGCCTCAGATTGCCCTCTGCATCCTTCACTTCACCTCTTGTCTTGGTTGTTTCCAAAAGCCCAATAAGCATCTACATATGTTCTTAAGTGCATAATTCCTTCTGTGCTTCCTGATAGCATAAAGTACATGGCAAGAGTGGAATGATATTTTGTATTTTTTACTGTTAATAACTCAAAGCCCAGTATTTTCAGAAACAAGTGACTGTTAATATTAATCATTAACCTCAAATTAGACAAATAATAAATTTTCATTATTTTATTAAGTGTCTCAACACAGTATGGTATGAGTGTGTCGGTACATGACGATGATGGCAGCAGCATAACTGTAATGGCCATGATGGATATGATTTTGTATTTAGACAACAAGCAGGAGAACGGAAATATGCAGTATGTGTATGATGATAGAGCATGATGGCAGCAGTGACGACAGCAGTGTAGCTCTAAAGATGATGATGGAAATGATTTTCTATTTAGACAATATACTTAGTATAACACAGTGTATATATTTTTACATAATTTGAATTTGGGCAGAAATTCACACTGTGAGCAGGAGAGAGATGCAGAGAGAACAGAAGTTTAACTGTTTGTCTGTGTTTGGTGGTGATGACAGCAGCTTAGCTGTAACGACAATTCTGGATGTGATTTTCATTTAAGTCAACATTACTTAATGTTTTACCTATATGCAATTTGCATGTAAATTCATTTGAGCGGAATCATCAACCTCAAATTAGACAAATAACAAATTTTCATTATTTTATTAAGTGTCACAACACAGAAACTTCCCTTGTAAGAGGAAAGAAGTCTTGTATATTTGGTAAAGGAAGCCATGTAACTGAGGCAGAAAAGATGGATCAAATGTGTGTGATGATAAAACATGATGACGGCGGAAGCATAGCTCTAATGATGATTATATACCAATATAATACATACCAATCAAGCCTGCGTCAAACTTAGAACTAAGACAATAAGCTGCATACCTGAAACCAAATTCTTGGAGTTAGGGATAGATTTCAATCTCTGCTGGGAGAGTAATATAGAGCATTTAACTTTAAAATTAAGTGGGGCTTGTTTTGTTCTCTATCAACTGAAATCACGCGTTACATTAGATGTGCGTAAATGTTGCTACTGTGCCTACTTTCACTCACATTTACAATATGGAGAAATAGTGTAAATAATCACCAGATTTTCAAACTGAAAAAAAAAAAAAAAAAGAAGAGAAGAAGAGTATTGAGAACCATAGTGGGTGTTTCAAAAAGAGAAAGTTGTAGGAAACATTTTAAAAAATTGAACAAATTAACTTTACCTTGCATTTACATAAAGGAAACCTTAATATATGTTTAATCCAATCTCAATGATCTCATTAAAAATTCTGAGATCCATTCTCATATAACAAAAATAAATTGTACATTCCTACTCATAAAACTAAACTATTTGAAAAGTCATGTACATACAATAGCGTAAAACCCTATAATAATTTACCATCTACTCTGAAGAATATAGGGTCTATTAAACAATTCAAAGCTGAGTTAAATAAATTCTTGCCTTCTACCCAATTTTACTCAGTTGAGGAATTTAATCAATATTATGTACCTACCGTTTTCCACAGGCTTTGTCAGTGCCATACCTGGGAAGTTTGAAACTATTTTTCCCCCCCATGGTATTTGGAAAACATGTATCACGAATGCAAGATGAACATTAATATTTTGGAAAAAAAAACATCATCCTGTATTCAGATAAATATGGTATTCCTCTATGAAAATGGGGAGAGGGAAACTTGGGAACATGTCAGAGATTTACTGGAACTGGTTCTTATAGGATAGTTGCTGCTAGTTAGGATTGCATGTGATTTCCTAGTTTTTAAGAAAATCTATATTGGGGTAACCTTATTCTAGGTATTAAATATAAAAAGTTTGTAGACGAAATACCAAAGGCGTTCCATCTTTAATGTTCGCTTTCACATCTTGCGGTATTTATACAATTTGTACAATAATAACACATAATTAACAAGAAGCCAAAAGCATAAGAATAATGATAATAATAGTAAAATTTGTCTCTTTCACCAATTTTACACTCTCCAGCAATACTCTAATAAACAAATCACATAAATTTTGAGTTTTGGCAATTTTGCAACACAAAATAAAAAGTAGCATGCATCATGTGGCTTGGTTTATATTTTCCAAGGTATAGCAAGGTGAAAATCTTGCATACCGGAAAAAACTAAGATAATCAAAATGCATATTACATAGCTTTTTCATAGAGTAGAACAATAATTTAAAAAACATTAATCACATGATTATAACTATACAAAAAGAAACCTTCAGTCTCAAAAAATAATCATTTACATAACTGCAGCCATACTCACCATTAACATTACTGAATAATGACATGCTTTCCTTTAAGGAATAATTAAAGAAAAAATAAAAAAGGCTGATGAAACTGGAATCTTATATCATAAAAAGGAACCTTAGCTCCATGCATTATAAACATCCTACTAAAATAAAGGAACATAACAAATTATGTCTAATTTCAGTGTTGCATTATGATCTATTATTGCTTCACTAGTGCTGCCATCTGGGAAAAACAAAAAGCACTACATACTTGCACGTCCTTTATTTTGGGAACAAGCTATAGAAATAACAAACTTGACACATCTGTTTGCATACATACATTTACATTATAATAATCATAACAATTACCAAACTGATATTTTGTTTTTTCCCTAGTAATATTTCATAAAATTTTTAGATTCTTTTTTATTGTTGTCATTATTACTGATGATAGATCACAGGAAACAATGAGAACTGCAACCAACTTTCCCACGCTGCACTGATTCACACGTTTGGCAAGACATACATTCGTGCCTATCAAATCACAATGGTTCAAGCACACATGAAAAACTTTGAAAAAGAGGCCGAAAAAAAGAAAAAGGAGTGTGGGTTTGCAGTGATTATTCATTTTCTTGGCTCAGCCTTTGGATTCTCATCACCCTCCTGGTAACCTCAGCGCGCCAACACACATTCCAAATAATAGAGATGCCAGATGTGTTACCAATTACATACTCTTTGCGCTAAACACGTCATCAATTTTTCTCAAGAGCATTTATAAAACAACATAATGTCTTCTTGTACAACGTGCTACAATCAAAGTAAAACAAATTATAAAAATAGTTGTTACATACTGCTGAGAAAGAAGATGAATATACATCTGATTAAGCTTTGTTTTATGATTTAGGATGGAAACAATGGGAACGAGTTCACTCTTTTGGCATCCCTACTATGTATGTTCTTGTCTCTCATACACTTGTTAACTAAACAGTCACTATGATGTCATCATATCACTCACTGTTGCTGCTGTCATGTTCGGACCTTTTAAAGAGTCATTTATATCCCGCCTAAACATGGACAAATTCTGTGTAAACCTGAAACAAAACATAAGAGTTTATAAAAACTACATTCTTTGAAAATAACATTAAAGTTACTCTACTTCTGATAATTTAACCCCATTTAAAACTCTCTATATAGGGGATTCTTAAGAGGATTTCTACAGTATTTTCAAAACAATACCGGATTGATCAAGAGTTTCCTTTCATGCAGGTTCACATTTGGGCAGTGTTTTTATACAGTTGCATATTGACAGCCCAAATGTTGCACTCACATGACTTTCTCTATCCTTTTTTCTAAAATTTAATTCTTACAAAAGTTTTTTCTTCGATCTATTTCTTGTTATAAAAGACAAACTTTAATTGGTTGACGTTTACACACATTTCATTTACTTTTACTTTTATTGAGTAGGACAATCGTTTCGCAGGCCCTTGTCCGCATCTTCAGCTGTTAAACCACTATTATTTATACCAGATTTCATTGTATTGATGGGTTGATTGTGATGTCATCTGGTGGACAGGTGGTGAAGTTGGATAAACAATCTGTCTTAGGTAGTTCAAAATTCACGCTATTACTTCAAATGAATTCAACAGTCCTTTAAGATGGTTGATTTCTGAATTAATTTCATGGTTGTTGTATGCCACTGCAGATTTATTGGTTTGTTTGAGTTTTATATTTCTTCTGTGTTCTTTATTGTGCTTTCAAGTTCTTTTGGTTTATCCAGTGTATTTCATATTGCAATCTAGGCAACCTATGGAGTATACTCCTGATTGTTTTCTACAGAGGTATTTTGTCTTTCAAATAAGAGCCCAAGATGCTTAAGATGTATCTATTCACTGGAACTAGTCTTATGTTCAATTCTTGAATATTTTGTTAAATTTCTGGTGGAATTGTGGGTTGTAGGTGAATTTGTAACACTTGTGGTGTTTTTTTTTTTTTTTTTTTTTTTTTTTTTTTTTATTTCCTCTGGGGTGGTAGTGTCTTTTATGTATTTCTGCCTTTTGTATTTTGTCATCTTTTTTAGGTTAGTAGACTTTTCAAATCCATTGGTATTGAGCGGGATGTTGACTAGTCTAAATGCTAATCAGTTGAATATTCAAGTTCGTGTGATATGGCATTAAAATTATTCTTTTTTATGTAGTTTGTGTATGTTGCCTTTTTGATATATTCCAAATTCAATCCTGTTTTTTATTTCTAATTATTTTGCCAAAGAAATAAAATATACCATTTTTTTCTTTTTCTATTGTAATTTGATGGTTTTTTCTTATATGTTGAGAAGTTTGAGTACATCATGTTGTTGAAGGTGAATGCAGTTTGTTGTATGCATACACTGTGTAATTAGTATACATATTGAGTTTAGTTAGATCTTTTATTCTGTTTTGTGTAGACTCTTGGTATTTAGCTAATTTCTTAAGAGTTCTGGAAGTTTATCAACATCAACTCCCCTACCTATGAATTTGCCAAATGGTTCAATGAAAAATTCAACTCCTTAAAAAAATTTGACAGTAACAAAATCTGCAGAAAAGGAACTTTTATTATTTGATGTGAAAGCCTTATTTCCGAGCACCCCAATAAATAAACTTCCAGAACTCTTAAGAAACTGGCTAAATACCAAAGGTTTACATAAAACAGAAATAGAAGATCTAATAAAACTCACTAGCTTATGTATACAGCAATCAGCCTTCATCTTCAATAACAGCTTATACCTATAGATTACAGGCCTAGCAATTGGAAACCCATTTTCACAATTTTTGGCAGAACTTTATATGGATGCATTTGAATCATACATAACTAAAATCTTCCTGCACATATTAAAAACCTGGCATAGATATGGACAACATTTTTGCAATAGTTCCTAGTAAACTCACACAAGATGTCCTCAAACTTCTCAGCATACAAGAGAAAATCATCAAATTCACAAGAGAAAGAGAAAATAATGGCCATCTTCCATTCTTTGATTTGAAAATGATTAAAAACAAAAACAGGGTTGAATCTGGAATATACTGAAAAGCAACACACACAAAAGAATGATTTTAACTCCATATCAAACCAATATGCAATGTTAAAAGCTTAGCATTTAGACTAGTCAACATCCCGCTCAACACCATCTTGAATACTACTCAATTAAGCAGTAGTCAATGGGTTTGACAAGTCCATCCTAAAAAAGATGACAAAATACAAAAAGCAAAAATACCTAAAAGACACTACCACCCCAGAGGAAATAAAAAAATACCATAAGTATTACAACCCACTATTCCAACAGAAATTTAACAAAATATTCAAGAAATAGAATATAAGACTAGTTCCAGTGAATAGATACATCAAAAGCCTCTTGGGCTCTTCTTTGAAAGAATAAAATACCTTTGTAGAAAACAATCAGGAATATACTCCATAGGTTGCTTAGATTGCAATATGAAATACACCAGGTAATCAAAAGATCCTGAAAACACAACAAAGAATGCAGAAGAAATATAAAACTCAAACAAACTGATAAATCTGCAGTTGCGTACCATTTCGGACACCACAATCATGAAATTAATCCAGAAATCAACCTACTTACTTAAAGGACCATCGAACCCATTCAAATTAACAGCATGGGAAAGAATTTTCATCCTAAAATATAATTACAGATATGAATTTTGAAATACCTCAGACAGATTGTTATCCAACTTCATTGTCCATTCACCAGATGACACCACGATCCACTCATCAACAGCAACAAAACCTGGTACAAATAATAGATGATGCGGGCAATTGTTCTACTCAATAAAAGTGAAGGGTATATATATATATATATATATATATATACACCATTAATGTGATTAGTCTTCACTGTCAGTAGCTTCACAATATTATACATCTCATTTAATTATATATTCATTGCAGGTAACGAGAACAGAGAGAGCTAAAGTTGAGTCAGATTTTTAAAAAGTAGAACTGTTATGTGAGGTTTTGAAATTCCAGGCACTTTGCATGATTGCAAGAAAAAACGAATGAATAGTGACTTATCACTTCAAATAAGGTATAAATATCTGAAAATTTAACCCAATAGCAATAAATATTTAGTAAATGGTGAATACTTTTATGTAAGTTTTGTGTTTTAATGCGGTCTATACTTTTTGTGTACTTTTTGTCTATTTCTTATCAAAAATCATTCAAAATGAAGAGAATTTCAGAGTTCACAGTTCAGCTTTTCATAAAAAACTCTGATATATTTCTTTGTAATGGAACTATCTTAAACCAATGAAAATTTGTCAGTACCACCTTTGAGAAAATAAAACAGATAAAAAATTTTCCATGTAGTTTGAGGTGAGTGTTTTTTTCTGTAAAATCTTTGTTTACATCCTTGAAAGATGCTGAACTTAAATGTCAAGATTGTTGATTACCTGACTCTTAGTTTTTGAGTTGTGATGCTCACAGACAGACCCAAATCTTTTTCTATCCCTCCCCTCCCAAGGAGTCTCAAAATGTATTCCTGATAAAATACATTTTTATTGAATTTTTAAGTGAATGTAATGCTTCCTCTACTTACTAAGCAGCAGAGAAAATTAAAAATCAGATTGTGTCACAAATAGTGTCAGGAAAACATTCCTAGTTTGGAACATTATTATTATTATTATTATTATTATTATTAACTCCTTGAGGATCCTAATTCCTAAAGCAGGCAAGATGACACATATCAATAAGGTGGAAATCTGCATTATCATATTTTATTATTTGCTCAATTTTTCCGTAGGAGTCTCCCACCTCCTTTCTTTAACTATTTAATTTCTATTGTCCCTTCCTATGATGGATTGGGGGGTTTTCATTTAAGAAACAAACGATGGTTCTGCAGAGAAGATGCTGCTCCATACTAGTTGGGAACTAATGCAGTACAGCACATTGTACTTGTTCATGTTACTTTCTATGTAAACCTTAATTGAAAGCACAGAGAACAAGCAATACATGTCTTAATTCCTGAAAGTATATATGACAATACTCCACAATGTCTTCAGCAAACATGTTTTAATAGAGATTATTTTAATTATTATCTTATCTTTAAATCATCCGTTATAGGTTTTATTCTATTCTATGACATCTGCAATTATGATGAAAACATAAAGGAATAAACAACATAAACAAAATGTTAATATTAGGCAGCTGCTTCAAAATCCAAAGTGGAAACCACAATTTTCAAGAATTATTAAAAGCAGAACTTGAAATGTGGGGGAAAAGAAGAATAAACTCTTGTGTTCCCCGTGCTTGGAGATAGTAAGTAGTAACATACATGTACATGAAGATAAATGTTACATGTACATGAAGCTATCAAGCCATGGCAACTAATCAAGGCTTTTCTACATCTTCAGAAACTGTGAATGAGTAATGAAATTCTACTTATACAGGTTCAAAGGTGCACTGCATACAAGCCAATCAAGTGTTTGGTAGGTGTAGGTATGTGTGTAAGAACATGCTGTTTTTTAAAGTATTTTAGTGTTTACCCACTAAATCTGTCTGTTATATGAATGTTAGGTGTTTGGATTGATGTAGAAATACTGTCTCCATATGATTTACGTAATCCATTGCAGTAGGAATTTTAAGGTGTTCTTGGCAGTTTTAAATATCAACTCTTAAACATTAAGTTTAGGTAATGTTTAATGCTGAACATCATGTTTGTAGCTTAGCAATTGTAATTATAAAATGTCACTTAAAGTATTGTCTTAATACAGGTTCTATAATCCACCCAAAGAGATAAGATCATTTATTGTCACATATGCTTACAAATGTTTTATGATATTGATCAATAAATTAAAACTTCCATTCTGGAATTTAAAAGTTATGGGGCATAATTTATTCAAGTTCCAACATTAGACATAAAGTTATTTAAGCATCTACTACTATCAAAAACACAAATTAATCACTATTACTGACCTGTCACGATTCTTAGTGAGCAAGTTTCTTTCTATGCCATCCATGAGGTTTTCAAACCATTGTGCCATAGCTGCTTGTTTGTCTGGCGGTTGACTTCGTATAATGTTTTCTCTTAGCTGATTAAAATACTGAAAATTGTATTACAGAAACAAATTAGTAAAATTTCCTGAGCTTACATATAAGAAGCACTGAATCAAATGCATTTCATATAAGTAATTTTTCAGAAAAGAGAAAGCAATTGGGAACATACACAAGGGATAAAAATATTTTTAGTGAAAACTTCATCCTCAAATCAACAAAAAATTATACTGTATCATGTTAAATTATTTTGAAGGGGAAAAAAAGGCTTAAAACCCCCATTTTGTAAATCTCCCAAAATGCTTTTGACAAAAGTGACCGAGTTGTGACATCACTGTTCTGTGCAAACTTAAGTTGCCCTATAATGCTTGCATTAATGGTGGATGTATATTGTTTGTTAAGAGCTTTATTTTCATACTTATTTATCAAAATGACTGATGAAGGTTTTAAAAAAGCACAATTGGATAATCTGTCATGCATGGATGCATTAATAGCAGCATAGAGTTTCGAAATAATGAATGTTTTGTGGCTGCCGAAATTTGAGAATCAGAAGCATAAAGAATCATACACATTCATTATACATCAGATTATTCTAGTTTGCTAAGTTTGAACAAATATAATGCTTATGTAGATAAAAAAACTAAAATGTATTATTGATTAGTTTTAGGTTATAACAGTGAAGCAAATTAATCATATTTTTCGTTTGCAACAAAGTAAAATATTAAGCCAAACTTCTGGCTGAAAACTATTTTTTATTCAACTTGTGGATTGTTTGCCTATTAATTTGTATTACATAAACATAGAACACAAAGATTAATGGAGGAGGGATGAAAATAGTTGCAACTTGTTGATACTATGAAACACAAATGTAACGCTAAAAAGCTCCAAAGCACTTTTATTTTTGGTATCAGGATTAAAAAAAAAAAAGAGGGGAGAGAGAGAGAGAGAGAGAGAGAGAGAGAGAGAGAGAGAGAGAGAGAGAGAGAGAGAGAGAGCACATAAATCAGTAAGATTTTATTTTGTTAAATGAAAATGAGATCATAATACACATTATAAAACATTGTAGATTTTTCCTATATATATATATATATATATATATAAATAAAAGGGGTGTTCAAAAAGAAACAAGCCAGAGTCTGGAATGTACAAACTGGTGACAGGATGGTAATATTGTGGCGTGTGTAACGAAGTGTGGTTCCGACCAGAGCATGGAAGTTCACAGCCCGTCCCTAGAGGGCGCACGTCACGTGATTATATACAGCTAGCAGCAGCATGCATCAATCATCCAACGATGCCAGTCGTATTGCAACATTGAAATGAGGTGGCAAAAGAAGAGCAAAGAGGTGTTTGTTTTCTGAAAGCGGAAGGAGTAGGGGGAACAGACATTCATCGACGAATGTCACAAGTGTATGGTGAACACTGCATGTCCCTTGCAAGGGTCAAGGCGTGGCACAAACGCTTCAGGGAAGGACGGGTGTTGTTAACCAATTATGCATGGTCTTGAGTACCACACTACAGTACCGATGACTCTTCCAGCTGATTGATGCACTCATTACCCAGAATGAAAGCCATAGTCGCCGAGGTCAAATTGAGCATCGGAAGTGTTCACACTTCCTGGGTCATCTGCAGCGCTAGGCTAGGAAGGGAATGAGTTCCTGACCCAAGTGGTGGCTGAGTCATGGTGTCATCACTTCGAACCAGAATCAAAACTACGTCTCCAGAGGAAGCATCCAGGGTCACCACCACAAAAAACGACAAGGCCATCCACACGAGTGCAGGAAAGTTTATGCTGACGAACTTCTTTGACCAAGATGACCCCATTCTGACATACTTCCTGCAGCACAGGACATCAGTGAATGTCCAGCGTTACTCACAAACCTTGATCAACCTTCGCAAAGCGATCAAATCAAAACGACCAGGCAATCTCACCCGTGGGGTCATTCTGTTCCACAACAATACAAAGCTTCATATGGCCAACAAAATTGTTGCACTCCTGCAGAAATTCAAATGAGAGGTTCTCGGCCACCCTCCATACAGTCCAGACCTTTCTCCCTGTGATTATGCAATATTTGGTCCCAATAAAAAGGCTCTGAGTGGCAAACGAATCACCTCAGACAATGATATCCAGCTGTACGACTGGAACTGGTTCACATCACAGCCCTGGGAATTTTATGAGACAGCCATTCACCACCTACTTGTGTCACAGTGGTGTCTCAACAGCCAGGGCCAATACTTCTCACATACAGGTACTGGTTTCGGTACTGATACCTCTGCCTTGTTTCTTTTTTAACCTTATATTTCACATTTCTTAGTAATGAGAAAAGTCCTTTTATTCCTGATTTCAGGTTCTCTGGCACATGAATAAATTTATTAGAGTGGTGCTTTGGTGCACAAAGAAACTATAAACAACTGTAACAATATCTGGCCAGAATTAATGTTGATCTGGAAATCACAACCTGCTGCAGCATAAGCTACTAAAAACTCAACTTAACTACCTACACTAAAATAAAAGGAAATGATCACTGTAGGGTACATATCAAAAAGTGTTACACTTTTTCTGCTAAAATCAAATACTGAACGATGATGTCACACCAATGAGGATATTTCATGTGATCTCCGTGCAGATTGAACGATAATTTAATGATATTAGAATTATTATCCTTTCTTTCTATGTTTGTACTTTTTTCTTCTTCCTTTTTTACCACCTTTCTTTTTCTTTTTGGGGTAGCTTAAGGTCTTTTAACCTGGTATCTGATATTGGATGATGAATGAAATCAGCAAAATGGTGTTCATATGATCCCAGAGACTATAAAGCTTAAAGTTCCTTGAAATTAATCTTCTTAGGATAAGGGGAAACCCTGGAAAAAACCTTATCCGAGTAACCCAAACTAATCAAGATTTGAACTTGGGATCTCTTGAATGTGAGGCATTTACACTCCCCCTGCAGGTCTCTCTGATGTTATTTATAGATTCTAAGTGCAATTTTATATTACAATAGCTCACATTTGATTATATCTCCACATCTTTTAAGGTTTTCTAAACCTCTTCACACTTAACTGTAGTAGAAAGCTTACCTTTATAAATATTATCAGAAAAATAATTTTATATTTTATTGTAAATTTTTGGAGCTGTAGCTATTAGAAGCTTAGAGACAGTGAAGTACCATTGAATTAAATTTATGAGTTGAGGTGTAGACAGTTATTGCTTCACTTACCATTTTTTTAAACAAAACATGTTTCAAAAGCCATTAAATTTAATTTAACTATAGTTATTTTTGTACCAAAGGTAGTATGTTGCTTATGCCACAGCATAAAAGGTTTGCAAATCCAAGGCCCATTCGTCTTGAGGATTTCTGAGTTGTCCAAGAACATAATCACAAATCATTTATGGGATGTATTCAATAATTTATGATGCACTAGCATGGCACTGAATAAATAATTTACAAAAAGAAAATATTAAATTAAATTTCTCACAGACTTTCTCTCAGGCTGCATCACTTTCCTTTAATTTAAGCTTCTAGTATTTTTTTTTTGCTAATTCCTCTTAAGTCACTAGTTTCATAACTGAAGCATTTTTTAATGGTGAAATGTAAGTCCTTCTGTACATAGATTTTTCAACTAACACTGCAATTCTACCTCAAACCATAAGAAAATCAAATGGAAATTGTCTAAGAGTGTAACTAGTTGTTTGGTACTGAAACAGAAAGCACTGTGATGTGTAAACAAAAGTGCACTACAGGACATTAGAAGGTCACATGGTTTGGTCACTGCTTTCTTGAAAGCTGGTGTTTGTAGTTGTCTGTGACAATAAGATGTTAACCACTATATTGTTGTAAAAGTGTGATAAAATGCATGAGATTAACATTATATTATATTATTTTTTAGTTTGATTGGTAAAACCAGCCAAAACTTTGGTTGCAATATGAAGGTAAATCCTTTATGCCTACATAGATTTAAAAGATCTGATGTGTTCCATTCACAAGACTTTCTCCACACTGTAACAAATTATTGTTAAACAGCTTATTCTTCTAGCCACTTTATGATAATCGAGGTAAACATTAGCAGAAATTGTCTTATTTACTTGCTTCCTTGCAAGTAAAAGATAAATAAGGGAATACAGTAGGCTAAAATGATAAGTCAAATCTTTTAAAAGCTGGTTGCCATGTGGTTGAAATCTGTTTCTATGCATGGCCAGGAGTTTACAAATTTGCATGTTAGAAAAGTATGTTAAATCTGAATACTGCTATGTAGTGACAATCACAGAACTGTGAGACAGGCTGCATCCTGTAATTCTGAAACCTTCATTCAAGAAGTAATCTTTTGAATAAGTTTAAGAGAACTTTTTCTCTGTGTTGGATGCTACTGATGAAGGCAACTACATTAACATTATTTATTGCAAAGGAGACTGCAATCCCCAAGAGATCAATTCGCTATGTGTCTAGACAGAATGGAGTGAGTAAACAAATATTTTTGGCAAATTTTAAAATCAGCACATTTTCATCCATACAAGTTCCAACATATTCACATAATGTGCAACAATGATCCTCTACATAGGCATCTGTTTTGCAATTGGACCATTCTCCATAAGGCCAATGATAAGAGCTTGCTTTACTTGGACGGTCATGCACATACCTAAAACACGTGGAAAATGGATGCATCACGTTAATAACTCAGGTGCTCCAAGAGTGATGGTTTGGTGAGGTCTTTTAAGTGATGCCGTGATTGGTCCACATTTCTTTGAAGTTACAACGTGAACCAGTATTCTTGCAAAGAAGTGATAGATTCAACTTTATTGGATATCCTGCGGCAGAGTTTGTAGTTTTGCTGCTCACTGTGCTTTAATGATTCGAAACAAGTTGAATCTCATGTTTGGGCATCAATGGATTGGACAGGGAGATCCAAGGTCTTGGCCTGCATGCTCACTTGAACTGGCGCCCTTCAATTTCCTTTTTGGGGATATTTAAAGCAATATGTTCACCAGACTCAATCCCCAACTCTGGAAGAACTGAAAGATCAAATCAGCCATGTCATTTGGCATATTTCACAGCTATACTTTCCTATGTGAGTGTTGAATTCCAGGATCAAGTGAGGCATTGTCTTCATTGTGATAGTTGAAAATGAGTCGGAATTGTCTTCATGTTAATGGACACCATTTTGAATAGCTATATTACGTCTTAAATGGATATGATGAACATGACAAAAGTTTAAACGTAAAATAATTATTACAATGAATAACAAATGTGAAATGTGTTGCTTAGAGGCAATGTAAAACTTATTTTTCAATAAATTTGTTTAATAAAATTGAACATTTTTAATTTTCCCAATTTGTCAAGTGACTTTTGGACCACATGGTATAATACCTCTTGTCTCTAAGATGATATTGGCATGGAGCAGATCATGAAGCAGGTCTGTTTTACATCACATGTTTTTTAGATACTATACCCCGATAGCTCTCTAAATTGCCTTTTATGCAATTGTTGCTGCTATTCTTTTATGTTAATCAGTTGGGTTCAAGAAATTAAATTTTCCATTATTAACCTTAAGCACAGACAATGCATTTACATTAACCAAGATTAGAAAACTGAGTAACATTACCTACACTCAGAAAAGCTTTTGTGCAATTTAGAATTGCACTTTTTTACTTTCTCTAGCCCTATATGTACAATGTACATAGGGATAGAGAAGGTATTGTAATGCACCCAAAAATTCGATACCGAGATTTCACTGGAAATATATGTTTAGGGGTGCCCTCAGTCCAAAAAAAGCAATTTTAAAAAAAGGTCTGTGTGTGTGTGTCTGTGGACAGCATAGCCCCAAATTGAAAAGACCATTAAATACCAAACTTGGTATTTAGGTTCAGTATCTTCCAAGGATGCAACATGAAGATTTTCAAAACATCCCCCTGCTACAAACTACCCTTTACATGGAAAAAATTTCGAAACTTTTGATTTTCTTAAAAAATGGCTCTAACGATTTTGATTAAAATCCTGTATATTAAAGCTATTTATGTCCGAAATAAAATGTATATCTCAATTTTTTTGGGAATAGCCTCTGAAGGTCTCTTTATTCTAGATGAATTTTGCCAGATTTTGCATAACTGCTAATCCGTAAGAAATAGAAAAAAGTTCACTTCACAAAAAATGTACATCACGAAAAAACACACAATTTATGTCCTTTACGTTTTTGTTGTGGAGGTAACCATTTCCGAGATATTCCTTGTTAATGGTTTCAATTGTAAAGTACTTAAACTTTTCTCAGACAGGAAGTGTCTGTTTTTCTTTTGTTCTACTCCTGGTCAAGCAAAGAAATGATTTGCAATGACAATCGCATAACGATAGCTTTTAAAACATTTGATAATCACTTTAGCATAGCACATTCCCTTATTCCCTTCTACTTATAAGGAACTAATTAATGAGAACATTCTGCTAATATTTATCTCGATTAGCATTGTGTACAAAGAAGAATAATCTTTTGTAGGAGGTTTGTAGAGTAGCTAGAGAAAGTAATGTGAGTGTAACACATCTGATTTTTATGTATCCCTATTATGATTTTCATCAACAATTAGAATATTACTACTATCAAATAACAATTGTCATTTGAAAGGTTAATTTAGAGGGAAATAGCCTTAGGAACATTTCTTAAGAGTTATCAACAATTATACTCCCACTGATGAAATTTTGCACCTAACAGCTACTAGTTAAATTGGTGTACTCATATAAAACAGAATGAAAAGCTTTACCCGTTAGACTTCCTGAATCAATTGCATGGCAGCATTCTGGGGACTTGCTCATAAAGGGAAGCTGAACTGGAAGCGGCTCTGTTACTGGATCTGGCTATTTCCAACCAAATATTTCAGTTTGTGATCTCTATAACATGCGATGAGTTGTTCTTTGCAAGCTATATATTGTTGGCTGTTATTTGCATTTATAATTATTATTGATTATACTGTTGGTGTTAATACATTTTTATTTATAGAGGGTGTTTCAAAAACACGGGGCATAATTTCAGGTATGTATTTCCCACATGAAGACAATCAAAACAGTTCATTATAACATGTTTCCAGAAACGCTTCATTTCCGAGTTATGGGCCTTTACAACATTGAAAGTCCCACCTGTAGACAATCAAAATAGTTCATATCCAGAAATGCTTCATTTCCGAGTTATGGCCTTCACAACATTGGAATTCACTGGAACGTTTTTCTTTCCGCAGGTCTTTGCCATCAAAGGAGACATTAGGAGGGCGCTCTGGTAGTTCATTCTGAGGAAGGTTACATTCAGTGTTCTTTAGGCGTTAAGACTGTGCGACATGTATTCAAATCAAGAGCTGGCAGAGATACACTTCATGTACGGTAAGGCGGTCGGCAATGCTGCGCTGGCTCGTTGTTTGTACCAGGAGAGGTACCCACAGCGACAATGTCCAGATCGGAAGACATTTGTACGTCTCCATTCCCGTCTGTGCGAGTATGGAACATTCACCTCTCCTGGTTTGGGAAGGGGACGACCAAGATCTACAACTCCAGAAGTGCAGGAGGAGATTCCGGAGGCTGTGGACAGGACCCCTTCTATCAGCACACGACGGTTAGTGTTGCAAGTCAATGTTCCTCATACGACTGTCTGGAGACTGTTGAACGAGTATCAATTGTATCCTTATCGTTTGCAACGTGTACAGGCCCTGTCGCCAGCAGATTACCCTGAACGAGTTAGGTTCTGTCAGTGGCTCTTGCAGCAGTGTGGTGTAAATCCGAACTTTTCTGCCGACGTATTATTTACAGATGAAGCACAGTTCACAAGAGATGGCATAACAAATTTCCACAATCAGCATGTATGATCGCATGAAAACCCACGTGCAACTGTTGTATCTCATCACCAGGTGCGGTTCTCCCTCAACATGTGGACCGGTATCATTGGTGATCGATTAGTTGGACCCCATGTACTTGTAAACAGACTTACGGGGCAGGCATACACAAACTTCCTGGAAAACACCATACCTGACGTTTTTGAAGACACTCCACTGATCAATCATCAACACATTCACTTTTTGCATGATGGCGCTCCTGCACACTTCACTCTCACGGCTCGTCGGTACTTGGATCGAAGGTTTCCTGATCGCTAGATAGGTAGAGGTGGCCCAATTGCTTGGCCTCCATGCTCACCTGATCCGAACCCTCTCGATTTCTACTTGTGGGGCCATTTCAAATCATTGGTTTATTCATCTCCGGTGCCGGATTTGGAATCCCTTCGGAATCAAATTGTGGCAAGTTGTGAGGACATACGCAATACTCCTGGAGTTTGGGATCGTGTTCGCAGGTCAATGAGACATCGATGTGAGGTCTGTATTCATGCAGGAGGTGGACATTTTGAACATCTATTGAAATGACAACAACCTGCGGAAAGAAAAACGTTCCAGTGAATTTCAATGTTGTGAAGGCCATAACTCGGAAATGAAGCATTTCCGGACACATGTTATAATGAACTAATTTGATTGTCTACATGTGGGAAATACATACCTGAAATTATGCCCCGTATTTTTGAAACATCCTGTATACATTTTTTTCCATTCATATTGTTTATACAAGAGGCAAAGTGTAACAATAACTCATTCAAATCACTAAGTGATGATTCATGAAGCGAAAATCCTTTGTTCAAAAAGTGCTACAAATTGGAATTATTAAGAAGGATGTGGAATTCTATGAATAAGAGGAGTAAAATCATACAGCAAACTGCAGCAGCTCTTGGACTAAGCATGAGAACTGTTATCAGTAAGGGAGTGAAACGTCAAAAAAAGGAAGACAATTTCTGGGCTACAGCATGTATTTCTGTCAGCTCCAGGGAAGGAAGGAAGGAAGGAAGGAAGGAAGGAAGGAAGAAAGAAGAAGAAGAAGAAGAAGAAGAAGAAGAAGAAGGGGAAAAAAAAAACAGTGGCCTTATCTGGTAACAGTTAAGTTTGCATTTCTTTTATGCTTTCAACAGCACACAATTTATTCCAGATGTGTCACAATATATTATGCATGCATCATTTTCAAAAAATAATATTAACAAATTAGTTTTTGTTCATTGACATTTACTACTTGTTTATCTGGAAATGCCACAATCACAATACAAAGTGTGGCAATAAAGAAACCCGACTGATTTTTGTGCACATTTCTGGCTTCGTCGATGACAAAGAGAAGAGTGCATGCATAGAAATGGGTCGTGTGTCTGAGCTCCTTTGGAATTATTATGCTACGCTCCTAAGTAAAATGACGTGCTCAATTAACTTGGAAAACCTGCCACAAAAACTTATGATTTGTTGAAACAAGTTTATGGTAATCAGTGTCTATCCTGGTGTGCAAATTTTTGAATGGGTTAAGAGGTTCAAGGATGGTAGGGAAGACACTGAAGACGATTCAAAATCGGGCTGTCCTTCCACTTTGAAAACTGAAGAGAATGTAGAGAAGGTTTGTAGAATTGTTTGAGAAGAACACTGCCCGAGCACTCATGTAATTTCAGAACTTGCCTGAATCAATAAGAAAACTGTCAAGAGAGATTTTGCATGATCTGGCCATGACAAAGGTTTGTGTTAAAATGGTGCCAAGAATCCTCATAAATGAACAAAAGCAACATTGAGTGGATTGCTGTACTGACACCTTGAAAACATTGAAAATGACCATGATTACTTCCGCAAAGCAATTATATAAGATGATACACAGATATTGCAATATAATGAAGAGCTTAAGCGACAATCTATACATTGGGAGAGCCTAATTCCTCTAAGAAGAAAGAATGTATGAGCAAATCAAAATTCAAAGCAATGATGACTTTTTTCGATATCTGTGGGGTTATCTACATTGAGTGCCTGAAGGTCAGGCTGTCAATCAACTTTATTATACAACTGTTCTGAAGATCTTCCATGAGTGTGTGCGACAAAGGAGACCAGATCTGTGGAAGAAACATTCTTGGATTCTTCATTCGGATAATGGGCTGGCCCATAACGCAATGTCTGTGAAGAAGTTTTTTGCGAATAACATTCCAGTGATGGAACATCCACTGTATTCACCTGACCTAGCACCATGTAACTTTTTTCTCTTCCCAAAAATGAAGTCTGCGCTCAAAGGAACCAAATTTGGGTCCATGGATGCAGTGAAGGATAAAGTGACGAGACTCCTCAATGGCGTGACAGAGAAAGACTTGCAGCACTATTTCTAACAGTGGAAAATTCGCATGGGGCATTGCAGGGATTGGGGAGGAGACTACATCGAAGCAAACAATATTTCAGTTGTGTAAGTTTTTTCAGTAAAGAGTCTGGTTTCTTTATTGTCACTTCTTGTACAGCCCACATTACGCAAAGCCATGCAAACTGTCAGGTGCAAAGTTTGAATGACAGGGGTATAAGTGAAGCTGGTAAAGTTGCAAAAGTGAACTTAGTTTTGTTATTTGATTTTTTTCACTTCACTCTTCAAGGTTTTAAATTAATTTGTTTTCAATTTTACTATACATCTACCATCACTAACAGTTTCTTGCAATGTTATATGACTCCCCAAATGAATGTGAGATTCAGTTTTAGTCTCAACAATGGTTTATTATTTGGAATTCACAATAATACACAAGTGTAGAGGCAATGTCATAGTCTGTTTCAGTTGGGCAATACAATATTATTGTTTTAAATTGCACTTTCATTACCTTGTAATACATCAAACCATTACAAGTGCTTTAAATGCTGATAAAAAATTGGAGATAATTTACCACAATTTAGCTGGACTCACCTCCTCGTTGAGCAGTATCAGACCGAGTAACGGTCTAGACATGGACCACTGATTACGGCAATCTTCAAACATAATGACATTTAAAACTGTGCTTAGGATTTGTTGCAGAATCTCTGGATGAAGTTCTAATACTTGTAGGAACATGTCACTGGGAGTGGGCACACCTCGTCTTGATTTCTTTCCTGTAATCCAAAATCATTTGTTCAATGTCACATTAGCCAAAGATAACAAATTACTTTTTTTTCTTTCTGTTAGGTTAATATTCTGACCTTGAAGCTTTAAAATCTTTGTGTACACTATAGGAGAAAAAGTAAAATAGCTGACTTTTTACTAAAGTAGTGACAACCTTATAATGGGAATTACTAGTTTCAAGTCAGTCAGTAATTCATATCTTATTTTGAAACAACACAAGTTAATTAAATCATGTCTTAGTGCTTAATATGATATTGTAATATATTTAATGCAAAATTATGTTGCAAAAACAATTGAAAGGTGAGGAACACTTATGTATGTACTACAACTATTCCAAATAAATGCATGCTGAAACACCAGTTAACATCCTGCAAGATAATGCCTGTATGCCACCAATGTAAGAGCTGCAATTAACACCAATTATGACCATATCTTTACTGTGCACATATTTTAGCAGCAGTTGCTAGAATAAATGTCAAGTGAACAAATAGAATGTCACCAAAAGTAATCACAGATTACTATTATGGAGGAAATATTTCACCAACAGCTTAAGCTCCCCATAACTGCTACTGCTTTGTAACCAGGCGGTAGACTTAAATCATTTAAGTATTAATTTATATTGACACCAGGGTCACTTTGCTGCTTAGCTGTTTCCATTAATTTTAAATAATTTTACATTTCCAAAACATACAACTGTATCAAATGTTAGAAAATGCAACACATTATTTCAGATGATGCCATTTGAAGCCAAATAAGATTGTGCTTCCAACATTATCATTAGTTTTAAAATCCATGGGCAAACTTACTATTTGACTGGTAATTTAATCCCAGAAATAGACACATTTATTTTACGCATAATTGCAGATCATCCACCTTTGAAAATATCCATGCAATGAGAATTGGTTTGTGCAATATTCAGAAAGGGTCCTAAAGATTTACATGGATGAAGTTGTATGCAATGTTTGCATTTCAAAGTGTACAGAATTCAAAGGTGGGAGGAAAAATTGCATGTTTTACTTTTTACAAAATCTTCATGGATACATATATTTTCATTCTTTTGTGTGTCAACATAATTTTAAATGCCCAAATTATTGTTTATCAAGAAATCAACACACGCTTGAATAAGCCTGAATCAAACTTTGTATTTACTATCTAAGCTTCATTAACAAATTTTGCAAAACATGTTTCATGGGGCATTTCCTCATTGTCAGCTGTGTATTGACTTGACAATACTTGCGTGGATGCAGTAGATATAGATGGAATAACAGGGAACTTCGGCAAATATTTAGTAAAACAAACAAGGGCATGAACATAATGGTAGATATCTTGAATAACCTAAGAATAAAGATATCTAAAAATTGGAAAATAATTAGGGTGCTTATAAGGAAAGGGTAAGGGACATATAAATAAACCAGAAATTATGGAGGAATTAAGTCTTTTGCCTTGCTCCCACCCATACTTCTGAAAATACTTCTCTGTACTCTAAACATCTGAATGACAGTTGTTTTATAAATGTATTCTTTCAATTCCAACTTTTCAAATTAAGTTTTGCAAAAGTATACTTCCAAAAGAGCATTTTTTGAAATGTCTTTATTTCAAACTTCATCAAAAGTATGTATGCTGAAAGCATCTCTGAACATACACTGTTACTAAGCTTTGTAGTGGTTAAATAGATTAAATTATTTTAAAATTTACAAGTTAAACATGCAAAAGAAGTCTGCTGTACTCCATTCAGGCATTGAAATTTCTGCATTAAATGTAAAGAATGTGCTATAAGCGGAACCATCGCAAATGAGGTTAATGCAATCACAATGTTAGCTTTGGATGCAACTCTGCATTTTCATCCTCCAAATAGGGAGGAGGCAAAGGTGGAAAAAGTGAAAGTTTAAAGAGAATTGCAGAAGAGCACATGGAACTGCCACCAACACTGATTTTAAGGACAAACTCATTAGCTTTCTGCCTGACAGAACTTAAAAAAGGCTCTGAGAAGAGAAAGAAGCAGAAATCTATCTGCTAATCCAGCTTGTCTTCAGGAACTTTTTTAAATATACCTCTATGCTATACCGGAACTCTGCAAGGTGAAAGATTTTTACAGCATGATTCTTATTAAGAATAAGAAAACAATGAAATTGGGCAATTATATTTGTTACTTGGGTAAACTTGCAACCTTTAATGAATGATTTTTAGATGGTACCTCTAAGTCCTGCTATCTTCATGCAGTAATTTACAGTTTTATCTATACCAAAAAGGAATGAACTAACCTGCAAAGTTTCAATTCAATTTTTTGTGTATACTCTCTACTATGACAAGGAAGAAAGATAAGATCTAACACAAGAATTCTTAAGCAATTCTCAACTCTGCATCATGTGTTTTGCTTAAAGACATCACACTACCAAATTAAATAAATATGTGTGACTTAGAGAAGGATATATAATAAATAGAGCAACAACAGCATTCCCAGTTGCAGCTGTTTTACATATTATATATATATATATATATATATATATATATATGTGTGTGTGTGTGTGTGTGTGTGTGTGTGTGTTGGGGGGGGGGGGGAGTATAACTTTAAAAATGGCAACACTGCTGTAAAAGTGTAACAAGACAGAATTAATTGCCGCTTCTACCTCCCCCCCTGTGAATGGACTCTTGTGTCCAACTCATTGCGCATGCACACAGAAGATAATTGAAGTTAGTCTCCTTTTAGTGTCCACTCTAAACGGTTGTGTTTCGCTATGCTCACAAAGCAAGAACAGCGATCTTGGCTGAAAATTCAATCTGCCCATGGTCGTACAGCATAACTATGTCATGATGGCCTTGTTGAGGCATGTAGAGAGGTGGCATTACCAAACAGGACTGTGGCAAGGTGGGTTCGAGCTTTCAACAAAGGACTTGACCATGTGGCAAACTTATCTAGGCCAGGCAGTCCGAGTGCTAATGAAGAGGATGTGTATGTTGTTTATATTACACATTCATCGACATCAGATGGTACATGAGTTAGCCTTGGAGATAGGAATATCGCACATGACATTTTTCGTATTATAAAGAAATGCCTAAAAATGAGAAAAATTGCATCTCTGTGGGTTCCTTGGGATTTGATGTAGGCAAAGTGATGACTACAGTATGATGCCACTCAAACTTACTTGGACCCTCTCATCATTTTGCAAGTTAACGTACAGGTGCATGTGGCACATAATGACCTTCAATTGTGAGGATGCTCCCTCCTGACATTGATACTACACTCTCCATCTTTCCATACATCTATCCTGCTGTCGCTGCTAATACATCACTTCTTGCATTGTCGATCAGCGTTTGTGGGAATTCTTTATTTATAACTTTGAAGGATATATGTTTTAACTTAAAATCTTTAATATATTAATAAGATTAAAGTGCAGACTGGTGATGTCATGCCTGTGGTTGATCCGTTGCTTGCTGCTTCCCCTCCTTTCTTCTCCATTGACCTGAATTCTTTGGGCTGTTTGCTGAGAATTTCATCAACGTATAAATCCATGCCTTACATATATGCTCTTCTTCCATAATTTCTGGCTTTTTTCATCTCTTTTAGTAATTTGTATCTTTATTTCTTGTATTTTTTACTGTAGTCATTCTCAATATTCTCATGCCTTTCAGATTTCTTGTATTGCTTAATATTCTCCATAATTTAATCAGAACTGGTCTTGGTTATCATTCCCATCATCCCATTCTATAGGAGTATATAATTTCCCAATCTGTGAGTTTAATGCCAAGATTCCCTTCAATAATTTCCTCCACTTCTTTCCATGTCTTTCTTCCTTTTTGTTCTTCTAATCCAAAGATCACTCACTACATTCAGCTTCCTATTTATATGCACCAATTTCTTCAATTTGATTATTCTATTTTTGCATATCACTATTTTTTTTTCTTGTTCCATCAGATTTATGCCTCATACTCTTTCTCTCTTTGTTTGATATCTTTTAAGTTGGCTGCTATGCCTATCAATATTGCCAATTCTTCATCCATTCCCAGACCCGGAATGAGTTCTACATCTCCAATTACTAGTAGGACTATCAGCACTAATGCAAATCAAAAACTTAAGAATCCATAATGCATTTTCCTTATTTCCATTTGGATTGCTGATTTTAGTTCTGTTATACAGTCTGATGTATTCTCTATACAACTGTAGCACTATATGCATCTTTCCGCTTTAACGAGCATTTACCTCACACGTCTGACCTCTTCGCACTCGCGCAAGCAACTCTACTGTTAAGAATTGTGTGCCTTTGCATATAAAAATGTGCTGCAACTGCTGATTTTTCCTCTTCCCTGGATGTGGCGTTCCTAAGTCTTGTTTCTATGTTTCCTTTTGTTTGATCTATATAGGTTAGATCACAATTCTTGCAGTCAAACCTTAAATCCCAGATTTTTTATGAGGTGGCATATTTTATTTTTAGTTATCTATTATAGGAACTTTTATACTGATTTATTTTTGTGGATGAGTGTTATGTTACTTTCTTTGAAAATCTTCTGGAACTTGCAATGTGTCCAAGGGCAGAATGTGACTGTTTTGACCACTGGATTTTAATTATGTAGCAGGAGAGTTGTATTTTCCATTTATCATTTTTGTTACTTGAATTTCTTTACTAACCTATCCACCATTTCTTTTTTGAAGCCATCTTTCCAGCTGTTTTTAGAATTTCCTGGTATTCTAGGCTGTATTCTTTTTTAATAAGAGGAATGTTCACCAATCTGTAGGTCAAACTGTTGAAAACTGCAACTATATGTGATGGGGGGTTGTAACTGTTGTTTCTATATAATTGTCAGTATAACTGTTCTTTCTATTTATTCCAAAAGCCTAAGCTATTGTTGTTCATTATTCTTAGATCCAGATAAAGGAGTGGTTGTCTAATTCTATTTCTTCTGTGAGTTTACAGATTCAATAATTTAAGAACACCTAGTTTCCTATTCATTTTGACTGTCCTAAAGTCAATGATATAACTTTTAATTCTCCAAAAATCACCAGAAGTAAAACATGCTGCTGAATAGGAAGTGATTCCAACCCACCCAGTACTGGCACTTAATATACAGCTGAAAATGGAGGAAATTGACCTTGAAATGCATTCTGTAAAATTTGTGGTAAGTGGAACTTGGATAGTGAGTGTAAAAATTAAACTCAAACTTGGGAATTATTCATTATTTAACATATTTACTTTATAGAGCAATGAAATGAATTCTTTGTGAAACTACTAGGAGCTGAAAAGATGATGAATGATAATGATGATACAGGTTGGTTAGCTCAACTACAAGGTCATAAGTATGCTGGTGAAACAAATCATGGCAAAAGCCAGAGATAAAGATTAATAAAAAAAAGGACATAATTATAAATAATAACAAAAGCTAAATATAACATTAAATGTATTTAAAGGTAATCACAGCAAAAGCCACAGATCGGTGAATTTCGAAAAATGATGCGAAAACAGGGATAAACATAACTAAATCCTCAATTGAAAGGTTAACATTGAAATTTTTTTTTAAAATCTTATCTACGCTCGGTTATTGTCTGCTAGGACCTCTGCAAGACTAACCAGCAGTTGCAGATTCCCAAATATGTGCTAGATGAATACACTCTAGGAACACAGACGGACAGTAAATCTTCCCTACACAGTGGACAGACAGGAGCAGATTCCCTCTTAAGGTAACTATGTGTAAAATTGCAGTGGCCAATATGTAATCAAGCCAATATCCTTCCTCTCATCGAGATTGACAAGAGGAAGTTACCCAGTTTATTGGAAGGTCCTTCACTACTATAAGCATGTTTCTGCGGTGAGCTGACCACTCTTCATGCCAGCATGAAAGTACCACTCTGCACACAACAAGCTTAAAGTCTTTCAATGTTACACAAGAAATTTCAGTACTGGGCTATGTGGTTGCCATCTTTGCTGCCAAATCCGCCAGTTCGTTTCCCGGCAAGCCAACATAACTAGGAATCCATGCACACTCCACATTAATGCTAAAAGCATATAAAACATGGAGGGCATCCTGGATATGCTGCACGATAGGATGGTAGTTGTACAGATCATTAACACTCTGAAGTGCACTAAGGGAATCATTTATAATAAGGTAGTCACCCAAATTTCAGTGGCCAACAAGCAGAATGGCTCTATATATTGCCTGCAGCGTTACGCTATAAATGAAACTGAATGTATATTGTTCGGTACCATAAACAAAAGCACACCCAACACATCATGTATACATAAACTTGGTCATTACAATTTGAACAAAAATTCTAAAAAATGTCTATGGATACTAGATACAGGCATTGTAGACTTCCGGTATGCCATAATCCCTAGATTTACGTGGGATGTCACAATTAACCAAGGTGGGTGCACCCTCTACCACTTAGGAAACATACTAGCGTTTTGATATACTTCTGAAGAAGTTCTTGGAAATGAATACCTGCAAGCCTTGGACTAACTGAGATGTTTCTATAATGTTCCAGCTCAGTGTTGAAAAATACAGTGAACATTGGATGTGAAGGTAAGCACTTAAGTCCACAGCCATAATTTCCTAACAGGACATCATGCCTATACTGCAGAGGGGTTTCTGCTGATCCAGCATAATGGCTAACTGCTGTACTGGATGAAAAAGCTCCTACAGCCACATGAATGCGCTGATTATGGACGATGTCTAATCTTCTCAGATGGTCGAACTGAAGAATAAATGATGCATCCGTAATCTAACTTGGATCGGATCAGTGCGCGATAAAGTCACAGTAAGACTGTCTGATCTGCTCCTCAAGATTTGACACCTGGTATACATAAAATATTCCGAAAACCTTTACATCATGTTTTCAGCTGTGCTATATATGATGACCAACACAGTATTCTATCGAATATCAACCCAAGGAATCTTGACTCTTTGTGAGTGGTAGTAAAACTGGACCAAATCGCAGTGAAAGTGGTAATCGCCTCCTGCAGTGAGAGAAGTTAACGCAGAGGGACTTCTCAGTTGAGAAGTGAAAGCTGATTTTAGAGCTCCAATCTGAAAGATTGTCTAAACACTGCTGCAGACGGCATTCCAAAAAGGCATGCACTGAGAAGTACAATAGATGGCAAAGTTACCTACAAATAAGCAGGACAATAATCCTGGGAGAATACATTTTGAGATAGAATTAATTGCTATAGCAAACAGCTTGACAGTACCGATCCCTGTGGCACTCCATTTTCTTGAACAAAAATATTTAATAAAACCAAGCAGACCCTTACTTGGAAAACATGGTCCCTATAAACTCCTGAATGATTAATGGCAGCTGCTTTAAGATTGGCAATTCTGTCCATCTGCCTTAACTTATCCCATGCAACAAAGGAAGCTGTATGTTGAATAAATGAAGCTACGAGCTAGTTTTATGATGTTTTTTTGCAATCCTTAATGACCTGCCTAGATTTGGCATGCACTTTTTTATACAAAAAAGTGCATGTATCAGGTTAATCAGTATTGGGCGATGCTGGACGCTTATGTACATTCTCCATTGAGATATCACCACAGTTGATGCAGGTAGATTCACCAGTGAAGAACTCACTGGGGTGGCCAAAGCACTGACATCTATAACATCTCCACGGTTTGGTATATATTGATGAATTTATACCCTGCCATAATCCTTTGTGGGAGATCTACCCAATCAAAGGTAAGAAACCGGGTACAGGTAGGCATGAATTTTCCATTTACTTTACTTTGAACACAATAAACAGATGTGATGGCTTGATTAACAAGATTTTCTTGAATTTCCTCGCTGATCAAACTATTCAATGCACAGGTGTTTATCACATTGCATGGGGAGTTCAAGGTTTTGTGAATGTTGACCTTCATGCTAGCTAACATTTTGGCTTTAAGTATTTTCGCAGCTTGGGATGCTGATGCTGATTCTGATTTAACTGGACCAGCAATGTTATCAAGAATCTTTTGAATCATAAAAGGGCTCAAGCTTGAGAACTTTCTTTCTTCCTCTGTTCTAATAATAATCAAGTAGCAAGGACCACAAAACTTGGTATTTCTTTTCCTAACTCAGTACCATATTTAATGGATTTTTTTTATTTTTGCCATGAAAATAATTTTTTATTTTTGTCCGTCAGTGTTCCCCACCCACCATGGAGTCCAATGAGGGGAAGACAGGGCTACACAAGGGATATAGCAGGCTTGCTGTCCCACTCACCCTAGAGTTCGGTATATTACCTAGTCCTGGCCGATTGACTAGTGGGCTAGTCCCTAGCCTCCCATTTAGGTGAAGCAGAAACCAAAGTGGTGTATCAAACTGTGCACCACCCTAGTTACTGAAAAGATAGAAGACCCAGGTCCAGATACGCAACCCTCAACCAACAAGGATATCCCTTTCAAATGACACATGTCTCCAAGCACAGCCTTCACGAGGGTGGGCATTTCTGCTGACTCCCTCACCACTCAGAGGAACCCACATCAAGGGAGTCAAGTGTTGGCTCGGGATTCCGGCTGCGCCAAACCTGTACCTACCATAGTAGGCTCCAGGGGGGGGGGGTTAATGACGAATGAGAGGGGTGGGTTGTGCTTGAAGATAATTATATCTGTGTATCCATTGTCTTATTAGTTTACTATATACATTTACAGTTCAGAATTTGCTCAGCTTGACACAGAGATGGTTAGCATCATAAGCACTGACTTGGGGGGGGGGGGGGGAGGGTTCAAGGCATTGGCTTCCTGACTTATAAACCCTGGGGCATTGCTCTCTCAACAGTTTTACTAAAGGGGCTAAGTCCTCACTAAAATTTCAAGATCAATTTCTCGTGTGTGGATGCATGAGAGAGAGAGAGAGAGAGAGATGTGCCTAATGAATTGTTAATGAATTCCTCATGTTTGACACACCCATAATTCATCATCTATTATAGTAAAATATTTTACAGCTCAAGTATTGTACAAATTACAATTCATTTTATATTTGAAACCACATACAGGAATCATGTTGCATCTATTTTTCGAGTTCAAGACTATCCTCATATCCAAGGCTTTTAAAATTTCTTTTGTGATTTATGAGCCACAAATGAATTTTCTTGTATTAAAGCCAGATTTCCATGTGTACATCATTAAATTATTGCTTCTATCTCTTTACTTTCTATCTTTTCTTGATAACTGCATGTTAAATGTAATAACACATTTTTTTTCATGTTTAAAGAATATGGGACTAATTTGTTTTCTCCATAGTACGCTGAACAAGCATGTACTTCAGAAAAGAGATGGAACGAGTAAAAAACAACAATGCAATGTTCTTCCTAGTGCATTCAGAAGAGTTTACCTATAATGACAGGTGTGCTCAACCAGGCGAGTGTCTGCCAGCTAACGTTGGTCAGCTAAACTGTGGTGAGCATTAGTCCACTGCTGCAAGGTAATTACTCTCGTCAAATTGCAGTACGAAGGTTCCTGAAGGGGTTTTATCACTGGTACACATGGATAATTCCAAGTTAATCAGATGAATGACCCGAGAACTTTACAAACAACCCTCAGAGTAGCTTTGATGCTTTCACAACTAATTTATGCTGCAAAAGATTGCACTTACCTTTTTGTGTGAGTTGCTTGAACAAATATGTCACAATGTGATCAAGTGTGGCACAGCATCCAGTGCATACCATTGTATCTATAAAGAAAGAAGAATATAAACATACCTTATCTCATAAGATAATTAAACATGCATGACATACTGACATGCTACAGGCATGCTGGATAACAAGTGTTCTGAGGTGCTAACATTTTCCCTTATTTAATAAACTGCACCATATGAAGAACTCTAAAAGCTAACATGCCTATGGCATTTAACAAGCAAAAACTGTATATATACTATAGCTCTTAAACTACATTATAATCTCTAAGCTACAATACATGGTAATCCATTGTTGTATTGCACATTCTTGCAATGGTACAGTCACAGACATCCAACTAGACCCCTCCAAGTGCATTTTCTTTCTACTGATTTGTCTTATGTTAAATCATGCCATCTCTTGCCTAGGATCCCTGTTGTTTTTTGGTAGAGAAAAGGAAAAGGGTGTCACAAACATAAGCAGAAATTCATGCCAAGTGATTGCTTCTGTGAGCAGATGTACAGTGAACAGCACAGGGTCAATTGCGAGGAGGATTTTTGTCTGCGACTGTACCTGTGAAGAAATTGAGGTTCGCACCTAGGGCTGTGAGACCCTCCGAGATGGAGGAAAGAATGTACAGGAACACTCGGGGTTCAAGAGTGGACAGGAAGCTCATATGGTCCTGCGCCAGACACTCTAGTAGAACGTAGTAAGTCTGTGATAACTTGGGATAGTCCTGTAAATATGAAACACAAGACAGTTGTGATAATGAACATATGATAAACAATTCTAGAAAAATTATAGTACGTGCACAAAACAAGTCCTTACTCATTCTAAATGAAGGATCACTTTCAAATTGTACGAGTCTGTTTTAAATAGAAAATGAAGAAAAGCTTTCTTCTGTTCCAAAAGCACATTTCAAAACTGTAGTTGAAGATGAAAACAAGGTAAGATACTATTAAATTATATTCCAGCATGTGATAAAATGTTAGCCTGTGTGTGACCAAACTTCTTTCAATATTTTATCAAAAGCTGAAGAAATGGACTTGTTTGATAATGAAAACAGATGTCTCAAACGTTGACTATCATTGTATCTAATAGCTGTTTACTTAAAGGATTAGTTTCAGTAACAAAATGCTAGCATGTTGATTGTGAAGAGACTTTGCTATGGGATCAAAATTTCAAACTATTGTTCTGAAAAAAATAATTTTCCTGCATTTTTCATGCCATGTCTGGTGCCATTATAACACAGGCTAATAGAAAATGCATTTATCACACTTTGAAGTATAATTTTATCATATTATTCATTTGTAAATTTCAGTTCTAACAAAAGTGTTCTTGAATAACAGTTTTCAAACTGGAGTAATGGTGATGGCAATGATAATGATCCACATGGATCAAAACTGGAGCTGCTTTCAGTTTTATTTAGACACATATGAAAAGGTGAAGTACAGAATGTTTAGAGGGAACAGATAATTAAACAGCTGAAGCTCATATAATATTTTGGTGACATTATTCAAAGTACTGAGCATTTGTAAACACAGTGGTGATGTTATGGAGCAGCAAATTATTTTAAATGTGAGTTCTTTGTTTCAATGAAATAGAAAAGCAACAGAGCAAAAGGAATTACAATGTTTTAAAAAGAAAGGGGCAGGAGTGTACAATAAGAAAGCCAGGGACTGAAAATCTGGCTCCCCCAAAAATTAAATTTAAGATTATTAGACAAAAATGCACCTGCAATCAATACTCAACATGTGAAACTGTAGTTTTGCATGATGCCATTCTTAAATGTATATCTTTACGTTAAGCCAAGCAGAGTAAGCATTTTAGAGACTTTACCATGTCTTCATTTGCATATTCTCCAACACACATTTTTCAAAATATAAATTGTTCCTTGTGCATCAGTTGTAATTCAGTTTGAACCAAAAATATTTGTGATTTTCTTTTACAGCTTTTCTCTGTAATGCTACTGGTTTGGAGAGAGAAATACATTTTATTTCAATAAACAAATGCATAATTTAAAAACTATTTAGTCCTATCCTTTTAAGTCTATAAGACAAGGAAAAACGTTCATTTATTGCAGCATTTTAAATTTAATGTAGGAAAGAATCTTCAAATTATATTAATGCTTTGTATAACATTTTTAAGAAACATGTATACCTACACATTTTTGACTAAATAACTTAAAAAAATTATAGAAATTGGTAATTCTTGTCCTAGGGACCCTTAAAGTAATCATGTAATTAAGAATATCCCAGCCATTTTACCTTTTTTGCTATCACGATAATTATTCCCAACAAATTATAAAAACACTGCAACATCATATTCATTAAACTAAAAAATGGGTCAGTGTAATTGTCTGGCTTGGTGATGTTGTTAAGAGCATGGTAGACAATACAACCTATTAGTGATTTATTTTATTTAAATGAGCAATCTTATGTGAATACTGAATTGTCTTGACAGATTAATATATCAGTTCAGCCTCCTGGCTGAATGTTACTGTAAGAGCTCCTAGTTCTTGAGGAATCAGTTATTTGACCAAAATTCTTGCACACCAGCAATGTTGATATAATCCTATGATTATTATCATTAATGACATGCAACACCAAGACATTTACGGCTAAATATGCAATCCTTTCATCACCACCACCACCACCACCACCACCACCACCACCACCACCACCACCACCACCACCACCACCACCACCACCACCACCACCACCACCACCACCACCACCACCACCACCACCACCACCACCACCACCACCACCACCACCACCACCACCACCACCACCACCACCACCACCACCACCACCACCACCACCACCACCACCACCACCACCACCACCACCACCACCACCACCACCACCACCACCACCACCACCACCACCACCACCACCACCACCACCACCACCACCACCACCACCACCACCACCACCACCACCACCACCACCACCACCACCACCACCACCACCACCACCACCACCACCACCACCACCACCACCACCACCACCACCACCACCACCACCACCACCACCACCACCACCACCACCACCACCACCACCACCACCACCACCACCACCACCACCACCACCACCACCACCACCACCACCACCACCACCACCACCACCACCACCACCACCACCACCACCACCACCACCACCACCACCACCACCACCACCACCACCACCACCACCACCACCACCACCACCACCACCACCACCACCACCACCACCACCACCACCACCACCACCACCACCACCACCACCACCACCACCACCACCACCACCACCACCACCACCACCACCACCACCACCACCACCACCACCACCACCACCACCACCACCACCACCACCACCACCACCACCACCACCACCACCACCACCACCACCACCACCACCACCACCACCACCACCACCACCACCACCACCACCACCACCACCACCACCACCACCACCACCACCACCACCACCACCACCACCACCACCACCACCACCACCACCACCACCACCACCACCACCACCACCACCACCACCACCACCACCACCACCACCACCACCACCACCACCACCACCACCACCACCACCACCACCACCACCACCACCACCACCACCACCACCACCACCACCACCACCACCACCACCACCACCACCACCACCACCACCACCACCACCACCACCACCACCACCACCACCACCACCACCACCACCACCACCACCACCACCACCACCACCACCACCACCACCACCACCACCACCACCACCACCACCACCACCACCACCACCACCACCACCACCACCACCACCACCACCACCACCACCACCACCACCACCACCACCACCACCACCACCACCACCACCACCACCACCACCACCACCACCACCACCACCACCACCACCACCACCACCACCACCACCACCACCACCACCACCACCACCACCACCACCACCACCACCACCACCACCACCACCACCACCACCACCACCACCACCACCACCACCACCACCACCACCACCACCACCACCACCACCACCACCACCACCACCACCACCACCACCACCACCACCACCACCACCACCACCACCACCACCACCACCACCACCACCACCACCACCACCACCACCACCACCACCACCACCACCACCACCACCACCACCACCACCACCACCACCACCACCACCACCACCACCACCACCACCACCACCACCACCACCACCACCACCACCACCACCACCACCACCACCACCACCACCACCACCACCACCACCACCACCACCACCACCACCACCACCACCACCACCACCACCACCACCACCACCACCACCACCACCACCACCACCACCACCACCACCACCACCACCACCACCACCACCACCACCACCACCACCACCACCACCACCACCACCACCACCACCACCACCACCACCACCACCACCACCACCACCACCACCACCACCACCACCACCACCACCACCACCACCACCACCACCACCACCACCACCACCACCACCACCACCACCACCACCACCACCACCACCACCACCACCACCACCACCACCACCACCACCACCACCACCACCACCACCACCACCACCACCACCACCACCACCACCACCACCACCACCACCACCACCACCACCACCACCACCACCACCACCACCACCACCACCACCACCACCACCACCACCACCACCACCACCACCACCACCACCACCACCACCACCACCACCACCACCACCACCACCACCACCACCACCACCACCACCACCACCACCACCACCACCACCACCACCACCACCACCACCACCACCACCACCACCACCACCACCACCACCACCACCACCACCACCACCACCACCACCACCACCACCACCACCACCACCACCACCACCACCACCACCACCACCACCACCACCACCACCACCACCACCACCACCACCACCACCACCACCACCACCACCACCACCACCACCACCACCACCACCACCACCACCACCACCACCACCACCACCACCACCACCACCACCACCACCACCACCACCACCACCACCACCACCACCACCACCACCACCACCACCACCACCACCACCACCACCACCACCACCACCACCACCACCACCACCACCACCACCACCACCACCACCACCACCACCACCACCACCACCACCACCACCACCACCACCACCACCACCACCACCACCACCACCACCACCACCACCACCACCACCACCACCACCACCACCACCACCACCACCACCACCACCACCACCACCACCACCACCACCACCACCACCACCACCACCACCACCACCACCACCACCACCACCACCACCACCACCACCACCACCACCACCACCACCACCACCACCACCACCACCACCACCACCACCACCACCACCACCACCACCACCACCACCACCACCACCACCACCACCACCACCACCACCACCACCACCACCACCACCACCACCATGTTTTCATGAATGTAAAACATGTTGCTTTAATTGTTTGAAATTCCTTCTAATGGAGTTAGACAGACTGCTGAAAGAGTGCTTTAATAAATGTTAGAACCTTGAAGTGCTATACTCAAGAATCGTACACCTTCATTGTGACTGCTGAGTGTTAATTTAAAAATCTGACATGTTCCATCTATGAATTTTTCTAGCTGTTCCAAAAACTTTTCTTACAAAAGACTACTCTTTTATCTACGTCATGCTAATTGAGATAAACATCAGCAGAAATAACTTGCTTCCTTGTAAGTAGAAGGGAAATATGGGAACACATTAGACTAAAGTGAGTGTTAAATCTTTTAAAACCTACTGCTATGTGAAACAATTGAAATTTGGTTCTCTTTTGCATTTATGGGAAGAAACATGAGATGAAACAAAAGTTGACTTCCTGCTTGAGATAAACTCAAATAGTTTAAAATTGAAACTGATAGCAAGTAATATCTCAAAAACGTTTAACTCTAAAAAAGTACATGATATAAATTGTGTGTTTTAAACAGATCTACATTTTTTGGATAGTAAGTTTCTATCTCTTATGATTTATGAGTTACACATAAGCCATCCAGAATGAAGAGGTCTTTAAAGGCTGTTCCCAAAAAATTCAAAATATGCATTTTATTTGTCATGAAGATATCTTAAATATGTGGCAATTGTTGGGAGCCATTTTTGAGAAAATTAAAAGGGTAATTGGGGTAGGAGGATTTTCTTGAAAATCTTTCTCGCATCATTGGAAAATACTGTAACAAATATCTTTATCGACTCAAAAATTGTTTCCAAATAAAGTCTTACACTGCTGTAAATAATTCACTTGATGTTTTGATGAGTAGATAGTTTTATGGCTCAACATCATCCATGACTCGTGCACCACTGCGTGCTAACGCTCCAGTCACTCATGACTCTGTATAATTCACAACACCAACAACTTACAGTTCTTCCACCTTTTAAAGCTAGAAAATGACATCATAGAACTTTTTGGAAGCTTGTCAAAGATACTGGATAATTCTAGACAAATCTCGAGTGCACCAGACATGTCATATTCCTAATTCTCCTGTTTCCATCGCAACGAACTTCTTTATTTACCACATTCCAAAATGAATGTGAGAGCAGTCACATACAGCACTGTCTCATTACTGAAGTTAAATACTAAGTTTGGTATTTAACCAACTTGTCTCTCTCTCTCTCTTACTCACATGGACATTTTTCTAAAAAGGCTTTTTTTGATTAAGGTGGTGTCAAAACATGTATTTCTGGTGAAATCTCGAAATCAAATTTTTGGGTGGAATACAATACCTTCTCTATCTACAAGTACTATGTACATTGCACACATGTGCTAGAGAAAAGTACAAATTAAAAAGTATTAGGATTGAAAATTGTACAGCTACAGGAAAAGCATGCAAAATCCATGCGTTCACTCCCCCATTTTTATTTTTTGGATAAATATCAAATTTAAATAGATATGTTCTATTAGTTAACAGTTGTACTATTACATTGGTACCACTGGTTAGTTTGATAAATGGCAGCAAGGTTTATTGCAAAGAGAATTTTGACACACTTTATAACTCCCCTTTTCTGTTTCTTCCCTCAGCACCTTAATGAGAGTTGCAATGTGCCTGCGAACTAAATGTCACTTAACTCAAAATCTTCTCGGGCTTCTAACCAGGTAAAAACTTGGTTTGACACCAACGTTTCGAAGAAGTGCATCTTCCTCGTCTTCAGGGTGAACTGATGGATTGAGCTTGCGGAGACTGGTATTTATAAGAGCTGGAATGAAGCTAACATCCGACTGGTTCGCGCGATATTATGGCCTAGTATTTAAGATGACTGAGACATGAGCACGGACTTCGTAGAAAACTATTTATAGCAGTTATATGGCTAATGTTTTGAGCACGCACCTGCTAGAAAATAAGCCTTGGAAGACTGCAGGTAGAGGATTAGGTGTTAAGGCTCTTTAACATCGGTGGCCATGCTGAACTTAGTTGTATGCCAGAATTGCGATTTAGATTATTTGTTTCAGATGAGATGGCTAAAGCTTCTTTTACTCTCCTTTCCCAGTAGTTCGAACACTTTGCCACTATCTTGGTGTTGGTAAAGTTAGCTCTGTGGCTTTGTTCTATACAGTGTTCAGCCAGTCCAGATTTTTCGGGTTGCATAAGCCTTATTGATCTTTGGTGTTCAGAAACGCGTGTGGCAATAGTGCGTCCTGTTTGGCCAATGTACGCTACGCTGCATTCGCAAGGAATGTGGTAGACACCAGGTACTCTTAAAGCTAAATTATCTTTAACTGGCCTGACCAAATTTTTATTTTAGGTGGTGGCTTAGGGATGGTTTTGACATTATATTTGTACAGTAGTCGACTAATCTTTCCTGAAAAATTGCCAGTAAACGGTATATAGGCTATGGCGGCTGGCTTGTTTTTTTGTTGAGTGTTCTTGCTGGGGTTTCTTTTTCGTCTGGCTCTTTTCAGCGCAGATGTGATGTCCTTGGCTGAATATCCATTTTGTTGGAGTGTGAATTTTAGGTGTTGAAATTCCGTTTACAGATTATCTGGGTCTGATACGGAAGCTGCTCTACGTGCGAGACACTTAGAAATTGCGCCACGCAATACAGAATAAGTGCTGAGGATTGCTGTCAAAAGATGTTGTTTTTCTTCTCGACAACGCATGACCACACACTGCAAATGTGACAAAAAACCTCCTACAGGGATTTAGCTGGGACATGTTTGACCATCCTCCATACAGCCCTGACCTCGCTCCTAGCGACTTTCATCTGTTCTTACATCTCAAGTCTTTCCTTGGCGGTCAACACTTCAACAATGACCAAGAGCTGAAAGAAAATGCTTCCAACTTTTTGAAGATACAGGCGGCAAACTTCTATGAAGAAGGTATACAAAAACTTGTGTCACGCTATGACAAATGCCTGCAAATGCCGGCAGTTATGTGGAAAAGTAATTTAAGAGTTGTAGAATTTTGTGCAATAAATAATTATTCTGTATCTGTACAGAATTTAATTTTATTACCAAACGGAACTTACTTTCTGGACGTACCTCATATTTTAGTACATAAAGCAAATAGTGCCTTAATTACACCTCTTTGTGACATGAGTATTTTAGTGTAAGGCTATAATGATTGACGACTGGTTCAATAGATTTGAAACGTAACATCATTTGTGCTTTAATATCTAATTTTACTGAATTTGAGACTAAATGATTAAACCTTGAGCCTACTTTAGATGTCTATAAATTTTTTAGTGCCTTACTTTTTTTTTAATTGTTGAATTTATAGACCCCCTTCATCGAATGTAGGCAAAATGTTTACAGGTATTATGACATGTAGGATACAAACATGGGTTGAAGAATATAATATCTTGGAATTTCAGATGGGTTTTAGAATAGGGAGGAGACCACTTGATTATTTATTCTAAAAACATTGAAATTATACATGGCTTTTGTGGATTTAGAGAAAGCATAAAATCGGATAGAGCTACAATTGAGTATAAATTGAGTAAAGGAGTGAGTAAACAAATGTACACACCCTTAGAACATTATATAAGGAGAATATCTTTTGTATAAGAGTGAAGGAAGGGGTTGTAACAAGAAAAATCCAGCAAGAGAAAGACCTTAAATAAGGATAGAAGTTAAGTCTGGTCCTATTCAATTTATATGCAGATGTATTAATGGAAATTGGGAGGAATAATAACTTTATACCGATAATTAATAATATCCAGATTCCAGCATTACTTTTTGCAGTTGATCTAGTTGCAGGTGCAATTGCAATGAACAATTCTTGCAAGCATTAAATAATTACTGTAAAGAAAGGAGCTTAAAAGTACACAGGACAAGACACAGATCATAGTGTTCAAAAAAGCAGGAAAATTGAGCAAATATGATAAATGGAAGAATGAAATTAGAATGAGTACAGGGTGGTGAGAATATGTGTATTTAGCTAGGAGTTAAAATAGACAGTGGTGGCAACTGGGAAAAACAAAAGAAATTTGCATGGGCAAAAGGAAAAGGAGATTTATAGCTATCAGAAGCTACAAATACAAAGTACCTAATATAAATATTAAATGGATAGAAAAAGTATGCAATATGGTGGTTAAGGCAAAAATGCTATATGGAATAGAAGTATGGGGATTAGAAGGAGGATGGGAAATCATAAACCGATACATAGGAAATTCTGTACAGAAATGCTTGGATTACTAAATGTAACCATTAGGCAGGTGGCACAAATAGAGCTGGGTAGAGTGCCTAGTAAAGGAAAGATTATGCAAAGGGGCAAAGGGCACGGAAATTTTGGTATAGAAATTGAACTTGGAAGAAAGGAATTTGTTAAAATAGTGTTTAGTATATCAAGAGAAACTCTTATAGAACAAGGGATGAGTAAACTGTCTCAGAAATAACTTAGAAAGTAGTGGGTTAGGGGAAATGTGGAGAAGAAGAGAAAATAATGTGAATAACTTTTGGAAATTGACAAGAAAAATTTGATATAGAAATACAAAAAATATTTAGTGAGATAGCTGAAAAGAGATCTTTAGTTTTTTAGATACCAATGAAAGACTCATGGGGAAGGGAAAAGAACATAGTCGTGACAAATAAAGAGGAGCGAGAAGGTATTACAGGGTGAAAGCAGGAGTATGGAGGCTAGAAGGTTTAAGGATGAGTTATTTCACAAAATCAATGTCCTATATGTGGCAGAAATGATGACTGAAGTTTGGAGAACAGAGAAAATTAATAAAAAAAACGGTTTACAATAGAAACAGAGTTGTAGTTGAAATGTTTAAAAAAAAGACAGTAAGAAGATTGGATAATTCTTATATAAAGTAAAAAATAAATGGGTATGGACACTAAATAGAGCCAAACAACAAGCATAAATGTTGTAACAAACTGGAATTAAGAAATTATTGTAAAATATGAGTATGACCAGCTGAACACTGGTCATATTCATAAATAAATAAATATACCCCTCCCCCTTTAACTTCTATAGTCACATTAAATTAACATGGTTAACTTCACTTACTTTTATGAAGTACTCACTCCTTCATAAAAATAAGTGATGTGTGTGTAAAAGTATGTTAATTAATTTGATTATGCCTTTACTCTAAGTAGCTTCACAATATTATACAATTTGTAATCCTTAGTCATAACAGGGGGCTTTAACTTATGAAACAACTCTTTGACTGTAGGTTCTTTAATGCTTGGTGTTTAATAATTTCTATTTTCTCACACACACACTTCACTTTCATATGAATATTTCCCGAGTCTGTAGGGGATAGAGAATGATCCTGTCTAATTATAATAAACAAATACAGAATTGAATTAATTAAAGTGGTACTGTTAACACACACTTCACTTACTTTTAGTAGTAGAAGTAAGTGATTATGCCTTCACTGTAAGCAGCTTCAAAATTATACATTTAAAATACAGAATTATTTACTTACTAATAAATCTGACTGTGGTATGGACAACAGAAGTTTGACAAACGTGTTTAGGGCATTGTCCAGCGCTTCATCCCCATATAAACGGAATACTCCAAAGTTGACGTAGTTACCACAGAGAGCAGCCTTTAGCATGGAGAAGCAAATGGAGATGCCTTTCAGTTTCATTGGATATATCTGGTCCTTTGGTACTTCAACACCAAGTATATGAGTTCCTGTAAACAACATTTTATTGTTACTCACAAGGTTAACAACTTTGCCAAATAAAATTTAACACTACAGTAATTTGTTTCATGATCACGTGAAGAAACTATATTAACATTTTCTATTAAATGGTAAAATATAAACTGTATTTGAATGTCAACAAATACAAAATGAGTTACATTCAACATTCCCTTTGTTTTCAATAAAAAATGAGCTATAATGAGCTACTCATTTTAAGATTCATACATCCTGGGACAGGGTTACTGTCATGGTCTTAATGACCCACAAACCCTTAAAGCCCAACCTTGAGTGAGTACCGGGTGCGTCAGCAGGTGGTGGACAGCCGAGGGCCTGCATGGTGGTTCGGCTCTCACCTTACCACTGTGTAGGCCGTCTCTAAATATTGAATAGGAGACCGCGAACCAACTTCCCAACCCCAAGGTGCAATGTGTATCCATGCAGAAGGGGTGCATGGGACATGGGAGGTGTGTCACGAATGGAACCTCTGAGATACCAGGCAACCTCCCAGAGTATTTAGCCTCACTCTGCCAGGGCGACAGTTTTTCCTTTTGAGGGACCAAAATGGGCATAAGTAACAAAGAAATTTTAAAAGAAACTGATCAAAGAACTCTTGAAACAGAGTTGACAAAACAAAAAATCGTGAAACATTGGTTGAGGATTTGGCTGCAGGTATGTCAGAACTGCAAACCATAAGACCTTCAGAAGCATAGAGGAAAAAACTTGTAAGAGAAAATAAAATGAGAGAGGGACCACTCCAGGAAAACAAAGTGCTGGACCTAGTAGGGGTGCTATAAGGCCCCACTCAGATTCCAGCACTTCAAAATCTGTACGGCAGGTGGCCAAAATAACACAGGAGTTCCAAGTCAGAACAGACGTGTCAGGGTGGAGATCATAAGTCATCTACATCCTGATAAAAAACTGAATTAGGAACAAGCTGACCTGATACAGTCTAAACTATTGAAGCTGTGAATGAGGTTCCTAGAGATAGCCCTCACAATTCATTGGTACTAAATTTGAGCAGGGAATCCTATGGATAACCTGTGCAAATGAACATACCAAAGACGGACTTAACCAAAAGTTAGAGAGGATTTGAAGATCTTTGGGAGGGGGCGGAGTTGAAGGTAGTCAACTCCAAGGACCACTCAAAAAAACCCAAGGTGCTAATCTGGATAACTCTGAGGTAACATTTGTTACCAAGAGACTCAGGAAACAAAATCCGAAGCTGAAATCAGAAGAATGGCTGCTTATGAGCAGGAAAGTGGTTGAGAAGGGATAATTCTTGTCAATTCATGCTAATACAAGCCACTCCAAAAAGCCAACCTAAGGATTATTGGGGACTTGGTAGGGTATCCTTCAAATCCCTTAAGGACCAGGATACAGATGATGAGGGTACAGTAGGTAAATCTTCATCACAGTGTAGCAGCTTCTGCTGCACTCTGTGTGAAGATGAAGTCCTGTGATGTAGCACTCGTCCAGGAACCCTGTCTTATAAAGGGAAAATAAACGGGCTCAAGGAGGCCACCGGGAAATTAGTTTATAATAGAACTGAAAAGACTCCTAGAACCTGCATTTTAGTAAAAAATGACATAAATAAACTGCTGTTAATGGACCTTTGTTCCAGGAATTTAACAGCAGTAAGATAAAATCAATGGGGAAGTTGGACTGAGGGAGTTCATACTCGGATCAGTCTACCTCCCCTATGATAAACCCAATTTACCTCCTATGAAGGAACTGAAAATGCTGGCAGACACCTGCAACTCTGAAGAACTGTAGTTGTTAGCTGGCGGCCGTGATGCTAACTCCCACCATGTGTTGTACTAAGACTTAAAGATGAATCTTTATTTATAATTTTGAAGGATATTAGTTTTTTTTAACTTAAAGTCTATGTGTATGTGGGAAAGTATAGATACAAATGATAGAGGTGAGTCTCTATACAATTTCATTTTATCAAATAATTTTGAAATACTGAACGTAGGTAACAGACCTACCTTTCTAACAACAAGAAGGCAGGAAGCTATCGACATAACAATATTTACCACTTATGTGGGAAATTTTGTCAAAAATTGGTATGTTTCTGAGGATGAAGAACTCCTGCGCGTGAACTTCCCTGGATCAATTATAATTGATGAACCCGAGGAAGGATGGGACAATCTAGAACCGGAGCTATCTAGTAAGAAAACATCCAGGATGGATTGGGAAATTGCCAAGGAAGTCATCAACTATGAAAAATTTAAATGGGCAGTGTTCTCATTCCAGTCATACAAATCCCCAGGAAGATATGGAATATGGCCATCATGCTTCAGAGGGGATTTGAAGAACTATCAAACATTTTGATAAGAATCCTAAGAGCAAGTTTGGCATTAGGATACATACCAATTGCTGGAGGCAATTTATAGTGGTATTTATACCAAAGTCAGGGAAACCTGTGACCTGGCAAAGTCCCTAAGACACATCAGCCTAATGTCTGTAATTCTCAAAACTCTTGAGAAATTAAAAGATAGGCATATAAGAGAAGGTACTTTGGAAATATGCCCTCTGCACCAGAATCAGCATGCCTACCGAACAGGCACATCACCAGAAACTGCACTTTTCCATTAGTACATAGACTGGAAAAGACCATACAGGAAAAGGAACCAGGAACCCATACACACTCCACATCAACAGCTACAGTGTGTAACTTGTGGAGGATGTCCTGAATGTGCTGCCTGATAGGATGATAGTTGTACAGCTCACAAAGGTTCAGAAGCGCACTAAAAGAATCACTCAAAATAAGGCAGGCACCCGAATTTTGACGGAATGGCATAGAGCTCTGCAGTATAAATGGATATGGGACTAGGCCAACGGTGTATGTGGTTTGGTTCCAGTAACAAAGACACATCCAACATCATTGGTAAACTTACTTCTATCAGCATATATACAAATTCAGTAACTGTAATGGGATAAAAATTCTAAAAAACAAGTATGGATACTACATGCAGGCATCTTATTCCCGAATACCATCATCCCGAGATCGACATGGGATGTAGCAAGTAACCAAGGTGGGTACAACTTCTCTCCCCTGGAAAACATAACAGGCATTTCAATATCATGCTGCCGAAGGAGCTCCTGAAAACAAAAACCTGCAAATGTTGCTATAACGTTCATTCAGCTCGGAAAAGAAATGCAAAGGCATGCACTTAAGCTTGAAGCCATAATTGGCTAACAGGACATCACGCCAACAGCCAAGAGGAGGTTCTCCTGATTCGGCGTAGAGGATCACAGCTGGGCTGGTCGGAAAAGCACCAACAGCCACACGGATGTCCAGATTATGACAGTGTCTAATCTTCACAGCACAGATAGTCATGCTGAAGAATAAACAATGCAGTCATAATCTAACTTGGACTGGATCAATGCATGATAAAGATGCAGCAAGACTGTCTGCTCCCCAAGATTTTCCGCTGAGTATCGTAAAATATTAAGAGAACGGTCACATTGTGCTTTCAGCTGTGCTATATGTGGTGACCAGCAAAGTTTTTATCTAGTACCAACTTAAGGAATCTTGCCTCATCTGCGTATGAAAGTTAATCTGGCTTGAGGTGAAGAGTAGGTGGATATCACTCTCAATGGCACCAGAAGTTAACCAGAGTGACTCCTCAGTTGAGAAGCGAAAGCCATTTTCCGAGCTCTAAGCAGAAAGATTGTCCAAACACCATCCCAAAAATGGTTTACGCTAAGAAGTACAAAAGATGGCAAAGTTGTGTACGAATAAGAAGTATGAGACACCTGGGGGAACACATTATGATATAGAATTAATCGTGATAGCAAACAGCATGGCACTTAGTCCAGATCCCTGTGGCACTACATTCTCTTAAATAAAAAGTTCCGAAAATACCGAGCTGACCCTTACTCGGAAAGCCCGGTCTCTCTCATAAACTGCTCAATGAGCAAAGGGCGCCTACAAATAAATCCAATTGTGGAGGTAACATAATATCCCTGCTCACCAAAACATATCATAGGCCTTCTTGAGAACAAAAAATATCCCCACTATTTTGACAGTTCTTGAAAAAGCCATCCACTATCTACTTGATAGCATAATAAGATAGTCAACTGCTGACCGAGTCTTTGAAAACTGCACTGGGTGTTAGTAGATTGGGGCTTCTAATCACACCAACCATCATTGATCATGCATTCCATCACCTGGCAAACACAACTGGTGAGGGAAATAGGATGGTAGCTGGAATGAAGATGACTGTCTTTTCCAGGTTTCAGAATAGGTTTGATGGTGGTCTCCTTCTATTTGTCTGGAATAGTGGCGTCAACCCAGACACGATTATAAACCTCGAGTAGGAAAGCTTTACCACCAGGAGAGAGATTTTGCAACATTCGGACCTGGATGATATCTGGACCAGGTGCAGAATTTCGCGAAGATGTAAGTGCATGGTCTAACTCTGCCATGGAGAAAAGGTAATTGTAATCCTCAAGGTTTCTGGAACGAAAGGAACACCTTTGAGATTCCACCTAAGCCTTAACTCTAAGAAATTCCCTGAGCTAGACGCCTGAATGAAAACTCTCCCTAAAGTGTTAGCCACCTAAAATGTATCAACACTGGCAGCCGTTTTGAGACCAGCGATTGGCATATGGGTCGATTTTCTGGCCACATGCCTCAACTTATTCCTACAACAGAGGAAGGATTATGTAAAATTAAAGAAAGCTGCAAACTTGCTCCATGACGTCTTTTTGCAATCCTTAACAACTTGAGATATGGCACACAACTTCTTATAATGTATCAGGTTAACCAGCGTACGGTGGTGCTGGAATACCCTGAGAGCACACCTACGAGTATGAATAGCATTCTGACATTCATTGGTCCACCAAGGTACCAGAAAACAATGGGTTTGGCCAGTAGAACGCGGGATGGATTGCTCAGCAGCAGAAAGAAGTATCTCTGTGAAGTGTTCCACTAAATGGTTCACAGAGTTTTGCTCATAGTAGTTAAAATAGCCAAGTGGGAATACAGTTCACAGTTGACTTGATCTAAGCGCCAGGTAGGTAAACAGGTGGAACATACATTGTATGTTAAGAGACTTATAAGACAGGAAAGTGATACTAGAATGCAAATCGGAGATGATATTCCAACATAACGAAACTGCCAACTGTGGTGAACAAATTACTATATTAAGGCGTGAAAGGCATCAGAAAGAAACATGGGCTCTTCAGTGTTTAGGAGAGCTAAATGTTTATTGTCCAATAAGTCTGCAATTACCTCTCGCACAAGCACAAGGTGAGCCCCAAAGTGGGTGATGGTTATTCATGTTGCCTACCAACAGAAAGGGTGTTGGCAACTGCAAAACTAGTTCTTTTAAAACAGTGTGCGAGAGGTCAGCAGATGGAGGTAGGTATATACTACAATTGGTGAATATGGCTGAGGGCAAATATATCATCTCGGATGAGAATCACATTGCCCCTATGCGCCAGAACACCCTCTTCTGTTGATAAATCACAGCATACGAAGAAGTAATGCCCAATGGTAACGGTGTGCTGATGACAGAGCTTTGTCTCTTGTACCATATGACCAAAGGCTGATTCTGGTGCAGCAACAATTCATACTCTGGTCGATGTGGTCTAATTCCGCATATGTTCCACTGTAGAATAGCCATTGTAAGGACTATGGGATAAGTCCTAGACGGAAAGACACTTCTGCATATTAGGCTTCTGTGGTTAGCTTATTTATTCTTTTTGGCTCTGGCTAACACTTTTTTCAGGAGTAGGATCCTATCGCTTATGTGCTGGGCATCTGGCAGAGAGGCAGAATTCTCCTATTCCATCTCCTCCATGGGGGAAGATCCCTTTTCGAGAATCTTGAACCGATAACAGGTACTGATTGGCAAAGATGGTCATTGCCGATCTGTGCTCCCCCCAGAAGATCAGAAGAGGATGTATGTGGAGAGTGGTGTGGACTTTTCCTCCCCTTAGAGGACTTGGCAGGGGACTTGACACTCTCTTTCAGGAAGTCTTGTCTTACATAGCTGGTCTTGAAATGCTTCTCAGGTGCAGAACATGTCACGGGTGTAACAGTCTTATTTCCCGAGGTTGAAGGTTTTGGTGTGCTGGACTGCTCTGTAGGTTGGCGGCTGTGGCTGATGTAGATGCTGACTTTGAAGATGTCAAAGTCTTTGGCAGCGCTTGCGCTAAAAGGCCCTTTTCTGCAATGGTAATTCTGTTTATATCGCTGGTCTGAGTAGCGATTTCCCGACACAGTACCAGTTTAGCTACAACTGAGCTAAATGAGCCAGACTTCAGGACCGAGGGTTAGCGGAGTCACAGGTGCTTCCGGGCTTCTGAGAAGGCGACCTCTTTCACCCATATCTTCTAGATCGCCCTCTTCTCTGCGAAATGTCACCACGCAGTGGATTTGCCATTGCACAACTCTCTAGTGTGGCCAAAACCTTGGCATTATAACACCTGAACGGGTTTGGAGTACATGGTCTAACCACGATGACTTCACACCCTGCCTTAATCTATTGAGGGAGGTCAACCTGATCAAAAGTAAGAAACAAGGTACTGGTAGGGTAGGCACAAATTCACCATTTACCTCTTGCTAAACCCGATAAACAGCTTTGATGCCTTGAGCTGAAAGATTTTCTTTGATCTCCTCAATGAGCAAACGGTCCAGTGCACGAATCGTTACCACTATGCATGAGGAGTTCAATTGTTTGTGCACATTGATCTTCATTGGGTAGCTGATTAACATTGTGGCTGTGAGTATCCTAGTAGCCTGGGATGCAAAATTGCTTCAACCAGGAGCGTGCCATTGCAAGATCTCAACTTCTTTCTCTCCTCTTTCTATTAATAATAAAGAAGTGAGGATCACATGACTCTACTACTTCTTTTCCTACATCTTAACTAAATTTAAGAGATTTTTGATTTGGTGACAAAAATGGAATAAATTCATCTCCCAGTGGTTCCCACCTACCATGGAGCCCGAGGGACCACCCCACTGGGAAGATATGGCTACAGAAATATAACAGGCTTGCCGTCTCATTCACCTTGGAATTTGGTGTAGTACCTAGTTCAGGCTGATTGACATGGGGTGGATTAGTCCCTAGTCTCCCACTTAGGCGAAGCAGTGTATTAAGCTGCACACCCTCCCCATTCACTGATAAATAAAAGCCCACACTCAGATGCACAACCCTCAACCAACCAGGATACCCCTTTCCACTGCTACAGGTATCCACGCACAGCCGACATGTGGGTGGATGCTTTGATGGACTCATTCCCTCACCACTTGGAGGTTGTCCACACGAGGGAGTCGGGGTTGGCTCGGGACTCTGGGTGTGCCAAACCCACACCTACTGTAAAAGGCCCCTGCGAGGATTCTGAGGAATGCTCAGGGTGCCTCAATGCTACTATGACTGATTATGTTTTCAGTGATACCATTTGAGTATTATAGGGTAGAGTCAGAGGGGACTTGGCATGAACCTGCGGTTACTGTACCTATGCTCCATGTTAGGTCACCCCAAGAGGAATGGATGGATGAGGTGAGAGGATATACTGAACCAGGAGCAATGGCAAGGTCCCTACAATTTCCATATTGAAGAAGCCCAATAGTCGGACAGGTATACTGCGGCCCCCAACTCAATGCCCCTGCCAGGACCAGCCCTCATCTCAGCAACCAGGCGAAGTAGAGGACAGAGATAGTAACTTGATCATCATTTTCCTTCTGCAACACCACATCAAACACCATTGTCGACATTTCTAACCCTGAAGACATCAATGGAATGAAACATGAATGAAATGACAATGGAAACGACATGGAGTGGCAGGAAATTCGGAGTTAAAAGAACTGTACCCAGCATTTGCCTGACTACCCAGGGAAACCAAAAACATCACTGGATCAGATAGGCCTCCCAAATGTGGGCAGCAGGCGAAACTGCCCGAGCTGTATTGTCAATATTATTTGAGGATGTAAATGTCATATTTATTGAGTGTTTCTGGTTCACATGACTGTAAGAGGGAGTATTTTCAATTTCGAACAAAGGATTGAACATTGCGAGGAGTGAATGCTGTTTGAATTTAATAAAGTACGAAATTAAAATCACTCTGAATTATAGTGGTTTTATGACCTTATTGATAATAAATCAGGCTTCTTTGACTGGTGCAACAAAAAAGAGCAAGCATGAATTATGATTATTTATAAACATTTAGAGGCAATTTTTTTTTAAGGAAATAGTATAGTTAGAATGTATCCTGAATGCTTAGAGACGATGGATAAATCAATGAATTGGAGCATTTGGAGCAAGCAACAAGCCTTATGAAAGGTTTAATGCTTGATGGAGGAGGAGAATATAGTTAGTGTAAAAGTATTGTTTTAATGTATGTATTTCAAGATAAAATCATCCTGAGCTTTCCTTTGAAATTTTTACATAAATAGACATTTAACAGATGCAAATAAACCTAATATTTTGCAAGTCATTACTTACAATACCATCTCTGGCCTTCAAAAGCAGGGGGAGGGGGAGGCAAAGTGTTGCACATATGTTTTAAAGAAAATAGGGTGCACACATAAGCTGACTATTTTTATTTATATTAGCTAATTTGCATTTGTGCAGAAATTCATATAATAAACAGGACAGAGAGGGAAGGGAGAAATTGGAAATGTATTAGTATGTGTGTGGTGGGAGAAAGTGATGGCAACTCGGCTGTAATGACAATGATGGGTTTTCTATTTAGACAACATATCTAATATAACACATCATTGTAAAAAGTTTTACCTAATTCAAATCTGCACTGAAATTCACATAAAGGGCAGGAAAGGAAGGGAAAGGGTGGAATGGAGATGTACTGGTATGTGTGTGATAGGAGAAAATGACAACAGTGGCAGCAATAGTATAACTGCAATGACAATAATAGATAATATTTTCTATTTAGACAACATACCTAATAAATACATCATTGTAAAAAGTTTTACCTCATGCAAGTTTGCATAAAAATTCACGTAAGAGCAAGGGAGAAAGGGAGAGGAATGGGAATGTACTGGTATGTATGTATGCAGTGGGAAGAAGGAAACATGCGGATAAATCTCTTTTTTATTTTACTGGTTAGAACCAGCTGAAAAATTCAATACCTCAGCTGGGATCTCAACAAGTTCTCCTTCTCTCTGTGCAGTTCTTCTAACCATTGAGATACTGTGATAACATGCCAGATGACATCCAATCCACCAACTGATTCATGTTTTTACCCAGTGTACCAGTATGTCTCTTAACTTCAGAGAACACCTTAATGGCGATTTACAAATCATAAGTATTTAGTATCCGGGTAATATTCACAGTTATACCAACTATTGGGCAATTTTATTATTAGATTGCTTATAAAAAACAAATGGCTCACACAAAAATTCAACTGCTTCCCAAAATTCAATAGTAAAAGTGTATCAAATTCATTGGACCTGATTAACCACCTGAAAGATTTCAGTATTTCACCTAAAAATAAGATAGTATCCTTTGATGTCACCTCGCTATTCCCCAGAATACCCATACACAAACTCCAAAAACCTCTGAAAAACCTGGCTACAAAGGATAAACATACCAACAGAGTAAATAGAAGATCTTGTCCAGCTAACCAATTTATGTGTAAAACAGAACTACTTCACGTTCCAGAATAAATGCTACCAAAAAAACAGCAGGACTTGCAATGGGGAATCCCCTATCAGCATTCCTAGCCGACCTATACATGAGTAATTTTGAAACACACATCACTGAGGCATTACCACATATATACAAAAAATTGTATAGGTATATAGATGACGTCATTGCCATAGTTCCAGAAAAACTCGTAAACGATGCACTCAAACTTCTTAACTTACAAAACAAGTCCATTCAGTTCACTATTGAGACCGAACAGGAAGGAGTCCTACCATTCCTAGACATCAAAATAATAAGATCAGAAAAACATAACCTGACATTTGGAATACATAGAAAATCCACAAATGCAGATAACTACATGAAGTTCAATAGCTACAACCCCACAACACACAAATATGAAGTCTTGAACAGTTTACCGTATAGATTAGTACACATTCCCATGGAGAATAGTGAATACCAACAGATACTCCAAACAGCTGCCAACAATGGCTTCCAGCAAAGTGAAGTAGAACAGAGATACATAAATACAAAAAACTGAACCACATAACACACACAAACACCCTACAGAACTTCAGCGACCAACCTCAGTTCAGAAAATTCACCTATCATCCTTGGGCACAAAATAAACTTCAGAAAATCTTCAGGAATTATAAGATCACCTTAGCTCCGAAAACGACTACAGCATTCAGAAACAGCTGTGCAGAAATTTGAAAGATGCTATCCCTGCAAACAAAAATCCGGGAATTTATTAAACTAAATGCTCAGACTGTAATCTAGTAGGTATATATAGGAAGGACAAAGACAAGTTTGGAGACCAGATTAAAGGAACACATGAGAAACCTAAAATACAAGCAAATAGAAAAATCAGCAGTTGCCTATCATTTTTGGACATCAGGACATGAAATCACACCAAATATAAAACTGTTAAAACCAGCCTATAAACCCTCAGAATTAGATGTCTGGGAGAAGATTTATATCATGAAGAAAAAGAGCCATATCATGAATTTTGATTTACCACCATACAGTAACCTCTGGAAGTTCATAGCTTCAGCAACAGATGCCTCCACAAGTGATACACCACCACCCACATCGTTGACGCCAACAAAGCAAGATTTAGTGGGAATTAAGGGTTGAAAATGGGAACAAGTGTTCCCAAAACTGGTCCCAGTAAGTAAAAATAAGTGATGTTTGTGTTACAAAAACCGAATCTAAATTCTTTTGTTTTTTATTTAATCACATCACTGTCACAAGCTTCTATGCATATTTGCAAGTTTTCAATAGACTGGTAATGTTATACTAATGCCCTATCAGGGTATGTGTTTTATTGTTAGAACCAGCTGTAAAATCCAATGCCACAGTGGGATCTGAACATGGTCCTCTTGCTCTCTGTGTGGTTTCTCTAACCATTGAGCTACTGTAACAACATGCTGATATGACACTCAATGCTCCAATTGATTTATGTTATTTTACCTCAACTAACTGATATATCTCATAACTTCAAAGAATTCTTAATGGCAACTTACATATCATAAGTATTTAGTATCCAGGTAATACTCACATAGTTATGCTATTGGGCAATTTTATTATTATATTGGCAATCTTGTTATATTAACGTGCTACCAGGTATGTGTTTTACTATTACAACCAGCAGAAAAGCTCACCAATCATCTAATCTTTCAAAAAAGTATGTTTTATCAATGAAGCATCAGATCAGCATCTTGTGTCCACATTGAAAATGACATAAGCCAGCCTAATGGAAGAGCACCAGCTTGTGTAAAATCTTGAACCTTAATCAAAGCTATAGTGCATGGAGAAAGAAATACAGAATGCTTTTTCTATGCATGCAACACAAACAAAATCTGGAGTTTGCAAACTCTTGCACTTATGCTGTGTCTGTGCTTACTTTTCATTATGAATGGGATTTTAAGCTGTTTACATAATGTAATTTACTTACCATAACTGCATATGACTTTACTGGCTTCCCGAAACAAAAGGATGCCATTTGGTGAGGAAACGTCAAACTGCAGTCGCTGCGATCGATTCTGTACGAGTTCAGCAAATAGTTTTAAAACTGGGGTAGTGACTTGTGGATCATGATACCATAAATCAACAGCATGAAGCAGAATTGGAGTATAGTTTGGGTATCTGCAAAACTTGTTAAGAAAAATAGTGCTTTGCTACTTCTATTCCACACTTGGAACTACCAATTTTCAAACATCTAAATTGTTATAATCTAAATTCTTTTCATATGCAAAATATATCAGTTACTTCTTTTAGGACTAGAAAATACATATTTTGTGTTAAAAGAATGACATTTCAGAACATTTACAGAAGCTGCTAGCTTTAGCAGCAACTAATTATGTTTTAGTTTTCTTTTTGAGTATAAAAATGACAGCAATTTATAAACTTACGTACAAAACCACCTTCACATATGAAGAATAACATCACAAATGGTTGAATGTCTAGCTTATATATAAGGCAAGTTCAGCATCTTCCTAAAAGTCTGCATTAAAATTTTCATGAGGTTTTCCCTATGTTAAAGTACCCTTTATATGAACATTTTTTTTATTTTCTCACTAAATGACTTTTTAATGATTTTGATTAAGTACCAAATGTAGATAATTAAAGATAAATAAAATGTATAGTTTTAAATATCTGCACAAAGCCTGTGAAATCCTTTTCATTCTGAATGAATTTTGTATGCCTTTGTTTAACTGGTAAACGGTTTGAAATACACAAAAGTTTATTATAGAAAAAATAATCTCATTAAAACACACAATTTATGCCAAACTTTTTGTGGTATTAGTTACCATTTCTGGGATACTCATTGTTATTGCTTTGAATTTTCAAATACTTTGCATTTTTTTGAGGTGTTAGGCCATCATTTGTTTCTCTCTAACGGTCATGGAATTTCAAACCCAACATATAGAGATCTGCTTTTTAAAAATTGCAATTAAACTATTTCTGCAAACTATATAAATTAACATCATATAGACAGAAGAGTAAGCTTTAATAAGGTTGTTTATAGAACTGTGGGCAGTGAATCTGTGAATATAATGTCAGTTTTTTCCTCTTCTCAAAGAAATTCACAAGTTTTTTCATTATAGAGGTCTAATTGTGCAATTATCAATTAGAACAGGTGAAGAAACCATTTTATATAAACATCACAAGAGGATTTGCTGCATATGTTTGATGTGAGGAATTTATTGAGGTCACATACTAGATTATCCAAATTCATAATTTATGTTGACTGAATTATACCTTTTAATTGAACTAATTAAACTAATGACTAAACCTTGTACCTCACTGCCTTTTCATTGCCTCAAGTAAAATACATGCTATTTGTGCATGGACTATACCCTGTGTATGACCTCATGGTCACCCTTCCAAATATATGGCACTCATTGTGAAGATGTGAAGAAATCTAACATTCGTTTTTAGACAGTAGAGAGCTGTAGGTAAACACACACAAGTTGCTTGAATACATGGATCACTTTGGATGAGAGATTTCAGCATAAGAGAAAAAAATATATTTTGCAACATATAACATACAGTTTAAGGGTCAAAGGAAGATTTTAATCCAGTAATTGTTGAAATTCTAAGCAACACACAAAGTATAAAGATATTTGGCAAAAATGCAATTGAAAAAACACAAACTACAAGTTTATTTACTTTTGACATTTATATGTACAAGCAAGCAACATTCAAATTCTTCTAATATTTATTCAGTGATATTTATATCAGCATGTGGGGCAGTATAATTATATTGAAAAAATGCTGATGGTTTTGCAAATCAAGTACCAAAGTTGTCCTTCACTGCACTATACAGTGGAGAGAATGAGTCCTCTCACCGCCCATCCAAACCAAGTTTTGGTATGCACCCAGCACAGGTAACCTAAGAAAGTGGGGAATAAAGCCGAGGTCTACTAATGACAGATCCAACTAAATATTCCTAGCTTTGTTAAATGCATTTTCTAAAGAATATTTTTCACAGGCTCTTGCCTCCATCCTCAGCTTCTTATTGACTTACCAGACTTCCTGGACACCTTGTTCTTCTGTGATGACTTTGGTGGATACTTGATGAACCATATTATCAAGTTTACTGTTGGTATTTCCAAATTTATTACTAGGGCCCAAATTCTATTCAATATCAAATTATGAAATATGTAAATAAACATGTAACCAAAAGTAAAAATATCTGTAAATAAATATATAATGAAGCTTTTATATATATAAAATCCAAAATTTTATTTATTTGATTCTTTTTTTTTTTTTGCTAGAGAATATAAGTTCATGGATAGGCTAATCAAATCAACTATGTTAATTTTTAGTCAGCTGATTTGGTCAGCCTTAATTTTTCTAATATGTCAACATAACAAGAATCCAAGTAATTCTTCATGAGAGTGGACTCATCGGGGATGTTGAGGTTACAGTATTTTTTAAGAAATGTTTAAATATAGATTTTTGAAGTTTTTTCCAGGGTATATTCCATGCAGTTCTTTGTAAAATTTACTGTTAGATGATGTAGACTGCCCCTGTAAGTAAGTACATTGTTTTAAAGAAACCCATTGCTTATTCCTGGTATGTATATTGCTTTGTGATGTTCAATTTGAGACTTCAATGTACACCCTATATGTTTACCAGAAGAGACTGTGGCTAAAGCACTGTCAATAGAAATCCATGTTTTCAGCTTTGACGACAATGAAGATGCAACTAGTGCCATGGTTAACTAAAAGCAACTGACTGTTATAAATTTTGAAGCATTTGAGAAGTTAGAATAAGAAAGATAAACTCTTTAAATTTAAATGAATTGAGTCACCTTTTTTTTTTGCAAGTGGAATAAAAAGTGTAAAAAAGGCCACTCAATTCATTTGAATTATGGCACTCCACTGTCTAAAATACTTAATATTATTTGATATAAGAAAGATAAACGTTTGAAAGAGTCAGTGTCCCCATTGAACTCCTGCAATTTAGCTTTGAATGAAATGGAAATTTATGGGACCAATGACAATGTATGAGAAGCACAACGATAAAACTTACAATTTTTTGTTTTCCCCCTTTCTTGCTTTTAATGAAAATGTATGGGATTGACGAAAATGTATAACTCCACAATAGTATGTAAAATTATGTAGTAAGGTGTGAAATATGTATTACGCTTCAAAATTTGTAAAAATATGTAATTTAAAACTTTGGAATAAGGGTTCTTTTGGTGTAATTCACCAACATTTTAGCTTTTTCTTGTAGCTACATATACAGGAACAGAATATGTAATTACATAAAATCTGGGGTATTCATACCCTCTGTCTCCCCCTCCCCCTCCTCCCAGGAATGTACTGTGACTGATATAACTTTTGAGTCAATGTTCCTCTGGTTCAAGCAAAAAGAAAAATTAGCAATAGCCTATTATTTCTGGGAAGAAAACCTGTGACATACAGAACATGGTCAAGTTATTAAAATCCGTGAAGGGACACAGAAGGATAGGAATATGTTCATAAAGAAATATGAAGATAGGAGACAGGATAATGAAATTTGAAGTCCCAAGCAGGGCAACAAATAGAAAAGCTCATCAAGTATCCCCCAAGATTACCAAGGAAGGACATGGTGTTGAAGTCTGGCAGTCTAAAACAACTAAGGAAGTGATTAAGAGCTTGTTAAACATGTTCTACAAAACTTACCTCAGTGAAAGTAGAAATTCTTAACTAATTCAATGACTAATTTAATATATGTTTTTTTTTTTTTTCTTACTGCCATATGTACTGCCTGCAGGCAGACACAAAGGGGTTACAGTCTCCAAAAATAATTTTATTTTGCATTAAACACAACATTCTAAAGGACAGCAGCAGGAATCTGCTTGGTGGAACTGGACTGTGTTTGACGTTCCAATTTAAAAAAATGGCTTTAAATGCATATCTTACTTCAGTCAACTTTGTGCAGTTACCACTCTACAGGATCACTATGAAAGTTTTGAGATACAGAAAACCTAAACTGGATAAAATCACTTTGACTGCTGGAGCTTTTCGAAGTATTCACTACCATACTGTATGCACTTTTTCATTACCTCAAACCACTTTTGAAAGTAGTCCTGCCACTCATTTTCATGTAGGTGTAAAAGTTCACTTTCAAATGCTGCAACAGCTTCTTCAGGGCTCAAAAACCTTGTTCCAGGCATGCAACTTTTCACTGTGGGGAGCAAAACGAATTCACATGGAGCCAAATCTGGACTGTAGGGGGATGAGTTATCAACTACACCTCTGTGGACTCCAGAAATTGAATCGTTGCATTGGCTGTGTGCGCAGAGGCGTTGTCATGGTGGAGCAGGATTCCTAGCAGTCCTGTTCTTGGCCGCAATTCACGAAGCTTCTCAAAACTTTTTGGTAAGCAAACTGTTGTGTACCAGTGTGCAGTAACTGTCTTTTGATCCACAAGTGGAATGGTAGCCACATGCTGACATTTAGAGAAGAAAGTGGCCACCATTTTCTTCCCAACGCTGCGCGGTCGCTTCACTTTACTGGAAGATCATCATCCGGAAAGATCCACACAGCCGACTAAAGCTTAGTCTCAGGGTCAAACAGGTAAATCCAAGTTTCATCACCAGTAATAATGTCAGAAACCCACCAAGAATTGCTTCCATCAAATCTGGCCAGCATTTCTTCACACCTTTCAAACCAGATGCGATTTTGCAGATCAATTAAATTGTGGGGCATCCAACGGGATGACACCTTCCTCTCGCAAAGATAGTAATGCAATATTTTCAAAATTGTCAGCGATTCAATCTGTATACTTGCCCCAATTTCCTTAAATGTCACATGGTTGTTTTTGCAGACCATTCTTTCCACAGCAGCTACATTTTCTTCAGTCACTGCCATAGATGGACAACCACTCCTAACTCTGTCCTTTAATGAAGTTCATTCTCTTTTAAACTCTTGAAAGCACCAAAAAACTGTGGAACGGGATGAAGCAATGTCCCTAAAAGCCTGTTGTAAGAGCTCAAGACTTTGGGTGTCATTTAAAGCCATTTTAAAGACATAGAAAATCACTGCACGAAAGTGCTCTCTCCCACCTCCATGCTGGCAAGCAACTGACGTCACACTTCAGATAGTTAACCTTGCACTGCAGATTGTGAGGACAGACGGAGGATGCAAACTGATACATATTTACACTCACAAAGAATGTGGCTATCCAATGGTGCAATCCATTTTAATTGATCTACCTTAGTTTACTGTAACTCAAAACTTTCATGGTGACCCTCATATTACCTAACATGCTGGTTGCCATAAGAGTTGAATGGTCTGGTAACCTCACTTTTACTTAGCTTCTGAGATATGTCTTTGAAAGACCTATCAACACAGCATTAGAATTACACACACACCCACACACAAATTAAAAATAATAATAATAGTAGTTTAAGATTATAAGAAGACAAAATTTGACAGTAAAATGATAACATTTCCATCAGGGAACATAAATTAGAACATCAATCCATTTGTTTACAGCACTGCAAAAGGCTAACAGGTGTGAACATTTCACTGCAAAGACACAGTGCTGATGCAGCTGAGGATGAGTGAATGATCATGAAGCCTGTTCTGCTAAATAAATTGGTGAGTGAAGCTATGAGGAGCATTAAGTTGACTCCAAATAATACATGTCTAGTGTGTGTTGCATTACTGTATGTAATTATGATATATTGTCTGATTGATAATCAAATCACAGTTGCAAATAAAAAAAGGATACATCCAGTCAAAAAGCATCATGTATGATGTTTTGGTATTAAAGGCAAATGCAAGTCCTCTAAGATCACGAGCCAAACCAATTAGTGCCTTTTTTGCTTCCTCTGCTGCAAAAACAGGAGTCTCTGCAGAAGCTAGCATTGTGCCAATTGATTCAAATGCAGCTGGAAAAAGAAATTATACATGTTTATATTATTTATTCATTTTCATTTTTTTAAGGCTCTTTTTCCCAAATAACTACAAATGTTAGCTTATGATCTTTTCAGGTGCTGAAGTATGACTGGTGAATTTCTGAAGCAGTATCAATGTAATATGTACCAAATTTATTGCAAGAATCAATACACTGAGTTGACCTTTAACAATTCCCCACTCATTGTTCTATACATTACTGTCCTTTCTTCTCAAGAGTTTATGTTGGAGTATATGAAAAATAAACTAAGTTGAGAAAGGAGGGGGGGGGGGAATACATACCACCATGCATGAGCACACACCGTTTTCACCAGAAATATAGGCAATACTATGGTGGCAGTCATTTCTTCAGTTCAATTCAATTGAACTTTGGCCGATTAGGTAATTTTGATATAAGGTTATAGCTGTGATATTTATTTGTAATTTGAATAGTATTTGGATATGAGTGGAAAACCAAAGCTATTACATATTTAGGAAGAGATATTGATTGACTTCGTTCATCAGAACACATTTTTATACAACCTACTGCATGAACAATACAGAAATATAGAGAAGAAAGAGAGGGCTGGAAGAATTTAGGAGAGGAATTAATTTATTTATGAAACATAATCTTACAAGAGAAATTGGCTATACATCAGCCCAGGCTGTTATTTTGCCATATTTCTACCAAGTTTCCTTTATGTCTAAAAATGTGTATGTATTTTAATACCTCACGATTCAAGTTTCATTCACATCTCTTTTTATAGACCACATCTATTTCTTTTTAACTTTGGCCAGGTATTTGCTTATTTTCTTGTTATCTTTATTAAAGATATTAATTAAGACTACTTTTCTATCTAGTTCAACCATTCCACATATGTGCACTCTTTTTCTTCACAGCCCCCTGTGCCTTTACAATAAAAACCAATGTGCTTTCCATATCTTCCGTTCTGCCATATTGGATACTGATTCTGTGGGTGTCCATTTCTCATCCCTTTTAGTCTCCATACACCTGCTCGCATCCAAGTAATACTATTGGTTCCTTACTTGATTTATCCACGTATACTTTTTCCCCATCTATTAGTATATGATTCCGATGATGCTTCTCCCCCTACGTTACTAAAACAATTCTCTCTATATGTTCAAAACCTCCCCTCTAGCTCCTTTCCAGAAACCATTTACATTAAGGTAGAGGAATTAGGAAAGTCAAGTATGTAAACAAAATTTACACTCAGGATAGTGTTCAATAATTTTCAGCCATTTTCAACTCTGAAATAAGAAGTTCAAAGATTCTGAAATTAGTATAGTACAATATGGCATTAATGGTGGATATAACCTCATCATATAATTTAGCCCTACTTGATTGTTTTGTTAGAGTGTTTATTTATTTAAATTACTTTGGTATCCAGACATTTCACTTGAGGGCTGGGTGGTTCCTTTGGCAACAGCTTCAAGGTCCCACCATGTATCCATCCAATTAGGAAACCCATCCCCCTTTACTTATCCTGTTGTATGGTGTAGCTTCATGCCTGGTTTAATTCTCTCCAAGAAGGTAAAAATAGCATGGATTTAACATGAAGTACTCCACAAATTTAGTGTCACTGTCCTTCAGGCATAGGCACTGACTTCACAGGGGCAAATGCCCCTGTGCTTACACAAACATGTGTACTTGTCACCATAATAATAAAATGTTAATGAACAGGAATTTTCAGTACAGTACATTAAGGAGAAAGCATTATGGAACAGATTATGCCTCTGCATGCTGATAACTGTTTTGTCATCTGCAACAATGAACAGGTATTTAAGATTGAATTTAGAATGACTTGACAGACAATTCTGAGTCATAAATTTCAATTTATATACTAAACTGTGTCTATAAAGTTAATGTTAGAGTATCTGGTTAAACAATTGTGAACAAAATGCCAATGCTGATCTTTTTAGCTTTATAATTGCAATTTTTGCTATTCAATTCCCTTATCTTGTAATTCAAATTCTTATTGTAACAAAATCAAACAGAGAAATTGTTGAGAATTAACTGTTGCTGGTGATGAAATATTCTTATTTATTGAATCATCCAATCTAGATGATGATGATGATTTGTGTTTAAGGGTGCTTAACGACAAAGGTTATTAGCACCCTTAGAAAATAAAATCTCGCCTAAAACCAGAAAGAGAATACACCTTTAAAAGAAATATATAAAAACTCCGCAAGCAGCCGGGAATAAAAACACTTAAAAGAACTTGGAGAGTACAAAAGAATAAAATTAAAACAATGGAGAAAAAACGGAGCCAATGATTAAAACGAAGGCAGGAAAGTGTGAAACAGGATAAAAGATTTAAAAACCTCATATATCACTCCACTGTGTCATTAAAATTTTTAAAATCAAAATAAAACTGGATTCTTAAGGCATATGTCACTTTGGACAAAAATTTAGAAACCCTATCTACCGCTCCGGAATCATCGGCCAGGACCTCCAAAATCCTGGCTGGCAGTTGCTGAGTGGCTCAAAGTGGTGCTAGATGAGCACATCTATCAAGATATGGCAGATAGAAAGTGCCTCGCCACAGAGTGGACAGATAGGCAGATGTTTCTTTTTAAATAAGTGGCTATGATTGAAAATACAATTGCCAAAACATAATCTAGCTAAAATAACTTCCTCATGACAAGATAGATGAGAGGAAGTTACCCTACCCAATCTGGATGTCAATATATTATGGACCATTAGAGTCAGAATAGTTTTATTAACAATGTGGCATTTTGTGGCCAAAAGTAATAAAAAATAAAAACGAGTGCAAACTTTAGTGCTCACTAGTGCTCACCCAATCTGATTCAACTTCAGCAGCTCCCAACTCTTTGACATTGTCATTGCCATCATCAAAACCACCACCACCACCATTGAAGTTGTCCACAAGACAACAAGAACAAAGGGATGTAAGTTTTTGCATTTTTGTTTGTAAATATATACTTGTATATACTATGACCAATCGGAAAATAAAGGTTTATGTTCTTAGTGCAAAAATTATGACTCAGAGTCAGTAAACGCTTGTAACTTTATATTCACTAAAGGAAAGTTTTCTAACTGGAATAAAGGTAGGGAAAGATTCACTATGCCTGAGAAGCTGATTTTAACTGTGCAAATGTTTTGAAAGACATTTTCTTTCAAAAAAACTACATATGTCAGTGCTCAAAGAGTGTCACTGCACAACAAAGAAATGCAAGAATTAAAGGTTGCTCTTGATAAAATAATGTCCATGACTCTTTTAGTTACAATGATTAGCAGTAAGAGGAAAAAATTGATAACCAACAAAATGTATACAAACTATTAACATTTTTGTTGAGGTGATTCCTAAATTAGAAGGGTGGTTACAAAGGACACAATATAAATAGATATCACTTTATATAATAAATGAAAATATTGAAATACTCTCTTATAAGGTGCTGTGTTCTATACTCCATGTAGAGAATGAATTTTTATTAGATTTTATGCAACAAAAAAGAATGATGCAGATCTGATACACTCTTAAAAATTGTCACTAATATGCTCACATGATTAAATCTATCTACTATGCATGCACCTTTTCTTGGGTGCTAGCTTTATGGGGAAGCCAGGGCAGGGGGAGAGCTTGTCTGCCTATCTTTCCGCAGTGTTGTCAACCAAAAAAAGTTCCTTTCTTTGAGGCCTCTCAGCCTCTCAGCCATTATGGTGAATAGGTTATCTAATTTACGGCAAACTAGCTGAATTATTAAATGAAACACAGCAAAATGAAATGAACAGAGTTTTATTTATGGACGCTCTTTAACTACTATGGTTCTCAGCATCCCATTCTATATAGGGTGTGAAAGACTGCTTAATTTTGCTCAGAGGTATCCTTATCAAGGTTTGATGTAAATCTATGACACGGCACCAATGGCTTTACTTCCCTTCCGAAGGAAGCCATGCTAAAGATGTTTACGCCCGAAAAAAATCCATCGCTCTCCACAGGTTTAGTATATGATGCTGCATGGTAACCATTACACCATGGAGGGCAACAATACACAGCAGAAATAAATGAACTTGGGGTTCTACAGACAGAATGAAACTTTATCATTAAAACCATTAAATATTGTGCATTGTTGTTCTGCTCTTTCAAAATTGCACGAAACCTGCCGAATGAAGAATAGGGAGATAAGCACACATAGTATATATGATTTAAGGAGTCAGAGCTTTGATGAGACTAGCAATATATCAGGGGGAGGGATGTCGGTACATAGGGACTGCAAGTTAAAATAAGACATATTGAACAGAGCACACTGTTCACTGTAATAATGCACATTTACCACCATCTTGCATCTCAGTATTTTATGAAAAATGTGAACCAGCAAAAGACACACTGCAGCTACATCTACACCTGAATCTCCTAAGAGAGTTTTGGGGTTCAAATCATTTCAAAAAGATTATGGCCCTTCTCCGCATCCATTTTGTCCTAGCAGAATTTTTAGATAAAAATCTATTTTAAGTATCTTAGAAAATGATAAGGAATTGATTGAATTTCTTTCTGAATGTTTTATAAATGAGAAGAACAACATAAGTTCTAAAATGAATGGCTTCCTAAAAATTCTGGAAAAAGCTGACACTTTCAGACTTCTTCACACTCAATTGTCAAGATACTTATATATTTAGCGGTCAAAACTGATTGGGGTGGAAAATAGAATTAACAGAACAAGTGGTTGTGGTAAAAGGGAAAGGAGAATTAGCAATGGTTAGAGAGTGTAAACATAAGATATGATATAAACTTCAACTGGCTAGAAAAAATATACTATGGCAGTTGAAGCAAAAGTGATATATGGAATTGAAATGTAGTCTAGATGGTGAATGGGAAGTGGTGGCTGCGATGTATAGGACATTTTTAGGGAAGTTTTAGGCTTGCCAAATGTAACAGCAAAGGGATTTGCTCAAACTAAAATGGGAAGAGTGGGAAGGAAAGGTGTGATTAAAGAAAGGGCTCTTAAATATTGGTATAGAATATTAAATCCAGATGAAAGGGATTTGTTAAATCACTACTTAGAATATCAAGAAAATAATTTAAGTAAAAATGATGTAGTTATACAATGCAAACTTGGAGAACAATGGATAGGGGAAAATAAAGGATGAGGGAAAATAATGTAAACAGTTTTTTAATAGGAGCTAGGAATAGATTTGAAAATACAGAAATATAAAAATTTAGTATTATGGGGAGAAAAAAAATTAGAATTGTATACACCAATAAAAAATACATGGGAAGGAGAAGTACATGTGGATAAATTAAATAAGGAACAAAGAGAGAGAATTGCTTGGAGTACCTGCAGATGTGTTGGAGACTAAAGGGAGGAGAAAAGACCTCCAGTAGAATCACTGTCTAATATGTGGATTAAAGGAAAAAAATGAAACACATAGTTTTTGAATGTAAAAGGACAACTTTGGAGAAAGAAGTGTATACAGGGGAAATAGTTGAAATTTGAAAGATAACATTTTATTACAAATAAACAGATCGAAGAGAAGAAATGATTGTTGTCAATCAACAGAGATGCAAAAGAAACTAAGTTTATGGATTGTAAAAATAAAATATTAAACATGACCGGCTCTCTTGACTATTGTGCATGTTTTACTTTCTCTGCTTAGTATATAGCACATAGGTAGAAAAGGTATTGCACTCTACCCAAAAATTGGATACTGAGGTTGGACCAGAAATACATGTTTTAGGACGCCCTGTATAAGGGTGTGTGTGTGTGTGTGTGTGTGTGTGTGTGAACATAACTCAAAAACCAAAAGTAGATAAAATATCAAACCTGGTCACAGAGATGCGACACATCCCAAACTATCCATTACATGGGGAAATTTAAAAAAAAAATTGAACTTTTCAAAAATGGCTTTACGATTTTACATAAAATACTGTATATTAAAGCTATTTAAATGACATTTAAAATGTATATCTTGAATTTTCTAGGAATAGCATCTGAAGATCTCTTCATTCTGGATGACTTTTACTGAATGGTATACCATAAGAGACAGAAAAAAGTTATTGCACAAAAAATGTACATCTCTTGGTAACACACAATTTATGCACTACATATTTTTTTCTTGAAGTTAACCATTTCAGAGATACTCTTTGTTATTGGTTTCAATTTTAAAATACTTAAATTTTTTTTATAATGGAATTTGACATTCCTGTTACTGTTGTTTTACTCTTGATCAAAGAGAGCAAATTTCAATCACATAGCAACCAGCTTTTTAAAAGATTTGACAATTACTTTAAGCCTTATGCATTCTCTGGTTTCCCTTCTACTTACAAGGATTATAGACAATTTCTGCTAATGTATATCTTGATTAGCATGAAATACAATGAAGTATACATTTTTGCAACAATAGTTTGTTGCAAAATAGGTAGAGAAAGTCATATGAATGGAACACATGAGATGTTTTTATTTTTTTATTATTATTATTATTATTACATTGTTGTTTTGCTGTTGTTAGCATTAAATACAAAGTCTTAGTTAAGAGAAACTTGGGCATGAATATGGCAAGATAACCTGTGCTGATGTAAAAGCATATTCTTTGTATTGCTGCTTACTAAAACGAGCAAACTTCAAAGGACTAAACATTATGCACTACTATAGAAAACAACCATTAAACTTCAGGGTTTATTTTGAACATATTCGTGTAATAAACAAGTGAATCTCACTCGAAAACCACCATTTCTGAGTATTTGCCTTGAACATGATTCAAAAGCAAGTTGCCTCCATCATCAACTATGAGTCAATGATGCAACCCTGGCTTCAATGCAGATGTTGCTTCAAGCTGGATGCATTTGGAGAAAACATTGTTGTCAGATTGAAGGCTAAAACTTAATAAGCGCATTTACCCATTGCCAATTCTAATGGTTTTGAGATTGCCTTTATTACTTTCGCTTCTCTTCAGATGTCAAAGTTTTGCTTTGCAATTATTATATGCAAGCACAGACTTTTCCATTTCCTTGAATTTTATATTCCTTATATGTTATTAAGCTTCACATCAAGATCCCTTTTTGTTTTACCTATGTAGCTTGACTGAAGTGATTGTTATTAGCTTGATAAATGCCTGAGATATTGTCTATCCAAATTTGTCTGTTATTTGTTATTTCACATTATTTAGACTAAGTTTCTAAGTAGATGTTGAATTTATGTTCCATTTTTGAAAATTATTTATTTTTTCTTTTTTTCATTTATCCTGTGCTTTGAGGCAAACACTCAAAAGATGAGTTTAACTTATTCTCCACGTCATTTCTGTGCCCATTATCATAAAAATGAGCAACAAGCAAAGCTATATTCTAAACGCTAATGCCATAATGTAAAGATTGAGATCTCACCAGTTAGTGGTAACATAAAACTATCGAATCTATCTTCATCTTCACCGAGGTCCACCATGAGAAGACGTCCCAGTGATGTATAGAACATGGACCTACATCTCATCTCAGTCACAGCCACACTGTTACCAAGGAATGGAAAATGTTCACTCTGAAACATAAATTAGCTTGTAGAATAACAATGGACAGTACTATAATTCTGAAAGGAATCTATCTCACTACTATTTAACCAATAAGTAAATGCAGATCTTCAAAATATGCAAATGGTAGAAATATAATTATTCCTTTATTGCACAGATTTGTTTAAATAGATAACAATGGAAAGTCAATATAGTTTAAAAACTTACAGTTCGTTCATAATCATCAGAATCCTTTTCAGAAACTTTTGCAATAAAAATACTTCAGCTTTCATATTGGTCCCCCCACCCCCCACAATTAGCTATGCTTTCAAATGGGTCCCTTAAGAACTCACATAAAACATATTTTATTACATCAATTTATCAACATGCTTTAGAAACTAATGTTTCTGCTGGATAAACCATACCATAGGCACATAGAAAAGTAAGGGTAACAGTGCTTTACAACAGTTCTTTTTCAGTATTAGGCTGCTTGCAATCATGATACCTGTTTATGACTTCAACAATGTTTGGTTAGACATCAATGCCAGGACACCATGGTGGCACAATGGTAGTGCACTAGCCTGGTAAGCTGAAGATCCAGCCATGCCATTGAATTTTCTAAATCTAATCCAACTTTCCAATCTCAGCCTACATATGGCTGTGAAAGAACAGTTATTTGAAATTTATTATGACATTTACTTTGAGATTCCTGTTGAAACAACAGCGAATAACTTAAATGCTGTTTTCCACCAATAACCTTATTTAAATATTACACCAATGAACTAAGAAATTTAAGACTTTATTATGTGTAATATTTTTATATGACATTTTAAAAATGGTAATTCTCTCATTATTATATCATTTAGCCGTTTAAGGGGGCAGATACAGCTTATGATAATCATTTTGATAAAATGTATTTTTTTCTATATTTACGAAAATGAAAATTTGTATACATGAGAAATAGATCTTCATTTTATATTTTTTAAACAGAAAATACACATTTTTAACATTCAAAATGGTGCATACATCCCCTGCAAACTTTCAGCATTTCCCCCAAATCTCTACATTTTTAAAACTTTTTACTTTATCTTTTGTTAGTTTTATTGCTGTAACTTATAGCTACAATATACACACCTTCAATATTTAGAACTTGAAGAGTTTTTATTTTTTATCAGAAAAAGTATACAACACAGAGAAGTAATTTTGCATTTTATTGTAGACAATACAAACGCATATCAAAAATGTAGCAGAACTATTTTTAATAGTTTTTGACTTATCAGGGAAATGGATCTGAAAAACAAACTTGTGGGGAAATGAGCACCAAACTTTGTTAAGATGGGTGTGGCACTCCTTACACATATTTAATGCCATGATAGTTACTTTTAAAATAATAACTTGAAAACCACATCAGATAAATTACATTTTCAGGAAAAATTTTTAGAGTTCCTAAACATAAAAAATATTTTGAAAAATAGATTTTTTTGTAGGCCTTAAGCTGTATCTTACTCCTTAAGTAAAATAAGGCAAAAGATCTAGCAGAGAAAGGGAAGGCTTAAAAAGAAACTTCTTATTGTTAGTATTGCTAGCAATAATATCTGCCATAATGCCAAGGAGGTACCTAAACTAAGCCTGAAACATTTCTTTTTCCAATTATTTTACTTCATTTATCATCAGCGTTTATTACCTGTGGTGCTATATGTAGTGAGAACAGGTATTTAACACTGCTTTAATACTTGCTATACTAATTTGAAAGGGATGAAACACCACTATAATTCATTGTGAGAGTGAATTCTTAGAGCTTGGGAAGCTTTTCCTTAAAACAATTCTTATCTTTGTTAAAGCTGCCTGTATTCAGAGCTAGCAATCGTGAATCAATTAATATTTCTGGCATTTCTTCTTTTAGTTCTTAAGAATACAGTCTGTTTTTTACCAAAAGATGAAATGTGGCAATAGATCACATCAGTCAAGTAATGCACATGCTTAGGTAGAACCTAACAAGTAAATGCCTGCCCCTGTAGCATGTTTGCCTCACATTCAAGAGGTCTTAAACTTCTTGCACCCCAATATCATTTGAGCATCATTTAACCAATTCTATTTATTGTCTGATAGAGCAAACTAGATTTATGGATGTTAAGCTACCTAAATAATGATGATGATGATGATAATAATAAAAAGTTATATTCAAGTTAATCATGGTAAAATAATGATGCGGTCCAAGGGTTAGCCAGGTCCAAATTATCTAGTTGTTCTGTATTGATGTAGATGCAAGAAAGAAAGAAAAGGAGAATAGGAACTATGCATTCATTTCTTTAGCATTTTAATTCCAAATTTAAAAATCTGATGTGCTATACTCACATGATTTTCTCTGCCCATTTTGCAACATACTATTCTTACAAAGACTTATCCTTTTATCTACTTCATGTTAATCAAGATAAACATTAGCAGAAACATTATTACTTAAGCACATTAGGCTGTAGTCATAGTCGAGACTTTTTAAGAGGCGGTTACCATGTGATGGTATTGAAAAATTTAAACCAATAATATGGAATATCTCCTAAAATTAATTCAAAAAATAAATTAATTAAAAATATCTATATAATCCCAGAAATTCAGCTATACATTTCACTTGTTATGAAAATATCTTACACATGGTATTTTAATCAAAGAACCATTTTTGAGAATATCTAAATTTAAAAAAAAAAAGTATTTCATGTAAAGGTAATTGGGGGTGGGGGGATTTTCTTGAAAAACTTTGTGCAGCATCATTGAAATATCACTTTTGATATTTTACAGATTTTTTATTTTTGAGTTATGCTGTTTCTTTCTTTTTCTCTCTCTCTTCCCGCATGCCCAGGCATATACATAAGCACAAATCTTTTTCTAAACATTTTTATTAAAGGGGCCTTAAAATATGTATTTCTGGTGAAATCTCAACACTAAATTTTTGGGTTGAATACAATACTTTCCCTACTTACTAAATACAGCGCAGAAACTAAAAATTATTTATTAATTTGCTGTCACACTAATTTTAAAAATCCATCCAAAAAGTATAAAAGCCCCAAAAGTATGGATTTCATTTATAAAAACTACCTTTTTTATAAACTCAAGAAATTTAGTACATCCTTACATCTTTTCAGCTACTCATCTTCATACTCATCATGGTCTAAGTGCAATATCAAAACCCCTTGGAACAGTAGCTGTTATTAAGATATCATTCAGTTTTAAAGATTATCTTTATATGATTTACTGAATTAAACAATCATATTAAAATAAATTGCAAAAGAATCTTTGCAAGCAGCCCACAATAGTATGTTGTAATATTTAAAATTAAAACAGTAGCCACCTACCAATTTATGTGTAAACATTTCTCACCGTGTGATTATTCAGCATGAACTGCACCTCTTCGAGTTTCACTAACTTTCGTACGCAGCTGTAGCCAACCGAAAGGTCATTTAGCAGCTGCAGTGTCTTAGATATTATCTGCTCGCTTCGGCCCCAGTATTTCAGGTTTGTGATTCTAAAAGAAATGCAGTGAACACAGTTTTGCAAAATAGAGATGCACAAAATAATTGTTGGATCCTTATTTTCAAGAAATACCTCAGTATAGAATCTTTAGTATAATATACAAGTTTTTTTCTACCCAAACTATTTATTTTCATATCTGTACTACTACCACTACTTGTTCACATAAAAGTTTATATAAGCATATTCGTCTATCTATGTTCTATTAATCATAATTATCTGATGAAAAATGTTTAGAAGGTACAACTATGGTAATGCATATTTTGCAGGTTAAGATAACACTTAATTGTCTGATATATACTAGCCATGTTTATTTGTGCCAAATCATTAACTAAAATTATGCCTATAAATCCATAACAGAACAATAATTAAATAATCTATAAATACTTAACAATTGATTATTTATGTTTAAATTCTGTGTAACTATTCTGCTAATGGCTGAATTTGTGAACTACCTTTGATAATTTACCTACATGCTATTTCTTTATTAATTTTATTTCAATGCCAGCTGTATAAAATAGGTGTCTGTCTGTCTGTCTATCTCTCTCTCTCTCTCTCGTCCTCAAAATCTTTCTTTGGATTTTGAAGAAATCGACTGGAAAAAAGTTTTGGAGGAAGAAAATATTCTAATGTGTCTCATCTGCAGTTAAACTCATTTTCATGAACTTTTTAAAAATCAATGTTATAAGGACTAGCAAATTTGTTTTATCCTAAATTATTAGGTGGTTTATACTTGACGACTAAATCTAAGGCAAAGCTTAGGGGCCATATCTATCAGTGATGAAGCTTTAAGATGATTTGTAAAAATTAAATTATTACAATGAATTTCAAAATTAACTGTAAATTATAAAACAGTATTTGTAATGTTATGTGTCATAGTTAACGTAAGTTTTAGTAGATTATCCACAAAGTTTTTTGTGCAGTATCTATGAAAAACAAACGCTTCCTTTTATTAACTAATTTTATGTGATAAATAAGATATGATAAGACACAGTGCTTGCAGTGGCATATTGTAGTTTCGAAAAGTGAGTATTCTCCTTACAGTTTTACATAATCTCCTTACATAACCTTATCACTTATGGCAGCATGCAAGTAGAACATATTTTCTAAAATCAAAGCTATGGTCTCTAGCCGTGGCACAATGCAATTTCATAGTGTATAAATAATATTGTATTAAAGGCCTGTAGCCATAGCCAATATACAACAAATTCATCCAGTTCTTCTACATGCCAGTAAATATACGTTTTAGGGTGATTGAAACCACTTCAAGCATTTTAAAGCTGCTATAAGGGAACGTGTATATATTAAAAAAATATTAACATTTTTACTATGAAGTGCTTATTTATGCGTTTTGGCATATGTGAAGGGTTATACTTAGTAAAGCAATGTTCCAAGAAAATGATGTTCCCAACAGACCTAAGAAACAAATTTTAATGCCAAAATAAATGTATAATCTTGTATCATATTTAATGGTAACTTAAGTATTTTAGGTTAAAATAGGAATCTATGTTGTGTTGATTTGCAACATTCACAAATATATTTACTTCAATTTTAGGTAAGATTAGGAACTGGACAATTTTGAGGGCTGCAAGTATTACAACATTATGTTTTTATTCCCTCATCACTTTTAAGGAAGTTACCAACGTTTCGTAAACATAGAAAATGAAATGGCTGGAAGAGCATGACACAAGGCAGCGAGTTTGATTTTAAAGTGAATTAAATGATTTTAATTTATACTTAATACATTTGTGTATGGAAAATATTTTGAAAAGTTAATAGGAACAACATTCCTTCCAGATAATAGAACGAGTGAAACTAATCTTTCTTTTCCCTATGAACTTCCATTTAACGAGTACTTAAGATAATATGGATAATTATCAGATAGAAATTACGTTACTAGCTTCTGTTTTACATATTGCAAATTATGATTTTCATTCAAAATTGAGATGCTAGAACATTTACATAGAAATGAACTAAAGCTAAACATTGAATAAAAAATTAAGTACCTACTTAATAATGTTTGATGGTATACATTAAAATCAAACGTGGCTGGTAATAATTTTGCCAGTCTCTCCTAACTTAAAAGTCAAATCTCAGTTTATGGACCACTATCACAACTGTTCTGTTGCTGTGTGAGTTTCTCCCATAGCATATATTATTCTTTAGGGTCACTTCTTGTTCTGAGGAATGGTACAAATTTAAAAGTTTTACATAATTTTATATTTTTCATATAAAATCTTCGCATTACCCTTTCTTTCCATCTTGGCAAGGAAAAGTAACAAAAAAAACTTGGTAGTCGGTATTCCAGTGCTATTGATAATGCGAAAACAGAGTATCACAGAACACACAAATTATTGATTAGCACTCCAGCTGTATAACATGGGGAAAAAACATTGTCGTAATAAACAAGAGGAACTTTTGTTTAGAGCAGTTCTTTAACCTTGACAAATAATTGGGCTGCCTTCTTAACAACAAAGTTACAGAATAACCCTGAATATTTGCTCTCCTTTGATTGTTGTATCCTGGTTAATGTCCAGGTGATTTCCATTACTCCAAGACATTATACTTCAAAGGTGCACTGTATTGCTGCAGATTTTTTTGGAACTTTCTTGGATTCTAGTTAAACATTCAAATTGGGCTAATCAGTGTTTGGTGTCCCAGTTGAGGCAACAAGTTTTTCAAATCTGATTCAACTTCCAAATTTAACGTATAAAGCTGATGTGAAGCTAAGTAAGGAGTGTATATCATTTATATTTCATACCATAAGTGAAATAATCTCTTTGTTATGCTTTAAGTACAGTATGCACCTTTTTAACTGGGAAAATTACCAGGAATAGTTGCCCAGATAATGTGGAAAAATGGATAGTATGAGTAGTTTATTCATGTACAATGTAAGTACGTAGGCCTATTTTTAAATCTATATTCAATTTCACACACATCTACAGTATACATGCAGTAGGTGTACAGTATAAAAGTATTATTTTATGCATGAGCTTAAAATTTGAAAACAAAAACTAAACATATTTTTTGTTTAAATATCAACCTACACTATTTACCATGAAGTGGTCTTTAGATGCTTTTCTGATTTGGCAGTTTTCCTTATTACAATTCATATTTTGCATGCTGCAGCAATTTTGCAGTGTTCAAAAACCTGTGTTCCAAACAATTCTACAAAATATTGTCAGCTCCAACATGAGAAATATAAATTCATGATCTTTTACTCCTTCTTACTTTTTTCATCTCCTTCATAACTCAATCTGATCAATTAGCTGTTGCAAGCCTGGCACACATTTGTCTCTTTAAACCAATTACTTCACATTTTCAAAGTCTTTAGTGTTTGTTTGTTTCTTTTACTCCTCCAGTTAAAACAACTGTTTTTAATAAATTTGTAAGCTGATTATAACATAATACAGTACACAATTTTAACAGAAAGACTACAGTGAAAACAACACTTAGGCAGTAAGTTTACATAAAACACACTAAATTACCTGATGCACATTGAAGCAGGTAAGGCTGTAGTTCAGAATCCTGTCACCTTGTTCTTTCATAAAGGCGCATTCTAATTTGCACTCTTTCAATAAGAAACCCTTAACTCAAAATACCAAAGCTTAGTTCACAATCATTTTGACTTGAATTAGAGTATAACTTTTCATGACTTTTTTTTCGTTTTATATTACTCTATTTATCCGAATACAAGGTGTAATTGAATGCAAGACAACACGCATTTTTCAGAACTTAATTTTGAAATTTAGCATATCATTTATATAAGATATGTTTAAAGAAATAGGTATGTAAAAATAATAATTTTTAAATGAAATTTAAAGGTTTACCATATATTTTGAACAAACTAACGGACACTTAAGCTGGTTATGTCCCGTATTTATTCATTGCACTTAATTTGAATTTGCGCGGAAATACACGTTTTGAGCGGTTGCCGGAGAAAGGAGTATGGAAATACACAGTATAGGTGCGACGGTAGATGGCAGTGGCATAACTGTAATGACAATGATGGATATGATTTTGTATTTACATACTTAATACGAGGTACGTCCAAAAAGTAAGTTCCGTTTGGTAATAAACTTAAATTGTGTAGAGATAAAGAATCATTATTTATTGCACAAAATTCTACAACTCTTAAACTACTTTTCCACATAACTGCCGAAATTTTGCAGGCATGTGTCATAGCGTGGCACAAGTTTTTGTGTACCTTCTTCATAGAAGTTTGCCGCCTGTGTCCTCAAAAAGTTGGAAACATTTTCTTTCAGCTCTTCATCATTGTTGAAGTGTTGACCGCCAAGGAAAGACTTGTGATGTAAGAACAGATGAAAGTTGCTAGTAGCGAGGTCAGGGCTGTACGGAGGATGGGCAAAGACGTCCCGGCCAAATCCCTGTAGGAGGTTTTTCGTCACATTTGCAGTGTGTGGTTGTGCGTTGTCATGAAGAAAAACAACACCTTTTGACAGCAATCATCAGCGCTTATTCTGTATTGCACGGCGCAATTTCCGAAGTGTCTCGCGATAAACATCTGCTTTGATTGTTTGACCACGCGGTAAGAAATCAATGAGTAAGATGCCTTTCCAATCCCAGAACACTGTGCACATCATTTTTCGAGGTGTCAAGATTTGTTTCGGCTTAACCTGTGGGGATGAAGTGTGCCTACATTCCATTGATTGCCGCTTACTTCCAGGGGTGTCGTAAGAAACCCAAGTCTCATCTCCTGTGACTATCTGTGTCAGAAATTCTTCGCTGTCTTCATCATAACGGGTTAAAAACTGAAGTGCACTACCCATCCGTTTTGTTTTGTGTTGCTCAGTAAGAAACTTTGGTACCCAACGTGAACAAAGTTTATGAAATTTCAGCTTCTCGGTAACAATTTCATGAATTAGTGATCGTGAGCTTTGGGGAAATTCCATAGCGAGAGCATTAATTGTAAACTTGCAGTTTTCCTGGATCTTGTCATCAATCACGTGAACCAGTTCTTCTGTAAACAAAGATGGACGCCCACTTCGTTCTTCATCGTCCACTTCACTACATCCTTCATTGAACTGTCGGACCCATCTTCTCACCATTGAATTACTCATCGCATTTTGTCCGTAAACTTCACAAATTTGCCGATAAATTTCAATTGGTTTCACTTTCCTAGCATTCAGAAAACGAATCACAGATCTGATTTCACAAGCGGCGGGATTTTCAATCAACACCGACATTGTAAACAAGCACAACAAAGCGTATGTGGCTGACAGCGATCTCAAAATGGCGCACATTTCTTCTCCTTAATCAGAGCGTCTACCGTGCACGTGCGGAACTGCGATCGCAGCGCTGCGGCGGAGATAAATTGAAACGGAACTTACTTTCTGGACGTACCTCTATAACACATTGTAAATGATTTTACCTAATTTGAATTTACACAGAAATTGACATCGTGAGCAGAAGAGGCGCAGAAGGGAGAACAAAATGTATGGTATGTGTGAGGATAAACGTGACAGCCGCAGTGTAATGACGATTACTTATGGATATTATTTTCTGTTAAGACAACATACTTAATATATTGTAAAACGTTTTACTTAGTTCAAATTTGCACATAAATTCACATTGTGCAGCCCAAGGAGGGAAAATGTGCAGCTAATCCCTCTCTTTCTACTTGACCATTAATTTCCAATACACATTATGTACAACCACCGATATGAAGGAAAGAGCTGTAATTTTATTTTAGTTTCGGAGAGAAATCTTTTTTTCTAATGAGAATGTTCATAGGCTCCTTAACAGCTAATTTTTGCCATGAAATAAAACACTTAAAATCTGCGACCTTGGCGGTAATCTATATCATTTCCCCCAGGCTTCGTCACAGCCGTACCTGCAAATTTTGTAACTTACATTTTCCCTGTATAGTGTTCAGAAAACATATATCATGAATACAAGACCACCCCCAGTTTTGAAGAGGGGGAAAAAATGCCTTGCATTCCGATAAATTTGGTAAATATATTATGTATTTTTTAAGTCATGCATGGGTAATTGATTAACTATATAAACTGTGCACGAATGATGAAAAATACACTGTATGTAATTTCTATACATAATTTCCCTTCTGTATAATTTTCATTTCTTAAACTTCAAAAGTGTTGTTTTCTTTGATATGTATGTACTCTAGCTTCATCATGCATCTGCAGTATTCTATTAAGTTATTATAAAAAAAGAATTAAAGAAGAATAAAGTTGAACCTTACATTTTTCTAATAAAGACACTTAGAACCATAGATTCATCGCTCAATCCCAAAACTTCTGACAGCCGTCTGTACACCTTTGAATTTTTTTGTACCTGTAAGGATATTAAAATGTATAAAATTTCTTTCGCCAAAGATATAATTAAACTCCCAACAATTTTCTTTTAAAAGTAAACATACCTGATCACCTACATATATTTTTCGGAATTGTTCAAAGAAACTTAACATAGCAAGTTCTAGTTTCTCACAACCATCTTGAGCTAGGTGGGAATCAGTCAGATTCATCAATTGCAGCACCCTGTAACAGAATAACAGAGGTTCTATAAATCTGAAATAATGAATTATAATAAAACCAATATGGCCATCAAAAGCACATAGTAGCTATGAAACAAAAAATAGCATTTTCTTAGAGCTCATTATAAGTATGTCCATTACAAAAAGCTTTTCTGTGCCATTTTCCAACTATTTCTGTTGTGTGTTTAAATTTATCCACACTTAAAGTTAAAGACATGTGATTCCTCTTTTGTTTCTTATGGCATATTATTTGTTTATTTCTGCTAAGCTATATACAAGTGAATATGATTGGTGGTCAGCTCTGGCATTCATACTCATGTTTTACAATAATCCTTTACAATTATGCCTTAATTCTAATTTGTTTGCAATTTGTTCTTTAACTCTGTTTACTAACCATATCCATTAGTTTTTCATTTTTGTTAAAATATAGTCCTACTTTCTTGCAATCTTTATCGAACATTTCAGTTATAGCCACATTTCTTCTAATCTAGCGATGCATTCTTTTTCCAAAGTTTAGTTCCTTTGTATGTCATTATTAAAAACACTTATGGAATAAAAGATGGCTAATTTTCAAAGCTAATTATAATACTTAATAATACCAAATATAATACTTGGCTAGGAACCTGGGCTAAAGGAACACTTAAAACACATCAAATACAAACAGAGTTAAATCTGCAGTTCCTCACCACTTCTGGACAACCAAACATAACATTAATAACTCTCCTAAAACCAACAAAATATGCAGCAGCAGAACTGGATACTTGGGAATGGATTTTAATTATAAAATACAAATACCGCTTAATAATTTTTTTAAAAATATATCATTAGAACCAGCTGAAAAATTCAATGTCACAGATGGGATTTGAATACGGTTCTCCCACTCTCCATATGGTTGCTCTAATTATTGAGCTACTGTGACAATATGCTAGTATAAGATTACCAATACAATAATAATTGCCTAAGAATAGTTGGCAATAACAATGTCAATATTACCTGGACACTAAAAACTTATGAGTGTAAGTAGCCATTAAGCTGTGCTCTGGAGGGAGACATACCAGCTGGTTGACCAAATCAAAATATACATGAATCAGTTGGGAGATTGAACTGACATGTTGCCATAGTGGTGCAAAGTCAGAGCAACTGCATGGAGAGTGGGAGAACCATGCTCTAATCCTGGCTGCAGTGCGCTTTGAATTTTTCAGCTGGTTCTAAAAAAAAATTTACCCTATGTATTATAAATACAAGAGAAGCAGTACCAAGACAACAATGATAGCACTTAATGAATTTCAAATTGCTCCACTAAATCAGTAATGGAGGTGCAGCATTCCACCACAAGATTTCAACACAAAGAACCACCACACAAGAGACAACAACATCAGGAACCAATTGAAGGGCTGAGAATCATAGTGGGTCATCTCCATGTGAGGTCAAAATTGAGCTGTTGCCATCTGTTGGTATACATCTTATATTGCAGTTATATCTTATAACTGGGCCAAGTCCAGCATTTCCCATTTACAAACAGTAGAGCATCAAAATATCTAAATGAAACTACAAATTCTGTTAAAGTCAGAGTGGTCCAAATCCATGCTACCATTTATTCCTCCAGTGAATCATGATTTTTACAAAAGTTTGCATGTGCAAGTCAATAATGATGATCAGCAGGACATTGATTAGATGTATGGAAATGGCCCAGTTACATTTCTTTATGCTGAGCCAAATCCCAGCAAAGGAAAATAGCTCCCAATAATTAACTGTAAAATCTAATTTTGCATGAAGCCACATTAATGTTGTACTAATATAATCTAGATTGCTGTGGCATTTAGTTATTATGTGTAACTTGGCTCAACAAATTATGATATTGAAAAAACATTGACCTTCTATTTCTCCATTTTTAAAAAATGGTGCTTGGCCCACTATGGTTCTCAACCCTTCAATTGGTCTCTTCTGAGGATGAGAGCAAATAACTCTTGAAACCACTCAAGCATAGAAAACCTAAGTGATGTATGTTTCCTTTTTGATATAATAATTTCCCTTAAATTTGAATTCACATCACTGTTTCTAGCTTATCTAAATAGTATACTTAATTAATATTTCTAACAAGTCATATAAGCAAACTCTGATTGGCTACGAAGTTATCATTGAGGATGTAAGTAATGGCAGAAATTGAGGAAGACCAAATTTTTGCTATGTCAACACAGAATTCAATGGAACCAAAACTGAAATCAAAAAGATACCAAAGACCAAAGAAAAAAGAAAAGAAAAAAAAAACACTTGGATGGATATCTGTTTTTAAACCTTTGCTTGTATCACAAAGTCACTCCAAATTTTGCAGGAAAATCAAAATATAAAACAGCAAAAAAGATCAGCAGATAAGAGAGTCAGAATGTTAATGCTGCTGCTTTTCAGCCCAAGGTTGATAACCACGTTATTAACAACAGTGTCACTTAAACTATCCATCTCCCAAAACAATGCTTCTTCTTTCGTAACATGTAGCACTTATCAGTTGTTTGAAATGGTGCACTAATATGCAAATTGCATTCTTCACAAAATCATTACATTTTTGCATCGTGTATTACACATGTTTTTTATTTTTCCTGGGTGTTATCACCTTTTCTGTTTCAGATTTTTCTTTGCAAGCACTGTTTATACTTGTAGCCGAAACACTGGTGAACTCAGATGTTAATTTCATCACTTCTACAGAAGTGTTGGGTACTTCTCACAAATCATACAATAAACATTCAACACTATCGCTTTTTCACAACCATAAAATAAACCAAAACATAAAAGTTATAAAATCTGCAAGATAGGCAGCAGAATTGGAAGTTTGGGAGAATATCCACATCATAAAGAACCAAAACACCTTAACAAATTGTTATTTACCACCATACAGTACTCTGTGGAAATACGTAACAAGAGTACCAATCAGGTCAAAGCTGAACACTTAAAAAAAGTACAGCATCAGTTGGAATCTGCTGAAGATAAAGCGCACACACGCTTTGAAACATGTAGATAAAAATTATCTGTCAGTAATGTTATAATGTTACTATGATCCAACTCAAAGAACTTCTAATTCAAGTGCATCACAGTTACTACTTCTACACCCAAATTATTTAATTCACCTGCTTGTTTAACAGATGAATGTGTTTCAATTTCATGTTGTTCATTCCAGAAATGGGTTAAAACTGAAGAATGTTCAATGTCTTGTTCAATATGTCTATGTACTAAATGGAGAACCAGGGGAGCAGTGTTTTTGTTTGTGGCTCTCATGCCAAGGGTCTGAGGTTCCAATTCCCAGTAATTTTAGGTTGGCCCTGTCCACACCTCCATCTCAAACTAGCTTTCGTGGAGTATCCCCAAAGCCTAATTTACTTGATGGGATGGGATTCTACACAAGGTAGTTCTGAGGTGCCAAAATTGTATAATAATTATTAATTAGTTGTTTCTTCCATTCCAGTCTTCTGTAAGATAGAAGATGGAAAAGTAAGTCAGACAGAAAAATTCATTCATGCCATAGGCAGGATTTGAAACAGGAATTTCTCCATCCATTTGCTATAACCACTGAGCTACCATGGCAATATGTTAACAGGATATTAAATTCTCCAACTGACTCCATATTTTTCTGGTACACCACAAGGAAAATCTCAAATTATTTTGAGATGGTACACCCAATGGAGACTTATAATGTAAGTAATGTAAGTCCCGCGCTTCATAGTTTAAGCAACTATTAGGTCAATCAATTGTTTCATCCACACAAGCTGTGTGTATTACAGGAGTTGAATTTTTTAAAGTGAAGTTAATGTCATTATTCAACTCAATCTTTCTATTATGAATTTTTAAATTAGTGTGTTTATTTATAATGGTGTACACTTTAATACAATTTTGTTTTTCCTTATAGTTTTCTTCATAATTTCCATATAAGTTCTCTATTTCATCCATACTCTCAGCTATTTGTTCAGTGTACTTGAGTTCCCCTGAATATTTGTTTTCTCCAAAGGCATTTTCTTTTTAGTAAACTATTAAGTCGCATGTTGGTGTGCTTTTCAATTAAAACTGTCTGATTTTTTGTAGTTGCTAGTTAACGCTTTTTTTCTCATGGATTCCAAAGTTTAATTTACCATTGCTATTGGGTGATATTTCCCAGAAAAACCCATTTTACAAGTTCCTAGAAGCGCCATCAGAGCAGCCTAAGGATTGATCAGCTTCTACCTTCCAAGATCAGGCGATGTGTGGTAGATAATGGAGGAAATTGGCCTCCAAAACATGTTTCAAGAATATGTTTTATTAATTTGTTGAGTTGGTTTTTTAACACTACGTCACTTACATTGTTATTATGAGGGACTAATTTCGAAAGCCTATGCTTTCATTTTCAACCTCACGGGTCCAACTGCCATTGCTGGCTGCATTTGCTTGTACACTCTTCTCTGGTGGCGAAATGATGAACTTCTTAACTAAGCTGTCTACTGGCGGGATTTCAAAGTTTATTAGCCGATCTTTATTTTTCCATATGAGGATGTTTTCCCAGGTTGTGAGTTCATTGTGGCCTGACATGGTTTTAAGCAATTTTGGATTTGGATCTACATTGTGGTTTTCTTTCCAAAAGTGAAATGCTACTGCCGATTTATCTTCTTGTTTCAATTTTAGGTTTCTAAAGTGCTCTTTGGATCTGATTTTTAAACTTCTTGACCTATTTTCTGGTGGAATTTCATCTTTTATTTTTGAATTTAGTAATTTTATGACAGATAATGTTTATTGGAGCTAGGGTAATGTCTTGTTCTTTGAAAATTTTTTTGAATTTTCTAAATGCTTGGGGGTGGTAAGTGAATTTTTTGAATGTGTTAATATTGTTTTTTCCTGCTGTTAGGGTAGTTATTTCTTTTATGGTTTTTTTCTGCTTTGCTTTGTTTAGTTTCTTGTACACAAGGTTCTTACTGTATCCATTTTGTTCTGCTGTTTGAATTATGGTTTTTAACTCTTTGTTGAATTCGGTTGTGCTCATAGGTACATTTACTAATCTATGTGTGAGGATGTTTATTATTGCATGTTTGTGTGGTAATGGGTTGTAGCTTTTATTTTTAATGTAATTTTCTGATTGAGTTGGTTTTCTGTAGATTCCAAAGTTTACTTTTGTGTCGTTTCTGATGATTCTTAGGTCTAAGAATGGGAGTTCTCCATTGGTTTCTGTTTCCATTGTGAATTTTATTGTTTTTTCCTGTATGTTTAATAATTTTATGGCGTCATCTAAATGTCTACTTGGTACTATTGCAAATATGTCGTCAACATAGCGGTACCACACTTTGAAAATCCATGGGAATGCTTTCTTCATGTGCGTTTCGAATTTGTTCATAAATAAATTTGCCAAAAATGGAGATAGAACCATAGAGAGTCCTGATTTTTGCCTATAATATTTACTATTGAAGGTGAAGTAGTTTTGTTCAATGCACAAACTTGTTAGTTGTATGTAATCTTCTACTTCTGCAGGTTCTATTTCTGTTGTATTTAGCCATTTTTTTAATAGGTCTTGCAGTTTTTGTGTTGGGATGCTAGGGTATAGTGCTGTAACATCAAGTGTTTCAAGAAATTTAAAAAAGTGACTATTGTTTAATGCCATTAATTCAATTTTTTATTTTAATTGATTTCAACAACACGCCATCAACTTCCAGTGCTTGAAAATATAATCAGATTGTTTAGAATTGTATTGACCTTATCCGTTTTTATGAAAATAGCTTCTTTATTATTTAGAAATCTGATAATTGTTTGAAATATCCTAATTTTTTAGCTTCAAAAACATTCTTGCATTTTCTGTATGATATATTTGCCTATTTCATTAAAATCTATTACTACTCCTTCTACACCAACAAAAATTACTCAAATGTTATTTGAAAATTGTGTATGTCCTATATTTAACAACTCTATTTCTTCACCTGCAAACTTTATTTTTCCATGGTTGGTGATCTAAATTACTCATTTCATGTATCCTGATTCTGATGTATGAAGAAACTAAGTGAACAAATTTGAGCTAAGGAACAGAATGCATCTGGGATGAAACCACCCACTAGGAATTTAATTGCAAAGCACACTTTTCTCTCAGGTTCAGTAAACAACAGCAGCAATTTTGTGCTAACTTAAAATACAGGACCAATAACACCACGTGAAAAGAATGCTTGACACCAGGAATAAAATGTAAATGGTATTTTAAATGTAAAAAGAAGCTAGTAACAGTGAAGAATAACACAAATATTAATATAAAAATAATAGTTGCAACCAATCTTCACTTATCTTTTGGAATTTTTGATGTTGTTTATTTACACTGTTATGGTTACTGCTACTAGGTGGATTGTGTACTAATGCATTGCTAACTACTGGAATCAAAACAAATTTGGTAAGAGTGTCAATTGGAGGTATATCAAAATTCATTGCATGATTTCTATACTTTAATATAAATATTTTCTCCCAAACCATTAAATCTATGGGCCCATTTAAGTGTTTTAATAATTTAACATCTGGATTTATTTCATGATTAAATTTCCAAAAATGTTCTGCTACAGCTGATTTATCAATTTGTTTGTATTTAATATTCCTAAAGTGTTCTTTTACTCTGGTTTCCAAATGACGTTTAGTCTTACCAATATAAACAAGGTCACAATTTAAACAGTTTAATTGATAAATGCCAGATTTTTTATTTTTTGAAATTTCATCCTTTTTAGAAAAGCCTAACAAATTTTTTATATTATATTTATTTTGAGGAACCAATATTATGCCATGCTCTTTGAAAATATTTGTGAATTTTTTATTTGCCCAAGGGTGATAAGTAAATTTTTTAAAAATGTAATTATCTTTTATTTTCTTAAGCGTAGAAATATCTTTAATAGCTTTTTGATATTTAAACTTCTCAATTTTTTTATTTATAAAATCAGTATTAAAACCATTAATTAAAGCAGTGTTAATAATGTGTTTATATTCTTTATAGAATTCATCTTTATTAAGGGGTAAATTAATTAACCTATAAATTAAACTATTAAAAACAGCAAATTTATGTGAAAAAGGGTTAAAGCCATTATTTTTTATATAATTATCAGTGTGGGTTTCTGTATATTCCAAAATTCAATTTATTGTCTTTTTTTATTTTTAAATCCAGGGAGATAACTTTCAGTTTCCAATGTGAATTTTATAGCCTTATCTTGTAAATTTAAAAGTTTTAAAGCATCATTTACATGTTTATCAGGAACAATAGCAAATATATCATCTACATATCTATACCAAGTTTTAAAAATTAGAGGGAATGCTTTAGTGACCTGTATTTCAAAATAGCTCATGAAAAGATCAGCAACTATTATTTTTATATTAATATTTGTAAATGGTATGTTATTTATGGATGCTCTTTAACTGCTGTGGTTCTCAGCATCCCATTCTAAATTGGGTGTGAAAGAATGCTTAATTTTGCTCAGAGACCTCTCTGACTTGAGGTTCTTTTACGTGCTGTAAATCTACGGCATGGGACCAATGGCTTTACTTCCCTTCCGAAGGAAGCCATGCTAAGGATTTTTACACCTCCAGCTATAATTGCAAAAACAGCTCCTATAGAAAGTACATAATGGAAATAAAAAATCCATCATCCTCCGCCAGGTTTGAACCCGCAACCTTGGGTATATGAAGTTAGCATAGTAACCATTACACCATGGAGAGCAACCCAGGAAGTTAATGTACATGTACATATGCATATGTAAGTAATGTAAAAACTTCATTTTCAATTTTTGTTACAAAAATTTGATTAAAATAAAATTTGGAGGTTTTGGAATCACGAGTTTCTACATTTAATAAATGTATAATATTTAGGGTAAATTCAGAAGATTTTATGGAAAAGTAGCATAAGGCATACCATGTTTCCCAACAAAAATGTTGGCAAATCAAACTTCTGGTGCATTTTCTCCCAAATTTTTTATTGTTGAGTCACCATTTTTTTTTCTATGGTACTTAACAAATGATTTGAGTTTGTGAACCTAATTAAAATTTGTTACCAATACAGAGAGGGGAAAGAAATTGCACATGTTTAATAACATGCAAAAAATAGGTCATTTGTGTCATTAGATGTGCAAATTTTTTCCCTTCTCATTTTTTGGTTAACAAATTTTAATTATGTGATAGTTGAAAATGAGTCGGAATAGTAACACTCACCTCACTTATATGTAATTATGTTCAAAACATATGTTTCAAGGGCAATTGCCCTCTTCTTCAGTTGAAGTCCGACTGATGGCTGGAATTTGTGCTCTGTGGTCCATTACGGTGGAGCCATCTGGTGTTCTCAGTAGAAGTTCAAAATCATGTGGCGGTATTTCAAAATTCATCAGTTGGTCTTTTTGTTGTGTAATGAGAATATTCTCCCAAACTGTAAGTTCTGCCGGGTTGTTTACAGGTTTTAGCAATTTTATGTCATTTTGTATTTCATGATGTGATGTCCAAAAATGGTATGCTACTGCCGATTTATCTGTTTGTTTCTGTTTGATATGTCTGAAATGTTCCTTTAGCCTTGTTTCCAGTCTTCTTTTTGTTTGGCCAATGTAACATGATTTGCAGTCCTTGCAATCAATTCTGTAGATGCCTGATCTCTGGTTTGTAGGTATGGGGTCTTTAATGTCTGTTTTCAATGCATTTTTTATGTTGAATTGGTTACTTGAAGCTAAACTTATATTGTATTTCTTGAAAATTTTTTTGAATTTACTATCTGCTGTTGGGTGATAGGTGAATTTTTTATATATAACTTTCGGTTTTTGTATGGACAAAGTGGTGATTTGTTTTAAGGTTAATTTCTCCTTATGTTTTTTAATTTTTTGGTCAATGATGTCTGGGTTAAAACCATTGGCTGAGGCTATATGTCTTAGTTGGAGGTATTCTGTGTCACCCAACAGCAGATAGTAAATTCAAAAAAATTTTCAAGAAATACAATATAAGTTTAGCTTCAAGTAACCAATTCAACATAAAAAATGCATTGAAAACAGACATTAAAGACCCCATACCTACAAACCAGAGATCAGGCATCTACAGAATTGATTGCAAGGACTGCAAATCATGTTACATTGGCCAAACAAAAAGAAGACTGGAAACAAGGCTAAAGGAACATTTCAGACATATCAAACAGAAACAAACAGATAAATCGGCAGTAGCATACCATTTTTGGACATCACATCATGAAATACAAAATGACATAAAATTGCTAAAACCTGTAAACAACCTGGCAGAACTTACAGTTTGGGAGAATATTCTCATTACACACAAAAAGACCAACTGATGAATTTTGAAATACCGCCACATGATTTTGAACTTCTACTGAGAACACCAGATGGCTCCACCATAATGGACCACAGAGCACAAATTCCAGCCATCAGTCGGACTTCAACTGAAGAAGAGGGCAATTGCCCTTGAAACATATGTTTTGAACATAATTACATATAAGTGAGGTGAGTGTTACTATTCCAACTCATTTTCAACTATCACATTGATTAAAACTTCACTTGTCTCAAACTTCTGAGTTATTTAATTTAATTTTAATTATGTTTACAACCTCAAATTATCTGTTAAGTGCCACAGGAAAAAAAAAAAAAAAAAAAAAATAAAAAATGGTGACTCTACAATCAAACCTTTGGGAGAAAAGAGCATTCAAATGTAAACTCAGTTTGTTAATATGTGTATAATAGCTGTTTCTGAAGTAAAGTATGATGTTATCTCTTACCTGCACACTAACTCTCCATCCATTGCATCATGCTCATCATTACTATTAAACGAAACACGGCCTCCTATGGCTGATCCAATTATATACACTAGCCAAGTTAGGCGACCTATAAAACAAGAAAAAGTATTCATTTTGGTAAGACAAACGCATTCTACTTCATTCAATTCACCTATAATAGCAAAGATATCTATTGATTACTAAAGGTTTATATATTTTGATGAAATAATTTTTGGATGTAGGTTACAAATGAATGTCAAATCTTAAAAGTACATTTAATTGTTTTAAACATCCAAAGCACTTAACAGCTGAAGAATGTTTTACATAGAAAAATAATTAGTAGTTGCAGTATTTATCACATTTTTATGTATTATTACTTTTTCTACATATACTATGTACATAGTGTAAAGAGAAGGTATTGTATTGCACCCAAAAATTTGATATCAAGATTTCACTAGAAATACATGTTTTGAGACCCCTGAATCCAAAAAAAGCATTTATAGAAAAATGTCCCAACTCCCCCCTCTCTCTCTCTCTTGTGCACACATGCATGTGTGTGGGTGCGTGTGTGTAAATACCAAACTTGGTATCTTCCAAGGATGTGACAAAGATTTTCAACAAAATCCCCCCAATTTCAACTACCCTCTACATGGAACATTTTTCAAAAATTTTGATTTTCTCAAAAATGACTGTTAAACGATTTTGATTTAAATACTGTATGTTTAAGATATTTTTATGATAAATGAAATGTATATCTTGGATTTTCTGGGAATACCCTCAGAAGACCTCTTCATTCTGGATGACTTTTGTATAACTGGCAAACCGTAAAAGATATACAAAAACTTACTACACAAAAAATATAGGTCTCATTAAAACACACAATTTATGTTATATACATTTTTTTGTAGAGTTAACTATTTTCTAGGTATTTTGGATTTCTAGTTTCAATTTTTGCCACTTATACTTTTCTCAAACAGGAAAACATCTTTCTTCTCATTTGTTTACTCCTGGAAAGCAAAGAGATTGGAATTTCATTTGCTTCATATAGCGATCGACTTTTAAAGGACGAAACTATCGTTTTAGCCTGTGCATTTTCTTATTTCCCTTCTACTTACAGGAGTAAGTAATAAGAATAATTTTGCTTGTGTTTATCTTGATTAGCATGATGTAGAGAACAGATTAATCTTTTGAATAAAAGGTATGTTTGACAAACAGCTAGAGGACATTATGTGAATGAAACACATTAGACTTTTTCTCTTCTACTTACAAGGGACCAAGTAACAAGGACAATTACTGCTAAGGTTATCTTGATTAGCAAGATTTTTTTTTTTTTTTCTTTTCTTTTCTTTTTTTTGTTGCATATGTGCAATTAACATATCTCAGTCCTTTATTGTTGTTGGCTCCATAGCTCAGCCTAGGGTCCTGGGTTCTATTCCTAGCTGGAGGTAATTTTTCTCTAGCCAACATTTCCTATTCTCCACGGAGCTTGGAAGTGTGAAATAAAGTACGAGTACACGCAGGGGGGTGTGTGCGTGTGTGTGTGTGTTTTTTTTTTTTTTTTTTTTTTTTTTTTCAAATAAGGTCATTGTAGTTAAAGACAGAGTTGGTATAAATGGAACAGTTCTTCAAACATTTCATGTATATGCTGACACTGGAAAGGTGGAATGACACTGCAAAATTTGATGGGCATGGCTGGGATTTGAACCAAGGATTTTGGCTTTTTGTGCCATTGTTCTAACTAATTGAGCTACTATGGCAACATACCAGTACAATATTAAAGTCCAACTCACATTTTTTCGCAGCAGATTACAACTGACTAATGGTGGTTAACAATGAAGACTAAGATTTAGGCCCCATTTACAATGAAAATTAAGCATAAGCATTATGTAAACATAAAAACTAGACTATATACATAGTAAAGGAAACTTTCTCAATGAATCATTGAAATAAACACAAATTTAGCATCTTTCAAGTTCCAAGCTTTCAAACATAGTAGCCAATCGGTAATGATCCTGACCTTTTCCAACTGATTTTCCATCACTGTGTTGACTTGCTAATTGACTTTATGTAGGAATCAGGAATTATAAAAATCACAGTAAAATAAACTGTGACTTAATTTGTGCACATAATCTCTTTTCTCAATGGTCGTTTTGCCAGTTGCCACATTAGCTCAGCTAGATAGATAATTTATTTCATTCTTTCACTCACTCACTCACACCACACACACACACAGACATACATACCTAATTACTTTTCTGGAGTTGCTGAATTTGGTGTCATGTACAGCTAACATCCTGGTTATTTATGTAATGTACCGTTCCCTCTAATTATTGATTTTTATACCCTAACAACTTAATCTATTTCTCTCTTTTATACTTACAACGTCATCAGTTTTATTATTAAGATCCTCTCTTTGTTTAGCGATTTTCCTCCCCCATTTCTCTCTTACTTTCCCTGTATAATTACCTAGTTGCTTCAGAAATTCTTTCTTACTGTTTCCAAAAAGTTTTAAGCACACTATCTCTGTCGGTAACTTTTCTCAATTTTTGTTCCTTTTTTTTTTCTTCGCACTCAATTATACAGTGTAAATTGTTATCAATATTGCCACATAGTGGGCATAAATCTTTATCTACTTTTAGACCTTTTAATAACATTGTTCCTATTCTTCCCAATGACCCTCTCTTTCCATTTTTCCACAGACATCAATGTATTTTTCTCTTCCCCATGCTTTCTTAGTATTCTTAGTATTTAAGTACTCTTTTCCCTTAAGCTACCCATTATTTCTTGTTTCCCTACATCATCTATTCTCATTTTCACTTTATTCTGTAATTTTTGTCCCCCTATTGTCTGTTGATTATCTAACTCCTGCAATCCAACTTTTCTTACAATTTCCTTTAATTGACATAGCCAATTTCTTTCCCATTTTGCTGATACTTGTGTCCCATAATACTCTTTTGAGAATATTTTCTTCCTCTAGTGCTCAAATCCTGTTCCAGTATTTTACAATCCATTTAACTACTGCTCCCATACTCCCAGCTCACCCCAATTCAACTAATGCTACTCCATTTGGAGCTATTCTTGGTAATCTCAATATCATTTTGCAAAAGGACCTATGGATTTGATCCCACCCTTTTTCAGTCCCCTATGCAGCATTCGCAACTTCATTGCTGCTGTGTATATTCTCTCCACCAGTTTACTCTCATATTTGATATTTTCTTTAAGGATATTCAATGCTCAAAGTATTCATGCACATTTTGACAAATTCTTTTGTATATTTTCATCACTTAACTTACATGCAATTCTTATATCTCAAACATGGCTAAACTCTCTCCTTCCATCAACACTCATTGCAATGAATGGATATACTTTGCTCCGTAAAGATAGGGCCAACAAAAGAGGTGGTGGTGTGGCTGCTTATGTTAGAACAGAACTGCAACCAAAAGCTATTTCTGTCTCACCATCTGAGTACTCAGCACAGCCTGAATTTCTTTTTACAAAAATAACTGCTAGTTGTAAAAAATGCCTAGTATGAGTAGTATACAAACCACCTAAAGAGAACTATATTGAATACATGGAGGCTGCATTACAAAGCGTACTACCTGACTATGAACACATCATCCCCATGAGTGACCTTAATACAAACGTACTGGCTACTGATGCTGCTTCAACTGTACAATTGACAACTATGTTCCTTTCTAATAACCTAACTATCCTTCCTCTACAACCAACACACCATACACACACATTTTTGCTCGACTTAATTGTGACAAATAAACCCGACAGAGTTCTGATTTATGAACACCTTCCAGCAGATGGAATATCAAAGCATGAAATTATATACATTGATTACTCGCTCAAGTGCCCCAAAATTATACACAAATTGGCTACCTATCGAGACCTAAAATGCATTGACAAAGCCACTCTAAAAAAAAAAGACGCACTACAGATACCGTGGCATTAATTTGGATATTAAAAAATGTAAACGACAAAGTTAAATTATTAAACGACTTCATTATAACACTATATAATAAATTTTCTCCTATAAAGAGTTATGAAGAGAAAAATAGCTCCTTAGATAACTAATTTGATGACAGAAAGAGACAAAATTTGTCAAAATTACAAAAAAGAGAAAACAATTGACAATTTTGAGCAGTACAAATGAATACGTAACCACACAACTCAGGCAATCAGAAATGCTAAGCGAGAATATACGTAAAGACTTCTGCTATCACTTCCCGACTTTGGAATGCTCTAAACAAAATGGGAATAGGGAAAACAACTGACTTTTAGACTTGCTTAATGATTACTTTACAAACGTTGCCACCATTCCATTAAACAAAGATGACACTATCAACGAACTGAAACAAAAAACCCCTCCCTCCTGCAGTGAAAAATTCCACTTCAACTATATTAATGATCTAGACGTTAAGAAAGCTTTACTGAGAATTACTATTAAAGCCGAAGGATGTGACAACATTAACATCACTATGATACGACTCATTCTCAACATAATACTACCTACTGTGACTCATATATTTAATGCATCAATGATAACCTTTACATTTCCCTCCTTATGGAAACAAGCCCTCGTTTTCCCCCTCCCCAAAATCAAAATTCCCAATGACCCGAATGATTATTGGCCTATTAGTATCCTTCCTGTCATGGAAAATTCACAGACAAGTTACAGACTACCTCATCAAAACTAACCTCCTAAATGAATACCAGTCTGGCTTCAGACAGGGACACAATACAAATACTGCATTACTAAAAGTTACTGAGGACATATGTGAAGCAGCAGACAGCAGACAACTGACCTTACTAACACTATTAGATTTTTCTAAAGCTATTGATTGATACAGTAGATATTGGCTTATTAGTGTGTAAGCTGAATATTTGAATATGTCAAATAGCGTTACAACATAGTTCAAATCTTATTTAATCTGAGCGCCAGCAAACTGTTTTAGGTGTAATTAGATCAAACTGATAACTCAATTAAGACTTATATTTGCTATCGACTTGGTCATTAAAACACGGACTACAGCTGAACCCAGGAAAGACACAGGCAATCATAATGGGACACGAGCGGTTGTTGAAAAGTCTAAATTTGGATAATATACAACACATTACATTAAATAATTCTGAAATACCATTTCGTAATACAGTAATGGAGTTTATATGGATCAAAATTTAAACTGAAAGATGCAAATTACACATGTTTGTAAAAAAGTATTCTCCTTTAAAACGTATAAATGACTTTCTACCGGCTTCAATTAAGAAAATATACAAACGCTTGTAATGCCCCATTTTGACTATTGTGACTCTCTTTTTACTAACCTAACTGTAAATTTTACTCTAAAACTTCAACGGGCTTAAAATATGTGTGTATGTTTTGAATTCAATCTCCGATTTGATCATGTTACACCATCACTCAAAACACTTAAATGGATCCAGCTTAGGGATAGAAGAAAACTGCATTCTTTATCATTTCTCTATCAACTCCTTCATTCTTGCATTCCAAACTATCTAAATGTTCGTTTCTAGTATCTTTCTGACTGTCATAATCAAGAATCTCGCTCATGACACTCTTTCCTTCTTGCTATACCTGCTCATCATACAACCTTTTATTCATCATCATTTGCAATAGATTTAGCTTGTCTTTGGAATTCCCTACCTGAAGACGTAAGGGACTGCTGGAACAGAAAATTAGGGCATACATTTGTAATCAAACCTAATCTGCTGCTGTATTAATATGATAAATGCATCCTACTTTAATTTATTGTTATTAATATTATGTGCTGGCAAGTAATATGCATTTCAATTGAAAATATCACTATTATGTGTTTCGACCAACATGAATATTTCACTTAAAATAATTTTATTTACAGTTTTTTTCTTCTTTTCATTTCAGTATATTTGATGCACCTTTTTATATATGTTTTTATTAAGTTGTATAGAATTATATTTTTGTTCTTTATTCTTTTATTTATTGTATCATTGCTGTGTTGAATTCAATGTATTGCCTGGTAGAGTGGAAGAGAAGGATAAATAAATAAATAATTAAATATACTACTAATTTCCCTTTATCTAGCATATTTTTTCTTTGCACTGTTAATTTTCCATTGTTATTTAACCTTATTACTAACTAATCAAATGTGTTTACAACTTTGAATTCACTCCCCTCTAACCACTCTCTTATCAGTTTATTCATGTTTTTATACACCATAATTTTGTAAACCCATATTTTACAATATTTCTCTGTTGCTTCTATTGCTTTCTTTAAACCTCCACTTGTGATTGCTGCTGCTACTTGGTCATCCGCAAAGAGCAAACCTGAAATATCTCTATTTTTTATTGCTGGGCAATGTTCATTTTCTTTTGCTATTTCTTGGAGTATGTCATTGATAAACAAATGAAATAAAATGGAACTTGATTTACAACCCTGTCTTAAACCAATTGTATTTGGTTCCCGATCTGTTACTTTTTATTGGCAAGCCTAATACAGGATTATCTGAATATAACCTCTCTAATAGTCATATGAATTTCTCGCTCACTCCCTTTGTTCTCAATTTACACCAAAGTGCATCCATCACTTTGGATGGTATTGAAGGCCTTTTCTAGATCTGTGAAAAATAAATATATCTTGCCTCTTTTCTTACTTAGATATTTATCTATTATGTTCTTATTATAAAATCATTATTGACTTTCCTTTTCCAAACCGTCCTTGTAGATCAGATAATTTACCTTCTCTCTCTGTCTATACCTGTAATTGTTTTGCTAGTACCCCTGTAAACACTTTACCTATCACTGATAATAGACTAATGCTTCTGTAGTTACTTGGATTTTTCACCTCCCCTTTTTCTTTATAAATAAGCACCATAACTCCCCATTTCCACTTCTGTGGGAACCTTCCTCCCTCGAGAAGCACACTGAACAGTTTTCCTAACATTATCCTTCTTTTGGTATTTTCATACCCCTTCCTCCAGAATCTCCCTGGTATTCCATCTATTCTATTAGCTTTCTTACTTTTTAATTTATTAACCTTCTCACTTATTTCATTCTCCAATATTACCTGGTATAATGTTTTATCACAAATATGTAACTCCCCTAGTACTTTTGTCTGTATTGGCACATTACTTCCAATAATAGTTTCTTGAAATACTCCCATTTCTTAAGACCAATTTTATTCTGCAAAATCCTAATCTTCAATTCTTTTTTTTTACCAACTCCATATTGTTTTGGTGCCTCACAGATCGTTTGTCCAATTTTATCAGACCACTTTTTATTTTTCATTTCAATTAAATATTTATAACCCCTAATAGAAAATTATCTTTTTCGACCCATTTTTCTGATTGTTTCCATCTCCTAAACTCTCTTTCTACTTTATTTCTTGCTGCAATACAATTCCCATCATATCATCCCTTTTTTATATTTCCCCCTTGGTTCCTAATTTTCATTGTCATCACATTTCTTCATTGATATTATTTCCAGCCAACTTATACTTAAAAGACACCTCAGACACTGGTTAATGACTTTGCATCTAGGAGTTCTTTTATGTGCTAGTAGATTAACTGACATGGGGCTGTTCCTTTAAGCATACTAAAAACTGTCATTCTGGGCCGGATGTGAATCTGTGACCTTGGTATAAGCAGGCCAGTACCTAATAAACTAAACCACCCAGACCAGCCCCGGCTACCTCAGATTTATTGCATATTGGTTCTTCTAACAAAAGCATTACTTAAGGTTTGTTTATACTAAACTCAAAACTTGCCATTACCTCATAAAAGAATAACACTACAAAAATCTGAAAAAAATAATAAGAATTAACAGGGAACAAACCTTTCTTCACTATACTTATGTAAACCTTCAATTCACATGTAACATAATGTATAACTCTTCACCCCCCAGGGGCCTACTAGGGTAGGTATGGGTTTGACGCACCCGGGGTCCCGAGCCAACCTTGACTCCCTCAGTGGGCAACCTCTGAGTGGTGAGAGAGTCACTAGGTCAAAATGCCCACCCACGTGTAGGCCGTGCGTGGAGACCCGTGTCGGTGGAAAGGAATATCCTGGTTGGTTGAGGGTTGCGTATCTGAGCCTGGGCCTTCTGTCTTTTCAGTGACTAGGGAGGGTAAGCAACTTAATACACCACTTTGGTTTCTGCTTCACCTAAACGGGAGGCTAGGGACTAGCCCACCCCTAGTCAATCGGCCAGGACTAGGTATTATACCGAACTCCAGGGAGAGTGGGACGGTGAGCCTGCTATATCCCCTGTGTAGCCCTGTCATCCCAGGGGGGTGACCCCTTGTTGGACTCCGTGGTGGGTGGGAAGCACCGGGGGATGAAAATAAAAATTTACATTAATGGCAAAATCAAAAAAAATCCATTAAATATGGTACTGAGTTCGGAAAAGAAGTAGTCGAGTGTCGTGGTCCTCGCTACTTGATTGTCAATAGAACAGAGGAAGGAAGAAAGTTCTCTAGCGTAAGCCCTTTTATTATTCAAAACGGTTTTGATAACATTGCTGGTCCTGTAAAATCTTGTATAAGAGCTCGTGATGGCATGCTCCTGGTAGAAGCAGAATCAGCATCCCAGGCTGCAAAAATACTAAAGGCCAAAATGTTAGCTAGCTATCCAGTAAAGGTCGATTTACACAAAAGCTTGAATTCCTCACGCGGTGTGGTAAACACCGACGCACTGGACGGTTTGACCTGTGAGGAAATTCAAGAAAATCTTGCTCCTCAAGGCGTAACATCTGTGTATCGGGTTCAAAGAAAAGTAAATGGAGAATTCGTGCCTACCCGTACCGTTTATTACCTTTGATCGGGTAGATCTCCCACAAAGGATAATGGCAGGGTATGAATCCATTGAGGTAAGACCATATATACCGAACCCGCTCAGATGTTATAAGTGTCAGCGCTTTGGCCACACCAGTGAATTCTGCAACGGCGAGTCTACCTGTGTGAACTGTGGCAAAATCTCGCATGACGGAGAATGCACGTCAGCTCCAATGTGTGTTAACTGTAACGGTGAACATCCATCAAGTTCCCGTAGTTGTCCCCGTTTTGCAGAGGAAAAGACGGTCCAGGAGATACGGGTCAAAGAGAAGGTGTCCTTCTTGGAAGCCCAGAAACTCTTGCGAATCCGCTAACCCTCTGTCCCGAAGTATGGTACCTATAGCTCAGTTGTAGCTAAATTGGTACAAAGTCGGGAAATCGCAACTCAAACCTGCGATATAAACGGGGTCACGATTGCAGAAAAGATTCTCACAGCCAGCTCACTTCCTAGGCCTTCGACTTCAACATCTAAGTCAGTAGTAACATCTGAAACTATAAAAAGCGCTAAAATTAAATTGCCGCCAAAACAATCGACCTCGACCAACAAGTCTGGCAAGCTAATAATATATAAAGGACCAGAAAGAAAGTTTAAGAACACCTATGAGAGAACTGACTCCCTCAAACAAGTGTAAAGCCTATTCCCAAAGCAACGAAGGGAAACAAGAGTCCACAGAGGTCCTCTTCTGAGGATTCGACTGGGAAGGACTCAGGTCGGCGACTATCATCTTCGCCGGCCTCTACTTCCAATCGGTTTGAGGTACATGAACCGAAATTTTCAATTGGAAAGGGGTCCTCCCAAATGGAGGAAGATGATACTGCCCTCACTGCCAGAAGGACAGTGACAAAGAGGCAGGACCATCCTCCCGACACCTAAAAAGAATAAACTCAACCGACCTCCGCAGCCTCCAAAATAGAAACAACCACAATGTATAACTTATCCCATTATAAAGAACATGGCTATTCTACAATGGAACCTACATGGAATAAGAACACATCGACCTGAGCTTGAACTGCTGCTTAACCAGCAGGATCCTTTGGTCATATGTTTGCAAGAGACTAAGCTCCGTCCACAAGACAGCTTCAAAATCAAACGGTACACCCCAGTAAGGTGTGATCTATCATCGGAAGAGGGTGTACCTGTGCATGGAGGCACTATGATGATCATCAGAGATGATATATTCGCGCAATCTGTATCATTACAGTCCGACATCCAGTCAGTAGCTGTAAGGATTAAACTGTCACATACCAGATTCACCATTTGTAATATATACCTTCCTCTGAGTTACGACCTCTCGCTCACTGATTTAGGGGATCTAATTTCTCAATTACCAACACCATTTCTATTGGTAGGTGATGTAAATGCCCACCATCCACTTTGGGGCTCACCTCGGGCTTGTGCGAGAGGTAAGTTAATTGCTGATTTCTTGAATAATTCTAACCTAATTCTCCTGAACACTGGAGAACCTACATTTCTTTATGATGCTTTCAACAGTTTTTCACACTTGGATTTAGCAGTTTGTTCACCTCCATTAACATCTTCCTTACAGTGGAATATCATCTCTGATCTATATTCTAGTGACCACTTTCCATGTCTTATCAGTATCTTGCCACAAGATAAATGTTCCACACGTTTACCTAGATGGCGTATAGATCAAGCCAACTGGAACCTTTACTCCCGGTTGGCTGTCTTTTATTACAACGAGCACGACTCTGTGAATGTCTTAGTGGAGCACCTCACAAAAAATATTCTTGATGCTGCCGAGCAGTCTATTCCACGGTCAACGACCCAAACCAGTCGTCGATTTCCGGTACCTTGGTGGACGGATGACTGCCGGAATGCCATTCATGCTCGCAGGCGTGCTCTCAGGATTTTCCAATGTCGCCCAACACTGGATAACCTGATTGAGTATAAAAAGATGCGTGCCAAATCTAGGCAGGTTGTTAAGCATAGCAAAAAGACATCATGGAGCAAGTTTGTAGCGTCATTCAATCGACATACACCTTCCTCTATCGTATGGGATAAGTTAAGGCGCGTGGACGGAAAAATGACTCATACGCCAATCGCCGGTCTTAAAACAGCTGTAGGAGATGTTGTTGATAAGTTTGACGTGGCCAACACTTTTGGCGGTGCTTTTGCTCAAGTGTCTAACTCAGAGAATTATTCTCCTGATTTTCTTCCCGTTAAGGCTCAGGTGGAATCGCAAGGTTTCAACTTTTGTTCTAATAATCTTGAAGATTACAATCGACTTGTCACCATGAGGGAGCTAGACCATGTGCACTATCATCTTCGCGAAACTCAGCACCAGGTCCTGATGGAATACACGTCCAAATGTTGCAACATCTCTCTCCTGAAGTTAAGGCCTTCCTACTCGAGGTCCATAATCGTGTTTGGGTTGACGCCACTTTTCCAGAAAAGTGGCGAGAGGCCACCATCGTACCTATTTTGAAAGCTGGAAAGGACCGTTTACTTCCATCCAGCTACGGTCCAATTTCCCTCACCAGTTGCATTTGCAAGGTGATGGAACGCATGATCAATGGACGGCTGACATGGTGGCTGGAAACTCATAACCTACTGACCAACACCCAGTGCGGTTTTCGACGACGTCGTTCAGCAGCTGACCATCTTGTCTCGATTTCGACGCAGATAATGAATGGATTCATGAAGAACTGTCAAACCGTTGGGGTGTTCTTTGACCTCGAGAAGGCTTATGATACCTGTTGGCAGGCAGGAATAATACGTTCCCTATACAACTGGAACATACGTGGACGCCTTCCGTTATTTATTCAGGAGTTTATGAGGGACCGCGTTTTCCGAGTAAGGGTCAGCTCGGTTTTATCAAATATTTTTGTTCAAGAGAACGGAGTGCCACAGGGATCGGTACTAAGTGTCGCGCTATTTGCTATAGCAATTAATTCTATCTCGAAATGTATTCTCCCAGGAGTATTGTCCTGCTTATTCGTAGACGACTTTGCCATCTATTGTACTTCTCAGTGCACAGCTTTTTTGGAGCGCTGTCTGCAGCGGTGTTTAGACAACCTCTCAGATTGGAGCTCTAAAAATCCCTTTCGCTTCTCTGCTGAAAAATTACTCTGCGTGAACTTCTGGCGCCGCAGGAAGCGATTACCACCTTCGCTGCGGTTTGGCACAGTTTTACTACCATTCGTGGATGAGACAAGATTCCTTGGGTTGATATTCGATAGAAAACCGTGTTGGTCACCACATATAGCACAGCTGAAAGCGCGCTGTAACTGTTCTCTGAATATTCTACGGATACTAAGTGGCAAATCTTGGGGAGCGGATCGGACAGTCTTGCTGCGACTTTATCGCTCACTGATCCGAGCCAAGTTAGATTTTGGAAGCATAGTTTATTCTTCAGCAAGACCATCTGTGCTTAGAAGATTAGACACTGTCCATAATCAGGGTATACGTCTGGCTGTTGGAGCTTTTCCAACCAGTCCAGTAGCCAGCCTTTATGCTGAATCGGCGGAACCCCCTCTGCAGTGTAGACGAGATATTCTACTAACAAATTATGGCTGTGGGCTAAAGTGCATGCCTTCGCATCCAACGTTCACTCCTTTTTTTAACACCAAGCTGGACGAACGTTATAGAAATATCTCAATTAGTCCACGGCCCCCAGGTGTTCGCTTCCGAATGCTTCTTCATAAGCATGATATCGTAATGTCTAGAACGTTTCCCAATGGAGAAAGGGTGCACCCACCTTGGTTACTTACAACATCCCATGTAAACCTCGGGATGACGGCATACTGAAAGTCTACAATGCCGTTTTCTAGTATCCGTAGATGTTTTTTTAGAATTTTTGTCAAACTACAATGACCGAACTTGTATATATACTGACAGAAATAAGTGTACCATTGGTGTTGGGTGCGCCTTTGTTTATGATACCGAACAATATACATTCGGTTTTCATAGTGGCACATCTATTTATAGTGCGGAGCTATACGCAATATATCGAGCCATTCTGCACGTTGGCCGTCGAAATTTAAGTGACTGCCTTATATTGAGCGATTCCCTGAGTGCACTTCAGAGCCTTGGTGATCTCTACAACTATCATCCTATCGTGCAGCGTATCCAGGATGCCCTCCACGTTTTATATACTTCCGGGGTTAATTTGGAATGTGCATGGAATCCTAGTCACATTGGCTTGCCGGGGAATGAACTGGCAGATTTTGCAGCAAAGACGGCAACCACCGAGCCGAGTACAAAAATTTCTTGTATAACAAGCTTGTTGTGCGCAGGGCGATATTTTCGTGCTGGCACGATGAGTGGTCAGCTCTCCGCAGAAATAAGCTTAGAGTAGTGAAAGACCTTCCAACAAACTGGGTAACTTCCTCTCGTCATTCTCGACGGGAGGAAGTAATTTGGCTCGTTTGCGTATGGGCCACTGCAATTTTACACATAGTTTTCTTTTTAAGAGTGAATTTCCTCCATTGTGTCCGCTTTGTGGAAAAGATTTGTCTGTCCGTCATGTGTTGCTAGATTGTGTTAATCTAGCACATATTCGGGAATCACTGTAACTGCCGGTCAGTCTTGCAGAAGTCCTGGCGGACGATAGTCGAGCGGTAGCTAAGATTTTTTAATTTTTATCGAAGATACCCTTCAAATTTCGGATTTAGTTGTTTTTATCCTTGTTTTTGTATTACTTTTTTTCTTTTCTTTTCTCTAATCACCAATCTGTGGCTTTTGCTATGATAAACTTTTTACCCTAATTTTTAGACTAATCTTTCGTTCTTATTAATAATATTTCTTACTGAGCTTTATCTCTGGCTTTTGCCATGATTTGTTTAATAAGGGCGCTGATGACCTTGCAGTTGAGCGCCCATAAACACTAACTATCATCATTTATAACTCTTCAATTTAATTAGTTTCCCTAAAGCTCTTAATCCAGAATTTATTTTAACTAATATTATTTGAATAAAAAATTGTTTTTGAATATCCACTAATAGTGATATTCAAGTTGGTGGCAGTCAGTTAGAATCACAAGTGACATGTTGCAGTGTTTAATGAAAAAACAACACTAAAGCGAAAAGTGTGATGCATAATTCAAGTGTACATAATGTATTAGAAACCAGTGAAGGTAAGACTGTAAATCAAGAAGTGCAACATAAATATCAGTGGGAAATGAAACACACAAAACTAATGGAGTAAAGTCACTTCAAATGATCATTGGTGTGCTGAACAAGGATCTGCAAGGTGTGCAGTTGTCTCAAAACTAAAACTGGAGAATGAAGATTTGAAACTACAATTAACTACATAACTACAATGCAAGAGTATCAACGCTTTGCAAAAGCAAAGCAAAGATCATGGACAACATAACCATAAACAACTTCAGCTGCAGAATAGGTTTGAAGTTCTAGTAAGTGGAAGAAATGTATTAAATGTGTCAAAGAAATAAATGGGAATGTTTATAGCGCTAAAGAGTGATCTGCTCAAACAACGGACTAGATGATGTCAGAAAAATAACAGTGATAAGGGGGCTCACTACTGAAGTTCTCAGGTGAATGCTGCAGCCTGAGTGGCTACAATATACACTGCTTTCCAGGGATTAACGTTAGTGATCTAAAAAATAAGGCAGAGAGCAACTAGTAACAAAGGATCAACCATATGTCATTCTGATATTAGAAGTGTCTCCATTTTTCCCAGAGGACATAATGGGAGACACTATGGATCTCATGAACACTATAAGGGGGTAGGTAGTTCCTGATACAAAGACCATGATCAGTGGAGGGCTATACAGACATGTCACCCAAAAGAAAAAAAAAATCAGAATAAACAGTGAGTTGAACTGGTTATACAATTTAGGAACTACCTGCTGGTAGAAGGCAATTTTTGGATAGACCATAGTGACTATAGTAACTGTGGTAAAGATGATATGCATGCTAATTGCAAAGCATTCTCAAAATTTGGTGAACTATTGTGCAAGGCTGTTTCCTCTGTGCTGATGGGAAACTATTCAAGAAGATGGATGGGAGTATATTGGGCAAAATGGAATCTGTGACCTGCAAATCAAAATCTATGGTAAACAGCAAGATACTAAAAGATCACTAAGGTACTCAAATAACTATGACATTTTAATAATGCATCAAAATGTGCAGAGTGTTTTTAATAAGTTACTAGAATTTGAAATATTTTAAATAGTAACAAAATCATTCAGATCAAAAATAATTATTTCAAGTTAAATTAAGTAAATTTTCTCCATTTCACTGCTGATATTTGTTGCTCTGAAAACTATATACATATGGGTAGTATGATTCTTGTTAAGAAGGTATTAATTTTAAGAAATATACTAAAACAGCTTATCTAAATGTAGAAAAAGAATTTGAGCCCCAGTTATTGAAGTTAATGATCAAAAGTTATTTATTGCATATATTTATTAAACTTTAAGACACACGAATATGAAACTTTACACATATATGTATGAACCTCTCAAGTTCAGATTACAGATGCTGAATATGTCCTCCACTAGCGGCATGAACAATATCACGTCGATACTCAAATTCCGCCCATACTTGGGCAAACATATCCCTCACTGATGTTATGGCAATACGGATCCTGTTCTTAAACTCTTCCAGATTCTGTGGGAGTGGTGGTACATAAACGTTGTCTTTAACAAAACCCCACAGGAAGTAGTCACAGGGTGTCAAATCTGGTGACCGTGGAGCCCAGCTGAGACATGCTAAGTTGTCAGCTCCTTGACGACCAATCCAACCATTCGGAAGAGTTTCATTCAAATATTCGCGCACTTGGCGACTCCAGTGAGGGGGTGCACCGTCTTGTTGAAAAATGAAGTTGTCTTTGTGCAGCCTCAGAAACAACCAGTTTTGTTACATAGTGAGATACTGCTGACTGTTAACCATGTTTCTATCAAAGAAGAATGGGCCGTAAACAGATGTTCGGGATATCGCACAAAACACATTTATCTTGGAGGAATCTCGTACATGTTCAATGGCTGCATGTGGGTTCTGTAGGCCCCAAATTCGAACATTGTGTTTGTTTACCTGACCACTAACATGAAAAGTCGCTTCATTACTAAACACGATGCCTTGTTATTATTGTCAATAGCATCAAGAATCTTGTTACAAAATGCCACACGTTTTCGTTTGCCATCAGGATGCAGAGCTTGTAACAGCTGTAATTTGTACGGCTTCATAACCAACCGACATCTCAAAACACACCAAATTATTGTTGTAGGCAGTTTTAACTCCCGATTGGCACGACGAGTTGATTTTGAAAGACTACATTGGAAAGCAGTTTGAATTCTTGCAACATTTTCTTCAGGAACACTAGGGGGCCAGGACTCTTTCCTTTAATGCACATTCTGTATCTACAAACCGTCAATACCATCTGCAAATGTTCCACCCATTTGGAGAATCAACATGGTACTTCAACCTGAAACGTCTTTGCACTGTAATCACAGAATTGCAAACTCGAGAACACAAAATGATTTCTGCTGCGGAGTAGCCATTTTAAACACATGACGGTTAGCAAGCAAAACAGAAGACAACTGACATCTGGTGGCGGTTAATATAAACTAGACTATGTATTCGTTTCTCCAATAGCCGAGCCGAAGCGATCGAGAGTTTGGACAAAATGATACTTTGTAACACGTATATTCTTTTTGAAACACCCTGTATATTGTCCCCCAACAAGAAATCAGTCTTGTGATTTTTTGAAAAATTAGAATCATCAATAAAATCATTAAAAAGACATCCGAAAAGAATTATAATTACTGGTGACTTCCACAAAGATTTTCTTTGGGCCAAAAACTGAATTATTTACTAGTATCTTTCAAAATGCCACAAGAATTATTAGGTCCTCAAGCACATCAACTGATGTTATGATACTTGACCAAACAACCAAGAAGTTCAATCTGATGAATATTAACATTGGCTTCTCAGATCATAATGCTTTAACAGACACATTAAAAACAATGGTAAGAACATGCCCAAAAGTATACACAAAAGGTTCTTCTCCCTGGAAAGTATGCATTACTTTAATTCTATATGGCAAGGATGTTTACAATGAAGTAAGTGTACACCTTAAATCCTCTAAGTCATGATAACATTCATGCACCACTTTAATACTGTATTTCCCTATAAAACTTTAACCAAAGGTCACACTTGCAAAAGTAAAAAGTGTTATAGCAAAGTAATAACAGCAGCTAAGAAACAACCAATTGGCAAACGATATACAACTCATCAAATAAAAACAAGGCCATTTGGAATATAGTTAACAGTGAAACTGCTAAGTTTAATTACTGATATATGGTGGACTTTGTGACAGTGATGTGTTTTAACAATTGAAAATTAAAAGAAATCCAATTAAAAAATCCATACCACAAATGAACATCAGAAGCCTATCTGATCAAACCTTCACCAAATCAGAACTGGAATTCTTAAATAAAGGGATGAAAATTTGCATCAATTTCTCACATAAGATTGACAATTACATTGAAGACATACAAATAGCCACTCAAAACATAAATGCCATTGACAAAAGCATTATAAAAAGTGAATGCTGCCAAATTATCGAAACAATAGAAAACAAAAAGAAACCTAACCCCCACAAAAATGTAATAACAGCACTAAAAAGCAAACTGTTAATTTATAGCAAAGCTGACAAAGGGAACACAATAGTAATTATGGAGAAAACTGAATATGTAGAAAGAATGGAAACACTTTTAGAAAAAGAAGAACACTCTACAGTACAGAAAAAACCCCTAAACCAATGTATAGTTAAATTGAATACCACTATTCAGGACTGTAAATTAATAGACAAAACAGAAAAATACAAAATTAAAGTTGACAATCCAGTTCTGCCCAGAATTTATGGCCTTCCAAAAATATGCAAGCTGGGAAATTCAATTAGACCAATTATAAACAATATAAATGCACCTACATATAACTTAGCAAAATGGTTAGCATAAAGATTCTCTTCCTTCCCTGAATTTGAAATGGCAAGCATAAAAAACTCTCTGCATCTAATAAATGAAATCAAAGACATGTAATTAGAAAAAACTGATGTTAGTTTCCTTCGATGTTGCTGCTCTTTTTCCAAAAATACCAACAGAAAGCATACAATCCCACATCAAAAACTGGTTACTTGCAATAGGGAAAACAACAGAAAAAGTTCAAGAATACATCACATTAACAAATCTTTGCATAAATCAAAATTTTTTCACCTTCAACAGCAAATATTATAAACAAACATCTGGTTTAGCTATGGGCAGCCCACTGTCACAAATATTAGCAGATCTTTTCATGAGCACTTTGGAAACTAGGATAAAAATCTGATGTGTTCCATTCACATGACTTTCTCTATATCACTGCAACAAATTATTCTATTTACTTCATCTAATGGAGCAAAAAATAGCAGAAATAGTCTTATTACTTGCTTCTTTGTTACTAGAAGCGAAATAAGGGGGTACCATAGGTTAAAGTGATAGTCAAAAGCTGGTTGCTCTGCGACTTAAGTTCCTTTAAAGTCATGTATGAGAAAAGTATGTCTTTATAGCTGAAAAAAAAAAAAAACAACAATGAATATCTCAAAAAACAATCAACTCCACGAAAAAAATGTATATAATATAAATTGTGTGTTTTAAGGTGCTCTACATTTATAGTGTGGTAAGTTTTTGTCCATCTCTTACAGTTTAGCAGTTATGCAAAATTCCGTAAAATTGACCGAGAATAAAGTAGTCTTCAGAGGCTATTTCCAGAAAATTCAAAATATATATTTTATTTGTCATGTAAATATCTTTAATATACAACATTTTAATCAAAATCGTTAAGAGTCATTTTATAGAAAATCAAAATTTTTTAAAAAAGTTCCATGTAAAGTGTAGTTTGGGGTGGGGGGATTTTTCTCAAAATCTTCGTGTAGCATCCCTGGAAGATACTAAACTTAAATACCAAGTTTAGTATTTTACCGACTTTTCGTTTTTGAGTTAACGTGTGCACCCACCCACCCACACACACACGGACCTTTTTCTGAAAATACTTTTTTAGATACAGGGGACCCTAAAACATATTTTTCCGGTGAAATCTCGGTATCAAATTTTTTGGTGGAGTGCAATACCTTCTCTATACACTATATACATAGCACGTATAGAGAAAGTAAAAATATGATGTGTTACACTCACATGACTTTCTCTAGCTGTTCTACCAACTTCATACATAAGATTCTTCTTCTTTCTGCACCTTGCTAATCGTGGTACTCATTAGCACAATGTTCTTATTATTTAATTCTGTATAAGTAGGAAGAACATAAGGGAATACACTAGGCTAAACCAATAGTCAACTGTTTTAAAAGATGTTATGTGACTGTCATTACAAATCGCTTCTTTTCTTGCCCAGGAGTAGAACAAAAGGAAAACAGACACTCCTGTCTGAGAAAAGTATAAGTACTTCACAACTGAAACTAATAACAATGAATACCTCGAAGACGGTAAGCTCCACGAGAAAAATGTATACGACATAACTTGTGTATTTTAACAAGACCTACATTTTTTGTATAGTAAGTTTTTGTCTATCTCTTAGGGTTTAATAGTTATGCCAAATTAAGCACAATTCATCCAGAATAAACAGGTCTTCAGAAGCTATTCCCAGAAAATTCAAGATATACATTTTATTTGTTAGGTAAATATCTTTAATATATGATATTTTAATCAAAATCATTAGAGCCATTTTTAAGAAAATCAAAATTTTCGGAAAAAGTTCTATGTAAAGGGTATTTTGGGGTGGGGGGATTTTTCTCAAAATCTTCATGTCGCATCCCTGGAAGATACTAAACTTAAATACCAAGTTTTACTTTTCATTTTTGAGTTATCGTGCTCACAGACACATGGACACACACATGGACCTTTTTCTGAAAATGCTTTTTTTGAATACAGAGGGTCCTAAAACATGTATTTCCGGTGAAATATCAGTATCAAATTTTTGGGTGGAATACAATACTTCTCTATCCCTATGTACATTGTACATATGGAGCTACAGAAAGTAAAAAAGGCATTCCCCTGGATATTCAAAGTATGGTACCGCTATGTAGATGACATCTTTGCAACAGTCCCAGAAAAACACCTAGAAGATGCACTGAAACTCCTAAATCTGCAAGATAAATCCATAAAGTTCACAATGGAGAAGAAATGTTATGGACATCCACCATTCTTCAACCTTAAAATCAACAAAAATGAAAATCACCTAACATTTGGCATTTACAGAAAACCTACCCATACCAACAGTTATATAAAACAAAAAGTTACAATCCCATTCCCCATCAGCATGCCTTACTCAACGATCGATAAATGTACCAATGGGCAAAAAAGAATACTACTGTGAACTTCCTAAAATATTGGACATAGCTACAGAGAATGGATTCCAGGCAGAACTGGTGTACAAAAAAGTTAATAAGGCCAAAAATAGGAAGAGAATTAAAGAAGTCAGTACACTCACTCAAAACCAGAAAGAAAACAAGATCTACAAGAAGTTTACGTACCACCCTATAACTTTCTACAAATTCCAGAGGATCTTCAAATGACACATCACTCTAGCCCCAAAAAACAATTACCCCATAAAAAACATTTTAAATTCTAAATTAAAAGATGATATCCCACAAGAAAACAAACCAGGAATATATCACTTCAGCTGCAATGACTGTGAAAAAATCTACATCGGCCAAACAAAAAGAAATATAAAAACAAGAGCAAAAGAATACCACAGAAATATTAAACTCAAACAAAAAGACAAATCCATGGTAGCTTGGCATTTTTGGAAAGAGAAACACACCATAAATAGAAGCCCACAAATACTCAAAATCACAAGGAAGTCAGAATTAAAAGTTTGGGAAAACATATATACTTGGAAAAACAAAAACAGTGTTTTCAATTTTGAAATCCTGCCAGGCAAACCACCAGGGACAGAGACAATCACCACAGCAAGCAATGCCGGCAGTTGACCAAAGGAATTGACAATGGAAGCACATGGCTTCTGAAACATGTTTTCCAAAATAAGAAGTGATGTAGTGTTACAAAATCGACTCAACTAATTTTCAATTGTTAAGTTTTAAGTTTCTTAACACAAATATATAATCTTAACAGTTAATAAAGTTATAAATGAAAACTAATTGAAGTTGTAAACATTTTCAATACTCATTTCACCTATGTTACAGATAGAATGCTACCATCCCAAACAAATACCAGCAGGTTCAAACCCAGCAGAGGACGATGGATTTTTTTCAGGCATAAAAATCCTTAGCACAGCTTCCTTCGGAAGGAAAGTAAAGCCGGGGGTCCTTTTTCGCAGATTTATGGCATGCAAAAGAACCTCAAGCCAGATAAGAGAGGCCTCTGAACAAAATTAAGTGATTTTTCATGCCCAGTACAGAATGGGATGCTGAGAACCACAGCAGTTAAAGAGCATCCATAAATAAAACGCCATTTCATTTCAGTACTATTATTAATCCTAAACTATAGAGAAGTGGAAAAAATGCATATCTTAAGCCTGTAAAATAGAGGAAGTAAATCAGAATAGTTTACTCCAAAAAGAATAGTTTTCGGCCGGACAGATGAAGTACACGAATGCCTAATTAAACAGTGCATAAGTTATATTATCAAACCCCTGCTAGATATATTAACTGTTCAAATACTTCAGGAAAATTTCCAGAGAATCTCAAGTCAAGTATAACTGTGCCCAAATTTAAAAAAGGTGACCCAATAATGCTGATAACTACTGGCCATACCTCTCATATAAGGATTTTCAAAAATACTAGAAACTGTAATGCATAATAAAATTGCAATCTTTCTAGAAAAATGTGTTTGGTGACCAGCAAAATAGTTTTAGAAAAAATAAAAGCATAACAAATGCCCTTTATTTCTTCATAAAGCAAACACTTGAGGGAATTGATGACAAGTCTGCACTTGGTATATTTATGGACCTAAGCAAAGCGTTTGATTTGGTTGACCATAGGATCCTATTATCTAAACTGGAATCTTATAGTACATATGACATAGCACATGTTTGGTTCAAATCCTACCTGAACAACAGGATGCAAGTCCTTAAGAAACAATAAATGGCAGAAATGTTAATTCCAACTAAAAGTAGTAAACTGTGAGGTTCCTCAGGGCTCAAATTGTTTCTAGTTTACATAGATGATTTGCCAATTAACATAGCTCATGTAGCAACAATACAGTATGCAGACAATTCGAGCTGCATATTAAAAAAAAACTTTCAGGCAAACTTACAACAATAGGCAGCTGAAGTTATGACTAGACTAATGGATGGCTCTCTGCAAATAGGTTGATATTAATCCCAATGTATGAGTTTTGCCCTCTCCAATAGGGAAAGACAAAACATTGATCCAGTGATCATCAACAACAACAGGTAATTCAATATGCCTCTGAAGTAAAATTTATAGGAGTAACTATAGACAGATTTTTAAACTGGAAGTCACATTCACAACATCAAAACAAAGATTAACAGAATTCATTAAATAATCCGTGTACTGAAAATATATGCAACCTAAATTATATATTTCAATCAATTCTTAGTTATGGCATTATCTTGTTCGGAAATTCAGTAGATACAAAAACACTCTTCATAACACAAGAAAATCATATGTAAAATGTTTAATCTAAACAAACCCACCCATTGTAAATTACCTTTAAACAAAGCAACATACCTTACCATGCCTTTATATTAGAAAGTGTATCCCTCATAAATAGTAATGTATAACAATTTTACTCAATTAACACGATTCACACTCACAGCCCTAGAACCAGCAACAAAATTCACCTACAAACAGCCAGAACAATTAAACAGATCAATTCAATTCTGCATAGTGACACCCAAATGTATATAATCTAGTAATTAATGCAATCTCAGACTCATAACTGATTAGATTTAGGAATAGATTTATACTATACAAAAATGTAAATGGCGTGGTATTTATGGCTTGCTCTTAACTACTGGGATTCACAGCGTCCAATTCTAAATTGGCCGTGAAAGGCCGCTTAACTTTGCTCAGAGGCCTCTCCATCAGGCTTGAGGTTCTTTTATGTGCCGTAAATCTATAACATGGGACCAACGGCTTTACTTCCCTTCTGAAGGAAGCCATGCTAAACATTTTTTACACCTGAAAAAAATACATCATCCTCTGCCAGGTTTGAACCCGCGATCCTGAGTATATGAAGTTAGCATGGTAACCACTACACCATGGAGGGCAACCTTACATTATACAGGAATTCAACAATTATAAATAGTACTATATATATATTAAATAGTAAGTATTAATAGTTTGCATTTGTTTTGTAACTGATGAAGCCACAATTGTAAAAATTTCAAAAGGTGAATAATGTATATGTATATAATACTTCATATAATGCATTTTTCTGCATATTTACATATTAATTACAATTTATTATTTGGTTTTGAAATTTCTCTTCTTAACCTTCTATTTGAATTTCTATACACAGGGATTACCTTCCTGTATTGTAACATCTATTTGTTGCACAGTTGGGCTTGTCATCAATTCCTGATATGCTCTAGCAGCTTGGTCGAACAGCTGCACCAGTAGTGTACATGTCTTTTGGTATTCACAGCGGCCTATTACTGATAACTGCTCCAACTGTTGCTGCACCATTCCCAAGTCTTCCAAAGGATCTTCCAGCCCCTCCCTACAAAAATAATTAGGTGCACTCAAAAACTTATAAACTGGCTTCATTCTTAAAAATACCATGACTAAAAAGCAGGACTTGTATTATGATCTCCATTTATGCAAAAGTTATTATTACATATAACTATGCTACTTCCGGTAGCTGATACTTTAAGATCAAACTACTCAAAAATTGCATACCTTTGGCTACACTTGATACAGGGGGAATGCTGCCATCACCCTATCTACAGATTATAATGTTTAGTATGCCATTCATAATTTAAATCTGGGCTCATTGTATGTATAAGACCTTGTAAACATAATTTCAAGGAACAGAATGAGGAAACATACAAATTAAAAAAAAATGTATCAGTTTATTTATTGCTATACTGTATGATCATTTACAGAAGCATGTAAATTCTTCCTTGCTGCAATTGATTGGACATTTTTACTTTCTCTATACATACTATGTACATAGTGTATACAGAAGGTATTGTAATGCACCCTAAAATTCCATACCGAGATTTCACCAGAAATACTACAAAAAAATGGAATTTTCTGGGAATAGCCCCTAAAGACCTCTTTATTCTGAATGAATTTTACTGGATTTTGCAGAATTGATACACCGTAAGAGATAAAAACATACTAAACAAAAAATGTGGATCATGATAAAACACACAATTTATTCATATGCAGTTTTTTCATGGAATTAACATTTCTGAGACATTCCTTTTTATTTGTTTCAGATTTAACATACTTAACTTTTCTCACATGGAAAGTTGTAAACTCCTGGCTCTTCATAGAAACGGATTTCAACCACATGGCAACCAGCTTTTAAAAGATTTGACTATCGTTTTAGCCTAGTGTATTCCCTTATTTTCCTTCTACTAACAAGAAAGGAACAATATCAGATATTTTACTCAACATCTAATGTTTGATGAAATATATTAAAATATTACTGTTAGAAACAGTTGCATATATACAATTTCATTAAATTAGGTTAATTACCTCAGATAATTTCAAGGAATCACTTTCTTATCATCAGATGATTGCAACTGGTTGCTCACAAACAACAAAATGTCTACAGAACTTTAAAGTTTTAAATTGCAATGTTCACTTAAGAACGAAGGATTCAATGACTGAAAAATCATGGGATAAGGAAAGAGCAAAGCAGGATACTCTCTTCTGATGTCAGTCTCTTGTATTATTTGCAAAACCTTAATTTGTATAATCTGACTGTATACAACACAGTCCCATTTAACGCTGGATATTGCTATTTTGGACTTAGTTAATTGGGAAACAAGGAAGTTGTGAAATTGGATCTTGCATTGCATACTATCTGCAAAATTTACCTGCACATTTCAATGACGTATCCTTGTTCTCCAATACATGCAGTGGACAAAACAGAAATGCACAAATATCTGCATTGTTGCTGTATATGGTGCAACATCTCCCTCTATATGCGATTGAACACAAATTCTTGGAGAGTGGTCATTCATTCATGGAAGTTGACTCTATGCACAGTGCAATAGACAACTACAGATCTCTCATTGTGTTACTGGGAAGCAAGAAGGCAAATAGAAGAACTCAATATGCTGAGCATTAGCAACCAACCAACAGTGCAATAGAGAAAACAAAAACAAACACTGATGTATTTACTGTTCATAATTGGATAAACATCTTCCAGGAAGCCAGAAAGAACATACAGCAGCCTTATGTCACTAAGAAGTTTCTGTAAGATGACTTTCTTGATCGCAATACCTCAGCAGTAATACAATAAAAAATAAGTCCATAGACAAGAATGGCAGCAAAATCAACTGACTGAAAATGAAGTGCTTCATATACAGAAAAGAATTACCAGATGTGATTGAATATAGGTATGTTATTTGTCAGAGTATGGGAAAATTATTGTTACTCAGGTTAGAGAGGCAAGAAAAGCCAAGCAATCAGATTTAGAGATAGCACATATACCAAAGCTCTACATGAAACCTCTTCCGATATCAACTCAAAGCAAAATGACTTTTGATGTCCTTCTGCAACAAAAAAGTTATACCATCAGAACTACTTTTGTGTATAGAAGTACACCTTTAACAAATATTCCGAACTGTTCAGCAGAACCTACTTTCTCAGATTCACATGAAAGAGGAGTAGTAGGTTGAATAGTGCACATACATCAAAAAGTAAAGAATGATAGAAATGTTGTAAGTAAAATAATTGAAATAAATGTATTGTAAGCATTTAACATTATTTTCAACTTGCATTATATATATATATATATATATTTTTTTTTTTTTTTTTTTTTTTTTTTTTTTTTTTTTTAAATAGCATGTACACTGTATTTTATTAAAAAAAATAATTTCTACATTGTCACTGTCTCAAAATTAATTTAAAATAAATTTAGGTTTGGTTTCATGTTTCAATGTTAATCATTACTTATTTTTGCTCAGAAAAGGTATATGTGCTAGTATGCTCTAAACCAGGGGTCAGCAACACACAGTGGAGCAGAAATGTCAAGCTTACCTTACTCCACAGTCTTGCAAGTGTTGAACAGAGGAGTGTGCGTCCCTTCATAAGCTAACCAGTTTGAATTATGCTAAGATGGTAGAAGGACTAATGGAGGGGAAAGTCTCCCTGCACTCAAGAGTGCCAGCTGTTGACCCATGCTTTAAATTATATTATGCATGTTCTTACACACAAAAAATGAAAATAACATTTCTATTTCCATTTTACTAAGCAATGGAGTCAATATTAGCTGACAAGACCCATCCACAAAGGAAAATAATTAGGAGAAAAAGGCACTTTAATACTCTGTCAGCAAAAACACATTGTCATGAACAATTCCAAAAAATGTTTATAAATATATTCATAAATAAAACTCACATTCTTAGAAAATATTCACACTGCTTTTTCTCAAAGGCATATTTTCTGACTTTGTGTGCTTCACTTACAACTAGAGCCGGTCAAAACACCTTTCAGTCTCGCTGCCATTAAACGTGCCTCTCACAGCCAGTTGAGGAGCTGAGCATATGACTGGTAGGAAGAGAATTGACTAACGAGATTATGAGTTTCTCGTGCCTCTCGCAAGACTCACGGGTCTCGTTAATAGCAGGACTGTGGTTAGAGTCGGTCAAAACAGCTTTCAGTCTTGCTTGTTTCTTGCTGCCACTAACTGTGCCTGTCGCAACCAGTAGATGCAGCTGAACGTATGGCTGGCAGGAAGAGAGTTGAGATTACGAGATTCTCATTTACTTGCAAGACTCATGAGTCTCGTTAATAGCAAACTGCGGTGTAATATGCAGGAACTTGCAGAGTCAGAATGCAAATTATCTATAGCTTTATTATAAATCAATATGTAAACATTATTTGAAGCAGTAATTCTGTTATCTGCTCTAATCTAAGCACATTTATTTGAGTAGAACAAAAAATCTTTTTCCCTGGCACTGGTTTGTTTTAAACTCTTGGTAGGTATGTATACGCTTCTACTCTGTTATACTAGGTTACTCGGAAAGTAAAGAGATACCTATTGTAATTACATGTTACGTCTCCGCTTGACCTTGTGACTTACATTCACTTTTCAGCTATCAAATGAAGCTGAATAACCGAAAGCAGTGCATGTGTTTATTTTGACCTGCATTTTATTACAATAAGCATGTTCCACTGGATCAACACATGATTATTTTTTTCGTCAAATCAGCTCATAAAAATCTGTCAAAATAAATCAAAATTAGTAATTTCTGTATTTTCTTTCAAAAATAAAAATTAAAACTCAAGATTAGCACTAATCGAGAAAAAATTAGCAGAAATAGTCTTATTACTTGCTACCTTGTAAGTAGAAGCTAAGTAAGGGCGTACCATAGGTTAAAGTGATAGTCAAAAGCTGGTTGCTATGTGATCAAAGTATTAAGATTTTTAAAGCTGAAACAGAAAACAAGGAATGTCTCAAAAATGATCAACTTCATGAAAAAAATGTATATAACATAAATTGTGTGTTTTAAAGGGCTCTATATATTTTGTAAAATAAGTATTTTTCCGTCTCTTATGATTTAGCAGTTATGTAAAATTCCGTAATATTCATCCAGAATAAAGTAGTTTTCAGAGGCTATTCCCAGAAAATTCAACATATACATTTTATTTGTCAGGTAAATGTCTTTAATATATGATATTTTAATAAAATCGTTGGAGCCATTTTTGAGAAAATCAAAATTTTCGAAAAAAGTTCCATGTAAATGCTAGTTTGGAGTTGGGGGATTTTTCTCAAAATCTTCGTGTCGCATCCCTGGAAGATACTAAACTTAAATACCAAGTTTGGTATTTTACCAACTTTTCGTTTTTGAGATATCGTGTTCACAGGCATGCGCACGACACCCACCTACACCCATGTGGACCTTTTTGTGAAAATGCTTTTTTTGGATACAGGTAACCTTAAACATATATTTCCGGTGAAATCTCAGTATCAAATTTTTGGGTGGAGTGCAATACCGAAAGGAATATATTATAGCTATAGCTATAGGAAGCTATAGGAAGGGCAATAATAAATATAAGAGAAATATAAGAGAAATGATTCATAATGTACGAAAGGAAATGTTTAACTAGAATATAAAATAAATATAATCGCCCAAACTGACCAAACAAATAGCATAGCTTCCCCATGTCCAGCCAATTTTAAATATAAATTCTCTCTGAAGTAGTTATAAAATACCTGCAATGTAATAAAGCAGTCAAAACAAAAGTGCAGGAAATAATAACCTGGAAATCGAAGGGAACATATAGCTATAGGAAGGGTAATAACAAATATAAGAGAAATCATTATGTATGAAAAGGAAATGTTTAACTAATATAAATATAATCACAAACAAAACGAAACAAATAGCATAGCTTCCCCATTTCCTGACAATTTTAAATATATATTCTCTCTTCAGATGGCGCTGGCTCTGTTTATTATGATAACCAAAAATAGTAATAGTTCTGATTTCCTTCTATTTGTTTATTTTAAGGTTAAATCACTGCCAAGCAGTAAACAAATGCAACATAAAAGAATGCCTTATATACCTATCCACGAAACAGAAAGGAAAATGTACAAGTAAACGTAATCACCCGAAGTAGTCGACAAATAGTTTATTTTCCCTTATGTGGACATGATTTTATCTCTCACTTTAGATGACGATGGAGTATTACAGTAATTTGCAAGTCAATTGTTGGTTTTTAAGGCCTAAAAATGAGTGATTTATACAATTTCCAAAACTACTCTTTTCTTGCACCTTTAAATTTAATGCCTTACAAAACATTAGAACCACCATCAAATATCCAGAAGAAATACATTGCGCCCAATGGCATCACCAGAAGCTATGTAACAACCTCTAAGCATTGAAAATTATTTGCTAAGGACCTTGGTGAGTTCTTGGTGTTTTTGGGGTTATGTTGTAAAGCGATGTTGCCTCCCTGGCATTGTGCAGTACCCGCCATGACAGGGTAACCTGGTGTGCAAGATTACCGTTATTTCAATGCAAGCATGAAATATTCTGAAATTCCAGACTGAGTACTTTTTTTGTATTACCATACACAAAGCTAATATTGAGAGGCTTTTTCTTTGTTATTTGCATAATAGACAACTATTATCACAGTTAAGATAATTTTAAAAAGTTTGGCTATGAAGAATTTCACATTAAACAAACCTGATGTTTTGCACAATACTGGATCCTCAGAGAAGTACCATTGATGAACAGGAAAAGTGTGTGCTATACTTCATAACAATAATCTGGTAATCCTAAGCACTACATTAAACTAGCAGCTGGTGATGACTGGAAGGTAGCAAATCAATGTTGTGACTGGAGATTGTAATTCAAGCCCAATAAAGATTCAAAAAGTAAAGGTTTTGTGAGACTTACCTAATAACAACTGCTACAGATTCTAGCCTAGAAGTGATGTATGCATTTGTCACTTCTGGAGTATAAGTTTCCAGAAGATGGGGCTCGGTAGCCTTAACATAAGGAACAGATGCTACCATCCTTTGCCATAAACTCAGTAGATAATGTACACTATTTGGTGCAAACTGCCACATCTGCAAACATACACATTAATAATTTCTGTGATTTACTTTGAAGCAGTTATATTACTTGCTTACTTACCTACCAAATGTTATATGTTAATAGCCATGTTTACTATGAGTTTTTATTAGGTAAATTATATTTTATTGCTCAAGCTGAATAATATATAATTTAATGTTTATTAATTTGTAGGGTTAGGAAATAAAATAGCTCAAGAAATAATTAAAAGGAAACAAGAGAGGGCAGGCATGGCCAACTTTATTATTCATACAGAATTTGTAAAGGTGCTAAGACATATGTTTGTAACCAGGGTAGGATAACAAGTATAAATGGTTTTAGACAAATCACTAAGGAGGCAGTGACTCAACAATGTGGTAGAGAAAATTATACACTCAATCTTTAGCTGCACAGCCAAGAGTTTGGTGTTAGGTAAGGGAAGCATATTGTGAATGCAAAACAGGTAAAATGTAAAAGTAGAGTATACAGCAAAGTGCATTTAAATAAAAGAAATATTAAAAGTAATAGTTTTCAATTTCTTTTAAAAATATAAAAAGAAATAATTTATATACTATATAGCTTTACATCATGACCTGAGAGAAGAAGACCAACCACAAGGAAATAATAGAATCTTATTCAAAGAGACATCCATAACTTTCATTTATAAATGACAAACAGGAATCATTTAAATGAGCTTTAGTATCTGCATTTAAATAAACAAATAGTAACAATCACTATTATAATTTCCATCTTTAATAAAACTACAACTTTACATAATGATAGATTATGCTACTCAGTATTCCAATCAAAATTAGATCATACTTCAAAATAATTACTATGAAGTCAAGTTTTATTTCTACAATTTTTTGCATTAGTTGTCACAATGTGCAGTAAATGGTTCAGAACAAGTCTTAATGTTCTATTTTGTGTAAGCACTAATTTGAATTAAATTGATAAACTTTTTAGACAACTGATTCAAAGGTGCAGACTATATAAATTCACATTAACTTGAATAAGAAAGGAAGAGGAGGAAAAACAAAACAGGCTTTGAGTAAAAAAATATAGGGGCATTTTAGATGTGCTAACTCAAACCAACCATTTCTGGATATACAGTTCAGTGTCAGATACTGCAATGTCGCTTCTATATTTTGCATAGTTTGCTAGTTCCAGATATTCAGTATCTCATTTGCTACAAAACTGCTGTAGCAGACTGTTGGGGTAGAGACTAAGAAGTGAAATGTTCCACATACATGACTATGGGATTTTTCATATGTTATTACTAGACTTCAGAATTTTAGGTTCTTAAACACTAATTTTTAGGCACCTCAAACAGACTCTCAAATTATAACAATAGACATAAAAGTAGTTTATAGGAGCTAAATATTATATTTTGTATATCCAAAATGTATTTTTATGTTCTAAAAGTTAAAAATGCAATTAAATAGTGAGCTTTAAAATTGCACGATAAAAACAATAAATTCACAAATTAATAATGTCTAGAATCATTTTATTATATCTTAAAGTATAAATTTATAGTTGATAACACATAATATGAGCTTATAAAGTTGAAAAAGGATCTCTCAAATTAAGTGAATAAATCACAGTAAATATGCACCACATACTATACATATCATTGTGACCTAAGTGACATCCCCAAAGTATTGTTTTTAAATGACAGTATATCATTAAGAACAGTGATGTAAAATAACTGCTTAAAATACTTTGAAAAGCTAAAGAGAAAGCCTGCAGAAATCTTGCGAATGTGCGCACATCATCAATTAATTAAGTGGACAAGGTATGCAAGTCACGAAACAATGGGATATACCCTGTTTGAAAGGGATTTCTATCATGCTGACCAAATACTAACAGATGACAAAGAAACCTACAGGAAGAAATATTCTGTTTCTCTTTCTATAGAACAAAATAATCCACCTTCGAAGATCTTAAAAGCAGTATTTTTCCCAGAATATCACATATAATTGGAACAGCCAAAAGTCTTGGAATAAAATCAATACCATGATATCAACTCTTTTATTTTTATTTGTTTCATGAAAAGCTTAAAAAAAACATACAATTGGTAAAATAGACCCTTTTGGGTTCTAAAAACTTAAATAGGCTTCAACAGTCACAATAGGCATTTTAGGTACCACAAAATCCCTTCCATACAAGTAATTTTGGCTTTTTTGTACACACAAAAACAGGCATTTAACCTAAAATCTAAAGCCTAGTTATTAGGAACACTTGGACTATTCAAAATTACAATTATATGAGATAAAGGGGAGGAATAACTACCATATTTATCAAAGTACAAGATAATGCTTTTTTCTAAAATATTAATGTTCAGAATTTGGGGTTGTTCTTGCATTCGCGATATGTGCATGTTTTGCAAATACCATGCAGGGAAAAAGCAAGTTTCAAACTTTGCAGGTACGGTAGTGCGAAGCTTGGGGGAAATTGTACAGATTACCACAAAGCGCACCACTCAAAGTTGCATTGTATGTCGTTTGTGCATTTGATTTTGTGCCAAAAAGTTACTTCTTAATGGGCCCATGAACATTCTCATTGGAAAAAGGATTACTTTCCAAGACTAAAATAAATTTAGAGGACTTCCTTTTACATCGGTGGTTACATGTAATGTTGTATTGGAAGCCAATAGTCAAGTAGAAATGGAAGGATTAGCTGTGCATTTCCCCCACCACCTGCCTCAAAGCTGCACATGTACTGGTACAATTCTGGTTTCCCCTCTGCCTCTCTGTGCCACTTATAATGTAAATTTATGCATAAATTCAAATTACATAAAATATTTTACAATATACATAAGTAGTTTTCCTAATAGAAAATAGTATCTATAATCGTCATTCCAGCTATGCTGCATCACCGCCATCATTGCACAATGCCATATATCTCCATGCTCCCCTCTTCGTCTCTACTATTCAAAAAATGAATTAGGTTTGAATTAGGTAAAAGTTATACGATATATCAAGTATGTTATCTTAATTGAAAATCACATCCATAATTGTAGTTACAGCTAAGCTGCTGCCGTCACCACTGAACACAGACATACTGATGGATTTTTATTCTTCCACTCACAGCGTAAATTTCTGTGCAAATTCAAATTAGGTAAAATAAAATAATTTGCAATGTGTTATATTAAGTATGTTGTCTAAATGCAAAATCATATCTATCATTATCGTTACAGCTTAATCATTAATCAGCTTGGGTCCCTTAGTTTGTATAAAACACATGGCAAATCTTTAAATTTAATTTAAACATTGTCTTTTTTTATGCAGATGATACGCTAAATTCCAAAATTAAGTTCTGCAAAACGGGGACCCTCTTGCATTTGAGAACGTCTTATATTCGGATAGATACAGTATAACAAATTAAGTAAAATGTCATTTGAGTTTAGAAAGCTGAACGTGCAATGTCATATTTTTATAAAAGTAAGTTTATAAATTTTGTCTTCATCCAATGTTTGGAAATAATTTGTCTATCTCTTATGACCTTAGACTTTTTCCTTCCTATTATTTCTTTGTCACTCCAATAAATACAATTCTGATATAATTACTATTGTCAGTTATGAACGTGAAAACTTATTTCTTGGATAAAGGATACATTTTCTATTCCAACTAGCTGAAAACTTATCAGCAAAGATATCTTTACAGTAGTGCTGTCCAGAGATGTAAAATAACCAATTGCCTAGAAATCCTGTACATAGTTTTATCGGTAAATTATTAGCATTGTAGAACCAGCCCTAAGTGGCTGGTAGTGTCTGAAGAAAATGATACTATATATATAGTTAAAGCTATTCATTTTTGCCACACATAATCACACAAAGCTTGGATATAATCTGCAATTCTTATAATTAATTTTACCAAATAATCATCCTGGTAATAAATGTTTTACTAGATTGATTCTTTAAAGTTAATTGTATAATCAGTAATAAATCATATTCTTGTATTCACCTGTAAACTCTGAACTGTGAATTTAGCAATCAGCTGAATAGCTTCTGGGTAATTTTCCACCATGACTAGTTCACCCAGCTGATAGTTGGACTTCAGTCTTGCTAAAAGACGACAAAATTCATGATAATTTCTTGGATCGCTTAGTCCCTAGAAACAATACAGCTTCATTAGTATAAAATAACAAAAATTAGCACTTTGCTATATTAATTATTTTAAATAATTAAAGAACAAATACTCAGAATAATCATGATGGAACCATTTTGGAAATTTTGGTAACAAACTCAAACATATTCTTAAAAACCATACATGAAAATTCAACTGCCTTTGCATCTGCAATGTTCTTAATTACCTTTAAAATTTGTATCCTAAAAACCACAAAAAATTATAATTAATACAAATAAGTCTAAACTGGAAATAATGTAACAATTGATTGCATATCCAACCTTTACTGTTGCACATTGCTTTGATTTCTTAAAACCTACCCCCAAAATGGGCAATATCAGCCAGAGCATAGATTTCTGCAATTTTTCCTACCTGCACCTGCCTACCACAGAAGATGGGTTTCTTGTAAGGCAACCTTCGTATAGGTAGGCAGATATGGTTCCTGCAGAATGGTGTGTTTTACTGCAAAACCTCGCTAGCAACTTTAGAAAATTAAAAATGGCTGAAAAATGTGGAGGTTGGTAACACAGTTAATGGAATCAATGATGCTACATGGCTGCAGAAGTGGACTATTTTCTTTTATTGCCATACTATGTCTGTGACTTTAATAGGATAAATATGAAAAAATTATGAGTTAATGAATACCAAATTCTGACCACTGTAAAAAAAATAATAAATAAATAATAATTTAGAAACATCATTTTCATGAACAAACTATCATTCCCTTGCTCCTATCATATAAAATAAAGAAATAAAAAAAATGTACTTCTTTCATGTATAAAGTACATTTTTATTGCCCAATGCTCTAAACTTAATAAGTTATAATGTATTCATATTACCCATAATTTCTCTTGGAAGCTGAAAATGGCGGAAAGTGATGGAACCCAGATAGTATACCTTTTAAAGTTAACATACCTATTACAGAATTGTGGTTATAATTTGCCTTTTTGCAGAATTTCAGCATGCATACATTAAGACAGTTGGTGGGAGAACTGACATGGTTGGAAGGGAAGCCAAAAATGGAGAAAAAGTATTGGGACACAGATATTACACAATTAGAGATAAGCCTACTTGGAAAATTGTACGAGGGCCGTTCAGAAAGTAGCCTCCGGTTGATTGCAAGAAATTCACCAAGTTAAATAAAAATATTTTAATATATACATCTTACAACTACATCTTTGCACTATTTTTCTACATAGTTTCCATAACGATTGAGGCACTTATCGTATCTGTTCACAAGCTTTGAAATTCCTTCTGCATAAAAATCACCCGCTTGTGCCTGGAGCCAGCCTGTGACCGCATCTTTGAGCTCTTCGTCGTCATCAAACCGCTGGGACCCGAGCCATTTCTTCATATGCATGAAGAGGTGATAATCGCTTGGCGCCAGATCTGGGCTGTAAGGTGGATGGTTGACAACGTCCCACTTGAAGGACTCAAGAAGGGCTGTTGTTCTGCGAGCAGAGTGAGGACGGGCGTTATCGTGCAAAAAAACGATACCGGAAGTCAGCATACCACGGCGTTTGTTCTGTATAGCCCGTCGTAATTGTTTTAGTGTTTCACAGTACACGTCTTGATTAATGGTCGTCCCACGTTCCATGAATTCAACCAACAACACCCCTTTTGCATCCCAAAACACCATTGCCATCAATTTTCGGGCAGAAAAATCTTGCCAGGCTTTTATTGGTTTGGTAGGCGAATTTGAATGTGCCCACATCTTTGATTGTTCTTTTGCCTCAGGGTTCACGTACTTAATCCAGGTTTCGTCCCCGGTCACGATTCTGTTTAACAATGGTTCACCTTCGGCTTCATAACGTGACAGAAAGTCTAATGCAGAGGCCATTCTTTGAGTTTTGTGGTGGTCGGTAAGAATTTTGGGCACCCATCGTGCACAGAACTTACGGTAACCCAATCTTGCTGTCACTATCTCGTACAAGAGAGTCTTAGAAATCTGTGGAAAATCAGTAGACAACTCCGACATTGTGAAATGTCGGTTTTCACGAACTTTTGCATCAACTGTCTGAACGAGTTCGTCCGTGACCAATGATGGTCTACCACTCCTCTCTTCATCATGAACGTTTTCTCGTCCACTTTTAAATAAACGTACCCATTCACGGACCACTCCTTCACTCATAACTCTTGGTCCGTACACGGCACAAAGCTCACGATGAATAGCTGCTGCAGAATATCCTTTGGCTGTAAAAAACCTTATAACAGCACGCACTTCACATTTGGCGGGGTTTTCTATTGGAGTACACATTTCAAACGGCCACAAACACTAAACTAGCGCAGGTACGACTTTCACTCGACCACGGCTTGATGCCGACTGACCTGCTGAGTGCGTGAATGCACAGATGGCGTCGCTACTCCCCCCACTACCCGCACTGTGACCGATCGGAGGTTACTTTCTGAACGGCCCTCGTAGTTATGATTTGCCTTTACCCAGAATTCATAGCTTGCATGCATCAAAACATTATTGGTGGGGAAATATGACTGGAAGGAAAATTGAAACTGGAGAAGTAATGGGATCCAGATAGTATACAAATTGAGGTTAGCACACTTATTGCAGAACTGTGATAAGATTTGCCTTTTTCCAGCATTCATGAATCAAAACACTACTGGTGGTGGAGGAAGTGACATGGTTGGAAGGGTAGCTGAAAATGGTGGAGAAGTGACATGAGCCAGATAGTACATGATTTACGGTTAAACTACCTATTGCAGAATTGTGGTCATGATTTAATAGTATATGAGATTATTTGGTACATGACCTAGCTAAAGGTGATTTCATCAGAATATGAGGATATCCTTCTCTCTGTTATACAGTTGTGGTGCTGTTAATACATTTGGTCAATGATCTTTGCACATTTATAAATTTTCCTATCCTCCTATGGCTATGGTAAAAAAACAATACGATACTACCAACCGCATATGTGCTTCATAACATATATCATTGTTTATTTTAGCATTTCCCTGCTTTCCTATGGCTGTGTTGCTTACACTCCCTAATGCATATCTTTGCACATTTGCACATTTTGCCACCTTCCTATAGATGTGATAAATAAGAATATGATAGTAACAACAAATTATGCTCTCTAATGCAGATTATTGCATGTTTCAGCATTTGGTTTGTGTAAGGGTTGCCTGCCTGAAGTCTCGCAGCAAACATGCCAACCTACAGCAACATTACTGGTTGTTTTCCTGAATGCTAGGCAGGTGAAGAAAAATCTGCCTTAAACAACCTGAGGTAAAAGGAAGGCTTTGGAAATTACATGTTTACGGCTTGTGTTAAAAAGTTTCTCATACCCTTGTCAACATTTTCTCTCACCTGCTCCCCTTTGTAAACCCCCCCAAAAAAAGGACTGAATTAGTAAAGAATTTTTCAAAAATTTTTTATTTAACAAATCATAATGCTCATCTTATTAAAGATAAGAGTTCAAACTAGGCAGGTACAACACTCTAGTTTAGTCTAAGAAAAAAAATATTGTTGCTTTCCTTTAGTTTATTAGTTACTGCATGGTAAGCAGAGCAACAGTACTTTTATTGAAAAACACATTTTTTTTGTTTTGTTATTTTTGTTTTAAATTTGGGCCTATGGAAATCTAAAAAGATCAAAAAATGATATAATCTGACAGAGAAAGCTATTCTGCATAGATAAAAGTCTTCAAAGCATAAAATTTAACAACTTGTTAAATTTACGCCATGTTATTAGTAGCTTATAGACAGCATGAGAAAAGGACAAAGTGAGTGACAACATGTATGTGTTAGATAAAAGACAGAGATATCCCATTTAACTACACACTGTATATCCCTGGGGATATAAGAAAGCCCTGTAAAGCTATATGTTAGACTTATTAGTTTACAAACTCAGGTTTAATATCCAAGTTGTAAGTGTAAAAATATTTCTGTTTTTGTATTTGTATATTGTATATACAATAGATACAGCAACGATACAGCTTGCCACAAAATTCCCATCAAACTCACTCAAATGTTGCATGTGATGCATTCCTAGTGAAAATTGAATGCTGGGCAGGACTTCGTTGCCCTTTTTATATATGTTCTTCACATGACTGGAAATTTCCAGTAGCTGTAGCAAGTGCAGTATATTGAGGTGTCCACAAACTCATTTTGGCATAACAATGCAGGCTTTGGTATAAAAAATCCTTCCGACAGAACACATGTCCATTTGCACAGGTGTAACAATCACAGCTGCAATGTCAAAAGAATTTACTGCTGATACAGGTGCCCTCTAACATATGTATAACAAAGGAAGCCAACAAACAACTATCATTTACAAAGCGAGCTGTACATACACATTAGCTGCAGGGCGTACTTATCCCAGGGCAGCCTCTGGATGTGGTTGATGACATCATTTGTCCTCTTCACCTCAATGTATAGCCCTTGCTATGGTTTATGAAGCTTGAGATGGGCAATATAGCCACAAAAAATCACCGTGTTGAAACCTTGGCTGTTGGCCTGCCAGTCACAATGGGGCTTGAACTGGTTGCTAGCTATCTGGATATATTGAATTACCATCTCATGTCATGAAGCTGGTATACGAGATTATCAAAATAGTCGACTGCTGGCTGTTCGGCCCCAGGAGTTCCACGAATCAGGTTGCATGGTAGCTGGATCTTCCTGCTAAATGCCATACTGTCAACCCAATGGTGTCATGGGTTGAAGATCAGTAAGCTGGCAAGACAAGTGGCACCCTCAATCCCAATCTCTCTGCTGATTGGCCACAACTTTCCTCAAATGTTCTTCTAGTGCTGATGTACTGCTCAACCATGCCATCTAACTATTGATGGAGAGGTGCTGTTTGTGACTTATGCACTGTGATGTCTGCTCTCTCTCATCAGGTTAGACTGATCACTGTGCGCCTCTAACGATACACCTCCAATGGTACAGTTCTTCGAGGTAGTTCACGATGATCTTGGCCTCCTGGTTAGGGATGGCATACATCTCTGGCAACATGGTTAAGTAATACATGGACCAACAGATATTTGTGCCCCTGTCTGACACATTGGCCCAGCTACATCAATGGCTATGTGTTAAACAGGTGCTCCCATGTTATACTGGCTCCTGGTCTGTGGGCCGTAACTTACCGCATACACATGGCACAGTGTCTACCCTTAGTCTCAGCCAGTAGTACTGTCATCAGAGCTTGTCAAAGGTTTGGTTGGGTCCCAAATGTCCTCCTGAAGTCCCTGCATGTATTTTCTCCAGGACTTCAGCAACCTTGCTCTGAGGAAGGATCAGCTGTTATCTCTGGTATTCCTTTCTTGGTCTTCAGTGAGTCAGATTTTTCAATAATTCCCATAGATCTCATGTCTTCCAGCATGTTTTGCACCTCCACCTGCTTTGCCAGAGGAACACGTCTGATGACTGGTGGCTGCTGGATAAGTCAAGCGTCTCCGGTGTCAATGTTATGATTTACTTGGTCAGTGCAGCCTTAATCCTGCTCCCTTCACTGGAGACAGATTGGTATTGACTAAGTAGATGTTGGGCCCTCTCCAGTTGTGTGGCGGTCAGATGGTCAGCTGCCCTCTTCAGCATGAGTTTCAATTGGGTCCCACAATCCTACGATGATGCTGGCTGTTTGGATCCGTCGCATGGCAATATACTCATTGCTGGCTCACACTTCCCTAATTCTGTCCCAGCCTGGATGTCTTGGTTGGTGTCCAATGGATTCAATGGCCTCACAGATACTTCCAACAAGGCACAATGCCCAGGAAACACATAATCCTTTCAATGATGCTTTCTGGTTCAGTACAGGTTCCTTAATTATTGACCCTCCAGGTGCACTTTCACCACCATCTTGCTTATTGTGGGCATTACTACATTGTATCTCAGGATCATCCTGCAGATCTCCAGAGGTTTATGGGGGCCTCCGGAGTAACACCTCATCTCAGTCGGGTCGCAAGACCTTCCAGCTGATGTCAAATGTCGCCTCATGGCTCCTGAGGGCTATTGAGTCCCAATATCACATGGCTATTCTGGCAACAAATACCCACAGGTTCACAGTGCTCCGTCCCAGTGTTAATTCCAGCAGGGTCTCCTTCTCCACAGGTAAATCCAAAGCCATTACTATTTAGTAGGGCCAACTGGGTCTTAGTGACGACCAGCCCTTCGCTACATCAGGTCTGATTATAGTCAAGGCTGCACCTGTGTCTACCAGTATCTGGCACAGCTTTCCTTGTACCCAGCCTCTACAATGAGGTTGTTGTCCACTCTTTTACCTAAGGCATGTAATGGCACTTGAGGGGTTGGTGAAGATGTGCCCCATGCCATGCCAGTCCATTATTTGATGGTTGACTTGGTGTAGACTGTCCTTCACTAGGTGATCCAGCCTGCCACACCCCCAACATATGAGGCATGTTCAAAGAGAAACCAAACTTTTGCTTTCTCAGCTTTATTGCTTATGGTACAACTTTTTAAGCACTACCCCCTTCAAAATAGTCCCCTCTACTGGTTATACACCGTTCCCATCGTTTCTTCCAATTTTGGAATGCCTCCTCACATTGTACTGACTCTCCTCAATGGTTTGGAAACAATGTCCTTTTGTTTATTTCAGTTTGGGAAACAGGAAAAAGTCTGCTGGGAGTTAGGTCCAGAGAATACGGTGGATGGGGCACAACAGGAATGTGGTGTTTTGCTTCATAACTGCAGGCAAGGAGTGATGCGTGAGGTGGCACATTGTCATGATGCAACATTCAAATCTACCTTTCCCACAATTCAGACCTCTTCCTGCGCTTAGCATCCCTCATGCACTCTAGGATTCCCTGGTAGACTCCCATGTTTACTGTCTGACTGCACAGGACAAATTCATGATGGATAATGCCTTTATAGTTCAAAAACACAACCATCACCTTGACCTTTGACCGACTCATGCATGCTTTTTTTAGGATGAGATGACCCTTTACCCACCCATTCCGACAACTGCACCTTCGTTTCAGCATCATAGCCATACACCCACTTCATACACCCGCCTGTTATGATATTCTTAAGAAAGTTTTCATTGTCATTAGCAGCAGCAAACAGTTCCTCGCACGTTGAAATACAGGTCTGTTTCTGATCTTCAGTCAACAAACACGGTACGAATTTGGCTCTGACATGCATCTCCAGTTTTTCACTCAAAATTTGATTGCATGATCCTACGCTGAAACCCACCTTGTCAGCACTTCCTGAACAGTTAAATGATTTCCGCAAATCACAGCATGAACTCTATCCACATGGCCATCATCTGTTGATGCGGAAGGACATCCAGACTTGGAATCATCACAGACCGACATTCTACCCATTGAAAACATTTAAACCACTCATAGCACTGCGTGCGACCTATACAGTCCTCCCTATATACTTGGCTAAGCATTTGCCATGCTTCTGTGAAAGTTTTGCCAAGTTTGTGGAAAAATTTCACACACACACACACACACACACACACACACATTGTTCTTCAAGTTCCTTTATTGTTTGTATATTAATTTGTTGAGTTGGTTTTTTAACACTATATGACTTACATTTTTATTATGAGGGACTAGTTTCGAAAGCCTATGCTTCCATTTTCAACCTCATGGGTCCAACTGCCGTTGCTGGCTGCATTTGCTTGTGCTCTCTTCTCTAGTGGTGAAATGATGAACTTCTTAACTAAGCTGTCTACTGGTGGGATTTCAAAGTTTATTAGGTGATCTTTGTTTTTCCATATGAGGATGTTTTCTCAGGTTGTGAGTTCATTGTGGCCTGACATGGTTTTCAGCAATTTTGGATTTGGATCTAGATTGTTGTTATCTTTCCAGAAGTGAAATGCTACTGCCAATTTATCTTCTTGTTTCAATTTTAGGTTTCTAAAGTGCTCTTTGGATCGGATTTTTAAAGTTCTTTTGGTTTGTCCTATGTAGAACTTTTCACAATTTGCACATTTAATTTGATATATTCCTGACCTATTTTCTGGTGGAATTTCATCTTTTATTTTGACCAATACATCACAATGGAAACCAACCCACTAAACTCTTGCATCCAGGCATTAAGCAAAGCGGTAAAAGAAAGTAAATTTATAAAAAAAAACAGAAATCATATAAAATAAAAGTAGACAATCCAACATTACCCAGAATTTATGACCTACCAAAGATTCACAAAACAGGAAAAACAATGAGACAGATCACCAGTAGTATTTATTCTCCAACATATAAATTAGCAAAATGGTTATTGAATAAATTTGATTCGTTTCCAAAATTTGAAAGTTCCAATCTAGCAAACTCTTTGGAATTAATTGAAAAAATCAAAGATCTAAAAATAGACACAGAAGACACATTAGTTTCATTTGATGTTACAGCACTATACCCTAGCATCCCAACTCAAAAACCGCAAGACCTATTAAAATATATACAACAGAAATAGAACCAGCAGAAGTAGAAGATTACATACAACTAACAAGTTTGTGCATTGAACAGAACTACTTCACCTTCAATAGAAAATATTACAGGCAAAAATCAGGACTCTCTATGGGCAACCCTCTATCTCCATTTTTGGCAAATTTATTTATGAGCAAATTCAAAATGCACATGAAGAAAGCATTCCCATGGATTTTCAAGGTGTGGTACAGCTATGTTGACAACATATTTGCAATAGTGCCAAGCAGACATTTAGATGATGCCATAAAATTATTATACAGGAAAAAACAATAAAATTCACAATGGAAACAGAAACTAATGGAGAACTCCCATTCTTAGACCTAAGAATTATCAGAAACAGTACAAAAGTAAACTTTGGACTCTACAGAAAACCAACTCAAATCAGAAAATTACATTAAAAATCTGATGTGTACCATTCACATGACTTTCTCCATATCCCTGCAACAAATAATTCTTAAAAAGCTTATACTTCTATTTACTTTATGCTAATCAGAAAAAATTAGCAGAAATAGTCTTATTACTCGCTTCCTTGTAAGTAGAAGCGAAATAAGGGACAACAGTAGATTAAAGTGATAGTCAAAAGCTGGTTTCTATGTCAATGAAGTTCCTTTGTTTATATGGATAGCAGTTGACAAGTTCCTGTATGAGAAAAGTATACGTTTTTCATAGCAGAAAAACAAAATAAGGAATGTCACAAAAACGACAAACTCCACGAAAAAAATGTATATAACATAAATTGTGTGTTTTAAAGTGCTCTACATTTTACATTTAGCTCTTACGGTTTAGCAGTCATTCAAAATTTAGTAAAATTGATCCAGAATAAACTACTCTTCAGAGGCTATTCCCAGAAAATTCAAGATATACATTTCATTTGTCAGGTAAATATGTTTGATATCCAAAATTTTAATCAAAATCGTTAGAGCCATTTTTGAGAAAATCAAAATTTTCCATGTAAAGGGTAGTTGGGGGTGGGGGGATTTTTCTCAAAATCTTCGTGTCGCATCCCTGGAAGATACTAAACTTAAATACCAAGTTTGGTATTTTACCGATTTTTCGTTTTTGAGTTATCGTGTTCACACACACAGACCTTTTTGTGAAAATGCTTTTTTTTGGATATTGGGGACCCTAAAACATATATTTTCGGTGAAATCTCGGTATCAAATTTTTGGTGGAGTGCAATACTTTCTCTATACACTATGTACATAGTGCGTATGGAGAAAGTAAAAATGAAAGCCACAACCCATTACCACAAAAACATGCAATAATAAACAGCCTCATACATAGATTAGTAAATGTACCTATGAGCATAATCGAATTCAACAAAGAGTTAAAAACCATAATTCAAACAGCAGAAAAAAATGGATATAGCAAGAACCTTGTATATAAGAAATTCGAAAAAGCAAAGCATAAAAAAAAACATAAAAGAAATAACTACCTAACAGAGGGAAAAACAATAACACATTCAAAAAATTCACTTACCACCCCCGAGCATTTAGAAGATTAAAAAAAAAATCTTCAAAGAACAAAATATCACCCTGACTCCAATAAACAAATTTTCTGTCATAAAGTTACTAAATTCAAAAATAAAAAGATGAAATTCCACCAGAAAATAGGTCAGGAATATATCAAATTAAATGCACAAATTGTGAAAAGTTTTACATTGGACAAACCAAAAGAAGCTTAAAAATCAGATCCTAAAATTGAAAAAAGATAAATCGGCAGTAGCATTTCACTTCTGGAAAGAAAACCACAATCTAGATCCAAATCCAAAATTGCTAAAAACCATGTCAGGCCACAATGAACTCACAACCTGGGAAAACATCCTCATATGCAAAAACAAAGATCACCTAATTAACTTTGAAATCCTGCCAGTAGACAGCTTAGTTAAGAAGTTCATCATTTCACCGCACAAGCAAATGCAGCCAGCAACGGCAGTTGGACCTGTGAGGTTGGAAATGGAAGCATAGGCTTTTGAAACTAGTCCCTCATAATAAAAATGTAAGTGACATAGTGTTAAAAAACCAACTCAACAAATTAATACCACATATAATTTGACCGTCACCATTACTAAATTCCTCCAAACATCAATCAATCCTTTATTGTTACTTTTCACTAATCCGACAAGCAGGCTGTACACATGTTAAATTCAGCGGCTGTGGTTTGCTTGCTAATTGTCCAAATGTAGCACAGCAAATGGCAGTTTGTTGTCTAAACTTGCTGCTATGTTTGCGAGCTATTTCAAAATATTGGTTTCTTTTTGAACACTTCTCGTACACCACTGATATGTTGTCTCTGGTTTGTTCCTCTGTCCCGGTCATAGCAAAAGCTACTTGCCTTTGAGGTTGATGCAGCTGTTATCTTGGCTGCATTGATCCTTAGAGCTGCCGTTAACACCATGCCTGTTATAACTTGGCGACGTGCAACTCAATAAAAAAGTAGGCAGCTTCCTAGGACAAATAACTAGGTGATAGGTTCACCAGGGCCTTGCTTACCAACTGTTCAATCGCATCATCTCCCCTGGCTGTTGCAGGCTTAATTTAAGCTGACTGTGGTAGACTGCAACCAGACGATGGTTCCTGAAGCCATTCTCTCGGGCCTTCCAGATCTCCTCAGATATCACCAATGTCAGGATCGCATTCAGTACATCTGCCGCCAGCCCCTGGAAGCTTGCTATCATTGTGTGCTTTCCTCTTCTGCTGAGCATCGGTTGTGGGTAGTGCTGTCAGTGGAAGACTTTGAAGGTGGATGTTCCATTGAACTTGAATGGCTTGATGCGCAGATGTTACTTCACATCCTGACATTTCTACCTTCAAGTCTTTCAGCCTTCTGTCTAGCATCTTTTCCATCATAGTGTTCAGTCCTTTGGCACTTCTATTGAATCTTCCCTCCAGAGCATTAAGTTGTTATTCATGGTCTTTCAAAGTTTCACCAGTTCTTTCACTTCCTTCTCCATGCCGGCCAGTCATTTATCAATTTTGTTCTCTCTCTTTTTTCAGGTTCTCCATTCCACATTTCATTTGCTCTTCCATCTTGTTCATGCTGAATTCCTTTTTTTCCTCCACCTTTTCCATTGTACAATTCATAGTCATAATCTCTCATCTTCTACATTTAGGATTTTATTGTTATGTCCATCTTTTTCATTCAGATTTTGTTTCTGTTTTCATTTCACCCAATCTGAATTGCATTTTTCTGTTCTGAAATTCATTTTCATTTTGTCCATTCCAAGTTGCTTTTTTTTTTATCCAAATTCATAATTTTGGCAACTAAAGTTTTCATCATGTCCTCCATTGAGACATTATTCCCCACTCTGACATCAGTGTAACAAAACTCTTTTTCTCCAACAGCTCTGCATTTCTTCCACAAACTAATTAGTGATTACAATCAGAATCTGCTCCCAAATAACTGTCTTTCATAACAATCATGTCACACAGTTTCGTTTTTATGTTTACTGCAATGATACAGCTTGCTAAGAAAAATTCCAGTCAAATTATCTTAATTGTTGCATGCCATGCATTCCCAGTGAAAACTGAATGCTGGATAAGGCTTTTTTGCTGTTTTTATATATGTTGGTCACTTGACTGGAAATTTCCAGAAGCCATCACACATTCAGTACACCATAGGTGTTCACAAACTTACTCTGGTGTAACAATGCAGACTTCAATATCAAGGAACCTTTCGACAGAACACACGTTCACTTGCTCAGGTGTAACAATCACAGTTGCGATGTGAAAAGAACTTGCTTCTAGCACAGTTTCCACCAAAGCATGTATATCATAAAGCATTCTTATTGTGAACCTTTATTTTCATGAATTACCTCATTAATATAATTAAAATGTAACCTCTAACCACAGGTATGCTCAGACTTTGGACTTCAATCAATTTCAGTACGTTCTGCACCATGTTTATAGAAAAGTGGGAACTTTTAGAGAAAGGTCTAGGAATTTACTGATGCAATTGGAGTTAAAATATGTTGTGTTTACACATAATTTTGATTTTATTTAAAATGCTATGGGGCTGTGACTTTCATTGAATGTTGCATGGAAAAAAAACTAGGGAAGTGAACATTCACAAAGTGAGAGCAATAACCAGCATGATTGGTTAGAGTTGAGCAGTTGCTTCTGTTTTAGTTGAAATTAATATGCTGCACTAAAAAGGGAATCGGTTAATCTACTATTTGGAAAATCAAAAACTATAAATGGTCTTCCTTATATTAAGAACTTGTATCAGTTTCTTATAAAATCAATAATGCTAATACATCAATTACTCCCTCTTATTATTACAAGAGTTACAAAATCTTGGTTCTATTTTTGGAAGAAAAAAAAATGCGTTTCCCGACAGTATTTTTACAATTTAACTGCAGCTTCCATTTACCTGTGGGTTCTGAAGAATGTGTTTCACTCCATTGACCAGATGTGTGAGAAACTTAGCTCTTTCAGTATTGCTAAAAAGTGAGCGCCGCACTGACGCTATCTGTACCAGACAGGATAATGCCTGAAACAAAAAAGTGAATGCTTAAAAAAGCTCAGAATTCTAACATGACTAGAATACAATATCATGTCAAGAAATGATTTCATTTAAGGGCAGACCAAATGATCAAACTTGCTCACTTCCCCCCTCCCAACATGCCCAAAAATTCAATTTATTTTCTGTGTACTTTTTTGAATTTGAATTCCCTCTTTAATGTTATGAATATTTAATCATTGTATTTTGTAATTTTGTTTTAAATGTTATTGCATCAAGCTTTTGTACTGTACAACTTCAAAGAAAAAAAGAAAATTTATTCCCTACAGACTTAGATAAGCTTTAGCCTATCATTTAGGAAAACGTTCTCTAGATTGCCACTAATATTAAATATGGCAGCTTCTGTGAGCTCAAGCTGTCCAAAGCTTCTTTGAAAATATATCCAACTTGTTTTCTCTATTTTTGTTATGGACAGCTGTTTTTCTGAACAAAATTTGGCGGTATAAATTGCCTGTTTTTTCAAACATTTGAACATAACTAATTTAAATTTTAGGTTAGAAACATCCAAAACATGCTGTTCTGGGTCTACTTTAGTGTAAATAACATGGTTATTTTTTAAAGATAAATTGCTGGTAAATTTTAATGAAAAAAGCTGCATGATTATGAAATATACCTTGTATTCCTTAATAAGCAAATGTTGGGAATAAAAGTACATCAGTGAACGTAGAAAGCATTTCTTTACATCTTGTAAAAATTTCAAACTGATATCTTGTACAAATTTGGAGATAATGACCCATGAATGTTGTAGGTTTAATATTGGCAGGACAGGACTTTTAAACTCCCCTTAAGGTCAGTCTTAATATGAGTTTTATCTCTAATTTGGAAGGGGACTATGTACATTAACACATCCTTAGTGTTAATAGTCAATATAAATGCAAGTTTCTCTAAATGACCAATAATAATTATAGTCTCTGTCATGGTTGGGCCGAGCCATGGCTGAGTGGTTAGATCACTCGCCTCTCACCTAGATGGCCTGGGTTCGATCCCAAGCAACTGCATGTGAGATTTGTGGTGAACAAAGCAGTGCAGGGACGGGTTTTCTCCGAGTTCCCCCACCATCGCATTCCACTGGTGCTCCATTATGTATCATCAGTGTCATCGCCTGCAGTGCCATAAGTAGTTAAAGCAGGTGTTAAACACTACCCAAAAACAAAACATTGAAGGTAGTATACAACATTTACTAAGAAGACTTTTGCAGTAAGGGGAAAAAAGAGTGGTTGCAAGCACATGTTTTGACAGAAACAGGAAAATGCATATTTTTGTTACTAAAATAATTCACAGCATAATGTCTTACCAAAGCTTCACTACTAGATTCTTCTTCAGAATCCTAAACGCGTTTGCAAAATTGGATTGATTTGTAGCTCAATACAGAATTTCACTGTTAACAGGAAGCAAGATTACACAAATAAACTGAAACAGACTACAGCTGACTCACCAGGAAACTTTGAGTACCATTTCAGAGTTTTTGCTACTGTGCAACTGCCTTGTTCATGCTGGAGAAATTAATTAATAATAATATTTTAGCATATTTATTCTGAAAAACAAATGGGCACGAAAAAGTTCATTGCAAAAATAACAAGGCCAGTTTATATTATAAAACTTACACTGTAAAGGGTGGAAAGTGACCTATGATCATTTTAAACTATGAAAGAGCACATTTTGAGCGTTTTCTCTTAATATATTATGAGATAATTACTATTTTATTTTGTCCAATGCTACAGCACAATAAATTCAATAGGTTCACTTTACATTCAACAGGTTAACTTTTAATACTTCAGCTTCTGCTATGGCAACTAACAAATAAATAAAACCACATATGATTTCAATGTAACCTAAATAATGTACAGAACTGGAACTGAAGAAGTACAATATTATGCAAATTATTAATAGGAACACATATTTATAAAATAAATAAAAGCTTGAGAAACCCCAATTACATATTTATGCTTCCTCTCTTTGTGAATTATAAAACTCTGCGAGTAATTGATTAAATCAAGACAAGAACATAAAAATCAATGAGAACTTCTCTTATATTTCTCAAAACAGTCCAATAGGATATGCAGTTAGAGGAAGCTATCCCACGGTTGCTGCTTCAGGATCTTCTTCCACCAAGTAAAGAATTTCTTCTTGTACAACATTTCTTTGGTCAATTGCTTCAACATAAGATATGCTTCCTGTATCTAGGACTCTTTGACAGATGAAAACAAAGTGTCCTGAGATGTGGTGCTTGTTTAGAAATCTTTCTCAAAATATTCTTGCCAAGCTGCTGCATTACAATGCATTTCACCATAAATGCTCATCATAAAGTGAGCTATTTTGTAACTAGTCCACTTGTCGAAAACATGCCATAAGGGCAATAAACACACAGCTTAAGTGTGTTTCTTTAGTGCTGTCATCTTGTGTAATTCCATAGTTAACAATATAGATCTGAGACAAATTTTGAAAATTTATATTAATAGTAAGGCTATGAATTCTTTTAATTTAAATATATTCATATATCCAGAAAAAAATAATCTCTTTATCTCCTCTAATAAACATTTGAGAAAGTATTAAAAGTGTTGTGAAATCCTCATTTAAAATAGAATTACTATTAAGCAATTTTCACTTTTTCTCAAAAACAGCAAAACTGCACTCAGTTTTTCTCTATTATTGCAAAGAACTGATTTCTTTGTGCAAATAGTATATTCAAAAATGGATGGAGGTGTGACAAATCCCATGAAAAGTAAATCGGATATTCAAACCAGCACCACCAGAATAGAAGACTAGAAGTACATTATGTCAAGAAAGTACTGCGAATTGATCATTTAAAAATCCTGTTTAAAAGGGTATTCAAAATTATTGTTGTCACTAAGTTCGTACAACTTTCCTCTATACCCACGCGGAGTTTGATCGTCATGTCATCTAGTCTGTTTACAGTACGCCATTTTGTTAGTTCATCTCAAAGGTGATTTGCGATTTTACGATGTATACAAATACTGAACAAAGAATCTGTCTCAAATTTAACATTGCAAATGGTATTTCATGTGCCAAATCATTGAAAATGTTACAGAGGGCTTACAGTGAATCGACTTTATCAAAAACACATGCATATGCACAAAAACAGTGCATTCAAAAGTGGTCGAGATATGGCGGAAGATTTGCCTCACTCTGGTCGGCTATCAATGGTTTCAACTGAACTGAACTTTGCTAAAGTGAAGAAAATGGAGTCTGAAAATCATCATTTAGGTCTGAGAGAGATTGCAGCTGAACTTTCTGTGTCTCAGGAATTGATTCGTACCATTTTAAATGATTGGGCATGGCATGTGTTGCAGCTTGGTTAGTTCCAAAAGGATTACTGAAGACATGCTAGAATGAGCCAGTTCCGACCCCACATTCATGAAACAGAATGTAACTGGTGATGAAACGTGGGTTTACGAGTTTGACACTCAAACCAGTCAACAAGCTTCTGAATGGCACCTTCCAACTGAACTGAAACCTAAAAGGGCACGTCAAACTCGATCAAAACTGAAGGTCATGTTGACAGTTTTTTTTATTATCGCAGTTTCGTGCACTCACAGTTCCTGCCAGAAGGTCAGATGGCAAATAAAGACTATTATCTGAGCGTTATGCGGCGTTTAAGAGAACAAATATGGCAAAAAAGGCCAGATTTGTGGAACGACAACTCATTAATTCTGCACCATGATAACACACTAGCTCACAAGGCTATCATTGTGAACGAATCTCTGGCCAAAAACTCAACAAACTTCATCGAATAACCACCGTATTCACCTGGCTCCTGTTGATTTCTTGCTCTTTCCAAAACTCAAGTTACCACTTCCAGGCACCCGTTTTCAGTCGATAGAAGACATAAAGGAAAATTTGCGGTGACAATTGGCATCGATTCCTAAACATGCCTACAAAAAATGTTTTGATGATTGGATTATTCATTGGCATAAATGAAGGCCTACTTTGAAGGCGATAAAATAAAATTGGATGAATAATTAATTTTTTGTGTTTTATTGGCAAATTCCCGGTACTTTCTTGACACAGTAGTATACCATTTAGTTTGGGTAAAAAAATTTCCAGACTTAAAGCCAATTCCAGGAAATGTATATCAAGCAAGATGTACTTTATGGGTTGGAAAAGCTTAAGAGGGATTTTCCATTTCACATGGCATAACTGATATTAGGCATCATTTTAACATTGTTAACCACAAATGCAGGCACTGGTACAAACTATGTTGATGAAAAGTTTCTACAAGGTGGACTCTGTTGAAGCAGGCAAGGTAAATTTCGTAAATAATAGATATATACTAATTTGAACATTTCTAATTTTCAAGGTAATAATATGCCTATCTAGGAAATTATAAAAAGGTGCTATTAATAGTGCTTTGTTTTCATTTCAAAAAGCGTCTGAGCTTAAATATGTGTTTCAAACAGTTAAACATCATCTTAGCTATGCCAGCACTAACTGAAATGTAAAAATATTGCCTCAGTTATTCCTGGATTCAAGAATTGCAAATAAAATCACTTGAGGTAAAACAAAATCTCAGACATTAATTATTGGTGTTTTGGGACCAAATAGCATCAATAATTTAACTTTAAAGTTAGAGGATAACACATTTTTGGTGTGGGGTTTTATGCTTCCAACAACGGTAATTAAAAGTGTTATCGTATTAGTGTAGGGTATTTTTATGTGCAAGCAGGTGTGTTTGTATCAATTACTGGTATTTTAGAACCAAATAACATCAATAATTTAACTCAAAAATTCAAGGACAACACATTTTTGTGTGGGGTTTGACACTTCCAACAAAGGTAATCAAAAGTGTTATGCTATTTATGTAAGGTATTTTGATGTGCAAGCAGGTGCATCCCACGGAATTCTAGATTTCTATAACAACTCTGATGAATCTGCATCTGCAATATCTGAGCAGATCTTTAAAAGAATGTCACCCTCCTTGGTCTAGAGGTAACATGTTAGCTGGCTTCCAAGGTCACAAGTTTGAATCCAGCAGAGAGTGATGGATATTTTAAGGTGTAAAACTCTTTAGCACAGCTTACTTCAGAATGAAAGTAAAGCCATGGTACTGTGTTGTAGGTTTATATCATGTTTTAGAACCTCAAGCCCAATAAGGAGGCATCTGAGCAAAATTAAATGGTCTTTCACTCCCAATATAGAATGTGAAGCTGAGTAGCACAACAGTTAAATGAGCATCCATAAATCAAACTCAATTAAGTTAATTTAAAAAGGACCCCAAAAAATGAATTGAATTTGTCCCAGATTTCAAGTTTTACTGTGGACAATACAAACGTAAATATGAGAAGAAAAACTTGGTTTTGTTTACTTAAAAAAGGAAAGTGCGGTATAGTATAATCAAACTGCTGTGCACATATCAATAATTACTGCAAATCTGTGAATTTTGTTATGTTAGTAATTAAGACCAACTATTTCTCAAACTCAGCTAAAAGGGTATTTCAGTTGAAAGATTTCTTTTAATTTGTTGATATAGAATACAATATTTTGCTGAGACATGAGTTAAGCCCAAAAGGTAAAGGTGGTTAAGGCTAAAATGTAAATGTAAATGGCATGATATTTATGGAAGCTCTTTAAACTGCTGTGGTTCTCAGCGTCCCATTCTAAATTGGGCATGAAAGACCACTTAATTTTGCTCAGAGGCCTCTCTATCAGGCTTGAGGTTCTTTTACGTGCTGTAAATCTGACACGGAACCAACAGCATTACTTCCCTTCCAAAGGAAACCATGCTAAGGATTTTTACACCCCAAAAAATCCATCGTCTTCTGCCGGGTTTGAACCTGCGACCTTGGGTATATGAAGTTAGCATGGTAACCATTACACCACGGAGGTTAAGCCTAAAGCCTGCTGAAAATATCTTCCTGCAGTTATAGCACACTTTTCTAGTGTAGATGATTGCCCCAGGTTGATTAAAAGGAATTTGACATGTGTCTGGTACAGAAAAATAACTTATTTTAACGGAAGTATATTTTGCTTTTTCTGTATTTAACTGACATTTTTTCAAAGGGTGTACTCAACTTAGAAAAAATCTGATGTATTCCATTCACACGACTTTCTATAGCATTCCACAAACAAACTTTGCTTATTATTCTTTTATTTACATCATGCTAAGCAAGATTAACATTAAGAGAAATGATACATTGCACTACAGCAAGTAAAATGAACTGACAATTTGTGAAGCATACAAGGTGACAGACAAGTTAAAAATAGAATTAGAACATTGGATAAATTATCTGTTTTTTGGTTATAAGGTGTAACTACTGCTACATAAACTGGAGGACCTTACACCATGTGGGAGAAAAGAAAAGAAAAGGAAAAAAAAAAAAGAAAAAGAAAAAGAAAGAAGAAGAAAGAATGCAAGCATGTGTGTCTGAAATATGTAAATAAATGGTTTGATTATAATGATGATAACATTTTGTCATTAATGGGTTGCATTTCACTTGAAGAAAAAACTGGAGTTTCAAAATATTTTGAAACTAGCAGAATCACTTTATATTGCTGATTGCCTTGCTGTAGGTAATATTATATATTCAGAGAACTCTATGGTTTCTGATTTGTTTTATGGGGAAGTGAATTAACATTTGATGGAAGATTTAGTTACTATGACAATACCACAGATGTATATCTACATTATAGAACTGATTGGCACATCAAAAATGTGCAGCTGTCTAGTTTTAGTTAAATTTGTTTTGAATATATTTTCTACAAATGTATTCAAGGGGAGAGTTTTCTCTATAATGAACATTAAATACAGGGATGAGTGAAACAGACTTTTAGCTGATATAATTAAAAAATGAATTGTATACTTACTACAATTATGATGACAGTTGCTGCAATTTTTATAAGACTGTGCTTTCTAATGAAAATATGCTGAGAGTTGCACACTCAACTGAAAAGTACTCCTTTTGATTATGTTGAGGGTATTATGAGGAAACTGTATAGTGTGCAGTAAACGTAGTTTTAAAAAAAATCAGTGACCACTGATTATGATGGTTAGTGTTTAAGGGTGCTCAACTACAAGGTCATCAGTGCCTTTATGAAACAAATAATGGCAAAAGCCAAAGATAAAGATCAATAAAAAACATCATAAATATAAATAATGAAAGCTAAATATAAAGGCAATCACAGCAAAAGTCATAGATAGATGAATATAGAAAAATATTTCAAAACATGATGTGAAAACAGGGATAAATACAACTAAATCCTAAATTTAAAGGTAACCTTTGATAATTTAAAAATCTTGTCTTATGCTCGGTTATTGTCTGCCAGGACCTGACCAGCAGTTGCAGAGATTCCCGAGTATGTGCTAAATCAACGGTTCCCAACCGGTGTGCCTCGGCACCCTAGGGTGCCATGTGATTGGCTAAGGGGTGCCGCGAGATATTGAGATAAACAAACAAAAAATACCTTCTACTGAAGCCTTGTGAGGTCTTGAAATAAAATAAGTCAAATCAATTACTCTCATGCACGGCAGATGGTGGTAGTGGTCGATTCATTTCAATAATTCAGTTATACTAGTATCCCACAGATGGCATTACAGCTATACCCTGCCGAACATTCCCGAGACTTCGACATGAATATATAAAAGTGTACGCCGCTTGGCGCTTTCAGTTGTCTTCCTCACGTTGATTCACAGTGTTTAGCTATGGATAAGTTCATTGTTAAACGTAAACGCCAGGACAGTGAAAGTGAACAGTTGGCTCCTACTGCTTGCTTTAAGAAGCCAAATCTTACAGTTTCTCCCAGACCGTCGAATTCACCACATAAAGAAGACAAACGAAAGAAAAGAACATACCAGGACAGTTACTTAGCGTATGGATTTAAGTGGAATAACGAGGAAAACCATACCCCTGTGTGTTTAGTTTGCGGCGAAACACTTAGCAACGAGGCCATGGTACCTAGCAAACTGAAGCTGCATCTTCAACAAAGCATCCTAGTGTGTCACAGAAAAGTGTAATATATTTTTCACATATATTAGAAGGGGAGAAGAAAACAGCTGTGCGAATGGTAAAGAGAATGACCATAGGTGATACTGCTCTTGAAGCCTCATTTAAAGTAGCAGAACTGATAGCTAAAAAAAAGAAACCTCATACTCTTGGAGAGGAAATCATTGGCCCTGCATGTCAAGTTATAGTTTCAACAATACTTGGCGATGGAGCAGCTAATCAAATTTCGAAAGTTCCTCTGTCCAACAACACAATCAGCCGCAGGATATCTGAAATGTCATGCAATATCAACGAACAAGTCATGGAGAAAATAAAAACTTATAGAACATTTGCTTTGCAAGTAGATGAGAGTCTTGATATTGGTGACAAACCGCAACTCCATGGTTTTATCAGATATATTGATGAAAAAATATTAGTGAACAGTTTCTGTTCTGTAGACCGCTGGAGACTACAACCACAGGCCATGATATTTTCGTTTCTATTAATTCCTATCTCAATGACCATGATCTTTCATGGAAAGACTGTTGTGGTATATGTACAGATGGTGCACCATCTATGTCTGGGAAAATTAAAGGTTTTACTGCCAGAGCTCTCAATGAAAATCCATCCATTATTATAACTCACTGTTTTCTGCATAGAGAGGCATTAGTCGTGAAAGCGTGTAATGAAGATTTTGCTGAAGTGTTTAACCAATTTGTGAAAATGGTGAATTATATGAAGTCTCGACCTTTAAAGTGCAGAATTTTTTAACAGTTATGTCGCACAACGGATGCAGCTCATACCTCTTTGTTACTTCACACAGAAGTAAGGTGGTTGTCGCGGGGTCGTGTATTGAACCGGTTTCTCGAACTTAAAGAACAGCTAAAAACTTTTTTTAAGGATGAAAATCAAGACACATTTCATGAGCTCTTACTAAGTGATTCTTGGTGTTTTGAACTATCATATCTGGCAGATATTTTTCATAAGCTGAATGAACTGAATGTTTCGATGCAGGGTCGACATGAAACAACAATCTCCTCAACCAATAAAATGAAAGGTTTTAAAAGAAAACTTAGTTCTTGGAAGTCTGCAGTTCAAAAAGGAGATTTGTCGAACTTTCCATCTCTTCTTAATGTGGCAGGAGATAAAGATCTGGGTAAACTGAAAGACCGCATTTGTGATCACTTATCAAGATTGCAAGATGCAATAGATGCGTACTTTCCAGCTATTTCCACTACGAATCTCGACTGGGTTGTCTCACCATTTGATTTCGTAGATAGTGCAGAGGAAATAGATTTCACTGCTTGCGAACGAGATGAATTTATTGATCTTTGCGCTGATTCCACATTCAAAGGTAAGTTCACCAAGAGTGAGGCGTCGGTGGCTAGTTTTTGGCTTCAACGGAGAGAGGAGTACCCTAACCTAATGAAGAAAGCAATTAATGCACTTTTGCCCTTTTCAACATCCTATCTATGCGAGCAAGCCTTCTCTGTTATGGTGACAATAAAATGCAAACCAAGAAATAGACTGAATAACCTTGAGGATGATTTGCGTGTTTCACTGTCAACTGTAAGACCCGACATCACATATCTGTGCTCTAAGCATCAATCACAAGTTTCACATTAATCATTAATCGAACAAAATTTATTGATGTATTTTTACTCAGTGATTGTAGTAAAGTTTACTGTATTATGTTATGGTGTACGTTATTATTATATAATATTTCAATAAATTAACATATTAAGCTTAATTTTCTTTTAATTCAAGGAAGGGTGCCCCTGGTGTTTAATGTTATTCCCAAGGGTGCCGTGAACTTCAAAAGGTTGGGAAACACTGTGCTAGATGAACATACCCTAGCAACACATGATGAACACACAAATCTTCTCTACATAGACAGATAGGAGCACATTCCCTCTTAAGAAGGTAAAATTGCAGTGGCCAACATGCAATCGAGACAATATCACTTCCTCCCACTGAGCTGACCACTCTTCATGCCAGCTTAAAAGTACTGCTCTGCATACAAGCTCAAAGTCTTACGATGTTACACAAGAAATTTTACTATGTAGCTCTGTGATTGCTGTCTTTGCTGTCAGTTCATTCCCAGGCAAGCCAACATGACTAGGCATCCATACACACTTCCCATTAACACATGGAAGCATGTGAAACATGGATTTCCTCACTGGTCAAACCATCCAATGTGCGGATGTTAATCACACCACATGAGGTGTTTATGATCTTGTGCAGTGTCAACATTCACTAGATAGCTAGCTAACATTTTGGCCTTAATTATTTTCGCAGCCTGGGATGTTGATTGTGCTTCTACCAGGAGCATGCTGATACAAGCTCTAATGCAAGATTTAATGGACCAGCAATGTTATCAAGACCCTTTTGAATCACAAAAGAGCTCACTTTTGAGAATTTCTTTCTTCTCTGTTCTATTAACAATCAAGTAGCAAGGACCACAACTCTTGACTATACTTTTCCTAACTCAGTACAATATTTAATGAATTTTTTGTTTTTGCTATGAAAATAAATTGTAATTTTCAACCCCCAGTGCTCCCCACCCACCACAAAGTTCAACAAGGGGGCACCCCACTGGGATGATAGAGCTACACAGAGGATATAGTAGACTTGCCATCCTACTTGCCCTAAAGACCCTGTGGGTCTCCACATACGACTTACACATGGGTGTGCATTTCTCCACTCAGAGGAACTCACGTCGAGGGAGTCAGTGTTGGCTCAGGACCCCAGGTGCACCAAACCTGTACCTATAAAGTAGGCCCTTGGGAGGGGGGATTCATGTGTTCCTATTTTTCCTCTCTGAAATCAGGCAACCCTAATCAGAAACCGTTATTCAACTATGTGTCTTCTATTTTATAAAACCTACTTTATATCCGAGTCAGTGCCAGTTTTGCATCTCACAGTGCAAAAACCAAGTCATTAATGAAAAATGGATTTCAAGGTGATCATTGCTGAGGATGAAAGTAAATTCCTTTAAAACATCTCCTATATTATGTAAGCTTTTCTTTGTAGGAATGAACTCTGGTGGATATTCAATTTTGAAATTAGAACACCTCTATTAACTAGTTATGAAAGTTGTCAGTTTGTTAAAATGAGTTAAAAAATGCCTTACCAATGGAGATAATGTGTTTGGTAAGGAATGATAAAGATCAAAGAACAGCTTCAATGTAGTGAAATCAAGGAATGCTGGTCTCCAGCTGGTTGGAATTTGAACTGTACACAAATCATCAGATGATTCATCTGTAGAGGTGCCAATAAAATCAAACGTGAGGCAGTTGTGAGCCAGTCGCAGAAGCTGCGTCATCAAACCATGCTGTAAACAAAGTAGTACTCTTCATTAAACAAAACTTATGTTGTCTTACACATTAAACATATCTTTGATATATTCTTTAAAACATTCACTTTTAGCACACTTTTGCAGTTATACTAGACTTTGTCTTTCTTGAGGAAGGAGGAAATTTTCAGCCTGTTATACAAAATAATACATTAATGATTCTAACACAGTTGCAGCAAAATTAATTTAAGTATGTATATTTTGAAAGAAGTTAGAAACAGTGAAGTATTTTAAATCAATTTAAAGTTTTTAATTCTATAAATATAAAAATTCTGTGGAATACTTGGCTTGATTCACCTATGTATGACAAAGAGAATTTCAATTTCAGGAGATCCCTTGTAGTTTATTACTTTAAATCCTTAGTTTATTGAAATTTATTTTTTCCAAATTTAAAAAAGCGCAGAAAATAGAACATTTGCCTAAAGGTTTATTAAGCAATATAAACATAAAATGTCTAAAGCTAGAACATTTCAAGTTAATGTTTTAAATTAGTGGTACAATTTTACTTTAGCATAATCTAGTTCTCAAAGCTTTATTCATCCAGATTCTAGAACACAAAACAGCAGGTATAAAAATGTTTATATAATAAATCATGGATGGTATACCCTGTCACAGTAATGAAAAAGCTGCGCAGAACATCATGGGCACAATTATTGCCGGTTATGTCATTTTCCCTTCTCCCGCATGTCCATGTGACATCAGACACACATGCACATCATGAGGATTTTGTCAATAGTGGGAGACAGAGCATTTGCAAGCAGCACAGAATGATCACAAAATTCATAACCTATTGTTTATTGTAAAAGTATATTAACTGAGAGCTATAAACAGCAATGTCAGGACCTTCAACACCTAAGTTCTCCTTTGGCATGTCCCTTAGAGGACAGGTTAGGTAGATTGTTTACAATGTTATCATTTGCAAAAACAAGTACTTGTTATCATCCTATATTCAGCCATGCATGTATATACTGTGACAATGATATAGCAGCAATAGCAAACTCTCCCTCCATCCCTACCTTTTTGATCTTTATCAAATGGTGGCCAGCTAAGCTGGAAGTGGGGGAAGGAATTGAAAGTGCGAGCTGAGCAAACTGAAATATGGTAATATTTTTAATTACCTTGACAAGTTATATGATTAACTACCTTTCCATTATGTAATGCAATTCCTATAGTGTGGAACAAAATATGAAGAGCAGTTCAATAGGAAAGTTCATTGCCTTACTTATATTAAAGTTCCAACATTCATATGGGCCAGTCATAAGGAAATGTATTATTTTCTTCAGCAGTTGCATTAATAACCATTTTACAGAAACATGTGTTTTGTTTTTTGCCTTACTCCACTAAAACTGGGATTTTATTCTTTGAGCAGTGATAAATAATAATTTACAAAAACATGTATTTTCTCTATCTTACTCCATTCAAAAACTAGGATTTTATTCCTTTAGTGGTTGCATAAATAATCACTTTACAGAAATATTTATTTTGTTGATCTTAACCTACTGAAAAACTGGGAGTTTATTCCTTTAGCAGTTGCATAAATAATCATTTTACACCAATAAGTGTTTTCTCAATCTTATTTCACTTGAAAATTTGGGATTTTATTAAAGTTGCCAAGAGTGACCTTATAGCATGTGAAGAAGAAGATGAAGAAGAAGAAGAAGAAGAAGAAGAAGAAGAAGAAAAAAAGGAAAAAAAAATTGAAAGAATGCAAGCATATATGTGAAGTGTCTGAAATATGTAAATAAATGGTTTGATTATAATGATGATAACATTTTGTCATTAATGGGTTGCATTTCACTTGATGAAAAAACTGGAGTTTCACAATATTTTGAAACTAGCTTCACCGATATTAAGGGCTATTTTTAAGTAGAGAAGTTTTGAGCAGTAAATCTTGTGCAGGATATGTGGGAACAGAAGAGGTGAGCCAACACAGTATGGCTATAAACACTAATACTGGATTTTACAAATTCTATATAAAATGTAGCTTTGTCAAAATGATGCTCAAATATTTCATTATTTGGCACATGTTGCAAGTAAGATTGCTGTGGTTTGTGTATATCATTGTCACAGTCTTCAGTATGATTCTGGACACTTGAATCCACTGTAATATTAGTTTATGTTATCAAAGAATTCTTTTTGTTTCTCATCTATTTGATTTAACTATTTTTTCTATACACCTTGCAGGTATATAATGAATTTTAAAATTAATCATATTTAAAAAGCATCTTTTAGAAAAGCTAATGAATAAACCTTCACATAAAATCCACCCTTTTTATTTAACTATGTGAAGTTTTTATGTTTAAGAACATCATACTTTCAAAATATCTAATACTGTTCCCAAATTAGCTGTTGATCTATTGTCTGGTGAGAATACTGGACTTTCTAGTAATCAGGGGCTCTCCAAATAATAGGACAACAGCAGGCAACAAGAAAAGTGGTTTCCAAAGATGTTCTAAATTTCCACAAGTGAATTGTGATAAAAGAAGTTCACTCACCATTGAACAGTTCTAGTATCACATCTACATTGTAATTACTTATGGTCACAATTTTGGAGCATTCTGCATTATGGGACTGGTTTGTGATCTTGACACTTAACATAGTTTTTGAAGAAAGACCGCAAGAGGCAGAACTTCAAATTAAAGAAATTAAGATAAAACCATATGCGAGAAAAAATGAATTTAAAGGCATATTCACTGAAAAAGTATGTCATCCTAACAGAATTGTAACAGAAAATGAGGAATTACACAAGAAAACCATGCATGACCATACTATTTACCTGTCCTTCATCATTGAAATTAAGACTTTTGCAGTTTTCCCTTGCTGTTCCCAGAAGTGAGCAGGAGAGGCGAAAGATTTCAAAAAGTTGTGTGTCTCGGAATGATGAAGCTATTTTACGGTGCTTGGTTAATGACCTATTTGCATCTGCTTCTGATATTTGATTCATTTCACACGTGAGCTGTGATAAAAGCTGCACTCCAATCATACAATGCTCCACAGATCCCTTCAAGTACACAGAGAAAATCATTATTTATTAAAAAATGTAAAGTTGCCACAAAACACCACAATTTTACTAAAGTTGAAACAGGCTACACATAAGTAATTTAAACACATTATCTCTCTGACAAAAATACTCACAAATGTTTGATAATACCAAATAAAGTGAAGTTAAGTTAGTTGCAAGAGCGACAATGTATATTTTATGCCAATATTGTTATAAAAGCATATAATTTACCTAATTTATTTTATTTCTAAGAGTTTATTACATCTTACCATGATTCACTTTGACTCTATGCAGATGCCGCCTGCACTTCACCTCCTTTCAATACATAAACATAATTATTAAAACTGGGTTTTTTTATCTCCTAAGCATTTAGTTAGTTTATAACACTATATTACACACTTTAATTTAAAATACACATCATTTTATTCAATTTAAATTATGATTGTATTTTTAGTTTTAAAGTATTGTATTTTAAGGTCAAAATTCTTACATTCTTTGACGAAAAAAAACAAACAATTTACACATTTGCAAAATGGGTTGAAATCAATTTCCACATTCAGAACAACTCAGCATAAATCTACTATTTAATATACAGTTCTGGAGTCCTGATAGTGAAACTAGTGGAATAAAATAATTTCTGCATACCTAAATGGTAGGGATTTCTAACAGTCAGTAAAGGAAGCAGATTGAAAGAAAAGGTCACTCTCCTTCCATGATAGTTCTATTATTATTTGCTTGATTACAAATACTAATGCAAGATACTCAAACAGAATGGTACAAATTTAACGGCATGAATTACTGGAAAAGAAGCTTTTTATTAGTTATTTACATGATTGTTGTCATTAGTTTGGTACCTTTCTTCTCTTGTATTTGTTTTCATTAACCGTAATATCTGTGAATGAGAATTCATGCTTTCCAATGTGTATAATTTTCATTGAAAGAAACAAAGGAAGTAGCTCTTCTTTAGTTATATAATAATCATTACTGTAACTTTCAGGTGAGGGATATGCATTATAACATGGAACAGGTTTACATGAGAATAATTTCCAGAGTTTCCAGTGTCTTTTACTACATCTTTATGTTATATTATTCTACTTTACTACTTATGAGCAGCTTAACTTCTTTTGGCAGAATTCCTTTTCAAGAGTACAATTTAGAGCAATTCACCTGAGGTAGGATTTCCATATACTTATTATCTGACCTTGATAGCAGAAAAGGCTAAAATATCTTGCATCTAACTAGCATGGATTAGGAGGGAATTGGTCATGGGTTCAAACCCGGCAGACAATGAATTTTTTGGGTGTAAAAATTCTTAGCATGGCTTCCTTCGGAAGGGAAGTAAATCCATTGGTCCCATGTCATAGATTTACAGCACATAAAAATTAAATAACCTCAAGCCTGATAAACAGGCCTTTGAGCAAAATGAAGCAGTCTTTTACACACAATATAGAATGAGACACTGAGAACCACAGTAGTTAAAGAGCATCCATAAATAAAACTCCATTTCCATTAGGAGGGAGTGAAGGAGACAAGATCCCTAAGGAGCAAAATATAAGGAACATGAATAAATAGCAGCAAGTTTGTTAGGTCTTTCCCATTGCTTCCATCTCCAAACACATCCAGGAGCATGGACTTGTTCTTTAGACTCTGGAACTGCATACATTAACTGTACTGAACTAAACAGCTTACTGGGCAGGATTCCTTTAAAAATTCAATTTATGATTTATCTAAAGACCAATTTTAGAGTTGTGGCTGAATTTTGAAGTTCAAAGGAAAGGAAAGAATTGATGAACGTTTTAACTATGTTACTCTTTTTAACTGGACAGGTCTGTATTTGATCAAGTGTGCTGCTGGAGCACATATTCATATGCCACTGCTGGTTATATAGTAAGGGAAATCTGAAACATTAACAGTATGCTCTAACTGCTTTACCCTCCTCTAGCTGTGCAAAATTTGCTATCAAGACTCCTTAACTGTGTAATAGTTGTTATGGGGAGAGAACTGCAATGCATTTGTCCCCAAGGCGGCACGTTTTTTTATACTGATTTATATACATTTCATATTATTAGAGCCAGTTGAAAAATTCAATGCAGAGAGCAGGAGAGCCATGTTCAAATCCTGGCATTGCATTTTTCAACTGGTTCTAATAATAGTTGCCCCTGTGTACCTTTCAATATATATAAAGGAGAAGAGCTCGCCATTATAATAAATATACATTTCATACTTACACACAAATATTTCAAAACTGTACTTGATCCTAACTTTATCTAGCAGGATGAAATGTTTGTACTCAGTATGGAAAAGGACTACATTTCAAGAATCCATTCATGTTCATTATATCCACATCCTAAAAAACATTTACTTCTAAATGCAATATTTACCTTCAGTATACTTTGAAGGATAAGTTTAAACTTATTTTTGCACATTACAGCTTCTCAATTATTTCATTTACATAAAAAAAGGCCAACAAGCTTCTGGCATTGTTGAATTTCTATGCATGTCATGAAGAAATGCATAAAGAATGCAACAATGTTTAGAAATGGCCTTTAAAAATTTTTCCTACATTAGTTCAGAAACAAAATAATAAAATGAGCAAATGATCATAAATGCAAGAGATGGTGGAAAGTGTAACACAAACCTCTTACAACAAAATTTTACAGATATGGAAAATAGTAACGTAGGTCATATAAGGCAAGATGGTCATAAGATAAAAACTAGGAATTCAGGAAGGATCTATAATGTAACAAAAGTGCTACTGGATAAATAACAAAAATCCACTGCATTAGAAGTGATTTTTTATTAAAATATCAAAAATACACTTCATTGTATACTTTTTATATATAATTACATAACACATTGCATTACCTGTAATACAAAACAATGTAGAAGAAAATACATATACATTTCTTCAGCTGTGTGAACCTGTCTTGAAGTACAGTATATATGAAATATTTAGGTTATAATCAATTACCAAAAATAATTAAATTTATACCTATTTCATGCCTGCAACAAACTAAATTCCCCAACATATGTATTGCTATGCAAATGTATACTGTAGTGGCTACTTGAGATTAATCCCGTATTTAAAAAGAAAGAGTTACAAATTATAATTACAATAACTTTAACCTAGACTTTCAAAATAGACCATACACTTACACTTAAAACTGTAATTTTTCACTCTCCTTCCATGATACTTCTATTATTATTTGCTTGATTACAAATACTAATGCAAGATACTCAAACAGAATAGTACAAATTTAATGGCATGAATTACTGGAAAAGAAGTTTTTTTATTAGTTATTTACACAATTGTTTAAAAAAGAAAAAAAAGAAGTTTAATACACCATCAAAGAGTAAAGTCTAATTCTGTAACAACTGCTACTAAAGTCAATATTCAGTATCTTTTACTGAATTAACTATTTAGGAATTATATATCCTTTCAGATATTTGTGAAATAAACTACAATAAAGATTGAAGAGCACGACTCTATAGGAAATAAAGCACCAATGAATCTTATGGTGTCTAGAGGGTGAATGTGAAGGAAGGAAATTAAAGAATTTCTCAGCCTTATAAAATCATTTGTTTCTTTTGAATTTTCTACAATTTACAACAGAACTCAAGAAAGGAAATCAGCTGTGGCTCCAAAACTATAAATGTTAATGAGTTTTATAGTGGAAGAAATTTCAATTAGTTGCTGGCAATCTTATGTTTACCTTGTCACTTCTGGCAGTATCTTACATCCCTTAGAATGATGACAATGTTAAAAAAAGGGAGCACTAATGTGCCTGAAAATTAAAATATAACTATACTACTGTGCGTTCCCTGAGCGACTGGACCGTTTCATGGCAGCCTTGGACTGGGTGACGAGTGGTGCGCCTGCCGCCAGAGAATAGCACTCTACTACTGCTGTGTCAGTCAAGTTAGATCTGTGGTGAAGGAAAGAGGTCTGTGTGCCTGTTCAGAATGACATTGTGTTGTCTCTTGGTGATAATTTGTCCAGTACTAATGGCTCAGTATACTTTAGTACAACATATTTTTCTGTATGACACGTATTTGAAATACTCTTCTGCAAGAAGGTGTAGAGAATTTCAACTTTGTTACACAGGTGTTCGAATTCCTAGCAGGACAACTATTCATGAACTTGTCAAGTGTACAGGATCATTTATGAACACGAAATATGTTAAAAAACGCAGTGTGCTATCAGAAGAGAAGCTTGATGAAGTAGGGGCCCAGTTAAAGCACTCACTGCAAAATCATTGAGTCATGTAGGACAAGAGGTTGGCATTTCCAATATGTCAGTGTTTAGGGCAATGAAACTTAAGCCATACAAGATAACTGTAGTTCATGCTTTACAACCACAAGATCCTGTGCCTAGGGTTAATTATTGCAATTGGTTCTTGTTCATTTATAATGGTGATGTGGACCCATTTTTAACGTTCTTCACTGATGAAGCAGGGTTTTATCTTCAAGGTCACATTTCTACCCAAAACAATAGATATTGGGTTATGGAAAATCCCAATATATTCATGAAATTCCTCACCACACTGCAAAAGTTGGGGTTTGGTGTGCAGTAAGTGTGCGTAGAATTATTGGTCCTATATTTTTCAACACAACAATTGATTCACACGTTTTTATAAATCCATTTTAAATAATTTTTTTCTGCAACTATAAAGAGATGAACAATTATGTGTGGGTGACTTCAGCAGGACTCAGCTACAGCGCACACTGCTGCGAATTCTATGCATGAATTGTGAAGTGTGTATGATGACAGAATAATTAGTTGAGGATTGTAGCCATCTCGTTCCCCTGACCTATCTCCATGTGAATTTTATTCATGGGAAACGTTAAAGAATAAAGTGTATACATCCAACCCAATCAATACAAGAAAAATTATTATCCGGGCTTGCAGGCCGTGGTCTACTGGGCTCCTTCTTCATCTTCCCAGACGTTTCGACTGTGGCAAACATCTTCAGTGGCAGTGCGATCGAAGTGTCCTGGTGGAGGTCTCAATAGTGACTGTGCTGTTAGCTCCATGGGTTGTGGTATATATATCGGTGGCTGGCCGGAGAGCTGGCTGTGATTGGTTCGGGTTGATGGTGGGCTGGACCTGACAGCAGGCGGAGTTTCGTTCTGCTGACGTATGATTGGTGCGGGAGGAATCCTTGGTTTTGACCTTTGTTAATGCTGTTGTCCATATTCTGTTTAGTTTCAAACCTTCTTCTTTATGGTTCATGTTATTTTCATGTTTGTATATTTCAATGGCTTCTCGGTATAAATGAGAATGATAGTGAGAAGTTGAGTCTCATTTATACTGAGAAGCCATTGAAATATACAAACATGAAAAAACATGAACCGTAAAGAAGAAGGTTTGAAACTAAACAGAATATGGACAACAGCATTAACAAAGGTCAAAACCAAGGATTCCTCCCGCACCAATCATATGTCAGCAGAATGAAGCACCGCCCGCTGTCAGGTCCAGCCCACCATCAAACCGAACCAATCACAGCCAGCTCTCCGACCAGTCACCGATATATATACCACAACCCACGGAGTTAACAGCACAGTCGCTGTTGAGACCTCCACCAGGACACTTCGATCACACTGCCACTGAAGATGTCTGCCGCAGCCACAGACGGAACGTCTGGGAAGATGAAGAAGGAGGAGTCCAGTAGACCACAGCCTACAAGCCCGGATAATAATTTTTCTTGTACTGACACCGGCCGTGAAAGCCTACAAATTTCAATCAACCCAATCAAGTTACAAGAATTGAAGGACAACATTACGAGAGAAATGCAGGCAATCAGTCAAGATGAACTTCTTTGAGTGAACCAGAACTGTTTTTGGAGATATAGGGAATGTACTAGCATTGAACGTCATCAATTTCAACATCTATTGTTATTTCAGTTCCATACACATTACCTGCCGGTCCTTCAGGCGCAATTCTGGCAGAGAGCACGCCAGCCCTCACTCATTACTGTGCAGCCGCAGGGCAATTTGGTCACTCAGGGAACGCATTATATATATTCAAAATCAATAGTAATGATATCCTTAATATGTCCATTTCATAGTTTCCCTCCATACATCATAAGAGCGACTGTCTATATATTATGTGCGCACGTTTTCTTGGGTGCTTAGCTCCTTATTCTTCACTGGGTAGGTTTTGTATAATTTCAGAAGCAGAGAAAGGCAACAATGTTGAGACATGAAGTATACTATTCATCTTGATATATAGTGGCTTTAATACTAAAGTTTCATTCTGTCTGTACAGCTCAGAATTCATGCACATGCACGTGTGCTGTGTTTCTCTAATAAATCAGCTTGTTCACAGTAAATTAGATCAACTATTCACCATAATGGTGGAGGATCTCAAAGAAAGAAACTTTCTTTGGCTGACAACACTAAAAAAAGACAGGTAGGAGAGCAAACTCTTCTTCCCCTGGCCCTCGCTAACCCGTAAAAACTAACACCCAAGAAAAGGTACATGCAGAGTGCATATTTTATGACCTCACAGTAACAATGTCAAACTTTTTGGATATAAGTGATATTTTTCCCTTAACAAAGAATTTTCAGTTACTCTTTTTTTATCTCCCTTAAAGCAATCAATTAGTTACAATTTTCCAGGTATTTCTTTTCCTGTACCACTTCTTTAGGCACTGTTATTTACATTGTTAACAAGGAGTTATCCTTTTTTTATCACCTTTCCAGTTTTACTTATTGTACATAACCTTCTTCAGCAATTTTGCTGTAAACTGCAAAAATACAACAATACTTTGTGACTAATGAATAAGTCTTCTGTAGCGGTACCAAAGAATAAATTACAGTTAAACTCTCCGACAATACCTTCCAATAAAGTAAAGCATGATGTTCTTTCATAGTAATGATTTCACTAGTTAACACTATTTCTGAAGTAATATTGTCCAAGATGGTTCACATTAACCTTAAACCTCTAATGCATGAATATATATAGCACTCTTTTTTTAATTCCTAAACATATTTTTATACGTGTCACAGTCACCTTAATGGAAATGATTTTGATAACTGCGATTGTTAAAAGTAAAATGAAATGGACTGGCCATCCATTCAAAACCAAACTTCATGAATCTGACTGTAGTCAAATGTGCCTGTGATATAGGATGGGGAAGACCCACATAAAATAACCAGGGTGATGACAGGTTACATTTCATTACAGTTGCATGGAATTTGCATTTTGTTCTAAAACAAAAAACACTTTTAACAGTAGTATTAAAATAAATATGATTAATTACAAAAAATAGCTACAATACTTGTATTTTATTGTTGTAGGGTAGTATAATACAAACACAGCAAAACCACCATCGTAATATTAAAAAACTAAATTAATATTTTTGTTGACAAAAGGCAAAATTATGTACTAGAGGCTTTAAATGCTGATATCATAATAACACTTAGTCCAAAAATTATTGCAACACTCCCTCTACGTAAATGCAGCATGGAAGCATTGTACTAGGAACACAAAATACTGAATGATGAAATAAGCTTTTACAGAGAATACTCATTTTCATTTACACGTTTAATACTAGAGCATTCCCAATAGCAGCTCTAACATTTTTTATTAAAACATTAACAGCACTTTCCAATGGGAAGTATGTAGCATTGAACATCTGGAAGCAATGCAATGTTATGCTAATGAGAAAATTTTAATTATAGGCCATACACAATAACTATGTTTAAGAAGGAGATATTCACTGAAACACACATGCTTCAAGAACCCCTCAATTAATAAAGAAAAAAGGCACTTTCAGAAAAAGATCTGTAATCATAACCCAAAAATGAAGTCAGTTAAGTGACTTGGTATTTCACATTTAACTACATATCACAAGATTCCATCACTCCCCCCCCCCCCCCCCCGCTAAACAACTAGGTATGTGGACAATATTTCACGAGCTTCAGTTTTCTCAAAAATAGAACTTAATTAAAATGCCATACCATACATTAAATCTATTTACATGATAAATAAAATGTATATCCTGAATTTTCTGGGAATAGCTTCTAAGTCTTTCCTCATTCTGAATGGCTTTTGCATAACTGGCAAACCATAAGAGTGCTATGCAAAAAAAGGTAGATCTTGTTAAAATATACATTTTATATCATAAACAATCTTTTAAAGGTATAACCATTCCTACAATTTCTCAAAACTTATACTTTTCTGAGAAGTCATCATTCCTTTTTTTTTTATCCTGGTCAAGCAAATAAAACAGTTTCAAGGCTCTCACAGAGTTACCAGTTCTTAAAAGAGTTAACATTTTAGCCTACTGTATTCCCTTTGTATCTATAAGAAAATATGTAATAAACCCATTTCTGCTAATGATTATGTTGATAGCATGAAGTAGATAAAAGAATAAGCTTTTGTAACAATAGTTTGTCACAGGACAGGTAGAAAATGGAAATTACTTATGGATGCTCTTTAACTGCTGTGGTTTTCAGCAAACCTTTCAATAATGGACGTGAAAGACCGCTTAATTTCGCTCAGAGGCCTCTTTTTCAGGCTTGAGGTTCTTTTACGCGCCTTAAATCTACGACACGGAACCAATGGCTTTACTTTCCTTCTGAAGGAAGCCATGCAAAGGATTTTTATGGCCGAAAAAATCCATCGTCCTCCACCGGGTTTGCATCTGCGACTTTGGGATTATGAAGTTAGCATGGTAATTTTTACACTAAGGAGGGCGATGGATAGGTAGAGAAAGTAATATGAATGTAACACATCAGATAGGAGTGTGTCCAATTTGTTGGGACCATAAAATTTCACTGAAGCCCAGTTTATGAGGCACAAAGGTCACTGGAGCCCATGTGCAAGGCCACTCATTTTTCATCAACACATCAAATTCTTTTAATATAGTGCACACTCATCAAAATAAAATAACAGCCTGTGCTAACCAGCATGAAGTGTGTGAATATTAAAAATGCTCAAAAGTTGGCTAAACTGCCTTCAAATAACAGGAAAAAATAAAAGATCAGCATTCCAAATTGCATTCTACAACCTGAGAGTCTTCTGTTCTCACTTCCATTCCCAATTCCTTACAAGTCAATGAATTCAAATTATCAAACTGCGATTAAATTTGCTATTTTCTACTTCCATTTTCAATCAATTGAGTATGGCCTAATCACCTATCTGTTCCTACTGTCAGACAATTGTGTACCATGCTTACCAGATATTCCTATGACTGTGCAATGTTTATAAATTTATCAAACTGTGCATCGTATTTATAGTAAACCTGAAAAGGAATGCAATATAGCAACAACGAACTGTAATTTTTTTATTTTTACCCCTTTAATTTCTTTAAAGGAAAATAGAAATTCACCACAACTCAATTTTAACAAGTATGAGGGTGATTCAAATAAAAATGGTAATTGAATCAGAGTACTGCACAGGCAGATCTGAGTGGGATGGTGGAGTGGGGGATTCACAGGTCATATGTTAGGGAAGGGGAACCAGCTTGATTATCTGCTTTGATAGGTTTCACCATCAGTACAGACATGAGTGAACAAGAGATTCCTTTGCCTATTGTGTAACACATTATTATTAAGTTTTTAACCAATGATGTGGCTAAATTCTTGGAGATTTTAACTTATTTGGAGGCACAATTTGGGGACATTATATGCAAAATCAAGTGTTTACCTGAGTCAGGCAATTAAACCAGCCTAGGAATTGTACAAAACAAAGTTCACGCTTGGCGCTCAAGCCAGCATCATGTGCCATTTGAGAGCTTATTGAAGGTGATCACACCAGAAGTGGATGTCAGCTTTGGGAGTACTCATACCAATAACAGCGATCATCTTGAATTTTAAAAAATTAGTGCTCAATGGGTTTCAAAGTTGTTAACTGCTACAAATAAAGGTCGGGTTGGAGATTTAAGAGTGACTTCTTAATCAATTTCGGCAAGAGAGGGAGGATTTTTTAAAGTGCACACTTGCATGGATCCTCATTCTACTCTGGAATACAAATGGAAAGCAAGAAGAGGAAACGAAAAGGCTGAGCCTGTCCAGTGAAGGCCTAAATCCCCTACTCAGCCAGAAAAGTTCTAGTAACATTGTTTTTTGTCCAGAAAACACTTATTTTTCTTTTATTGTAGATCATATTTTTAATAAGCCATCTCTCTAACCACAGACTACGTAACTGCCAATATATGCATAAGTTAGATATGACAAGTTAAAGCACTCTACAAGGAATCCTTCGAGAGTAAGGTCACATTCGGCCAATGTTATTTACAGCATTTGATACCTTACACAATGTCTACCTTGAATTCCCACATGTTCTATCATGTCACAATAATACTGGCTGCTACTGGTAATAGTTTTAACCAATAGTTGGTGAAAATAAACTGCTTTGCCAGATTCCTGGTCTGTGTATCAAAATCATTCTCCTTTAGAGCATATTAACTCTCAAAAAGTGTGACATTGCAATTCATACAACCAGGAACCACCGGATGTTTGTTACTTTCTCTATACGCACTATGTACATAGTGTATAGAGAAGGTATTGCACTCCACCCAAAAATTTGATACCGAGATTTCACCGGAAATATATGTTTTATTTATTTACCTAAAAAAAGCATTTTCGGAAAAAGGTCCATGTGTGTGTGTCTGTGAACACGATAACTCAAAAACGAAAAGTCGGTAAAATACCAAACTTGGTATTTAAGTTTAGTATCTTCCAGGGATGAGGTACGAAGCTTTTGAGAAAAATTCCCCACTCCAACTACCCTTTACATGGAACTTTTTTCGAAAATTTTTATTTTCTCAAAAATGGCTCTAACGGTTTTGATTAAAATTTTATATATTAAAGATATTTACACGACAAATAAAATGCATATCTTGAATTTTCTGGGAGAAGACTACTTTATTCTGGATGAATTTTATGGATTTTTGCATAACTGCTAAACCGTAAGAGATGTAGAAAAACTTACAACACAAAAAATGTAGAGCACCTTAAAATGCATAATTTATCTTATATACATTTTTTTCGTGGAGTTGATCGATTTTGACATATTCCTTGTTTTTGTTTTCAGCTATGAAAAACTTATATTTTTCTCATACAGGAATTTGTCAACTCCTGTCCATACACACAAGGAAACTTCAGTCACATAGCAACCAGCTTTTGATTATTAGTTTAGCGTATAGTACTCCCTTATTTCCCTTCTGCTAACAAGGAAGTAAGTAATAAGACGGTGCTAATTTTTTTCTCGATTAGCATTAAATAAAAAGAAGTATAAACTTTTTAACAATAATTTGTTGCAGAGAGGTAGAGAAAGTCATGTGAATGGAACACATCAGATTTTTTTTTCCATGCATACCAAACATACCATATTTACTTGAATACAATATGACCTTAAATAGAAGATGAACCCAAATTTTAGAACTTAATTTTGGAATTTAGCATATCAATTATATAAAAGAAGACATGATAACTTAATTTTTGAATTAAACTTTGTTTTGCCATATATTTTGAACAAACTTAGAGACACTCAAGCTAATGAAATCCGTTCCTTCCTTTATTAGAGAAGAGAAGGAGAGGAAAAAACGGAAATGATGTACTAGTTGTATAACAGAGAAAATAATAGCAGCAGAACTGAAACAATAATTGATAAGATTTTCTATTTAGGCAGCATACCTAACATAACACACTGTTATAAAAAGTTTTAAATAAAACAATCAATTGAATCTGCAGAGATTAATGTCTTGAGCGGGAGACGGAGAGGAGAGTATTGAAATGTATGATATGTGTGCAATGGTAGAGCGTGATGGCGGCAGCGCAGCTGAATGATGACAATGGATATGATTCTCTATTTAGATAACATACCTAATATAGCACTGAAACACTTTTGAATTTGCGTGGAAACCCAGATTGTCGGTGGGAGAGAAGTGGTGAGTGGAAATGTACCAGTGTGTCTCTGATAGGTGATGATGGAGGCAGCTTAGCTGTAATGATAATTATGGATGCAATTTTCTCTTAAGACAATATATTGTAAAACATCTTACTTAATTTGAATTTGAGAGTAAATTCATGTTGCAAGTTACAAAGAGAGGTAGAGGGGAAAATGAAAATGTACAATATATAGTTGGAAGGATGGGAAATGCGCAGCTAACCTCTCCTTCTGCTTCACCATTGGCTCCCAATGTATTACATGCAACCATTGATGTAAAAGAAGTCCTCTAATTTTATTTTAGTCTCAGAGAGAAACCGGTTTTTAAACAAGAATGCTTTGGGCCTGTTAGTAGCAAACTTTTTGGCACATAATGGAATGCACAAAATCTGCTGCACACATTACAACCTTGTCAGTAATACCATTTATCCTGGCTTCGCCACTGCAGTACCCATACAGTTTGAAACTTACATTTTTCTGAATGTCATTTGGAAAACATATAGCGAGCTAGTTCTCAAAATTAATATTTTGGAAAAAAAATTTAATTTTGCATTATAGCACCACTATGCCTTAAAGGATAGCCAGTTCCTTGATAAACTCCATGGCAGGCTGTTTCACATTTGGCTGCACTCCATCAGCTCTCGTCATCACATTATACCAATATGACTATATATGAATTCTTTAAGAATGGTTGCTTAGCTGAACGTACATAATAGTGTATTGCTACCAAGGAGTTAGCCTTCAATTTTGATGATGCATACTTTTGTGATCGCTATGGTGCATCATCTTTCATTCGATGTTCATGGTGCAAGATACTAGTTTGTTTGGAACATTCTTTTAATTTTGATGATCTCCATTGTGTGAAGTATAATACATACATACCATAAAATATTGACCTCTATATCTCCTGGACACTAATGTTCTGCTGCCATCCTGATGCATATGGTGAGTCATTGGCAGCTAATATGTTTATCTTAGTTATTAACTTCATATTTTAAAATAAGCTTAACTATAAATTGAACTTGCAATCTCACATTCAAGGGGTTCATTGCTAGTGCTTTATTTGCTCAAAATTCTGAGAACACATTTCACCGACCATTATTTGCATCATCAGCTCATTAAAGATTACTGGCTTTGAATAAATTTTGGATTTAAAAAATCCTGAGCGTTGCTGGTGGATATTTAATAAAATCATCCAAGATGTCAAAGTTAATGACAAATGTAACTTTCAGGTTTATTAAGTCTCCAACAGCAACTCTCAGAAGTTCTTACACCAAATTAACCAACAATCCAACACTGTTTGTCCCCAATGAACTGATGATGCAGACAATGGTCTATATAAAACGCCCTCAAAATTTTAAATCACCTATCACCCAGTAAAGAGAATTTTTTTTTTTAAAAAAATTTCACATTCCATACCGAATATTTCCAAACAATTCAACATGGCACTAGCACCAGTAAACAAATACAGCATCAGAAACCTCCTTAAAGTACAGAAACAGATCAAGTACTGCCAAGAAAGCAAGGATTTACAAAATTAATGGCACCAATTACAAAAAAATTTACATGAGAAAAACCAAACGTAACATAACAAAAAGTTAAATGAACACTTCAGAAACATAAACAAGGAATCAGGGAAGTCTGCAATGGCAGTATATTTTTGGAATAATCACCACCAGATTAAGAAAGAAACACATCTCATAAAAGCAATAAATAAGAATTGGATACATGGGAAAAAATTAATATGAAGAGGTTTGAGTTCCGCCTAATGATCTTTGATGTACCAACAGAAGAGAATATTTTATTAAAACTTTTGAAAACAACAACAGATATCTCTCATAGGTTCACCATAGGAAGCAAAGAAGAAATCTGCCAGTGAAGAAATTGATGACAATGCCCGCAAATGAAACATGTTCAAAGTATTGAGTAAAATTGGCAAAGCTTACAAGTGTTTATGAACTCAATATACTATTTATCATTAGCGAACGTTTAAAATAAAATATACAGGAAAATACTTTCATCTACTGTTACTTGTCTAACATGTATTATGTTATCATTCTTATTCCATTAAATTCACAGATAGACAGACATATGTGACCTTCCATTCTCTCCCAGCTGCCAAACATTCAGCCTTGGCCACACAAATTTGCATCACACTGTTAGTACTATTAATAAATATGTGTAACATCTAAATACTAATTCCAATTCTGCCTAGTATCAATCCTCCTGATGCGGGTTAATTATAGGTTCCAAAATGGCATCAAGTATAATTGATTGCCTTTCAAAATTGTATTGCATGAATTTAACAGCATAATTAAATCTGCTTGGGTAAACAATTTTCTAGTGATCATAAATGTTGAACTGGCATCCTAAGCAGCTGACCTTCAATAATGTTAAACACTTTATAAGTTTTGGTTTTGTGTTTGGTAAATAATGAGCAAAACTCAGCTATTTATAAGTACCTGTGCCATATTATTAAATGGAGCACAGTAATTTGGAAGCACGAAAGCAGAGCTGGTTTCAAGTCTTATACATCTGCAACTGTTACATGGATATATTTGTGGAGTCGGTTTTTTAACAGTACTTCACTTAAACTTTTTATTTCTGAGGAACTTAATTTTGAAAACCACTGCTTTCACTTCAAAGCAATTGGTTCCAAAACTAATTCCTCATAAATAAAAAGTGCAAGTGATATACTGTTAAAAACAGACTACACAAATAAACTCATATAATTTGAATGTCACTGTTACTAAAATCCTCTGTGGATCAATTAATTCAATTGTTATGTTGTAAAATAAAGATTCTGTAGCATTGGAGCTTACTTTTGGAACCAGTTATAGAAATACTTAAATGATCCACTAGAGCAAGGTTGGAGAATTGCTATTTTAACATAGCAATAGTTACTAAATTAGACCTACTATTAAAAAGAATAAAGTCCAACTTTGCCACAACAATTGCATATCACATGCCAATTTCTTGAGCTTATTGCAACACTGTATTTTTCGTTATACAACTGAGAAAAGAAGCTCAGATACTAGCAGCTTTTTATTAATATATAGATATTCCACACTGTATTAACTACTCATTTGGTTCACTGTTTTTGTTTGTTTCATGTTGAGAAATTGATATTGACAATAAGGAACAATAATTAATCTTTGTACAAAAATCAAACAAATATTATGATAATGTGGGAGATGAACAATAAGCTTCTCAAGGAGTGAACCACCATAAAGGAGAGCATGTTAGATGAGCTCCTCCCGTTGGATTCACACATTAAGCAGATTTTATAAAACAATGTTCTTATCAGTACATTTAAAGAAAACAATAACAATATTACAGTATAAAAGTCCTCTTTCAAGTCGAAATCCTAAACAAAGTATTAGAAACATATGCAAATTTAGGTAAAATATTTTCCTGTAACACATGCCGAAATTTTAGTAAAATGTTTAATAAAATTTTATATCTATAAATTAAACAAAAAGTTGGAAGAAAGTGTAAATTTAAACATCTGCTTAGATAAATAAAAGTGCTGCCTGTTTTATATTTAAACAGATTACATCATTTGTAATTTTGCAAACATTCAAAGAAGCTTGTAACATTAAAAGATAAATCATGTTGAATTTAGAATCACTCACACAATTTTTATGCAAGTATTCACTTACTCAGTTTTTAAATTTGATCTTGGCTCATTCTAAATTCAAAATGAAGAAAACTCCATTATAAAAATACTAGGAACATCTTTAAGAATCCTAATTTGAATGGTTCGAGAATCATTTAAAAGAAATTATTGGTATATTAACATCTTTTTTAGCATTTAGGTATCAGGGTTTTGACTCAGAGTATAATGAAACAAAATTATGCCATACCTGTAGGAATTTTGTAATATCGGTGACAACATTTCTGAAGACAAACTCATCTTTGTCACTGTCGAACCAACCCAGTTTGCTGATCCGAGCAAATAATGCTACCAAGGCTTGGATCACAAAGTTTGGTAATTTTGGCCGAGTTGCTAGGTAATTTAGAACATAATTTCCTAAAAAAGAAAATAGGAATGTTTGAATACAAAGTTATGAAACACAAACTCTAAAGGCTAACTTTCCATAATCTTACACTTTTGTTCAATTTAAGATGAAAAGTGCTGAGATGAGAAAAAAAGCAAGGCTATTAGCTAAGCTCCTATATTTCATTTGTGTAACCCAAGCTTCAACTTCTTTCAGCAGCCCATCTCCACTTGAATTTTACATCATATGACACTTAGTAAAAGCTTATATTTTTTGAGTCCTTTCCATTACACTAAATCCATCAGTTAAGACAACTGACAATTTTAAAGACATAAATGTGTATTTCAAGTAATCTCTCCCACTGCAAATTACCCTTTAGAAGGAACATTTTCCAACATTTTATTTTCAGAAAATTGTTCTAACGATTTTCATTAAAAATTGCCCCATCCCAAACTACCCTTTACATGGAATATTTTCCAAAATTTTCAATTTTCAGAAAAATGGTTATAACAATTTTCATTAAAATGCTGCATATTAAAGATATTTACATGGTAAATAAAATGTATATCCATAATTTCTTGGGAACAGCCCCTAAAGGCCTCTTCATTCTGAATGATTTTAACACAATTGCTAAATCATAAGAGATATACAAAAACTTACAAAAATGCAGATCTCATTAAAACACAATTTATGCTATACAATTATTATTGTAGAACTAACTTTTTGTGAGATATTTAGTGTTATTGGTTTCAATTTTAAAAGTCTTGAAATTTTCTCAAAAGGGAGCTCCTCATCTATTTCATCTCTCTTTTGTTTTACTCCTGACCATGAATTTCATTGACAATTGCATTCCAACAGCTTTTAAAAGATGTGACTATTGCTTTAGAGAAGGATGAATATTTACTTCCAAACTCAAAAATTACATAATTGAATTATATAATATGCAGGATATATATTTTTTATAGTCATAACATTTTAATATAGCAATTTCAACTTTCATAAAAAAAAAAATTATAGCACATTTCTATAACTTATCACAGTTCCAAATATCTTTGTAATTTTAGATTTCTTTAATTTTAGGAATTGCATTACCTCTGTTCCCCCATTATATATAACACCAAGTTATCTATATAATGGGATTATATTATATCCCTGGTCCAAAACATTAACTTTTCATTGTATACTTCAATCTTTTGTTGTTTCCCTTAACTTTTCCTAACTTCCATACCCATTTTTGTCTCACTTTACCCATATACTTTCCCAGTCTTTTTACATTTTCCTCTGACCTTAGATTATAAATTCTTATACTTCATTTCATTTGGTAAATTTTTCCACTTTTGCAATAAGTAACTCATCCATCTACATTTCAGTTTGTTTGCAATCTAGAATACAATACTAGTGTTTTCTGCCTCTTCACATATTAGACATTTTACCTTAATATACCCATTCTTTGTTACCCCTGTTTTGAACCATGCTAACCCTTCCCTTCTGGCCTTGTCACAAACTCAATATATTCTCTTCCCCAATCCATTTTTAATGATCTGTATAGTTCCAGGGATCTTTTGTTAAGTTTAGACCACAATTACTTTTTTTCTATATCCTCTATTCTGGTTATTACCTCTTTCCACTATCCCTTCTCTATCAAACCACTTTGTTCCCAAACCAACTTCGTGTAGGATAGTTTGGATTTTATATGACCATGATTCTTTACTCTTACTTCTTGCTTGCATTAACATACATTTGTTTATAATATTCTCTTCTTCCAACTTCAATATTCTGTACCAATACTTCAGTACTCTTTCCGCTACCTATTCTTCAAAATTCCATTAGAGCAACTTCATTTGGTGAAAATCTAGGTAATTCTAGTGTAAGTCTACAAAATAGTATGTTTATCACATTTATTGTTTTCCACCCATCATCCGACTACCAGAGTTCTACTGCATACTTCATTCTGCTCTCTACTATTGTAACATTTACTCTTTCCTATCATTTTACTTCAATGTTTGGTAGTTTATTTATACAGTTGAAACTGTTTTACACGTAACCCAACTGTAAGTAATTTGCATTTACACGTAAATTTTTGGCAAATACAACTGAGTTTTACGTAATTATGAGTGCAGGGCATACACTATCTTAAAAGAAACCCGAGGGTATTTTCCTTATCTCTGTTGACAAAGACGCAAGCTGAGCAGGTGGCTTTCGGCCTCAGAAAAATAAGACAATATGTTTGCTGATAGAGCGTGACAAAGCAGCAACAAACGAGAAGTAAAAATAAAAATGTTTGGTATCTGATGTTTATTGTTAAACAGCAGTTTGTCTTTCAGTTCTCAGTTGCTTTTAATCCATCATTGAGAACAGAAAAAGGAAAGGTTATATACTAGAATGGAAAGTGAAATTCATACAAGAGGTGGAGCTTAACCCATACAAAACCAAAACCGAATTTGCTTCAGACTTAGGAATTGCTTACTCCACACTATGCACAATCATCAGTAACAAAAATGTTATTTTGGACGAGTTTTTAAAATTGGGTGCCAACTCAACAAAATGCAGCTGTCAGCAGGAAGGGTGATATGCTGATTTGGAAATGGCACTTTTCACATGGTTCCAGCAGAAATGGGCTGCAGCTCTACCAGAGGCGACATGCTGAAAGCAAAAGCGATAGATTTAGCTAAAATAATGAACATTACAGCCAATTTCAAGGCTTATCAGGATGGTTGCAAGGATTTAAAGATCATCATGGAATCACAGGAAAAACAATTTGTAGGAAGCCGAATGCTGTGGATGACATCACATTTCAACACTGGGAGAAAGAGGTTCTACCAGGAATCATAAGGGATTATCAGCCTCAAAACATCTACAAATGTGATGAGACTGGCCTATTCTACAATCTCCTTCCCAGCAAGACATTAGCTGAAAAGGGTGACTCATGTCATGGAGGGAAGAAAAGTAAAATTTGCCCAGCAGTTCTTCTTGCCACCAATGCAGACAGATCAGACAAACTTCCCTCATTTGTGATAGGAAAATCCAAGAATCCGAGGTATTTTAAGGGTATGAAAACAAAACCTACATAATATGAATTCAATAGAAAGTCTTGGATGACATGATTTTAATAGAACAGTGGTTAAAGAAACTGGACATTAAAATGAAAAAGAAACAGAAGAAGATCCTTCTTTTTATGTATCGATATACATCACATCCACCTCAAATAATTTTGGAAAATGTTTGACTGGAATTTTTCCCTCCTAAATGTACCAATCTTCATCCACTTGATTAGGGCATCATTGCAAAATTCAAAGTTCATTATAGAAAAATTCTGGTTCAACATTTAATAACAGTAACTGATGCAGGAAATGAAAATCTCACCATTAACTTACTACAAGCCATGGAATTTATTTTGGCTGCCTGGAAGCAGGTGTAATCCTCCATAAATGAGCTAGCTCTACCGGAGGGTGCAAATTTTGATACTACAGGATGAGATTAATGCTGATGTGTCCAAAAACATGGTGGTGACTAAGTGGACAAGCTTCAAGCGACACTGGCAGTAAAGTGATGACGGCTCAAATCTTGAAATACCTAAGGTGAGTACAATAAATGTGTGTAGGTGTTACATTAGTGCTAAAAGTGGTAGTGAAAAAGTTCTCAACTCAAAGTTTGGAAAATGAGGTTTATGCACTTAGTGCAAGAAAAGTGAAACAAGCTAAATTAACTGATTTCTTTAAAGCAGGACCAAGTTCAAAATAATGTTTTCTTTGTGGGTAACTTTGTTGTTTGTAAAATGTTGCACATGTAGGCCCACTGCTTTTTTTTTTTTTTTTTTTAATATGCATGATACAACTGAGATTTTGATAATGCAACTAATTCTGAGTTACAAGTAATCTTCCCTCATTCCGTTGATATACGCATAAATCAGGTTCAACTGTATAATACCTAATCACATTTATTGCATTTTTCCTTCTACTAGTGCCTTCCTTTTTTGAATGTCTAGTATGTTCCCTTATTCCCCTTCTACTTACAAGGAACTAAGTAATAAGATCATTTTTGGTAATGTTTACCTCAATTAGCATGGTGTAGATAAAAGAATAATCCCTTGTAAGAATAGTTTGCAGAAAAGATAGAGACAGGCTTGCAAATGGAACACATCAGATTTTTTTTTGTGCAGTAAAACTTTGTCTATCCCTTATGGATTATTAATTATGCAAAAATGATTCAGAATGAGCAGGACTTCACAAATTAAAACCCAGAAAACTGAAGATACACATTTCATTCGTCATCCTAAAATCTTAAAACTGGTTCAAAAAATGAAAATAGTAATAAGAATGAGAACCACAAAGTTGAAATGCTTTCAATGGAAGAATCACAATAGACAAGAATATTTCCCTTGCACCGGGAATAGTAAAGAAGACCACCAAATTTCAACTTTTTCATTCTTAATAGCAGGGAGGTATATTAGAACTATATTGTATTATTATAGTCCTTTCTTAGAGATTATTCTAGGATAAGCTCTAGAGCTCCCTTTATTGCAAATCTATTGAATTTGTATTTTGCCTGAATTGGATTCAGGTGAAAAATTCTCATTGCTCCGTTAAAATAATGAAATCCCAATGAACAAAATCAACTTTCCGCTTTGAGATCAATATGAATATTGATATGCATTTTTGCTCTCATTTCTGTTGGGTTAGCATTCTCTAATTATCATGAATAGCTTAATAGCATTTGGTTTATTAATCAAATTGGAGTCATTAATGACAAAATAATGAAAGTTTCTCCATGTAAATGATGTTTTGGGGTAAAGGGATTTTCTTGAAAATCTTTTGTGTCTTATCTCTGGAAGATGTTGAACTTAAAATACCAATAAGAACTAAAGCTTTCCTGGCGACGTGTTAATTCAAAATCTTCTCGGGCTTCTAGCCAGGTAAAAACCATCAGTTCACCCTGAAGACGAGGAAGATGCACTTCTTCGAAACGTTGGTGTCAAGCCAAGTTTTTACCTGGCTAGAAGCCCGAGAAGATTTTGAATTAAAATACCAAGTTTGATATTTAACCTACTTTTTTATGCTGAATTATGGTATTTAAGGACATGCGAAAGCACACACAGAGCATTTTTAAAAAAAATTATTTTTTTCCTCCCCTAAATTCTGTAAGTCCCAAAACCTATATTTTAAGGTGACATTTCAGCATCAATTTTTGGCTGGAATGTAATATGTCTATGTATAATATTTAAGTAGTCGAGGTCATATAAATGCTATATTTTAATACATATTTTGCAGTAATTTTAAGAAGGGAGAACCAAATGCAAAGAGTTATTTAATTGAAGAATTTCATTAAAATGTTTGTACTACATCCTTAAAAAAATGCAAATGCACATCAAGCAGCTAACACACACATACATGCAATAGCACTTTTTCTAAAAATGATCTTTTCTTTTACGGTTTGACCTAGAAATTTTTGCTTTTGCCAAAACCCATATAAAATTTTAGGTTTACCATTAACTCTATTGTGGTTATGAAGTTAGATAAAATAAAGTTTTATTATGAATTATACAATTGACACCAACAAATTAAATAAATATCAGTAAATTACCATCCATTCTAGAATAGTATATTTTCCAGTAATCATAAAAGGTTAGCAAAAACTTTCAAGAAAAATTTAGACCTGGTTAAAACAAATGTAATATATCTGGAATTTATATAAAAACATTTTCTAATACTGACAATTAGCTTGTTCATTTGAATTTTAAAGATGTTAAACAAGATACTTTGAAATGCTAAGTTCTTTTTAATGAGTTCATTCAAAGATTATGTGATATCAAAGTTAGCATATGTAAAACATTTGCCCAGCCTTCTGTATAACATTGTACCTACAAGAATATATCTAATGAAAAAACATTTCTAACATTTATCTGATTAACACAAAGTGGCTGGAAGTATGAGCTTTTCCATCACTATTTATAATGCAAATAGATGGGACATTGGATGTACACCCATGGACAAAAATATGAATGTCTAGAACGTCAAATATGTCTAAGTCTTACATGGCAGAGCCTTGTGTACACCATCTGTGATACAGTTGTGTAGCGGCAGCAGTTGTGTAGCGGCAGCAACAAGTTGTCAAAAGTTCCAAATCTCAATATTACTAACCCATATGATCAGTTATCATAATTAAATATATAACTTAAGCTTCAACAACAATCATATTAACTAAAAATATTAATGACACAAAACATAATACAATTTGTGTAGTACAGTATTACTAAACCTTCTATTAGTGTTCACTGTAGCGCTGTGACAAACTATATGTCACTCCTCTGGTGAGGGTTGCAAGTTCGCATGTAGCAAACATCATCACCATGTCAGGAAGAGGCAAGGGAGGAAAGGTGAAGGGGAAGTCCAAATCTCACTCCAGCAGGGCAGGTCTGCAGTTCCCTGTGGGCCGTATCCATCGGCTTCTGCGCAAGGGCAACAATGCCGAGCGAGTTGGTGCCGGCACCCCCGTGATGGAGTACCTGGCCGCCGAGGTGTAAGAGTTGGCGGGAAACGCCACCAGGGATAACCCCCAGGCATCTCCAGCTAGCCATTCGCAACAACGAGGAGTTGAACAAACTCCTTTGCGGCGTGACCATCGCACAAGGTGGCATATTGCCCAACATCCAGGCAGTGCTGCTTCCCAAGAAGACCGAGAAGAAGGCCTATGCAGGCTTATAATTTTGTTTTCCTTTTCGGTCAAATCGCATTAATGATGTTGTATCAACACATAGCATTTATTTGTTTTAGACATACTTATTTCAAACACGATATTCTGTACAGTAATATGCTAGTTATTATGATGTTTCTTTAAGGGTTTATTCTACTGAATAGCAGTGTGTTGCACACGAAAGCATATGGCGCACATAATGGTGTGCAAATGCATAAGGCATGAACAGTTCTCTCTCAATAGATTAAAAAAAAAACAAAAAACAAACACAACCAACCAACAACAACAATATGGAATGTGTATAGTATAAAAAACTACTACTTGTATTGATAAGAAAACCTATGTTTTGAAACTTTTAGGACACCAATTTTGAGGATATTTGATTTTTTTGGAAGGGAGGAATTTTGTTTTTGTTTTGTTTACTTTTGTATATTCAACACAAGGTGATTGTCTATCATCCAAAGGGGACCCGATAGGATGCAAAAAACATGGATTTACAATTCCATTATGGCTGAATATCTGTATCGTGTTGGGGTTGGATATCAAGGGGCAGTCTATGCATGCTGTGACAGCTTGACAATACACTGAACAGTGTGCAGTGCGCAGTAATACTCAATAATATTTTTATTCCCTTTGTATGTTGAGATATCGTGATGGGATTGTTGAATTTGTTCAGGACAATCATCATGTCCACACATCTCAAAAGGTTTCAAACTGGTGTTCAGAGAGGCAAGATATCACAGTGGTAGGGCCATGCTGTGGCTGAGTGATTAGAACACTCGCCTCTCACCTAGATGGCCCGGGTACGATCCCAAGCGACCGCATATGAGATTTGTGGTGGACAAAGTGGCGCTGGGGCAGGTTTTCTCCAGTTTCCCCCACCAGTGCTACATCTTCATTCATGTATCATCAGTGTCACCGCCTGTGGTGCCATAAGTAATTAAAGTGGGCGTTAAAAAAAAAAAAAAAAAAAAAACACAGTGCCCTATTGAGAATGTGTGGGCTACGGTAAGAAGGAAGCTACCATCCAATTTACCTGTAGATGGGCTAAGACAAAAGTTGACTTCTGGTCACAAATTCAAAAAGCCTGGACTCCTGTAGCCTCTCGTACATTACTGCATTACTGCAGGCATTTAATTTTGTCTATGCCCCGAAGATTAGTTATATTGGCTGAGGGTACATACACCCGATATTAACAAAGTTTATTTTTTGTGTTTTAATTTTAGAAGATAATACATTATTTACACATAATTTTGTTGGTTATTTAACACAAGAGTTAGTAGAATTATGTTTTTGTGTGCACAGATAGGCCCATAACTTCAAATGCCAAAGTTATATTAACGCAATATTATGTTCTACATATCCAGCCATAAAATTACCAAACAAAAAAATGACAAGCAGCTCAAGATTTGGACCCAGGAATGTACAAGTAGAAGCAAGGCCTTCTTAACCTCTCGGCCATCGTAACGTTGTCCTATGATGTTTTCAGTACTTATAAGTTAATATTGTGCTGTCAATTACAGACCACTGTACAGTTCTTTAGTGTGTTGTGAGTACAGCTTTTATGAAGATACATGAAGCTCTTTAAACCACACATGGAATCTGGGGATGACTTATTTTTTGTGTATATTGGTGTACATTGTTACAAATTGTAGATTTTCCTCCTCTGTTCTTGAACCATAGTTTATTACAATGGTAATCTAAATATGAAAAAAATCAATAAAAATCTGATGTGTTTCATTCATATGACTTTCTGTATCTACTCTGCTACTACGCTTAAAAAAACTTATTCTTTTTTCTGCTTCATGCTCATCAAGAATAAGCATTAGCAGAAGTGGATGCATGCAGTAAAGAACTAAGGGAATGCCTTAAGCTAAAGAGATAATCAAATCTTTAAAATGCTGGTTGCTATGTGATTATACTTTGGTTCTGTTTGCATGGCCAGGAGTAAAATAAAAGGAAAATGAAGGATAAATTCCCAATTGAAAATGGTTAATTCCACATTATAAAAAAATAAATTACATAAAAAATGAATAAAAAATCAACAATATGTATAACATAATTGTGTCTTATTGAGATCCACATTTTTTGTGTAGTAAGTTGTGTATATCTTACATTTTATCAGTTGTGGAAAACATCCTAAACATGTTATTTTAGTCAAAAATTGTTAAGAGCCACTTTTGAGAAAATCAAAATTTTTAAAAAATGTTCCATAGAAAGGATTACTGGGGGGGGGGGGGTGCAACACATTTAAAAGTCAATTTGATCAATTAAGAGTAAAAACAGATTACACTCAAACTTCACTCTTGAATTAAAGTAACTTACTTCGGACATGTTTCGCTGGCTGTTGTCACCATTTTCAATGGAGATTCACTGATGAACTGGTGGTGGCAGTCTGTGAAGGTCTTTCTTCTGGATTGATGAATTTTGGGATAAGTCCGTTTCTTTGTGGAATGTAAAAATTTATAACTTTGTTTTGGTTTTTTAAAATTAATAGATTTTCTCAAACTGTTAATCCAATTGGATTCTGCACTAATTTTAATATCTTGGGTTCACTGTGAGAATTATGGTTTTGAGTCCAAAAATGATGTGCTACAGCTGAATTATCTGTCTCTTTATATTTTAAATACCTCATGTGCTCTTTAAAAATTGTACAATATTTCGTTTTTATTTTCCTTATATATACCTTTTCCCATTCCTTGCAGCCGATTTCATATATCCCTGATTGTTTCAATGGGGGGATTTTATCTTTTGTGTTTGTATGGAGGAGGTTTTCTAAACTGTGCTAATTAAATGGGGCTAAGTTGATGATCCATTTTTTGAAAATCTTTTGAAATGTTTGGTGTGACAAAGGGTGGTAAGTGAATTCTTTGAAGCTGGTTTCTGCTTTTTTTAGAGTGGTAATTTCTTTTACTTTCTTCTGTTTCATAAATTTATTAAACTTCTTTACCAAATGTTTTGTGTAGTCATTTTTTGTGCAATTTCTATGATCCTATTAAGTTCTAATTTGTATGCCATCTAACTTAATGGTAGGTTTACCAGTCTGGATGCAAGGCTGTTGACCATGGCATGTTTGTGTGAAATTGGGTTGTAGCTGTTAATTATGTAGTTTTCCATCTGTTTCTTTCCTATAGATTTCAAATTCTAGTTTGTTGCGGTTCCGGATTATTTTAGGTCCAAGAGGGGAAGCATGCCATCCGATTCTTTTTCTATTGTGAATTTTATAGAGCTGTCTTGAAGATTTACTAATTTAAGGCTGTCCTCGACTATTTTTTTGTTTACTATTGCCAGTATGTTGTCTGCATATCTATACCAAGTTTTGTATATTTGTAGGAAGGCTGAATTGCAGACATATATATGAGAATTTAGAAATCCACAACCCAAGTTATTAAAATTAGTGTAGAATTGGATTAACAATTTGGGAAATCTATTAATTTTAAAAAACAAAAACAAGGTCATAAATTTTGACTTACCAAAAACAAACAGACACATCTCAAAATTCATCTATCCAGAAGAGACATTCACAGGCTGCTACCACAAGTGCATCAGTGAATCTCCATTGAAAATGGTGACAACAGCCATTGAAATATGTCTGAAGTAAATTACTTTATTTCAAGAGTAAAGTTTGAGTGTAATCTATGTTATTACTCTTACTTGATTAGTTACTTCACTGGGCATTCCCATTTATGTTTTAGTTAAGTTTGATATTTAACAGAATTTTCATTTTTGACTTATGCTATTCGTGGACACTCACGTGGACCTTTTTATAAAAATGCTTTTTTGGATTCAGGGTTCTCAAGTCATATATTTCTGGTGAAATCTTAACATCAAATTTTTGGGTGAAATACAATACTTTCTCTACTATGTATATTGTACATATGTGGTAGAAAAATAAAAAATCTGTTACATGCTTTTTTCAGCTTATTCTGTAACAAACTATTCTTATAAAAATGTATTATTCTTCATCTACATTCATTAGCAGAAATGGTTTTATTATTTGCTTCCTTGTAAGTAGAAGGGAAATAAGGGAATAGACTAGGCTAAAGCAATGGTCAAATCTTTTAAAAGCAGGTTCTGTGTAATTGAAATTCTGTTCTCTCTGCATATCAAGGAATTAAAAGAAACAGCATTGACTAATTCCCATTTGAGAAAATTTTGTATTTTAAAACTGACGCCAATAACAAGGAATACCTTGGAAATAGTTACTTGTATATGGTATATTGTGTGTTTTAATCTATATTTTTGTGGAGTATGTTTGTTGTCTATCTCTTATAGTTGGCCTGTTATGCAAAAGTCATCTAGAATGAAGAGATTTCAGAGGCTATTCCTAGAAAATTCAAGACTTATGAAAGATGTTCAATAAAGGCTGGCACTGAATATTTTTCTTCTGTTAAGTGCCTGGTTGCACCATCTATCAGTGTGCTGTTGAACTATGTACTCTAATTGCTAACCATGGCAAATTTCAAGACAATAGTCCGCGAGAGTAAATGCGCTTCATAATTGGCTCAAAACATCATGGCTGATCTTCATGATCAACGTTATGCAATCAAGTTTAGTGATCTCTTAAAGAAAATCCCTACGGAAACTTATAATGTGAAGAGAGCTTATGGGAACTCTGCAATATCTCGCAGAGCATGTTTCCATTGGTACCATACTTTCAAAAATAGCCGGGAAACTGCTGAATTGCAGGGAGCAGATACACTTGTTATTTGCAATAACAGAAACAACAATCAACACAGCAGATACCATTAGTTGTGATGACTCACCTCTCATTGTGAGACAGCTTGCACACATCCTTGGGATATCAGTTGGGAGCACTCACACAATTTTAATAGAGGATTTGCAAATGTCTAGGGTGAGCACAATGGCTACCACAACTGCTTAGCAAATACATGCTTGCATCAATGTATGCTACTATTGGAAACAATGTTTTGAGGACAAGGGTGATGCTTGGTAGCAAAATATCATCACTGTTGATGAAACATGGGTGTACTGTTATGACTGAGATGAAGCAGAGCAGCACAGAATGGGTACAACATGGCCAACCTCTACCACAAAAGGCATGAGCACACAATCAGTGAATAAGGCTATGTCATCATTTTTACCAGCAGATGTGTACACTCACAGTTTCAAGATACATTGCACTCTCTGCAGATTACTCTAAGAACATCCAGAAAAAAACAAAGGAACCTCATTGGACAAGGAAGCTTCATCACGTCAATGCCAGGCCAAATATTGCTAATGCTATTATGGAGCCCCTGATCATCTCTACGATACCCCATCTGCCTTATAGTCCCATGGTCACCTTCTACCCAAAAAAAAAAAAGTCATGGGCACAGAAGTCAGCCAATAAGGCCATGTCTTCATTTTTTTTACCAGCGGATGTGTACACTCACAGTTTCAAGATAAATTGCACTCACTGCGGATTACTCTTAAGAACATCTAGAAAGAAATGAAGGACCCTCATTGGACAAGGAAGCTTCATCACATATATGCCAGGTCAAATGTTACTAATGCTGTTATGGTGCAAAAGCGCATCTCTACGGTACCCCACCCACCTTATAGTCCCAACCTGGCTCCTTGTGACTTCTTTCTTAACCTGATAGTCAAAAAGGAACTTCAGTGATGATGTTCGAAAACAAGATGAAGACTATGAAACCCTTACAGGATATCAAGGAATGGCTTCCTGCATGTCTTCCAGGAATGGGGAAGTATGGGGACAACTGCACTGCGGGAGAGGGGGGAGGGGTGGGTTTGAGGGATACAAAGTCTGTAAAAGTGATTTCTTACAATAAATTGTTATATGAGCATTTATGCCAGTCTTTATTGTACATCCCTTGTAAATGTTGTCATTTCAGTATCTAAATATAAGGTATTTTAATAAAAAAATAAATAAATAAAAAAAAATTATTTTTGATACTAAAAAAGTTCATCATTTTTTCCAGGTAGTTTGGGGTGAGGAGATTATTTTGTAAAAATCTTTGTGCCATATCCTCAGAAGATACTGAACTTAATTATCAAGTTTGGTATTTAACTGACTTTATGTTTTTGCATTATATTATTCATACACAAATACACACTGGCCTTTTCTATGTACTAAGTAGAGAAAGTAAAAAGACTGAAATATTAGTTATCTAGTATGAGTCACTGAGGTTTTACCCTTCTGTCCCAAAATATGTAACCAAATATAATTGCAATAATGGCTAAACATACAAAATGATGAAAAAAACCATAACAGCCTCTATTGTGTGGTGATAGCATGTCTGCCTCACATTCCAGAAGTCCTGGGTTTGAATCTCTGTTAGGGTGTGTTATCCAGATAGAAAATCACTTCCATAATTGTTGTTACGCTAAGTCGACCACTGTCACTACCGGGTAGACATACCGGTACATTTCTGTTCTCCCTTCCCTATCCATCTTCTGCTGTCAATGTGAATTTCTGCTCAAATTCAAATTAGGTTAAAGTTTTCATGGTGTATTAAATTAAGTATGTTGTCTAAATAAAAAATATCCATAATTACTGTTGCAGCTATGTACCAGCTGTTGCCACCACCACTGCCATGACATTCTACCTCAGGACTCCCCTTGTCATCTCTCCCACTCAAAAAGTGAACTTCCATGCTAATTCAAAGTATTAATTTCTGTAAGGCTTCTTTACAATGGACCGTTTTATTAACTATGTTGTCTAAATAAAAAATATTATCAATTATCATTGTTTCAGCTGCACTGCTGTTGCCACTATCACCTTCTTTGATCACACACACTTATAGATACATAACTTCTGTTCTCTTTCTCACTGTCCTACTCCCACATGAATGTTTGCACAAATTCAAATTAAGTAAAAAAGGGGGGAATTAATCACCTTAAGTACCCCTTAGTTTGTACAAAATACAAGGTATAAACTTAAAATTGTACTTAATAATTACGCTATCAGGTCTTCTTTTTATATAGCTGATATGCTAAATACCAAAATTAAGTTCTAAAAAATGGGCTTGTCTTGCATTTGAGGTCGTCTTGTATTCGGATAAATATGGTACATGGAAGGTAGCAGATTTGTAAGGATGGTAAACCATATACACTGAGAAATGATTTGTTTAGTTGTTTCCTGCTCTTTGGCCACATTCATAGGCTGCCATTGGAATACAGATATTGTGTTCACCACTATTTGACAATGTTGAAGTTTTCACTAACACTGAATACATGGGTATAATGTTAATCTATGGAGTGCAGGTCAAAATGCAGGTGAAAGCTCTAAAAGAAACCTAACATACTCCCTCTGACATCTGTCCTTAATATATACACTCTGCAATACATGCATCATTAGAGGATATCAAAGGTATTTATTATAATATTAAAATATATGACCACTAATATAATCAATGACTAATGTATGGTATACATATTTATTCTTTTTCATATAACTAATAATTGACTAAAAAAAATGTGGTTTAAATACAATAAAACTGGAATATTTTACTTTCTTTATTAGTTACTTAGTGTAAGTAGAGAAAATATTGTATTGCACCCAAATATTTGATATTCAGATTTCACTACTACTGTCTATTGATGATGTGACAAGAAATTTCCAGAAGCAGTCTCACACACGCAAACCATCTCAGGTGTAGCAATATGCAGCTCCAGAGTTAAAGAGCATGCCAACAGCACACAGGCATAACAATTTTAGTTTCAATACCAAAATAACAACTGAACACACATGTGTCCACTCATGCAGGTGTAACAATGTATGACAACAATCAGCTATGACTTCTGCGCGCACACGCACACACAGCAATTATGGCTACAAGATCTAGTGACAATATCAAACTTGATATTCAGGTTCAGCAACTTCCAAGGATGGGACATACAAATCTACCATCCCAAACCACCTTTTACATAGAAAATTGCTCATGCTTTTGGTTTTCTAAAATATGCCTGTAACAATTTTTATTAATATACAAATGTTTAAGATACATAGAAAAAAAATTGTATATATTGAATGTTTTGCAAATGGCCTGCGAAGACCTCTTCAGTCCTAATGAATTTTGCATAACTAGTAAATTGTTAGATATAAACTTTATTAAAAAATGTAAATTTTGGTGAAATGCAAAACTTGTCACTTTTTTGTGTCACTAACATTTTTAAGATATTTATTTTTATTGGTTTGAATTTTGTAATATTTCATAGCTTTTAAAAACGTAAATCACTATTCATTTCTTTTAATTATCATGCAAGGACCATGAATATCTCTTAAGTACCTGCTTTTTAAAGCTTTGGCTATTACTTCGACCTACTCTGTCTATGAATGCAGAATATACTTACAACAAAATGTTGGAAATGTTTAATATTTAGACAAAAAAATAAGCTTTTATATTACATTTTGTAGGAATGGGTAGACATTCATGCCAAAGTAATACTAGAGTTTTGAACATAATGATGTAATTTTATTTTACTGGCAAACCTACTTGGAGTACGATTTAAACTAAGAATGAGAGCAAATCTCCTTGAAATTGTGTTATTTAAATAAATGCATATTAAATTATGTCACCACTTTCGATTTGGAATACCTATTTACAAATTCATGTTATGCCTCAGATAAAAACTAACATTTTGTGAAATGTTCATACATGATGTAATACATATGAATTTTGGAGGTTTTTATATGTAAAATTTAGAAATTTAGTAATTAACAAAATTACCACTGAATATTCTGAGAAACAGTTGCTATTAAGTAATGTCTTACAAAAAGCAAGAGACTTTTGATATCTTCTTAAATTACTTTATTCTGCCATTGATACAACGAACATACATCTAATAACCTACCTCAGTGGTGTGAGATATCATGTCTGCCTCACATCCAAGAGGTCCCAAGTTCAAATCTCAGTTAGGGTGACTTAACTGGATAAGAATTTTTTGGGGTTATCCCTTATCCTGAGAAGGCTAACTTCCAGCTATATGGACCTCGGCTCATTTGAGCATAGTTTCACCCATTACATTCGCCGACTGATAAGTCCTATCAAGTTAAAGAACGATAAACTGGGGGAAAAAAAAATGATTCTTGCTTATGGACTAGTAGAGGAAAAACTAAGACAAACAGCATTATCATGTTGCCTGGCAAATATGTACACAAATCATAAATGGGAGAAAATGTCAAAAAAAGGGTAATTATAAAACAGATATATCTGTGGCTTTTGGTCAGTACATGAGATATCAGGGTTTCACCAAATGATAGAGCAATGTTTCTTTTATATCACTACTGCCTTAGTACAATAAGGCTACTTTTGGAGTTATCATGTTATGTCCAAACACCACAGATATTTGGTAAATGTGAATATGCATATATGAAAAGCATACATTTTTTTACATTATCTTTATAAATTATTTTATTCTGGCATTGATGCAGTACTTCTATCCTTAAGAGTTTCTATCCTATTTAATCTTACTTGCTAACCAGTGGGTATCAAACATGGAGGAAATTTATTGCACTGCCTGGTGAATATGTATATTTTCTGGTAAACGTTAATAGTTTCGTGCAATTGGGAGAACAATGCTATCAAGTAACAAGTTAAATGTAAATATAAATATATATAACAACTTAATGTTTACTGCAATTTCCACTGCTACATAAACTGCTGATCACAAAAGCAATCAATCAAAAAACTATAATTCTTATTTACAGGCTCAACATACTTACTTTGCTATTTCATTTCTTTTATCCACTATTAAACACTTGCCAGAGTTTCAAATTAATAGAATCTTGCAAAGCTCTCTGGAGTTACAGTTTGCTACAAATACACATTTAGATTAGTTAATGTTTCTTCTCTGTTTTCCTTGTTTACTGCTGTCGTTATTGCTTATTTATTCTGTTTCCCTTGTTTACTGCTATTGTTATTGCTTGCTTACTTAATTGCTTAAGTGTCTATAGCCAATGCTCACATGAATTTGGCTATGATATGCACGTTTTCTTATCATTACAAGACAGAGTCTTTCATCCAAAAACACTTGAGCTCTTTAAACTAAAAAATTTGGACTTCAATCAAAATAGCATTCTTTAATTTTTGTGTTCCGATCACATTATGAACCCTATTTCATCAACACAATAATTCAAGAAAGAAAGTAACAAAAAACTATGATACACTGCATGGATGAAACATTCAAGCTTTTGTGTTGTGCTATGTATGAAACACAAATGTATGTGGCAGTTAACTAAGACTGTTAGTTAACAGCATACTCTTTTAACAAAGCAATATTATAGATACCCATTTACTTACTAATATCTACTCTTTGCTGCAAGCTTAATCCCTGGGCACTGCGGGATACCAATTTGGTGAGAGTAGTTGCAGCCAGAAGCTGAGCATAACATGAATCCCCTCGATCCAACAGCAGCTGGCATTTTGATAGTGTGTCAGGTGCATTTTGAAAACCAACTAAAGCCTTTTCTGCCTCTGCACGATGATTGGAATCCTGACTCTCATAGAGCTGTTTACAAAGCAGCTCTAACTGCCGCACCTCCTGAAACACAAATTCGTATCAGAAAATGACCGAAAATGGTACCCTGAATATACTAGCAAATTTTCAATCTTTTGAAATCTTTCGTGACCGTACCAATTGTTCCGCTTCAGAGTGCATTTTAATATATCATTATAAAGAGCCACTTTAAAAAAAAAAATTTAAAAAAAACTACGCCATGAGCATGTAGTCTATCTTCCAAAATGCTCTATAGCCACACGACCGTATACTCAATTTACAATAGTTTGAGAAAGATTATGATTTGCACATTGTTAGAAGCAGCTTGAGTTCATTTCATTACACATGTGAATACGATATTATGGATGTCGTATGTCACTGAAAATTAATGTGCCAATGCTCTAATGTTTTGATACTTGTATTTGACTCGGGATATTTCGTTCCGGTAGAACAAGAGTCAACGAAGTTCCCTTGGCGTCGCACAAACATGTTTTGATATAAGAAAGTAAATTAACGCCACTTAAGTGATGTAATTACAACCTCATCATTGATTTATATACGAGCAACATATTTCCACCTTTAATTACTACGATATAACTTAATTTGAACTAATTAATCTCTTTGTTTAGATCTTACCTGCTCATCCGCCATTTTCACTGCTTAACATTTCAGCGACTGTGCTGCCCTCTAAAAACATTGCAACCCCATGTTGTTGGAAGGGTGGGGGAAGCAAAATAAATCGGCATCACAGGTCAGCATGCTCTTCGTTTACAAAAATGTATCCTGCTTTCAAGTAGTTTAAAAGTAATGCTTATTTGGAATTGTACAACAAATTAGCCGCGTGCCCTTTATCAATCTACTTTAGTGTAGTATCTTATTTTATGGTTATTCATGTTTTACCAAAGGTTTATGTATCAGAAAGAGAAAATATTAACGTGTGCGGGAGTTGAATGGGAAGTGGCGGAAAAGGGCATCTATTATTTATTTTATATATGAAGCCTTAATAAACACTCTTGACACATATTATTAAAACAAAAGTTTCTTTAATGCTACTCAATTTTATACAATTTGTGTATCATTTACATAATTTGGAGTCATCAAAATTTACATATATCGCTTGAAAAAGAGATGAAACAATAAAGGTGATAGAATATAATTACAAAATTTGAACAAACAAAAGTAGCTGGAAAGCACATAATTTACAACATTAAGTGGAAACTTTCACACCACATCACAATCATTTTTAAAAGCATCAGTGAACTTTACTATGAGATCAAGTTTGACAGCAACAGGGATATAAATTTTAACTCAATAAGCATAGAGGTGTTTCAAATCTTGCTTTCACAAAGCTCTCATTTAACACAGTTTCATGTACAATTTGTATAAATTGCACCTTAACATGTAGGTCTAATTGGCTAGTGATGTAAACAGATGCTATCACAATTGACATAGTGCAGCTCTGTAACAATGAAGATTGAGTGGGAAAAGTAAATGTTTCATAAAGAGTAAACTTTCTCTTTAGAACAACATTTAATAAATTATGCTATTATATTAACCCAACTTTTAATAGGAATAAATAGTTTAAAATTCTTCAATTTACAGCTGGGATCTCTCACAAGATTGTTTTCTACGCCATTAAGCATATTACCAGTTGTTGGAAAAAACACTAGAAGGCTTTAACAAATGTGCATAGTAGATACACACAAAATTAAGAACCAATAAAAAATTCTATTTTTTTTTCTTTTTTTTTTTCATATTTACAAGTACAGCTATTACTCACATATACAAGTCACATTCCACACACACAAACACTCAAAATGTCTTTACACTTCTATTGCAGCATGTTCCTCCTACATTCTTGAACCTAAAAGTTTTAGGATGGTACAAAAAAAAAGGAGAGGGGTGGCACCTAGTGCCACAAAATGCTAAGAGAATGCAATGCAACTTAAAAAAAATTGTTTCCTACATTTTTACAACTTCAGTTTTGACAACACTAGGAGCCAAAACTCTTCAGATTTTTGTGTTTCCAAATAAGAGTAAGATTGCCTCTATGAAATTCATTTTAACCACAATATTATTCTTAGGCCAACTGTGCAACTGTAATTAATTCAGCAATAAATGTATACTAGTGTGAGAAATGTTTTAATACATTTTCACAGATGAATAAGGAGACACAATTGTGTACTTATAGGCCTTTTACATTTTCTTTTTGGAGCTACATGTGTAATATATTCTAACCACAGCTAAGAATCTATGTTGCATTACTTTCACTTCTGACAAAGGAAACCATAGCCCTCAGTGCAAATAATTCAGTTGAGAGCCATTACAAAAAAGCAGAAATTATGCAGTCTATGCACAACAGCAAAATTTAATTACTGTTTATTTGCGGAATATCTAAGCTATCTGCCACAGTTCTTAATGTTTGTATTGCAATGGAAAGAATAGATCTATCCAATCACACATGGCCACACTTGATGTAAACAACAATGAAAGAAAAACATCACTGATATCACTGCTTATGTCTACAAGTGTTCAAGCGATGACTTCTCTTCAAGCGCAACTGAGTCACAATTTTCACTTAAACGTTTTTATTTCACTTGTTCAAGGAGACTATGTTTAAAGCAAGTTCATTGAAATAAGAACTTCCACATTTCATCACTATGCATCCAGAAACAACACAGTGTTTGCATTGCTGTTTTACAGTACCAAATTTACCCCTTGCATCCTTGTACTACATCCAGAAAATTGGCCCACTGTCTTAAAGTCTTCTTTACCATCCTGTGTCTTCGACTATCCTGTTAAAAACAAAGAAGGAGTTTATAATTTTGCAAATTTAAATTTTGAAAGTAATTAATACAACACTATTAACTTAAATAAAACTCACTAGTGCCTGTTGACATTTGCAAGGCATCAAACAGAGAAATTAATTTTTACCATCTTTTTAATCATTAAATGTGAACAAAATTAGGCTACATGTGTGTTAAAACTATAGATGTACAAATAAGAGCTAAAGGCCCAAAAACTGGATACAACTACAATCAGAAAAATTTGATGTGTTAATTACCATTAGTTTCTTTACCCACCACTGTTTATTTTATTTAGCTTCTAACTGCCTCTAAGCTTATTTTTCCCTGGACTTCATTTCTCTCTATAGAAAATAAGTTTCTTTGCAAATTGTTTTAAGTGCAAAGGGCCTGAATACAAAAGAACTGATCAATAATTAAGTTTAAAAGTGGGTCACAACATGCTGGTCTTTAAATCTCATACTCTTTCCAAGAATTGTAAGAAACATTTGAATGGTGACTGCCTTAAAAAAAAAAAAAATAATTGAAAAATTCAAATGCATAATGACTTTTTCAGAAACAGCACAAAAATTATTTGAAATATGTTATGTTTTAAAGAGATGCACATTCTTTGTATGTTAAGGTTTTATCTCTCTCTTATGGTTTACCTTTTATTCAAAATTATAAAAAACTCCTGAATTAAGATGAATTTATTATTTCCAAACCAATTAAGATAAGCCATTTTATTTTTCATATAAATATTTGTTATTTTAATAAAAAGCTTTTGAGCATTTTTTGAAAAAATAAAAAATATCAAAAAAATGTTCCATGAAAAGAGTGGATTAGGATGGAGGGGATTTTCTTTAAAATCTTCATTTCAGAATTTTGGGAACAAAGTGAACTTAATCACGGTTGTATTTACCAAGGTTCTTGTTTTTCAAATATAAAATTCTTCTATGTACTATAAACAAAGAAAGTAACCAAGTATCAGCAATCTCAAATTTCCTTTCTGCATTGGCCTTTTGTTTATGGGGGAGATATGTTAGTACAAGAGCAAATTCATGCACTATACGCCAGCATTAAAGCACCGATTTCATTTTCAGTATTACTGTCCATTTATTTACCCAATAAGAAAAAATAGCATTGCAGAATACGCAAAGTGAAATAACTTCATCTTTTCATGTACTGATTGGTCTTGAGTGTAAATATATGGTTACAACCTTACAAAAATGTTCTTAAAGCAAATTTTGAAGTTCTCTAAATGTTAAGAGAGTTGTTTCAATTTCAACTTGTGTGAAAGTAATCTGAATGTTTAAAAATTATATTTCTGTAAAGATATGGAAACATAAATTTCTGTTGTGTAAGTATTTAAATTGTTTTAACTTGAAGACTGAAGAACATGGGAATAAATAGAGAAGTTTAATTTTACAGTGGTACAAATATATATATTTATAAGAGAGAACAAAATTGTTGGCATATTAAGATATGACTATTAGTTTCTATGCTTAGTAAGTAGACAAAAGTTCAATGTCAAGATTTCACCAGAAATGTATGTTTCGAGGCACCCTATATAAAAAAAGTGAAGCATTCTTAGAAAAATTTAAGTGTGTCTGTAAACAGCATAACTTAATAATGTAAAGCTGGTTAAATATCAAACTTGGTATTTATTACAAGGATGCATCACAAAGATTTTCAAGAAAATCCTCCAATCCTAAGCTAAACTTGACTTGTAATATTTCAACAATTTTTATTTTATTAAAAATGGCTCTCTATGATTTTGATAAAAATATAAAAGGTTTAAGATATTTTTATGAGAAATGCAATGTACATCTTAAATTTTCTGAGAATAGCTGCTGAAGTTCCCTTCATTCTAACAAGTTGCATAAGTGTTAAACCATAAGAAAAAGACAGAATTTTGCTTTAAAAATTAACATAGATCCTTTTACAACTGATGTCAAGTACATTTCTTCTTCTTTTGGATTAACCATTTACTGTTATTGATTACTTATACTTTTCTCTTGTACAGAAACTGCCCCTTTGTGTTTGTGATTGCAGATCCCATTCAGCAAAAGTGGGAAGGATACTGATGCTGGCAGAAAACTGACCAACTTTTTCTTTGCAGCATATGCAAACACTGATATATTTTTAATTCATACTGCCATAGTTTTTTAATTTTGACAATGCCATAAAATCTGGATTTTTTTCAGGGTGATAATAAATCTACTACACAAAAAAAAGTAATCTCTTTTAAGCAAACAATTGTTGTTTTTTATTAACCTTTTACTAATTATTCCTTTTATTTATATTTTTCTCGAATTGCATGTATGTCTTCCATGGAATTTTAAAACCATCACATATCAAGTTCTTAAAAGAACTGACTGCCACTTAAGGCCACTTTACTCCCTTGTTCCCATTGTACCTACAAAGAAATAATATAATAAAATCATTTCTACATATGTTTATCTGAAAAAACATGAAGTAGATAGAAGAATAAGGTTTTGCAAGAATAGTTTGTTGAAGATTGGTTAGAAAAAGTCATGTAAACCTAACTCTTAAGACCTTTAAAAAATTAATCTGCATTCATCTAACAATTCTGTTAGGATGTAAAAAACAATCCATTTTATGTCCATATGTCCTTTTCTGTAGTTAGCATTGATTATAATTAAAACATATTAAAAAGCAATAAAGCATATTCATCAGGAATGGTAAGCACAAGATTTTGCGTGAATTTCTTTTTCTTGAAGAATTCCTGAGGTGTTTAACAGATTATTTGATGACTGAAAATATTTTTTTCTAAAACAGCTAGTTAAAACTTTTGATGGAAAACTTAAGTATGCCTAATATTAGTGCAAAATACATTAAATGATAACTTGTGTTAACATATTTAATTTTGCTGTTTGTTCTAAGCTCAACTGTTGCTTTATCCATATAAAACGAGTAATTTGGACTGAATGCGATGATTCTCTTATCCTCCCAAGATTGTGGTAATGTGAATGAGTGTGTGGATGCATGTGTAATTTGAAGTTTAACAATTTCTTTTTTTTCTTTCTGTAGCTTAACGTCCTTTAACCTGGTTGGTCATATCGGACAATGAATGAAATTGGTGAAATGATGCTCAAATGATCTCGGGGTCCATGGAGCTTAAAATTACTTGACATTCGTCTTCTCAGGATAAGGGAAAACCCCGAAAAAAACCTTATCCGAGCAACTCACCCTAAGCAAGATTCGAACTCACGACCTTTTGAATGTGGAGCAGACACGCTACCACCACACTACCCAGGCGGGCTTTAACAAATTAATTTCATTTCTGAACAGCATTTGTTCTCAAAACCAAAGCTGCCAAAATGACACCAAATATTAAATGCAAAATAACTTATGTAAAAAATCTAAATTCTAAGGTAAGGAGAAATGGTTTTGCATCACTTTCAAGTTGCTACCCTTATTGAGTTGTCTATAAGCAGGATTATCATAAACAATACTGCATATAGCATTACATCATGGAATACATGGGAACCAAAAAAATAAACTGACTTCACATGATTTCTCTATCCTTTCTTGCAAAAGCTGACCATTCTATCAACTTCTTGTTAACTGAGATAAACATTTTCAAAATGATTTTATTACTCATTTTGTTGTACAAACTTTAGTTACATTTTAAACAGCAGGTTCCGAAGTGATGGCCTTGAAATTGCACTCTTTGCTTGAACACAAAAAAAAAACAAACCAGCAACTTAGCACTTGAAAAAGACATGCAGTATCTAAAAAACAAAACAAACACCACCACCACTTAAAAAGCAGTAAATGCCACAAAAAATTTGACTTCGAAATCTGTATTTTTTGCAAAGCAACTTTTTGTTTATTTCTTATGGATTATAACTTATATAAAGCTCATTCAGTGTGAAGATGACTTAACAGAAAATTCAAAAGATATATTTTATCACGCAAATATATTTATAGCATGTCTTTTAATCAGGAACCATTTTAGAGAAAGAAAGAAAAAAAGAATTGTATCATGTAAATGACAGTATGGGATCAGATGTTTTTGAAACTTAGTTGTATCCCTGGAAAATGCAGGACTCAAAATTTTCACAGCAAATAAAACTTAATGTGGCTTCACTGGTGATTGGCCATTTTCAGTTCCATGGCCTTCTTTAGGAGATGCAGGATTTGTATAGCATGTTTGGTATTTATATGCATTTGTTACTTTTACACATACACACACCTAAAAAAAATGTATTTCTGGATGAAAACCAATACTTCCTCTACTGACAAAAGTAGTACATAAAGTAAACATATGCAATGTAAAGTAAATTTGATGTTCTTCTGCAACAACATGCATTGCAAAAACTAAGAGAAATAGTACATATTTCACTTGGAGATATTATTTATTACTGGCAATTTGAAGGTCACATTAACTAGCATAATTAATCAGATATTTCATTAATCAAGAGAATTAAACAGCATCCAACAACCTATGGGGTTATTTTGCATAATGTTGGGATTAGAAGATTGAAAAAATTGTGTGCAAATTAAATAAATCATCCTCTTAAAACCTAAAGGTAAAAACATTTAAGGAAATATACAATTCAACTACAGCAAACTTTGGACACGAAAGCATGAAACACCTGCCACTCTGGTTGGTAACTTTTAACAGTATCATGGAAGGCAGTGAACCAACCTTGAAAAATCTGATGTGCTCCATTCACATGACTTTCTTTACATCTCTATACCAAATTACTGTTAATAAGCTTATTCTTCTATTTCATGCTAATCCAGATAAACATTAGCAGAAACGATTTTATTACTTAGTTCCATAGGTAAAAAGGAAATAAGGAGATACACTAAGCTAAACCGACAGTCAGGTGAATCAAAATGTGATTGCTATGGTATAGACATTTGATTCTTTGCATGACCAGGTGTCAACATGTTCCCGTATGAGAAGTATTTTAAAACTGAAATCAATAACAAAGAATATCTTAAAAATGGTAAACTCCAGGAAAAAAAGGTATGCAACATAAATTCTGCATTTTAATGAGCTCTACAATTTTTGTGTACTAAGTTTTGTCTATCTCTCACAGTTGATCAGTTATGCAAAATTCATTCAGATTAAAGATGTCTTCAGAGGCTATTCCCAGAAAATTCAAGATATACATTTTGTCATGTAAACATCTTTAATATACAATATTTTGATCAAACTCAAGCCAATTTTGAGAAAATCAAAATTTTCGAAAAATGTTCCATGTAAAGGGTAGTTGGGGAGTGGCGGAACTTTCTTGGAAATCTTTGTATTGCATCCTTGGAAGATACTGAACTCAAATACCAAGTTTGGTGTATTAATTTGTTAAGTTAGTTTTTTTAACACTACGTCACTTACATTGTTATTATGAGGGACTAGTTTCGAAAGCCTATGCTTTCATTTTCAACCTCAACTGAATTGGACCCGTGAGGTTGAAAGTGACAGCATAGGCTTTCGAAACTAGTCCCTCATAATAACAATGTAAGTGACGTAGTGTTAAAAAAACCAAGTCAACAAATTAATACACATGTAATTTGACTGTCACTGTTACTAAATTCCTCCAAACATCAATCAACCAAGTTTGGTATTTAACTAACTTTTTGTTTTTGAGCTATGCTGTACACACACACATGCCAGACCTTTTTCTAGAATTTTTTTTATTTAGGGGGTCTTAAAACATCTATTTCCGGTGAAATCTGGTATCGAATTTTTTGGGTGCAATACAATACCTTCTCTATACACTATGTACATAGTACATGTAGAGAAAGTAAAAATATGCTTACTTAAAACCTAAAAAAATGATGTGCTCCATTTGCATGCCTTTTTTTAACCTTTCACAACAAAGGATTCTTACAAAACCTTATTCTAAGTAGAAGGGAAATGAGGAAATGTATTAGACTAAAGCAATAGCCAAATCTTTTAAAAGCAGGATTGAAAGTTTGCTTCTCTTTGCATAGCCAGGATTCAAAAAAACAACAATGTCAAATTCCAGTTTGAGAAAAGTTTAAGCATTTTAAAACAGAAACCACTAACATGGGATATCTTGGGTATGGTCAACTACACACACACACACACACACACCATATATATATATATATATATATATATATATATATATATATATATATATATATATATATATACATACAAAAAATGTACATTTCATTAAAATACACTATTTTTCATTTTTGGTGTAATAAGCTTTTGCCTGTCTTTTACAGTTTACCAGTCACGTAAAAATCTATAATTAAGTGGTCTTCAAAGATTCCCAGAAAATTCAAGATAAGCATTTTATTTGTCAGGTAATAAATATCTTTTATAGACAGCATTTCAATCAAAATCTTTAGAAGCCATTTTCCAGAAAATCTTCAGGCACATCCTTCAAAGATGCTGAGCTTAATTAAGTTGGGTATTTAATCAACTATTTATGTTGTTCACAGACACACATACAGACCTTTTTCTAATCGATTTTTCTCAGATAACTCAAAACACTATTTCCAGTGAAATTTTGACATCAAATTTTTGGGTGGAATAAAATATCTTCTCTATCTACTGTGTACGTAGCACATGTAGAGAAAGCAAACTACCAAATTTGAAATATTTCTAATTAGTTTCACTGCCCAAAACTTCAATGCTCTATGAGACATTTGAATCCTCTACTGGTTTAGCTATTTCAAAAAGATATTATAGGTTTATTCAGATAACTCAGCTGAATCTAAACTGTAAAGGATATTGCTACTTTGGAATTATTAGTTTTGTAATGTTTTTGTTTTAATTTTTTTTTTTGTTCCACATAAAAATGGCATGACATTGAATATTGCATACACATATTTTTTCCAATTCTAGTAATTTCAATGATGTTATTTATTCAAATTCTATTTTGTACAACAGTGTATTTATGATTTATTAATTGCAAAATCTTGGTGGTTAGCAAACACATTCTGGAAATCAAACCAGCAAAAACACACAATTGAAATCAAACAATTTCCTTTACAAGGAATGCAAAGTGTTATCCACAATTACTCAATTTATTTTCTACTTATCATAATTCTAATGTAGTAATGACCCTTCTTTTGGTGGCTTAATATATATGGCACATTGGGAATCATCACCATCAGGAGAGCATTTTGTATGCCCTGGAGTAAGATAAAACAAAAAGGATCACAAAGTAGAGGAGAAAATGGTGAATACTGCTTTAGGAATGAAAAGAATTGATTACTACATTCTGAGACTATTGTGAGATGTCATAGTCTGAATGATTGTTTAGATACATGCTTCACTGTGAACTTTAACTGCTATCTGGAAACTTGGAGATGATTCCACGTTGCTGATGTGCCATGGGTAGATGCAGTTCTCCACATAACATACATGCAACCGAACCAACAAAGCAAATCATGAATAACAATGTCTCAAATTTCTTGAGATTTTATGTACCTGCCATAACTTTTTCAAGTTGACAAAACATCTGAAGCCCAGCTTTTTATATCAGTGATGAGGTGCAAATAGCACTGATTTATTTAGCAGTTTCATAGACAAAATGGAGTCAATTAACTTTGGCACAAATTTGTGGACATAAATAGTGACATCAAAAAATAAAGCATATTGGATAGAGCCCATTCCAAGCTTTATCTAATGTTTATCTCAGATCAATAACTTACACATTTTGAATTTATGGTATGTGAGATAAAACTTTTCTGAGTTTGAGAGCTGCACACCAGGATTATCAGTTTCCTTGTTACATGCAACATATACATGTAAAATATATGCATTAATAATCAGCAATTTATAAAACAATGATTCACACTAACCTACATTAAAGGGTTTTTCAAAATATAAGTATTGTATTGTATCTAAAAATTGCAGGTGGCGATTCCTCCAGAAACACACATTTGAAGTCCTCTGAATCCAAGCAAAACTATTTTTAGAAAAAAATCTGATACATTACATTTACATTGCTTTCTCTACCTATTCTGCAACAAAGTATTCTTACTAAAGAAGGTTGTACTCCTATCTACTTTATGCTCATTAAGATAAAGATTAGCAGAAAAGGTTATGTTTACATCCTATTAAGTCCAAAAATAAGTAAATACATTACACTAACATGGTAAGATAAATCTTTGAAGAGCTGGTTAGTAAATTCTAATACATTTTGTATGCCCTGGAGTAAGGTAAAACAAAAACGAATGACCTCCCATCTGAGAAAAATAAAAGTTTTAAAAAATTGAAACCAATAACTAGCAATATCTTGGAAATGGGTTAACTCTACAAAAAATCCATTTTACATAAATTATGTTCTTAAACAAGGTTTTCTCTGTCTCTTAAGATTTACTACTTATAAAGTCATCCAGAATGAAGAGGACTTGAGAGGCTGTTGAAGATACATAATCATTTGTAATGAAAACACAAAATGTACCATGTGAAAGGTAGTTTGGTGTAGCGCGATTTTTATGAAAATCTTTGTTGCATTCTTAGAAGGTTCAGAACTTAAACATTAAGTTTGAAATGGAGTTTTCATTTTTTTAAATAAGCCGTTCACAGACAAATCTTTTTCTATAATGGCTTTTTAGAATTCATGGGTCCTCAATACATGTATTCCTGTTGAAATCTTATCAATGCAATACCTTCTTTACCTAAAGTGTACAATGCATGTGGTAGAGATAGTAAAAAGTCTGTCTTTGTACAGCTTTACTAATACCAGTTAGCATATAAGCTCAATCTTTCAGGGATGTGACAAAAAGTGCTGAAAATCCCCTCTAAAAGCTACAATTTATATCAAACATTTCCACTCATTTTCTATTTTCTTGAATAACTAAATGATTTTGATTAAGATATATGTTCAAGATACTCACAGCAAAGAAATTGAATTTCTATGAATAGACAAGTCTTCATTTTGGTAAATGATAATAGGCAAACAAACACTTTCTGCAATCACTTGTTCAAATATAAAATTTTTGGGCATTAGCTATTTCCAAGATAACTTTTATTGTTTTGAGTTTTCAAATACTCTGAATATCTTTGTTCCCTATTACTAAGTTGTCATTCATTTCTTTTCTCATCAAAGAGTATTTCTGCAAATGTTTTAACTTTAAGTAGGAGAGAGGCTGAGCTTTTTAGCAATGGTTTGTAGAAGAATGGCTAGAGTGAGCTATGTGAAAGTGACATGATATATACATATTTTTAAATTGACAAGTAGCCTTTGACCATCACTTCCGGCTCTCCTGTGTCCCCTTTGTACATTCTATGATATGTGTATTGAAACCATTTCGTAAATGCCTTTCTGGATGTACTGGAAGTAGACAAAAATATAAGCTTTTAAGAAACAGTTTGTCCAAGGTACATATGACAAGTAACACTGTTAACAATCAGTGTCATAACAATCACAATTTTTATAGTTTACTTTTCAGGCCATTTTAGATTACTGAGCACTAGTTTTAATTTGCACAAGTTTATGAGAGTGTAGATGTCTCTCTTTTTTCAAGCTGGTGTAGAAGTTTATGAAACTACTTATGACAATATGAAGAAGGACATAAGATATTGGAACAAAGAGTCTTTGGAAATAAATATCCTAAAAAAAGAATACATGCCAAATTATCCATCTCTTGCCTAGGCAGCCCAGGTTCAATTCCAGGGGATTTGTATGTAAATTTTGTGGTGGACAAAGCAGCATCTGGGCAGATTCTCTATCCCAATCCTCATTCATTCCACCAATTACTCCAGCATCTCCTTTCCTGTCACCCATTTTGCCTTCATTTTCATCTACACAAAAATCTGGCTTAAGTACTAGATTCCTCATTGTCACCCACAGTTGTCATCTACTGCTGTAAAGCTGTTGTAAAGTAAATATCTTAGCGAGATGGATCCCTCTTCAAGAAAGAATTGCAGAAGTATGTGTCTACCAGTTCATTTAAGGCAAAAACAAAGACATTTTCTGGCATTTCCAAACCATCAAGCAGTATATAAGAAAGAAAGGAGGAAGATACGCAAAACTTGTGAATTACTGAACCTGGCTATGTTAAACAAGTGAGGGTGGAATGTTGGATCTGCTGCTGTATTTCATGAGTGATGAAGCCTGGTTCCATCTGACAGGATATGTGAGCTCCCAGAACACCAGATACTGGTCAATAAACAACCACTATACGATTAATGAGGAACCTTTTCACATTGATGTGCCATGTCAGCAAGTTGGATTTGTATCTCATATTTTTTGAAACAGTAAACACTGATGTGTATATGTGAAACTTTGAGGGAATTTTACGCAGAGTTCACCCCCTATGAATGTACAATGCCATCTTTCAACAGGATGGGTCAACCTGTCACTTCAATGAGTCAATCTAACAGATTAATCGAAGATTCACAGAAAAAAGAACTGTCACAAAAGAGCAGTTAGGTCCACTAACCTAACCACCTGTGACTTTTAACTGTGAGGCAGTTTAAAGGGAAAAGTGTGCACAAATAACCTCAAAAAATTAAAAGACTTAAAGGACGATATTCATAATAACATTTTGAGAATTGATGCTGCACAATTGCACAAAGTGTATATTAACATGTTAGGACATGCACAAAAGTGCATTAAAGCACAAGGAGGTCATTTTCAGTACCTAAAGTAATGTAAAAGACAAGATCAATTAAGTAAAAATATACCTTTACATTAGCTTATTTGTTTCTCCTTTATTATTAATACATGTTTAACTATTTTGTAGTAACTGTTTGCGGTGGGCAACAATTTGTGCATAATTGGCAGAAGAGCAGTATGCATTCAGGCCTGGTTTTTTGTGCGCCACCCTATACTTCTTCCCTCTCATGCCTGGTATGGGGCAATCCACATCCTAAGTTCTTCATTCTTTGGTAAATTTGTCATTGGCTCTTCCACAGGCTTCTGACCCTAGATAACTACATGCAAGTCCTCCATGCAAGAAAGGTAAGCTGATGAAGTTAAACTGCAAAATGAGCAAAGTTTACACTTGAGATGTTTCATTATTAAATTACCTGAACATGTTTTGCAAGCAGTGTTGCCTACATCAGCAGATTTAGATTTATTACAGTCTTAGTGAAGTAATTTTAGTGTAAATTTGACTCATTGTGCAATTTATGTATAATTTGTATATGTATAATTATCTACAAGGCTCTCTCTTTGCTATATTTCAATTAAATTAATTTTATGCTGATTTCAAATCTATTTTGACAGAGTTCTTGTTTTTAATGTTTTCACATAAATACAGATTCAACTATTTAATTAAGTTTTTTATTATATCCTTTAACATTATAATGCCTTAGGCATTCAGCTCAGTAACAGACGAGTATAATGCAATAACTACAGTACATATGTATATTTTCATTGCCAAAGATTGTGTTTCTTGTGATGTGCTTATTAGTTTTTCATGTATTTAACTATATATTTATAATTTCTTTACTACCAAAGATTGAATATTTTTTTGTTTTATCTTATAAAGATTTTCAAGTATTGTAATTGTTTTCTATTTATATTGTATTTTGGTGAAGCCATGAAATTTTAAAATTGCCAATGGTGAATAAGGACATCATGCATACATTAAGTCTGTGCTAAGCAAAATATGTGCAGGATTGATGGTAAAAGTGTCAATACTTCACTCCTGCTGCAAATGTCAATAACAAACTAAGAATGCAGAAAATCTAATTAAAGAACACTTTTTATTCAGAAGATCTGCAGAGTGATTCTTGACCTTAAGGATGATAGAAAGAATCAAATGACTTTCATGAGCTGATACTGCATCAGCAGAATACATTGATGTTTATACTTGTACACCTCATTCACATAAAACTATATGTGTAATACATTCCTTACATTAGTTATTTACATAACTGTTTTCATAACCAGAAAATATTTATCATTGGACCACAAGGGAGCTGAAATTTTAATAAGTGCATAGTTTTGCACTTTGACGACAGTAGTTTAAGATATTTTATCAAATACATGTCATATGCTTCAGTAACTATTTTTCTACATATTTATAACATATTCCACAGCAAATTCAGTTTTGGAATATTTGTTTCATACCATGTTGGACTTGAGTATTTTGCACTTTTTAAATAACTATTCCAGCATCCATGACATACAAGAAAATCATATGAACGTTACTAGTAATTAAGTAATAAAATTAATATAGGATCCACACTTATTTTCATTTCTATTCTTTCAATTATCTTACATAATTCAAAGAAAACATTTTCAGAAAACAAAACAGCAAAACATTAGGTATTATATTACCATGTGGTAAACAGTTTATCTATATTCAATATACAAATATTTTACAAAATAATGCAGTTTCTACTAACTATGCAAGTAAATATATTGCAATATCTCACTTTCTTACCTGTGGAAACCTCTCACTCTTGGAAGCATTACCTTCTTTGCGTAAATAATCCATGCCTAACAATTATTTAAAAATTGCATTACTTTGATTAAATACTATAATGTAGTTATGCAAATAAAATTGTATTCTCTGAATAGTGATCCAGACAGAGTGACTTAATGTGAAGCAACGTTCTTTAACTTTTATTTTCTTCTTTCCTTCTTGTTTTTGTGATGCATTATTATTTGTAATCTGATGTAGAATGTCTTAAGATTTCTACTATCATGTTACACAGCATGGGAAAGAGCTACTTAACTTTCCATATATTATTTTCTCTACCATAGCAGATAGAGAAGGTATTGCATTCCAACTAAAATTTTGAAATATATGTTTTGAGGATCCTGATAAAAAAAAATTAGAAAAAGGTCTGTTTGATATTACTGTGAATACCATATATAAAAGCTGAAAAGTTGGATAAATATTGGTATTTATGCCTATCATCTTCCAAAGATGCTACATGAAGATTTTCAAGAAAATTCCTCCATCCCATCTACCCTTTACATAGAACATTTTCAAATTGTTTGACTAACAATTTTGATTAACATACCATATAATAACATAATATGTATATTAATTTGTTGAGTTGGTTTTTTAACACTATGTCACATTGTTATTAAAAGGGACTAGTTTCGAAAGCCTATGCTTTCATTTTCAACCTCACGGGTCCAACTGCCGCTGCTGGCTGCATTTGCTTGTGCTCTCTTCTCTGGTGGCGAAATGATGAACTTCTTAACTAAGCTGTCTACTGGTGGGACTTCAAAGTTTATTAGGTGATCTTTGTTTTTCCATATGAGGATGTTTTCCCAGGTTGTGAGTTCATTGTGGCCTGTCATGGTTTTTAGTAATTTTGGATTTGGATCTAGATTGTGGTTTTCTTTCCAAAAGTGAAATGCTACTGCTGATTTATCTTCTTGTTTCAATTTTAGGTTTCTAAAGTGCTCTTTGGATCTGATTTTTAAACTTCTTTTGGTTTGTCCTATGTAGAACTCTTCACAATTTGTGCATCTAATTTAATATATTCCTGACCTATTTTCTGGTGGAATTTCATCTTTTATTTTTGAATTTAGTAACATTATGACAGAAAATCTGTTTATTGGAGCCAGGGTGATGTTTTGTTCTTTGAAGATTTTTTTGAATTTTCTAAATGCTCAGGGGTGGTAAGTGAATTTTTTGAATGTGTTAATACTGTTTTTTCCTGCTGTTAGTATAGTTATTTCTTTTCTGCTTTGCTTTGTTTAGTTTCTTGTATACAAGGTTCTTGCTATATCCATTTTGTTCTGCTGTTTGAGTTATGATTTTTAACTCTTTGTTGAATTCGATTGTGCTCATAGGTACATTTATTAATCAGGGTGTTTATTATTGCATGTTTTTGTGGTAATGGGTTGTAGCTTTCATTTTTAATGTAATTTTCTGATTGAGTTGGTTTTCTGTAGATTCCAAAGTTTACTTTTGTGCCATTTCTGATAATTCTTAGGTCTAAGAATGGGAGTTCTCCATTGGTTTCTGTTTCCATTGTGAATTTTATTGTTTTTTCCTGTATGTTTAATAATTTTATGGCATCATCTAAATGTCTGCTTGGCACTATTACAAATATGTTGTCAACATAGCGGTACCACACCTTGAAAATCCATGCTTTCTTCATGTGCGTTTCGAATTTGCTCATAAATAAATTTGCCACAAATGGAGATAGAGGGTTGCCCAGAGTCCTGATTTTTGCCTGTAATATTTCCTATTGAAGGTGAAGTAGTTCTGTTCAATGCACAAACTTGTTAGTTGTATGTAATCTTCTACTTCTACTGTGTCTATTTCTGTTGTATTTAGCCATTTTTTTAATAGGTCTTGCAGTTTTTGAGTTGGGATGCTAGGGTATAGTGCTGTAACATCAAATGAAACTAATGTGTCTTCTGTATCTATTTTTAGATCTTTGATTTTTTCAATTAATTCCAAAGATTGGAACTTTCAAATTTATTCAATAACCATTTTGCTAATTTATATGTTGGAGAATCAATACTACTGGTGATTGGTCTCATTGTTTTTCCTGTTTTGTGGATCTTTGGTAGGCCATAAATTCTGGGTAATGTTGGATTGTCTACTTTTATTTTATATGATTCTGCTTTTTTGATAATTTTACTTTCTTTTACTGCTTTGTTTAATGTCTGGATGCAAGAGTTTAGTGGGTTGGTTTCCACTTTGATGTATTGGTCATCCTGTAATAACTTTTCCATTCTGTTTATGTATTCTGTTTTGTCCAAAATTACCATGTTGTTCCCTTTGTCTGCTTTAGTGTATATGACAGGTTTGTCTTTTAAGTTTTCTTTATTGACATCATCAAAGCCATTTGAACCCATTGCCAGTTTCATTAATTGTGCAGTTGCTTCTTCATCACTGAAACTTTGAAAATAACTTTCTTCTCTATCTGAAGGAATTTTCCTCCATTACTGAACTTGTCTTTGTGGCTCGACATCTTGCCAGGAATCAGAAATTGCACGTATGATCTAGAATTGTCAACTTCTCCCAGAACACGACCAAATCATCCACAAGCAGCATTCTTAGTAGTCAAGCCCGGTAGTGCTGTTTTTCTCGTGCAATTATGCCTTGGTCCATTGGCTGTATAATGGCAGTCACATTATTCTCTCATTGGGATGTGAAGGAGCATTATCAAGCAACAGAACAGCCTTTTGTGGCAATCCCTTTTCTTCTATAAATCGTTGAACTTCTGGTACAAAATTTTTGTGGAACCAGTTTTTGAAAATTTCACTATTCATCCATGCTCTGTTTTGGTTGTAATAATGCACAGGGAGATCCTTACCTTCGATTTCCTTGAATGCTCGGAGATTTTTTGCTTTTCCAATCAATAGTAGTTTCACTTTGTGGTTTCCAGAAACATTAGCAGTGCACAAAATTGTAATGCATTCTTTTGATATCCATGAACACGAGCTTCGCTCTTAAAAGCAAAGGTTCTGGTTGGTAGGCATTTCTAATAAAGACCACTTTCGTCTGCATTATAAATTTGATGTGGTGTGAAATTCTCTTCTTCCACAAATTTCTGGAACTCTTCGTGGAAGGAATCAGCTGCAGCAACATTAGAACTAGACTGTTCTCCTTGCACAGTAAGTTCACAAATCCTGTGACGTTGTTTGAATCTGGTCAGCCAACCAGATGAAGCATTAAATTCTCCTTCTAACCCTTGAAATTCATGAAAAAATTTAGCCTTTTTGGCACACGTCGCATCTGAAATAATGACACCTTCTGCTCGTTTTTGGATGAACCATTGTAAAAGAGCAGCATCTAAGTCATTGAATGTAGAACTCTTCACGATCTTTCATGCAGATGATCCAGAATCACAGTTCCTGATAAAATCCTGTACTTTCTGCTTACCTACTGTTTTTAATGTCCCGAACAGTCTGCATTTCAATCCCATAATCATCACTTAGTTTTGCAACAGTTTCTTCCTTCTCAAATCTTTCCATTAATTTTTATTTTAATGCCAACATATATTTTTTCGTTTCACTGCCATCTCATTTACAAATTTATTTTAACTTGCTTAGTTGACATTTACACGCTGATTAACATAAGACAAGTTTAATTTACACCAAACAGGCAGGCCGATAACAATGGAAACGATTCTCATGGGGCAATCCTTTAAATAATGGAAATGGCACATTGTCACACACCGGGTCCTTTATTGCTGTTTGCTAAAGAAAAACAATCTACAAGAATTTTTTTTTTTTTTGGGGGGGGGGGGGTTGCATGGATAATTCACACACGAATAATCGGTAGTACACTGTACTTTTAACTTTTCTCAAATAGGAAGTCATTAATTTTTCTTTCTCTCCCCAGCAAACAGAACAGCATTTCAAAACATAACGACAAGCAAGTAATGCAATTAAAGCATACCTATCAATGTTTATCTTGATTATTGATGTGAAGTAAATAAAAGAATAAGCTCTTATAAGAATGGATAGAGAAAGCTGTATGAATGTAACACATCAGCTATTTTGTCCTAGGAATATTTCATTGTTGGACCTATTTGTTTTATCAACTTCTTATCTCTTAAAAGTATGGGTAAAATTCCATGCAACTTAGCATTTGAAATTGTATTGAACAAATACTGAGTTAACTGTGTCTAAATTTAATTGCCTCTCTTTGAACATTGATCAAACAAAATAACCTTTCCACATTTACATTGCGTCTGGGGATACTCAATAACCCAGAACAGGAAGTTGTAGCCACAAATTTTAGTTCAAGGAGTATGATATGACCAAAAAGTATTGTGAAATAACTACAATCCTGATACAATCCTGCAGTCTTTGCTTTGGCTTGAATTTTGTGGACATTCTCTATTGTAACTACTAAATGAAGAAAGATATGCTTACAATTCAAATTTTATTTCTGGCTACAAAAGGATATTTGCCAAAATTTTCAAAAATTCACTGACACCTTTTTGGTATAGAAAAAAAGATATGTCGAGACAAAGAAGATATAAGGTACTCTGTATGTTAAGTGATGGAAAAAATGTACATTTCTTTAAACAGCACAATTTATTACAAAAGGTTTTTTTTTTCATGACAAAGGCATTTCCAAGATACCAGCCATTAAAGGTTTGAATTGTTCAATGCACTTTATCATTCTTTTAAAGTTGTTTTGAAATTGCATGGAAACAGTATGGAATGTTAAGGCTAGCATATAGCATCCAGTTCTTAAAAATTTGATTGTTGCCTTTCCCTTTATATCTGAAACAAAATGTGTAATGTAGGTGTTTCTGTAAAGTTTATCTCCATTAAAATGAAGTAAATAGTAAAATAGGATTTTCTAAGAAGCGAAACAAATGTTAATAGGGTAGAGAAAGTGATGTGAATGTAACAAATCAACTATGCATAGATATTTATTGTTGTTGCAAATAAGTAAATTTCATTCTAAAGTGAAAAAGTAAAAGTGTACACTCTAGTTTTACAATGTGGGTACATTTTCCCATCACCCCTGAATATATGCTTTTATTCTTCTCTGTTTTTTCATAAGTCTTCATAATTCAACATTCCATTGGAACCATGTGCCAGATGATCTGCCTTTCTTCTTTCTTCGTGGTGGTGTCCATTCCATTACCAACCATTTAACCAACCATTCTTTTAGTATGCCCGTACCATGGTAACTGTTTTTGTTGAATTGCATTTTCTACATTCATTTCTTGTCTTACAATCATATTTTTAAGTGTATCTCTCCTAGATTCTACTGTTTCCATGTATATAATTTTCAGAAAAAAATTTATTACCATTTTTCTCATTATTCTTGTTTAAAATAACACAGACACTAAAGAGGTGAAACTGAATTCTACAATCGTACACTCTAAGACCGCTTTGATACATTTCTTTAATATCTGTAAACATGTTTGTTTGCTTCAATTATTATTATTATTATTATTTTTCCCTCTCCTTTGTACATAGAAATAGGCAAGGTATTGCATTCCACCCAAAAATTTGATGCTGAAATGTCACTGGAAATACACATACTAGGGTCCCCTGGAGCTTAAAAATAACATTTTTAGAAAAAGGTGTGGTAAGTGTATGCGTGTTTGTTTAATGTTAACTCTAATAAAACGAAAAGTTGGTTAAATACCAAACTTCATATTTAAGTTCAGCATCTACCAAAGATGTGACACACAGATTTTCAGGAAAATCTTCACAATCTTGACATGGAACATTCTTCGATATTTTTTTTATTTTCTCAAAGTTGATTAATGATCTTAATTACAATATTGTATATTAAAGATATTTACATAGCAAATAAAATGATATCCTGCATTTCTTAGGAATAGTCTCTGCCTTCATTTTGAATAACTTTTGCTCAACTGATAAACAATAGGCAAAAGGTTAATACACAAAAGCATAGGTCTCATTAAAATACACAATTTACGTGATATACTTATTTTAGTCCTAGTAATGCAAAGAGCACTAATTTAATTGCATCACATACTGGCTTTTAAAAGATTTGACTATTGCTTTAACCTGGTGTATTCCCTTATTTCCCTTCTATTTACATGGAAGGAAGCAATAAGATCATTTCTGCTAACATTTTATCTTGATTGCTATGAAGTAATAGAAGAATCTTTTGTAAGATAAATTTGTTTGACAAGACCTTGGCGTCAGGGTTGCCCTTATTAGGGCGACTTCTGCACGTTGAGGCAAGCAGACAGGAAAGACACCGTCGCTGCTGTGCCTACGGGCACAGCCAAGAAGACTGCTCTTCGCCACCGAAGTGCCACTACTGTGGCACCAACGCATACACTTCGGAGTGCACTGGGCACGACCTCCACCACCGTCGCCGGTTCTGTACCACCTGTGGTGGTACGGGACATTTCACCGGGCAAGCCTAGTGCCCCAGCTGCCCAAAGAGCAGGCACTCATCGCCTAAACCAGCCCGGACACCATCATCTACACAACCATCTTCGCAGACTGAACAACCAAAACCAACCATCCTACAGCAGGAAATCCAGGGCCTAAGTGAGGCCATTCAGGACCTCCACACGGAGGACAGGCTTCAGGAACAGGACAGCACCACTTCACACACAGAACTTCACCAAGCAATAGCAACAGCAGTCACCGATATCCGACTCATCTTCAGGGAGGAGGTGAGAGCTCTACTGGAGAAGTCGGCACCTCAAACTTCCAAGTTCAACATCCAAAGTAGACGCCAAGGGCTTAGGCTCGAAAACGTCCCAGGATACAACGACTGGCTCAACAGAGTCAACCAGCACTAACTCCATCCTTCACCCTAGAATTCCTTCATTCCTCTCCCCGAATACTCCGCGGTGGCAGTCTGGGCCTCGGTCAAGTCTGTCTCCCGGTCCTCATTTCACCCCTCTGACTACACCCTGCAGTCAGTTATATTATCGCCTTGAATCCGCGGGTGCAATCATGCGGTACCGCCTCTCCTTTCTTCCTTCTAATACCGGTGGAGGGGTTTTTTAGTCGGTATGCCCACATGGGAGACCCCGACACTCCGGGCTTGCCCGGGTTAGTTCATAAGGTGGATTTTTCCCCTCCACTCGAAAATTAAAAAAAAAAAAAAGACAGAGAAAATCATGTGAATATGCAGCACATCAGATATATATATATATATATTTTTTTTTTTTTTTCAAGTGTTGTTCGTAAAATAATCCCAAGGCCCTACAGTTGTGAGGGGATGCTGTTATGCAAGATTCAGCAACACGTGTGTAGCTTGGTTCTCCAGCCCCCCCCCCCCCCTTGGCGAGGTGTCTGTGACGCTGTCTTGGCTTGACAGCCATTGGAGATGGGAGCTTCCACTGGGTACTCCTGCCAGGTGCAAATTATGCTCTGTGATTTTGTTTTTGTGTGCACAAAATACTGCACCAGTGGACATTCATTCCAAACTATGTGAAGTGTACAGAGAACAGTGTATGAGTGTAAAACATGTGCACAGATGGTGCAAAGAATTCAAATATGGACATACAGATATCCATGATGAGCAGCGTTCTAGACAGCCATTGGTTTTGGATGAAATGGTTGCAAATGTGGAAGCAACAATGCTGAAAGATCGAAGGATGATGGTTTGGGATCTCTGCGAGCAAGACCTGCATTCAAAAAATGTTGATAGAACATTTAGGGTATACCAAGGTGTGTGCAAGGTGGGTCCCGAGAATGCTTACAGAAGACTATAGACAGCAATGCATTGAAGCAGTCCACAAATTTCTTCAGGCCTACGAAACTGATGGTGAGAAATTCTTGGACTCTCCTGTCACTGGGGACGAGAGCCGGGTCCACTACATGATACCAGAAATGAAACAATAATCCTACCAGTGAAATCATCCAGATTTGCCAAAGCTGCAGAAGTTTAAACAAACATTGCAAGAAAATGTTTTAAGCTACCTACGCCGCATGGTGGGAGAGTACTATAATGCCGGCATACAAGAGATGATACACCACATGCAAAATGCATTGATCTGAATGGTAATTATGTCGATCAATGGAAAAGGTCTAAACGGTCCAAAAATGTATTATTCAATGCCAATCATTGTGAAAATAAATTGGGAACCTTATTTTACGGACAAGCCTCTTATTAATAATCAAGTTAGAAGTAGAAACATGCATTGTTTCCAGGGAGTTTATTTCTTGTTCCTGGATTCTGTCAAGGATTTTGATCTATTCGCACATTCTCTGAAATGATATCTTGGACATACTTTGCCACATAATCGTGTGATGGTTTGTGATATTCAGTTTCACACAGAGTTTGAAATGAAAACCATATACTGCTAACCTTATTTATTTCACTGCATAGTTCGTAGTTTGGTTCTGATCAACTTCTATTTAACAATGCCTCAGTTGCAAAGAGGCCCTTTTCAATTTGTCTTCTTTTTTTCTCGTCTCTCCTTTATCAGTTGAGTATCTTGTTTCATAGTGCTGAGCCTGCAGGTCTTCTGTCAGGAATGTTTCTCATGAAAGCTCATATGCCAACCTGGAGGGATAAATTTTGAATTCCCAGGACTGCATTCAACAATCTTGCCTCCACATTTTCCATGGTATTTTAGGTCATTGTACTTCAGTTTTGTTCCAAGTAATTTCCAGGCCATATATTTTGGTCTAAAACAACTACACTTATGTTCAGAAGAATAGCATATCATTTTAGTGAACTGTCACAGATCATGTTCATTATACTCTTTTACCTTCAATATTCCATGATGCCATGGTCCATTCATTCAGTTGCATATTAATAGCTGTCCATTTTTAACAACTGAAGTCTGTAGAGGCCATGGATGAAATGAATGCTCAAATGACCATGGACTTTATGTAACCCTAATTCCAACCTATGAAGATAAGAGAAAATCCCAAAAATTCCTTATAAGGATAATACATCTCAACAAAGATTCTAAATCAGAGCCTCCAAGTTAAAAAGCATGCTCACTACCTTCACATCAAAGAGCTGAGCTCTTCGTCGGTCAGTTTTTATTACTTTCTCTACACATACTATGTACACAGGGTATAGAGAAGTTATTGCACTCCACCCCAAAATTTGATACCATGATTTCACCGGAAATATATGCTTTAGGGTCCCCTGTATCCAAAATAAGCATTTTCAAAAAAAAGTATGCGGTGTATGTGTCTTGTGCGATAATTCAAAAACGAAAAGTCGGTAAAATAACAAACTTGGTATTTAAGTTTAGTAACTTCCAGGGATGCGACACAAAGATTTTGAGAAAAATTCCCCCACCCCAAAATACCCTTTACATGGAACTTTTTTCGAAAATTTTAATTTTCTCAAAAATAGCTCTAACAATTTTGATTAAAATGTTGTATGTTAAAGATATTTACCTGCCAAATAAAATGTATATCTTGAATTTTCTGGGAAAAGAATGCATATTCTGAATTTTCTGAAGACTACTTTATTCTGGATGAATTTTACGAATTTTGCATAACTGCTAAACCATAAGAGATGGTCAAAAATTTAAAACACAAAAAATGTAAAGCATGTTAAAATACACAATTTATGTTACACACATTTTTTTCGTAGAATTGATCGTTTTTGAGATATCCTTGTTTTTGGTTTCAGCTTTAAAAAACTTATACTTTTCTCATGCAGGAATTGGTCAACTCCTGTCCATACAAACAAAGACACTTCAATCACATAGCAATCAGTTTTTGACTATCACTTTAATCTATGGTATTCCCTTATTTCACTTCTATTTACAAGGTAGCAAGTAATAAGACCATTCCTGCTAATTTTTTCTCAATTAGCATGAAGTAAACAGAAGCACAAGCTTTTTGACAATAATTTGTTGCAGATGTACAGAGAAGGTTATGCGACTGGAACACATCAGATTTTTTAGGATATGGACTACCAGGACAATTTGTCTTTGAAGCATCTGGTGTCTTTAAATTAACTTCAAAGGCTATGTAATTAAGAATGCTAAAACACTATTTGTTATTAAAACTTATGGTAAACTTTCCGCCGTATATCACTTTTATTTTTTATTAATTGAATTTCTGCTTTGATGTCACAATGCTCTTTTTTAGAAATGTGCACCATATGAAATTTCTTGTGTGCATTAACAATTTAATGTTTCATCACTTTTTTGGAAGCAGATATTTATGATGCTTATGTATTTCTAAGGTGTGTTTTTATTATAGCTATAAAGCTATATTCTATAATCTATATTTTGTCTATGGAAGTCATGGTGTATTTTACCTGATCTAATGAGGTTTTTGCTGTTTATTATGTATGCCAAAATAGTGTGAATGTTTTGTCCTAAATTCTGGGATTTATGGAAAATCTCTGTGTGATGTATTAATTTTTTAAAATATCTGTTTCTTTTTGGGGGCAAACGAATCAGGTATAGGGGAGACTTGGAAGAGACACAAGCAATAGAATATCAACCCTGTAATATGCTACTGAATCATGGTAAATTTGAACATTTCCCACTCCTGGGTCAAGATGCACATAGTCTGTAATCATCAAGAAATATAATGTACAATATTGCTGATCATGATTGCAAGGAAATAGGGATTATGATGTTCAGTCTCACTGTTGTTAATAAATACAGCTGTTTGCTTCATCCTCATTCTCTATACTCTTGCACACAGCATGCAACAAATTCACTTAATTCTATTTTCAGATTTATACTTTGTCAATTTAGTGAGTAGTACAGGAACAGGTATACTAATACACTAATACAAAATATTAAAACTGTAAGGCACTTGAATGAAAATTAATAAATTAATTGTGAAGTGAACATTCTAACACAACCATTCATGACAATTTTCATGTACATATCAGAGTTTATAAAGAATTAAAATAACAAAGATTTAGAAAAAAAAATTATAAATAACACTGTACAAGTTGTATTAATGTTTGGATAGGTAGAGGAGACTGAAAAATTCAATGCCATAGCTGGGTAATATTCAGTCGCCACTGGGACATGCCATCTCAAAATAATTTAAGATCACCTTGTGGTTTATGAACCTGAGAGTCAGTTGAGAAATGCAATGCAAGGCCAGCATGTTGCCATGGTAACTAAGTAGACAGAGAGCAACTGGCTAGAGAGAGAGAGATGCGTTGTTCAAATCCCAACTTTGGCATTGAATTTTATACTCCGGCTCTACCTATCCAACTCCTGTCCTACACGCTTGCATGAAAAAACATTTAAATTACATTAATGTTTATTTATAGAATGATATGTAAAGTAATAGCAAGCCTTGTATATTTACAACGTGAATGATTTACCTATTTTGTTTTTATCATAGGAATGTTTTCATTTTGAATGGCATTTACTATTTATACTCTTAGCCATAAACAACATACAGCAGCAATATGTATGCCAATCTGAAGATCAAGACGCTGTAAATTTGTGTACCCTATTTCCACATTTAAAAGCTCTTCTTAAGGAGCTAATCATGTTAGCAGATAAGTCTTGAACTGCTAGCAATATTTAAGTTTTGGTGAGTCTTCTTATAACTCCTAATTCACTTTTTGCTCTTATTAGGACATTATTCAAACCATCATTTGCATCTTAAGGTTGCGGGTTCAAACACAACAGAAGGAGAGAATTTTTTCTAGCATAAAAACGATTTAGTTTGGCTTCCTTTGGAAGGAAAGTAAATCCAATGGTCCCATGTCCTAGATTTATTGCATACAAAGGAACCTCAACATGCCTCTCAGTAAAATTCTGGTCTTTCATGCCTAATATAGAACGGGATGCTAAGAACCAAAGTACTAAAAGAGTGTCCTTAAATAAATAAATAAATAAATAAAATAATGGATATTCCACTTCCACCTGTTGGAATTTTTAACTGGAAGGTCAGATTTTCTTCTAGGCATCTGTCCAAATTCAATGGCTGCATGCTATATTTCGGGGGAGCCCCTCGATGTAGCCAATTCTCCTGATCTTGAACTGTTTTAAAATTCTTCTCTGTGTGTGTGTGCAAAAATAATTTTTGACATAAAAGGCTGCACCTGGTGATTTATCAATATTATTCAAATGGAGAGTTATGCCCCCCTTCCCCTTCCCTCCCGTCTACAGCTATGCCCATTTTCTTTTTTATTTTCTCTACATGTACTATATACATCATCTATAGAGAATGTATTGTATTCCACTCAAAAATTTGATACCTAGATTTCACCAGAAATATATATTTTTAGGACACCCTGAATCCAAAATCCCCTCCACCCCAAAGTACCCCTTACATGGAAAACAAATGTCAAGATTTCTGTTTTTCTCAAAAATGGCTGTAACAATTTTGATTATTATACTGTATATTAAAGATATTTACATGCGAAATAAAATGTATATCTTGAATTTTCTGGGAATGGCCTTTGAAGATCTTTTCATTCTGGATGGGTTTTGCTGAATTTTGCAAAAACTTGCTACACAAAAAATGTACATCTCATTAAAACATACAATTTATGTCATATACATTTTTTTCATTGAGTTGACATTTCCAAAATACTCCTTGTTTGATATAAAATATATTTTCACAATCTTTGCATTTTTTAATAAAAAGATGAAAATGTTACATAGAAAAAAAATGCTCATCATACAATAACATTTTAAACATTGTTGTTAAAAATATTAATGAGCCATTGCAGGCCAATTTTAGAAGAAAAAAATCATGAAATAAAACGAAAAAGCCTCAATATAAAAACCAGTACAAAAGACAAAATTACACTGAGGAACAGAAACTGCAGTTTTCAACTCTGATATCTTGGTAGAAAAGAAATAGCCTTCAAGTTTAAAAAATGCAGCAGACAGTAGGACCTCCAACCATTGGCATTAAAGATCCTAACAAAGTATGAAAAAGAGAATTAGGAGTGCTTGCCAGACTTTTAATGGTTTTGCTTCATTGTGAGTGTTTAAAAAATGAAAATATTAGAACATTCTAGACATAATGTTTTTCATCACATCACATGCCTGATTTTTGCATTAAAACCAACCCAGTCTAACTATACAATGAAATGAATAGATGGCATACTCTGCACCCTCAGCTGACCATTTAATTGTATTTATGCAGCTGTTTGGTTACTTCCCTTGTTTACTATTACAGCCAAAATTCATTTACGATTTCTTTATACCGTTACTTATGTTTCCCATGAACTCTGTCACCAATGACTTTACTTTACTTTCTTTAAGAGGAAAAATTACATTACAAAAATTGTATTCTGATATTTCACCAGAAATACATGTTTTCAGGCTTCCCACATAAAAAGTTTAGACAAGCTTTGTGTGTGTGTGTGTGTGTGTGTGTGTGTGTGTGTGCGCGCGCGTGCATGTGTGTGCGTGCACATGAACAGCATTGTTCAAAAACAAAAATACCAAAACCCAGAATTTAAGTCTAGCATCTTCCAAAGATGCGACATGAGCTAGAAATGTAAGATTATCAAGAAAACTCCCCCAATCTAAACTATCTTTACATGCAAACATTTTCTCTTCTTTGATTTTTACTTTCTCTACTTTGTACATAGGTAAAAGTATTACATTCCACCCAAAAATTTGATACCAAGATTTCACTGAAAAAACAAGTTTTAGTGTTCTACGTAACCAAAAAAAGCTTTTTAGAAAAACATTTGTCCATCTGTGTTTGTGCATAGGTGTGTGTTCATGAACAAGATAACTCAAAAATGAAAAGTTAATCAAATACCAAACTTAATATTTAAGTTCAACATCTTCCAAGGATGCAACACAAATTTTTCAGGAAAATTATCCCACCCCAAACTATCTTTTACATGGAAGATTTTTCAAATTTTTTTTATTTTTCAAAAATGGCTTTAACAATTTAGGTAAATACAGTATATTAAAGATTAGAATGTATATCCTAACTTTCTTGAGAATAGCTTCCAAATGACTTTAGCATAGCTGATAAACCATAAGAGATAAACAAAAAAATATAGATCTCATTAAAACACACAATTTGTGCATTTTTTTTTCTACAGTAAACTGTTTCCAAAATGTTATTATTTGTTTCAATAACTCATATTTTTTTAAAAATACGTTCACTTTTCTCATATGGGAAGTGGACATTTGTTTCTTCTCCCTTTTGTTTTACTCCTAGAACATAATTTCAATTGCACCACAAAAAGACCAGCTTTTAAAAGACTATCCTGGTGTATTTCCTTATTTCCCTTCTACTAATAAGAAACTTAGTAATAAGATCATCTCTGCTAATGTTTATCTTAATTAGCATGAAGTAGATAGAAGAAGAATCTTTTGTAAGAATAGTCTATTTGCAGAACAGGTAGAGAAAGTTGTGCAAATGAAACACACAACATTTTTTGTACAATGGTTCTAATACTTTTAATTGATATGTTTAAGATGTTTGCAGACAAATAAAATATATATCTTGAATTTTCTGTCTATTGCCTGTGAAATCCTCCAATAGGTACTTTTATTAACAATGTTGAACACCATTCTCACTGCATATGGTACCTCGGATGGTGGGCACTGATGATTATGAGATGGATTGAAATTGGGAAAGGATACTTGGGAATGAAGCATTCCAGGCCTAAGTTTACGGTAACTCCACAGCAATTGCTAATAAGAAAAACCTGAATGAAACCTCGGCCAGAGAGGACAGTCTGGCAAGGAATAAGAATGTGGTTCAGCACACTATGATGGAATAATAATCTCATGCCATCAATCAGCATGGAGAAGTATAAAAGTATGGCACAAACTCACTGTCCACTGAATTGTGATTTATGTCTATTAAAAAAAAATTCTGAACCAAACCTAAACCAATTGTGAGTTTGAATAGGAGAAGCCGTGGTTATTGTGATTATAATCCTTAGGTTTTGAGACAAACTCGCTTACAGATTAGATATAGCCCACAGTACAAAAGATGCTCATATTGAAATACAGGGGCAGCATGCACTATGTTAGAGTAAATAACCTCAGAAGTAACACTTACTAGAGAAGTCTCTACAACAGATGTAAGTTACTACAGAAGTCATTTAGCCTTTGTAGTTTAAGCTCTTACACATGACTAGACATTCTGAACACTTTCAGTTTATTATGGGAAGTATTACCATATAGGGACCCTATTCAAATTCTTACCATTTATCACACTGCAGCAGCAATGCCATGGAGCGTCACTCATAAGCTGTAACAAGATAAAACCCTTATTAATATAAAGTTCCGAGATTAACCACTAATGATTAAAAAGTTTATATTCTGGACATTCTGCTCCATCTGGGAAAGAATTATCCATCTACTTCTGAAATTCAAAGAACAGATGCAGAACAATGTGCCATTTCAGCAAAAACATACATTCAGTCCTTTTAGTTATATATTCATTGGCAAAATATATTTATATAATTTCTAAATATTAAAGTTTAAAACCTATATGTTTACAAGTAATCAAGCTCTAGTCATTAAGACTATAATTTAAACGCAGCTGTTTTGAAAGACAGGAGTTCATTATTAAATTACTGCTCACTTTAAGAATTATCTGCATCATTTCTGTGAAGTAGTTACCATGATGTCTCTGGCTCCCATTGTTACACATGATAACATTTTTGAGAGTAAAAATCCAGAGCATGGCTTTCATAAAAAATGAGGAGCCACTGACTCTGTCCAATGTTTATTTGCATGCAAAATAACTTCATATCTTGAGTAAAATTATAGGTCATTTTTACACCCAACAAGTACCTGCTTCCCCCTTGTATGTCACCTAGTGGACATTCAGCTACCACTCACCATGTGACTTCAGTGGCATGCAGCAGGCTCTATCAGAAAATCAAGTCATTACAGAAAAACATGCTAGAGATTTCAATATGCATAAATTGGGGGTGATAATTCAGAATGAGTTGTCCAAGACATGGCAGCAAGGTGTCTCATGATAAAATAATTTCTTCCACTGCTTTTCCGCTGTTGGTAGTTTGTCTTATTTGCATTGACTTTAAAATACCTTACATGTTACCAACTGATAAAATGCAGAATGTATACTCCTGGGAGTTGGGGAAATGAAGGCATTTTTACGTCTGCCTAATGTGAATAGGAAAGCCTAAACTTTCAGTTTTGAAACATTTACTGCAAACATTCACTAATGAGATGGACTTAACCAACAGGTAATAATATCAGGTATTATTGATTATCTGGTCTTATTAATCTTATATAACATAGATATATAATTTGTTTAGTATGCTGGAAAGAGCTTTAAAATTTCATGTTCTGCTTTTACTTACATTTATCAACTTAAGCTGCACATACATATTTAAAATTTAACCTTCACTTCAAGTGCAACTTTACTATGGGGAATTGTATTGACCTGCTCTACACTGTTTCTAACTTGTTCTGTTCTCAGTCCACTTTCCCTCCTCCACATTTTGGCTAATTAGTTAATGTGAAGTCTTTGTATAGAAATTGTCTTGTTATAGCCAAAAAGTCAGTATATTTTAATATATAGAAATATCATGAGATTCCTATCTGAAACTTCAATTTCTGTGTTTGTATGATTGCTCTATTGATCCATTTGTAATTTTTGCCTCCCCCCCCTTTTTCCGGATGAGTTTGGTTTTATTTACATGGGTATGAAGAATTACAGGTAATACAAATTTTCTTACAACATGTGAGAGATGTATGGCAACAGGAAGATATCATTTCCAATATAATCTTGAAGATACGTGATTATTGTAGTTAAAAGTTCCATGAGAAATCTATATCCTTGAATTCAATGGGCTACGAATACCTCTCTGCCAACAAACAGCATACTTCCTGGTTGCAAGAGAACTTATGTTGGCTGGCCACATATCCAAATGGCAGCTCTGTTGGTTTTCTCTAGAAATGATTTTATTTGAAGCATTTTTTATGAATAACTGCTCAATACATGCCCCCTCTTGCTAATACACAGCCTTGTTATTTAGGGGAGCAGAGTGCCAGATTGCTACAGCTATGGTAAGTTCTGCTGAATTTATGGATACAATTTTACCCAAATGAAACAGAAATATGCCAACAGAAGCAGTAGCACCATCAGAAACACAATTTGGAATAATTCCTCAGTGAAAGTTCAGTATGGATATAAATTAAACAGTATTAAAAACATGTAATAATACATTTTCAGAATAATAATAAAAAATCTACTTAAAAGATTAAAAAGCTATCATTAAACTTCAAAAGGATATGTAAACAGTACTGACGTAAGCAAATTGAAAAACCTAACTATATGGCAATTAAATAAATAATGCTTGGAATTATTTTTATATCTCCTTTGAGGTTAAGAAGTTATCATTAAATTTCAAAAGGATTATTATTTTGTTAATAGCACTGATGTAAGTAGATGAAAAACCAAAATAATATTACTGTGTAATCCTATGAATTATTTTTGAGATCCCCCTCATATTTCAGCATATTGCTTATTAAAGCTAAATTATAGGAACATACAATTTTTCCATTTTCAGTAAGTCATATCATAAAGCTCAAACTGTAACACACAAACTTTATTCCCAGGGTGCTTTAAAACATAATGTGCTACTAAATATATAAATATGTGCTCATAAAAATCTACTTAATTTCTACAAGAAATAATAAGCAATATCAAAGCTGCACTTTGTTCTGTACCTGCTGTATATAAAAATTATTCCAATACAAATACAGTTGCACACAGATAGATAAGACAAATTTAGAGTACACTAATTCAATTTAATAAATATTAAACAACATACAAATGGACAAGAGTTCATTACTGTTGAATACTGAATAGAGTCAAATATAAAGTTGCAGTACAATAGGATGAATTATATACTACAACACTGAATTATTTCTGCAACATCAATGTTTTTTCATTTAGAAACCTGAAGATTAAAACAATCACCTTGTAATTCTATTTTAGTACTCTTTACTTATATACAGACTAACACTTAAAGATACTTTTTTCTGTTTCTTTTCTTTCTCCATCACTAATATACATGTCAATGTGCACACTGGTTACATTTTCATTCTGCATGAAGGACAATTTCACATTTGGCATTAACTGATACAGTTCTTCTAGTGTGCTCACTGTGACACCACAATCACTTAAAATTCTTCCACACTTTAAACAATCTTTCATTTCTATGTTCAGGAATGTCCAAGGAACACTGTAAGGTAAAAAAGAACATTCTTTAATTTAAAAATAATTTTAGAAGCTGTTAAATGTAAGATTATTGCCACCTGATGTTTTAATATCTGATACATAATATAAATTCAGGCAATGCGGTTATGGTTTCATAGAAAGTTTTCTTCCAGGTATTTCAGCTATACAGTGGTCATCTTCAGGGGGATGGTTTACTACATTATTTAAGCATACATAAGATGCACTTTTTCAGATGAAATACTCTCTTCAAAATTGGGGTTTATAAATTATGTAATTATGTCTGCTACATATTTTAATTGCTGCTGCTGTTGTAACCACTCATACTATGCTAAGAAATGTATGTCCAAGAAGGAGATAGTTTATTAATGTAAAGATGACATTAATACAACACAGTAGCACTGTAGGTATCACTGTGTTGAAACAATAACAGTTTTGCTTGGATCATACGCATTTTATCATTCAAAAGTCTTCATCTTATTCACATTTTTACTTTCTCTAGCATGTATGTACAATGTCCATAGTGAATAGAGAAGGTATTGTATTCCACCCAAAAATTTGATACTGAGATTTCATCGGAAATACACCTTTTGATACTCTCCGAGAGAGAGAGAGAGAGAGAGAGAGAGAGAGAGAGAGAGAGAGAGAGAGAGGCATTTTTAGGGGAGATTGTATAGCATAGATCATAAACGAGTTGCTTAAATACCAAACTTCAATATCTATTGCTTTAGCCTTGATACCCTTATTTCTTTTCTACTTACAAAGAAACAAGTATTAAGATCAATTCTGGTAACACTTATCTTGATTAGCATTAGTAGATAAAAGAAAAATCTTTTGTAAGAAAAGTTTGTTTTCGGAACTGCTAGAGAAAGTCATGTGAATGGAAGACATCAGATTTTTTTAAATATACCACTGTAATTTCATTTCATTTATTTTATCAAAGCTCTTAGCATACTCCTCCATATACTGAATAGCTTTTCACAGCTTTTGCAGGATAGCTCCTCTGTTCTTTCCCATTTCGTATAAGGCTATAAAGAAATAGGGCCAAAAGTAGTGCAGTTGACTCATGCTAGTCAACTGCATGAAAACAATGTATGCACAGTGGCAAAAGAATATGGCCATGAGCCACTCTGGTAACTGTTATACTGTGACAAAGCTGGGTCTCCGCTAAGGTGCACAGCGTGTTGTGTCCATTAGCACTAACCAATGCATAATTGGAGAAAGAAGGAAAAAGGCATCTCCAGCTCAGGAGGAATCTGGAAGAACGACAACTTTTTGATATCTAGGAAGAAAAACTTGCTAAAGAGGGCAGCTGACTTGAGAGAGGAGACATTGGAGAGGATTCAGCAGCTTCAGATGATGATAGCCTGTCTTCAGCCAAGGGAATGGTGATTATGGCTGCACTGATCAAATACTCCATCACATCGATACTGTAGATGCCCAAACTTATCCGGCAAATACCAAGAGTGTTCCTCTTGCAAAGCAAGCAGACACGAAATCTAGGGGAATCATTGAAGAGTCTGACAGTGCTTAGTTCTCTCCTAAATCTGGATAACGAAGAATGATATGCTATACTTCTGGGTGGTCTAAACAAAGCTGAATTCTGCCACCAAAGAAGACTGTTTAATCTTACCCCAGATTAAAAACACTATGGTCACACTTGCTGGTGCTCAGCAGTTTTCAATTTTGGATTTGAAATCAGGATATTGGTAGGTAGCCCTTGATCCCCTAGACAAGGAGAAGACTGCAGTCCTCAAAGACCAAGGGCTTCGGCAATTTACATGCCCTTTGGGCTCTGCAATGTACCAGCTACCTTCCATCGCCTCGTAGAATCAGGATGAGAGGATTGACTTATGACACCTACTTGATATATCAAATGACATCATTGTTATTGGCACCAACTTCAAAGACCATCTTGAAAACCTCACCAAGACACTGCAGAGGTTGCAGGAAGCTATTATGAAGCTTATGTGAGGAAGTGCCAACTCTTCTGCTAGGAGGTGAACTATTATGTGCACTCCTTTTCTTAGGTGCTGACATGGGGAAGTGAGGGGCAGGGTGAAGAGAGTTTACGTGCTTGTCTTTTGTGAACTAGGTGAATTATTAAATGAAAAAAAGTGAATGTACATGCACGTGAACTCTAGGATCTACAGACAGAATGAAACCTTAGTATTGAAGCCATTAGATATCAGGGTGTAGTGAGTGCACTTCATGTCTCAATGTGATCGCCTTGCTCTTCTTCCAAAATTGTGTGAAACCTACTGAATGAAGACTAGGGAGCTGAGCAACCAAGAAAACATACATGCATGCATACTACTTGGACCACACAGTCTCACCATCTGGTATGGCCATGGATCTGGAGAAGGCTTGAGTAGTGAGAGTGTGGCCAGTCCTGCCTGCAAGATATAGGAGAGCTACAAAGTTTCCTGGACCTATGCAATTGCCCATGCAATTGTGGTCAGAAAAGGCAGAGAATTAGTCAGCACTGCTCAGTGTGTGTGTCTTAGGATTTCCACAACCTGGAGGTGACTATGGACACCGGTGCCAGCAACATATGAATTGAAGACAATCTATCAGAGGTCCAGGATAGCCAGGAGTGGGTTAATAGCCTACTACAGTAAGACACTCTCCAAGGCAGAAAGAATTACTGTGTTACCTGACCAGAGCTCCTGACAGTAATAAAGGCCCTGGAAGTATTTGTAAGGCCAGCCATATCACTTGATGACCAATCACTCCATCCTCACCTGGCTGTTGAGTTTCAAGAACCTGGGGGTCCAGACAGCCCATTGGGTCCAAAAACTTCAAGAATACAACTTCACATCATAACATCTGAAAAGTAGGAGCCCTGCAATGCCATTTCAACATGACCCCATTTAGAGGAGTGCAGCCATTACACTGAGATGGAGAAGGGGGAGTATGTCACAGCTGTCCACATGATTTCTGCAGTGCCTGCAGATGGATAGAAGTAGCAGATGGAGAAGGGAGGAAGTAGCTGGTAGATGTCAACTTGGAGCCCCTCATGAGAGAAGTGAAGGCTGGAACTAAACCACTGCAAAGATATTGCAGCCAGGGGTAGTGTTATAAATCCTACTGGACCAGTGAGACTTGTTGAAGACTAAGTAAGGTGTACTATTTAGAGTTTGGGAATCACCAGACGAAAAGAACCAGAGGGAGTAGTTGAACCTCCGTCAGAGTAAGTTAATGGAGGTCCGGAGGAAGAACACACAGGACTATGAGAGGACATCTTCAACCAAACCAAGCTATCAACAAGCTCTGGTACTACTGGCTGAGGCTACCAGCAGCTGCTGAGAGGCCATATTACCAATATCATTGTGTGCCGCAAATTGCAGATCAAGACCAGGAGCATGAACCAATATAATGTGGGAGCACCCTTCGAATGCATAGCTTTTGACATAAGTGGGCTGTTCTGCTGCTTTGGAGTATCATAGGAGCTACAAGCAATCAGGGTGCCAATTTCAAGTCAAAACCAGCGAAATGCTGGAGTGACTTTGAGTACACAACTCCTCTCCACCCACTAACAAGACTGCATGATTGAGCAGTGTATCAATATTTTAGAAGAACATTTGATGAAGGTTATGACCAATCATCAAAAAGACTGGGATGTCAGGGTGCTACTGCTCTTCAACCATGATACCACCAGTTTAAAATCAGCTTGGTTTTTGACAGGGAGCTGCATCTGCCATGTGACCTAATGTTCAATTCAATTCAATTTTTTATTCACCGAGGATATATAATCTGTACATATGGCTTCGTCAAGACTTACAAACTAATTATTACAAGAAATATAAATATACAATATACAGGTGTGACAGAATACAGTTAAGTAGTTAAATATCTAAGATAAGAAATTCATTTGATATAAAATTTGTGTTTTAATAACCATTTATACATTTTAGATTTAAAGAATTTTCCTGGCACAGCTTTTTAAAGATTTGGGTATCTTATTATATAAAATTATTCCTTTGTGGGATACACTATTGAGAGTTTTATTAAGTCGATGACACTGTAGATGTATTGCTTCAGCTGTTCGGGTATTATGGGCATGATAATCCTTGTTTCTCTTAAAACACTGCATATTATTATGAATGAAGGAGACTGCTTCTAGGATATATATATACATGGTAGAGGGAGTATGTTAAGCTCTTCAAAGATAGGTTTACTTGGAGCATGGGGTGGTTCCTGATTCATTATTCTTAATATTTTCTTTTGTATTTTAAATACTATATTTCATTGGGTAGAGTTCCCCCAAAAGAGTATTCCAAATGAAATTATTGAACGTATATATCCAAAGTATACCACTCTCATTACCTCTTTACTACAAACTTTGCTTAACACTCTTATTGCGTAAGTTAAACGATTCAATTTATTACTAAGAATGAGAATGTGATCTTTCCATGTTAATGTGTTGTCAATTGTAATACCAAGGAATTTAGTAGAATGTTGGTGACTTATTGGGCTATTTTCTACAAGTATTTGGAATTGATTTGTGAGGTTTGGATACTTTTCAAAATTGAAGTAGCTTGATTTATTAACATTTAACAATAATTTATTATAATTTAACCAGTTACACAGTTTTGACATTGAGTCATGTGTAGTCCATTGTAGCGAATTTTGGCAATGACTTTTGAACACAAAGTTTGCATCATCTGCAAAAAGAACAGTATTAACGGGAGTCATGTGTAATGGTAAGTCATTTATATAAATAAGGAAGAGAACTGGCCCTAATATGGAGCCTTGTGGTACGCCACACTCAGCTATTTGTAAATTTGACCGCATACCATCAATTTCGACTAAATGGGCTCTATTTGTAAGGGAGCCCCCTGGGGCAGAACAGCCAGCAGTCAACTATGTGGTGAATCTCGAGATCGACTTCACGGCATACATGAGATAGCCCCTCAACACATCCAGACTAGATAAAAATTGAATGAAGACCAGTTATGAACAGCAGAACAAAAGCCAAGGTTTCCAGCAGGATTTGGTGTGATTATATCATACACCCAGAACAAGGGGCACTGCCACATGCTTCAACCACCATGGTAAGTGTCATCACTCATGGTGAAGAAGAATAATAATGATGCTGTCTACCACATACAGAAGCTGCTAGGAGCGAAGAGGCAGTGGTATACCTAGATCATCTAACTTGCTACAGAGTTACCAGTCAGGACAATCAGCCCTGAGTAAAGATCAGTATGACTACTGCCAAATGCCTATGCCTTACCTTACTACCCCGAATTGTTGAAGGTCACTGGCAGTATTGAATTAAGCATAATTTGTAGCATCAACATTTGAAATAAACAGATTTTGTTCATGTGCATCTTTTTATAAGATGCCAAATTTCTAAATCAATCTTGCATTTAAGGTCGCCTTGTAGTTGTGGTCATTCAATTTGTACAAACTGAAAACTTCCGCTCATAGAAGGGATGCAGATTCAATTTCAGAATATGCGAAAAAAAAGGAACATGGAATTCCACAGAAGCATAAACAGCAACTCTATGCTGTATTAAATGTAAGTGAATATTTGTGTTTTGTGTCATATGTACACATATCAGTCACAAAAATCTGAAGTGATACAGTTATGCAATTTTATTTGCTCTTTTTTATTCTGGAAGTATCTTTTATATGTTATACTATTCATATAACAAGTGACTACTCTTAATTAGAGATTTTTCTTTCCACTTTGTAATCATAATACAAATTTATGTCTTGATATGACATGAAACTATTTATATCATAGTTAATTCTTAAAAGCCCTGAAGTACTTCAAGGGCTGTCTAGTTCACCATATATTCAACCAGATTCAATGATGTGTGTCTATGAGAGCTAACCATGAATATAGTTTATTTGCAATGTAGGTTCTAACTTTACAATTAACCAATCCATGAAGATGATGGCTGCAGAAGTAGCTGAATATCTGGTAGACAATTCTCCATCAGATTACTGTCCATAAACCTGCAATTTGATCCTACTATATAGACAATTTTTTTTTAAGATTTGGAAATTCATATTTCTTTTGTTACTACTGTGTGCACTCATATTTGTGGCCTAAGTAATGAATTAAGCCCTTTTTGCTTGCATATAAGATTATAGTATAATCATGTAAATCATTTTTTTCAGAAAAAATTGTTCATTTATACACAATTTTAAAATTATGATGACACAAACAAAATTGGCTTAAGTCATTTGTATTCATCTAATTTGATTATCTTCTAATTCTAAAAACTATATATATCTCAACTCTCAGTGATGGACTTCCAAAATAAACACAGTTTTTAAGTATTAAGCTTAGAGAATTATCTAACTAAAGCAGAAAAGAAGGATTTACAATTTGAAAATCAAACAAGAAAAAAGAAATTACTTAGAAGCTGCTGACAAAAAATCCAGAAAAAAAGTAGTATACTGACATGCAAGAAGGAAATTTATTGTAAAGAAGCCTTCGTAGATTGTCTGTGCAAATGTTTATCTTGCACATGTTTATCTCATAAGCTCCAATAAAAAAAAAAAAAAAAAAAAAAAAGGAACAGGAAAATACAAGTATTCATTTCTTATATTCAAATTAATTTAGTCAAACTAGCAAAATGGTTACTACAAAAATTCACTTCTCTACTGAAATATGAAAGCTCCTACATGAACAATTCAGCAGAATATCACCGGATCTCAACCTAGTCTCAACTGATGTAATGGCTTTGTTTCCCAGCATGCCAACACACAAAAGGCATGAAAATCTTGGAAAGCTGGCTCAATTTAAGAGGCATTCCAGTGGCAGAAATATAAGATATACAAAATTAAGAAAAGTTTGCATAGACCAAAATATTTTCAAGTTTAATAATGGGAACTACCTGCAAACTTCGGGTATAAAAATATGGGTAACTCACTTTCTCCCTTCTTGGTAGACTTAATGAATCAGCTCACAAACAGCTTCTCACATATTTTTTTAAATTCTGGTATCATTATGAGGATGATATATTTGCCATTGTTCCCAAAATATTTCTACAAGACTCGTTGAAACTGCTGAATGTGCAAGAAAAATCTATGTTTCATGATGGAAATGTAAGAGTAGATATTTGCCCTTCCAAAGCAAAAAAAATCTGAGAATAGCAACACTTAGCATTTGGCATATACAGAAAACCAACCCACACAGAAAACTACATAAAAAAAAACATCATATAAATAGCAACTTTCGGCAGCTTAACTAGAAGTCTTGAGAATATTGTATGCCATATGAATTCATCCTATTCATAGCAGCTATAAACAGTAACAAGAGAACACAAATAAAATGATGGCAAAATTCAAAAAATAAAAGGAGATATCAAATATCACTAAATTGAGCAATCAAGAACTTAAGCAACATGGAAAATTCACATATCATCCTATAGCACATCTTAAATTCAACAAGATATTTAAGTACAACATAACCTTAGCTCCACAAAATAAATTTAGTATACAAAAGTTACTAAGCATAAACCTTATCCACAGTACCAAACATATAACACAATAAAACCAACTGTCCCAAGTGCAGCAAAATCTTATTGGGAAAGCAAATAAAAGAAAGAAGAAGAGACATATCAGAATAAAGAAAAGGAGCACATGACACCATAAAAAGAAACAACCAACGTAGACATCTAGTCAACCAACCATGGGATCATATCTAGATATGATATATATAAAGATGCTAGTTACCCAGCTAAATTACGAGGGCCATTTTTTTTCTTCTTTCTTTTCAACCTCTGATAACTTAGTATAGAAGCTACGCAACAAATGGCAGAAAGCGGACATGCGCTGTAGGATACTGTGCAACTCTCGCACTAAACACTCCACCATTGCCAACCTCAAGGCATCAGTCTGTGTTGCACTACAGCCACGTAAACATGGCTGCCATCATTGTTGCTCCTGCCAAGCATGAATTATGAAGTGTAATTCGGTTTCTGCAAACAGACGGGAATAGTGCAGCAGAAATTCATCGCAGAATGAGCCGAGTGTATGGTGATAACTTCATGACTGATGGTGCTAGGCATGAATGGTGCCAAGGACGCAAGTCTGTCGTTATAGCCAACCTTGTTGAACGAGTTGACAGAATGGTTAGAGAAAATCGTAGGTTCACCATAACTGCTTTGTCTATGGATATTTGGGAAGTTTCAAGATCTGTCGTACACTATCATTATTGAACATTTAGGCTACAAAAAACTTAGTGCTTGTTGGGTTTCAAAAAATGTTGATGGATGTCCACAAAAGTCACTGAATGGCATCAGCTTTGAATTTCCTTGACTGTTATCATGATGAAGGAAAGAACTTTTTTTAATCAATTGTTACTGGAGATGAAACTTGGATCCAATACAACACACAGGAAACAAAAACGACAACACAGCAATGGATGCATCCAAATTCACCAAACAAACAAAAAAAATTCAAACAAACATTCAACAACATAAAAGTTACGGCTACCGTATTTTGGGACCAAAAAGGTGTTGCTTGCAGAGTTTATGCAGCCCAGAACCACTATCAATGCAGCTGTCTAATGTGAAACTTTACGATGTTTGCGGAGAGCCATTCAAAACAAACAAAGAGGAGTGCTGACTTCAGGAATTGTGTTGATCCATGACAGCGCTCATCCACACACACTGTGATACAATCAACTCCTTGAACAATTTCAATGGGACATTTTCGATCATCTGCCATACAGTCCTGACCTGGAACTCAGCGGCTTTCACCTTTTCCCTGAACTGAAGACGTAGCTAGGAGGGCAGTAATTTCAAACCAATGAAAATCTTCAAAACAACGTCAATGCTCATTTGAAATCATTGGTGGCAACATTTTTTTAAGCGGGTATTGCAAAGCTTGTGCATAGGTACAATAAATGTCTCGATCTTTTTGGTGATTATGTTGAAAAGTAACCTTAAGTGTACAAAACTTTCAGTAATAAAATAATTGTTTTCTATGAGCTTGTCTTTTATTTATAACCTATTGCAGGTTGAAAAAAAAAAGGCCCTCGTAAATACATGGGAAAAAAAAATTACACATCTTAAGAGGCAAGGATTGACCAATCAATTCTAATTTTTCATCACTAAACCATCTTTGGAAGTTCATAATATGGCCAAAAATGTTACAATGAAATATATCATGCCAATTGATTCATCAGTGGGTTTCAAATTTCCAGCTGGTTAAATATCAGTTAAAACTTGCTGCGCTTGGTCAAAAGGGGGAGCAGTTTTACTAAAATCTGAGTGGAAGAGGAATAGATGCCATCTTTTAAACCAGAGAGGGCTCTCAAATATTTTAAACATTTGAGCATTTTATTATTTTTCATAAGCATATTTTTACAGAAGTTCTTTGTAAGGTGACATTTAGCAACCATGTGCTTCATCTTGAAGAGAGATTGCAGCTGAGCTGCAGTATGATTCTGGGAGTGCATCATTATAGGAGTGCCATTACTGTTGGAATTTTATTGTGTTTGCATTTTTATTTGGTGAGTTTTATTTTCCAAGGTTGGCTAAAAAAGAAAGAAAGAAAAAAAGAAGTGTTTTTCAATTGTCAGTATAACCAATAAAAGCTTTACAAATATGTTTTTGTAATTCATAATTAAGGCCCTTTCCATCATCTGGCAACTGAAACAGGACAAGTATATGTATTAAGAAAGGAAAGGCTATGTAAGGTAAGAAGCGCTATAAGAATGGCATTTATACGAGTGCACACTGAAATGAAAGCCAAATTAGATTCTACTGAATTGTCAACAATTTTGGAAGCCAAAACAAAGTTTCAACTATTAACGTGAAGTTTGAGGTCTTGATGAAGAGATATTCATGTTGATGCTAGAGACAGCTGCAACAGGGGAACAGCTGGACGCAGAAAACAAGTCAAAAGAAATACTGCAAGATTAAGTTTATGACAGAAAAGAGAGTGTGGAAATGTGATAACATCAGTAATAACAAGCAGTCAGACTCAAAATAACCTTCAGGAAAGAAAATTTAAACTACCGCAAATTAAGCTTGTGAAACTTAATGGTGTCAGTTTTCAAAGACTGACCAAGATGGAAGCATTGATGGGAGCAATAAGTTCCACTTTTTAATTCAATCAACAGTAGCAAATTCTCGTGCTCGAGAAATAGTAAGAGAGCTATCCTGCAAGTCCAGAAAACTGTTCAAAAGTCACAGAAGCCGTAAAGTCATGATTTTTAAAAGATATGTTGATAAAAGTATATATACGTAAACTTCTTTCAATAGTATTGCAGAATATAAGGATAGGGTCTTCATGCTTACTTCCATCTTTGTATGGTAAATTAGAATCACATTTAAGATCTTTAGAGTCTTTGGGTATAACTACTGATGAATGAGAAGCAATGTCATTTCCATTAGTCAAATCATGTAAAAACTAAATGGAACGTTATTAATGGATGCTCTTTAACTGCTATGGTTCTCAGTGTTCCATTTTATACCGGGCATGAAAGACCATTTAATTTTGCTCAGAGGCCTCTTCATCAGGCTTGAGGTTCTTTTACATGCCATATAACTAAGATGACTTTACTTTCCTTGCGAAGGAAGCCAGCTAAGGATTTTATGCCCAAAAAAATCCATTGCCCTCCCCAGGTTTGAACTCGCGACCTCGGGTATATGAAGTTAACATGGCAACCATTACACCACGGAAGACGACTCAAATCATGTATTCCTGAAGAATTGCTTCTAGTATGACAATGGCAGCTGGAGGGAAGTCAAAAGACTGTCTAAAAGGTGTGATGAATTACATCAAACAGGAAGTAAAGGGAGAGGAAAGGATTTCAAATGCAATGTCTGGAAAAGTTTGAAAGGGGGCAAGATAACCAAAGAAATTAAGCAATTGCACTTCAAAGCAAGTGAAGTACCTAGAGCTCTAGGATTACTTGTCACTAAGCAAAACAAGCTAGTCCTGGCTATATTCTACAGTGGTGATCATGCCATCAGTGAGTGTTATAGTGCTTGGGGACTAACTCTTGAAGAAAATAGGAAAAGGGCAATAAATAAAAGGAATTGTTTTATCTGTTTGGAGCCAGGACATTATGCAAAGACCTGCAGAGCTTCAATTAAATGTATAATTTGTCTCACAAAACGTTATCCTATTATGTGTACAGATTTACCTAACATTAAGGATATTCTGAAAGCTGATAAGTTAGATGTATCAGCTAAAAAGGAGCAACAGGAAACAAGTCTGTAGAGACACTGCATGCAAGATCATTATCCTGTACCGAAGTATATTTGCAGACAATTTTGGTTAGATTACTAGGAAACAATGGCAAAAGAACAATTAGGGCAATCATAGCTACAGGTTCACAGAGGTCCCATGTTCTTAGAGAAACTGCTGTTAAAATGGGTTATGAACAATTAAGAAGCGAAAAGATTATTTATTCATTCATTGTTTGGAGAAGTAAAACAGAAGTTAGTTAACAAGAGTTTCTTTAGGTCATTCAATGACAGTTACTGCTCTTCTCTTGAGGTATTGAATCAAGAAGTTATACAAGGATCAGCTGATAAGTCCCGGGCCTCACACAGATATGGTGCCACTAGGCCAGTTAGACGGTAGTATCGTATAGTTTAACTCTAGACTAGCTTGTATCCATAGTTACAGGTCAATAGCTTGTTTAGCTTTCGAATGACAGCATTTTAATCAAGACAACTTTAGAGTTTTTACAAAAATGGAGGATTTGGAAAAACGAGCAATGAATAAATACTTCCATTTGAAAGGCTTAACACCTAAAGAAATCAAGGAGGAAATGGACAGTGCATTGAAAGACTCTACCCCTTCATATTCAATGATTAAAAGGCGAGTTGCAGAGTTTAAAATGGGATGTATGAGCACTAGTGATGAGCCTTGCTCTGGATGCCCCGTAGAAGTGACAACTCCAGAGATCATTGAAAACACTCATCATTTAGTACTGGAAGACTGCAGATTAAAGTTGTTTGAGATAGCAGAGGCTGTAAACATATCAAAAGGACGTGCAGGTAATATTTTAAATAATATTTTGGGCTTTCACAAGGTCGGTGCAAGATGGATGCTGTGTTTGTTGACACTGATCAAAAGTAGAAAAAAAAAACTTTCTGTTAAGAATGTGGAGCTCTACTGTAAAAATCCCAATGAATGTTTGAGAGGGCTTATTACCATGGATGAAACTTGGATACATCATACACTCCAGAAAGTAAATCACAGTCAAAACAATGGATTGCGCCCGGTGAACCAACTCCAAAAAAGGCAAAGTCAATTTTGTCAGCTAACAAGGTTATGGTAGTGTTTTCTGGGATGCACAGGGAATTATTTTTATTGATTACTTGGAAAAGGTTAAAAGTATCACTGCTGACTACTATGCACAAGTTTGAGTGATGAGGTGAAAAGAAAAAGACCTCATTTGGCACCAAAAAAAAATATATATATATATCTTGTTTCATCACGACAATGTTCAGTCATTGCAATGGGAAAAATGTGCGAATTAAAGTTTGAATTGAACATTCATCCTATTCGCCAAATCTAACACCCAGTGACCTGTTCCAAAATCTCAAAAAATTTCTTGGAAGATGAAGATCTCACAGCAATGAGGAATGATGCAGTAAGCAGCTATTTTGAGGACCTTGATAAATTGCACTAAAGAGAAGGTTTAATTAAATTAGAACACTGATATGACAAATGTATTAGCCTTTCTGGAGATTATGTTGAGAAATAAAGTAAAAAAAAAAAATTTTAAATGCTGTTTTCATTAAGAGGCCCAGGACTTATCAGCCGACCCTTGTATGTGGAGATTTGGTCGGATCCAAAGAGGACCATGGATACAGAAACTTGAAGATACAAACAATGAACTGACGAATGTAGGGGAGGATACAGTTCCAATAGAAGTGATGATTGGTACAGTGTAATATTGGAGAAAATCAAGGAAGTTATGCATCAGGCTGTTCTCCAACATTCCATCTTTATCTGACAGTTATGAAATGACCTTGAGGAGGTTGGATATGACCTATAAGAAACTAAAAAGTGAAGGGCTATTAAAAGAATACCAAGTACTACATGAATGGAAAAATAAGGGAGTATATAACAGGTTTCACAGTCAGAACTAACAAAGTTTGGGATTACCTTCCTCATCGATATATAGTAAAGGAGAATAGCAACACAAAGATCAGACTTGTGTTTGATGCTTCTGCAAAATTGGCAGGGAAACTTTCGCTAAATGAATGCCTGGAATGGGGATTAATCTAATTGAATATACACCAAAGATCCTGTTACAGTTTAGAATGAAGTCCATAGATGTCATTGCAGATATGATATCAGCCTTCTTACAGATAAGTATTCACAAGTCAGATAGGGACTTCCTTTGTTTTCTTTGGATTGACAGTGAAGAGAAAATACAGGTTTATCGTCATTGTAGAGCTGTATTTGGTGTGACATATAGTCCCTTCCTACTAGGAGCTGTTATTAATCATTTTTGCTCAGTAAATTCTGTCAAATTAAAGGTGTTGTTGCCATTGTTTCAAAATCTACAATAATGAAACTTATCAGTAGTTTTTATGTAAATAATTGTGTTACCATTGTTGACAACAAGGCAGAACTTGGTAAATTTATTAAAGAAGCATCAGATATAATGAAAGAAAGGAAATTTGATTCAAGGGGATGGGAACATAAAACTCAGGTACTGGAGGTATCCACAGAATTAATGTTTTAGTTTTATCTTGGAATAGAGAAGCAGACTCTTTAGAGATTTCTCAAGACAATCTGCAGTTTGACTCCTCTAAATCAGTTAGGAAGAGGACAATGCTTTCAATGTTGAACAAAGTATATGATCCCATAGAATTTACTTGTCCTATATATAAACGAAGGTAGTAACAGTGAGGTAACACAAATATTAATGTAACAATTCTCCACTTATCTTTTTGGGACTAGTTTTGCAATAAAATGATCTATCGCAACATCAGCTCAATTTCTTTCTACTCTTGTTTATTCACATTGTTTGGTTACTGCTACTAGGTGGATTGTGTACTAAGGCATTGCTAACTACTGATATCAAAACAAATTTGGTGAGAGGATCAATTGGTGGTATATCAAAATTCACTGCACGATTTTTATTCTTTAACATACACATTCTCTCCCAAACCATTAAATCTATGGGTCCATTTAAGTGTTTTATAAATTTAACATCTGGATTTATTTCAAGATTAAATTTCCAAAAATGTTCTGCAACAGTTGATTTATCAATTTGTTTGTATTTGATATTCTTAAAGTGATATTTTACTCTTCCAAATGAAGTTTAGTCTTACCAATGTAGGCAAGTTCACAATTTAAACAATTTAATTGATAAATGCCATACTTTTTATTTTTTTAAATTTCATCTTTTTTAGAAAGGCCTAACAAATTTTTATATTGTATTTATTTTGAAGAACCGACATTATATCATACTATTTTAATACATTTGTGAATTTTTTATTCATCCAGGGGTGATAAGTAAATTTTTTAAAAATGTAATTATCTTTTATTTTCTTAAGAGTAGAAACCTCTTTAATAGCTTTTTGATACTTAATTTTTTTATTTATAAGATCAGTATTAAAACCATTAATTGATGTTGATAATGTGTTTATATTCATTATAGAATTCATCTTTATTAAGGGGTAAATTAATTAACCTGTAAATTAAACTATTAAAAACAGCAAATTTATGTGAAAAAGGGGTAAAGCCATTATTTTTTTATTTTTCAGAATGAGTTTGTTTTCTGTATATTCCAAAATTCAATCTATTGTTATTTTTTATTATTTTTAAATCCAAGAGAGGGAGATAGCCATCATTTTCAATTTATAATATTAATTTTATAGCCTTATCTTGTAAATTTAAAAGTTTAAAAGCATAATTTACATGTTTATCAGGAACAATAGCAAATATATCATCTACATATCCATACCAAGTTTTAAAAATTAAGAGGGTATGCTTTGACCTGTATTTCAAAATAGCTCATGAAAAGATCAACAACAAAAGATGAAAGTGGACTACCCATTGCTAAAGCATAAGTTTGTTGATAGAATGTGTCATTAAAGCTGAAACAAATTTGATCCTATCAAAGATTAGTATGGTTAACAAAATCATTTATTAAATCTTCATTCAATTCTATAGAACTTAACCATTTTTTTTTTGTCTTAATGTTAAAAGTTTTTTAAACAAAACAGCTTTGGGAATCCCAATGGTGGGAGGGGCCTCATTGGTTAAAAGGACCATCAGAATTGTGGCCAAAAGCCTCAGATGAAGTTGATGTAGCAGAAGTTAAGGGAAAGAAGAAATGTGTAAAATGGACACTGCTAGCTATGGAAAAATCCATTCAAGATTGGTTGTGTCGATACTACTCCAGTTTCACCAAGATTCTTTGTTTCGTTGGATGGATGTGTCGATTTCCTTATAACTGCTGCCATCCAAATGCTCAGAAGTCAGGAGAACTCACAGTTGAAGAATTGAAATCTGCATAAACTTATGTCATTAGGTCTGTGCAATAGGAGTCATTTATTGGCAATAAAGATGAAAAAATAGCATCATTATGGCCATTTAAAGATGAAGATGGAATACTATGAGTTAGAACCAAGGTGAGAAGATATGAGAGATTCCAAATATCCTATGATTTTGCCAGCTAAACATCCTGTTATAGTTCTACTCATTTAAGATCAGCACAACAGACACAGCCATGTAGGTATACAATGACTTGTCATTACTGCAAGAACACTATTGGATACTTGGAGGATAAAAATTCATTAAACCAGCTATTTCAAATTGCATTGTGTGTCAAAGATACTCAGCTCAAAAGGTAGAAGCAATGCCTGCATCTCTACCTTTCATCAAGTTAGAGATGCTCCCTCTTTTGAAGTGCTAGCTGTTGACTTAGCCAGATCACTTTACTTGAGAAGCAAGCAAAAGGCCTGGATATGTTGTACACATGTGGTGTATATTGAGCAGAACATTTGGAGTTTGTTTCAGGATTATCGACTGATAAGTTTATTCAGTCATTTCGTCGTGCTCAAAGATGCCGTCAATAATATTTAGTGACAATGGAACTAACTTCGCAAGAACTGATCATGCATTAAAAGGGGTCTTAAATAAGATTGAATGCTTCAGTGTGATACAAAGAATCCAATGGAAATTTAATCCACCTAGTACAACATAGTGGGGAGGATGGTGGGAGAGTCTGACAAGAAACTTTTAGAAAAATTCTTGGAAGAGCAAAATTAAACTACGGATAAATGTCCACTATCCTCTGTGATTGTGAAGTTTTGATGAATTCTTGCCCTTTAATTATCTGTTTTGTGATTCTGAAGATCTAGTTGCATTCACACCTTCAATGTTCTTGCAAGAATCAAAGAAGTGGGAGTGCCTGACATTGATGATAGACTCTACTAACATTAGTGCCAAAATCTCTTAAGGCAAAACCTCAGAGAGGCTGTTAGAGAAAGATTTCAGCAAGAATATTTGGGCAATTGAATCTCAAGGGTATACACAGAAAAAGACAAGATACATGTAGAAGAAATTGTACTCGTAGGAAGCGACAATGTGAAAGACTAGAATGGCCTTTAGCTAAGGTGGAGGAACTGATTCCTGGACGTAATGGCGAAGTTCGAAGAGCAGTATCATTAAATATTAATGTAATTATTAAAATGAAAATCTATGGGGAAAAAAAAAGGGGAGGAGGGTTAAGTTAGTTCATCAGGATTTTATCAGTAGAATCAATAAAAGCTTTACAAATTATGCACCCCATTTTGTTTTTGTAATTCATAATTAAGGCCCATTTCTATCAATTACCTTTATTTGTGATATGTAGTTCTCAAGACAGTTCTCAGATGTCAAAAAGAAACCTTAGTTTACTTTTGTTTGAGCCCACAATGGAAGAAAATACTGAATATTGAGTATTAGTTATGCCTACTGCTACTGGTCAGGATTAGGTGCTAGTTCATGGTTTAGCTTATTTTTGGAACATATCACAAACATTATAATTTATACAACAACAAAAAATGGAAATTATGGTGAAAATAGAAACAAAGCAAGATAACAGACATACAGATATGCTGCATTCTGTCACAGACTTCAATTAAGATTTGCCTTCATCAATCTGTATTTGAATTAGAATGTCAAAAAATTCCACAAACATTTTGTTTTTCTGGTGAAATAAGAACTCCCAAGTTAGGAATGATATTAACATTTCAATTTTATGTGCACAGAATAACATAAAGGAACACCTACAACCCTTCTATCTGATAATTTAAAGTCAAGCATTCCTACAGTTATATAAATGTTATACAACAAAATCCTTGAGTGATAATGCAAATATCTCAAAAATGTTAAAGTAAGAATATCATATTCATGAATAGAAATTCATATATTACTTTATTTCAGTTTTAACAGACATAAAGAATCCAACAAAATACCACAAAACCACTGGATCTTACTCGTATTCACACTATAAATAAATGGTTGAAAATATAGGACAATAGTAGCAAAATAATTGATATATAATATTTCACAACTTTCTCTGTTGCAGGTAAGTGAGCGTCACTGCTTCATATAGCCAAATTGGAGTAATCAAGGAATCAAATTAGTGTTGTAAGAAATGGAACATAAAATTGGTTAGAGAAAAAAACAATATATCCATTATGAAGATAAAGCTGCCACAAATAGTCAAAAAATAAATCTGAGTGCTTCTATCCATTTTTATATAACACCTACAGTGCCAAATGAATAGGGAGCATTACACAAAAGTATAAAGCAAGACACAAGTAATTATGGCAAAGAATAACTAAAAATCCAACACACAAAATTACACATGTTTATCTAAATGACACAACTGACATCAGGTTTAATGATTTTGTTCTTTAGTATCCCAGCTCACAAGCCTACAAAGGATAATTGTATTTGAAGTTCAGTCTAATGTTAGACATAGTTCACAGTAGGAATGTCACATGAAGTTATCAGTTGACTATGCATAGTTATCATAGTGTACTCTATAAAACATTATAAATTTGTTGTGTTAAAGGGACTGGGTATTGATTCTAAACAGTTCCAGTATTTCAATATATAGTTGAATATTTCTAGACTTCTACTGCTCAAATTAAAATGAAAGTTTGCATGAATGTTAAGTAATTCATTGTGATTCCTGTGATATAAACAGCTACATAATTATTTAAAATTACTACAAAAAAAAAGTTATAACATAACACATTTTTAAAAAAATATAGTATATCTGATACTTATGGTGCACCTTACTTAGGTAAACAATATTCATGCATATTCCTTGAATATTTTTAGGGCACTAAACAATGAGTACAATTAATCTGAAACCCAAATTCACCTAAATATTTCTGAGTATGTTCAAGAGAAAAAATGTTGAACTTCAGAAAGTTTTTTGTAAATGTTTATTTTACACAAATATATTTTTTATATTTTATATTTTGGATTTTTTAATGGGTTACATGCTTTAGCAACTACAGTAAAATTTTCATTAAAATAGGTTCAGTAGAAGAAAAGTATAAAAAAGTGCACCCAAGTTTGAAAAATTTCAAGTTATAGAAAACTAAATTTACAGAAAAGTTAAGTATGCATAACTAAGTGTGCTGCCCTATTTAAATGGATCATATGAAGTCTGAAACATGCAAATACCCTTACAAAAAGGTACACATTTTAATGGACCATTTCAAGTGTAAAGTGTGCCGATACCCTTATAAAATGTATATATAGCTGCTATGAAGTTGCTATTGCAGTGGAGTGGAGAAGAAGGCTTGAGGAATTGTGCAAAACTTTAATTAATTAGTTACTTAGTGCAGGAGAAAAAAAAATAGGAGGCATTACTTATTGACTGACCATGTGCATGTGGGCGTGGGCTTGCATATGTGTTTGTGTATAAAATAATTTGTCGAGTTAAAATCACTGCCCAATCCCCTGAAGTTTCATTTCAAAATGGTCACATGTTGATATTTAGCTTGATTTAATACAGAAATTCTTTGGCGTTATCATTCTTAATTTATTCTTAATCCACAGTTTGTATTAAATTTGAAACAGAATGGGTCCAAGTTAGACAAAAAGAAACAAGATAGCTACAATTCTAAAGGAAAATTAGTTGGGGCTGTCATGAAAAGAAGTTAAAAAAAATTGCTGTCTCACTTTACATTTATTTGAAGATAGATTAATTGACTGGCCTACTCACTCTCCAAATCTAAACTAATTTGCTATCAGCAGCAAATGCTTAACAGTAAAGCACATGCAACAAATCCCTATATGCTCTGTAAATTAGATAGTATCCACCTTGCAACTTCCTATATTTTGGTGGCAGAAATTCATCAAATGTTCAATTATGCATTCAACAGGTACCAGGCTTGAATATATGCAGAAGGAAATCATTTCAAACACACCTTTTTAAGAAAAGCATGTTTAACATATTTACATTATTTTGCATTGTTAGCACCAACTAGGGGAGAAACAGCAGGCCAATCCATTACATAAATCAAATTGTATAGCAATGCCAGGAGCAGCAGTCTGCCAGTTGCGTCATTCAGAAAAACCTGGTATGAATAGATGCAAGCATACCATTATTCAAACTTTTTACAGCACAAATCAGCTATTTTGCTAACTTTGCCTAAGTAATTTTTCTGAAGTGTAAAAGAAAAGAAGCCACCAAGGTCACAATCTTCATCCTGCTGAAAATTCAAGATGCTTTTAGGTGAAGATGCACAAGTAGTATAAGGCAATGCTCATTAAATAAGCACCAAAACCTTCTAGCTAACCAAACAAAGCTAGATCATGCAACTTCCAACATGCAAACACAGGAACATCAATATCTTGCAAGTAAAGAGTGGTGCAAATCACAACCAGGTTCTCATTCTTTTCTGAATCATGCTAATTAACAAACCAATGTTTCAATCCCCATATTTTATTTAAAATTTGCTGAGAAATAATTATTCTAATTTCACTGAGTCATAAGCAGCTTTATAAGCTTAATTTTCAAGCTTGTTACTCCATATTGTTGTTTTAAGAAAAGGTGTTACACAAATTTTTATTCTCATTTTGATTAACTTTGAAAAGGTTTGGGTCAAGAAAACCTGCCATAAAGCTTCCAACCTTTCAAATTTTTTAAATAAATTTAAACTTTTTATGGTAATTATGTTAAGCCTGGTCTCCACTGCCTCAGAAATCAACACTCAACATAAACATTTACAACTTCAAAAAGATAAAATGCAAAACATATTGAGTCATATGTGTATCTGGAGTTCCTATTAATGTTCTGTATCCTCTGCATAAATAAGGCTAAATGTGTTTGTTAACACCAATGTCCCATGGATTCAGTTATTCAAGTATCAGCCTTTATGGTAACAATGTGTGCTTTGTAAAGGTCCCATAAGAATGAATAAATAAATAAACAGGCTGTCTACATTTTCATGACTTTCTCTATCTTCCACCACTATACAAGCTATTCATATGAAAGCTTATTTTCTTATTTACTTCATTTTAATCAAAATAAACTTTACAGAAATAGCTGCCTTACACATTTTCTCATAAATACAAAGAGAAGAGCAATATTCAAATGCTTAAGAACTGGACAGAAGAGGCTGGCCTTAAAATTCTATTCTCTTTCCACGCTTTTGCAAAAAACAACTGAAAATTGAAAGAACCTTAAATAATGACACAGTATGAACAATTTGAACCATTAATAATGAGTATATCAGAAACAGCATGTCACAATAAGGTTATTTGGAATAAATTGTGTGTTTTAAAGATCTCTACACACTGTGAAGTAAATTTTTCCATCACTAACCTGCTAGACATACACACAAGGTTTTACAAAATGCCTTCCGAATGAATTCTCAGAAAATTCAAGATGTACATTTTGTCATATAAATATCGTAAATTATTTTTTTGTTGTTGTTGTTGTTGTTGTGCAGTTTGAAGTCCTTTAACCCGGTTGATCATATCGGATGATGAATGAGATTGGTGAAATGATGCTCAACTGATCTCGGGATCCATGGAACTTAAAGTTACTCGAAATTCATCTTCTCAGGATAAAGGAAAAACCGAAGAAAAAAAAAATCTTATCCAGGTAACTCACCGTAAGCGAGATTCGAACTCATGACCTTTTGAATGTGAGGCAGACACGCTACCACCATACTATCCAGGCGGGCATATAATATTTTAATCAAAATCACTGAAGCAATTTTGTAAAAATAATTTCACTAACAGTTACAAACAGCAGATAATTTTCAGAGCAGCCATTTTTATACCATCTGAATTGAGGTGAAGCTTGAACTCTCTTTCTTCTCTCCTCTCTCTGTGTTCTTGTGTGTACATTAAAAACAAAGGGCAGGGTCACATAAGCATTCAATATTCCTCATTTTATTTCTATAGTCTATTAAGATTTAAGATACAGATGACAGGTATTGCAAGAATCCCATTAACAGCTGTATTGCCGATTGCTTCTCCCACTCCATTTCCTCACTAGTGAACAAAGAGTAAGTATGGGCCAGTTATCTAAGCTTGAGCCAAAATTAGTCCAGTCTGTGCAGCTTGCAGAATACATAGCATGCTCAACATGTCTTCCAGAACAAGTGGAAGACGATTTTGCTTAGCCAAAATCAAGGTTAAATCAATGTGTTTCGCGAGACTTGTTGATGAGTGGAGACACCCATTAACCACTTACATTTTGAGCTCATCATGCTGAATCAACAAGTTTTGTTGATTGTTGAAGCAGTGGAGATCCAGCTTAAGATTTAACTATCCAATATTTTTTTTTTTGTTTGTAAGAAATAAACTTGAGATCAATCGTATTTCCATTTTCCTATATTAAGCATCATTCTATTTGGTCCAAGGAAAAGTTCTATGAAAAGTTGATTTTGTTCCATTTTCATTTATTCACAGAATTGTTTATCATGTTTTTCTGTGGGATATAAATGAAATTTTGCATTTTTTGGAGCTAGATCAAAGTTTTAGCAGCATATAGCTTAATGTAATACAGTAAATGTAAAACAGGTTAAAGAAGAAACATGATATTTTAATGCACCAATGCAACGTTTTTCACAAGACTTCATCAAAATTGTTACTTACACAGCAGATCCTATGATACTGGGTTGTTTTACAAAATAAATATCTTTAAGTTCTGTATAACACTCTTGGAAAATATTAATGCCTCATTCTCTAAAATATATAAGATAAACTAAATTTTGAAGTTGAAGTAGGTTATTAACATAAGCTGTCACAACATACTTAACTTTATTGTATACCACTTATTACCAACATACTAGGATAATACTTTTGCAAGAAGAATCGGAAATAGTAATAAGTGCAGGATTTTTTATCATCTCAATTTCTCCCTTGCCAGCCAATATCATTTGTGTAGACTGCTCTCCTTACTGGATTTCTTCAATTCTTTACAACTAATAAGGTGTTCAGCATTTAAAATATCACCAGTATTGCACAGGTAACACAGATTATCTTCTTTAAATCCAAATCTAGTAAGATTCTGCTAGACATTCATGTCCTGTTGCCAATCTAAAATGTGATATACTCCTCTCTAGGAGCATGGAGGATTTTTTATACTTTTTCTTTAATATCGTAATAAATTTTATCATTTAATTTTTCTTTAATTTGTTGATCATATTTATCCTTTATAATCCTTCCAATCATGTTGGATTTTTCATTTATACAAACTTGTTTTGTGGGTTTTGATCCTCTCATTGCACCCTTCTTTGGCAGTACATCTACTAGTTCATTCCCAGTAAGCACCACATGAGCTGAGATCTATTTCAAGGTTATTTGTGGGAATTTTGTTTTAAGTATTTTGTACTGTGATCTTATTTCTTGCATATCTGTTAATTCATATTGACTGTCACATTTTCCAGTTGCTTGAATGGTTACACAGGAGTCTTCATATTATTTCTAAATGGCAGTTGTTGTAAGGCATTTTTAATTGCCACCATTCCTCCATCAAAGTTTGTACATGATGATCGCAATGTAAAATAGTGTGAGAAATATGTAGAGTATATACCTCCACCCACATGTTGCCTGTTTTATCAGCTGAGCCATCAGTATAGATTCTAAGCCATTCTGTCTCAGAATAATGTAGTTCTAAGTCTTCCAATGTGTAGAGTTTACATAACTCAGGTATGTCACACTTTTGTTTATTTCTTCTGTTAGGTTCAGATCAACTTCTATGCTTATAAGGTTTGTTCTGGTTGGATTTGGTGCGCATTTTTCAGTTAGTTTTAAATAATTAAGAGTTTTGTTCTAAATAAGTCTTATTATTTACCAGTGTTTTCAATTTGTTTGTGCTGGGCAATGTATGAAACCATGTGTTTATTTGTATCTGCCTTAAATTTGACATGCAGTTGAGCAGTTTGTGTTTCTACATGAGCATTTATTAGAATGTTATTGGTGCCAGCAAGCAGTGAAGACACAGACATTGCACCAGTCACCATTCTTAAAAAGTTATTTTGACAGATACCAGTTTTCTCCTCCATATCTTAGCACTGGATTTGTATAGGCATTATATAGGTCTTGTTCAGCACATCAATTGAGCTGCCCCATTTTGTACCTACTAATCTTTTTAAAATACATCCTCTGCTATTTACTTTTTTCACGAGATTTTCGACATGATCTTTCATGGTCAGTTTCCTGTTAAAAGTGATACCTAAGTATGTAAATTTATCTATGCATTCAATTCTTTGGTTATTTATTTCAATATTTAAGCTAAGTAACATAAAATGCTTATCCATCCGATGTTAAGGTAGTTTTGTTGTATTGCACTGTTTATCCTGTATAAACTATTTCTGAGCAAGCTTAACACTAAAACTGCCAATACTGCTGCGGCAACTTTTAAACACCAACTAAGAGTGCACCAAAAACAGCTAACATTTTCTTCTCTGGTATATCAAATTATAAGCAAAATCTCCTTACTATGACCCACTAATGGCTTCCCATGTTATAAGGTTTTGACACGATATATTCCCAAATAAAAAAAGTGCATGCAAGCATTTGGAATAAATGCCCAATAACAGTGAGATCCTGGTTGTGAGGGGGCGAGGAAGAGCCATCACTGTGCGTAATTACTTTGAGATGTAAGTGTACGTGCGTGTAGGGGAGCGGTTGCCAAGTGGCTGCATGTTCTGCTGCTGTTGTTGCTGTGATGGTGTGCCATCTGGAGGTGTACAATTTAGGAAGTCCCATATCAGTATTGTGTCGTCATGTGAACTGCTCACTATTTGGAATTCATCGAACTGTAGGCGAAATACTCTTCCTGTGTGTTCCTGAAACATAAGATACAAATTACTAAAACATTTCAAAGCAAATTACACAAAAACTTCCACACAGTGAGCTATTAAGATTCTCAATTTAAAACTTACTTTAAACACACTTCACTTGCCCCAATTAACCAATATTATAGTATATTATAATAGCATGAGTCAGGATAGTGACACATCATGATATAGAAAATGACATAGTGGCATACACCTGTGAACTCAGCAGCACTCACAGTTTAGGAGAATATTTTCATCACACAACACAAAGACCAGCTCATAAATTTTGAAATACTGCCACACAAGGACTAGCTTCTGCTGAGAACACCAGGTGTCTCCACCATAACGAACCACAGAGCATAACTCCCAGCCATCAGTAGAATTTCAACTAAAAAGAGGGCAAACGCCCTTGAAACATATGTTTTGAAAATGTCATTTTAAGCAAGGTGAGTGTCACTATCCTGACTCTTGTTATTATACTTAACTGCTTACTTCTCTCAAACTTCTGAGAGAAATCATGTGAATGGATCACATCAGATTTTTATATATATATCTTATTATTTAATTCCTTTACAAATAAAAGGAAATAAGGGAATATACTAGAATAAACCAAGTCACATGTTTTAAAATGTGGTTGCTATGGGATTGAAATCTGTTTCTTTGCATGGCCAAGCATTGACAAGTATGAGAAAAATTTATTTTAAAACTGAAATCAATAACAAGAAATATCTCAAGAATGGCCAACTCCATGAAAAAACTGATATGACATCAATTCTGTGTTTTATCGTGATCTACATTTTTTGTGCAGTACATTTTTATCTACCTCTTACAGTTTACCAGTTATACAAAATTCAATAAAAATCATCCAGAATAAAGAGGTCTTTAGAGGCTATTTCTATAAAATTGAAGATACACATTTAATTTCGCATATAAATATCTTAAATATAAGAGATTTTAATCAAATTCCCTAGAGCCATTTTTGAGAAAATCAAAATTTTCAAATGTTTTTCCGTGTAAAGGGTAGTTTGGGTGGGGGAATTTTTTTGAAAATCTTCATGTCACATACTTGGAAGATTTAATGGTCTTTTCGTTTTTGAGCTATGCTGTCCTCACACACGGATCTTTTTCTAAAAATACTTTTTTTTGGATTCAGGGAAACCCAAAAAATGTATTTCAGGAGAAATCTTGGTATCAAATGTTTGGGTGCAATACAATACCTTCTCTATACACTATGTGCATAGTATGGGTAGAGAAAGTAAAAATAAATCGCCAAAATGTATGCATGTACATGCATAACTTCTGAACAACTGCAACAAATTAGACAATTCCTTCTTTTTTTGTTGTTGTCACGACAAGGTTTGTATAAAACAAAATGTTTAAAAATCATATAGGAAAACTTTTAAAATCTCATAATATGAATAGCCGACCAAGGGTCTGTTTACTGTGCAACGTCACAAATGCATACCAACTTTAGAAATTGAAAAAGCTCTGTAGAAATTAGCAGACAGTGCCAAGGGAATGCAACTGGTTAATAGCCACCATATGGCAGTGGTAACATTGTTATTTGTTGCTAAATGGCAGTACACACCAGTTTATTGAGATAATGACGCAATGCAGCAGTGAAATTCAAATTATCAATTACAGTTTCTTTTGCATCAGCAAAGCTTAAGTATATTTAGAGATTTATCATTGTGTTATTTATTGTTATTGATAAGAAAATTCCACCAGTGAAATGTCAAAATATCTGCAAACACATAACGCAAGCGGAGTTCTTAATCTTGGAGACAATGACACTGAAGAAGGGCATAGGCAGCGTTTGGAAGCAAACAGAATGCAAATACACCACCCGTGCGAAGCCACCACCCAAGGTCGCGGGTTCAAACCCGGCGGAGGAGGATGGATTTTTTCGGGTGTAAAAATCCTCAGCATGGCTTCCTTCGGAAGGGAAGTAAAGGCGTTGGTCCCGTGTCGTAGATTTACGGCATGTAAAAGAACCTCAAGCCTGAAAGAGAGGCCTCTGAGCAAAATTAAGCGGTCTTCCACGCCCAATTTAGAATGGGACGCTGAGAACCACTGTAGTTAAAGAGCGTCCATAAATAACAAGCCATTTCCATTTTTTTACATTTTCTTTCTACCTACAAGGAAATTAGTAATAAAACCATTTCAGCTATTTATTTTGATCAGCAAGAAGCAGATAGAAGAATAAGCTTTTGTGAGAATAATTTGTTGCCAAATACATAGACAAAGTCATGTGAATGGAAAAACATCAGAATTTTTGTCTCAGAACCCTAATTATATGAGTAAAAACCACTTTTCTTGCTGAAAGTCTGTAAAGAAAAAATTCCAGCTAATACATCAAGTTTTATAACTACAGATTTTTTCTGGTTTCTTGTGTTATTAATGCTTCCTTGCAATTTAGAAACTATCTCCGAATGTTAAATTGCATACCATTTGATTCTATACTGAAAATTATAATTTCTAAATTCATCAAAAGTTAACACTAAGCAGAGCTATTTTACACATCTATGCTGACTTACCACTAAAGTTCTAAGACATAATGTGCTAGCTGGTGCTCGAGGGTCTAGCGCTGCTATTAAGTCCCAGACTTTAATTTTCCTATAAGAAAAAAACAAGAACAGACAATTACTGAGATGTTTCAAAAATAATACTCTAAATTATTTTCTGCTATAAAAAAGATAGGTTCAACTTCAAAAAAACAAAGGACTGCACTAAAACAGAAATACTTTGTAGTGTTGTTTCAATAGGAAATTTAAATCAAGAATTTTAAGTTGCACATTAATACAGTTTTATATAGTGCATCTTTGTTTCATAATAAAAACTTACTATTAAACTGAAGAAATTCAAAAAAAGTTGTTAAAATCTAGTGTTATAGCTTTGGTATGCTAAAATAACTACAAATCAAAGCCACTTTTAAATCAAGAAACAGGCAAATCAAATTTTTAATATCAATTGATAAGTTGTCTTTTCTTAAATTAACCATTTTGGGAAGCCCAAGGAAAAATTTCATTAATGCATCTTATAAAGGAGTATTTTTAATGGTATTGGAATTTTATTATTTGCCATACATGCAATTCTGCTACTTTTCTTTTTATCTGCTACAACTTTCATGTGTTTTAAATTTGGTTGTAATCTACCAAGCAATGTGTAGCTTATGAATAATTTACATGCCATCCAGCAGCTCATGTCAAATTCATGATAATCTATAGTGCTACATAATATTAGCACTACAAAGTAACTTGAGTTACAATTCTCCTGACCTCAAAACTAATGGACACTATTCCAGAAAGAACAAATCAGATGTGTAAAAAGTAACTGAAAGCAATGTGACAAATTCTATGTAAGCACATACAAAGCATAGAAACTCAAGTGAACAACATCTCAAAAACATAAATAGACATGAAGAAAATTTGGCAAGTGCAACATATTTTTTGCAAGAAAAAAATGCACTATGACTATTAAATATATTACAAATAACAGAATGATTATATGGGAAAACATAATGATCCTTAAACATTAACACCATTTATTCAACTTCAAGATAATCATTTGAAAATCTCTTGAGACACCACCACAGAACATGGCATTTCTGTTTAGTAGCAGTCAGATCCTGATACTGGAAGCAAACACTTCCGAAACTTGTCGCATTATAAAATTATTAAATGATATACTGTGCATCTAATCTGACTGAATTTACGTTCATTGTTAATAACTATATCACTGTTCATATCTTCCAAGTATGCATGCACGATTCATTTACTGAATTCATACACACCAAAAATTCATTAACTCACTTATATAGAACACCCTATATTAAAAAATTCCCCAGAATCTTTCATTTTCCCTTTAATGTATACGAATGTAAAGGATATTTTATTTTTAGGTGTTGGCAACATCCATGATGACATCATTTCAATTTTCATGCTAATAATGACTGTTATCTTTGTTTGGCAACTAGCTTTTGTTATATGTGCATATCTGTTTATCACATTTCATAATGTCGGCAACAGAGCACATTCAAACTTAAAATTTTGTGTTTTGTTATAAACAAATCTCCCTCAGCGACACTGAGAATGATGGAATAAACTTATGGTGAAGTATTGATGAAGAAAACTCAGGTATAAGAATGGCATTAACGTTTCAGTCAAGATTTTCGAACACTGAAGAAATTACTGTACAGGCGACAAGAGCACTACGACAGGCATCTGAAAAGTACTTCCAGTCTCTTTACATGTGGTGGCAGAAGTGAGTCTGCAGAGAGGAACTATTTTGAAGGAGATGTGTAAATTGCCTAATGGTAACTTGTTTCTGTGTTATTTACACATCCCATGAACTTTTTGAATGTTGTATGTATATATATACACACACATACACACACACACATATGTGTAAGGATCGCATTTACCTAATATGGTAATATAAGAGGTGATATTGGTGATGATTAAAATAATTGGGAAAAAAAATTTGGAAAGAAAATATTCTGGGTCTAACTTAGCGAACCTCTCCAGCACTTACCAGTTACAATAGTTTGCATAACTGGCAAATCCAGAGAGGTACCCTATACTTGCTTCCTTTTCTCTCCTGATCCATTTTTTCTTTAGTCTACCAGAAATTTCCTATTGCTCCCATTTTTCTTTTCCTTTCCTGATAATATTTTTATGACTACTATTTTTTACTTCCTCTACATGTACTATGTACATAGTGTATAGAGAAGGTATTGTAAGGCACCCAAAAATTTGATATAGGGATTTCACCGGAAATACATATTTTGGGTCCCCCTGGAAAAAAAAAAAAAAAAAAAAAAAAAAATTGATATTTCAGTTTGATTTCTTCCAAGGATGCGACACAAAAATTTTCAAGAAAATCTCCCCCCAACACCCTACTACTCATTACATGGAAAAAAATTTCAAACATTTTGATTTTCTTAAAAATGGATATAACAATTTTGATTAGAATCTTTTATATTTAAGATACTTACATAGTACCAAAAAAAAAAAAAAAAAAATGTGTATCTTGAATTTTCTGGGAATAGCCTCTGAAGACCTCTATATTCTGGATGATTTTTATTGAATTTTGCATAACTGATAAACCCTAAGAGATAGACAAAAGTTTATTACACAAAAAGTATAGATCACAATAAAATACACCATTTATAACATATACACTTTTTTCATGGAGTTGGCCATTTTCAAGATATTCCTTGTTATTGATTTCAGCTTTAAAATACTTGAACTTTTCTCATACAGGAACTTGTCAACTCCTGGCCTTGCAAAGAAATGGATTTCAATTCCATGGCAACCACATTTTAAAACATTTGATTGTCGGTTTAGCCTAGTGCATTCTCTTATTTACCTTCCACTTATAAAGGAACTAAGTAATAAGATTGTTTCTACTAATATTTTAGCATTAAATAGATAGAAGAATAAGCTTATTAACAATAATTTGTTACACAGATGTACAGAAACTCATGTGAATGGAGCATATCATATTTTTTTATTCATATCATCCCATTTTTCCCTTCTAGTGTACTAGTTATGTACATTGTGTTAAATTGCGCACTGAAACTCCCTTCCCACCCACAAAATTTGCACACTTCCTTCTCTTAGGCTCTTAGCCCTTTTAGATAAGTCACTGCTGTTCTCATCCAAGCTATTCTTTCTCTTTCTTCCCTACTATACTGATCTATGTGCTTCTCTGTTCCCATTTCATATTTTCTTGTCATAATAGTTTAATGATTTCTTGTTTTCTGTATTTCCACATATTTCTCTTCTTTCTGTATTCTGTTTTTCCCTTGCTTCCAAAATTGTGTATATTGAAACTATGAATTATTAGTATAGGCAAACAACCAAGATACGTAAATGAAAATGATGTAATTCAACTACTTAACTTTTGAGTGTTGTAAATAAATATTCATTCATCCTTCCAAAAACTGTTTTATTGACTCCTTATATTAGTTTGTTGTGTTACACACCTTTTAATTTTCCCGTTTCCATTCTCAAACATTTGTACCAAAACTTCACTGATCTCTCTAGTACTATTCCTTTCCTCCTTGTTTTTCCCCAATTCCAATAGCGCTACCTTCCGTGTGAATTTTTCTACTTAATTCTGACCCCTCCCCAATAGTTCTACTGCATATAGCATTCCTGATTCTACTAAATGCTTCACACATTCTTTCCAACCACATAGTCTTCCTCATTACTATTCATCCTCACCCCTAAATAGTAATATTCCTTTACCATCTCCACCTTTTAACTCTGTTGAATTAAACTGAATTTATTTCCACTTAATAATGCAATAACTTTTCTAAAATACAATACTACAATCACTTGACCATACAAAGAAAACACAGCAATACTAACTCTGTTTGAGTACTGTGTAATCAAGTGGCCCAAGTAGTTTCAACCTTGCAGTTCTTCAACCATCGAGCCAACTTGATCAACTCAATGCCTATCCAGATTAAGTTATGTTTCTACTTGGACTAATTCCCTGTTTTTGATCATTTTCTTCGACCATTTTCTTTAAACCTTGCCTAGATAATCCCAAAACCCTTAAGATTTCCTACCTACTTTCATATTCACCAATTTTTTCCTCTTATCTCACTCTATGGTAAAATTATCCCACTTCTCAACTAAGTTTTGCTCTCATTCCTTTGATTTCTTCACATTCCAAAACTCGCATGCCAATAAATTATCTTTCATTTCACACATTGGGCATACCTCATTTCTCCATTGTTTTTTATATCATCAATTCTTTGCTTAACATTTTTCAAAACACCGCTTTCTTTACTTTATCATGTCACACCATACCCAAGTCAATATTTTCTACGGTTCCCTTAATTCTAGTAACGTATTTCTTCCCTTCACTTTCCCTTGTGCCAATACACAATGTTTCAAGATACCATTCTCTTCAAAACTCTTGATCCTAAATCAATTTTTCAGGATTCTTTTCATTATTTTTCCTTAATCACTATTCTGCTTAGATCAGAATGTGCAACACTGTTTGGTAAGCTTTTTAGTAGCTCCAAAATTGTTTGCAGCAATTCCTGTGAATTAAATCTGCATTTAGCCATCTCTCATCAATACTCCCATATTTCTATCCCAAATATTTTAGCCACTACTACTGCTGAATATATTTGCCCCAATCTTTTGTATGCATTTCTGGTACCTTGTGCCTACAGGCGCTTATGGCTTTCAAAGCTAACCTTTCTTGTTTGTTCACCCCCAATCTCCATCTTACTAAGCCTAATGCCCAAGTAGTAAAATTTATTAACTACCTCAATTTCTGTCCCTTCCTAATACCATTTTTAATTATTACTTCAAGTATTTATTCTTAGGCACCACTCCTTACAAAATTTAATTTCTTTTATTGATTTCGCTTGGCTAATTTTGGCAGTCATCTACAAATAGAAGTCCTGGAATTGACATTTTCAACTATCAGCATGCATCTTCTAAAATGTCATTATTGAACAGGTTAAACAGTATAGGACTTAACTTTACACCCTTGTCTAAGACCTATTGTGTTCAGGTTATTTGCTCACCATATCCTTCCTTAATCTTAATACAGTACTTGTTTTCATAGTATAAGTTTTGCAATGCTTTTATAAACTATTATCACTTGCTCCTATTCCATTCAATTTTGACCACAGCTCATTACAGTTAACTGTTAAACATCTTAACAAAATCAAAAAAACAGCATGATTCCTCCTTTTATGACAAATATTTCTCTACTATTGTATTTATTAATGAAAACATCATACAGTGTTCTCTTATTTTTCCTGAGTTCTACTTGGAACTCAATTTATTTTCTAGTTCTGCCCAATTCTGTGGCATTTGGACAGAACAAGACAACTCCAAAATTGGCCTTTTTGTGCTAAAATAGTAGTGATATAAAAAGCAATCCTCCATCATTTGGTGAAGCTCTGGTATCTCCAGAAACAATCCTCTATTGTTTCTTTTATATCACTACTGTCTTAGTACAAAAAGGCCGGTTTTTGAGTTATGTTCTGTCTAAATGCCACAGAATTTTGGATAAGCTTTCTGCCAGAATGTCAGAACATAGATTACCTACGACAGATCATAGACTAATTCTTCTCTAATCATTTGGATTGTTTATATCACTCTTTCCTTCAAATAGTGGTACTACAATTGCTGTTCTCCAACCTTCTTCATATATTGAATTAAATATCTGTTCCAATAACATACCGCTATTTTCATCTTGACCCTATGCCCTCCAGAAATTCTCCTCGAATACCATCAATATCACAAGTTTTGTTTCTCTATAGTCTTTTTGTTTGCTCCTTTATTTTGTTTGTGTCAATCTGTCTGTCCAATAAACTTAATGCATGTTTGGCTGCCCACCAATCTTGGTGAGATAACTCCCCAACCCCAAAGAGATTTTTAAGTATGAACACCACTGCCAAAGATTAATATTGTTTTCACTTTCCCTCCTTTTATATAATCTCTTGTCACCCATATTGTTTTATTGTTGTTTATTCTAATTGCCCACTGTATTTTCTTGCTAATATTCTCTCCCATTCTTTATTCACTCCATAAGGGATTTATATCCCCATCTTTCTATCATGAAAATCTCTTTCCAGTTGCTTCCCCCATTTGTCTTCATTTTCTGAACTCTCTTTCTACTCTCATTTTACCAATTTTATCATACCTTTATCATTATCAACTTCTTATTAATTCCCTTCACTCTTATCATCTGGTTTTTTGACCAAATGTCTAATTTATCAATCATTTCACCTAATTTCCCATTCCTTCATTAGAGGTTCTACTTTAAACTTAAAGGTTCTAAACTTACCTCTTAGCTCCTAACTCTCTTATAAAGCCTGATGCTGCCTATCATTAAATTTATATCTCTGTGTTTTATAGCTATGTTTCTTAGGTTGCATCATTTTTAGAATATCATTTTTGGAAAATGATTGCTAATTCAAAACCTCAAAATGTACCAAATATTCATATAACTCTATTGTAACATATAATCAATAGTACTTTGACCATTATTGTTTGCAAATATAAACTCACCCAGAATATGTTTCCCTGTAATGCCATACAAATTTACAAGTTGTATTCCTCACTAAAATGCAGTAACTCATTTCCTTCCTTGTTATATATTTTATCTTTACTAACTCTTTCCAATTTGGCTTCTTTCCCCATATTATTTTCTAAATGATTTTCTAGATGTCCCCTATTTTGGCACTGAAATCACCTACAATAATAAAATGCCATGTTTTGCGGCATCTCCTTGTTCTTTCCTAAGATATGGAACAAATTTGGGTTATAGAACTCCAAGTAAGTGATGGGTTATATCCGTTGTTAAATACTTATTTTCAATTTCACATATTTCACCTATTTCACACCACAGAGCTGAATAGTCCTTTAAATTGCTAAACTGACAAATGCATATTTAAATTTAAGTTTTCTCCAAATTAGGGTTGTCCAAATAAGTTAAGAAAAAAGGGGTGGGGAAAAAAAAGTCTGTGCCTAAATGTTTACACATTTTTCACAACACTCTTTCACATCACTGTTGTTCACAGATTACCTCAGAATATCGAAAGTGTGCAATACTTTTCAAAGCAGGAGTGTACACATAAGAGATGATTTTTGTAGACGAGATTTGGGAGTTGGTGGAATTTTCTCACTAAAAAATGTGTAGTACTTATTTTTCTCATTTGCGATATGCTACACTAAAAAGGGGAGGGAAAACAACTGGAAAAAAACCAAGCACACTACGGTCATTCTTAATGTCTACAGAAATATCTGACTGGTCCCTGTCGAAACTGTGAACTTGTGGAGAAAAATTCCCACTGTTCTACTGGAAAAAATGTGATGCTATACATGCTCGCTTACACAGCTGAGATGGTGCTGCCTATTGCCCATTTTAATCATCACCAGATTCTTGTTATTATCAGGAACGTAAATATCACTGTCACTATCCGATAAATCCGATAGTAAAGTCTCAAAAAACTTCTAATAATTCATTATCAGCAAGGAAATTCTGCACTCTGCTTGAAGAAGCCATTATCTCACTACTTTTGGAATACCCTGATTACGTCACACGGATCACGTGATTAGCAACATGTGGAGCTACAAGACATAATTTAGCTGTATCAGTTTGCTTTATGTCCTTTCAGATGTCGTAACCTTGCAGGGACATGGTTGAGAGTTAGTTATTTTAAATCCTAACAGATGTACCATTATGCCTGTGCAGTACAAATGCTTTTACATATAAAATTCTAAGACTTACAGTCATGCAAACCTCCAGTCGAGTTAAATCAACCATAGCATGGCTGGGATGTCTTTCCACGATCGAGTTATCTCAACCATAGCAGAGAAAAGGTTAAAGAGTAACCATAAATAAAAACTCCATTTTTATTTCTGCCTGACATCCTGTTTGTGCCATTAAATAGTCATTTTTTGCCCAATATGTCTCTATATTCATGAATATTTCTCTTTCCCATGGAGATCTCTTGTATACATATCCAGCTCCTCCCACCTGCCATCAGCAACTCCTTTGATACTTTAGATACTGCATTTCTTCTTTCCATAAATTTGCTCCTCTTTTAAAAACCATCCTTTTTTATTTGTTAACTAAATTTTAGTTTTGCACCATCCTTTTTGTGGATTATTATTAGAATAAATTACATTAAACTGGCTGATCACTACAGGAAAAATCTGATGTGCTCCATTGACACAACTTTCTCTACCTATTCTGTCAGAACTATTCTTACAAAAGTTTATTCTTTATCTCTTCTGTTAATCAAGGAAAACATTGCAGAAATGGTCTTGTTATTTATTTCCTAGTACGTACAATGGAAATAAGGAAATACACTAGGCTAAAACAACAGTCACATCTTTTAAAAGCTGGTTATTAAAGTGATGACATTGAAATTCAGTTGTTTTTGCATGGCCAGGAGTAAAAACAAAAGAAAAACAAACTTCCCATTTCAGAAAAGTAAGTGATGAACAATTTAAACCAACAATAAGGAATATCTTGGAAATGGTTACTTCCCAAAAAATATATATTTGGCATAAATTATGCATTTTGATGAGATCAATATCTTATGTGAAGTAAATTATGGTTTATCAGTTATGCAGAATAAGTGTGACTTAAGAGGCTCTTCCCAGAAAATTCAAGATTTACATTTTATTTGTCAAGAAAATATCTTAAAAATACAATATTTTAATCAAAATTGTTAAGAGGCATTTTTGAGAAAATTAAAAATTTGGAAAAATGTTCCATATAAAGGGTAGTTTTGTGGGGGGATTTTCTTGAAAATCTTTGTATGGCATCCTTGGAAGATGAACTTAAATATCAATTTTTAAATGTAAAAAGAAGCTAGTAACAGTGAAGAATAACACAAATATTAATATAAAAATAATAGTTGCAACCAATCTTCACTTATCTTTTGGAATCCTTGCCTGGACTAGTTTCGCAACGATTTCATTGCATTATCAACATATCCTTTTGGTCTCTTTTTTGATGTTGTTTATTTACACTGTTATGGTTACTGCTACTAGGTGGATTGTGTACTAAAGGATTCCAAAAGATAAGTGAAGATTGGTTGCAACTATTATTTTTATATTAATATTAAATATCAATTTTAATATTTAATGGACTATCCATTGAGTTATGTTATGACACACCACATGCACCCACCTACGCCCACATCCACTCGCACACATGCAGATACTTTTTTTTTTATTCAGGGGATCCCAAAACGTGTATTACCACTGAAATCTGAGGTATCAAATTTTTGGGTTGAATGCAATACCTTCACTACATACTAAGTGAGTGGTAGAGAAAGTAAAAATTCATACCTCCCTCTGTCTCCAGCTGACTTTCTTGTGCACAGACATTGCATCAAGTGAGCTGTCTATAGCATTTACAGAAGAGTTGTCATAATTATTTGGCATAAAACCTGAACAAAGGTATAAGCTTAAGTTGTATTTCATTCATGATGTTACAGTATTAATACAATGCATGTCAGCATTTTAAGAGATTATTCAAGAAGTTGAGAACTTGAAATACAATTCACATTTTAAAATGAAATGTTTAAGAATTATGATTTTGGCACATTGTTTAAGAACTTGAAATATTTTAACTTAAGGAACATTAGATTTTCTTATACCAAATACTTTTTATAAAGTTTTAGAGTACTTTAATTAGTGCTTTTGCTGGTTGCTATGAGATCAGGGTGACATATTTACTGCCTCCCCAGTTTTCAGAATTGATCAGCATGTGATCAGCAAATGTCAATCAGCAACTACAAGTGCACATACAACTAATTCAATAGCTTGCCAATACTGAACAGTTATAATCAATTTTCTAATCAAGTAGTAACAATTGTATTTAAATATGGCAGTGGAGGCAATAATTACTAATACATTTCATAATAAAAATCATGGAAATAGCAAATACACAGGTTGTCCCAGAATTCAACTGCACAAATTGGAACTTGTGTAGGGGTCCAAGATAAAAGTTTGAGATAGGGAGCTATGGGCAATGGGATCTAAATTGTTTGCTACAGCATAAAATATATTGGGGTTAGCATACCACTGATCAAACTGCCATTGCCCATGATCTAAACACTCAAATTTCGGAGAGAGTAGATATAGCAGCATTATTTAGTGCTATAGTTAGCATTTGGGCATCAGGTTAAGATGTTGAGGGAGTTGGGGGTTCATGTCTCCATAGGCATCTTTGTTTTTAAGTTGTTTCCTTGTTTGAATTTTATAATGAGCCATTCATATTTTGCTGAGTTACTCAATATGATTTACTCATTCTGACAGGTAAGTATAATAAGCACCTAGGCACAACGGAAAACATTTCAATAATAATTACACAGTGCTGCCATAGTTCTGTCAGCACTTCCAATGCACATACTACTACATAAAACTATGCAATCCATGAATAAAGTATATTCTGAAAGAACACAAAAAATGCTACAAAATGCACACACTCATTCAAAATGATTGCCATGTGAAGCAACACAGCAGCGAAGACATTGAAGTCACTCATCAATAGCTGCATGAATCATGTCCAGTGGAATTTTCTTGACAGCTGTGATTGAATTTTTTTAGCATCTCAATATTGTGATGCCTTTTTTGATATGATATTGCCTCGAGCTTTCGCCAATAGATTGAGGTCCAGATTTCCTTTACACCTGTAGCAGCATTGATAAACTCCAGGACATTGGTTGCTAACCACCGCTGCATGGCTATTGCTATGTCATTAACAAAGCCTGGGATCAAACGTGGCATATCTCCTTTAACTTTTCAGTTAGCAAATACCTTATGTATCTTTTATATGCACTAACATGTAAATAAGCCTTCAAAATATGCTGCATTGTTCGTGAAGAGATGTTCATTTCATGAGACAAAATTATCTGTTTACATGAAGGACTGCATCGTACACATCCTTGCATGATGAACAGTGTTCACAACTTCTTTTGTGTATACACACTAGGATAGTCATCCTGATGTGATCAATAGTTGCACCCATTTCTTTAAACCGTGCTATTGTCTGAAACACAAATTCTTCATTGATGCCAAAAGGTTTCAGCATCAACAAATTTTTCTTAGCTCACTTTCCACAATGAAATAATGTCAATACAGCGATAAATGTATAATTTTGAAGCTGCTTACAGTGAAGGCATAATCAAATTGAATTAATTAAAGTGGTACTGTTAACACACACTTCACTTACTTTTATTGAACAGGACAATTGTTTCGCGGACCGTTGCCCGCATCCTCAGCTGTTGAATCACTACTGCTTGGGTTTGGATTCCAAGTTATGGTTGTGGATGTGTTAGTTGTGGTGACATCAGTTGGGCGGGCGATGAGACTTGTTAAGCAATCCTTAGGGGGGAACTCCATGTTCGTCAACGTGTGGTGGTATTTATGAATGTAGATTTTTTCCCATGCTGATAATTAAAACGATTCGAAAGTTCTTTTCAATAGTTTGATGTTTGGATTGCTTTCGTGGTGTGCTTCCCAAAAGTGATGTGCTACTGCAAATTTGTCTGGCTGTTTTGACTTCTGTGTTCTTTATTGCGTGTTTTGGGAAGTACACCACGAAATCAATCCGAACATCAAACTATTGAAAGAACTTTTGAATCCGTTTCAATTATCAGCATGGGAAAAAATCTACATTCATAAATACTGCCACACATTGATGATCATGGAGTTCCCCCATAAGGATTGCTTAACAAATCTCATCGCCTGCCCAACTGATGTCACCACAACCCACACATCCACAACCACAACTTGGAATCCAAACCCAACCAGTAGTGGTTCAACAGCTGAGGATGCGGGCAACAGTCCACAAAACAATTGTCCTGTTCAATAAAAGTAAGTGAAGTGAGTGTTAACAGTACCACTTTAATTCAATCCAATACAGCAACATGATTTTTGTACACTCCCCGCTCCATCTTTCTCTCTTGCCGGTTACTGGCACACTGCAAACCAGTTCTTGACGGAGTAGTAAATGTGACCTTGTGGATGACAACACATTGTTGTGACATTTCTTCAATCACAATTTTCATACTACAGTATGTTTAAATTTTAATGACAGAACTTATGGCAGTACTGAGTACATTAAACACACGAAGGGGTACACTTCTCCATACCTCCTAAAGGAGTTTCTAAAATGCAGTGTATCATACATTTTTTTTTTTTTGGGTAGCTTAACGTCCTTTAACCTGGTTGGTCATATTGGACGATGAATGAAATTGGTGAAATGATGCTCAAATGATCTTGGGGTCCATGGAGCTTAAAGTTACTAGACATTCGTCTTCACAGGATAAGGAAAACTCCCGAAAATAACCTTACCCGGGTAACTCATCCTATGCGAGATTAGAACTCATGACCTGTTGAATGTGAGGCAGGCATGCTACCACCACACTACCCAGGCGGGCTGTGTATCATACATTGATTGATTATGTATGCACATATTACAATTGGAGGCACAGTTCACAATTTACAAAATAATATCATTGTGTCAATGAACTTCAAATAAAATACAAAATGAGCAACCCTCTACTTAGTAAAACAAGTACATGCATAAAACTGTTAAGAGATGTGTACTAGAAAGAAAAGTGCATTCTACCTTTTCACCTCTGCATGAAAGGCTAATATGTCATATTATCATGTTGACTCATGGTTGGTCAGCGCAGTAGGTGGTTTCCATCCATATTTTCTTTATAATAATACAATATTTGAAATACAAAATAAAACAGCTTACCAGAGGAACTATTTGACACGATGACTTGCAACATCCTTACAGAGATTGCACCTACGACACTATGCCGTAGGACCACAATAGTGGTCAAAATGACATACCTACATAGTAAAACCATAATAGTTTATTTTCTATGTTTCAAGACACACATTACGTAAATGTTTTTGACGAACCTAATTGTTTTATTAAATTGATCTACACAGATACTTTGACAAACAATTACTGCATTGATTATTATTGAACACTACATAGATTTCATTCAATCTTTCAAAGTAATGTGTCCTGAAGGATTCATTGCCTTGACTTCAAAAATGTAAACTAAGTATATTAGTGTTGGTCAAAGTGTGTACCTCTTTGATAAAAAACAACAAAGTTAAAATAAGCTAACTAATGGAAACTTCTGAGAGCAGTGTGATCTTAGAATTGCAGGATTCGATGATCAGCGCTATAGTGACTCACTTGTCTGTAAGTTATAGCTGACTGCTCTAGCTAACTGCATATGGTCTGAAACCAACTAACAGTGGCATACAACTCTCAAAAAACAGGCAATTTTGCCAAAATTGCAAGTACAATAGTTTTAAATATTGTAGTGATTGTACAGCAATAGCGCATTCCATCATCTACTGGCACACAAATGTGGCATTCTGAAAGAAAATAGGTCACATAAGTTCATCTATGAATTATTCACTACTGTGGAATCCAGAAAGCATGTCAAAACTTTTGACATTTGGCAAAAGGGACAAATGATAGATTCTCTATCTCAAAGTGTTCATCTAGAATCCCTCTATAATCTTCCCAATTTGTGTGATTGAATTCTGGGACATCCTGTATATATACTGTAGATAAACCCAGATGTTTACAAACCTAGAAAGATAAATTTTTCCAACCCATTCCTGGTTTTCAGGACATATGGCAACCCAAATTTATAGGACATAAATCACTATTATTTTACATTTTACCAGTCTTTGAGTATTACTATTACTTTACAAAGGAACATTGAGTATAGTTACCCATCATAAGCACCACTGACTATTCTCTTGCTGTCAAAGCGAATACATCGAACTAGTTCTTCATGCCCTTCAAGCACTCTCAGACATGCACCACATTCTATGTCCCACAATCTGAAAAGTACATTTTTTATCAGTGATTTGTAAAGTAACATACAAACATTTTCTTTCAGCTTCTTTTATTTTCTGTAGCAATACAGCTTGCCAATACCATATATAAGCAGGTTTTGTTGGAAACTTGGTTTAGAGGATTTTGGTGAACTAGGAATAAATGCACCTTGATTTTATATATAATGGAGCAGCACTTTCATAGCTAAAGGAAGCACCAACATTGTCCAAAAATTTGAAAATATAGTGACTGAACATTCCTATTGTACTGCACATAAATGACAAGTCATAGAGAAAATCTGATGTGAAATGGAAGAATAGATCAAAGAAAAAGACACCGATATCAACAGCCCTCGATTTTTTAAAAAAGAGCAAGCACATGCATGCACACGCAAATGTACATACACATTATTGTTCTTCCTATTTTTCAAAATAACTTCAATATTATGAAGTATTCTTTACCTTCCATTAGGCACAGGCCCTGTGACCACGCGAGCACTGGTGGCTTGGGTGGTCACAGTTTGGCTTTAATTAGGTTAAATTTACTTGATTTTAATAAGTATTAATTTACTATAAGTTAAATATTGATTTGAGTTCATTGTAACACATTTCCATTACTTACATTATTTTATTATTAAGATGCTTCGGAGGTGCAATGGCTTCCATTATCAACCTTTCGACTGCCAGAACCGTGATTATCTGGTGTTACAATAGATACTTCTGGTGATGGATTTAGGAACTCCTGGACAGGTGAGATTTCAAAATTCATCAATTGTTCCCTGTTCTTCCAGAAATGGATACTCTCCCAGATTTCCATCTCCCGACTGTTTCTTGTCCAGAGTTCCTAAATCCACCACCAGAGGCATCCACTGTAACATCAGATAATCATGGCAATGACAGTCGAAAAATTGATAATTAAAGCAATGGTGCTTCTGATACATGTCTTTAATAATAAAACAATGTAAGTGATGGAAATATGTTACATTCGACTCAAATCGATACTTATAGTATACTTCCAAAATCTCATCATTTCAAGTAATTATTTTACTTCATAAAAACACAACTTAAATATAATGTGAATACAGTACACGTTATAATTTCGAATTAAACAACATGTAAGGAAATTTTCAGATATACGCTTGTTCATAACTTGAAATATTCTGGTGCTCAATCATCTCCAGCTCTTCCATGTTTTCCCCAACTGACCAACTATTGTAAATAACTTTGGAATGTTTGCTCAAACAGAGGTGGTATAACATTTATCCATTAATATAGTTTTGCAGTTCTTTATGTCTTTACTGCAGAGTTCACATTGTTCCCTTTTCAATGCAGATGGTGTGCATTCAGCAGATCATCTGTAGTAGGCTGTTCAAGTTAATATTTTGTCAATCACTGGATAAGTTTGATATCATTACTTTCCTTTATAACTGTTGTAAAAGCAAAGTTAGGGCCAGTGTTTTCAGAAACTTCTTGCCTTATGAGAATATTGGTTTAGGTTTCCAAGAAAACCATATAAATCATTCTGCAATACTCAACAGACGGTAAAAACAATTAAAAACAAATGTGCAACAGGAGTAAGTATGCAGGTCCAATTGACCTGGGTGACATGTATTGCTGATTAATCATTTTAGCTACCAAACAAATAAAATATATAAGGTTGCTGCTGCAGGAACCAATTGAGTAAAGTGTAATGTTAGATGTTGAAGTCAGGCAATTGCCAAAGTGCATTCGATCGAAAATTATAGTATTTAAATAATGCAAGGGTCTCTTAGATTAGTGAGCAGCAGAAAGTTAAATTAAATACCAACTAACACTATTCATGATTCCGGGATTTTTCTATGTTTAACATTTATTTTCAGAAATTGTATGCTGCTTATGCATTTTTGAGGGGAAGGGATCAAATTTGGGCTAAATCTGTATTTTTGGAAGTTGTATGCTATTTATGTGTGGGGTTTTTTTTGTTTTTTTTTATTTATAAGAAGTCTAACATTACATTTTGTATCCAACAAACTGAAATCACCATGTCATCTGGCAAGTTAAAACTTCAAAAGCTATAGCATTAGCCCTCATCTAAGTTGAAATATCCAAATAGAACACAGCATACAACACAACTCAGGCTGGACTTTTCAACCTGAGTGCCAAGTCATTTTACCATGAGCCTATTATGATTGCTGCTGAACAACAACTGACAGAAAATTAGGTTCTGTACATAACCAAACATACTGAACCAGAGCACAAGATTTCCTTTACTATAACATGTAAAAATCAGCAATGTATGGAAGAATGTAAGTCTTTCTCCATGTATCCACATGATAAGGGTATGCTTATGGGTACTTCACATTGCGTTAATATCTGAATGCTCATTCATATCAGAGAAAAAGATGAAAGTGAAATGCTTCTGTTCACTTAACTAATTGGATGCACTGGGAATTTGTGAATATGGTACGAGAATGTGTGTTGAAGATGTTGCCATTTCAGTATTGCATTTACATTCATGGCACCCACCATGGTAATACCCTGCTGCCTCTCACGAGTAGGGTAAGGTTTAAATAGTTTGAAAAGTGTACAAATATATGCCCTTACCTTTGTGGAAATTCTAATACATATTAGATCAAATTAATTTGCTTGTAATGTACATCACCATATTTTTGTGGATTATGCACATAACCATCAATACTGCTTAATTTTGGTAGTGATAAAACATTATCTTCTTAAAATCTTACACGCTCCTGTGATGATGCTCACTTCTAAATTATTAAACCTCTGCAAAATCCTTTTCTGCTTTGCTGCACATCCATGATGATGTAACTGCACCAAACACAGCGACTTGAAATTTTAAAACAATAATACACAACCAGCTATTAAAACTTACCATTAGCTAACACTAATAACTGATGTTTTCCACACTTCCTCTGAAGCGGTATTCAGTCAATTCCAATTTTCCTGAATATGCTTCGTAATTATAATCATTGCCAAACCATTCAATACTTTAAAAAAATTTCACTACCTTCTCAGATCATCCATGCTATTTGGACAAAGCTAGTTAGGGTATGGCACCTGATAGTGTTATCCGAGCTGCCGCTGACTACAAGACGATCTCTGTACTGCAGACATGCTATTCCTCGCTTGTGTCCATTTAGAGTTCTCACAAATTCACAAGTTGATGTGTTCCACACCTTGATTGTTCGGTCACCAGACGCAGACACAATATACTTTTCATCAAAGTCTACAACGTTAACCGCAGCTCGATGACCCACAAGAACTCTTCTTAGCGTGATTTCAGTCTGTGTTGTCATGTCCCACACAGCTATCGATCGATCCTGCAGACACAAAACATGTATTAAATCCCCTTATCAATGTTGGGAAATGGAAGTAAACGTAGTAGTATAACACTGTTAAAAGTTTGGAATACATTACTGATAAAATAACAATCTTGGGATATCTAAGTTTCAAGTGAAACATGTATAGAAACAAAAATGATTATAAAGAACTGTTGGGAGAGAACAGTAAAGTTAATCCATATAATTAAATAAAAATCATTTGCAACTTCCAACATAAGAAAACAACATTTTTGACTAGATTCAAATGCATTTGCCTTCACAATTTGCTAAGATGGACTGCTGACTCCTCATCCCTTTCTGCAGAGGTCTCCTCTTCCTTGGGTTTACATATTTAATCATAAAGGCTACTTCATTGGATACATTAAAATTTACAACTGATGACTTGTCTCTTCATGAGAAGTAATATCTTCTGAATGTTGGAACACATTTCTGCAGTTATTCTGGACAACTTTTAACAAATACAACCCTTAACAAAGGTTTCCTTGCAGAATTAAAAAGATTACAGCAGACGTTTCAACTTGCTTGTATTTAATGTGCCACATATATTCAATGCAGTCTACAAGATCCATTATTTTCCTAGTATACAAATTTGGTATATTTGTAACTGGATACATTGGATTTTTGTGAGCCATAATATTGTCCTTTGTTTTACTTACCAAAAGATCTTTGGGGTGAATAAAGTCACTGGAGCTATTGTATGGCCATTTTCTCCCCCAGAAAAGAACATTATACTGTGGTAACAGAAATTTAATGTGGTAAGAAAAACACAGCTTTAAGAAGGAGCAAAAGTTTAAAAGGATTCAGAAACCTGCACAATGGCCTTTTGGAAGGGAATGAATGACAAAGTCAAATTCCACTATATGTAGTAAAATGAATCTCATCACTAAGCATGCAACATTTAAGAAGAGATCTCTGCGAAGGAATGAAGATTAGAAGATGATCATGGCTGACACTGAAGGCAAATGCAATTAAAACATTATTAAAATTATAAAGCTTTTATGTGAAGTGCTAAGTAATGAGTTTACTTTATTTGCTTTTTAAAAGCTGTTTCTGTTTGCAGTCATACCAACCTTATACATATCAAATCCATGATGCCTGATACAGCAAAACCATTTGGATCTTTCTAGCATTTGTTGTATGCATTATATGTTGAATTGTACATTATTCAGAGTTTTTTCAAAAATTTCAACACATACATTTAACCCTTTTTTGTGGGGAGAAAACGTTTGAAAACATCTGTAAGTTGGTATTTATGCACAAACTACATGAGCTGAAATTGAATAAAGCAGCCTGTTGCTCATAAATCATAATCTGATATTACAAATTTAATTTAATATTCCTTCTCTTGCATATATTAGTAAGACTTTCATAATCAACATTAAGTCCATAACTTGAATGTAAACTATCTAGGTTTGCTCCTTTAACATCACTTAATGTTTTATTTGGGTCTACCAGGTGTCATCTTAATATCTATTGCATAATTTTACTTCTAATACAGCAGTGGATAATTGTCAGCAGTATTAACATCACAGATGGGTTTATTGACTGAAACAATTGAATGGTTTAAAATATGTTAAGTCAATAATAAACAAAACATTAAGCAGCAAAAACAAAACTGCTGCAGTCGAGTGGAGTCAAAATTTACATATTATGGATTTCTATGATTCAAAGCACAATGCCAAGAAAAATGCCAAGCGACATTAAATATCAATTGGACTACAGCCTGAAAATTTGATAGAATGTTCATTCATTTTATGGCAAAGAGCCTACTACTGTTGTTTTATTTTCCCTGTTATGTTCAGGGTCAGCTCCAGGGTTAGTGTCTCCATGCCTTGACACTATCTTAATAGATCGAAGAAATACATATATGATTATATCAAGAATCAGATGCTTATTATTCTTCAGGAGCAATGACATGGCTTATCTGATAATCAAAAACCATAAAAGCTTAAGAAATTACAAGTTTGCACCATTACATTACTATTATTTGGATCTGTGCCAATGCTAGCTGGGTATGAATTTATGGTGTTTTGAGTTTTACCTTTAGATTCTAGAGAGAAATGGAGGGATAAGAGGAGAGGCCAGATTCATGCTGTTAATACCCATCACAGCTTACTTTGGCAATCATTAGTACCAACATTGTTGTTCATAATATATAAGCTAAAGTACACTCACTGAGAATGGAGTAAAAAGTACTAATTCATAATTTGCAATGTAAAAGCAGAAAATTGTGTTTTGTAATATCAAATTTGTCTCTTATTTTCCATTGGTCATACTTAAATCATTGTTTGTTAATACTGTGGCCTGCACTGTCAGGAGTCCAGCAGACAAGTGAAAAAGGGGTGTGCATGTGTTATTTTCTTTAAGTAACATTAATAAAGTATGTTCTTTGCTAAATAGCAAGTTTTCTGCATTATCATTTGAAGATAAATTATGCTATGGGAAGATCTACTCCTAAACTGTACATAAATGTATCCCATTAGTAAATTCAATAGGGAATTTTCACAATAAAATGGCCCCTTAGCTTCGTTGATAGAGTACCTGTCTGCTGTGCAAGGGGTCTCAGGTTCATTTCTTGCCTGGGAGGTGAAAATCTGAAATATTTCTCTAGCCAAGATTGGGGGGGGGGGGTGGAATAGACCTGTGAATGTTATGTACACAGCGCTTTATTCTGCATGTGACCTGTTTGGTAGTAATAACCACTTTCTAAGTAGTAGTAGTAGTAGTAGTAGTAGTAGTAGTAAAAATACATAATGTATCATAAAAAAACTATTTCAAAGAAGTAATTTTGGCACTATCAGTGTAATCATGCTTCAGCTGCCACTGGCTATGCTGGTAAAATAACACATGTTTTAAAATAAAAGTTATACTTTTATAAAGCCCCATCAACATAATTTATTTCTAACAATAGAATTTGCCTGCTACATAACAGGGTGAATAGCTGTTATGCATTACTTCACATCACTATGACTGTTATCTTTGAAATGCACCACCACTCAGTTAACTATGGTTGTACATGCACACAAAGACATAAAACTTGGATAGTAAAAGTACTTGCCTTTGAACAAGTAACCATCATGCCATTGTTGAAGCGCAGATGCAGGACGGCCTCACAATGATGTATGAGTGTGTTGACCATTTCACCGGACCCTACATCCCACACTCTCACTGTTGAATCACTGGAACCACTGATAATTACTTTGTCGTCATACTGCAGGCACAGTACGGAGCCAGTGTGTCCTGTCAGCACCTACACATATCCACAAGATAAGGCATTACATCTCATTAATTAACAAAATAATAAATACAAGGGACATGTATGCCATTCAGCTACAAAAGTAATTATTACTCATTTAAAAATTTCTGACTCACATGACATCATGTCCCACTATTGTTGATTTTTATACAGTTTCTACAAACTGTTCTTATGCAAGTTTATTTTTCTATCTACTTAACATTTATCAAGTTAAATCTTTACAGAAATGGTCGTTTCATTAGACATTTCATTGTAGGTATAAAGGGAACAGAGGAAACTGAATCAACAGTAAGACATTAAAAATGGGTAGCTTAATATATGCCTTAAAATTCTGTAGTCCTTTCATAAAAAAAATTTCCTTCTGAATGAAGATGATTTCACAGCTATTTTCAGAACAATCAAATAAACATTTTAATTCTCATGTATCTTAAGCATATTATATTTTAATCAAAATTGTTAGAAATTTGGGAAAATAAACAATTTAGAAAAATGCCTCAGATAAAGGGTAGTTTGAGGTGGGAAATGTTCCTGAAAATCTTTTTGTTGTATCTTTGAAGCTATAAAATAAATTTCAATTCATTTTGGGAAAAACCCTAAAAATAATGGTAATCCACCTAGGAATAGAATTGAAATAAATAATATAAATTTAACTATGTTTTGTCGTTTAGTGAATTAAATCTTTGTAAGATGTATCATAAACTGATTATGTTTGTTAAGAAAATAATAGTGATATTGGTTTAAATGAAGAAATATATTAACCATAAATTTGAATACCAAATTTGAATACCAAATTTGGTATTAATCAAACATTTTGTTTCTGAGCTATGCCATTATAACTACATATACATGGGCCTTTTTTCAAAAAAAAAATTTTTTTGGATTCAGGAGGCTAAAAAACATGTATTTCATGTCAACTATGAGCATTCAATTTTTCAGTGGAATACAATACTTCCTCTTTCCTACTATAGATATAGGGTAAAGAACAAAGAAATCCTTGTGTACTGCAACCTATATGACATCCACTGCAGCTAACACCCCATGAAGAAGGGATGAGCTGAAAAAATTATGCAAACTAGAGGCTGCAAGTCACAAAGACATGCAGAGGTTCCTAACAGAGGTTCCCTGGGCTAAAAGAATTGCCTCCACAATTGGAGCTGTACAGAGAGGGTGATGGATGATCTTCAATCAGGCACCTGTTGTGATCTCTTATAAGCAAGAATATGCACTATTTGACCTGTTCCACCACATACCACAAAACTTCAAAGTACAATTGAAACATGAGAACAAACAAATGAAAGGAAGGAAATTGTTGTAGATGAGACCACCCCAGCATTTGCTTTCTAACCAGGGAAAGCCATGAAAAGCCAAAGTCAGAGTGAACGGTCAATGGGAATCAAACCTGGGACGTCCTGAGTGAAAACCTCATATGTTATTGCAGAGCCGACTGGCTTGGTTTATTGCATGTAGGTGGCAGAGAAAGAAACACATTTTAGCCCTTAAACCCTTTCAACAGAGAAGTTATGTGCACTCTTCATAGCATCATAATTTAAATAGAGAATGATTACGGCAAGTCTGAATAGAAGTTGCTTCAGTTTTCCTTAAATTACTTATTTTGCTACAATTGGCTTGGTTTATTGCATGTAGGTGGCAGAGAAAGAAACACATTTTAGTCCTTAAACCCTTTCAACAGAGAAGTTATGTGCACTCTTCATAGCATCATAATTTAAATAGAGAATGATTACGGCAAGTCTGAATAGAAGTTGCTTCAGTTCTCCTTAAATTACTTATTTTGCTACAATTTAGCATTTTTATTTTGTATAACTTGTTTATGTGGAGCATATGTAAAACAACAAGCCTGCATGCACACCCTATCACAAAATCTAAATGTTGAGGTAATGCACATTATGCATTACATTACTATAACTGTATGCCAATCCCATTAGTATATTAATACATTTTCAACTGGATTATCAAATAAAAATATGACAGTTTTAGCCTCATTCAGCAAACACACAACTTTTGTTCGACTCAATTTTTCCAAAAAGTTCTAAATCTAAGTGTTCCTCTTTAGTAATGTATAAGTAGCCATTTAAACTATAGCATCCCCCCCACCCCCTGTTAATCCCAAGTTCAAAAATGATAAAAGTACATCTTATGTTTTCTCTATCTGACTATTCACATGTGTATTTCAAAAGCCCTGCATATTTTCTGCTGGAGTTAAATGGAAATGTTTTTCAATCAATAGGACACATCTGTATATTTTAAAAGACACTTTTTCACAGAAACAAGTCATTCTTAGTATCATTGTTGTGCATGTTGTATACTGCAAACATTTTCAATCACCTATATTTTTATGTACCATCTCAAAAGATTTCAATATTGTGTAGATTGTACAAGCTGTCAATTGTTTTATATAACGAACTTTGCTATAGTAATCAAATAAATTGTCATTTTATCCAATCATTAAAACAACAATTCTCTTACTTTCATTAAAAATTGTTATTCTGCATAATTTCTACAAATAAACTGCATCAACAACACCAAGAAATTAATCATTTATTGAACTAAAATCATATTTAATCATAAATTGCTTACATATCTTCATTTAAAATGAAGCTGATAAAATGTTACTTCCATTTTATGGTTTCCATTTACACTACCTTTTCTGCTACTATGTTGTTGCTTTACTGTGCATTTTTCTTATCTGTCATGACAGAGAATGCAAACAGCAACATTACCATTAACTCTATATATGCTCAAATAGTTTAAAGAAAAACGATTTTTGTAATCTATACTACTTTATATCTACTGCACAGTGTGTTTCCTTAAATTTGTGACTACCTTCAAAGTTAAGTTTACTAACTGCTTAATCTGCAGTGTGCCAGTAAATTTTCTTTCACAGACCGATTCAGAAGGGCAATAAAAAATAAGAGAATCACAACATACATTCTTTTTTATTAAAGCTAAAAAATGTTCCCATTTCACACTAAAATAAAAGTTCCAAAAGATGGGTTGCATTAAGTAAAGTAAATTTTGTGCAAGAATGTTTGTTTTATACTTACTGAAACCATGCTTAATATAATATTCTATAATAAGCAGTAATTTTTTTTTTGTCAAATTAAACCCTATTTCAGAACTTAACCTTTATACATGGGGTGTCAGGCCCAGAAACTTTGCCGCAAATGATATAAATTATTGCAGCATGTTTATGACATTGTAGTGCTGCTAGAGTGGAAGAAGTCATTCAAGGAGTACTTTGGAGTGTACAGAATTGCTACTGAGAATAGAAGGAATATTTCTTTGTGGTGGAATGAGAACTAATTCTTGGAATGTCCCTGAATGTGGAATGGGAGTGAAAGAAATAGTATAAAGGAATAACAGGGTCACTCCAACTCTTGAAGGACAATAAAAGATGGGTCACTTTCTTTCAGGAAAGCAGACATATAACTGCTGTCCCTGTGGAGAACGTAAATAGAGACCAAGTATTGGTGGATTATTGCCCAACACTGCAAAGCAAACATTTTGGTTTTTGAGCTAGTATAAATTCAGCTGGTTACACATCCTGTACATAGTCCTGACTTAAACCATGTTTTCTAAAGTAGAATCTTTGAGAGTGCCAGTTCAGTATTGCAGAGGTAGCTGTTGATGCTTAGTGACAAGCAGTTTCAAACATACTTGCTGGCTGCTTCCAGACTTAGTTTTACTGGAGGCAAAGTAGCGCAGGCATTAGCTACTTTTAAAACATATGGTTAGTTGGAAATTCTCCTTCATAAATATCCAGAAATTATATATGTGACTCTTATATTATGTACATTATATTTCTATTTCTGTTGCTGTTGTTTCTTTAAAACAATTTATTATTAATAGTATTTTAACATTGCTACTAATTTGCTTATATTAAATAACATGTTTACTATAAAAATATTACCTTAGTACACTGTAGAGTATTGCGATCCCATATTTTAATGGTGTTATCCCTGAGGCCGGATACTATTTTCTGATCATCGTATTGTAGACAGTATACTCCTTTGGAGTTTTCTGACCGACAATTTATTCTTTGTAAGACATGTCTACCCATTCTCCAATTATTTTCTATACTCTGCAATTTCATAAGGAATCAAAGTTAATACAATGTTAAGGCATCACACATCATTCTTAGCAATAAAATGACATTTGCAAATATTCCTTTATACTGGGTAAACTCTGCTACCTACAAAACAAAAATGTTCCTTGTTTCAGTGTTAACACATTCAGTAAAACCTGTCTTCAGCAGAACTGAACAGCATTCTCATGTATTTCTGTTATGGATTGGTTTCTGTTTAACAAAAATATAACAAAATTAGCATGATCTCACACAAACACTCACGCATGCACGCATGCACACACACACACACCCACACGTGCACCCACGCGCACACGCACACACACACACACATACATAGACATATTGGAATAAAATATATTTGTAACTTATTTAGTTGTAAATTTATGTAATTCTGCTATACATAATATACACTAAAACTTTTAATGAATGAAAAATAGCTGTATACTAAATCATTTATTTTTTCCACTAGTCTAAGTATCTGGTGTCTTTTGCAGAAACACTCAAGCCATCCATTAGTTGCTTTGAAATCAGTCTTGCCCAGTTTTCAACTACCTTTTTTTCAGCTACGTGTAACATAGGCATGTGGTGATTTTTTGCCCTGACATTAACAAACCACTCCCACACTATTTTATTCATGTCTTGGTTTTCAGTTTTCTTAAGCTCTCTCTTCATTTTTTACTAACACAGTTTTCCGTTGCTTCAAAATTTCCAATTTCTTCTTTAGAATTTTGTGAACTTGAGTTTTGTCTACAATGAATGCCTTCATGATCTCCTTGACACTCAATTTATTGTGTTCACTAGCATAAATCACTTTTACTCATGTTAAGATCTAGCAGACCCTTGTTTTCGATGTCATGGTGACTACTGCCAAACTAAATCATCACCTATGTAAGTTTAGAGGTGAACTTTAAAGTGTTGTTTGACAGGCCATTATTGTGCAAATTGTATATGGCACAGACAAATAAAAGGAAAATTAGCCATGCTTATCTTAACATCAGTGGTTAACTAAATTATGCAGTGAAGGACGACTATGATAAGATTTCTCAGTATTCATTAGTGCACCCCCCCCCATAAAGACCAGTTAGGTATCAGCAAAATTGTCATGTTTCGACATAAACATCACATCTGTAGAGCACACAATGCAGACTTTTGCAGGGTAGCTGAAAATTTCCTAAATGCTACATTCTGGAACTGGAAATTTTCCATTAAAATGTACTTTGATTCTTGTTGTCCGCGTTAGACAGTTTCTGTTTAATAAAAGAAATTCAATATGTTTTTCACCAATAAATTCATGGGGCCAAGAAATATTTCTGTTTAAGGCGTATTTCTCTCTAATAAGGGGTCCCTTAAACTCAGGTCTTACAATTATAAAACTGACACAATTGATTCACTATGTACTGATAAGTCAAAATGAAGATATAACTAGAGAGAGAGAGAGCAAAGTTAAATGTGTAATGTGACAGTTCTTGTAGATCTTTGGCTACCAATCCAATAACCTACTTCATGTCTAGATGCACACGGTACAGGTAGACTATCATCCTGCTGATACAAGAAGATGTGGTCTGTAATGTGTATACTTTCTCCAGAACGTAGGTTTCCCTACACATCACTACTTAACGTGGCTCCTCAAGTGCATTCATGGGCACCAGTTCTATACTTGGGTTAAAAAATCAAGTTTCATCAAACCCATATGCATGCCCTGGCTGGGAACTTAAAACACCACATTCCAATCCCTCAGCTAAATTACAGAACACAAGCTACAAAGTATTTTTCAAAATAATGATTACTATTAGAATAAAAAAATATATTTTTGCAAAAATAACTTTTTTTAAAGATCTTCTTGACAACATTGAAGAATACATTTCCACCACCACAGGAAGCAAAATGTACTTGAATAGCATGATCATAAAATTCCAAGCTCTGCAATCATGATTTTCTCTTTTAAAGTCTCCTTCCTCTTTTGCTATATTCTCTTTTAATTTGGGTATTAATTTATTTGAATTTATATTTTAAAGGAACTGAAATTTATATCAAGCCCATGAAAGAATCTTAGCAATTCAAATTAATATTCTATATCTATGGGCTATGTACAATAAAAGAAGCTCTAAATTGCTTGGTTTGCATTTTGGTTTTTGACACAATTCCTCAATTCTGTTGCTATGCACTTGCTGAATGTGTAGCTATGCACTTCCTGTGTGTGTGTCAATGGAAAACTGTGGATGATAATTATGATTATAGTTCCAATAATACTATCACATTTATAAAAGATTTGACATTCAATGACTGTCCACTAAATTCACAACTATTAAAAATACATGCAAGAGAAATTAAATGTTTTGTAATTGAATAAACCTGATGCATTACAGTTGCATAAATATTTATTCTGCAACATCATCATCTTTCTTCTTCATGCTATTTGATATAAACATTAGCAGAAATGGTTTTTCTATTGTTGGTAGATGAGAAATAAGGGAATACGTTAGACTAAAGCTAAATTATGAGCTGGTCATTATGCAATGAATTAAATTTTTTTTCTCTTTGCTTGACTATGAAGAAACAAAAAAATTATTTGAGAAAAGTATCTAGTATCGAAAAATTTAAACCAATAACAAGGAATATATTGGAAATAGTTAATTCCACAAAACATGTATTTGAGTTAAATTGTGTGCTTAAATGAGTATCTTTTATGAGTAATATGATTTTTCTATCTGCTATGGTTTACCAGTTATGCAAATTCCATCCAGAATAGAGAGAACTTCAGAGGCTATTTCCAGAAGCTTCAAAATATATATTTTATTAGTCCAGGGGTTGGGGGAGGGGGAGAATTCCATGTTTGAGGCAGTGCATTTTCTTGAGCATTTCTATGTCGCACCCTTAGAAGTTGTAGAACATAGTTTGCTATTTAACACACTTTTTTGTTATTGAATTATGCTATTCACACGCATGTACATTCACACTCACACACAGACTTTTTTTTAAATGGATTCAGGCTTCAAAACATGTACTTCTGGTGAAATCTTGACATAAAATTTGTTGGTGGAATACAGTACTTCCCCTATTTGCTACATTCAGTACAGAAAGCAAACAGTACCTGTTGGTTTCAGCCAATGCTTGACAAACATTAAATCACAATAAAAATGCACTGCAAATGCAAGGTACAGTCATTTACAAACACAAGGGCAAACATTATTTGCTTTTGTTCAGGGCAAATCTCTCCATCCAGATTTTTGCCTGAATGAGGTCAGCTTTGCCAACTGACTAAATTCACAGAATGCAATATTTCCATGTTTCTCCTTTGCTCGGCATATCAACTGGTATGTGATAGAAATATGAATATGCCAGCTAAAATGCAGGGCAGCAGCACACATCACATAATATCAACCCAGAAAGTTGGAGGTTGCTGTCTTTTCTTGTTTTGTTCATCTATCTTTAAGTATGTTATATGATCAGTATTAGACCCTTTCTCAGATAATTTCTGAGCACCTTTTCTTTTTGGATTTAGGTTCTCAAAACATATTTTTGGTGAATTTCATACATACCCTTTTGACTCCGACAGTTCATATAAATCATTAGGAATATATGGCTCAAAAAAGTTATATATCCCTGTCTGGCTGTTGGTCGGTCTATCTGTGTGTATATGTATGTGTGTGGTAGAGAAAGTAAAAGCTGCTTTAACTTACATACAAATGTTATGCAACATAGAGATATGTAATAATTTTAAGTTCATACTTACATCTATATCTTGAATTATTTTTGGAAATAGTGATCTGTAGAATGAATGATTAGGATGACTTTCTCCGGGCTTTGGCTTGAATAAATATTGTATCCTAGAAAAGTGGATTGTAATATTATAAAACACTCTTCTATTCAATAAAATGAATTAATATTAAGCATAACTCCTCAAAGGGAGAGCAATGTTAGCAGGCTTAGTATATTCCACATTCAACTTGCAAACAAGCAATTCACTCACCAGCCCCGCCTTTCAGCAAGGCCTCTCCATAATGAATCTGTCCGAACTTTTCTTTCTATCAACTTTTTCCATAGCATACCTTCTGAAATGACTCTGTACCATTCTTTACAAACCAGCTCTGCTGCACAAAGTGAGTCTGCATCAAGATAGGAGAGAATACTTTCTGCTACATGGTCCAACCCTTTCTCTGTAACAAGAGATAATTTGGCATTCATATCAAACAACTCACAAAAGTAATTACATAGTAGCCACAAATTTGATAAGAGTAAAACTAACTCTGGGAGAAAGTATGATAAGAAGTTGATTTAAGTTACTTTAGACAAATACTACTTCTAAATTTGGCATAATTAGCCACTTTTGGAACAAAGTGAGTTTTTAACTAGTTTTATTATTGTTCCAAGTATTACTTACATGGATGCAATTTGGAATAAGAAAGCAAATCAACATACATGATACATTAAAAATATCACTTGCCTTCTTTGACATATCCTCAAAGACTAGAATAAGGATATCAAAATACAATTAAAAAGCAAAATTTTTTTTGGCTCTATAATACCTTTTATTTTCTTTAAAACATTTTGAAACATATTTTGTACTCTTTTCTCTAAAGCTGGTAGGTCATATCGGATCATGACTGAAATATGTAAAATGATCTCAGATGAACCTGAGGTTCACATTGCTTAGTTAATCAACATTTGCTTTCTCAGGATAAAGGAAAACCCCAGAAGAAAAAACTTTTAACCAGGCAATTCATCTTAAACAAGACGAATTCTGTACCTCTTGAATGTAAGGCTGACACACAACCACCAGAGGTGGGCTCTTGTAAATTCCAAAGTTATTATACAGTAAATAAAACCTCAAGTCTTCTAGAACTTTTACAAAAAACATATTGCATACTGAGCAAGTAGAATCTTATAAACAGTGATTTTACTAATATATTAGACATTTCAGCCAGAAATTTGAAACAAACTCACTTAGGAAAAATATTTTAAATATATATTGAGTAATGCTTGTTTGAATCTATTCTGAAAAGTGTTTGCAGTTGAAACATAAAATTAAAAACTATTGCATAGCAAAGCAATGCTGTTTCATGAAAGGGAAACATCTCAAGCTATACAACTGATGGTCCCAGTGGGACCAGAGAAAATAAAATGATAGAACTGATTTATTGGGTACTCTTGAGAATGTTAATGTCAGGTATATTTAGATAACTTTTTTGCATCCAATTACATGCAATACATTTAGTTGTGCGAGTACAGAAGATGACAATCACATGAAATGTGTGCCATCCTTTTTTAACCTGGAAAGTCATACCAGACGATAATTGAGTGAACTGGATAAAATGAGGTTTTAACAATTCCAAAAAGGATTCAAGGAATTTTATACACAATTAGCAGCAAAAAAATAATTACAGCACCATGAACACAATTATATCAAGCAAAATAAACAAATAGAGGAGCCTAGGATGCCATACCACTCACAAAATCTGGCAATTGTATATAGCTGAAGATGCTGGCAATAGCCAGCGAAAACATATTTCTATGTAAGAAACCTAAATAAATGAAGCTTAAGTGTAAAGAGTAACTCACAGTTTAATAATTATTGAATTGCACTTCACTGTGTTAAATTCTGAGTTTTAATATCTTAACCGTTGTGTTACATTACTTCTGATTTTAGCGATTCATTTTGTGTACAAAATATTATATGAATAGGGGAAGGAAAAGCAAAAAGCAAACTCTCAAAAATATCCTTACTTGGTAATAATGAAATGAAGTCCCTTTGTAGCATAGGTTTGAGGTATGAGTTGATGTGGCCATGTTGGTAGTGGCACATCCGTGACAGCAAATGTTCCACAAACTCTACTTGGTCCTGTTCGCTCCATTTTTCAAAATACTTTAGGCAGGTTTCTCTTTCTGTTACATACTGTGGTGAAGGTTCTTTTTTCCGTGCGGGATCATATAATATTGTCATTGGATACTGCAACAAAAGAAGAAAAACCCATGTTCAGTGGTCACCATGGAAGAAATAAAAATCATAGTCAACATTAAAACCCTAAGTACAGTACCACATATCCCTATAGTGGTATTTAATGTTCTATACAAAGAATGTCTTGGAAAGGTAGAAACAGTTTTAAAAAATCTGATGTGTTCCACTCACATGACTTTCTCTAGCTATTCTATAAAAAACTTTCCTTATAAAAGATTATTTTTATATATTTCATGGTAATCAAGATCAACATTTCCAGAACTGTTATTACTTGCTTCCTTTTTGTCTATCCTTTATGGTTTACCAATTATACAAAATTCATCCAGAATGAAGAGGTCTTCAGAGGATATTCCCAGAAAATTCACGATATACATTTTGTCATAAAACTACCTTAAACACATGCCAGTTTAATCAAAAGCATTAAAGCCTTTTTTGAGAAAATAAAAATTTTCGAAAAATGTTCCATTAAAGGGTAGTTGAGGGTGGGGAAATTTTATTAAAAATCTTTGTATCACAACTTTGGAAGATAGTGAGCTTCAATACCAAGGAGTGTAATACAATACCACTGAAAAAAAGTAAAAAGCAAAATCCCAGTAATAGCATTGAATGATTTTATCCTTCCAAACCCCCCCCCCAAAAAAAAACCAATATATTTTATTTACAGTAATATAAGTTTCAGCAATTTCATAACACAGAAAATTAAGCTGACAGCAAGCCACATGTAACATCTTGGAATCAGTAAAAGAAAAGCAAGGCACTTTTGATTGCTTCTCAAACCTAGTCAGTGATAGCTTAAGTAACCAATCCCTATCCTTCATACAAACTTCTAATCATAAAGTTTTAAGATCAGTAAATGTTCCTTAAATTATGAAAATCTAGTTTGACATTGATACACGAGCCGGTCAGCTTAAAATAGTGTTTTGTTTTTTAAGGTACTCCACATAAAATCTATGCTGAAATCAGGCAAATTAAAAAAAAATTGTTTTCCAAATGCATAACATTGCTACACTATAACGGCAGTGGTTGGGCAGTTGTTTCAGTATTATTGAAAGTTATATGGACAAGGTGATGCCAAGACCTTCTAGGTCTTATAGGTGTATCTCAAAGTTCTTTCAAAAACACTAATTTGATATCAATTGTGTAGCTCTGAGCCTAGTGTGAATTCCTCTTGTCAAAAGTGAGTATCTAATTATTATAAATCCTTAAAATAGGAATTAAAACTAAAATGATCATAGAGTTAAGTAACTGCTACAGTAAAAAACAACTGACATGGAGTGGAGATACATAATGTTTGACTTAGGAGGGCAGTATAGGCATTGGAAATTAGCACATACAAACACACATAAAAACGTAAATTATTATTGCATTACTTTCCACCATGTTCCTACCAAAAATGTACAAGATTTGCATCAGCATTAATTACTTTTTGCATTTTCAAAGAACAAGATAATATAGTCAGATATTCTCACACCAAAAGCTGTTCATGGTAGTTCTAATATCTACAGAGCTACTACTTTTTACTTTCTCTGTCACATACATGATAGTTACATATAGAAAGTATTGTATTTCACCCTAGAATTCAATGTAGAAATTTCATAGGAAATATATATTTTGAGGCTCCCAGATTCAAAAACAGTACTTTTTGAAAAAGTTGTGTGATTTTCACAAATGTTTAAAAAATTAAATCCATAAAAGACAAAATTTTCTCCACAAAAAAATACTTCATTTAAAATACCATCTGTTTCAAATAACTTTATTGTGGCATTAACCATCTTTGAGGTACTGTATAGTGAAAAGGACTTTCAGGTGCAAATTATGGCCAGAAAAGCAGAGGAAAAGGTTCTGAAAATACATACAAAAAGCTGCTAATGCCACTAATTTATTTAGGTCTAAACCAGCTACACAAACTTCCTTTGTCCCATTTACTGCGTTCTAATAATGCATGAACTTGTTACGCTGAATGTTTTTGGCACTAAGTCGCCAGCGCTTTGTGTTCCTTATTTAAGAAAAAACTCCACTTGACATCTATAAAAACCAATGGAGCATGTCTTATCAGCACCCATAAAGGAAGTGTAGCCCAATTGCAAAGGTTTCCGCATCTAGACTGTTCCCCAAATTTAATTCAAATTTGTCTTTAGCAAATCCATCAAAGTTGTCCCTAACACTCATCAACTTAGACCACTGTTCCTCTGCTATACCTTCTCCTTCCAAACTCTGAATCACATCAGGCAAATACTTGTAGCTATACTCTGCAAAAAGTTCCAACTCTAGATTTTTGTTGTTGACTAAGTGTTGTACCTGCTTGATTGCTGCTGTTTCCATTGAGTATAGGACTCACATGAAGTGTATGGTTTTATCAAAGCTTTCACACAATAAAATTGTGCATCTTATCCAAGCACCTCACCTTGTGATGACAGGAAATTGGAAGACAGTCATTTCTTGATTCAAAACTTGACGAGTAGGAGCCTTTACCAGAATCTTCTTCAGAGCAGCAGTAATTCATTTACTCTGCAGTAATTCTCACTGATACTTTTGCAAACACAATGTAGATCGTGTGCAATGTTGACATGTATTGCACACATGTATTCCTTCAATTTTTGGAGAGCCAAAAGTATGTAGAGTGCTTGATCAGTCACCACAAGCCTGACTTTTTCATACTGTATGCCCCCTAGCGACCGGTTCATACATGAGTCATTGAGCAATTGCATTTTTGTGCAGGCATTTGTCTTCTTCATTTTAAAAAAGTATAGGCATTACCCATTTACAAGATAATGGAAAAACCAACAATTTCAAAACATATTTGCAGCTCATCAGTAGTTTCTTCTAAAATGAATCCCACTTCATGTTTGCCAACTGCTTCTTTTATTTTCTCTAAAATGTTCTCATTAACAGGCTGTATGTGACTTTTTCTCAGTGTGTTCTCATTCGGTATTGACCTATGTGTATAATTCTCAAGAAATGATTTGAATGCAGGATTGTTTACCTTATGAATTGGAATTCCTGACTAGATTAATGACATGACAAGACTCTCACTAAACTCATTCAGTGACCACTGCTTTTCAGATCCTGAAGAGAAAGCATGTGTCAGAGTAGTTAGCTTGGGTTAACGACCTGCAAAGTTCAATGTTCTTTACATGTTTGTTGTTCTGCATATGCTGGTTTATTCTGCTTCTTTGATGCTTGTCATTGATTGCCATATTTACTTTGCAAATGGTACATTGGAGAATGATGTCATCAGTTTCAACAAACTGAATTCTTCTGAAAGTGGACACAACTTCCCTTCTTACACTTCGGCAATATTTTGTCGTGAAAAATTCATAAAACACTAACATGGTGAATAAGAAAGTACACAGTCGATAGTTAGGCACTGTTAAATTCACGTCAGCATTAACTGAATTTAGGCTTCAATTATAGTAGCATCAGTGTTTAAATGTTATTTGATTTCACTGCTGCAGGCTGACCTCTGTTATTGATGTTAACTATGTTGCTGAGAGTGGCCATTGTTGCTGGGGGTTAGAGTAATTACTGGTGCTTTCCATAAATTATAATTTTATTACACTTATATTGACCATTTTTGACTCATGATTAAACAAAATCTTAAAATCCTGTTAAAGAGAGAAAAAAATCTAATCCATTGAAAACGTGGGGATACAAAATGTGGGGAAAGGTTCAGAAGCATGGAATAGAAAGGTAAAGGTACAAAATTTAGTAATCTCACAAAAAAGTGCAACAAATTGTGCTTATTTTGCTTCATTTCATGTCCCCGTGCCTAGTCTGTATGAAAATAGCCATACTTTTGGAAAAGTGCTGCACCTTAAAATTCCTTCTTTATTAGCTTGAAAGCTTACTTTGTTTTAGATCATGTCGGATAATGATGCTCAAATGAGTTTAGGATCCATGGAGCTTACTTGATATTAGTCTTCTCAGGATAAAATCCCCAAAAGAAAACCTATCTGGGTAGCTCACCCTAACTAAAATTCGAACTTGGGACCTGAGTGTGAGCCAGACACGCTAGCCCCACACTACAGAGATGGCCTAAATATGTTTGCACTTTTTGTCATTCAATTGTCTCTCGCGATGTCACGAGAGTGTAGTTTCATGGTCAGCATGCAGTAAGCCACTTTAAACATTTGACTATCGCTTCAGTTTCTACAACGAAATGTGTGATGAAACCGTTCCTAGAAATGTTTATTTCAACTAATATGAAGTAGATAGAAAATACGCTTTGGTTAAAATAGTTTGCAGAAGAGAAATACAAATAGCTTCTGTGTATAGACGTCATTTGATTGTAAAATTGGATGCTACTTCTATATACAAGCTGAAGAAGCAGAGATTTCATTTTGGTTGAATCAATCGCAGAAGCTACAGTCCACAATGTGTACTCTGTACCCTAAAAACTCTTAATATGTATCTAAGTGTGTAACAACAAACAATTTGTACAAGTCCAGTCACGGCATTTATGATTCACGTTGTTCTTTAAACAAGAAATTATTAATCAGAAGGCTGTTGAACTCGGATTTCTCATTAAACGTTACAAATAACGTTCAAAGGTTAAACATACAGGTATGCTAAACAAACGTTGATACATTTTTCCAAACGAGATAAAGGGCATTGAAACGCAACTTCGCCATGCGTTTATTACGACATAATAGACTTTCTCATCTCTCGAATCTTGTTTTCTTTTGCATGATTATGAGAATGACGTACTGTTTGTATGAAAAGGGAAGGTCTGCTTAAAATGTATTCAAATATAAATAATATATTAAATAATATTGCTCTTGCACGATAAACAGTAGAGCCTGCATGCAGGCCAACAGTGGACAGTATTGCAGAACGATTTGCCGTATGGGCGAAATGCCAAGCTTAGACTTATCTTGCTGATAGTACATGCCGGATAAATGCAGTTACGCTCCTTAGACGGTTCAAGTAGTCGTGGTTCGCTGACGCGTTTGGCGTTGACGCGAAAGGACCGTGGGTTCGAATCCCGGTATGGACATGGATGTTTAGTATTGTGTGTTTCCGTGTTTGTGTTCTACGCAAGAGACATTCTCTCTCTCTCCCCTGATGGCCAATTAGGTTTTAGCTTGAAGGCCAAATGTGTGTGTATAACTCCCTCCGCCTTCAAACATCACGTGTTATTGTTTTTATAGCGTTTGCTTTAATGGTCAATTCGGAGGCTTGAACTTTAGCAACAACCATAGATTCTTTAACGTTAGGTTTTCACCATGTTTACTTTCTCTAGCACGTACCTAGTAGGCAAGTAAACAGAGAAGGTAATATATTCCACTCAAAAATGTAATATGAAGATTTCACCGGAAACACATGTTTTAAGGCCCACTGAATAGAAATAAACAGCATTTGGGAAAAGGTGAGTGAGTGAGAAGGAACTGAAAAATGAAAAGTCGGATAAATGCCAACTTTGCTATTTAAGTTCAGCATCTTCCAAATATGTTATACGAAAATGTTCAAGAAAATCCCCTCACTTCAAATTACCATTTAAATGGATTTTTTTTCTCGAAAATGTACCTTTTGCCGAATATGGCTGTTAACGATTTTAATTAACGATATTTAGATGCATCACAAAACGCACGACTCAAATTATTTGGGAATAGCCTGTGAAGTACTTTTCATTCGGAAGGAATTGTGTATAATTTTGTGTAACTGGTGTATATTAACCGATATATGAAAACATATTGCCAAGTATTAAAAAACACAGTCTTCTTCTTCTTTTTTTTTTTTTTTTTTTTTTTTGTATCAGCCATTTCCAGGATATCCATTATTAATGGTTGTCATTCTTATTATTCCCTTTAATATAGTTGTTTCTCATACATACATAATTTACACACACACACCCACACACACACACACACACACACATGCATGCATTCATTCATTCATTACTTTCCTGGAGTTGCTGAATTTGGTATAATACCCTGGTTATTTGTGTGTTTGTACCATTCCCTATAATTGTACATTTTTATATCCTATCAACTTAATCTATTTATCTCTTTTATACTTACAACCTCATTAGTTTTATTGTTAAGATCCTCTTTTTGTTTGGCGGTTTTTCTCCCCCATTTGTCTCTTACTTTCCCTGTATAATTATTAGTTGTTTCAGAAATTCTTTCCTATTGTTTTCAAAAAGTTTTAAGTACGCTATCTCTGTCGGTAACTTTTCCCAATTTTTATTCCATACTTTTTATCTGCATATTTTTGTTTTTTCGCACTCACTTATACATAGTAATTTGCTATCTTCATTGCCACATAGTGGGCATAAATCTTTATTACTTTTAGACCTTTTATAACATTGTTCCTGTTCTTGCACATGCTAGATCCTTTCTTTTCACTCTTCCATAGACATTAATGCATTTTTCTCTTTCCCATACTTTCTTAGTATTCCTATTTAACATTAAAGTACTCTTATCCCCTAAGCTACCTATTATTTGTTTTTCTATATTGCCTATCCTTGCTTTCACTTTATTCCATAGTTTTTGTGCCCTATTGTCTGTTGATTATCTAGCTCCCCCAATCCAATTTCTCTTACAATCACCTTTAATTGACATAACCAATTTCTTCCCTATCTTGCTGATACTTGAGGCCTATAACAGACTTTGAGAATATTTCCTTTCTCTAGTGCTTGGATCATGTTCCAGTATTTCACTATCTGTTTAACTATTGCTCCCTTCCTCCCAGCTCTCCCCAGTTCAACTAAGCTACTCCATTTGGAGCTGTTCTTGGCAATCCCAATATCATTTTGCAAAAGGAACTAGGAATTTGATCTATACATTCCCACCTTTTTTCAGTCTCCCGAATCTCTATTCCATGCATCATTCTTGGTTCTACTGTTGCTGTATATATTCTCTCTAACCAGTTTACTCTCAAATTTGGTATGTTCCTTATAAACATGTACTTATGCTATTTATAGCTAATTTTCCCTTAGCTAGCGCAGTTTTCCTTTTCTCTGTCCATTTTACATTGGTGTTTAGTCTTACTCCTAAGTAATAAAACTTGTTTACAACTTCAAATTCACTCCCCTCTAGCCACCATCTCTCTTCTCTGCTCAGCTCATTCCTGTTTTTACAAACCATAATTTTTTATTTACTTTTATTTATTTTTAACCCCATTTTTTGCAGTATTTCTCTGTTGCTTCTATTGCTTTCTTTAAACTCCACTTGTGATTGCTGCTACTACAAGATGCGCAAAGAACAAACCCGGAATGTCTTTATTTTTTATTGCTGGGCATTGTGCAGTTTCTTTTGCTATTACTTGAAGTATGTCATCAATAAACAAATTAAATAAAATGTGACTTTAAACCAATGTATTTGTACCCAATCTGATACTTTTTTATTGACAAGCCTAAAGTGGGATTGATTATCTGAAGACACCTTCGTCGAAACAATTTATGCCCTGCACATTTCTGTTATAGCACTTGTAGCACTAATCATGCTGAAACATTCCTTGTTATTGGTTTCAATTTTACTTCTCAAACAGGAAGTCGTGATCTGTTTTTCTTCTTTTCTTTCCTTTTTCTTCTTTTTTTCTTTCTATTTTTACTCTTGGCTATTCAAAGAGAATCGAATTTCAATCGTACAGTGACAGCTTTTAAAAGAGTCGACTATCGGTTTAGCCTAATGTATCATTTATTTCCCTTCTGCTTATAAGGAACTAAGTAATAGACCATTTCTCCTGATGTTTATCCGGATTAGAACGCAGTGGATAGAACAATAAATTCTTAAAAACATATTTTGTTACAGAACAGGCAGTGAAAGTCCTGTGAATTAAACACTTCCCCAAGTTTTTTCTGCAGTATTATTTTGTCCACATGATACTGTTTAACAGTTGCGCAAAAGTCCTTCAGAATGAAAAGGGCTTGAGAGGCAGTTCCCAGAAAATGCATTTCATTTGCTATAAACATATCTTAAACAAGTAGTATTTTAATCAAAATCGTTAGCCATTTTTGAGGAAGTAAGTTTTCGAAAAATGGTCGTGTGAAGGGTAGTTAGGAGTGGGGAAATTTTCCTGAAAACGTTCATGCCACATCCTTGGACGATGCAAAAGTTTATCAAATTTGGTATTTACAGAATTTATGTTTATAACTATCTGTTCGAGCGGTATCTGGGCGGGTTTTCTCCGGTTTTCCATGCCATGCATTCCACCAACAGCTCCATGATCATCTTTCCTACTTCCCAGTTCACCATCCTTTCATATCATCCATTTTCTTAGTTTCACACTAGGCATCAAGCTGATCAACCATCCTGGCTTCTCTGTTTAACAAAGAAGGACCCCAAAGTGCCTCGCTTTGGTGCTTCGTGAAGCAGGGGATCGTGGATTCGAGTCCCGCCTTTGGCATGGGTGTGTGTGTGTGTGTGTGTGTGTAAATATGTATACTTGTGTGTATTAGAAGCAAAAAGCAAAACGGTAATCAAATAGAAAAAAAAAACAAAAAAAAAAACAAGGAAAATGTTGGAACACTGGGAAAAAAAGGGCAAAAAGAAGAAATCAAAAGTGTATTTAAAAAAAAAAAAAAAGGTTCGTCCCGGACGCTGGCTTGTAAGTCTTGAGGGGTGTGATATAACTCCTAAAGATGAGGAGGGGAAAGAAAGTCAAAAAGAAAGAGAGTTCAGAGATACACATACGAACCTTCTTAGAAAACTGTTTTTTCTTTTTTTCTATTTAAGTTCTCAAAAATTGTATTTCCGGTAAAATCTCAGAATTTTGGGATGGAATATAATATGTACTACTACTTACATTGTATGAGGAGAGAAAGTAATGCTCTAAATGTATCTATAGTTAAGAAACATGTTTCAATTCGTTAGATAAATGTTTTAATAGAAGCAGGATATCTTAATAATTAATATCTTGAGCAATTAGAAACTCATCGCTGAAGTTAATGAAACAACTATGATTTTTAATGCTTAATGAATGTTCTTTCCATAAAAGGAATAACCTATTGAAAGCTTACCAATTATTATCTGTTCTTTGCAGAAACAATAAGTTCGATCACTCTTCCCGTTGATTTGACGTTCGTGTTTGAGAACAGCGATCTGTTACCCTGTTTTGGTTCCCGATCAACTATGTATCAGGCTTGATACTTTGTATTCACAATTGGACAGTTTTCTTTCTACGCTTACCATAAAACACCACGATATTCTAGGTTCTATGAATGTTATAGACAATACAGAAAAATAAAATTAATTTGACGCCTTAATTAATCATCCTACAAAAATGTACAACTTAGAATAGTTTTAGATGTTACATACTCTTTGCACGAGGTTATTAGAATTGAAATAAAAACCATTTAATATTTCAAAGTGTATCCCTTCTTAATACTTAGTGAAAACTAATGAAAAAGGGCGAATGTTTTGGAAAGATTTAATAATTCCAACAATATTTATATTTTGAGACAAAGCATATTTTAACGAGACTTTCAAGCTTCCAGCATTTGATCAATTACGAAAGCGGATCGAAAAGTACCACACAATAATTTTTTCTGCCTTGGAATTGCAGCTGGAATGTTGCAATTTCACAGATATAGTTTGAAGTTTTCACTACAGAGGGTATTTTTATTTCACGAGTAGCGCTAGTGAGAGAAGCGTGAACTACGCAACAAAGGTGGCGCGCATGCTACTGTCGTCCAAATGTGAAGAGCAGAGAGGTGTGGTTCGATACTTGTGGGCCAAAGGGGAGAAACCGAGTGAAAATCACAAGGGCCAGCATGGCGTGTATGGGGATGATTTTATGGACCGTAGCAATGTCTCCGGTGTTGTGCATTCTTCCAAGAGGGTCATGTGAACCTTAAGTGGTTCACCACTCTCAGGGAGGCCGGTAACAGCTGCAACCCCGCAGAATGTCAGAGGTATTGAGGTGGCAATTTTGAACGACCGGCGTGTGCAGCTGCGAACCTTATCGCAAGAGTTCAACATTTCCTAGAGTGCAGTGTAAGATGTTCATGACACGCTGAAATTTCGTAAAGTTAGCGCTCGCTGGGTGCCTAAGAACCTGTCAGACAACCACAAGAGCCAGCGAATGATGACAAGCTTGGATCACTTAACGCGGTACACTGCAGGTCCTGACTTTCTGAAAGGAATCGTCACTGGTGATGAGTCGTGGGCATGCCACTACACACCCTAAACAAAGGCAAGTATGGAGTGGTTCGTACAAAAAAAATCTGATGTGGTACATTCACATAACTTTCTCTATATCTCTGAAACAAATTATTGTTAAAAAGCTTATGCTTCTATTTATTTCATGTTAATCGAGAAAAAATAGGTTTATTACTTCGTTCCTTGTAAGTAGAAGCGAAATAAGGGAGTACCATAGGCTAAAGTAATAGTCAAAAGCTGGTTGCTATGTGACTGAAGTTCCTTTGTTTGTACGGACAGGAGTTTACAAATTCCTGTAGGAGAAAAGTATGTTTTTTAAAGCTGAAACGAAAAGCAAGGAATATCTAAAAAAAAAAAAAAAAAAAAAAAAAAAAAAAAAAAAAAAAAAAAAATGAATTCCACGAAAAAATGTATATAATATAATATAAATTGTGTATTTTAATGTGCTCTAAATGTTTTGAGTGGTAAGTTTTTCTCCATCTCTTACGGTTTAGAGTTATGCAAAATTCCGTAAAATTCATCCAGAATAAAGTAATCTTCAGAGGCTATTCCCAGAAAATTCAAGATATACATTTTATTTGGAAAGTAAATATCTTAAATATATGGGATTTTAATCAAAATCGTTAAGAGCCATTTTTAAGAAAATCAAAATTTTCGAAATTTTTTCTATGTAAAGGGTAGTTTGGGGTGGGGGGATTTTCTTGAAAATCTTCGTGTCGCAAGTTTGGTTTTTAACGGTCTTTTCGTTTTTGAGCTATGCTGCCCACAGACACACACAAACACGGAGATTTTTCTAAAAATATTTTTTTTTATTCAGGGGATCTCAAAACATATATTTCCGGTGAAATCTCGGTATCGAATTTTTGGGTCCATTACAATACCTTCTCTATACACTATATACATAGTACGTATAGAGAAATAAGCCTGCCTATAGTTATTCACCAAATAATTTTATCTGGCCGATAATCAAAGCTTTCTTCTACAATCACACATGTTCCTCTGGATAGTAACCCTCTAGGATAGTTTGTAGTGTGTTAAGTTTGTCATTCTGAATTCGATAAAAGTGCTACAGGTGGAGAATTTTAAACCAAAAAGCAATGGAGGATTGCTTTGCGAAGCAGGCAAAAACAAACAAAATAAAAGATAGTTTATACCAGGGGAATTCTTTTGTCATGTTTTAGAATAAAATGAAAGAGATGACTGCGAAAGTGTGTTAAAGTTCGTAGAAGCATGCAAAATAATTAATTACGTTAGGGTTCACATAACCTTACTTGTCTGTTACTTTTTGCTTATGTACTTCTCATTTCCTAATGCGCTTATGTACTTCTCATTTCCTAATGCCGAAATTAATACATACTGATATTATATATATTGACAATTCTTTCAATGCTGAAAAGTCCAATATTTTGTAACCGGAATGGGCTATAAAATGCCTTGAATTCATATAGTACAATTCATAAAATGCTATTAAAGGTGTGCAAAGTCTGTGTATTAGAATATGAACACACTGAATCTAAAAAAGAACATACTGCGAGAACTCGGGGGGTAGATGTTAAGAAATCAGACGGTTAACTTACGTCAATATCGGCATTTTTCATTCATCATTACTTGAAATCCCTGGACTTTTCGACTTAGAAATTATAAGGGATAAACGGGGAGAATGAACCAAACATATAAATAGTGATGTCATAAATGTCAGCGGGAGGTATATAAAAAGTAATTAAACCATTTGGAACTCCCATACTTGTCACGCTTTTTGGCATTTGGAAAGTGTTACTTAATGTTGAGGATCCTAATTGTAAGCGCAGAGCGCAGCTGAAGGGTCGCCCCCCATCGAAAACCCCAATCATCCGTGTAATAGGAGGAACTCCAAAACATCATTCGAGTTTTAAAAGTTACCTGTGAGAAGAATAAAGGCCAGTATTACTTCCTCACCGTCGTCCGATAAATACAATTTTTACTTCCTTTACATGTACTCTGTATATAGTCTATAGAGAAGTATTGCATTCCACCCAGAAGTTCGATACCAAGATTTTACCGGAAATATACGTTTTAGATTTTTAGAAAAAGATCAGTGTGCCCGTGTGTCTGTAACGAAAAGGCGGTAAAATTGGTATTTAAGTTAAGTATCTTCCAAGGATAAGACGCGAAGATTTTGAGGAAAATATCCTCACCCCAAACTTCTCTTTACATAGAAAAAATTATGAACATTTTAATTTTCTAAAGAAACGGCTTAACGATTTTGATTACAATACCGTATATTAAAGATATTTATATGGCAAATAAAATGTATATCTTGAATTTTCTGGGAATAGCCTCTGAAGACCTGTTTATTCTGGATGAATTTTGCTGAATGTTGCATAACTAGTAAACCGTATGAGAAAGACAAAAACTTGCTACACAAAAAATTTAGATCTCGCAAAACACACAGTTTGGGTCGTCTAATCTTTTTTTCGTGGAGTTGACCATTTTTGTAGTTCCCCTTGTTATTGGTTTTAGTTTTAATATACTTTAAACTTTTCACAATCGGGGATTTGTCAACTACTACAATGCAAAGAAACTGATTTCATCCACATGGCAACCAGCTTTTAAAAGATTTGACTATCATTTTAGCCTACTGTATTCGCTAAGCTAAGAATAAGCTTATTAGCAGTAATTTGTTACAAAGATGTAGAGAAAGACATGTGCATGGAGCACATCAGCTTTTTTCTTAATTACTATTGATAGTGATAATTGTGAGACGTGAATGTGAGCGGAACCATAACCTCAATGGACTACGGCCGTGGAAGTCTGCAGATATATCTAATGTAAAAGCTTATTTGTCGGATAATAGACGTATCGTCTACTCCAACTAGCCGAATTATCGGCAAAGATATCTTCCGAGTAGAGTTATCCAGAGATTGTAGAACGCCAATCGGCTAGAAATCGGGTACATAGCTGTATCGACAAGTTATCGGCAGATTGTAGAACCGTCCCTCAATCTGCTAGGGAAAGTCCTTGTGACAGTGTTCTGGGATAAACATGGTGTTTTAATGGAGGACTTACCTGAGCACTTGGCCAATGTGAATGCTACAGCCTACATTAAAACTTTGATGAAGTTGCGTCGTGCTCTTCGTGACAAACGCCACAACATTGATGCTAACGATATCAAATTTCTTCATGACAATGCTCGCCCCCAAGTTGCTGCGGCTGTTAAAAAATCTCCAGACCTTGCACCGTCGGACTTTTATCTGTTTGGTCCCATGAAGAAATTGCTGGCCTGCCAACGCCTTGCGACCGATGCGGAAGTGAAATCAACAGTCCGCAGATAGCTATACTCCACGGAAACGGACTTCTACGAACAGGGCACATTGAAACGGGTATTACGATGGGACAAATGTGTTGAGAACGTTGGTGACTATGTCGAAAAGTAGGTAAAATGTGTAAGTTCCCCCCCCCCTCCCGTTTTTCTTTTTGCTATTAAACTTTTACGTAAAAAATTATTGTGCGTTACTTTTCGATTCGTCCTAGTATTTTAGTTCTCAAAATGGTTTCCGCTAGCAGCCAGAGATTATTACTATGGTGAATGAGCTAAGTCAATGTGTCGGTGGGAATTTCTGCATATGCTGTTCCAATCTCTTGACGAAGTGCCTGCAGCGATGTGTGATGCTGTGATAAAGTCAAGAGGGGTTATATTCTAATGAACCTATGGGAACTTAAAACTTAATTTCGTCCTATCCAGTGTCTCTGCATTCTCGTCCATGAAAGCCCGCTGTCGCCCTCCGTGGTGTAATGGTTACCATGCTAACTTCATATACCTAAGGTCGCGGGTTCAAACCCGGCGGAGGACGATGGATTTTTTCGGGCGTAAAAATCCTTAGCATGGCTTCCTTCGGAAGGGAAGTAAAGCTGTGGGTCCCGTGTCGTAGATTTACGGCACGTAAAATAACCTCAAGCCTGATAACAGAGGCCTTTGGGCAAAATTAAGCGATCTTTCACGCCCAATATAGAATGGGACGCTGAGAACCAAAGCAGTTAAAGAGCGTCCATAAATAACAGGCCATTTCTTTATGAAAGTCCGCATATCTCGGTGGTGTGTGGAAGTACTCCGTCTCGTGGTTTGATCAAGTGCACGTATAGTTGGAAAAATTGATCTGCTTAACATTTCCAGATATTTGGCGCCAGTAACTCAACTTCAATATAGAAGGGTTCTATAAAATCCCTAAACGACAAACCACACCAGATATTAAACCTCCAATAGATTTCTGCGTTGCCGATATGAAGAAATGTAAATGGAATTGTAATTTACATCCGAAAAAAAATCCATCGTCCTTCGCCGGGTTTGAACCCGCTACCTTGGGTATATGAAGTTAGCATGGTAATCATTACACCACGGAGGGATCGATATAAAGAGTTGGCTAATCAACATAATTATGAGATTTATCCTCAAGTTTGAATTGGGTATCATCAGACCATACAATGTATCTCGAACTCTTCATCCTCATTTACTATCTGCTGAAACCACTCTTAAAGCACTTTTCGGTGATCAGGATCTACCTCTTTAATGTATACAATATGCTGGGTGTATTCTCTTTCACATAGCGGCTTTTAGGATATATCTTAAACTCGTACTGCTAACCCGCCTCAAAACAGCAGACTTTAGGTTACACACACACACACACACACACACACACACACACACACACACACACACACATTTGTGCACCATTTTTTCTAAAACAAAAAAAAAGTATATATATAAGTTCAGCGGTCTTCAAGCATATGCATATTTTCAAAATCTAGACACGAAACAAATATACCGAAATCTTCGATGTAGTCGAACTTTAGCATCCTTTTACAGCCACTGAGTTTTCTCGATAAGTACTACTAGGGTCAGCTGATAAGTCCCAGGTCTCCCAATGAAAACAGCATTTAATTTTTTTTTTTTTTTTTTTTTGCATCATTTCCCAACATAATCTCCAGAAAGGTTAATACATTTGTCATATCGGTGGTCTAATTTAATTAAACCATTTCTAGTGCGATTTATCAAGGTCCTCAAATAGCTGTTTACCGCACTGTGAAATCTTCGTCCTCCAAGAAAATGTTTTGAGATTTGGGAACAGGTGGTAGTCACTGCGTGTTAGATCTGGCCAGACTGTCATGACTTCAAGAGCGAACCAGCTCTTTTTAAACCCAAAATAGAAAAAGTTAGTTAACTCTCTCTCTCTCTCTCTCTCTCTCTCTCTCTCTCTCTCTCTCTCTCTCTCTCTCTATCAAATTTTCCGATTATAATAGAATCTCTCTGTGGAAGATTTCAAAAGCAATTCTAAAGTTAGAAATTAAAAAAAAAGTATATTTTATTTTCTTCAACAATTTATTCCAAATTGTTTGAGCTGTTGTAAATTTTTTCTTAGGGGTGGGAAATTTTATGAGTTTTCACCTTCCATCCTTGACACGTATTAAATTTCTTTGAGCCATCTCTTTCTCCTTCCGTCCCTCCTTCTTCCTCTCTCTCTCTCTCTCTCTCTCTCTCTCTCTCTCTCTCTCTCACGAACTCACAATCTTATAAATGCACAGTGGTACATTACCTCGTAGACACGGGGTTCCTATTTGAACTGCCCTGTTAAAGGACAAAATGTTTGGTACCGCGGAACTGAAACATTCGGAAGGTTTCGGGCTTTATTTCCAGTGGCACCTACTGAACATGGTTTTTGTAGTTTTCCAGTTGGCAAGGCGAATGCTGGGATGGTGTACTCTGTCACGGATATCATCTCTCTCTATCCCTCCCTCTCTCATACACACAATCTCTCTACCCCCTCCCCCATTTCCTCTCATTTCATTTCCCTCTTTCGTATTTCAAGTTGGCTCCGGCGATGAGTGACACTTTATGTCGGACAGATACGCAAAAGGTTGCGCAGTGAAACTTTTCAGCCCTGCCAGATGGCAGTCGTTTGGACCCCCATTGCTGGGTAGAGTACCCCCACCCCGGCCCGTTAGATGGAAGCCTCTGAGCAGCTCTCCAGCTGCTTGGAGGAACTGTTTTGAGCGAGCCTGCTATGGCAGGAAGGTCATACATAGAATGGTAAAGAACTATATAGTCTCTCGATTGCGAGGCCTGTCCTACAGTCCCATGCGACCTGCGGTTCCTTCACCTTATCCGTCTCTTCCGAGTGTATACACTATAGATACATCGGGGATCAAGGTGCTAGGTGTTACCTCCATAAACTGGTCACAGTCATACATAATGTAGGGGGGTTAAAGTGACCTTAATTTATAGTTTTTAGAGCTTCCTATTCGGAAGCAGGAGCGGCGAAAACGGGATTTCGCGATGACATTTGAACTCCCTCTTAGGCCAGATGTATTCTGTGCGCCTAGATAGCATTTTAGCGTATTTGGTGAATAGGTGGTCGACGGCATTTTCGCCACTTCCCAACATACGAGGGGCATACTGAAAGTAATGAGCAACACTGTTTTACAATCTTAATATTTATTTTTAAGCCAAACCAAATACATCATCATAATCTACAGACTTTCTTTCACTTTTCGACATAGTCTCCATTATTTTGCACACATTTTTCCCATCGTTCTACAAGTTTGAAAATGCCCTTGTGATAGAACTCCATTCCAGCTGCCCGCAGACCCTGACGCACTGCTTTCCGAATATCCTCCAGCGTCTCATAGCGTTGGCCACGCATCTGCTCCTTCACAGAACCGAAAAGATGGTAGTCGGAGGGTGTCAAGTCGGGACTGTAGGGAGGATGTGGAAGAGTTTCCCACCCTAATGCCCTGATCTTCTCCATAGTGGCACGGGGAGTATGCGGACGCGCATTATCCTGTTGAAGGATGATCCTCTTTCCAGGGCGTTTATCACGCAAAGCCCGACGGAGCTTCAGAAGTGTCTTGATGTAGCGGGCAGAATTTATGGTTTGTCCAGGTTCAAGAAAGTCAACCAGAATGCAACCTTGAGCATCCCAAAAGACACTTCCCATAACTTTTTCTACAGACTGCACTGTCTTCGCTTTCTTCTTCGATGGTGAGTTCAAGTGGTGCCATTCCATACTCTGACGTTTCGTTTCTGGCTCATAGTGATGGAACCAGCTCTCATCTCCAGTCACAATACCCGTCAAAAATTCATCACCTTCATTATGAAATCTCTGAAGAAGGTTTTGTGCAATGGTTCTTCTCTGAAGTTTGTGGTCTTCAGTCAATAAACGGGGGACCCAACGGGCACAGACCTTTCGATAACCCAAGCTGTGGATCATTTCTTGCACTGCACTATGTCCTATTCCAAGTTGCACAGCAATTTCATTCACAGTGAAACGCCTATCTCCTGTAATGAGCTCATCAACTCTTTCCTTGTTGCGTTCTGTAGAGGCAGTTCGAGGACGCCCGCTACGAGGCGCATTTTGCAGACTCGTGTTTCCATCTTTGAAATGTTTCACCCATCTTCTAACACTGCTGGCACCCATGCAGACACCTCCATACGCACGTTGAAGTCTGAGATGAATTTCAGGAGCAGATTTTCCTTCTTTCACAAGGAATTCAATGACAGCACGCTGTCGAAACGAAACATCAATGTCAGCCATTTTTCAAACACCTTCTGTGGTCACATGATAGAAGCTAATGACGTCACAATATGTCAACATGTGGCTTAAAGTCTGTAGATTACGATCCTGCAATTCGTTTCGTTATATTGTTGAAATTTAAATTTTACAATGGGTTGCTCGTGACTTTCAGTATGCCCCTCGTACTACTCGAAAATAACCATAAACTTCTCGACTTTGCTTCCCATTACCTCAACGGCTACCACTGAAGTGTTTGCGCTCATCTTTACTTGCAATACAATTAGGATTTGGAAGAGGCTTTTACAAGAGTGTAGCCAGTTGACCGGATGATGGTAACGGGCAAGTTCGTGATCACTGCTTGTAAAGAAGCCTCAGGCACAGAATTGTGATCATCCAAGCAGATCGAGTGTTGCTGTTTTCTGCAATATACTGCTGGAAATCAGGTTCCATCGAGCTGCAATAAATACTTCCATCTGATCTTCTGTCGAAGACACATGACGGTCATTAACTATTTCATGAATACAGTTATTTATCTTTATAATATGTGGTATCATTTCACCAGTCTGGACACTGCGGTCTGGACATCTGGCAACTACGCGCTACTACCAGGTGTAATTTACGTGTAGTGCAACAAAACAATTTGAAACTTTTTGGTAATTTTCAATTTTTACATAGGTATGTTTGTATGTTTAACTGGTTACTCATGAATCAAACACACTGATTTTAAACACACCCAAGTACCTGCGCCCGTGATGTTTTATAGACGAAATAGACTGAATCTATTACTATGCAACTTAGTAAAGATAACTTAAGTTCGATTTAAGCCAGGATTAACATAAACTTAAAATACTGCGACTTTACGCAACATAACGCGAAAGTCTGATATACCGTTTAAAGGTTTACTTAAGGTCACTTAATGCGGAATAATTTAAAAAGAGTTTGTCAATGTCTGTTTTCCTTTCGGTTACGTTTAAGTTTGATAGTTTGAATTAATCGACGTGAAGCAGTATCAGGGAGTAATATGAACTACCATCAGTTCATTCCCGTTAGGCTAGTACCATTAATTTTTTACTTCCCGTCATGTTTAGTCACGTTCAGTTAAGTTCACAGTAATCCCGACTTCAAGCAAATGCTCTACTGAAATTGACAAAATCTACAATATTTTTCTTTATTTTCCCTTCCATAAGAAACAATCTGATGTGTTCCATTTACATGACTTTGCCTACCTTTTCTGCAAAAAAAATTATTCTTACAAAAGATTATTCTTGTATCTATCTACATCATGCCAATCGAGATAAACATTAGTAGATTTTTGTCTAATTACTTGTTTCCTTAAGGGAGATAAGGAAATACACTGGGTTAAAAAGACACTCAAATCTTTTTTAAAAGCTCGTCGCTATGTGAAAACTGAAATTCGGTTCTCTTCGCATGGCTAGGAGTAAAACAAGAGACTAAGCGAAAGATGACTTCCCGTTTGAGAAAGGTTTTAGGCAGTTTAAAACTGAAATTGATAACAAGTAATGTATCGGACACGGTTAACTCTACAAAAAAGATATGACATAAATATTGTGTTTTAACGAGATCTACATTTTTCTGCAGTAAGTGTTTGTGTATTTCTCGTCGCTATGTGAAAACTGAAATTCGGTTCTCTTCGTATGGCTAGGAGTAAAACAAGAGACTAAGCGAAAGATGACTTCCTGTTTGAGAAAGGTTTTAAGCAGCTTAAAACTCAAATCAATAACAAGGAATGTATCGGAAACGGTTAACTCTACAAAAAAGATATGACATAAATTGTGTGTTTTAACGAGATCTACATTTTTCTGCAGTAAGTGTTTGTGTATTTCTTACGGTTTACCAATTATACAAAAGTCATCCACGATGAAGCGTCTTCCCAAGCTGTTCCCAGAAAATTCAAGATATACTTATATTTCGTCTGTAATGAAAAGAACTTAAGCATATGGTATTTTGATAGAAGTTTGAGCCATTTTTGAGAAAATCGAAAAGTTCGAAAAACATTCCATGTAAAAGGTAGTTGCGGTGAGGGGATTTTCCTGAAAACTCTTTTGTCGCATCCTTGAAAGACGCTGAACTTAAATACCAAGTTTAGTATTCAACGAATTTTCCATTTTTGAGTTATGCTGTGCACACAGGGCCCTTTTTCTTCTTTTGCTTCTCGTCAGTTCGAGAATTAAAATAATAATAATAATAATAATAATAATAATAATAATATTAATAATATAATTATTATTATTATTATTAGGGTGCCAGAAAAACCAACGTGGTTACTTTTATAAAACAAGATTTTAACAAAGGAAAGCAAATATGGAAAGGCTGGTTTGGAAGAACGGAATGAATTCACTCCTTACTCAACCCATACTATTTCACATTTTTTATTTTTTATACTATTTCACAGATATCCCTTAGGTATGTTATACTATTAATATTAAATGTTATTCTCTAACCTCTTTACCGTAATCACGGTAAAAACGTACATGTTTATTATTGCGTATAAAAAAGTATAAAAGGAATAAACCTAAGACTATAAATTAAAATTCACATTAATGAATTTTATTAGCAATCATCAGAAAAATATTTGAACATGTTACATACGTCTTTGCAGCGAAAAAAATATATATAAATAAAAGACAACATTATGGAGAGATGAGCTTGCTGGGACATTCGAGTACCATGTAAGATATTTCTGGTAACTACGGAATCAGTTCTATGTTTGAAAATCAATAATCGAAAATTATTAATACCGTAACTGCCATAAACCCTGATTTTGGCGAGTGGTTGACTTGTATCATCTTTTTATTGACTTAACGATATCTGCATGTAAAAGCGATTGTTGACAAAATTTCATCCTGAAATACACGTTCAACCGGCTGGTCGAAAAGACAAGAAATTCATATTGACAATACATGTATTTTCTGTCCATCCTTACTTCACCAGCGATGTAAACAAATCAGAATGTATTCTTCCGCGAACGCACATGCTCACACGTGTATTAGCGTCCTAGGAGATGTAAGAAAACAAAACCCAGCATAAAATAAAACTTAGGCCTAAGATTTCATGCTATAAAAACACGCACACAGATGCTAAAACGAGGATTAAAATGTCGGAGATAACACTCCGAAAATAAAACATAAAAAAAAACCTAAGGTGGTTAAAAGAAGCAGATAAAACTAGTGACAAAAGCTGTAGAACGCCATTAAAACTAGACACGTCCAATCATAGGGCACTGTCGAATAAAAGATAAAACCCGTTCTACAGCAGTCAGACGGTCTTCTAAAATGTCACGCATGCCACTGGGCAAATTCAACAACAGTCGCGTGGCTGCTAAAAATTGGCACTCGGTTAAAACGTGTCCCACTGTCAAGGTTGCGCCGTACCGACAAACTGGAGTTTGCTCTCCTTGCAATAAATGACAGTGGCTAAAATAACAAGAGTCCGATACGCAGGCGACATAAAATGACCTCTTCTCGGCGGGAGGTACGACAAGAGGTTTTCCAGGATTCAGGGAGTGCTATGATTACCCGCAGTTTGTTCCCAGTAGTGCTGGACCATTCAGTCGCCCAACGAGAAAGAATGGTCCCTCGCAACACCGCCTTAAGATCACTGGCGGGAACAGAAGAAGAAAATATCCTGGAGTGGAGTTTTATTTATGGACGCTCTTTAACTGCTGTGGTTCTCAGCGTCCCATTCTATACTGGGCGTGAGAGACCGCTTAATTTTGCTCAGAGGCCTCTCTATCAGGCTTGAGGTTCTTTTACGTGCCGTAAATCTACGACACGGGACCAACGGCTTTACTTCCCTTCCGAAGGAAGCCATGCTAAGGATTTTTACGCCTGAAAAAATTCATCGTCCTCCGCCGGGTTTGAAAATATCCTGGAAGATGTAATTAATCTCTTGGCAGCAGAATCAGCTTTCTCGTTTCCCGCCACTCCCGTGTGACCAGGCACCCACAAAAACGTTACACGTAGACATGCTGCCGAAAGCGAGTGAAGGCAATCTTGGAACCGCTGTATGATTGGGTGGTAAGTATACAGCGGACGAAGACTTTGGAGAGCACTCAGAGAATCTGAACATATTGCAATGAGTGGTAGCGCATGTCGCCGCACATAAAAAAGAGCCTGAAGAATACCAAATAGCTCAGCTGTAAACATCGAGCACTGTCGTAAAAGACGAAAAGTAAAATAGTGGTTATCAACCACAAAAGCACATCCAACACCTTGATCATTCTTCGATCTGTCAGAATAAATAAAAATGTAGTCGCGATGTTGGTCTTTAAGGGCTAAAAATTAGGATCGAAGGATGAAACCAGAAGTAGTCGACTTCGAAAAACATGAGGACCCTTGATAGAAAGAGCTGCCAGGGCGAATCCAAGGAGGGAAATGGGTTTCTCGTTTGGGAAGTACTGTAGGTATGGACATGCTCATTTGCCCTAGAAGCTTGCGAAAACGTACCCCTGGTGGTAAGAGGGCGAGGGAGCGAGAGGCGTAATTAGCGTCCAAAGAGTCATAAAAAAAGTATGAATGAGCCGGGTGGTGAGGCATACTGGACAGACGGCAGGCGTAACTGCACAAGAGAAACTCACGGCGATTATATAGCGGTGGTTCTGCAGCTTCCGCAGACACTACTGACTGGGCTAGTGCGGAAGGCGCCAGTTGCTAGTCGTATGCCTTGATGATGAATGGTGTTTAAACGACGAAGGATAGACGGTCGCGCTGAAGAATAGACGATACACCCATAATCCAACTTGGAACGGACTAATGTACGATAGAGGTATAGCAGAACGCTTCTATCGGCTCCCCAGGATGTGCCACTTAAAACACGTAAAATATCAAGAGAACGTGTGCACCGCGCCTTCAAATAAGTTATATGGGCAGACAACATGACTTTCTATCAAATAGTAAGCCCAGGAATTTCGCTTCTTCAACAAACGGTAGCATATCTGTACCTAGGCGGAGAGAAGGAGTAGGAAACTGCTTCCGGCGCCAGAAATGTACACAAACCGTCTTCTCGGCGGAGAAGTGAAAGCCATTTGCCACACTCCAGGAAGAAATAGAGTCTAGACACCGCTGAAGACGACGCTCGAGCAGACAGGAACGCCGAGCTGTGAGGTACACAACAAAATCGTCAACAAACAGCGACGAGGAAATCCCTGGGGGAAGGCAGTCAACAAGAGGGTTGATAGCTACACGCACACGAAATACCCGGTGTTTCATGAACTCCCGAATGAATATGCGAAGGAGACCACGGAAACCCCACTGATGAATTGTACGGAGAATGCCAGTTCTCCAACATGTGTCGTAAGCTTTCTCTAAATAAAAAAATACAGCTACAGTCTGGCCTTTACTCAGGAACCCGTTCATAATGTGGGTCGAAAGAGACACCAGGTGGTCGATAGTAGAACGGTAACGACGAAACCCACACTGAACGTTCGACAAGAGGCCCCGAGATTCGAAACACCACATAAACCGCCCATTGAGCATACGTTCCATAACCTTGCAAACGCAACTAGTTAGAGAAATAGGGCGGTGGCTGGAAGGAAGTTGGCGATCCTTGCCAGGTTTCAGAATGGGAACAACGGTGGCCTCGCGCCAGGCAGCAGGAAACGCACCTTCGAGCCAGATGCGATTAAAGAGCTGGAGGAGAAAGAGCTTACCATCCATAGACAAATGCTGAAACAGCGACACATGTATTGCATCGGGGGCAGGAGCGGTATGCCTAGAAAAGGAGAGGGCATGTTCTAGTTCACGAAGGCTAAAAGGGCGGTTGTAGTCCTCATGGTTGTCGGAGCGGAATGACAACTCCTGGGCTTCCAACGCAACCTTATGGGAAATAAAAGCTGGGTCATAATTGGTGGAACTGGAAACTGCCTCAAAGGCTCTGCCCAAGGTGTCTGCGATAAGAGCCGGCTCCACCAGGGTGTCACCTCCTACCCTAAGACCGGGTATAGTGCACGGTTTTGCCTTACCGGCTACACGCTTAAGTCGATCCCACACAACGGATGTGGGTGTGGAGCTTGAAAGCTCTCCACATAGCACTTCCAAGAGGCCTTCTTACTTTCACGGATAATGCGCCGCGCTCTAGCCCGTAGTCGTTTATAGACTAATAAGTTATCTTCTGTTGGGCGACGTTTGAAAACCCGAAGAGCATTTCGCCGCGCACGGATAGCTTTGCCGCATTCCTAGGAACCCGGGTACGCCTTGGTTGGGAAGATGTACGGGGAATGGAGCGTTCGGCGGCGGCTATGATAACGGAAGTTAGGTACTAAACTATGTTATTGATAGTGAGACATTCGGCAACGGAAAAATGGGCTAGGCGAGTATAAAGTGACCAATCTGCTTTGTTAAACTGAAATTTTGGGGTGCCAGTGGTTGGAGGAGTACAATGAAGGAGTGTAATAACAACTGGAAAATGGTCACTGCCGTGAGCGTCAGAGAGAGCATTCCACTCCAAACGGTGTGCAAGCTGTGCTGAACAGAGACTTAAATCGAGGTGAGAAAGGGTGCCGGTAGAGTCTGAGAGAAAGGTAGGTTCACCAATATTCAAAAGGGAGATTCAGCTGGTCCAGAAGATCGCTGAGTAAGGTTACCCTCGCACAGGCCATCGGAGATCTCCAAAGAGGGTGATGGGCGTTGAAATCTCCCACCAGAAGATACGATGAAGGTAACTGCAAAACTAAAGTTTTAAGTTCGGCAGCGGCGAGGGGAGACGAAGGTGGAACATAGATACTACACACTGCAAAACTAAAACCGGGAGGAGAAAGGTGGACAGCAACAGCCTGCAGTTGGGTGGTGAGTGGAACAGTTCGGAAACACATGTCGTCGCGTACCAGAACCTGAGAACCGCCGTGTGCAGGAGAGCCCTCATCCGGTTCCAGATCGAAGCGAACCGGGGTATACCGACGTAAAACAAAGGTATCTCGAGGGCGAAGTTTGGTCTCCTGCAAACAAACGATAAGGGGTGAATAAGACTGGATTAAAATATTCAGTTCGGGCCGATGGGCGTGGAGACCACGTATATTCCATTGGAGGATGGACATAAGGAGGACGGTAAGAAGGCTGCTGTTCATTATGCATGCGCCGGTAAGGGAGCGAATTAATGGTTGCCCGGGACCGGTAGTTTTAGTTTAAGCTTTCTCTTTTTCGTTGGGCTTCGGCTCTGTCTAATGTGGTCGCCAACCGGACACAATTCCAGATTGCCATCGCTGGTATCAGTGTCCGAACAAGTCGTGCGGGTGCGGTTAGGAGAGCGAGAACGACTTGTACGACGAGCGGGTGATTTACGAATCGGGCGGGCAGAAACAATGGCGGAAGATGTAGATGGCACAGAAGAAGATGGTGGCGCTACCTTTGGAGGAGAAACGTATTCGGAGGATGCGGTCTGGATATCTATAGACACACGGGCACGAGGACCACGGAGCGTCTGAACTATAGCATCCTGTTTCCGCACCGGCTGGCAGACAGCAGCGGAATATTTCAAAGGAGTAGTCGGGTGAAGGTCGAGATAACGTTTCCGTGCTGCCTGAAAAGTTAAATGGTCTTTGATTCTGATCTCCTGTATGGTCTTCTCCTCGATAAAACGGGAACATTCTTTAGAGCTGGATGGATGCGCCTCTCCACAGTTGACACAAGTGGGGCTTTGAGCGCACACAGAGCCACCGTGTGCGTTTTGGCCACATTGCGCACAAACTGGCGAGTTGTTACAACGTTGTTGCGTATGTCCAATATTCTGACAACGGTAACAGCGCATTGGGTTCGGGATATAAGGCCGCAAGGGCGCTCTTTCATAACCGCACATAATATAAGCCGGTAAGTCAGTTCGCTCGAAAGTAAAGAAGACTGTACGCAATGGGAACGGCTTGTCATCCCGTTTGCCAATTAATCTATAGGCAACAACTACAGCTTGATCGGAAAGACACTTCACTATATCCTCGTTGGTTAAACCATCCAAACTGGAGGTCGTCACCACACCTCGGCTACTATTTAAAGTTTTGTGCTTCTCCACTTTAATGGGGTAAGAACCCAGAAGCACTCAGGAGCTTGGCCGGTTGTTCTGAAGTGGCTATCTCAATTAAGAGTGTGCCATCTCTACATCTTGTTGCATTTGTGACTTTACCGCAAATCCTGTCCAGTTCCTTTTGTATATAAAATGGACTGAGGTCTTTCATTGTCTTGCTTTCACACATCAAACGCATAACAAAAAACGTGGTATTGAAGGGGTTGAGCGCAGAGGAGCCATGATGGTATAGTCCCCCTTCCGGAACCGTCGGCGTCAGCCTGCCATCCGGGGGATACAAGAAAAGACACCTAAATCTTTCGGTCTGTGCCGGCCAGGAGCACCCGCTACAGGCCTGATCTCAAGGAGTGCGTCAGAGGAGTTACCCTCCGACTATCACTACTGACCGGTATGCGACAGTTTCACCGATGGAAGGCCCGACTTTATGCCCCTACCACTGGAATAACCGCCAGTGGCTCCCCACTATAGGCCACGCTGCCTCAACGGAGTCAGCGTGGATTCAGGGGACTTGTGGTTGATTACATCGGGCCCCAGACAGCGGTAACACGTCGGGTCCACCCGATCAACCCAGCCACTCGCGGTCGCCGAGCTGCTCGAGGGGACCCGGCTCCATGGAGCTACGTGGGTGTACATGACATCGGAACGGCTCCGCACCTAGTGTCGCACGAAAGGGGTAGTGAGAGGGTCCACTGAACCTTCACATTTGAGACCGCCGAAGAGCACACAAGTTGAAAGCTGCGCCGAAACCGTGGGACAGGAACCACGGAGATAGGAAAGATCCCTGTTGGTGAGACAGGAGTTCATAAACCTAAAGACCTAAAACCTAAGAATTGTATAAACCTAGAAGAGGAGGACGCTATCATAACGTTGAATATAAAGTGTAATATGAAGACTTCAACGTGGCTGTGATAGATGGGAATGAGCGAACGACAATGGGTGTGAATGGCTTGGGCACCCCGGGCACGCCAAACCCGTACTAACAATGTCAGCCCCTGGGGAGTAATATCCTAAGGTCCTAAGAACTAATGATCTCCGTAAGCCTAGAAGAGGAAGAGGGTGTTATTGTCAAAAACGAAAAACCAAAAGCTGAAAATGGACGTGGCAACACCGGACGGCGATGGGTAGGGTGAAGTGGCTGTGCGTGGCTCGGGAACCCCCGGGTGCGCCAAACCCGTACCTACCGTAGTAGGCCCCTGGGGGGAATCTGGTTCGACTGTCGTACAATTGTAAAACCGCGTACCTACGTTTGGAAGAAAAAAAATAGCTACCTTTTTTCACTGTTCACTCTATTAAATGCATAATAAAACACAATAACAGGTAGGCGAGTCGTTATATATTCAATACGACATGTAAGATTCTAAACTCAGACGTGTTGTTTTGAGTGTTTACTGAAGTATTGCATACTACACCACTCCAACAGTTTTTGCACAACCATACACTGTACATTTCTTTAACATAATACAGTGACTTACCAGAAGAGCTAATCTGAAAATTGAACTGGCCCCACGCCTTCAACATACGAGTCATTTGCTGTAGTTGCAATCGAACTGTCTGAATCTCACAGATATTGATAATAATTGGGTCAAGATGGGCCGGTCCCCATGGCCAGGCTCGCTAAAGCGTCTCGCTTTGGTGCTTCGTGGGCAGGGGATCGTGGGTTCGAGTCCCGCCTTGGGCATGGATGTTATATGTTTGTGCAATGTGTATATGTTTGTAAAAGAAACAGTAAAACCAGTAATCAATAAAACCTACGGGGGGAAATGTAAATAGGGATACAGTACCGGAGTCCTGATCAGACTCCGTTACTGTTTAAAAAAAAAAAAAGACAATGCCCACCATTCCCTCGAAATCTTACTTTGTTTACATTTCCCGAACAATTCACTGCATTTTCGGCAGTCACTTGTAAAGCTGCTGGCACAAGATGCGGCACTTCGGCTAATTTAAAAGTTTTGCGCACTTTTGCTGCTTTCGGGAACACCAGTAAATTCTACCGTTATGCTAAGAACATGAAAAAGTAGGGTACTTTTCACAAAACTTATTTTATATATAAAATTCTTTCCGTACTTATTTTCACTACACTGGTATTATATGACTCCGCCATTATTGTTGACTAGAAGCATCCATTAGAAACGAACTGCATAATGGATACACGTTGTTATCCACATAAAGAAATAATGATTAAATGATCCGTAAATTTTGTTCATTAATCATTCATAGTATACTATTTAAACAACATTGCTTTTGTACTCACTCAGCAATTTAAGAGGAACCATTTTATGACGGAGAAAAGCATTAAAACCATTGCAATCTGTTGCCCCTTTCTTTTTTTTTTTTTTTTTTTTTTTTTCTTTTTTACCGGTGAAGGGATTTTTTTCTCTTCTGTTTTTCTTTTACATACAAGCGACTTGGTTCGGCAAGAATTCCATGCCGACAATCTTTTTTTTTCTTTCTTTCTTTTTCTTTTTTTTTTTTTTGGTAGTGTTTAACGCCCGCTTTAACTAACTACTTATGGCACCGCATGCGGCGACAATCCTTGGACAAGCGATTTGGTTCAACAAAAGTATCATACCCGACAAGCATTTCATATCGAAAATACATGTTTAGGCGACATGTCGACAAGAATTATATGCTGACAACATATATTATTAAATCAGAAACCCTAGTATCTTAAAACCCATAAGTGTCATAGTTTTCGCTTAAACTCATTCAAAGATCGATGATGCCACACACACCCAAAGGTCCTTGTGGTTTTAAATAATTCACTGAATACGACCATATAATTATAATGCATTTTCTGTATATTCTAAATCTAACCATTGAGAATAAGAATTTATGCACAGTGATTGCACACGTTGGCTTGGAAGAAACCTACAGATTAGCAGTGACTGGAGCAAGCTGCATTCGTTCTGTTGGGAGTAACATCGGAGTAGACCATGGAAATCGAGCTATGATTGCCGATGTCGTTACTTGATTTGCAGGAGATAAGAGACCACACTTCCAGAAGGCTATGCCGCCAAAATATAGGCATATTCTTACCACTCGTGCTAGATTTAAAAGCAATCAAGATTTTTACGACGTTATGTCCGGCGTACCCCGAGAAATCACATGGTAAAAGGTTTGTGACAAACATAAACATCAATATTACTTTCTGCTTTTAAGTATGAACTGCTTTAAAATACCTGATTATGCCTTATTTTTGCTTTCTCTGCTATTTACTTACCTATAGTACGCAGAGGACGTAGTTTCATCCGAAAACTTGAATATAAAATGTTCACAAGAAATAAATGAATTGCGCTCCATGCATCCATGAAAAGAAACACCAGTTCTAGGCAGTGTGTGCGCGCCTGTGTGTATATGTCCCCGGCATAACTTATTAAAGACGGATAAATCCTGAAATAATAATTATTTCAAATTATTACAAATTGTTTGTATTTAGGTTCAGTACCTTCAAAGGTTACAGCACAAATATTTTCAATAAAATGCCCACCACAACTATGCTTCACAAGGAAAATGCTTCGTTGTTTTGATGTCCCCATAAATGGCTAACGATTTAGATTAAAATACAGATGTTCAAACTATTTTCACGACTACTAAAATATCTTGAATATTTTATGAATATTCTGTCAAGTTTTCTTTACTTGTCTATATGTTATGTAATTTTTAGTCTACTAAGAAACAATAAAAGATCGCCTGAAACGTATGACAAAAAACATGTAAAGCTTATTTAACACAAAAGTTGTGACAATTCATTCGTATAGGAGACGCAGTCTACGAGAGGTACATAACTAAAAACAAACATGGCTGCTGCCGCATAGCCGGACCATCAGCGTTCTATCTTCAGTACGATTAACTGGAGAAATCATCAGGCACGTTATTTACAAAAGAGGTAATATTTCGGTCTTTTATAGTATTATGAGCCATTGTTATATCATATATTTCAGTTCATTATTATATTAAAATGAAAATAGATCATTGCTCTAAGTTTGACCGACATCTTTCTTCCGCCGTAAGCAATAACCCGGATGCATTTTATAATGTTCAACCTAGCACTGAACCGTCTAGGGTTACCACCCACCCGGGATTACTCCGGCAGTCCGGGTATTCAGAAATGTGTCCGGAGTCCGGACCCAGGCTTAATATGTCCGGAAATCTGATATTTTTAACTCCACAATAATTTGCTATATATATTTGAAAATAACTGTAGTAAGGCTTTACATAATAGAGGACACAATAATCAGTTAGTACACAGTTGCTTTGGCAAACAGCGGAACAAAGGAAGCTCTTCCAGACTTTATTTCAAAACATAATTCAAGCGATTCAAAGTGGAAATTCTTATTTGCAAAAGCTGGAGTTGATTCCCTACCAAATTTGTTTGTAATTTTTCAGTACATATATACTTTCTATTCCTATGAATAATGCATTTACAGAACGAGTGCTTTTCATAATATGAAACGTTTGGACTGTCAATCGTAATAGCCTGGCTATAAAAGTGGTTAAATCAGAAATTCAATGTAAAGTCAACTTCGAATCAATGAAATATAGTAGTTCTTGACTACCTTCTATTTAAACCCTTGCTTGTTAAGGCTGAAAAATCAAACAAGTAGTATGCATTTAACTTTCAATGATTAAAGATACAGTTGATTGTACGTAGTATGCAATGTAAGAGACACAATTTGTAAATATAAGATGGTAAATATAACAATTGTGCTTAGTAAATGTCCATTATTTTTAAAACTTTACCGAATATTATAACATTAAGTTGGTATTTGATTGGCTAAGTAGTATACAAAAATATTTCCTCCCTGCACCCTCTGTCCAACCCCCTAAAAAAGAAGTGTCCGGGAATGTAAGACTAAAAATATGATGTGTTCCATTCACATGACTTTCTCTATATCTCTGTAAATTATTATTGTTAATAAGCTTATCTTTTATTTATTTTATGTTAATCGAGAAAAATTAGCAGAAATAGTCTTATTTCTTGATTTATTTTAAGTAGAAGCGAAATAAGGGAGTACTATAGGTTAAAGTGAAAGCCAAAAGCTGGTTGCTATGTGACTGATGTTCCTTTGTTTATATGGACAGGAGTTGACAAATTATTGTATGAGAAAAGTATGTTTTTCAAAGCTGAAACCAAGAAAAAGAAATATCTCAAAAACGACCAACTCCACGATAAAAAATGTATATAACATAAATTGTGTGTTTTAACGTGCTCTACATTTTTTTGTGGGTTAAGTTTTTGTCCATCTCTTACGGTTTAGTAGTTATGAACAATTCATCCAGAATAAAGTAATCTTCAAAGGCTATTCCCAGAAAATTCAAAATACACATTTTATTTGTCAGGTACATAACTTTAATATACCATATTTTAATCAAAATCGTTAGAGCCATTTTTAGAGAATCAAAATTTTCGAAAAAATTTCCATGGAAAGGGTAGTTTGGGGTGGGATTTTTCTCAAAATCTTCGTGTCGCATCCCTGGAAGATACTAAACTTAAATACCAAGTTTGGTACTTTACCGACTTTTCGTTTTTGAGTTATCGTGTTCACAGACACACGGACACACACGGACCTTTTTCTGAAAATAATTTTTTTTGCATACAGGGGACCCTAAAACATATATTTTCGGTGAAATCTCGGTATCGAATTTTTTGTGGAGTGCAAATAAATGTAAATGGCGTGTTATTTATGGACGCTCTTTAACTGCTGTGGTTCTCAGCGTCCCATTCTATATTGGGTGTGAAAGACCGCTTAATTTTGCTCAGAGGCCTCTCTATCAGGCTTGAGGTTCTTTTACGTGCCGTAAATCTATGACACGGGACCAACGGTTTTACTTCCCTTCCATGCTAAGGATTTTTACACCCATCGTCCTCCGCCGGGTTTGAACCCGCGACCTTGGGTATATTTTCTTCTAAGCATATCTTCATTCTCTATAAAAAAAATCAAACCCCACATAAACAGACAACACTTACTCAAAAAAAACTGTTTTAAAAAATCAAATTTCCAACTACTGTAAAGATGAGATCTAATAATAACCTAAGCACCTAAGCTAATAATAATGATTAAGAAATAAACTGTTCATATAATTAGTCCATTTAATATAACTACAACTAATAAGATAATAGATGATGTAATACAATAGTATATAATTAATATAACTATGATATAATTAGTGTCAATCGGTGGCAAATGCTGGAAGTGCAAAGTTTAAACACCAGAGAATAATAAACCAGGTACCACGTAACAAATACAATATAATATTCCCAATAAAGAATGTAGATCTCTTCAATACGCACCATTCATTTTCAAATAAATTTTTCCCATATAGTTATAATATCCGAGATATTTGTTTTAATAGTGTCAATTGTTCAATAATTTGTGTCATTCTTTTACTCCTGTCAAACGTTGAGTTCGTTCTTGCGACTGCAAAAGAGTATGAAATAAAGGTCAGCACAAATCATCCAATTTTGATTATCGCAGTTCCTTTTGTATCTATAACAAAATGCATAATGTAGCCATTTCTGGAAAGTTTTATTTCCATTAAAGGGAAATGGATAGGAAAATCAAATTTCGTGAGAATACTGTTAATTGATTTTCCCTCCTTGTGTAGGAAGGAGTTAGGAGATTTATAGTTTAACCATCTAGTGGGTCAAATAGCTTTAATTGTGTGTGTATATATTCCTTCCACACAAGCCGTTTACAGGATAAGAATTGTATAGGCAGAATCAGACAAAAGAATTACTATGTCGGTGTGCTGGAATTTCGTACCACAAGGGTTCTTTTACATACCAGGACTGTCGTTTTTAAGCACACTTAAAACCCATTGGTCTGGGCCGGGTTTGAACCGTCGACCTTGGATTAGAAAGTTGGCGCCTAACCAACTGAGCCACCCAAACGACAAGATTACATTAAGGATTATATGTCCCCCTGCTGCTAGTTCTCTGAACTCAAGAAAAGGAAAAAGCAACATTGGTGACACGCGCTCAAACACGTATCGAAAAACTACGCGACTATTTCACTTTAAAATGTTAGCACCTTTTAGTAGGTCATATCGGACGACGAATCAATGAATGAAATGGGTGAAATGATACTCAAATGAGCCCGGGGTCCATAGAGCTTAATGTTACCCTACATTTGTCTTCTCAGGATAAGGTAACTCCCGGAGAGAGAGAGAGAGAGAGAGAGAGAGAGAGAGAGAGAGAAACCCTTATCCTAAGCAAGATTCGAACTTGGGACCTCTTGAATGTGAAGTAGGCACGCTATCACACACAGAGACGGACTCTCTAGAGTTAAATTATATTTGTGGAACCATACACGAGATAATTCTCCATACTCCAGTACTCTGTCAAACACACAATCAGGAGGGAATGCAAACTTCCGATACGCTGATTATTACCAAGCGTCTGTCATGGCTTCCACACACATTGGTATGGTGTAATTCAGCTCCAGGTTTGCCACTTAACGAACGCATACGATTTCCAAATTCCAATTACCCTTGAAATTGATTTTGGTTATTTTGTTTAGACGGGCAGCAGAGTAGTACATGTTGAATTTGGGTTGCGAAAAGCCTTCTTCACAGGTGCTGAATGGAAACTAAACTTTACATGGAATCGGGTAACTTTCCTAATCTAACTTTCGAAATAAAAATATCCGAAACCGCTGAAGTTGAAACGCATGCAATGCAAAGATTTGGCATCGCATATAATGTTCTACTCACTCTGGTTTAAGAGATTATCTTTATTTATTTATTGTTTATGTTATTATACAATTTGTTTCGTTTGTGTAGTCACATCTGGAGTTTTGACTTGGGAAACAATCGTTATTTCAATGTTATGTTCTTTAAAGGTTGGTTTTATTTATTTTAATTATTAAACATGTCCAAATTAATATTTGTAAACTCCGGTGGATAGGAATCTGTTACGGTTAGAGATAAACTACCTGTCCCGGCCAAAAACCGGTCCCGATTCTTTTGAGTCAAGAAGTCGTTACTAATCACTTGACAGGGCAGTTTATTAATCTTTATTGTGTTTGAGGTTTATAACAAAAACATGTCAGTCCGCCTGGGTGGTGTGGTGGTAGCGTGTCTGTCTCAAATTCAACAGGAGGTCGCGAGTTGGATTCTCGCTTAGGAAGACCTCGGATAAGGGGTTTTTTTCGGGTTGTTCCCTTATCCTGAGAAAATGAATGTCGAATAATGCCCCATGGACCCCGAAATCATTTCACCATTTCACTAATCGTACAATATGACCAGTCAGGTTGAAGGGCGTTATGCTACAAAAAACTTACAGAAATGAATTTAACTCAAGGAATGTTAATTACTAACTTTTTAAAATACTGTTTTTCGTTTAAAGGAAAATTAACTACTCGGAATAAATGTATTTTTATGGATTTTTTTAAAATTTAAATTCGTTTAAGTAAAACTTTCACGTTATATCCACATTTATCTATTTTTAGATTTGTTCTACAAATGTATGTAACCGCTTATTTTCTACCCACTTTAGGTTAAAAAAACGCTTGCAGATGTCTTTCTTAGATATTTTGTCAGTACACTGAAGCGCAGATGGATTCAAATGTTTAAAAAGCAGGTCGTTATGTTCTGGCTTTGAAATAAACCACTTTTAATTGGCATCATTAGAGAATGCTGACCTTGCAGTGTCCCCTGCGTCTATGGCAATATTGGGGATTTTCAATTGAAAAACAAATAATGGAGGAGATATTTACTCGCTGAACTGCAGATTTGTTAACGTAGGTCATTATTATTTTTCCCCCTAAACACAATAACATTCACTCTCATACGCATACTTTAATACTTTGCGGAGGATAGGGAATTATTTACCTTTAAAATACCAGGGTATTAGGTATATGATATGAAAATCTTGGAAGTGTTGCATATGAGACTTTGTTTTTCGTAGTCGGTTTACCCTCTCCGTATGTGGGACTGACACCCCTCCCCTTAGGACTTACAAACGGATGCCTAGGAGTCAGAAGACTGTCCGGGAGCCAACCACAGAATGAAGAACCTGGAACGAGTGGTCAACCCTCAGCCAGGCTTGAGCGTTTGGAATTGGATGAAATGAGAGCGAAATGGATTATAGGAGAGGTGATGGTGAAGCAATTGGTGGAATGAGCTGCGAGGGAAACCGGAGGACCGGAGAAAACTCGCCGAAACGCAATTTCTCCGTTACGAATCCCACGTGCGGGCGCTTGAGATCGAACCCGGGTCGCCAAGGTGGAAAGCGAGCGGTCTAACATTCAGCCCGGCGCCATCTATTATTGAAAATATTGTACCTAACTACCGTTTAGTATTAATCTTAATTCTACCACTTCTCACCCGGAGGTCCCGGATTCGATTCCCGGCTGGGGTGGTACATTTTTACTAGCCAGAATTATTCCCTATCCCCCACAGAGTCTGGAAGTATGTATGTAAGAGTGAATATGTGTGTGTTTGAGCAAAATAAACTGATTTAAACCTAGAGACAGCGAGTTGTATCAACTGCAAAGCCCCGATATGACCTTAGATGTTAAAGGGGGCTATATAAATGAAACAATAATAATAATAATTATTATTATACCTACCATAAGCCACCGGTAAAGTGAAAATATTAAGTTATATTCCACATTAACAAGACAATTAGTGTAAATATAAAAACGATTCGAACACGACATCCGCAACCTCCCCTCTCAAGCTCCGAGAAACTCAGTAAAAATTAGCTTAATGGTGTTAAAACCATACTTCAAGATTTAGCCCTTTTTAACCTATTTAAAATGAACAAAGCTTTTAAAAGCGAAGATAAATATGACAAGTCGGAACTAGTTTGCCGGCCATTTATCAGACCGTGAATGGTGACCGTCTCTTTTGTGCTATAAAAAGAAAGTTTTCCGTGAAGGGAAAAGTTTACCAGGGCTTCGTTTTGCAATACGAAGAGCTGTTAACTTCCAAGTTTACCTAAAAAGTTAATGGTGTTGAGTGGAGTGTTCTATGACTATGGTTAACGGCGATTGTTAATTCTCCTAATCAGAAAAGTATTTACAAAAATTAAAACTCCCCTAAATGGTGAACTCCACATATTTTTTAAAAGATCGAAACTGGAATTCTTCTATTTATCCACAGCCATCTGCGTTAACCAGAGGAAACCACGAGAAGGCGACCTTTTCTGTCCTACGTTTATATCGTATTAAGCAAGCCCAAACTATTATTGTTTCATTTTGTTACATATATTTAAATAAGCTTATAAAATCGAAGTTTCCATTTTGTCACATAGACTTTGAAAAAAAAATTGACTTTTTCTACCTGTTCTGAAAACAAATTATTCTTACAACTATTATTCTTCTATCTACATTATGCTAAATGAGATAAACATTAGTACAATTGGTCTCACTTCTTAGTTCCTTATAAACAAAAGGGAAATAAGTGAATATTACAGGTAAAAGCGATAGTCAAATCTTTTAAATGCTGATCGATATGTGAACAATTGAAGTTTGGTTCGCAGAAAAACAAAAGAGAGAAGAAACAATGGTGACACCGTTTGAGAAGATGCGTAATTTACAATTGAAACCAATAGAAAGAAATATTTAGGAAACTGTCAGCTCTATAACAAAAATGCATATGCCATAAATTGCGTGTTTTAACGACATCTACATTCTTGGTGCAGTAACTTTTTGTGTATCTCTTATAGTTTATCACTTATACAACATTCAGCAAAATTTATCCGGAATGAACAGGTCTTCAGAAGATATTCTCAGAAAATTCAAGATGTACATTTCATTTGTGGTTTAAATAGCTCCAATATACTGTATTTTAATCAAAATCCATAGCCATTTTTAAGAGAAAAAGAATTAAAAAAAAATCCAAGTACAGCACAGGGAGTTTGGGGTAGGGGAACTTTCTTGAAAATCTTCGTGTATCGCATCCTTGGAAGATACCAAACTTAAATTCCAAGTTTGGTATTTAACGGTCTTTTAGTTTTTGAGATATGTTGTCCACAGACATAGACGGACCTTTTACTAAAAATGCCCTTTTTTTTTAAACTCAAAACGTAAATCTACGACACGGGACCCACGGCCTTACTTCCCATCCGAAGGAAGCCATGATAAGGATTTTTACGCCCGAAAAAAACCATCGACCTCCGCCGGATTTGAACCCGCGAACTTGTGTATATGAAGTTAGCATGGCAATCATTATACCACGGAGGGCGAAAAAAAAATTGGCATGTAAGGAATAGTTTGGGGTGGAGGATTTTTCTTAACTTCTTCCGTGTCGCATGTTTAGATGATACTAAACTTAAATACCAGGTCTGGTACTTAACAGACCTTTCATTGTGCGCGCAAACACACGTTTTTTTAAAACGGTTTATTCAGAGCCCTCAAAACACACATTTCTCGTCAAATCCCGGCGTCGAATTTATGGGTGGAATACAATATCTTCTCTACTTTATGTACATTGTACACACGTGCTAAAGAAAATAAAAAAACTGCTCGCATATCGTAATTGTTATCTATTTGTTATCAATGATCCATGCGCTAAAAGATTTTTTAATGAAATCTGACGAGAGCTCCAAGTGAAACTTGTACAAAGAAAAAAGAATGAAAAGAAAAAGAAAATAAATTAAATAAAAAGTATATTTTAATGAGCTCTATTTTAGCACACGTGATTCACGCAAAATTCAATTATGAAATTTATCTTTATAATTTTATTAAATATTACACATGTAAATCTCCTACACACACACACCTTGAAATGTCATATGAAACTATAAGGCAATATTTTACAAAATGAAAATATACATTTTTCCATATAAATGGTAAATTCCCTACAATTTGGAATAAGAAAATTGTCTTTCCACTGCTCTTTTGGTAGGCTTAAAGTGGGCGAATCAAATAAGAAAAGGCATTATCTACCCTATTATTTAAGTACCGGTAGATCCAAAAAAAAAAAAGTCTTAACCAGCTGCGCGGTGTTTTGCAGTCCGCGCCCTCGGCGCTCGTTGCCGTCTGCCACATCATAGGATAGCGCGGATGAAACTATGCAACATTTTTAAAACTACTTTTAAAGGATGTTCACCCTGAAGACGAGGAAGATGTACTTCTTCGAAACGTTGGTGTCAAGCCAAGTTTTTACCTGGCTAGAAGCCCGAGAAGATTTTGAATTACTTTTAAAGGCTTTAACTGAAGATGCTGAAACTGGCCACCGCTGTTGTCCATACATTTTTGGCGCCTCTTAAGGAAACTATCCATCACTTGCTGTAGTTCACGTTGGGAAATGCTGGCAATTTCCTGGCAGATATTTTGTTTTAATTCTTCCAGCGTGTGTGGGATTGTCATGTACACGTTTTGTTTTAAGTTACCTAAAGATAGAAATCGCAGGAAGTTAGATCGGGAGACCGAGGGGGCCACAAATCTCTACTAATAATTCTGTCCTGAAACACACTTTCAATTATAGTCATTGAAAGATTGGCTGATGAGCTGTTGCAGAGTTTTGCTGAAAAAAAGGCAAAATCACGATCCGTCTGTTAATTCTCTTAAAAAAGGGGAGCAAAGTATATATGGTGGTCAACTGCTGACTCCAAAAAAAATTAGGCTTAACACTCTTTTCCCACTAATGGTACTCTATACATACATTTTTTTCGTCAATAAGTGGTATTTCATGAATAATATTAGGTTTCTCAGAGTTATAATAACGATTATTTTGTGTACACAAATATCCATGAAAAATATTAAATGTGGGTCAATTTCGCCAGTGTATACACTATTGATAGTCCATTCACAAAATGTGTTAGCACATATGAATCATAATGGTCAATGCTGCACTTTCAGAGCAGAGTAAATCAAGTCAACTCCGTGACCTTGTGTACAGCAGCTGTGTGTTATATTTCCGTGTGCGCAGTGGAAAACATCACCTAGCGGTTCGGATATATTTGGGTCGCACTGTGTATATATATATATATATATATATATATATATATATATATATATATATCCTATATTATTAAAGACAAGCCGCACACACGTGTTGGCGCGGAATTTTTTTTTTTTTAATTCCGAGTTCTAATGATCTCAAAACTGTATTTCAGTTTAAGTCTGAGTTTAGAAATTTTGAATGATAGCTTTAAGATCATGCGTCAATAGCAGTTTCCAATATATCATTGTTGCATTCAGAATTTTCTCAAATAATTTCAGTTCTTCGTCATAAATGGAACATGTTTGAAAATGTGCGACTTTTTCCCCGTATGAGTTCATAAATAACAAAAGATGGCTTTAATAAATAAACAATAGCAGTGTTTCCGATCTTGCACATTCGCTCAATCCGCACTACCTAATTTGAAATATTTTGGCAAACATCGTAATAAACGCAAAACTGATATCACTTTTCGTAAACATCGCGTAATATATGATTATCTGTGAATTGATAATGTCCTGAGAAAATCTTGCGAATATTGCACATCTTTAGACTAAAAGTATAATGGTCCGCCATTTTTCGTATTCTTCCCGACTTGGGCGAAACTAGCTTTGGAAACAAGTTAAATGTTCCAAATGTTCATAAGCCCTGTATAGAAACTCAAGCAAATACAGCGATTTTCGATATGTGAGCGTTCACCTGGTAGATACGGTAAAAAGTATCCAAATGAGAAGAGAGAGAAAAGAAAAAAAAAAACACTCATGCCTTTGCAATAAATCCTCAAAAATGAATAATCAAAGTTTGCTATTTTCCTCACTCCAATGCTAGTCACACTAGGTATTTCCCATGAGTTTCCGATAAATCGAACTGTCCACTCGATTCATTTCAATTCTTTATCTGGTGACAAGTGTCTCAGGTTCTGACAAGATGAAAAGATTTTATCGACTTTCTTTCTCAAAAGCCATCTATCCGATTTCCGCTTGATGAAGTTTTGTTCATTGGCGATGAACCATGTCATAAATCTTTGGATCCGCAGCTTGGACGCTTTCATTTTGGGCATTAATCCAGCCCATTAAATGCTCTGCTATCTTCGCCTACAGTCTAACAATGAATGAATGGTGTTTAAACTCGTATTGTTAGAGAGCCGGAGAACCGTGTTGAAATCCGTTGGATTTTTCAGCAGACTCTAACAGTAAAACACAAATCCTTGGTTGGGCAGCAACAACAACAATAATATTGCCAACGTCATAAAATTGCCGAATAGTTGGCATCATTGTTAGTATTACCCGGATACTAAGTGCTTGCGATGTCTAAGTCGTCATTAAGATATTACCTCTAAAGTAAAACTTCTACTTTTACACCGGGTAAACCAGGAATCAGCGGAGGATGGAATGCCATACCAGCATGTTTTCATAGTAGTTCGATGGTTAAAGCAATCGCATGTTGAGCGGGAGAACCGTATACAAATCCCGGGTGAGGCAATGTATTTTTCACCTACTTCTAATAGCAATGCCCCATTCACAATGAGATATATGCACAGACGTGTAAGCGCAAGACTTTGCACTCATGTTATTCAATGTTATCATTCATATACACACACGCAGCAAGCTACGCAATGCAATGCAAACCCCAAACTTATTCTTTGCGTTGCGTACAGAGAAAGAATTCTGCATTGCTCCCTCTATACATTGCCAGCTGCTTAACAATACACGGACACAAAGATAGATTTTACAGGGCCTACTGTACATACATGTTCTTCTATTTGGCCGTGCCTCGCCGTCTTTAATTTCCCCCAAGAGGTTATGGCAAGTCGCTGTCTGACAGCCGGGCAGCTCACATCGTGCTGTGGTGCCTGCCTCTTGCTCTCACTGGTGCGACTTGTGTTTTTCTTTTCGCGTGGAGTTAAACGGGGCTACTTTGACAGCCTCTTCTATCCGTACTTTCTTTGTGTGTTCGTGCTTTCTTTCCATCCATTACATTATTGGAACATTTCTACACCATGGCTGCCCCCGTTGCTACGGGGCAGCTTATTTATTCTGCGATGCAGACGTGCTACCAATCTGAGGACCAGCCATGTTCTTTACCGGTGCCACACTCAGCTCTTCCAACCGCGTCAAGCAGCTCCCAGGGAGAAACCTCTTTGTCGCCTCATCAGCAACGCCAGCCCGTGCCCGCTACTATGCATTGCTCTGGTCAAATGCGGCCTATCGACCGCGGCCTGCCTTCCGCCGGTTTTGCACCACCCAGCCGGGATAGTTCTTGCCCACGTGACTCCAAGAGGAAGAAACTGGATTCTGCTGTACCTGATTCTCCTTTCGCTACAACTAACCGTTTTGCACCCTTGGCTGACATGGATCTAGAGGATGGTGATCATGGCATAAGTACGCCTACTCCTTCTGTCTCCCCACCCCCAAAGCCACCTCCTATCTATGTTTCTAATATACTCAACGTGAATACTGTCCTCAAACACTTACAAACATCCAATGTTGGCGCTTACAAGCTTGTTACACTGGACAGCAACAAGGTCAAATTCACTTTCGAGACTGTGGACGGTTATCGTGCAGCCATACAGTATTTTGAGGACCAAAAGGCCGAGTTTCACACGTACCAAATGCGTCATGATCGCAACCTCCGGGTGGTTATTCGTGGGCTTCATCCCACTATAGACACTGCTCTAGTGCTGCAAGAATTGACCTCCCTTGGATATTCACCCGCACAGATGACTCCAGTTTACCATCCCGTCACCAAGGCGAAGCTACCTCTCTTTTTCGTGGATCTCAAGCCCAGTCCACTCAACGACGACATCTATAAGCTCGATCGTTTGTACTACACGATGGTGAGGGTGGAGCCCCCGAAACCCAAAAGGGGTGTTATTCAGTGCATGAATTGTCAGGAATTTGGGCACAGTCGTAATTATTGCCACAAACAACCCCGTTGTGTCAAATGTGATGGCCATCATCCCAGTGCGCAGTGCTCTAAGGCTCCTCACGCGCCGCCGCAGTGTGTGAACTGTCAAGGTCAACATACGGCGAATTATAAAGGCTGCCCTGTTCATCGACGCCTCCAAGTCATTCAGTCTCGCTCTTCTCCCCGACGTACCGTTTCTGGTGCCTCTCCTGCTGCCGTTCCTCCACTTCATGCTTTCCCACCTATGGAGTCTACCTTGCCTACTTCCACTGAAGCTGCCTCTCCTCGTCCTCCTGCATTTCATGCTCGACCTTTGCTGTCGTCTCTAGTTTCTCGAGGTTCCCCTCCTGGTGCTACGCAGCCCTTTGCAGCCGCAACCCGTCAGTGTGAACAGGACCGTTCTCCATTGGACTGCTTGATGGCTCGACTGGACTCTATCTTCGCTCTTCTACAGCCCCTTCTTACTACCCTGCAGCAATTGATTCCTGTTCTGCTCCGTGTTCATGGCTAATTCAATTCCTTCCTGCCTTCGAATCTGCACTTGGAATTGCCAGAGTATCACTAATAAGTTTCATGAATTATTACATTTCCTTACGGCTTATGACGTAGATCTCCTACTCGCCACTGAAACCAAATTGGCTCCTCACATATCTTTCCATCTTCCTGGGTATAGTGTGTATCGTGCTGATCACCCTAACTCTACTCGAATGGGTGGTTCTGCGGTGTTTATCAAAACTTGTCTGGCTCACCATGCCCTTCCGCCTCTTCTAGAGGACTCATTCCAGGTTGCTCGGATTCAGCTGTCTACTACTTCCGCAAGCATTCAAGTTGGTTCTTTCTATTCTGCTCCTCAGAATCATGTCAGTCTCACCGACTTCTGGGGTCTTGTTCATGCTTTCCAGGGCCCCTTCTTGGTCGGCGGCGATTTTAATTCCAAACATCCTCTATGGGGTTCGAACTTATCTAATCCTAGGGGTAAACTTTTACACGCTGCAATCCATCAGTTACACCTAGACGTACTCTCTCCTGTTGAACCTACGTTTTACCCACACGATGGTACGACTCCGGATGTGCTGGATATCTTCATTGGACGTAATATTTCCCGCCATTGTTCCCGTCTCTCCGTTGTTCATGATCTGAGCTCCGATCATTTACCAGTCCTGCTCACTCTCTCCGATGGTGCGAAGTACAAAGACTTACCCCCATCTCTGATACGCCATCCTTTTGACTGGCCTTTGTACACCTCTTTGCTTGCCGATCTCACTATTACGACTGTGCCGCTTAAGTCACCCCGTGATGTTGATGTGGCTGTTTCTACCCTGACTCGCAATATCCAGTGTGCGGCTAACCTTGCCAGCAGTACTCTCCAAGATCTTCGTCCTCCTCGTCTTGTGCCATTCTATTCTCCCGAGATCCGTCTACTGCACTCCATCAAGAGAGACTGTCGGAAACTCTGGGAACGCACGCGCTACCCGCTTCACAAAACCAATTTTAATCGCGCTACTCGGGAGCTGAAGGCTGCCTTACGTGCTGCACGCTGCACTGCTGCTGAACACCGACTACAAGACTTAAACGCCAGTGATGGGTCACTATGGCAGAAGACTAAAACTTTGACACGTTCTTCTGCTGCCATGCCGCCTCTTAAGGTTGGGAACACCTGGTTTTCTACGCCACTTGAAAAGGTAAATTTGTGCTCAGAACTCCTGGAACGTCAGTTTTCCCCGAATCCTGTGCTGGACGCGGACTTTGCTCATCGTGTGGAGGAAGAACTCACGCAACCTTTGTTGCTCACTCCTTTCCACCACTTCTTTACCCCTGGTGAAGTTAAAAACATCATCGCTCGCTCTTCAGCTCACAAAGCTCCCGGTCCTGATCTTATTGTGCAACCCTTACTTCTTCATTTACCCCGGAATGCGCTGGTTTTGTTGACGCAAATCTACAACGCTATCCTCCGCACAGCTCATATTCCTCATCAATGGAAACACGCTACAGTTATCCTTCTTCCCAAACCTGATAAAGTCAAGAGTGATCCCCTCAGTTATCGTCCTATTAGTTTACTCCCCCTACTCTCCAAAATCTTCGAACGTCTCCTTCTGCCTCGTCTTTTGCCTCAGCTCACACCGATTATCCCTGACACCCAGTTTGGATTTCGCTCTCTTCACTCCTGCTCTCAGCAGCTCCATCGTGTCGCTGACGCTATTCTTGATTCCTATGAGCGTCAATCTGTATGCATAGGACTGTTTTTGGATACGGAGAAGGCCTTTGATAAAGTTTGGCACGATGGCTTATTATTCAAACTCAAACCGCATCTCTCGGACACTTATTTTCGCCTTGTACAGTCCTATTTGCGCAATCGCACCTTCTCTGTTAAACATGATCGTACATTTTCCAAGGCCCTTCCTATCTCCTCTGGTGTGCCGCAAGGGAGCGTACTGGGCCCCTTATTATACCTGGCTTATACCTCGGATTTTCCTAGTCATCCGCAACTCACCATTGCTCACTATGCCGACGATGTGGCGGCGCTAAGTGTGGGTACTTGTGCTACGGCGGCAAGCCGCCTTCAGGACTTTTGCAACCAAATTCACTCCTGGTGCCAACGTTGGAGAGTGACTATGAACGCTCATAAATCCCGTGCTGTGAAGTTCACCTACAAAACGAACGTGACCCATCATCCCATTTCTCTCAATGGGACGGAGATACCCACCGCGACTTCTATAAGGTACCTCGGCCTTATCTTGGACAGCCGTCTTACTTGGGGTCCCCATCTCTCCAGTCTAGTGCAGAGGATTCGTCATCGCATCCGCGACGTCCATCATCTTGTGTCCGGTTCCTCGCCATTGCCTTTGCGGTACAAGCGTCTTGTCTACACTTCCTTAATTCGACCCATGTGGCAATATAGCTGTGCGATATGGGGTTCTGCCGCTCCGTCGCAGACGATCAAACTCCAGCGCACACAGAACCGTTTTCTCCGCCTCATGACTGGCGCTCCATGGTACGTGCGCAACTCAACTCTGCACGCTGACATAGGCCTACCGGAGGTAATGTGTGTCCTCCGCATCAGCTACAAGAGGCTCCATCGATCCTGTTTGCGCCACAGCAATCCTCTTCTCCGCCATATTTATCTTCCTCCTGAACCTCAACGACGAAGATTGAAGCGCCGCTGGCACTCCGATCTGCGACTGAACATTTAGCTCTTTTATTATTTTCTGTTCTGCTTTCTTTGTATCTTTGTACTATTTCTTTGGGCCCATCGCTGGATGGTACCCCAACCACATATTACATGCTGTTCTGTGTATCTAATTAGCTCAACTGCATTGTACCTAATTGTACAAAAGAGTTTTCTTACAATAAAAAAAAAAAAAAAAAAAAAAGGTTATGGCAGCCTCCTTGCGATTCCTCTTTTGATTTAATGGGTGATTCCACCGTCTGCGTTAAGATTTCTTGGCTCTCATAAATCGTAAGGCGCAAAGAGATAATTCACAGTTCATTAAATGTGCAGTTTTATCATTTTGTGTGTCTATGCTTACATTGTTTACAATATTTTGGTTAAGCAATTATCCCGCGAGCGTCAGTTGTTAGTATGTAACTTTTATAATCCATTTATTTATACTTTTTTGTGAATTTTCTTACGTGATGTTGCTGGTTGTTATTCAACTTGAAATTGGCGAAGCGCTTGGAAGATATCCGCATGTTTGCAATTTACAGATCCAGAAACATGTGTCAACTTTATTTTTATTATTATTATTATTATTATTATTATTATAATTTAATTGATATAACTCCCTTTTAACTTCTATAGCCATATCGGGGCTTTGACTAGTGAACTAACTCATATTCACTGTAAGTTATTGCCATCAGGTAATCGTTTAATATCATTCAACACACGCACATTCACTCTCTCGTGCATACCTCCAGAATCTGCGGGGGATAGGGAATGATTCTTGTTAAAGGAAAATTCAACGTCCCAGTCGGGAAACGAACCCGGGACCCCCAGGTAAGAAGTCAGCTCTAAATGAAAACAGCGTAAAGCAAAAGAGCGAAATACTTGTTTTCAATACAATAATGATGAACTACTTAAGTTATTTATGTATGATAAAAGACAGTAATTAATTTAAAAGTGATTGAAATAAATGAATAAATTAACTAAAACAATATTTGTTTCAACATTTAGGAGAAACCAATTTTGCCTTCCCTAACGCATACCCCAATATCTCTACTAAATACTAGAATGCGATAAAATGTTACAGGTACGCCTGAAATGTGTTAAAGAGAACATTTAAGATCTTGTTTGAACTGCTTACGCGTTTAACGTAGCAACAGAATGAGTGGAGAATAAACGCAGTGTTCTTTAACAAATTTATGCAAGTAAATTACAATTAAATAATAATGTCGTAAAAGACTGGAATACCTAAGCTTACGGACATTTGGCAACACTGGTCTCAATGGTTTGCGAGATTAGGGCCTTCAAGTATGTATTTCCCTTCCCAAGGCAGTTCACTGTGACTTCAACCACAGAGGACGTTGCAGCAAGGTTTCCTGTCCTCATTTCCTACAAGATTGCAACTGTGCAACTTAATCTGTTGGGCACCCAAAGCGTTACTACCACCTTAGTCCAATGACACGGACGTTTCTCTCTCTCTGGTCTGGATACGGTGCTTGTTTTTGAGTGGGGGAATGACTCACCGTGGCTAGACCGCATCGCTCTGTACAGTGTTGGACAATAATGACGTCACACCTCGAATAACCATGCGGCAACTCAACACAGTAGAGATACGGGCCAAATGCACCATTCACTGTTAGTAATCTACGGCCGTAAATTTGCTAATTTACTTGGTACAACAACCCTAACAAGATTCAAATAAATTCCTAACGCCAGTAAACTTTAAACGAAGTTATTCTGTCGATTAAAAGCTTTAAAAGCATTAAATCGAAAGAAAAAAAAATGGCGCACTTGTTTAAGAGAGATGATTTTCAAGATGAACTGCACTTCGATCATTTATCAGCGTAACAAAGAGCGAATGCTACCCTTTGTATTAAACAAAACAAAAGTGACCTACACAACGACAGAATTATAGAAAATGCCAGGCCATCTAAACCACCAGTGAACAATTGAGTGAGAGGTTAGAGAACCCTACTCAAAGAAATCACCCAATATATCCAATGAGTTTAGTACTTGCGATATTATAATAAGCTTTAAGTTTTTCTTTAATTCTGTCCTGCTTACTCAAACATGGTATCCAAATAATTAACTATATACCATTTTTTCAACATTTGTTATCTATGAGCCACTTCTCAAATCTTTCTGTAGTTAATGCTTACTTTGTAAGTTTATGCGTGTTATCACTTTATTTTCTCTAGCACATGTGCTCAAAGTACGTATTTGATAGAGAAGGTATTGTATTCCATCAAAAAATGCGATACCGAGATTTTATGTTTTGAGGCCCCTGAATATATTTAAGAAAAAATCAGATATGTTCCATTCATGTGACTTTCTCTACATGTCTGCAACACATTATTGTTAAAAAGCTTATTCTTCCATTTATTTCATGCTAAGAGAGAAAAAATTATCAGAAATTGTATTTCTACTCGTTTCTTTGTAATTAGAAGGGAAATAAGGGAATAAACTTGGCTAAAATGATAGTCAAATATTTTCAAATCTGATTGCCATGAGATTGAAGTGCCTTTGTTTGTATGAAAAAATGAAATGAAATGGCCTGTTATTTATGGACGCTCTTTAACTGCTTTGGTTCTCAGCGTCCCATTCTATATTGGGCGTGAAAGATCGCTTAATTTTGCCCAAAGGCCTCTCTTATCAGGCTTGAGGTTCTTTTACGTGCCGTAAATCTACGACACGGGACCCACAGCTTTACTTCCCATCCGAAGGAAGCCATGCTAAGGATTTTTATGCCCGAAAAAATCCATCGTCCTCCACCGGGATTGAACCCGCGACCTTGGGTATATGAACCTTTGTTTGTATGGCCAAGAGTATGGCCATATGGAAAAAAAAGTATATTTTAAAGCTGAAACAATTAACAAGGAATACCTCAAAAACGGTCAACTCCACGAAAAAAAAATGGTTATAACATAAATTGTGTGTTTTAACGAGCTCTACAAGCTTTATATAGTAAGTTTTTGTCTCTCTTACGGTTTACCAGTTATACAAAATTCCGCAAAATTCATCTAGAATAAAGATGTCTTCAGAAGTTATTTCCAGAAAACTCAAGACACACATTTTGTTTGTCATATAAATATCGTTAATACACGATATTTTAATCAATATCGTTACAGCCATTTTTGAGAAAATCAAAATTTTCGAACATTTTCTCATTTAAAGGGTAGTTGGGGGAGGGAGATTTCTTGAAATTCTTCGTTTCACATCCATGGGAGATATCAAATTTAAATACTAAGTTTAGATGCAATACAACTCCTCTTTATACACTATGTACAAAGTATGTGTAGAGAAAGAAAAAAGGTGTGTGTGTGTGTGGGGGGGTGTGGGTGGGTGGACAACGCAAATAAAAACGAAAAGTCCGTTAAATATCAAACTTGGTATTTAAGTTTAGTATTCCCAAGGATAGATACGACACAAAGATTTTTCAAGAATCCCAAACCCTCCCGCCACAAACAACCCTTTAAATGGGAAATGTTTTCGAAAAGTTTGGGGTTTTCAAAAATGGCTCTAACGATTTTGATTACAATGCCGTACAATACAGACAGCAAAAGTTTAACGTCATTTAACCTGGTTAGTCATATCGGACGATGAATGAAATTGGTGAAATTATGCTGAGGATAAGGGAAAACCCCGAAAAAAACTTATCCGGGTAACTCACGAGATTCGAACTCACGACCTTTTCAATGTTAGGCAGACACGCTACCACCACACTACACAGGCGGGCTAATATAGATATTCATATGACAAATGAAATGTATATTCTGAATTTTCTGGGAAAAGCATCTAAGAGCTCTTCATTCTGGATGACTTTCGTTTAACTGGTAAACTGTAAGAAAGGCAAAAACCTACTACACAAAAATGTAGATCTCCTTAAAACACACATTATGTTATACACTTTCCGTAACACAGGTTTCAATTTTAAATTGTTCTCTTTTGAACTCTTCTAAACAGGAAGACATCTTTCTTTTTGTCTATCCTTTGTTTGACTCCTGGACAAGTAATGAGGACCGAATTTCATTTATTTTACATAACGACCGGCTTTTAAAAGATTTGACTACCGCTTTAGTTTAGTGCATTCCCTTATCTCCCTTCTACTTACAAAGAAGCTAATTATTCCGCTAATATGTATCTCGATTTGCGTGATGTAGACAAAAAATAATCTTCTATAAGACAAATTTATTGTGAAATGGAACACACCAAATTTTTCTTATCACTTTGTTTCTTACTGAAGATGTAAAATGTATTATATTAAACTATGCACGTGTGTAATAAGGGGCATAAAGACTCTTGTTTTGTAGTAAAATAGTGTAATAATTCAATATAATCTCTATTTGTTTCATTTAACATACCACATCCTTCTTTAGTATGAAAACGCTACCGGCCTTTTTCTAGCACGCATGTACAACGTACATAGAAGATGGAGAAGCCTTCCGCCCAAATATCAATGCCTAAATGAAATGCATGCTTTGCGACAAACTGAATAAATAAAAACAAATAAATAAAAGAATTTTTAGAAAAAATGGATGTGTCAATGGCCACCATAGCTCAAAAAATTAATGACTGGTAAATACCGAACTTGTTATTTAAATTCAGTATCTTCCGGGTTGCGACACGAAGATCCTCTATCCCTTACATGGAACATGATTCGAAACTTTTTATTTTCTCAAAAATTGCTCTAACGATTTTGATTAAAATGTTTAAGATAATTTCGTGTAAATGCAATGTATATCTTGAATTTTCTGGAAATAGACTCTGAAGACTACATCTTCTTCGTCCTAATGAAATTTGTATAACTCGTAAACCGTAAAGATAGACAAAAACTCACTGCACAAAAAAAATGTAGCTCTCATTAAAACACACGATTTATATAAAGTCCGAGTTAACCGTTTCCGAGAAATTCCTTGTTATTAGTTTCAATTTTAAACTTTTCTCAAACGGCAAATTAACTTTCGCTTCATCTCTATTTTTTACTCCCGGGAATACAAAGGAGACTCGAATTTAAATTTAATCACATAGATTTTAAAATATTTGACTATCGTGTTAGCAGCATTGTTCCTTACTCCCATTCTACTCACAAGCAAGTAATAGCGACAATTTCTGTTAATGTTATCTCAATTAGCATGACGTAGATAAAAGAATAATCTTGTGTGAGGAGAGTTTGTTTGTGGAACAGCTAGAGAAAATCACGTGAATGAAACATCAGATTTTTACTTTCTCTACACGTACTATGTACATGTGTGTATAAAGTGGTATTGCACTCCACCCAAAAATTCGAAACAGAGATTTCACCGGCCCGTGTGTGTGTGTGTGTATGTGTGTGTGTGTGAGTGAGTGTGTGTGTGAACACGATAACTCAAAACGAAAAGTCGGTAAAATACCAAACTTGGTATTTGAGTTTAATATCTTTCAGGGATGCGACACAAAGTTTTTGAGAAAAATCCCCCCACTCCAAACTATCTTTTACATGGAATTTTTTTTTCTCGAAAAGTTTGATTTTCTTAAAAATGGCTCTAACGATTTTGATTAAAATATCGTATACTAAAGATATTTACCTGAAAAATAAAATGTATATCTTGAATTTTTTGGAAATAGCCTCTGAAGACTTTACTCTGAATGCATTTTACGGAATTTTGCATAACTGCTAAACCATAAGAGATGGGACAAAAACTCACCACACAAAAAATGTACAGCAAGTTAAAACACACAATTTATATACATTTTTTTCGTGGAGTTGATCCCTTTTTAGATATTGCTTGTTTTTGGTTTCAGCTTTGAAAAACTTATACTTTTCTCATACAGGAATTTGTCAACTCCTGTCCATACAAAGGAACCTCAGTCGCATAGCTACGAGCTTTTGACTATCACTTTAACTTATGGTACTCCCTTATATCGCTTCTACTTACAAGGAAGCAAGTAATAAGACTATTTCTGCTAATATTTCTGAATTAGCATGAAGTAGATAGAAACATAAGCTTTTTAACAATACTTTGTTGCAGAGATGTAGAGAAAGTCATTTGAATGGAACACATCAGATTTTTTTATTTTTTTTCCACAATGTTTTTGTAACAAATTCAATTAGCAACTTTTATTCGAATGAGGTAAAAGCTGGGGTTCTTTACCCTATTTCATGGGCTCCATTTCTAATCGCATAACCATAATACTTTCAGATTAGGCACAATCACAATACCGACTATCGAAACTAAATTAAGGTTTTCTTTCAGCTCCTGAGCGAGTTCGCACAATAGTGAGCGCATGTTAGCTAAACCAAAATCAGTAAAAGGGCTTTAACTTTGATGCACTGGTATTTTGAGTTAACAAGTGTAAATATTTTACAGTCGTTTAATGACAGTAAATATAAACAAACGTTGATGTGCTTGGTCCTAAATGTTTATATCAACACAAAAATATAGAACGTTTTAAACAATTGTACACAATGCCTGTAATGACTTTCTCCAACTCGTACATTGCAGGTAAGCATGTACTGCATTCAACCAAAAAACTCGATACTGAGATTTCACTAGGAAAAAATATTTTGAGGAATCTGAATGCATAGGTGTTTTTAGAAAAACGACAGCAGGCATGAGCGAAAAATAATTAAAAAACAAAAACTCGGATAAATAGCCAACTTGGTCTTTGAGTTGAATTATCTTCCAAAGATAAGGCAAGAAGATTTTCAAACCAAGCCTTAAACAGAAAAAAAAATACAAGAAAAAAAAAACAAGAAAAAAATATTATGTTCCATTCACACGACTTTCCCTTCATCTCAGGAACAAGTTATTGTTAAAACGCTTATTCTTCTATCTACTTCATATTAACCGAAATAAAAATTAGCAGAAGGGTCCAATTGCTTTCTTGTAATTAGGAATATGGGAATGCACTGGGATAAAGCGATAGTAAAACCTTTGAAAAGCTGGTTGTTATGTGGTTGAAATTCATTTCTTTGCATGGCCCGTAGTTTACAAATTCTTGTATGAAAAAAGTAAAGTATTCAAAAACTGAAACAAATAAAAAGGGTGTATCAAAAATGGTTAACTCCACGGAAAAAATGTATATGATAAATTATATTTTAACAAGATCAACTAGACTTTTTTTTTATAGTAAGTTTTTGTTCTTCTCTTACGGATTACCAGTTATGCAAAATTCAGCAAAATCCATCCAGAATAAAGAGGTCTTCAGAGGATATTCCCAGCAAATTCTAGATTTACATTTTATTAGTCATGTAAATACCTTTAATATACAGTATTTTCAAAATCGCCATTTTTGAGAAAATGAAAATTTTTGAAATTTTTCCTTGTAAAGAGAAATTTGGAGTGAGGGGATTTTCCTCAAAATCTGTGTGCCGCATCCTTGGAAGACACTAAACTTAAATAGAAGTTTGATATTTTACCGACTTTTCGTTTTTGAGTTATCGTGTTCAGAGACACAAGACAGAGACCTTTTTCTAAAAATCCGTGTTGTTCCATTCACACGATTTTCTCTATACTCTGTAATAAATTATTATTAAAAAGATTATTCTTCTATCTACTTCATGCTAATCGAGATAAATATTAGCAGAAATGTTTTCTTGTTAAGTAGAAGGGAAATAATGGCACTACACTAATACGACTGTCAGATCTTCTAACCCGTTTCTTTGCATTGCCAGGAGTTGACAAATTCCCGTAGAAGTATTTTTTTTAAATACTTGATTTGTAAATTAATCATTCTGAACACACATTTGGTAATATAAGCTAAAATTACAACTCATTTATTAATTGCTATGCCAAAAAGCACTGTAAGTATTTACAGTAAGAGTTTGAGAGGTCATTAATACTTAATAGCACAATTAGGAAATGACGTAACACTCAAAACGTAAAGAATCTATTTCAAAATTCATTAACAAAAGAGTTATAAGAAGGTTTTGTCTATATAATTTAGATTAGCCTTTCATTTGTTCACATCGAGAATTCATTTTTCTTAATGTTCAATAAAATATTGAAAAGCAATATTGCTTTATTATTATTATTATTTTAGTTTTTTTTCAAGTATTTCAAAAAGTAATTGGCTAACCACGAACTGTAAGTCAACACTTATCAGGTCGAGAATGCATATTGGGAATACGAGGTCCGCAGGGGCAGGTCCGAGATCTTTCTTAGTACACAATATACTATTAAAACTGAAACCAATAACAAAGAATATCTAAAGAAGGTCAACTCCACGAAAAATATGTATATGACATAAGTGGTGTGTTTCAAGTTTTTGTCTGTTTCTTACGGTTTACCAGTTACGCAAATTTCATTCAGATGAACAGACCTTCAGAAGCTATTCCTAGAAGATTCTAGTTATACATTTTAGTTGCGTAAAACTTTCAATATACAGTATTTTATCAAACTTGTTAGACACTTTTTGAGAAAAACAAGATGTTCAAAAATGTGTCCATGTAAAGGGTAGTTTGGAGTGGGATGATTTTCTTAAAAGTTACGAATCGCAGTTTAGTGTCTTCTTGGAACTTAACCACGTTTGGTATGTTGGTCTTTAGTTTTCAGCTATACTGTCCACACACCCACACCCACACACACACACACGTGCGCGCGCGCTCGCGGACGGAATCTTTATCTAATTTTTTTCGAGCTCAATGGATCTCAAAACATATATTTCTGCCGAATTTTCGGCCTCGACTTTTTTAGTGGAATACTAGTATACCTTTTCTATCTACTGTGTATACTGCACGTGATAGAGAAAGTAAAATGTCTTCTTTTTTATTTAGGGGATCCCAAAACATGTATTTTCAATGAAATCTCGGTATCGAGTTTTTGGGTGCAATAGAATACCTTCTCTTTCTACAACATGTACTTTGTCCATACGTGCCAGAGAAAGTAAAAGTGACATTTTTTTTATTCAGGGTATCCTAAAACATGTGTTTAAGGTTAAATCTCGGCATCGAATTTTTGGGTGGAATAAAATACCTTCTCTTTCTACCAATGTATATTGCACATACGTGCTAGAGAAAGTAAAAATGGAAAGCTCTGCACAATACGCCTCTGTGTCGACTATGATTAAGATTGATCTAAATTTTGTTCCTGCGAGCCATTTCTTACTGTTTGAGAGCAATAGAAATCGCAGGAAGTAAGGTAGGGGGGGGAGTTACACGACAGCATTTCATGCAGTTTGGCGGCGATCGAATGAAGGTGCTGGTGCTTTGTCGTGGTGAAACAACACTTTCTTGTTTGCCAAGAATAGGGTCAATAACTAACTGTAGTAATGTCCAGTAATTGTTTTTCCTTTTTCTCAGAAGTCAATGAGTATGACACCCTTCGCATCCCAAAAAATCACTTCCAACATTTTTCCGACCCTTTGCCTTATTGTAGCACATTCTCTGGAAACAGGTCATTGTTTTAATTATTACTTGGTTTCCCGAAAAAAAGTCCTTAGGATTTCGCTTCAATAGCTCCATACACAGCTTTGAAATTGAAAGTCGCACACGCTGGTTCTCTAATGCGACGAATCGCGACACCATCGGGCCGACAACTTTTTTATCTCAGCTTATCATTGAAAATATCAATTGCATTGCCGCTCCCTTAAACACCTACGACCTCTGTCACAGCGACTTGGACTTTTTCAATGATTTCCTAGGAAAACCATATCTGTCGGGCGTTCTGGGAGCTTCCCATCAAAAACGGGTGTTCGACCATGTTTAAAGCCGATGAACCAATACCTAACTGTTGTTATAGATGGTGAAAGATCCCCATGAACAACATCCAATTTCGCTTTTCTCTCTTCGCAAGGTTTCCCATCCAAAAATAATAAAGCTAAACCCTGAATGATGCTGCACATTTTTTGCATTTCAGCGGAAACACGAACGACTAACTAAGGTATCTGCCGTATCCAAACTCACCTGATTAGTTTTGGTGACGTGTAACAAATGACAGTAGCCGATGGTAACAAAACTTGACTTACAAACAGTAATTTGAAACCCGGGGCCTCTTTAAACGCTTTCGTAACTTATCTACCTACTATGTACGGCCGCGCCGTGGCAGAGTGGTTAGACCAATCGCCTCTCACCTAGACGGCCCGAGTTCGATCCCAAGCGACCGCAAGTGAGATATGTGGTGAACAAAGCGGCGCAGGGGCGGGTTTTCTCCGGGTGATCCGGTCTTTCCCGCCATCGCATTCCACCGGTGCTCCATCTTCATTTCATGTGCCATGCTAGTAAAAACGGGCGTTAAACACTATCAAAAAAAAAACCCTACTATGTACTTTCTAATTACACTTCAAATACATTGTATATTTAAAATGTCTTTTTACCTTATCTATCACGTACATAATAGGTAGGGAAGGTATTGTATTCCACCCAAAAATTCGATACCCAGACCGATTATGATTCATTTTCCTGAATGTTCCTACTTATGTGCAGAACGTTCTGAAGCAGAACAAAGTATTTTTGATTCCATACAAACACAACATTTACCAACAAGCATACTGTCATAATTTTACCTGCTCTCTGCTACAAAAATTCTCGACTTTGTTCTGTTTAATTTGATGCATAAATGTAGTTCGCATTTTAGTTTTTACTTCTGAATGTCACAAAATGCCATTTTTTTTTTTTTTTATGTTTGGGAAAATAACAAGTTAATGTTAAGCTGAACAGCCGAAATTGGTTATTTTAAATAGCTATAAGTATTGAACTGTATATGACCATTAAAACATATGATTTGAAAACAGAAGAAAGTTGTAATAACTTGAAAAATAATCATTCTTCTTCCAAAAACCATTTTAAACGTACGCGTATGTGTATCTTAACTTTCCAAATGTATATTATGTTGACTGTGCTTTAGATAAGTAGAATGAAGTGTTCAGTAACACATGGATTATAGTTAATTTCATATTACCTCGAAACAGCGGCAAATAACAGTTTTCGAGCAATGTGGTACAGAACAGTAAAGAAATTCAACTCACCAATGTAACAGAGGTTTCGCAGACACGGTAACTAGCGTTCTTGAGTATTTCACTTTCTCATCCTCTGCAACGCAACAGTGGGGAAAAGTCATTTTCTCTTGTTGAAACCTACCTGAGAACACTAATTAAGAAACAATGCGAGATTCTTATCTACTCTTGCGCAAGAGAAAGTGAATTTCCTTTATACAGCAGCACAAAATTTGCCAAAAGGTCTCACTTTGAGAAATGCGAAACACAGACAGTCTTGAGGCGGAAGATTTGCTGTTTCACACTTCAGCAATATTGTTTTTAATGAAAATAATGATATAAAAAGCGTTATGGATTAATCGAAATAGATTTTTTTCTCTGCAACAGGGTACAAATGTACTACTCCCTTGCTGGTTACGCATAGTTAGCGAAAAATACATTATCTTATGAAATCATTACAAATGCAAAAATCTTATGTGTTCCATTCACATCTTTCTGTACATCTCTGCAACAAATTATTGTTAAAAAGCTTATGCCTCTATTTACTTCATGCTAATCGAGAAAGCATTAGCAGAAATCGTCTTATTACTTGCGTCCTTGTAAGTAGAAGCGAAATAAGGAAGTACCATAGGTTAAAGTGATAGTCAAAAGCTAGTTGCTATGTGACTGAATTTCCTTTGTTTGTATGGACAAGAGTTGACAAGTTCCCAAATGAGAAAAGTATGTCTTTTTAAAGGTGAAACCAAAAACAAGGAATATCTCAAAAACGACCAAGTCCACGAAAAAAATGTATATAACATAAATTGCGTGTTTTAATGTGCTCTACATTTTTCTCAGCAGTAAGGTTTTGTCCATCTCTTACGGTTTAGCAGTTATGTAAAATACCGTAACATTCGTCCAGAATAAAGTATTCATCAGAGGCTATTCCGAGAAAATTCAAGATATACATTTTATTTGTCAGCTAAATATCTTTAATACATGATATTTTAATCAAAATCGTTAGAGTAATTTTTAATAAAATAAAAAATTTCGAAAAAACTTCCATGTAAAGGTTAGTTTGGGGTGGGGTGGATTTTTCTCAAAATCTTTGTGTCGCATTCCTGGAAAATCCTAAACTTAAATACCAAGTTGGGTATTTTACCGACTTTTCGTTTTTGAGTTATCCTGTTCACACACACACACACACACACACACACACACACACACACACACAGGCACGCACGCGGACCTTTTTCTGCAAATGTTTTTTTTTTTTTGTTACAGGGGACCCTAAAACATATATTTCCGGTGAAATCTCGGTATCGAATTTTTGAGTGAAGTCCAATACCTTCTCTATACACGATGTACATAGTACGTGTAGAGAAGGTAAAAAAGCGTATTTCCTCTGAGTAAGTGTAACAGTTGATAATAGAGAATTAAACTGAACTTCATTCCTTCCCCTTCTCTTCTACTGCAAAGTTACTGTCCAGCGTATTTAAAAAAAGTGTTACATTTACATGACTCTCTCTGCCTACTATAGTTTATGATTATACAGTTGTTATAAACTTTGCCGAAAAAACTTTATGTGAAGAATTCCAGAGAAAGCAATTCCTACTTTTCAAGCTAACTGAATCTTTAGGAACTATCTATAGTCTCAACTGTTTAGCATTAATTTAGGGCACTAACAGACTCAAAGACACAATTTCATGGACGAAAGCTTTAACTGCGCCGGTGTCTGGCTTGGTATTATGACGCCATTTCTATCCTACAGCCATTCTTAATTTTAGAAAAGCATTACATATAAAATAATTATGAAAGTTTAGTTATAAGTTTCATGCTTACTATGCATTGTCAAATATTAATAATGTGGTCCTATTAGATACAAAATTTGCAAGTCTGAATTTCGTAAAAATCCGCAAGAAATAGTCCTCAGATGTGTATAAGCAAAAGCTAAAATGGATTTTAACATTTCGCGTAGTTTTGCCGCATCATCGGAGATGAATGTACCAAAATAAACCAGAATAAATTCTGAGTGTTGCTGTTTCTAACGTAGCCCCTAAAAGTGTAACTCATATGGACGAACAATCGTTTACTGGGGAGGGGGGACAAAAAAATGAGAAAAACACATGAAAATTCACTCACATTTAAATTCGCTGAATTTTAAAACTTTGAACCGTCAGGAAGAATTCCATGCACTATAGTGCAAATTCCTTTACTTTACCATTTACAAAGATACGACTTAAGAGAAAACTTAAGAGAATTTCAGTGCCATAAAACTACTTACTTTACACAAAACCAAGGCGAGGTTTATTTTAGGTCGATTTGTTAATTTATCTTTTGCTTGGATCAGCAAGAAGCTCTATTAATTGCTACAAACATCAGCATTATGTTCCGCTGTTTGTGCTGAGTTTGAAGTAAACGTATAGAAATAACTTTCTCTGGGAGTGACTAAAACGTTTAATCAATGAATGAGATGAGAAACTTGAGGGAGCAATCTCCAACTCCTCTTCAATTTCAGTAACGGAAAATAATCCTGTATAGGTAGAGCCAAACTGAAAAATTCAATGTCATAACCGGAATTTGAACCACGGATCTTCCGATCTCTAGCAGGTCGCTCTAACTGCTGGGCTACCATTGCAACATGCCGGAACGGCATTAAATTCCTCAACTGACTCGCATGCTTCCCGGTAAACCACAAGATGGTCTCAGATTATTTTGAGATGACATACCCCATTTTTAATATAATGTTGATAAAAAGGGACAGAGGTTAAATAATCAGCTTCTCGACCGTTTATCCATATGAATTAGCAGAAGAGGATTATGAGTTGTATACACTTGCATATTCATTGTGGTGTACTCAGTGTATTTCCAATCGCTACTAGTGGCTAAGTTTCGAACGTAAACAGGGAGAAAACAAAAAGATTAAGTAAATCTATGGTAACAGAAAAGCAACCGAATGTATTGTGTTAAATATAAGTAATGATCCATACTATACAGTCCAAATTTGTAGTTTGAGACAACCTATTACGAATCTCGGGGTTTTATGGGGTCGGGAAGACCCAAATTCCTTACCGCTACACATTTGAGAGAGAGAGAGAGAGAGAGAGAGAGAGAGAGAGAGAGGTGTTACACTCCTCGGCCGGGGTGTAACACTTGTCATACATCTGTTAATAATTCTTAAGAGGTTATTTTGCTCCCATTTTAACCAAATAATACAACTAGTTATAATAATAAATAAATTTCACAGGGTGTCCTCTAATATAACTCATTTGCATATGCTTTTCTGACTAATAATGGGTCTCTGAAAACTAAAAATTTGCCGTGTTCCATTCACATGACTTTCTCTACATCTCGGTAACAAATTGTTAAAACGCTATTTTTCAACTTCATGCTAATTAAGATAAAGATTAGCAGAAATGATCTTTGCTTGCTAAGTAGAAGGAAAATAAGGGAATGCATTAGGCTAAAGCGATAGTAAAATCTTTTAAAAGGCTGGTTGTCATGTGGTGGAAATCTTGTTTCTTTGCATTGCCAGGAATTGACAAATTTCCGTATGAGAAAAAGTTTTAAGTATTTTAAAACTGACACCAATAACAAGGAATATCTAAAAAAAATCATCCGCTCCACGACAAAAAATGAATATGACATAAATTATGTGTTTTAACAAGATCTAAATTTTTGTACAGGTTTTATATATCTCTTTCAGTTTACCAGTTATGCAAAATTCAACAAAATCCAGCCAGAGTGAAGAGCTCTTCAGAGGCTATACCCAGAAAATTCAAAATATGCATTTTGTTTTCATGTAGATATCTTTGATATAAGGCATTTTAATCAAAGTCATCAGTCATTTTTGAGAAAATCAAAAGGTTCGCAAAATTTGCCATGTTAAGGATAGTTTAGGGTAGGGAGGGGTTTACCTCAAAATATTTGTTGGAAAATACTAAACTTAGATACTAAGTGTGGTATTTTAGCGACTTTTCATTTTTGAGAATCAATCGTGTTCATAGAGGCACGCACGTGCACACGGACCTTTTTCTAAAAATGCTTTTCTAATACAGGGCACTCCAAAACGTGTATTTCCGGTAAAATTTCGGTACCGAATTTTTTGGGTGGACCGCAGCTTTTTTTGTTTAAAGCACGCAACACTAAATATTTACAGAAAATACTAGAGCTATTACGAAAGTAATGCTTATTCCATCACGAAATAGTCCTGTGACGAAAGCTTCGGCATTAGCTAGTGCATCTACGTCTAATGTCCAGAAACTGCATTATGCAAACGGTACATCGCCATCAGATAGAAAACTGCGGCAGCCAGTGTTTCGCGTTTCTGAGCTGCATACAGAACGGATATTGTCCATTTTTGCAGCATGTCTGAAATAGTGATGGTATATTTAAAGACAAATTCCACGGGCAAGCTTATTCTGAGTATTGGAGAGGAATCTGCCGCTGGTGCGGCAAACGGAAGAGGGAAAAATCACATTATGGCATACACGGAAATTCTTTCCCACTCACCATACTTAGCTACGTGTGCTTTGTTTATTAGATGAAACTGATGATGGTAATAACAAGCTTGCTCTCATCCAATATCGAAATTCAGGGTAACTTGGGCAATTTTAAAAAAGCCGTGTGTTCCATTCACATGACTTTCTCTACATATCTGCAACAAATTATTCTATTTACTTCATCTAATCGAGAAAAATTAACAAGTGATAGTCAAAAGCTGGTTGTCATGTGACTGAAGTTCCTTTGTTTGTATGGACAGGAGTTGACAAATTCCTGTATGAGAAAGGCACGTTTTTCAAAGCTGAAACCAAAATCAAGGAATATCTCAAAAACGATTAAATCCATAAAAAAAAATGCATATAACTTAGATTGTGTGTTTTAAGTGCTGTACATTTTTTGTGTGGTAAGTTTTTGTCCATCTCTTATGGTTTAACAGGTATGCAAAATTCCGTAAAATTCATCCAGAATAAAGTAGTCTTCATAGGCTATTCCCAGAAAATTCAAGAAATACATTTTGCTTGTCAGGTAAATATCTTTAATATACGATATTTTAATCAAAATCGTTAGAGATATTTGTAAGAAAATCAAAATGTTCGAAAAAAGGTCCATGTAAAGGGTAGTTTGGGGTAGAGGGGTTTTTCTCAAAATCTTCGTGTCGCATCCCTGGAAGATACTGAAGTTTGGTATTTTAGCGACTTTTCGTTTTTGAGTGATCGTGTTCAGAGACACATGGACACACTGACACACACACACACACGGACCTTTTTTCTGAAAATGCTTTTTTTTTTTTTTTTTTTGTTGGATACAAGGGACCCTAAAACATATATTTCCCGTGAAATCTCGGGTATCGAATTTTTGGGTGGAGTGCAATACTTTCTCTATACACTGTGTACATAGTACGTGTAGAGAAAATAAAAAACTGTAAATTAACTAAGGTACTAAATTGTTTCATTTGGATTTATCTACACGTACATAGTAGTTAGAGAAGGTATTGCCTTCCACCCAAAAATTCTATACTGGGATGTCACTGGGAATACACGTTTCGAAGTCTCATTAATAAATAAATAGCATTTTTTACTTTCTCTACTACACATAAATTAGGGAAGGTGTTGCATTCCATCAATTTAATACAGAGATTTCACCGGAATTTACATATTGAGATTCCCTGAATTAAAAAAGAAAAAATGAGTTTAGTATCTTCCAATGATGCGACACGAATATTTTGAGGAAAATCACTCCATCCCAAATTATCCTTTACATGATAAAATTTTCGAAAATTTTGATTTTCACAAAAACTGATTAAAATGTGGTATATTAAAGATATTTACACGACAAATAAAATGTATACCTTGAATTTTCTGGGAATAGCTGCTGAAGACCTCTTTATTCTGGATGAATTTTGCTGGATTTTGCATAACTAGTAAACCGTAAGAGATAGACAAAAACTTAGATCTCGTTGAAACACACAATTTGTCATATACAACTTTTTCGTAGAATTTACCATTTTTTAGATATTCCTTGTTATTGGTTTCAGTTGTAAAATACTTCAACTTTTCACATACGGGAATTTGTCAACTCCTGACAATGCAAAGATACGGATTTCATCCACATGATGAATGATTTTACCATCGTTTTAGCCCTGGGTATTCCATTATTTCCCTTCTATTTACAAGAAAGCATTTCTGCTAATGTTTATCTCGATTATCATGAAGTAGATAGAAGAACAAGCTTTTTAATGATAATCTGTTACAGAGATGTAGAGAAAGCCATGTGAATGGATAACATTAGATTTTTTTTTAACTTTCTCTATACGTACTATGTACGTAGTGCTCTATAGAGACTGTATTGTAATGCACCCAAAAATTCGATACCGACATTTCACCGAAAATACATGTTTTGGGGCCCCCTAAATCCAAAAAAAATTAGAAAAAGGTCCTGTGTGTTTGTGTCTGTGGACAACATAGCTCAAAAACGAAAAGACCGTTAATACCAAACTTGGTATTTAAGTGTTGTATCTTCCAGGATGCGACACGAAGATTTTCCCTACCCCACACCAAACTACCCTTCACGTGGATCATTTTTCCGAAAATGTTGATTTTCTCATGTATTTTAATCGAAATCATAGGCCATTTTTGAGAAAATCAAAATTTTAGAAAATGTTTTATGTAAAGGGTAGTTGGATTGGGAGGATTTTCCTGAAAATCTTCGTGTCGCATCCTTGGAAGATACTGAACTGAAATGCCGAAATTGGTGTTTAACCGGTTTTTCATTTTTGAGATATTCTGTTCACACCTACAGCCTCCCACACATCCGGACTCTTTTTTCTATTTTGTTTTTCAGGGGACCGCAAACATATTCCCGGCGAAATCTTCACCTCGACTTTTTGGGTGGAATACGATGCCTACTCTACCTACTACGTACTTGTGTGGATAAAGCAAAGAGGTAACCTTTTTTTCTGAAGATATAAGTGATTTTAAAACGGGTAGTTGTAGTTAAGCCTCTGTATTAAATTTTAAGCAGAGTACAACACCTTGGCTAGTACGTGGTAAAGAGAGTAAACATGGAAGATAATACAGCCAATATTCAACGGTAAACTGCTAGATGTCCGCCTGGATCCTTAATTCCTTGAACTTCAACGAACAATAAAACGTCGAGAATAAACGACGATTTAATCGTCTCAGAATTGACGACTGCAAACTGAAATCCATTGATCATTAATACAGAATCATAACATTTGAGATGTGCATTGCAAGATTTTCGTGTGATACATTGTTCAAAAGGAACTTGATAGTTTTCGTGCTGTTTTACCAAATGTCCTAAATAACCACCATACAATAAAAAAAAATCATGCTTGTAAAAAAATGTAAATTGTTTTAATTGCTATAAAATGTGTTACTATCTTGTGAACTTCCTATTGTCCGCTGTTATATAAAGTTCAAAAGATCCTGATAGGACCATTCTGTTAAGACAACATGCAGTTAAACAAGCACTATTAAGGTACATTTCCAAGGCATTACATAAACTCATTTGACTGGAAGTGTAAAAGGTATCAAACTGTAATTGAAGACTTCTTGTTGTTCAGTGATTTGTTTCTGTGAACTTCATTATCTTAATTACTTTGGATTTCATAACTTAGCCAACTATTATGGTCAATTGATCATAATAGTTGGCTAAACTATGAATCCCGCGACTTAAAATACTTACGACATTGTAAGTCGTCATAGCGGTATATCATCTCAAAATAATTTAGTATCACCTTGTGGTTTACCGGGAAACAAGCGAGTCAGTTGAAATATTTAATGCCATACTGGCACGTTGCCATGGTAGCTCAATGGAAGAGCAACCGGCTAGAGACCGGGAAATCCGTGGTTCAAATCTTGGTTATGACATTGAATTTCTAAGTCTGACTCTGGCTATCCAATACATAACATGTTTGTGTGAAAATTAAATTTGACATTTTTACTTTCTCCATACGCACTATGTACATAGTGTATAGAGAAAGTATTGCACTCCACCAAAAATTCGATACCGAGATTTCACCGGAAATATATGTTTTAGGGTCCCCAATATCCAAAAAAAGCATTTTCACAAAAAGGTCCGCGCGCGCGCGTGTGTGTGTGTGTGTGTGTTGTGTGTGTGTGTGTGTGTTGTGTGTGTGTGTGTGTGTGTGTGTGTCCGTGAACACGATAACTCAAAAACGAAAAGCCGGTAAAATACCAAACTTGGTATTTAAGTTTAGTATCTTCCAGGGATGCGACACGAAGATTTTGAGAAAAATCCCCCACCCCCAACTACCCTTTACATGGAATTTTTTTCGAAAATTTTGATTTTCTCAAAAATGGCTCTAACGATTTTGATTAAAATTTCGGATATTAAACATATTTACCTGACAAATGAAATGTATATCTTGAATTTTCTGGGAATAGCCTCTGAAGAGTAGTTTATTCTGGATGAATTTTACTAAATTTTGAATAACTGCTAAACCGTAAGAGATGGACAAAAACTTACTACACAAAAAATGTGGAGCACATTAAAACACACAATTTATGTTGTATACATTTTTTTCGTGGAGTTCGTCGTTTTTATGACATTCCTTATTTTTGGTTTCTGCTATGAAAAACGTATACTTTTCTCATACTGGAACTTGTCAACTCCTATCCATATAAACAAAGGAACTTCATTGACATAGCAACCAGCTTTTGACTATCACTTTAACCTACGGTTGCCCCTTATTTCGCTTCTACTTACAAGGATGCGAGAAATAAGACTTTTTCTGCTAATTTTTTTATCTGATTAGCATAAAGTAAATAGCATTATAAGCTTTTTAAGAATTATTTGTTGCAGGGATATGGAGAAAGTCATGTGAATGGTACACATTAGATTTTTATAATTCCTGTCTACCACGATTTAATATCTTGCAATTATAGGCTAATAATGCCTGTTTGACAAACATGTACCTAAAATGACCCAAAATAAACGTCTTAACAGGCACTCCAAATATGTTACTTAGAAGATGTTTAAACTAATGGCCTGGAATCTTCATATAAACCCCTGTTGCATGTCATTGATTTCCGTATTATATGAAAACTTCATAACTCTACAGATTAGAAATACAATATTCCGCTATTTCATACAAATTCACTCCCTTAATAGTTTACGAAATTACAGTTCTACAAGGCAAATGGAAGGATTTGAATAAAAACTTCCCAAATAATTGTATAATAAATTATCATTCGAGACTTATAAAGCCACCAACGAAACAATATTTAACTGATGCTCTTAATTCAATTCATGCCATTTTGGAATGTGAGTTATCATGAAATACATCCCCCCTTTTATCCAAACTGAACTGCAAGGGGCCTTACTCAGTTTGTTACGTCTGTCAAAATTGTATAAATATCAATATTCATGTCCACAGAGGTTTCTGAAACTAATTCTTAACTCAGTACTACCATTTAACCACAGGAGCAATTCAAGAATGGGCTATGATTGGATCCAGCCCCCAAAACTGCTATTACGGACAAACAGTATATTCTATCGTAACTATTACTTTTCTTTCACACAAACCTAGTAGGACAAGTTTGGAAAGATAAAATCAGCTTGAAAAATAATACATATCCATTGCCGATATCTTCCGGTTTCTTCGCTTGTTTTCTATTCAAATGGGCTACAAGGTAAAATGCCGACACGGCATTAAATTCTCCAAGTGATTAATTAATTAATTTGGGGGGGGGGGGGGTAAACCATTAGGTGGTCTCAAAGTTAATGTTGAGATGATATACCTTGACGGGTAATGTATCATTTCCTTGGAGTTTTTAAACCGAAACATTTGAAACGCATATATAACTTTTTAACAGTTAGATGTGGAGTAATTATGCGATACTATGAGCCGCAGTGACAAACAAGTTAAACAAGTCTTCCAAGCAGTCTGTTTGCAACGCCGGATTAGGAAGCGTAATTGTGTTATATTCCTTAAAAGTCCTAAGGCGTCAAACTTTCAATTTATAACATCTGCTCTTAGAGTTAACGCCTTTTCCACGTGTAGTTTTTATTGAGATTTATAGCCATGTTAAACGGTGTAGCTCATATAATTCTGACTCGTCTACACACAGATTGTTCTTAATAAAAGATATAACAATCATCTGAGTAGTTCAAAGCTCAAGTGAAGAAAGCCAAATTGAGCGATCCTCTTAGTGCTCCAGTAAATTCATGGGCCATAATTTCTCATTCGTGTTTACTTTCTCCACTGCTTACCTAAGGTAGGTAGAGAAAGCGTTGTATTCCACAAAAAAATTGATATCGAGATATTACAAAAAACATACACTTTATTGTCCCATGAATAAGATACGTCGGATGACTTCGCATTTAATCCAAACATTTTTAATTTGTGTAGTGCGTATGTACAGTGTACCTAGTATATAGAGAAGGTATTTTATTCCGCCCAAAAATTCGATACTGAACTTTCACTGCAAATACATGTTTTGAGACCCCTGAATTTAAAAAATCTGATGTGTTCCATTCACATACTTTCTTTACATTTCTGCAATAAATTATTGTTAAAAACCTTATTCTTCCACATACTTCATGCTAATCGAGAAAAAATTAATAGAAATAGTCTTATTACTTGCTTCTTTGTAAGTAGAAGCGAAATAAGGAAGTACCACAGGTTAAAGTGATAGTCAAAAGCTGGTTGCCAAGAGACTTAAGTGCATTTGTATGGACAGGAGTTGACAAATTCCGTATGAGAAAAGAAAGTTTTTTAAAGCTGAAGCCAATAACAAGGAATATATAAAAAACGATCAACTCCACGAACAAAATGTATATAACATAAATTGTGTTTTAACGTGCTCTACATTTTTTGTGCGGACAGTTTTTGTTCATCTCTTATGGTTTAGTAGTTATGCAAAATTCCGTAAAATTCATCCAGAGTAAAGTAGTCTTCAGAGGCTATTCTCAGAAAATTCAAGATATACATTTTATTTGTCAGATAAATGTCTGACATACACACTTGGGCTTTTTCCAATTTTTTTTTTTTTTTTTTGATTCAGGGGGACCCAAATCACGTATTTTCGGTGAAATCTCGGTATCGAGTTTTTGAATGGAGTACAATACCCTCTCTATACACTATTACATAGTACGCAAAAAGCATTCTCATAAAAATGCCAGTGTGAGTGGGAGGGCAACATAGCTCTAAAACGAGAAGTTTGTTAAATACCGAACTTGATATTTAAGTTCAGTACCTTCCAAGGATGTGACGAAAATTTCCAACAAAATCCCCCCAGCCGCAACTACCTTTACATGGATCATTTTTCGAAAAATTTGATTTTCACAAAAATGGCTTTAATGATTTGAATTAATATACCATACGGTTATGATATTTTCATGACAAATGAAATGTATATCCTGAATTTTCTGGGAATAGCCTCTTCATTCTGAGTAAGTGGTAAATCGTAAGAGACAAAAATTTGCTACACAAAAATTATAGATCTGGTTAAAGCACATAGTTTGTCATACACTCTTTTTGTAGCGTTAACCGTTTCCAAGATATTCCTTGTTATTGCTTTCAATTTTATATGTCTTAAAATCATCTTTCGTTTCATGCCTCTTTTGTTTTACTCCTAGCCACTACAGAAAATTCCATTTCGATTGTTTCACATACAAATAGATTTTTAAAAGAGTTGACCATCGCTTTAGCCTAGTGTATTCCTATTCCCCTTCTACTTGCAAGTAATAAGACAATTTCTGTTATTTCGATTAGCATGTAGGTAAATGAACAATCTTTAGTAAGAATAGTTTGTTTGTAGAACAGGTAGAGAAAGTCATGTGAATTGAACACATCAGATTTTTTCACAAAAGTAACACGATTTTCACGAAATTCGCCCACCCCAAGATTAGAAGCTATTAGTTTGAGACTAGCATGCGTACGTCACAGTCCTGTACTAAGAATTACTTATCAAAGTATTACGTAACCGTCAGCCAAACATAGCAAAAGTAGAGTTGAAGCGTGCACATCGTAAAATAAAGGCCTGAGAGAAGCAACTGTAACGTCACAACAGGCATACTAGCAACGAGGCGCTATCCGGTTGTGTTAAACTTTACACCGATGTCTCTGATGATGATGATTATTATTATTATTATTATTATTATTATTATTAACCAAGTCTGCCGTCTACAAAATATAAACAGCTTCAAAAAAGTAACTGTAAACCCATCTAAATGTACTATCTAAAACTAAATTTAATTCCGTGGCACAACCCGAAGTCGGACCAAGGCTTACCGCTGCGTCCCCATCTCTGTCCATTACAGCCGTCATGGATGCGTGTAGTACTGAAAGATGGAACATGATTAGCGCCCCGAGCCCCACGCAGCCGGTCAATGCGATCTACGCAACCTGTAGCCTCTATTTTTTTCTAAAGTCAATGGACACCCCAGGGACCTCGCGAGGCTGCGTACATCAGGTATCCCAGTGGGAGAAAATCTCCACGCTGGTACCGGGAATCGAACCCTCGTCCCGTCTGGCATCCCCGCACTAAGGAGAAGAGCAAATGTATCTAAGCATGCATAATTACCACGTAATTCACTTTGCTTTCCGCTGCAACTAGAAAATTTCAGCTTTCGTTTACTGGAGTATGCTCTGATATTGTTAATTATTTTTGAGTAGCTGTTCGTTAAACTGCTTTCTAATGCACAGCACACTAACAAGAGTCCTGAATTACACGATACATACGCACTTGCCGTAATACTGGAGGAAAGTGTCTCCTATTGTCATCTCTACAATGCTTATAAATGTATTCTGGTTTCAGTAAACTGAATAATGTGGATATATGCATGTTTACCAGGCACCATTTTTCATGTCTTTCCTTGCCTTGTGGGAAAGTGAATGCTTTGACACCGTCCTTTTTATTACAACAGCAATTACTTTCTCTAGCATGTATATACAATGAACATAGTAGGTAAAGAAGGTATTGTTTCCATTCAAAAATGCAATACTGAGATTTCACCGGCAATATCTATAAGAATCCAGCGTGTGTGTGTGTGTGTGTGTGTGTGTGTGTGTGTGTGTGTGTGTGTGTGTGTGTGTGTGCGCGCGCGCGCGCGCGCTCCTCATATCTCAAAAATAAAAAGTTGGTTAAATACCAAATTTGGTACTTAAGTTTAGTACCTCCCAAGGATACGACACCATCACTCCAAACTACCCTTTACATGAAACATTTTTGATTTTCTAAAAAATGGCTATGACTTGCTTCAAATGTCGTATATTAAGTGTTTTACATGCTAAATAAAATGTATATGTGCACCCTGAATTTCTTGGGGATAGCCCTGAAATCCTGTTCATTCTAAACGGTTTTTGTATAACTGCTAAACCTTAAGCGATAAGCTAAAGCTTACTATATAAAAAAAAAGGAAAAAAAAAAAAAAAAAGCAACAACAACAAAAGGTGGGTCTCGTTAAAACACGCTATTTATGTCATATGCTTTTATTATTTATTTTTTACAGCTAACCATTTTAGAGATATTCATGGGTTTCAATTTTAAAATGCAGTTCTCAAACAGGAAACCCTTTTGCTTTACCCTTAGTCAAGGAAACAGAACCGATTAGCTTGCAGTAAAGAGAAGCATAAGCTTTTTAACAATAATTTGTTGCAGAGATGTAGAGAAAGTCATGTGAATGGAACACATCAGATGTTTTTCTGTGGGGAAAGCTGAAAGACTGTCTACAAGGACATACCAACTGCACCAGATTATATGAAACGACGTATTACTGCTGCCAACTCTGAAATTTCCGCTGAAATGCTAGAACGTGTGAAGCAGTCTTTCCATAGCAGACTGGAAGCGTGTATTGCAACGGCTGGTGATCATTTTAAACACAACCTTTGAAGGTAAATTTCCTGTTTACTTGTCAGAATCCACAGAAGTAGCGCATCCCCTTTTCTTTTTCTTTAATTTGTGTTACCAAAGGTTATACAAGTAACAGTGAGTAAAAGTTTCAAAATAAGATTTATCGTAAACTACTTACAATAGAATCCTACGATTAACACCACTGACATTTTCCAATTTACTCTGCATTTATTTTGTTAATGTAAACAGGCATTGCTCCATTTAAAAAAGTGTGTATTTGCTTACACTTTCTAAGTATTATTAAAATCTGTTTATAGACTAGCAATCAAAGCTGTGAAAATCGCACATCAATAGCACTTTTCATTTCCGAAACATTTGCGGTGCAAGTTTAAGGCGAGTCATCCTGTATGGGTAAAACTAGCACCATAGCCAATGTAGTGAAAAAATCCCTAATGAAAACTTCCCTAAATTTCATGGTTCATTAGGGTTTGCTCTTCACATATGCCAGTCACGCTTTGCGGCTTAGGGCCCCAATCCCTATTTACCTTTGCTGCTTAGGGACAGCCAATATTGAAAACATAAGAATAACTGTAAAAATGTCCCCATGATGCCTCGGGTAGGAAGCGTGTGATTAGTGTAGAGCATGAGGAATAAATAAAAGTGAAAATATATGTAATTCATTAAAACATGCCATGTAGAAGTTAAGTGGTGATATTTGTGGGTATTCTCGACATTTTACATAATGTACTTTCGCAGATGATGTGTGTTATGCATATAGTGATTCTGAGCGACTCACGGGAGCTTATGCATTTTAAATCGTAATTAACATTAAATGATGTGAAGATCAACTTAAAAATGTATTTAGCGAAGAAGCCCTATCTAAGGCGAACATTTATATTTGGTACAAAGAATTCAAGAGGAATTGTTTTTTTCCTAGGAATGAAGGACGTCCAGAACTGTTGTTACTGATGAAAATATTGATGCTGTTCGAGCACTGCTTGGATATCAACGGACATCTTATAAATTTATTTGGGCAACATTAGACACTGGTAAGAGACAAATCTAAAACATTTTACCTCAACAGATGTGAGAAAACTTTGTTGTCGAACAGATTTTACATAAACTGACTCCCGATCAAAACAACACACTGATTGGCGGAGAAAAACTCAATGTATATTTCGAACAGAACTTAAGCCTAAAAAAAACGTCTGACGAATTTCCAGTGCCGTTAAGATGAAATGCTAGTCACCCCTCTCTCGTCAACTCTCTCTTACTAAAACGAGTCATAATTGCTGCTAAAACATTCGAAGACAGATGTATCATTTTTGCCTAATGGTACACATATATCGGATTGCCGCAATTTTGTTTTGTAAAAGTTCGCGAAAAACGCAAAGGAAAAGAAATTTTACATTATGGCTACGCATCGACGCATACAGCATATCAAGAGTATTTTAAAGTCTAAATGTCATCACATGGGTCTTCCGCCCTACAGCCCCAGCCTAGCATTTTGTAACAATTTGCATTTGTTTCAAATAAATAAATCAAATAAAGATATAATGAGTAGTTTGTTGGTTTTTTTTTCCCCCCCCCCCCATTATCACATGAAGCAGTGGAAGATAAAACATCTGGTTTCTGAAGTGTCTCGGGAAGAGTGACATAACAGCTTACAATAAAATAACATTTTAAAGCTAATGCTGTTTGATTTTCAAAAACTTTTCAATATCGCACTCGTAAATGGGTAGGATTTGAATACAAAATAGCTATGGAATAGTATTGGGGGCTGTATTATACAGGGGTTACGGACAGATTTTTGCTCTCTTGAAAACATTTTAATAGATCAATGCAACAGCGTACCAACTTTGAGAACCACATGAATTACAAAACGGAAAACCTCAATGATGTATCTTAACTGCAACTTCCTTTCCTGTCTCTTTATCAATTAAGGCAAATAATTCTTAAACCAGCAAGAATCTACAATTTCACTGAAGGAACTATACTCACAAATGTCAAAGAAACAAGTATGATCCAACAAATCCTTCAAACCATGTTGGAAGACACACAATCTCTGCTTCAAATTGTGAATTTAATTCCTATAAACTCCAAACACATTGGATTTAGCAAATCAAAGAGAAAGAGAAATGGGGTAAAATTCTACATTATCTCTACAAAATACTTCTTACAATAATAGTAGTGGAATGCTATTTAGAATCGGTCGACATGAAACACACATTTAAATCATTTAAAAACGGAAATGCTCGTATCAATGTAGTCTCAAAGTAATTAAAGGCCTATTTGATAAATAGGGTACATGCAAAAAGTCACCTTAGTTCGCTCTAAGCTAGAATGCTGCCCATTGTTTATCATTCAGCTTAAAGCTATCTCTGAACTCTTTAGATCTTACCTGCATTGTAGATTTGCGAATTGCCATTGTAGTAGCCTACAGAGCCAGCCCAATTTTCAACATCCTTGGGAAAAGCAACGAAGAGCCTTCACGCTAGGACACGAAAAAAAACTTTAATTATGTTGCAAAAATAAATTGTCTTATCTCCCCCACCCCGCCCTCTCGCACATCCGGAAATCCTGTAATTAAAAAGTATATTCCAACAGATTATATGAGTTACAACATAGGAGTTACCTTCACCAAGCCTATCATCGCTAAAACTGAAAGGTAGCTACAACCAAATTTACAACGGGAAAAAATGTATTTACATCATTCACGTGATCATCTCTAGCTGTTCCACAAACTACTCTTACAAAAGTTTATTCTTTTATCTACATAATACAAATCGAGATAAGCATTACGCGGAATTGGTCTTATTACTTGCTTCCTTGTAAGTAGAATGCATAAGGTTAAAATTGGTCGCTAGGTGAAACAATTGAAAATCGGTTCTCTTTACCTGGCACCGCATTCGCGCACTTTTTTCAATTTTCAGGGGTCTTCAAAATGTGTATATGTAGGTATTGAATTGTTGTGTCAAATGCAATACCTTCACAACCTACTAGGTACATTATACGTGGTACAAAAAGTAAAGAATCACTGCGAATAAGTGTACTTCACATGCTATTCCAATAAAATTCAAGATACACATTTCATAGTACATGCTATTTTAATCAAAATCGTTAGAGCTACTTTTAATGAAATAGAAAAATGTAAGGAAAGGGGGGTATAGTTTGACAATCGTTATGACTCATCTTTGAAAATTAACTGAAATACAAGTTCGCATTTATCGAACATTTTGTTTTGGAGTAATGCTTCTCTCTCTCTCTCCCCTTCCCTCCTCCTCCCTCCTTCTCCTCAAACGTACAAGTATTCGGTGAAATCTCAACATCGAATTTTTGGATAGAACACAATACTTCATCTTACCCAGTTACGTAAATGGTAGAGAAAGTAAAGGCAGAAAACTGATCATAGTGACGAAACGTCCTTAATGACGGATTACGCCTTGAGTTATGAACCTTAATCTTAAGAAACTAAAAAACAACTCCTTGCAGGTCAATGCTCCATGTTGTTTGCGGTTCAAAATAGGAACCGAATACGTACCCTTGCGACTCTTTGATATTTGTGTTCCACTAATTTTGCTAAGATATCGACCACGTTTGTCTGGGCGATGCCTCAGCGATAGCCCAATGCCCTCATTTGATATGCCTGATAACTGTATGACCTTCCGTGGCGCTGTGTCCCCATTATATTCGGGTGCTAAGGAAACACATTTGCATAAGAACGGACCGTTTCCTTTCTTATACTTTCTAACTCTTAAGCATACAAAAGGTTTACAAACTAGGACTGTAGACTTCTAAACCTTAGTCCTCTTTTTCTTTTGTATAAATCGAGATCATACAATGCCTAGATATATTTCTATAAATAATGTTGAAGCAGAAGCTTGATATACCAAAGAAAACTTTCCGGTAAGAAAAGTCTTATAAGAGGGAATGTTTCGGAAGCAGCTAATTCTATGAATCTTAGAGGTATTTCGAGACATCAATCCGATCTAAGTTTGTCTTATTCTACAGCAAGTTTTGACAGTGGTTTCTATCTTCGTTAAAGGACTTCACTCGCCAACTTCAAGAGAAAGTTTAAGATTTCGGGTATACCAAGTCTCTCTAGGAGTAATAAAAGAGGTCAAAACAAATTCGCTGTTAAAACACCATGGATTTGAAACTTGTTATAAAATGATAACATTGAACTACAATATTAAGAAAAGAAACACTATTGCTGTAACATTACTTGTGACTTCTCGCTTCAAAACCATGAATTTTTATTTACATTAATCTGTAAACACGCAATTTCGCCGGCGTGTAGTGACAGCAAGCATAGGCTTTGTTCATTGAGAACACAGTACAGAATTTACGTGGTCTGAATTAACAACAGACGGGCACTAGTTAGGTTTATGGTGCCTGCAGAATTACTCTAGGAATCCGGAGAGACATCCTAGATCGCCGCTTGCTTTGCCGCAGTGGGCACATAGAAGACTTACTACTCATCCCACCCTTCTCATTGCATTTAGTGTAGCGTGTACGACATTTGAAGCCTGACATCGACGCTAACTGAATCGAAGGAAGAATTCCTCGCTCAGGTATTTTGCAGCTGTTGACTATAGTCACCTGGAGATTTTGAAGATGGACAACGAGCAATAATGATGTTCCAGGTTTTGCAATGAAGCAGAAGACCGCATTTTTTTAATAGTTTTCGTAGAAGCTTGCAAATTAAAATGCGTTGAAGCTTTAAGTGTAATCAATAGCTTTTATAACTATTATCTTTCATCTTTTGCATTCAATAATCTGTTTCAGCCTCAATTCGTTTATTCTAACGCCTTTGAAACTAGGTATTGAATTTAGTTACACTCTGTGTAAGTCGTGGCATTAATTCTGGACATTTTTTAAATTAACTTACAAATTTGAATATTGCATTCAACTTTCATTCAGGATCATTCTTATCTAATAAATTATCTCAAGTGTAAGCACAATACAGAATTGAGTATTCTACACCAAATTCCTCACCTACACACTGTTTTTTTTTCTATTGCGAAACACACACACACACGCACGCTCTCTCTCTCTCTCTCTCTCTCTCTCTCTCTCTCTCTCTCTCTCTCTCTCTCTCTCTCTCTCTCTAGTCAAATTCATTTTTACCTGAACAGAAAATGTTTAAAATGGTGGTTAACTATTAGGGCAAATCTGATTACAACCAACTCGCAAAACATTAGAACGTAGCTGTCAGATATAGACAAATTTCATTTGATTTTAGAAGCCTATTTTTCCAGTGTCACCCTCATATGGAAAATTTGTGATAAAAGATCCCACTGTTCCATCTTTTAAAATGATTACAACACTGCTGCAGTGAATGGTCCAATTAGTGTTATTTTTTTTTTCTTGTTAATTTTAGTTGTTATTTAAACACTAAACCACGCCCTCAAATTTTAAATCGAAATAGGAGCTTCTAAATTTGGAGGGGCAGCCGACCGTAATTTCAAATTACGTAACTCATTAGAATGATTACTTGTACCGCCCCCACTTTTTCACTTTCGAATGGCGTGGGATGACAAATGTAATGAAATGCAACATTTCGTGGAATTTTGGACATTAATGTCCAATTGGAAAGCTGCCAAATAAGTGTTGAAGATTCCTAGTAACCCGCTTCTCAGGGAAAATGAATAAAGAATTACAAATCGGTTTTTACACAACATTATTGCCTAGAAGCCGTACACTTAATTTGAAAAGCGAAGAAGCTGGATACTGCTATAGAGATTAATGATAATGGCATACTGTTGTGGGGGAGTGTTGATAACACAGAAAAGTCGGTTTTGAATGCGTGGCAGAATGCCCACCACATTGTAAATATAACCTGGCGTATTCCAGCCCTCGAAATAGCACGAGGGAGGTGAGAAGTGCTTCAGGACAATGGCTTTGTTTCCAGATGCAGCGGAGAACAATGATACTGTTATCGTCTGGCGGAGAATATTGGAATACCTCTGCACACGTTACAGGTGACGAAACAACAAAACCCTATCTGCTGCTGCTGCTGCTGCTGCTGCTGCTGCTGCTGGTCCCTTCAATACAGATTTAACCTCCTTTTTTTTTCCTTTTCTTTTTTTCTTTCTTTTTTCTTCTTTCTCTCGTGATATCCCAGGCATGAATCACTCACGCTCGAGCTATTGTTATGGGGAGATTTGGTATCCTGTAAGTTTGTATTTATCATTTTGTATGAAACCACGAATTAACATAACACATTCTTATTTCAAACTATCAGAACCCGCATCTATGTTTGCATTTTTATACTAAACGTGGGGATTATCTTTCTCCATGTAACTTCCCCTCTCACGTCATTTCCTCTCCCTATACCACCATCTTAACATGTCCCTTTCTTTCATTTTTCACTCCACAATCCCGCTATCATTCGTCTTGATCTTTATGACAATCGGTAGTAAATCTGCAATATAACATATGAAGACGAAGTTTTGTTTAACAGTTACTTCACTGATATACATCGACTTTCTCCACCTACTAGCGTTTAGTTTGAGAGAACTTCCACTATGTTCTTACAAAAGGTTATTATTTTCCTACAATACACATGGTAGGTAAAGAAGTTATTGAATTAAAAAAAAAAAAAAAAAAAAACCATATCGAGATTCATTTGATAAAATGTTTCAAGGACCCTGTAATATTTATAGAATTAGCTATAAAAACAGAAATTTAGTAACGAGAGGCTTTAAAAAAACCGAAGGGAGTGTTCTAAGAGAAGCGAGTTATTAAACATAATTCTGTAACGTGTAATCTACAATGTTTTATCTACGTTTTATCTATTTTAGTGTATGTTGCATAATTATATTTAATGAAATTGATTTTGGAAACGATATGTTTAGAGAAACAGTAATGTGGGGTTTTGAACAGCAAAACAAAAAAAATTTTATGTGTACCATTCACATGACTTTCTCTACATCTCTGCAACAAATTATTCTTAAAAAGCTTATACTTCTATTTACTTCATGCTAATCAGTAAAAAATTAGGAGAAATAGCCGTATTACTTGCTTCCTTGTAAGTAGAACCGAAATAAGCGAGTACCATAGGTTAAGGTGATAATCAAAAGCTGGTTGCTATGTGACTGAAGTTCCTTTGTTTGTATGGACAGGAGTTGACAACTTCCTGTATGTGAAAAGTGTAAGTTTTTCATAGCAGGAACCAAAAATAAGGAATGTCTCAAAAACGATGAACTCCACGAAAAAAATGTATATAACATAAATCGTGTGTTTTAACGTGCTCTACATTTTTTGTGTGGTAAGTTTTTGTCCATCTCTTACGGTTTAACAGTAATTCAAAATTCAGTAAAGTTCATCCAGAATAAACTACTCTTCAGAGGCTATTCCCAAAAAAAATTCAAGATATACACTTTTATTTGTCAGGTAAATATCTTTAACATACGAAAATTTAATCAAAATCGTTAGGGCCATTTTTGTGAAAATCAAAATTTTCGAAAAAAGCTCCATGTAAAGGGTAGTTGGGGGTGGGGGGATTTTTCTCAAAACCTTCGTGTCGCATCCCAGGAAGATACTAAACTTAAATACCAAGTTTGGTATTTTACCTACTTTTCGTTTTTGAGTTATCGTGTTCACAGACACACGGACACATACACACACACGGACCTTTTTCCGAAAATGCTTTTCTTAGATAAAGGGGACCCTAAAACATATATTTCCGGTGAAATCTCGGTATAAAATTTTTGGGTGGAGCGCAATACCTTCTATACACACTATGTACATAGTGCGTATAGAGAAAGTAAAAAGGACAGGATAAATTAACACATTACTGCTAAAAAGCTTATTCTACATTTACTTCATGCTAATCGATATAAATGTTAGGAGAAATCGTATTATTACTTACTTTCTTGTAAGGGGATAAATTCGGCTAGAGCGATAGTCACATCTGGTTACCATGTGGATGAAATCCGTTTCTTTGAATTGCCAAGAGTTAACAAATTCCCGTATGTGAAAAGTTTTGTTTTTTTTAAAACAGAAACCAATAACAGGAAATATCTAAAAATGGTCAACTCCACAAAAAAATTATGAGTCATAAATTGTGTGTTTTAACGAGCTCCACATTTTTTTGTATTGTAAGCTGTTGTCTATTCTTACGGTTTACCAGTTACGCAAAATTCAGAAAAATTCACCCAAAATAAGTATGTCCTCAGTGACTATTCCCAGAAAATTCAAGATGTGTATTTATTTGCCCTGTAAATATCATTAATATGCGGTATTTTGATCAAAATTGTTAGAGCCGTTTTTGAGAAAATCAAAATTTTCGAAAATTTTTCCATGTAAAGGGTTGTTTATGGTGTTATTTTCTTTTTTCAAAATCTTCGTGTCACATCTTAGAAGACACTAAACTCAAATACCAAGTTTGGTATTTTATGGACCTTTCGTTTTTGAGCTATCGTGTTCACAGACAAACGGACACACAGGGACCTTCTTCTATTTTTTGGACACAGGGAACTCTAAAACGTGTATTTCCGGTGAAATCTCGGTATCGAATTTTTGGGTGGAATGCAATACCTTCTTTATATACTGTGTACATAGTACGTGTAGAGAAAGTAAAAATGAGCGAGATGATTTTCACGGTTCGCCAGGAAAACAGTGTTTACGTTTTGTTGAACCTGTATTCTATGTTTTGATAGCGTCTTTTGTGAGTTGTTAGAATATGAGTATAGCTTGTTGCTAGTAACTACGAACGATTCAACGATTATTATAATACACTTGAGTATAAAACAATTTTGGACACTTAAATATTTTTTCATTCTTTTAAAATTGGTCGTAATCTTTTGTTAAATCATATGTTATAAAACTTCAGTTTACTTTATCTGGAAAATACCACAACATTCATTTGTTTCATTCTTACAATAATATCAATTATTGTCATTTTATTGTTGTAACCCACATTATTTGATCCTTCGTTTTTATCCACTGTTACGCATGTTGTACTGAATAAACAATTGCACCAAATTTTAAGGATTCTCAAGTTTATTGTGACAGCACCACGACATTAAGATACCGGAGGACGTCCAAAGGCCGTTACTTTAAATGAAGTAGTCGCAGCGTCCATTACATTTCTGATGTGTTTGGTATTGCTCGTAGCATTATTAGCGATGTTATCAGAAGATACTACGAGACTGGAGAATACAAGAGACCATCGACGACCAATACTGTGGTCGTCGAAAATGGAAATTGCGTGTTATTTATGGACGCTCTTTAACTGCTTTGGTTCTCAGCGTCCCATTCTAAATTGGGCGTGAAAGGCCACTTAATTTTGCTCAGAGGCCTCTCCTATCAGGCTTGAGGTTCTTTTACGTGCCGTAAATCTACGACACGGGACCCACGGCTTTACTTCCCTTCCGAAGGAAGCCATGCTCAGGATTTTTACACCCGAAAAAATCCATCGTTCTCCGCCGGGTTTGAACCCGCGACCTTGGGTATATGAAGTTAGCATGGTAACCATTACACCACGGAGGGCGAGATGTGGTCGTCGAAGGTCTAAAAGCGAACGAGATGACAGATTTGTCGTCCGCAGCACTTTACGAAATCGCCAGTTGCCTGCAGCAATTGTTGCTCGTCGCTTAGCAGAAGTTTGAGAAGTAATAGTATCTGCTAGACAGTAAGAAGGCTCAGAGAACATGGATTGCTATCAAGAAGGCCTTCCAAGGTACCAAAACTTCAGCCACAGCATAGAATTGAACGACTAAACTTTGCACGTCAACGCATCAATTGGACCATGGAAGTCTTGTTTACGGATGAGTCCCGTTTTACTCTGCATTTTTCTGATGGTCGACTACTTGTATGGAGAAAACGAGGGGCGCGCGACATGGAAGTTGTATTACAACCAATAGTGCCCTTGGGTGGAGGTTTGATTATGGCCTGGGCTGGAGTTTCTGTCGCAAGCCATACGGGTACCATTGTATACGCAACGGTACCATTACAGCATGTAGGTACATTGAAGAACGTATCCATGAAAAAGTCGTACCATATGCACCATTTGTTGGTGATCATTTTATGCTAATGCATGATAATACTAAGGCACACACCGCACATGAAGTTTTCATTACACTTAATCAATTAAGCATCAATGTTATGGAATGGCCAGCACGTTGTCCCAACCTCAATCCTATTGAGCCAGTTTGGGACATTCCCATGCGGAGGGTTCTCCAAAGAATAACTGTTCCAGAAACCATAAATTAACTTCAAGTTGCTCTGGAAGAAAAATGGGAAAATATCCCTGAAGAAAATATTGTAAGAATAATCAGGAGCATGCCACGTCGCCTAGAGGATGTCATTAGAGTTGGGGGTGGCAATATACGCTACCGAAGTCACAAAACAAAAAAAGTTTATCTGAATACGAACACTTGTTTGCTGTATGTGATCAAACGTTTATTTTGTTCCATTGTTGTAAATTCTTAATAAATCCAGTTTATTTTTTTCTGTTGATTTAATGTTTCATTCAAAACTTGAAGTTATTTTCAGTTGGAAATCTTTTCTATTAATTTATGCCAGACTTAAGATTTAAAATTAAAGTGTCCGTTTATTTATTTTTCCTGCTCAGTGGAGTACATAAACACATTAGTCGGATAAATATCACATTTGGTATTTAATCCCCACAAATGAACCCGATTTTCAAGAAAATCCCCCCAGCTCAAACTACTCTTTACATGGAACATTTTCGCAATGTTTATGTACAAAGTGTAGAGAGCAAGTATTGCATTCCACCCAAAAATCCGATACCGAGGTTTCATCGGAAATATACGTTTTAGGATCCCCTGTATCAAAAAAGAAAAAAAAAAAAAGCGTTTTTAGAAAAAAGGTCTGTGTGCGTGTGTCTGTGAGCACGATAACTCAAAAACGAAAAGTCGGCAAAATACTAAACTTGATATTTAAGCGTAATATCTTCCAGAGATGCGACACGAAGATTTTGAGACAAATCCCCCCACCCCAAACTATCCCTTTACATGGAGAAAATGTCAAAAATTTTGATTTTCTCAAAATGGCTCTAACAATTTTGATTAAAATACCGTACACTGAAGATATTTAGATGCCAAATAAAATGTATACCTTGACTATTCTGGGAATAGCCTTTTAAATTCTCTTTGTTCTGGATGAATTTTGCGTAATTGGTAGACCATAAGAGATAGACAAAAACTTACACAATTTATGTCATACATTTTTTCGTGGAGTTGACCATTTGAGATATTCTTTGTAAATTATTTCAGATTTAAAATACCTACTCAACTTTTCTCATACGAAAATTTGTTAACTCCTGGCCATGCATAGAAATGGATTTCAATCATATGGCAACCAGGTTTTAAAAGATTAAAATATCGTTTTGCCCTAGTGCATTCCTTTATTTACCTTCTACTTACAAGGAAGCAAGTAATTAAGACAGATTCTGCTAAGGTTTATCTCGATTATTACTAAGCCGTTTAACAAAATTTGTTACATCGATGTAGAGAGCGTCATGTGAATGGAACACACAAAATGTTTCCTAATTTAAGTTATTGAGATTTCTTATTATTTTAACCGTTGTATGTGTTTTTAATTCAGACGATTCGTATTAATTTAATACTGAAGTATGTACATCGTCCAACAATAAATATAGAAAGGGTGAGATGCGAAAGCTCACAGATCACTTTATGCCAAAATACTTTATCAGACAGCGGGAAGCGCCCATGACGTCACATGATGGATTACAATGTGAATCTACATCAGTATGCAGCAGGTGCCCAACGCAGGCAGAGACCTCCAAATCAGTGCATGATTCATACTTCGAGACACCGTTATGCGCCAGCACCTCGTGTCACTCAGCCTTGCAGACACTGTAATTCAGATTTCCACGAGAACGACCAGAAAAGATTCTTGGGAATTTCGAGACTAAAAAAGGCGTCTCTCTACCTTTTCTTAAATTTACAATTTGAAAGCTGAAAGTTTAATGTTGGATCAAATTTATGGTTGGAAATCCATATTGCGTATATTGCTAAGAAAATAAGGATTTGTTTATGTTAAAAATACTAAAACAACAAAACCAATGAATCCTTTTAGCAGTCTATTATGGTTATATTCACACTTATTTGAATTATGGACATTTATTAGAGAGGTAACAATGCACCTGTATCAATACTTTTAATGCTACGAAAGAACCTTTGAGAATAATATATGGAGCTTCACGGTCTCATTGTGAACCACTTTTTTTTTTTATCAGGTATACCACCTTGCCCTCGATGTAAATTATGGCCTGTCTATTGTATGTGAAACACCTATTTATAAGTGATTTTACTATTTGTCCCTCTGTACATAACCATATACCACGAAAATCTATTAGCACATGTAACTTAATACTAAATGTAATATAAGTGAAAATAATGTTATCGCATTTCTCTAAACTTTATAACACCCTTCCTATAAAATACAAGAAATATCTCACTTCAGGCATTCAAGCACAGGGTTAGGCTGCCATGGAGGGCGAATCCTGGCAGTGTGAATATGAGTTATTTAGGTTCTTAACGATTTCTACTTAAATCTACTGAATTTAATAATTAATACACAAAACTCTTAATTAATTGCAATACATACACTGCTATTTAAATCTGAATATGTAGTGCATGAATATGTTGTTCACGATAACGTTATGAATACTAGTATTCTAGAAGCTAATAAAATTATCTACGACCTTCAAAAACAATTATTTTACATGACTGTACAGAATGGAAAGAACTTATTACACTCCTTTAGTATGCACTTCATAGGGATGTTACACACAATCGTTTTGTTTTGTGACCAGCCGTTTTCGGGTGGGGAGTTGTTTTTTCAAATTAGATGTTTTATCCCACGAGAAGTATGAATATAATAGTTTTGTAACTTGTAAAATGAATAGACCATATTTCTGAAAATAATTATTTTCGAAAACAGTTTTGCAGACGTAATGTGGTTGGAGACATAGACCATATTGCACCTAACATACTGCGAAAATCGAGGAAAACAATCTTCTCAAGTTAATATAAAATATTGGCACACCGATTTCTAATGTTGGTACTTTTCTTTCCTTAGACAATGGAACGAACTTGATTACAACAAATACGAAGGAAACGAAACTTGCTGAGATTTATAGATGGTTTAGGTATCCATAACTTTTAGTGCCTACATCTATAAAATTAAATATAAGTTATTCAGAGGTTTGGATGCTTTATACACATTTGCATTAATAAATGCAACTAAAGGAACAGATATAACACAGATGGATTGTCGCTTTTTAAACTTCGTCTTTTGTTTGATTAAAGGGTTACATCATGACCATTTAGGTAACATCCTTGCAATAAACCGCAACCGACTTTTGTTATATTTTATTGCAAGGAATTCTGTGAAGCAATATTTATATTCTGTGGTGCAAAAACTTTGTTTTTTATTACAAATCTGATATGTTCATATTCAACCACAAGGGCTTTGTAAACATTTTAACTTTTAGCAATTTATGAAATTAAATCAGAAGGTATTTTATAACCTCATACGAATTGAATTTTTCAATGGTGAAAAAAAAATTAAAATCGGTTGAGTAGTTTTTGCGATTACCCTACACCAGACGTTAGACTTGATTTTGTGCCAGAGCAAATTTCCTTGTTCCGTGCATGCAGTGGAAAACAGGGAGCATCTCTCTTCCTTGTATAGTACGCCGAGTTGCAATTTATGTCGAAAATAGAAAGCAATACAGAAAGACATTGACTCCTATTTTTATATCTTCCAAATCTCTCGGACGCACTATGTCTTATATAGAGAAAGGGCAGAATAATCGTTTAGTTTCGTCAAAGTTCTACATTTAGAAGATTCTATTTGCAGATTAATTATGCAACCCATGCGAGTTCGACAGCTACTAAGAAGAAGAACGTTTCTTTCAAATTGTGTTCGAAATCAATTACCAAGATGCCTGTTCATATTCACTGCTATAAATGTGAATGTTCTGCGATACAAATTATCATTCTGTTAGTGATTACAGTGGAATTAACCAAGTTAAAGAGCTTCTTTTATTATGTTCTTACTACAATAAGCATTTTTTTTTTGTTGCAATTATGTTACAACTACCAATTACCACCAAACCTATGAAAATATGTAAATGTTCAATCTGAAGTATAAATGCTAGTGCAAAAGACAATACAGCAACTGTTTCTACCAATCATGAGCCTAAAATAAATGTATTAACCTATGAAACGTGGACTACGTATTTCAAACACAAAATAGCGTATACTGTCGCAACAATGAAAATTTTATTTTACGCACAATTGGTCGAGCAGTGCACAGACGGCGTTTCGCAGGAGCATCGAGTAAATTGGCTCTCTTTGCTTTACTCAAAAGGCGACCAGTTGGTGACCCCTGCATTACATACAAGATAGATATAGTGATTTCGATTTGGGACTTCAAATAATTATCCAAATTAACTTCTCTTATTTTAGCACAAATTCCAATCAAAGTTAAAACTAGTAAGCAAATATTACGGAGCAGTTCAAAAGTTGTCACTCGTGAACTTGCTACGCGAGTAGCGAACACTCCTAAAACGAACTAGGTTATCTCTGCAACGAGCTACACCAAGAATAGCTGGGTGGTTCCTTTTTGCTGGTTTCAGAGTTGCATCGATTTCTGTGTATTCGGACACGTGATTCAAATGTGACGAAAGAGTGAAGATAAAAATACAATCAACTTCAAATTACGCAAGTTAACAATGGACTCCTTAGCAAAGCGAAATATTAGTTGAATATATTAATTATTTTAAAATTCACCTTATCTCAGCGAATTTAACTGTACTGGAAATTCAAGCCAACTAAATCTATTGAGACTTATTTACGGTATAAAATTCGAACTGGGGCAATGGACGACGAATACCCACTTGGGTCCAGCCCATAGGCAGAGGATTTGCAGTCTTCAGGATGAGAGTATAGGTAAATTCAGCTCTATAGGTCCCCCATCTTGTTTTTCTTTTCCTTTATAATATTTTATTTTATGCCGATTTAACTTCAATTTCTAGGTCACCTTGCAACGAATCTGTTCTATAGGATACCTCGTTAACTGCATATGGTGGACTATTCCGTACTTGCAGCAATGTCCCCGTACTACACCACTTTCGCTTCGTGCCGAGCAGATGGCGATAGGGTGCCAGTCTTTCACGTCTAGTCAGAATGGCGCGTACTGCATCCACCAACCCAAAGCAAATGACCAGTTCAAACAGCATTTTAAGGCAACGCCCCCTTACACTATACTGCTACGCTCTGCGACAAGTAACTGGAGTTAGTGTCATTTTAGTACAGCTACTGTAAAGTTATCTGTGGGTATATGGTAGCGCAGTCAGTTACCATCATTTTCAAGTTGTTTTAATGTGAAGGCGGATCTTCGGGTGGTGGATTTAAATATCCAGCCCTGGCGACCCAGTTTGGCAAGTCCATGGGATTTGAATCCGGGGCCTCCCGATGGGGACCACGGACGTTACCGCCTGAGCCATCTCGCTCGGTCTCGAGTTTGTGATAACATACATATTCGTCGTCCTGGTGTTGAACATATACCTGCACTGACATATTTTGGACTTAAAATTTACTAGCTGGCTTGATTAGCTTTTTAAACTCGAATAAGAATTAATTTCATTTACCTATCTCCCATGTTCATGAAATCATTACTATACAATAATGGGGAATCCTCACATTTATCCCTTACACCATATGACCCAACTGCCCCGTATTTGACGTGTGCAGATATCCCTTCGTGCGTTAAAAAGTTGCAGAACTCAACGGGGCTATTTCCAAGTTAAAACATGCCAGTAAGCATGCCAGTGAGGAACTGGCTTTAGTGACCTTCGCGTTACCTCTCTTGCTCATCAGTGGAGACGATGAATGCATCACGCTAATTGGGAGAGTAAAACGGAGGATGCTAAGACCAGTTTCCTACTGGCGGGTTTTAACTTGAAATATCCCCGTTGAATTGTGCAAATTAGTTAACGCGCACGTCAAATACGGGAATTTGGGCCACCTTGTAGGTAACTGCAATTTCATATCGGCCAAGCTGTGCCTAATAATGGATGAAAAACCCCTGATATCCATCCAGAAAAAAGTGAAAACTTGTAATTTCCTTAACCCCCTCCCCGCGAGTCTTTCAAGTTCTGGAAATTTTGCAGGGTTTGCAAGTGGTGAAAGAATCATATCAGAATTGGCTAATAAGTTTTATTCACAGATGCGAACATTTAAACCTTTGCACCTTCTTCCGGCCCCGTTATTTAATGATATAAAAGTCACATCGTTTTGACATTATGCAGCAACTTTTAACATATACAACGAAACAGAGATGAGGCTGATGAATATGAAGATTCTCCACTCCCAGGGCATTAAGTCTTTAGAAAAGACAGTCCGTTGCTTTCATCTAGTTTGAAATGGAATATTGGCGACATTTGCTTAATTTCACACGCGTTTCCTGAATATTTTCTATTCCATGGCAATCTCAACAACGAAGGTACAAAGCCTTCTTCTCAAAGTGTTGTTTTATAACTCCCAACGTGTTCGCATTTTATGTCGTACATATGTTTTCAGTAGGTACTTCAGTAATTTATGAATTGAAATCATACGTTTTATGGGCCATGTTTTTCAGAAAGAGTAAGGATTTTCAATGGCGAATGAATTATCAAAATCCATTGAGTGATTTTTGAGATTACCCTATACAGGCACATGACTCTATTTTAAAAATATGCCATTCCGCATTTTATTTTAAGGGTTATAGGGAATATTCAAATTATCATGTATTTTAAAACATATATTCCAAAAAAATATGTTCTGTGATATTATGTATTAATCCCATACTACTGTATGTAATATGCTTGCGGTAAAAATGCATAACCATAAACTGCACTGGAAATGTTTTATGCCTACATGCATGTAAAGTTGGCCAGCAACACTGCGTATTTATGTTCAAATGCACAAACACCTAAAGCGCGAATTAATTAACTCTCAAAATATGTTATACACAATAAACTGTCATTTTATTTATCCTGAAATATTTCGTTGTTTTCAGAGAGTAGAATGTGCACAAGGCAGGTCTAAAATTACAAAACATGATCGAATGAAACAGAAATTGAGAGAACTGTAAATGTAGGATCAGCGATAATGGGGTTAAATAGAATATGTGGATAAACACGTTGCTATACAAATACGGTATATATAAGGCGTGTGAGATCACTTTTGGAAGAGAAGTTTGGTATTTAAATTCAAGAGTATAAATTTAACTACATTTTACAGAAATGGATTTGCTTAGAAAATCTGCCCGATGGTCAAAATCAGACATAATTGAGAATTAATTAGGAAATGGCTGGCTGAGTGTAATGGCACCGCGTTAACGTGTCACATTCGGAAGGCCCCGGGTTCAAGCTCCCTGGGCCGAAAAATCTATGATTTACCTCGATCGCTAGGCGAATGCTGGGTTGGATAATCTGCTACACGAGTTTTCCTATTACCCTTTCCTTACCAAAGTTCATTTCCTCATTCTACATCGTCATTCCAGGCACTGAACTGATGAAGTGCCACTTATCCTGGATGTTCTATGATCCAAGTTTCTTGCTCCTAGACAGGCCACTGATCCAAGTGGCACTGCCTTGTAAGCCCCACAAAGCGGGTAATTCACAGATGAAGAAAATGATGGATTACTTAAATTCAATGATGTTAGATAGGGCACTTTGATCATGGATGATGAGATTTTGGAATAGATACCAGCAAAGAGAGGAAAGAGAACCACGTGGCTGGGAGGGACCATCTAAGACAGGGAAACGTATTAGAAAATGGAAATACTAGGAAGGGTATATGGAGAACAGTAATTTGGACTCAAGAAGATGCATCAGCATTGCAAAATTGTCAATATTAATATTATCATTAACATACTAAAATAATATAAAAATACCATTCTCCTAAAGACGAATCAATATTCGTTTCAACAACGGGGGAAAGGTATGTCAAAAGCAAAGAAAGCTTCTTGCAGGATATGAGTTCAATTAAGTTTGCTACACCAGCAGCAGCTGAGGAAAACCACAGCCTCTATGAAGCTTCCCACCCAGTGATAGTCTTGTGGTTGCAATTTCCTCATAGAAACGCTTGAGAAGATACAGTATCAAGATTAAAGCTGACTTTGAAGAAAACGGAATTTGAAAAATAAAAGCCTTCAACATTTTAAGTTTTATTTCATGAAACTTCTGTTTTTACTATTATAAAAATGCCCAGCTTCAGGCCAGTAATTCTGTTAAAATGACAGGATGTAGTATACATATCACCCTTGCCATGGGTGCTTAGGAGTCACAGAATGCACTGTTGCTTGCCTATAGTTTAGATGTGTTCTTGTTTACAAAGCAAGCTCACATTGCGTATTTTCTCTCCGCTAACCCGATACTGTATCTCTGAATTTCGTTTAACCTGAGTTAATTTTTTCCCACCAGATTGACTTGCCTTCTATGGAAGAGAAAAGAATAGTAGAACGAAGAGAATGGTTGCACTGAAAAGACACTAGTCTTTTAAAAACATCCAAACAAAACATTAAAGCATTAATTTCTCCATCTATGATAATTACGTGTCACCTCTATTCTGCAAGGTATTCATGCATATGAATGTTTGTCTATTCACTTAAGATAAGTCGCTAAAAAGGATTAAGTGCACATTTTAATTATAATCAAAGCACTATCCTAGTTGACAATTGTAAAAATAAGACAGCTTTGTTTTCAGTCTCATCTAAATAGCTAGTATTCGAAAACAAACCGCCTGCATTGACACGAGCGTATTATGTGTTTTTACCTAATGGAGCGTCTTTTATGATTCGCAAAAATGGCAAAACGTGCAGAAAAAGCCTAAGAAGGTAGTGTTACAATAAATCTGAAAGCGAAGGAGACTAAGATAACGAATCAGTAAACTTTAATATACACAGAAGGCCTCTTACAACTTCTTGGTATTACATATTTGCAAGGGCTCTTGAGAAAAAGACTGCCTCCGTGGCCGTGTTCAGCGAACTGATTTTTCCAAGGAGGTCCCGATCTCGATTCTCGGCCGAATGGAAAGTGTTATTCCCTACCTTCCATCGATTCTGGTAGTATGGATGTGAAGGTGAATTAGCTATGAAAATAGTAAAAAATGACGAAAACTTATATATCTTAATCTAAAACTTCAGGGAACAAGCGGCCGCGCCGTAGCCGACCTAGACGGCCCGGGTTCGATCCCAAGCGACCGCATGTGAGATTTGTGGTGGACAAAGAGGCGGTTTTCTCCGGGTTCTCCGCATTCCACCGGTGCTTCATTCGTGTATCATAAGTGTCACCGCCTGCGGTGCCATAAGTAGTTAAAGCGGGCGTTAAACACTACCAGTGTACAAACACCATCAAATGTTTCAGTCAAAAGCGGTTATAGAAATTACCACATATTGTGTTCCATTCACATGTCTTTCTCTTCCTATTCTTTGACCAATTGTTCTCACACCAATTGCTCTTCTATCTACTTCTATCACATTAGCAGCCCGCCTCTGTAGCGTGGGGGGTAGCCCCTCATTCAAGAGATTCCCAGTTAGAATCTCGGTAAGGGACTTTGTTTTATCCTGAGAAGATGAATGTCGAGTAACTTTAAGCACCAAGGACCCCGGGTTCATTTGAGCACCACCTCATTCGTCGTCCGATATAGCCTACCAGATTAAAGGACATTATATATATATAAAAAAAAAAAAAAAAAAAAAAAAAAAAAAAAAAAAAACAATATATAAACTTTAGCAGAAATGTCTTATTATTTAGTTATGAGTAGAAGGAAAATAAAGGAATGCATTAGGCTAAAGCTATAGTCGAATATTTTAAAAGCTGGTTGCAATGCGATTGAAATTCGGTTCTCTTTGCATGATCAAGAATAAAACAAAAGAAACAGGAATCTCAATTTTTCATTTGAGAAAAGTTTATAAATACGATATTTGATAAATCTGGCAACAAAGCAAAAAGAATGTTTGTTTCGCAAACACTCAACTTACTTCTCGACATCGGTCTCTTTTGACCCACTGTGTGTATCTACTCCAGCTTATATTAGGTTAATAGGTTATATTAAACTCTGTAAAGTATTTGTTGACTGCTATTATCACGTTTGATGAAGCCACAGTTTCAAGTTAGGGAACAGGAAAACGTCTCTTAGGGCTAAATCTGGTGAATACGGTGGATGAGGAACCAATTCATGCACTTTCGCCATGTTATCGCTGATGTGAGGGACGGTGCATTATCCTAGTGAAAGAGCGAGCACCTTTTTTGCATGCCAACCTTGGTCTTTCTTCAGCCAACGCAAGTTTCAAACGATCCAACAATGAAGCGTAATAGGGTCAGCTATGGTTCAGCCTTTTTTCTAAGTAATCTATGAGGATTATTCCTTGGAAATCCCCCCTCCCCAAGAAAAAAAAAAGTAGCCTATATCACCTATCAGCTGATCAGCTGTTGAAATATTCCGGATACGCTTTTGGTCGACGGTGAGCAATCGCAGCACCTACGTCGCACACAGCTTCTTCATAGTCATTTTTTCGTATTTGCTCAGCTGAGATGCCTACTCTCTCAGGAATCTAAAGAATTTTTATTCCGCGGTCTTTGCATTACCATATCATGGATTTTGCCAATGGTTTCCTGTGAGATGACTTCAATTGGAAGACCACATTTAAATTCATCAATGCAAAAGTAAACAGTCTTCAATGATGGGGCGGGGTCCGCTTGAACTTCATCCAATTGTTTTGAATTATGCGTCAGTTCAACCCTTTAAATGAAAACGTTTAGTAACAGAGCAAGAAATTCGGTTTTCTCCATTTTCAATCGATACACTGGCCAATTCAGGCGGCTGACAATAATGCATTGTACGCTGTACATTGTTGAAAAATGTTTTATATGATCCTTTGAATAATCAAGCAACAACAAAAATGTTCCATTCTTTCATGGAAATTTACCGGACTTATGAATCACCCTCGTAAATAAAATTGAAGCTAATAACAAGGAATATTTCAAAGATGGTTAACTTCACAAAAAATGTATATGAAATAAATTGTATAGCAAGTTTTTGTCTATCTCAGCTATGCAGAAGTCATCCAAAATCAAGGGGTTTTCAGAGGTTATTCCCAAAATATTTAAGTTATACATTTTATTTTCATGTAAATATGTTTAATATATGGTATTAAAATCAAAATCGTTAGTTATTTTTGAGAAAATTAATAGTTTCGAAAAATCCTCCATGTGAAGGGTAGTGTGGATCGGGGGATTTTCCTGAAAATCGTCGTGTCGCATCCTTGGAATTTACTAAACATATATTTCGTTTTTGAGCTATGCTGCCCCCCCCTACACACATGCACGACCTTTTTCTAATTTTTATTCAGGGGTCCTCAAAACATATATTTTCTGTGAAATCTCGGTTTCGAATTTTTGGATTGGACTCAATTCCTTCTCTACCATGCACATTGTAGGCTTACCACTTAAAAACTTATAAATCACACGAAGCAAGTTTATCCATTGATTATATTTACCCTCCAGTAAGTTTTTGTATATCTTACATTGTTTCCCAATTATGAAAATTAGTAAACATGTTCTATATGCTAATAATACCATATAATAATCATATATAAAGTTGTTTGATGTGTTGAATTTGCTTTAAAAGCGTCTGACATCCGAACGAACCAGACTGAGGATTTTGTACCCTTCTTTTTGGCTGGCCCAGATCTTTCAGTAAGCTAAGTTGGGCGGGGGAGGGGAAGGGGTCAGTAAATTTTAAAACGTGTTTCGTGAATCTCGATATTGAACTTTGTTTATTACAGTGTAAACAAATGGTAAAGTAAAAGAAGGGCAGTGCACATGTTCCCGTAATAACAATCATCCGCTGAGCAATAAGAACACCGACAGCTTTAACTGTTGAAGGGTGTATCGTTCCGACTGCAACTGTAGTATAAGCCTTTAACCGCAAATGGAGCACAACTACAGCTATGTAATGGTTCATTGGCGTGTAAACGCCGTTATTCCATTGTCTATTACCACAAACCGGGCAAACAAGCTGGAGGAAGATGACCTATTTCAAATACACCGACCGCTTTCTCACTTGCAAAGACCAACTTGGTTTTGGGCGTTGGTCGTCAAATACGCGTAGGGATAAAATGATTCCTATCTCTCCAAGGTCGGGATCATGGTTAACCTATCCGTGTATGCATAATTTGCCGCTATTTATTAACCTTGTACGATGTACGTCAATGGAAAAGCGCTTAAGCAGAGAACTCTAGAAATAAATTAGCATCGCAAATAACTGCCTCCAAAAATATCACACAAGACTTTCTTCAAACAAATCCCTTCAACAGCATTGTTACTTCTATTCACATTGCGATATGATACATTTTGACAACGTATAACCAAATTAAACAATACAGACTTAGTTACAGAAATGATACGGAAGCAAAGCCTAACTATTCGCATATTCGAAGTCAATTTTTGTTGCTTATACGCCTATGCAAAAAAAAAAAACAAAAAAACATAACGTATATTTGAAGAAGTCACATGACAGTTAAACCGGGGAATATTTAAATGTAACAACAAATAGTCTAATAGTTTAGAAAAAGTATTTGATAACCCGTGTTTCAAAGATGTTTCCTCAGTAAGATTTCGTATATATGGCTACCAATTAATCAAAATCCCATTAACTTCAAGCAGAATGAGGGCATATTTTAGAAACACATTACAAGACTATAGACGTATACCGAGAAGAATTAAATATGCTTTCACTGGAATTATTTACAATTCTGAATGAATCTTCGGCCGATTCTTACATCTTATTTTAAACTACTAGGTACCTGTGACGGTTAATGGAAGGGACATGTTTCTGTGCAGTTTCCATGGCAACTTCCCCTCCACTGTTATTTTGCAAGTAATATTCTGTCTTCCGATTCCTTTGGCTAAAAGCTGAAATTTGAGGGACGGCAGGATGCCATACTCTTCTACAGTATATGATTTCATGCTTAGTTTTCTAATACAACCATATTCTCCCACTTCATATCTATGTGAACTGGCAAATGTTTATTGTTTAAATGCTGCTATATTCCTTTGAGTTCGGATTCAGAATTCAATTCGGGCCTGACCGGGTCAAATTTGGCAATCTCAGACAGTGGGGATTTACCGCAAATAAACAACCTCATTTGCCTACATCACTGAATACAGCATTATGGACATGATAATATGATTTCAACTATTTTACACTGCGTTTGGAGGCACCGAAAACGAAATGATGTTACTATCAATCAAAGTAAAAGAAAAATAATTCAGGAACCGGGTGGCGAGTTTTAGATTTAAACAATTTAAGCGAAGAAAACGAAAATACATTTCTTTTTCGAAAAGATGAATCTTCAAGATTAACTGATACTTCTGAAGTAACGGTCGTACGGACTCATGATTTATGTGCTCTGGATTTCCGTGATTTCTTTCCATAAGCTTAGATCACTCATAGCAAGGATGAGTGCCAATAACTTCTACTAGTAGAATTAGATCATCGTATACATTGAATTGCAGTTTTTCTTCAGTCTCTTGAGCCATGATTTTTACAATAAACCTTAATATCATAGAGAATATTACTGGGTATTTTAGAGTTTTTATAACTCGATAAGTTTCTGAAGACATACATAGAAAACTGATGTGCATTTAGGATCAGGAGTATCCACCTACAATGTGTGGGCGTAGTGTAGCAGCTCGTGCCCTATTCTTGGTTGCGGCAAGTTATTTGGGTATGCTTATTTCCGGGATTAACTCTTATAATAAGACAAATAAATGTGTGGTCGTTAGTAGCTCTGGACCGGGTTCATTTTAGCATTATTCATCTCACTCACGCATCTGCGCTTATCTGAGATGTTAAACGCGGTATTGAACACATACAAAATCATCGACTGTACTTATTTTTTGTTTTGTTTCATTTATATAGTCCCCTTTAACATCTAAGGTAATATCGGGAGCTGTGTACCTGAAACATCTCGTCAGTAGATTTAAATCATTCCCCATTCGGGAATCGGCAGTACTTATTGTTTCAATTGTATCCGCCTAGTAAGTAAAATACAGTCAATATGCTGGAGATGTTACAGGTTTTGGAATTACAGTTCTCAGACTTCTTTCAGACAGGTGGCACTGGCAACTCTGTACAACCCTGACTTGTTTCCTAAACTTGTTGCGGGTTTCTGGTGAAACCGTGTTGCTGATGGGCGCAGCACTTAGTACGTCGAGAGGGATGCTATGATTGCTACTAGATAATCCTAGTTTTGATTGATATGCCCGCTATTCTCATGGACACATTTGTTTTAAGATGGCGCTAATCAATCAGAATGCCCTTCAGCTGTGGAATACGCAAAGATGTCTGTCATCACAGCACCTTTCGGCGACAGCTGGAGGCGATCTCAGGACAAGAATTCCATTAAGCGTTGGCTTTATACAATTCACAGACACAGGCTGCCATGGAGAGCCAAAAGCACCGGGCGATCATCACAATTAGAGGAGATAGAGGACAGTGTTCTGCATTCCTTTCTACATCGTCCCAAGAAGTTTAGAAAGAGAGCTGTGAGTTAGCTGTGCCCCACTCAACAGTCTCAGATGTTCTTCACAAGCATTTCAAAGTTATGGCTTACAAGCTAGCACTTGTGCAGGCGCTCACTGGAAACGACCGTCTTCAGTGCAAAACATGTTGGAATTCCTGGAAAGTGATCATTTGTGAGACAGGATAGTTTTCAGTGATGAGCCGACATTCCATATCAACGACAGTCAACAGGCATAATCGAATCTGAAGTTCAAAATACCCTTGGCAAATCATTGAACAAGTCAGAAATGGGGAGGGGGGGGGGAGAAACTTTTATTTATGGACGCCCTTTAACTACTGAGGTTCTCAGCGTCCCATTCTATAGTGAGTGTGAAAGACCGCTTAATTTTGCTCAGTGTTCAGGGGCCTCTCTGTCAGTTTGAGGTTCTTTTACGTGCCCTAAATGTAGTACACGGGACTAACGGTTTTACCTCCCTTTAGAAGGAACAAGCTAAGGATTTTTACGCCCGAAAAAAATCCATTATCCTCCGCCGGTTTGAACCCGCGAGCTTGGGCATATGAAGCTAGCATGGTAACCATTTCACCACGTAGGACGACTTTGAGCAAGTCGGAGGTTCTCTAAATTGCTGCCGTATACAGAGGGTAATATTATTGGCAATTTTCTTTGCAGAAAGTCTGTTGGGGACACCTATATCTCGACAATGCTTCTTAATGGATTTATACCCTAACTTGAGCACTATCAAGGCTACATTTTTCAACAGAATGGAGGTCTTCATCATTACAATCACATGACGTAAGAAGGCGTCTGCATAGCATTTCCCACAACGTTGGATAGGTTGCACTGGCTATGAACCCCGTTATTGAAATGGGCCCAGCGATCTCTGGACACTACATCATCCGATTGCTCTTTATAGGTCTTTGTCCCAACATTGCCTTGAGATCTAACGGAGCTGGGAAACGGATCAGAAAAGCCTGTGCTGCCATTACGAGCGAAATGTTGCTAGTATACCAGAAATTGGAGTATCGTCTTGAGAGCTAGTACCGACACGAACAATGCTCATGTAGCAGGTACAAGACTAGAAAAAAACCTTAATAAATTACCTAGCTCTTGGTACACAAAGATTGAAATATCACACCAGGGGGCTCCAAAAATATTTGAAGAACATTTTTTCTTTTTCGGACACCTTGTACCATGAAATTTAAGTGGTTCATACATCATTATTACCGCGTAAGAAACAAAAAGGTGGGGGCACCGAAAAAATGTTATAGGAAAATTCAAATATCAAGAAAAAACACTGTCGACATGTGAAAATACCAGCAACATGGGCCAAAAATGTTTTAAAGTATTGTGATTTCAAAATTAATGTTTATTTCTGATATGGAAAGCTTACCTTTATATGCAATTAGCTCTAACAACTATTGGTAGAATGTGTAATAAATACGTTTAACGTACTGTGAACGGCGTTTAAGTCAAACTTTAAAACAAAGGAGGAGAAGGACACATTTTAAAGACAAGCGTTTAAAAATAGTTTTCTTTCGAACTAGAACTAGCATAAAACGTAATAATTGTATGGCTACGGTCAGGTAATTTGCATGTTTATTCAAAGGAAATACGATTTTTTAAAACTTCCTTTCTGAAAATGAATAACTTTAAAATACTATAAGTTCAAGGAAACAAATTGAAAATGGCTCAATATACACAAGATGAGCTTAAATGTTCAAATATATTGGCTGAAAGCTTTAGAAAACGGGATTTTCAATGGTGCACACCCTTAAAAGCCTGCTTGGCTTTTGGGCTAGAGATTATATTTGCTCGATGTACAGATCTTATGATATTGGAAGAAGGTGCCCAGAAAAAGTGGCAGCCAGGAAGTTGGGAAGACCATCAAGGTGTTTCCGTTCGCTAACAAGGCAAGTGTTACAGTTCACAAAGGCCACTGCAACCTAACACTATATCTCCCTTGGGTTTCCAGGAAATGCAATAGAGATGTCAAGGAAAAATTGCGGTACAAAGTTGACCCAACATCGGTACACTAAGTTTGTAAGGAAGTGAAATGTAATGAACGAACATGTTCCTTTTCTTTGATAAAAGGCTTATACAAAAAATCTCGAACCCCTAATTTCTTGCAGTACAAAACTGATGTGTTCCATTCGCATGACTTTCCCTACATCTCTGTAACAAATCTATCTACTTCATGATAATCGAGATAAACATTAGCAAAAATTGTCCTTATTACTTGGTCCCTTGTAAGTAGAAGGGGAAAAAATCAAATGTGTTCCATTCACATGTCCTCTAGCTGTTCGGTAAACAAATCTTATTAAAATAAGAACTGAAGCTTTCCTGGCGACGTATTAATTCAAAATCTTTTATTATTAATCTGCTATCTACACCATGCTAATCAAGATAAACATAAGCAGAATTAGTTTTACTATTAGCTTCCTTCTAAAAAGAAGGTAAATAAGAAAATGCACAGGCTAAAGCGATAGTATCCTCCTTCAAAAGTCAATCGCTATGTGAAACAATTGAACTTCCTATCTCTTTGCTTGCCAGGAGTAACGAGAAACGAGAAAAAAAGATGTATTTCCGTTTGAGGAAAGTTTAAGTGGCTTAAAATTGAAACAAATGCTCCGGAATATCTCGAAAACGGTTAACTCTCAAACAAACAAAATTGCACATGACATAAATTGTGGGTTTTAATGAGAACTACATTTTTGTGTAGTAAGTTTTTGAATACCCTTACCTTTTGCCAGTTATACAAAAGTCATACAGAATGAAGAGGTTTTCAGAAGCTAATCCCAGAAAATTCAAGACATAGATTTTATTTGTCATAAAAATATCATACATTGTTAGAGCCATTTGTGAGAAAATCAAAATTTGCGAAAAATGTTCCATGTAAAGAGTAGTTTGGAGTGGGGCGGAGTTTCTTGAAAAATTTTATGTCGTACCCTTGGAAGACACCAAACTTAAATACCAAGTTTGGTATCTAACGGCCTTTTCGTTTTTGAGCTATGCTCCCGAAACACACGACCTTTTTCTAATAATACTTTTTCGGACGGAGGCCTTAAAAACATGCTATTTCCGGTGAAATCTCGATGATTGGGATGATACAACACCAAGCTTTTGACATGAAATGTATTCCTTCTAGTACAACTGTATTGCAGAAAAAAATCAAGTAACAAAAACTACTTAAATGTTTAAAACATTATGGGCATACACAAATTCAAAGAACGCAATTCTCAGCATACACACCCCTTTCTATTTTTACTTTCTCTACACGTACTATGTATATAGTGCATAGAGCACCCAAAACTTCCATACCGAGATTTCTCCGGAAATATGTTTTGCGTCTCCTTGAATAAAAAAAACAATTTTTAGAAAAAGGCCCGCGCGCGCGTGTGTGTGTGTGTCTATGGGCAGCTAGGTCAATAACGAAAAGACCGTTAAATACCAAACTTGGCATTTAAGTTTGGTATCTTCCAAGGATGCGACACGAAGATTTTCAAGAAAATCCCCCCACTCCAGACGACTTTTTACAACATGTAAAAAATATATATTTATATATATTCCCAAAAAAGGCTCTGTTTTTTTATTAAAATCTCCTATATTTAAGATATTTACATGCCAAATAAAATGTATATCTTGAAATTTCTGGGAATAGCCTCTCAATACCTCTTTATTCTGGATGATTTTTATTGAACGTTGCGTAACTGATAAACCGTTAGAGATAAACAAAAACTTGCCACACAAAAAATGTTGATCACGACAATTTATGCCTTATACATTTTAATCGTGGAATTGGTTGTTTTCGAGATATTCCTTGATATTGATTTCAGTTTTAAAATACTTATACTTATCTCATATGGAAACTTGGCAACTCCTGACCACGCAAAAAAAAAAAAAAAACCGACTTCATTCCCATAGCAACCACATTTTAAAACATTCGACTATAAGAAACTAATAATAAGACCACTTCTGCTAATGTTTTAGCATTAAACAGATAGAAAAATAAGCTTAACAATAATTTGTTACAGAGATGTAGAGAAAGTCATGTGAAAATCAAGAACATACCAATGGAACGGATAAAGATGCCCTTCTCTCGGGAGGTATCTTTCTATATAGAAAGCAAATGAAAAATTCACTTCAAACTCGATCGCTTATTTTAGTAGGGGAAAAAAAACTTTTCAGCACTTTTCGACGCATTATACTTCACATACAAAATATAGGCAAGTCATATTGAAGTTACTTCAATACAAAAGTAATTTATCTACATATTCTTGGTTACCCTCGACTTCTTTAGGCGTCTCATTCTCTACATAATATTTGTATACAGCGCGGAATTTTTGCTATATTTATGACGTCGCAACAGCGGCTAACAGACCATATACCTACACGTCTCACAGACTCGTTCTCTTGTGAACTAGCTTTCAGACGTTCGCATCTTTTATTACTATTTATTTGTGTATTATTATTATTATTATTATTATTATTATTATTATTACTTATTATTCCTAGTTCTTATATTATGCTCAAAAGAAATTCTGATTAAATTTGAAACATTTATTTTCTCTTCTCGTTTCACTACGGTATTATTAACTCATTCAAGATTTCATTGCAAATGCGCGAAAGAAATATCTTGGCGATCAAATATCACTAGAAAAGTTACTAACCTTCCAGTAATGCTGCAACGGAGAGACAGGGCACATTATATTTTGCGGAAGTCCTGGCCTTACCTGTAAAATACAAGGAAAGGTGTGGCGTTAACAAAACGTTTCTGCATTTTTCTACAATTATCTAAGAGGCAGAAAATTGTGCTTACAAACTTGTTCAACTCTCAAAAAGATATGAGAGAATGTCTATGAGTCTTCTACACACTATAAGGAAACATAGTCAACATAGTTGTGAGCAAGGTCTCGTTCACAGAACAGCTAACTAATAAAATGCAAACCTAGTGTTAAACAGTGGCAACACGAAGCGATCGCAGCGGAGAGTACTGATCGGGGATTGAACTGAACAATTTAGCTGCTCCACATATAAACTATTCTTACAAAAGACTATTCCTTTATCTACATCATGCTAATCGAGATTAACATTAGCAGAAATTACCTTATTATTTGCTTCCTTGTAAGCAGAAGGGAAATAAAAGAATACACTAACTAAAGCCATAGTCACATTAAAAGCTGGTAGCTATATGAAACAATTTAAGTTCAGTTCGCTTGGCACGCCAGCAGTAAAACTAGGAATGAAATGTAAGGTGACTTGCCGTTTGAGAAAAGTTATTTGGTTAAATAATTGAAACCAATAACAAGGAATTTCTCGGAAACAGTCAACGCTACAAAAGAAACCAATGTGACATGAATTACGTTTTAAAGGTCTACATTTTTGGGTAGTAAGTTGCGATTTACCAGATAAGTAATATTCTACAAAATTCATCCAGAATAAAGAAGTCTTCAGAGGCTATTCCCAGAAAATTCAAGATATACATTTTATTTGTGGTGTAAATATCTTTAATATATGTATTTTAATCAAAATCGTAGACCATTTTTGAGAAAAACAAAATTTTAAAAAAAAATGTCCAGGTAAAGATAGTTTGGAGTGGGGAAATTTTGTTGAAAATCTTTGTGTCGCATCCTTTGAAGATACTAGACAAACTTTGGTGTTTAACGGTATTTTCGTTTTTGAGCTATGCTGTCCACACACACCCACCCTCCCACGCACGCATACATTTCATTACTATACATAAACATACACGCACGCACACACGCGAGGACCTATTTCTAAAAATCGATTGTGTTCCATTCACATGACTTTCCCTAGCTGTTACAAAAACAATTTTCCTTACAAAAGATTATTACTTTATTTACGATATGCTAATCAAATTAAACAGCAGAAATTGTCTTATCACTTGCTTACTTGCAAGTAGAATGCACATAAGAGAATACATTAGGCTAAATCGACAGTCAAATCTTTTAAAGTCTGGTCCTATGTAAAACAACTGAAGTTCGGCTTACTTTGCATGGCCTGCAGTAAAACAATAGAGATGAAACGAAACGTCACTTTCCGTTGAGAAAAGTTAAAAAGTAGTTTAAAATTGAAACCAACAACACGGAATATCTTAGAAACTGCCAGCTCTACATAAAATCGTATATAACATAAATTATGTGTTTTAACGAGATCTACAATTTGTCCATCTCTTACGGTTTACTAGTTATTCAAACATCAGAAGAAAAAAACTGTCTAGAACGAACAGGTTTTCAGAAGCTAGTCCCAAAAAAGTCGAGATATACATTTTATTTGCCGGGTAAATATCTAATATAACGTATTTTAACAAAACCGTTAGTCATTTTTGAGAAAAACAAACTTTTCAAAAAAAATCCATGTAAAGGATAGTTTGGGGTTGGGGGATTTTTTTTTAACATCGTGTGATAATAAACTTAGATACCAAGTTTGGAATTTAACATATCCCCACTCTGTGTGGATGGCACGATGTGTCTGAAAATTAGTTCATTAGAAATGTCGCCTTCCTCGCTAACTACACTAATGACCGTATGTTCATGTGGGGCGACAGTGTCTCATGTTGCCTTTACCCAACCTAACCTTCACCCCATGGTGGAATTACAATAATTACACAATGCTTCACCCTTATGGGCTCGATTCCAAGTTCAGAAAAGTATTCGACAAAACCTATTGACTAAATGAACAAAATACAAGGAGAAATTAGGAAAATCTGAACGTTATCCAACAGGACTTCTGGTTAAACTCATTCTTCCAAAAAGTAGCCATTGCTCATTTTTCTGAAAAGCAGCCATCTGCTTTCACGGCTCCTACTAGATGTCCAAATAGTAACACGGAATTAATAACCATTAAAAAATTAAACAGAGAAAGGCATTAGCTGCTAGGGAATTGCCGCATCCATAATGAGTGTAAGCGAAGAACCATGTTATGCTATGCATTGCAAGTTTCAAAAACTTCAAATCTAGCCTTGTCTACATATGGAAGAATTGTGCCAGTGGTGGCCGGCCTTCACAGGCACAGGGGCACGTACCCTACTTATAAAAATTTCAGACAAAATGTCACCCCTTTGCGAACGCGCAGAAGAATTCAGTACTATTTAGTACTTTCAGATGTAGTTAATTTGAGGGTGAGGGATACGTGAGGCTGAGGGGAAGCTTCTCTTACGGCACGAGAGCCTCCTGCGCATGCGAGAGAAAATAAGAGGCGACAACACGCAAAAATTGAAGTTTGAGTCAAATGTTTAGCCGAAGATCTCTTACGTGTAAGATTAAATAATAAGAATAAAATAAGAGATAAACATAGACTAAATAATGCTACCAGTAAATTACAGGGAAAAGTCTTGCACAGCTAACACGAGAAGTGATTGCTGATGTGTATCAGTTTATGATGAGAAAGACTACAGAGGCAACCCCTATTAAATTCAAGTCTGTAGATAAACGAGTAGCGGCAGTCATCGGTGTGTCGCTTAGTTCGGTTCGCAGAATTAAATCTTAATTAGAACGTATTCAGTTAGGGCGTAATGCGGAGTCTTCAACCGATAGCCAGCGGCACTGCCGGCCAACCTCAGCATCAGTCCATGCCACAGTTGACAGTGTTCAGGTCTATTTGCAATCGTAATTCCGGCGTTAAATTCACCGACATTAATCTTTACAGGATTCCCGAAAACTGCGAAAAAACATTATCCAGGTAACTCCTGACCGATGGATTTCTTGCACGCTAGAAATGGGCTGTTGGAAATTGTTAACGTCATTATGTAGCAGTAGCATTAAGGCTACTTTTCACACATGGATCGAGCTCTGAGGTATTTGTTTCCATATAGCCAACAACGTTCCAACTTGAGAACGAGCTCTGTACAAACACCGCTGTCTAAAATAAGGTAAGCAACGCCGAGAGAACTTTTTAACGTGAGAGTTTGCTAAATAACTCCTACAGATCATTTTCATACCGTGCTCCTAATGTGCAGTCGGTAATAGCACGGTAGGTGGTGCACAGTATACAGTGTAGAAATTTAAAACGTCTCTTTGTAAATTAAATGGGAGGTGTTCCACAGTAGCCCCAAAACACAGCATAGTAATGTTAGGAAGAAAAAAATATTGTGTGCTCCATTCACATGAATTTCTCTATGTGTAAACAAGCTATGCTTACAAAAGATCATGCTTTATTTACATTACGCTAACCCAGATAAACATTAACAGAAATATTTAGTTCCTTATACGCAGAAGGGAAATAAGGGAATACACCAGGGTAAAGCTACAGTCAAATATTTTAAAAGCTGACGTTATGCAATTGTCATTGAAATCCGGTTATCTTTTCATAGCCGAGAAATAAAATAAAGATATAAACGGACGAGGGCTTCCCGTTTGCGAAAAGTTGAAATATTTTAAAACTGAAACCGACAATAGGGAATACGTCTGAAATTGTTAGCTCCAGAAAGAAACAAAATTGATATGCTCTAATTTCATGACTTTCTTTATCTGTTCCGCAAGCAAACTATTCTTACAAAAGAATATCTATTCTTCTATTTCATGAGATAAACTTCCGGACATACATTAGTATAAATGGTCTTATTGCTGGCTTCCCTGTAAGTAGAACGGATTTAACAAAATACACCATAGCAACAGTCAAATCCTTTAAAAGCTGGTCGTTATGTGAAACTGTTGAAATCCAGTTCTCTTTGCATGGGTAGAAGTAAAACAAAAGATATAACATGACTGGTTTCCCGTTTGAGAGAAGTTTGGGTAGTTCAAAACCAATAACAAGGAACATCTCGGAAATGATTAATTCTAAATAAAAAATACTAGGTAGATTAAAAAAGCTATGTATGACAAACCGTGTGATTTTACGAGATCTACTTTTTTTGAGTAGTAAATTTTGTCTATCTCTTACGGTTTACCAGTTATGCAAAAGTCATTCAGCATGAAGAGGACTTCAGGGACTATTCTCAAGATATTCAGGGTATATATTTTATTTGCCATGTAAACATCTTCAATATACGGTATTTTAATCGAAATCGTTAGAGCCACTTTTTAGAAAATCGAACATTTCGAAAAGTGTTCCATTAAACGGTAGTTCACATACACATCATTGTTTCTAGAAATGCTATCTTTTTTACTTTCTGTACATAGTGTATAGAGAAGGTATTGTATTGCACCCAAAAATTCGATACCGAGATTTCACCGAAAATAAATGTTTTGAGACATCGTGAACTCAAAAAAAGCATTTCTAGAAAAAGGTACGTGTGTGTGTGTGTTTACAGCATAGCTCAGAAATGAAAAGTACGTTAAATACCAAACTAGTATTTAAGTTCGGTATCTTCCAAGGATAGTAACACGAAGATTTTCAAGAAAATCCCCCACCCCCAACTATCCTTTCCATGGAAAATGTTTCGAAAATGTTGATTTTCTAAAAATGGCTCTAACGATTTTGATTAAAATATCGTATATTAAAGATATTTAGCTGACAAATAAAATGTATATCTTGAATTTTCTGGCAATAGCCTCTGAAGACATCTTTACTCTGGATGAATTTTGCAGAATTTTGCATAACTAGTAAACCGTAAGAGATAGACGAAAACTCACTGCACAAAAAACGTACAGCTCGTCAAAACACACAGTTTATGTTATATGCATTTTCTTCCTTGAGTTGAGCTTTTTAAGATATTCCCTGTTATTGATTTCAGTTTTAAAATAATACTTTTCTCATATGGGAACTTGTCAACACCTGACCACGCAAAACATTGGATTTCTATACCACAGCAATCACATTTGAAAGCATCTGTCTGTCGGTTTAGCCTAGTGTATCTCCATATTTCCCTTATACCTATAAGGAACTAAGTAATAAAACCGTTTCTGCTAATATTTAACTCGACTAGCATGAGTAGATAGAAGAATAAGCTTATTAATAATAATTTGTTACAGAAAGGTAGAGAAAAGCCATGTGAATGGAGCACATCAGATTTTTATTAAGACATTCAATCGAATTTGTTGGGTGGAATACAATAGCTTCTCGACCTAAGTGCATTGTATATGACAAAAAAGCATCTGGGAAGCCTATCTTTAAACTGTTCACTGGCGTTATACTATTTACTAAAGAAAATATTTCTAATGTAAAGCGAGGATGTTTTTAAAGTAGGATATGTTATTTAATAAAATAACAATTAAATATTATGGATCTTTTCACTTAAGAGATCCCGGGTTCGATTCCCATCTATGGCGGGGAATTATTTTTTGCTAGAATCATCCCCTAGCCCCTACAATCTGGAAGTATGTGTGTAGGGAAGAATGTGTGTGTTTAATAGTGTAAAACTGAAAACCCCAACGTTAAGAAACTCTACAGTTCGAGACCAGTAGCAGTTTCTCAAGTCAAAGCTCCCGATATAACCACAGAAATTAATGGGGGCTATGTAAATGAAACGATAACAAAATAAAAAAAATGGACTACAGTAAACTATTAAAAAGCATTCAGTAATTCGTACTTTATTGCAGAATGGACCTTGCTTAATAAACAACCATTGTATTTAGAATGCCTTGCAGACGATCTTCTGCATACCTTCCAATAAGACGTCTAAAGAGACAAATTATCATGTAACTGACAGGTTCAGTCGGTTGCCGAAGATCTGCGGGATTGGTTCCAAAATATAGCAAAACCTACGTAAATCGACGTGTGTGCAATCGCAAGGTAATTTGTTATGCATTACAGTCATTAGCTCTAAACTGATTCAAATGGAATCAACTCTTGTTCGTTTATCATCAACAATGCTTGTGATCCTGATAGTCCTTCCATTCATCCAACAGTTACCCCATAACACAATGCTGTCTCTCTGGGTCAGGTTACTGTATGACAGACACGCTCAACTATTAGTAGTTAGCATACTGTATTTTCACTTACCTACGTTCAATTTAAAAATACAGCGATTCACAGCACTGAAGTGTGTTATAAAAAGGTTACACAAATGCATAACCATCTAAGTAAATCAATGATAACATCACCCAACAGAGTAGTCCAACTCATATTTCGTTCACGGTTGGAAGATTAATGACAGCACACTTCATATCTACTAATTTTTTGGTACTAACCTCATTCGTAACACAGAAACTTGATGTTGCTCCGAGTTGGGTTAAAATTGCTAAGCGGTTTCTACTTGCCAACTCGTACTTCGACACCAACACCATGGCCCATGTAGTATGTGTGTGTGCTTAATGAGCTTCGTTCCAAAGGGTAATCAGACAAGACAAACCCTATCTATATCACTGACAGGATCTGAACCTACACCTGTCGACAAAACCGCAAGGTACCCCCCCACGCAGTCCAACTTTCCAAAGACAGTGTAAAGGAGCCGATGTATTAAGAACTGGTCCACACCACAATAAAAGTGTTCTGGGATAGATAAGGTTTCAGCTATTCTCGCTCGTTTAGCACACCATGTTCGTGATTCTGTCAAGTCCATCGGCGTGTCCTCCTAGTAACTCGACCACTAGTCCTCCCACAATAAATCCCTGGCTCTTTTGGTCACCTTTTCTTTAGTCTTATCTGCTTCAGAAGTTGGAATAAACTCGAAAATATCTGTTGAAATTTAAAAAAGTGGGAAACCGAGAGGGGGAAAAAATCTGATGTACTCCATTCAAATGACTTTGAAACAAACTACACTTATAAAAGCTTATTCTTCTATCTACTTCATGCTAATTCAGATTAGCATTAGCAGAAACGTTTGTATTACTCAGTTCTTTATAAGCGATAGTCAAAAATTTTAAAAGCGAGCTGCTATGCAATTGAAATTCTGTTTTCTTAACATGGTCAGGAATAAAAAGAAATGAAAGTTTACATTTGAGTACAATTTAAGTATTTTAAATTTGAAACCACTAACAAGGAATGCTTCAGAAATGGTTAAATCCACAAAAAATGTAGGTATATGACAAATTGTGTATTTTAACGAGATCTACAATTTTGTTTTTTTAGTTTTCTTATCTCTTACGGTTTACCATTACAAGGTCATTCAGAATGAATAGGTCCTTAGAGACATTCCCAGAAAATTCAAGATATACATTTTATTTGCCAAGTAAACATGTTTAATATACTGTATTTTAATCAAAATCGTTACAGCCATTTTAAGAAAATCACAATTCTCGATTATTTTTTTTTTCCATGTAAAGGGTAGTTTGGGGTAATGGGATTTTCTTGCCACTCTTCCTGTCGCATTCTTGTAAGACGATGAACTTAATTATAGAGTTTGGTATTTAACCGACTTTTTGAGTTATGCTGTAAACACACACGCGGGCCTTTTTCTATTTTTTATACAGGGACCCCAAATCGTGTATTTCTGCTGAAACTCCTGTATCAAATTTTTGGGTGGAATGTAATACCTGCTCTATGTACTAGGTAAAAATATAAAAGTATGAGAAAGCAAAAGTAGATAAAAAAAATCTTAGTGTTCGTTTCACATTACTTTCTCTACATCTTTTACAAAATATTGTTAAAAAGCCTATTCTTGCATCTATTTCACGCTCATCAATATAAAATTAGCAGAAATGGTCTCATTACTTGCTTTCTTGTAAGTGGAAGGGAAATAAGGGAGTACATATATTAAAGCGAATCAAATATGTTAAAAGCTACTTGCTATGTGATTGAAATTCCTTTGTTAATAAGTACAAGGAAATGACAAATTCCCATATGAGAAAAGTATAAGTATTTTAAATCTGAAACCAATAACAAGAAATATTTCAGAAACCGTCAGCTCTATAAAACAAAACAAACAAACAAATATATATATGACAAATTATGTGTATTAAAGAGATCTACATATTGTGTGCAGTAAATTTTTATCTATCTCTTATGGTTTACCAGCTATGCAAAAATTAAGTGACATGCATCCAGAAAAACGGTCTCAGAGGCTACTCCCAGAAAATTCAAGATATACATTTTATTATTTATGTACAAATAATATACGATGTTTTAATCAAAATTGTTAGCCATTTTTGAGAAAATCAAAGTTTTCGCTAATTTTTCCATGTAAAGGGTAGTTGGGGTGGGGAATTATCTTGAAACTCTTCCGGTCGCATCCTTGGGAGATTCTGAACTTACGCATACGCACGCACGCACACAACCTTTTTTTAATTTTTTTTTATTCAGGGGATCTGAAAACATTTCCAGTAAGATCACGGTATCGTATTTTTGTGGAATGCAATACCTTCTCTACAGAGAAAAATAGTAATAAATAGTAATGTAGAAAAATTAAAAAAAAAACAAAAAAAAACAACAAATCATTGCCTTTCTCCAGGCTCTTAAAAATACGGAAAAAATGTCCTTACAAGGGCTATTATTGTGCTAGGAATATTCGCCAAATCCTTTTCCTCATTGTTAAATCATGCTGTCCTTTGGTATTTAATTAGTTTTCATTTTGGAGTTACACTGCTCACAGTAAGACACTTTTTTTCCAAAAATCACAACTTTTTCTACTCTTTACAAAATTTACATAAATATTAATTTATCATACACAAGAATTCTTCTATCCATGATACGTTTTTGCACAGAAATCCTTTTAATTTAAGTGTAAGTGCTTCGTTAAATGTCACATACAGCATTCAAATCTGAATATCAGAATTATGGAAAAAGAGTATCAGAAGTTGTGGCAAGCTCTGTCGAAGGAAAAGAGTAACGAAAAATCGCTAAGTTTCAAATTTTCGTCAGCTCACATACTTAACACTTAGAAAATGTGAATATACAACACGGAATGTTTCGATAAACGTCAGATGGATGGGCGATTGGGGGGGGGGGGGGGAATTGACAAAGTCTGTAATTTAACGAATTCTCTCATTTCTCCAATTGAAGAATATTTTCTTATACTTTTCCAGTAATACAAAACTCAACTCAGAATGAAGAGGATTTCAGGGAATATTCAGAGAACATTATAGCTATACATTTTGTCACGGTGATAAGTAAAATATCATACTTTTCCCCCCATTTATATTCCGCCTTTAACTAGTCACATCGGCGGCACTCCCCTTTGAAACATGTTGCCTGTCGGCAATGGTGTTAAGACTCGTGTACTGCTGCGGTTGGGTTTCTATTCTTCTTAATTTCTGTTTTATTCATATCTGTCTCTCCCATTCATACTTTCAGACTCTGGGGAGCACAGGGGATAATCTTGGCTAGAGAAAAATCCTGCCCCTCCAACCGGAAATCGAATCCGAGATCCCTCGCATAGCAGGCAAGCAAGTACACTATCGACTGAACTACGGGACGAGCCTACCTGACATTCCACTTAAAGATTCGATTCGCCGGAAGTATATGTTTTCAGACACCTAATTAAAAAAATAAATAAATAAACACTGTCTGGACAGCTTAAACTCAAAAACGAAAAGTCCTTAAACGCCAAACTTGGTATTTAAGTTTAGTATTTCCGAGGATGCGATACGAAGATTTTTAAAGAAAATCGCACCACCCCAAACTAACTCTTTAATTGGAAAAATGTTCGAACATTTTTATTTTTTTCAAAAATAGCTCTAACGATTTTGATTAAAATATTGTATATTAAATACATTTATAAGACACATGAAATGTATATCTTGAATTTCCTGGAAATAGCTTCTAAAGACCTGTTCATTCTGGATGAATTTTGTTGAGATTTGCACAAATGGCAAACCGTAAGAAATAGATCTTGTTAAAATACATAAACTATGTCATATACATTCTTCTTGTAGAGATGACCGTGTTCGAGTAAGGCCTTGTTATTGGTATCAATTCAAACTACCTACGTAACTTTTCTCCTCGGGGTTACCTTTCTTTTCATATCTGTTATACTGGTAATGCAAAACGAACCGAACTTTAATTATTCACATATTGACCAGCTTTTAAAAGATTTGACTATCGCTTTAGCCTACTGTATACCCTTATTTCCCTTCTATTTAGAAGATGAAAATAATAAAAACTATTTGTGTTAATGTTTATCTAGGTTAGCATGACGTAGATAAAAGAATATTTTGTAAGGACGTTTGTTTGTGCAACAGCTAGAGAAAGTCATGTGAATGGAACTCATCAGATTTTTTGTTAATAACGTTGAATAGCTTTTGAATAAACAAAAATTATTTTCAGTGAAAAGGATAGTGCGAGGTAAAGGGAGGCCATTGTGAAAATTTGGATTATTACATTAAGTTTAGTACTGGCCAGAGTTTTCCTCTTTAGAGTTAAGCTGTTCAAAGCGAGACAAACGCGCGGAATGTTTTGTTTTCTTTTTGTGCTAAAGGTTCCTAAAATTGTGTAATCGTATTGATGATCAGATCGAACGAAATCCTTACACTGTTATAAGTGAGCGATAGAGAATGTAATAAAACAAAGATAATATTCAACAGGCCTTGCTTTTGAGTAAAATAGGTTTACAGTATTCGATTTTCACAAGGCCCGGAAATGTCACTTTGAAGGACTTGGAATTCGATTGCTAAGACAAGATCAGAACAATGAGAAAACAAGGAACAGGACACGTGTAACGGGGATTTGGCGCCGTCAAAGGCCAAACACTGAAGTCACTTTCCAAGAGCTGCAAATATTCGATTCACGATAAAATAAATATTTGCACAGAAAAGAGAAACAAGATACTGCTAGTGTATATTGGCATTCTACTGATGGGCACAAACAGAAGCGCAGTCAGAAAAATATTAAGGGTCAGGGGGTTTATGCATAGGGATCAATGTTTTAAAACCTGTATAAACTCGATGTATATGAACTAATCCTTAATTAAACAATTTTTAAATGTTTTCGCAGATTAAGTATAGCAATGGGAATTAAAATTATATTTTAAATTTACTTGTTACATTTTAGCAAGGGGTGGGGTGGGAGTTCCAATTATCGAAGCTCTTCTCTTTACGCACAAAAACATCACCTTTTACCCGCACAATGAACGTCCTTTTACTTTCTCTATCACGTATTGAACAATTTACATAGTATATGTACACATTGGACACAAAAAAATGAGTCATCCCCAGATTCCATGTGACGACTGGTGATTCATGTAAAAGTTGTGTTTACAATGCACACGAAAAAACTCTACAATGGTCTGTGACTTGACAGTTTAATGCTTAACTGAAAACAGGTCGCAAAACAACATCCCGGTGGCCGAGAAGTTAAGAAGGCCTTGCTTTCACCCATAAGTTCCTAGGTTCAAATATTGCATGATTATCGTTTTTGTTTTTTAATGTGTGTTAATTTTATGACTGGATATGTAGAACGTAATACTTATTGCATTAATATAACTTTGCCATTTGAAGTTATGGGCCTACCTATGCACACAAGAACATAATTCTACTAACACTCGTGTTAAACAACTAAAATAACACGTGTAAATAAACTATTATCTTTTAAAACTAAAACACAAAAAATAAACATATTTAATATCGGGTATATGAACCCTCAGCCCGTATAATTGCCTGCGACAATATGGACTAGAAGCTACAAGATCTCAGACTTCTTGAGTTTGTGCCTAGAAGTCATCTGTTGTCCTTTGCCCATCTACCTCAACCCACACATTTTCACATTCTACCATTCTGATATCCTGCCTCTCTGAAAATCAATTTGAAACCTTTCGAGATGTGTGAACAGGACGATTATCCTGTTCAAATTCAGCAATTCCATCATAATATCTCATCCTCACGGGAATCAGAACATTATCGAGTATTACCGTGTACTGCACACGTTCAGTGTATCGAAAACTGCCACAGCACACTTAAACCATGCCTTGAATCCAGCCCCAACACGATACAGATACGCGACAGTGATGGAATATTGTGAAACGAAGTGTTTTGTATCGTATCGGGACCCCGTTGGACGATAGACAATCACCTTTCCCTTAGTGAGGAAGAAAATGCTACCTCGTCTGAAAATATCACGTTATTCCAGTTATGATTGGCATTTTTTTTTTTTATTGAGAGAGAACTGTTTGCACCCGATGTGTTTGCGTACCATATGCTTTCATGTGCGGCATGCTGCTCTTCCGTAGAATAAATCCTTAAATAGTCATCATAATCACTATCATATTATTAAGTGTTTCGAATGTTCGTGTATGAATAAGGCATGTCTAAAATAAATAGCCGCTATGTGTTGATTCAACATCATTCAGAAAAAGGGGGGAAATGTTCGTTACATGCGAGAAGCGAACCTGCGACCCTCAGCAGAGGAGTAACCTACGTTTTGTCACAGTGCTACAGTAAACTCTAATGGAAAGTGGCAGGTTTAGTAATGCCGTACAATACAGATTGTGTCAAGTTTTACGTCATTAATATTGATGGTTTATTGCTGAAGAAGTTTAAGTTATGTAGTTGATTATGATTATTGATCATATGGGTTAGTAATATCAAGATTTGGAACTTGTAACAATTTGGTGGTGCCGCTAAACAAGTATCGCGGAAGGTGTGTGCAAGGCCCTGTGCCGTGTAGAACTTAGACAAATTTGGCGTTCCACACAGTTCTTTTCTTTTAGCGACGGACGTACATAGATAGGCATTGTATTTCATCCAAAAATTCGATACCGAGGCTTCACCGGAAATAAAGTTTTGTGGTCCTCTGAATAAAATAAAAAATTAAAAAGGCATTTCAGAAAAAGGTCCGCACACACGCGCGTGTAGATATCTTAACTCAAAAACCAAAAGTCGGTTTAATACCAAAATTGATATTTACCTACAATACTTTTCCTGGAATATTTTTCGAAAATTTTGACTATCTCAAAATTGGCTAACGATATATACCATTTTCATCACTATAATACATTTTTACCATATTTGGATTGTAAAATGTTTCTCAGGACTGAGGATACAATACATTTTTGTCCGCTGTGTACCATGTATATATGGGCTAGAGAAAAATAAATATACAAAATATTTGTGAAATCGAAAAAGAATGAGTTATGTTAAAGTCAGAAAATTCTCAACTAAACATTTTAAAGAAGTAGGAAACTATTTTTTCTCATGTCAGCAACGTAAGTAAGACAGTAATATTATGATTATCTCAAAAAGCGTTGTAGTTTTGTAAGATATGTTTTGAAATATCCACTTCTAGCAAGGCTACAATAAAACGTCGCCTTAAAACAGGTTTCTGTTCTACTGGTTTCATAGATTTAAGCGTAAGAATTTTGAAATCGCAAATAAGCTCATTTTCAGGCTTTAAAAGGGCGTTTGATGAAGTGAGAGTTAAAGAGACCTCTGCTACGACAACACAGGACATCATTCGCAGTCCACACGCTAATGTGCAAGTGTTCGTAATCCGCAGTCTGGTCGGGAAATTGAAACAGCTAATATATTACCAGTTCGATAAAACTGTAACAATAGAACTGTTCTATGCTGTTACTGAAGTTGTAAAATCTATAGGATGACAATTACGAACTTTCGTTTGTGATAGGGGAGGCAGCTTTGTCAGATTCGGGGATAGCAAACGCTATTTGTTTCATTCAAGACCCATTATCTGGGAATCGTCGAATTTGGACCTTTTTTTATGTTCCTCGTTAAAATGTTGAAAAAGCATTAGACGAAAGCTTTCAACTTTATAATGAAAAACAGATCTCAAATTGGTTTAATTTCAGAACGGTAGCGACCTGAAATATACTCGCAAGCTTATGCAGAGCCATTTACTGCTTACAGGGACAGAAAGACAGGCTGCTAAATAAGCTATAAATTTGTTATCAAGAACTGTCTCGGTTCCATAGACCATATTTTACCAGAAGGAATTTAAATAATTAAAAGTATGAAGGATATCCATACTTATTGATTGCAAGATACATTAGAATATTACAGGCATGAGAATATTCTATGATAATCCACTGCCAAAGTCACCCAAATAATTACGACACATTTACTAGATAAGCGCTAATGCACCATAGATAATTAAATCTTTAAGGAATTTGCATTACTGTATGCTGTAACACTTTAAATAAGTGAAGAATTGATTTCTCCTCTAGAAGCAAAATGCTCTTTTAGTGGTGTGACATCTTGAATCTTGCCCAGCTCCTAGTACATGTGTCCCAGCAACTTTCCCTCTTCTCATCCTCCCACACTCACAGGACCGAAGTGAGGATATACCTGCGTAGGGATAAAGGGTTGCAGCAGCAGTGGTAATGGTTTTCTGAACATAAGAAAGGAACTTCTCTTTCCGTGTGAAATGGAAAGAAACGGAAGGATTGCATATACAGAATTTAAAACGAATAAATGAGCCCGTCAAGACAGAAATATTTACCTAGTTCCATGTTCCAAAATTTAACAATATATACTAGTCATAGGAACACTAGAATCCCATATAAAGCCATGACAGGTTTCTAAGACCTGTCAAATCTGAGTTGCACTTTGAAAAAGTAAAATAAAAATAATGTGCACATCAGTAGTACAGAACTTAAAAACAGTTACACGGTAAATGGTTGCATACTTCAGGAAATAAACTTTCCCATTGTATAGTAATGGCGTTTTAATAAACACCATTTGCTGCAATGAATGTTTTGTTCAATCTCGGAAATAAAAGGAAATTTAAATTAATGTGAAATATTTGGGGTGCTATCAGAATGGTGGCCTCCTGTTGCTTGCTGCAGTGTAGAGTTACCCGCCCTATCGATTGATGTCAGCCCTGCAGCGCTAGGGTAAGGCCTATCAGCAAATTCTCAGGTTTCAAACTTCATTTGATTATTTAGTTTTTCCTTGCGCAACTACTTATTGCAGTAACTAAACAAAGCATAAATCAAAAATAGATATGGAGGTTTCATTGCAAATGTACATTTTGAGTGAAATCAAAAGAAATAATCTGGCGTGTTCCATTCACATTGACTCTTATCTATTCTGCACACATTCTTATCGAGATACACATTAACAGAAATTTTCTTATTACTTAGGTACTAAGTACGTAGAACGGGAATAGGAGAATACACCAGACTAAAGCCACCGTCAAACCTTTCAAAAGCTGTTGCTTTGCGATTGCCATTGAAATCTGATTTTCTTTCCCTGACCGGGAGTAAAACAAGAGCCGTAAAACGAATGAAGTAAAAAGTGTAGGTATGGAAAAATTTAAACCAATACCAAGGAATTATTGGAATCCATAAAGAAATGTATCTGACAAAATGTGTGCCTTAAGGACTTATTTTTTTTTAGCAATACATGTTGTCTATCTCTTACCATTTACCAGTTATGCAAAAGTCAACCAGAATGAAGAGGTCTGCAGAGGCTACTTCTACAATATTCAAGATATACATTTTAGCACGTAAACATATTTTATTTAGGTTATTTTAATCTAAATCGTTAGCCACATTTAGAAAATAGAAAATTTCGAAAAATGTTACATGTAAAGGGTAGTTTGGTGGAGGAATTTTCTGAAATCTTCGTGTCACATTCTTGGAAGATTCTGAACTTAAACACCAAGTGCCATTCAACCGATTTTTCATTTTTTATTTATTTTTTTTTTTGTGTGCGCGCGCACACACTCTCACACTCACTCTCACAGACTGGCTTTTTTCTAAAAGTGTTTTTATTCGGGGTCCTCAAACAGGTATTTCCGGTGGAATCTCAGTATAGAATTTTGGGTGGAATACAATACCTTCTCTACCAATGTAAATTGTACATACGTGCTAAAGAAAGTAAAAAGATCCAATAGCGCCTCTGTGCACGGCGTAACGAAATGTGCGCCTAAATGCCACACTTAATATTTAAGTTCAGTACTTTCAAAGATGCACACAAGATCTTAGAGAAATCCGCTTAATTGAAACTCGTCTTTATATGGAAACGTTTTGCTATTTTGAATTTTTCAAAATGATGATCATGCTGTAATATGTTTCAGATACGGAATTGCATGACAAATAAAATGTCTACTTTGAATTTTCTGCGAATAATTGTGATCGGTTTTTGTATAATTAGTCAACCGTAGGAGGTCGAATAAATCTAAATACGCAAAAAATTAGATACCATTGAAGCACAGTGTTTTTGTCAATTCTATTTTTCTGTGACGTTAAGCGTTTACAAGATAATGTTCAATATTGGATGAATTTTCCACTTAATCCAAACAACCCTTTACATGGAAGATCTTTCGAAATTTTAGATTTTCTTAAAAACACTTCAAACAATTGTAATTAAAATGCTACACGTTAAAGATATTTACATGGAAAGTAAAATGAATGTCTTGAATGTTATGGGGAATAAGCATCAGACGCCATCTTCAATCTGGATGACTTGCATAATTTACTGTAAGAGATGGATAAAATCTTACTGCACAAATAACGCATATTTCCTTAAAACACACAATTTATGCCTACAAGGTAATGAATATTATTAAGACTATTCTGTTAATATTTATCTGGATTAGCATGAAGTAGATAGAATGCTTTTATAATTTATTGCAGAATAGGCAAGGAAAGTAATGGGAATGGAACACATTTGATTTATTAGTAACAAGTCCTGTCTGTAAGCGGCATAACTAAAAAATGAAAACTCGATTAAATACCAACTTTGTTATTTACGTGAGTATTAGCCAAAGACGAGACACTAAAATGTTCAAAAATATCCATCCCAAACTACTTTTTACATGGAAAATCTCCAGACATGTTCGATTTTCTCGAAAATGGCTTATGGTTTTTAAAAATACTATGTATTAAAAATATTTACATGACAAAATGTAGTGAATCTTCTGGGAATAGCTTTGAATTCCTATTCATTCGAAAGGAATCCTCCATAATCTTGTATTAGTGCTGATAGACAAAAAATATCATAAAAATGTAGATTTCTTTAAAAAACACAATTTTAACATAACTTTTGTTGTGCCAGAAGTACTTTCCCAGATATCCGTTACAAATGGTTCGAATTTGTCTACACATTCATTCTTTCAAAATTTTTGCGATACTCTTTTTTCCCGCGATTGCATGGAAAGAGTATGGAATTTTATGTCACTATATAGCGTCTAGTTCTTAAACATTTTATTATCACCTTTTTGTCTGTAAGAAACATGTTTTTTAGCCACATTTGCAAAAGTTATCTCGATTAAACTGAAGTACATAGGAAAATAATCTTTCATAAAAATGGTTCGTATACCCTCCAATAACGAGAGGGCAGAGAAGTTATGTAAAATGGAACATCACATTTCTTTTAAACTGGCAAGCCACTATTCGTCTTAGTGATCCGTTTTTTAAAAATCTTACTCGCCTTAACCTACGTCATCCGTAGATATACCTGCAATGAAATGTGTAATGTGTTTTGTACACGTTTAAGTCGATTAACCTGAAGACACAAAAATGAACTTTTACTAGTAATGTAGAAGAGAAAAATAAAACAAACTGACAAACTAAGCCATCCGATCAGGATTTTTCTTTTTTACTGGGGGAGTGCTAAATTTCTATATCGAATTTTAAAAGGTTTGAAACCTAACAAACACAGCTTTTGTTATTGCTACAATTGATTAAACTTTCAGTCAGCGTGTGCACTCTAGATTAAAATGTATAACATGAATTTCACGATGGATTGTGTACTATATCGTATATTGCTCTTTAATTTTTCGGAATGTGCAACCAACTGGCAAACAAAGAAACAAACAGAACAAAAACAGGTAAACCTTCAGACAGACAGAGACAGAGAGAGTGCAAATCCATAAAGGATAACGGTATCCAATTGTAATGTTTTATTAATTTAAAACGGTGTTAGGATATACACTATTGGACCCTACAAAAATGCCGCTGCAAATGTTCCATTTGTAACGCATAAGGGAAGTAAGAAAGTGAAAACTTCAATTACTTTAGATTTTAAAAAAATGAATTGCAATTATTTGAGGACGTTTTATAAATCATATTGTAGGTGCGTTATCAGGATATGCGACACAAAACTTGTTTCTTAAAAAATATGCCAATAGTTATTTTATTTTAAAAGTAAAGGTCTTAATTCAAACCACATGGATCCCGGGTTCTCACTTTTGGTTATTTTATAGATTCTGTAGGTACTGAAATGGTGAGATCTTTAACGATTCGCAGAACATAAGAGGAAATTTCTATTTTCCTTTAGTGGGTTTTTAGTAAGAACTTTCCTCCCTGCTAAGGACAATTCTTCCCCCTTCTATATAAGACTAACATTCAGTAAAAATTTGGGAGATAATGGTAATATTTCAAAGCAAAAATTGCCTTGGATTTCTTCTGGCACATCAGCTTCCTCCCCGACAGAAAGCTTAATTCGAAAATCAAAATTGATTTTCTATTACAAAAATAACTGATTTGTTACAATCATGCAACTTGAAAATTTATCTCTGCAGCTTTCTATAAATTATTCATGAAACCTGTTTTCTGTTCCCTTCCTATTAGATGTGATAAGTGCTGAAAGGTTTTCCATATACGTTCTGTTGTAGTTGCAGTGGGCATACAAGAGGACTGGACAGTCAAATGTTTAAAAACATCAGGTCGTTACATTGAATTTGCGTACTCCTTCCATAAGCCAACAAGAAGCATGTAGAACAACTTAGCACTTCAAAGATGTATGACGTAAGTTGCAGAATCCAAACTGCAAATGTGTTGTGAATGCTTAATATCACTATTTTCCCGTTAAAGTCCGTTTTTCTTATATCAACAGTGTTTTAGTCCTCTCCTATTGGCTACTGGACTTAAAACGTATACAACCATAGAAACTAGTTCCCTAGTTCAATAAAAATTATCTCTGCATTCAGAGTATTTCGGTCAAATTACTTTCTTTTCAAGCAATGACGCATCTGCAGATTATTATTCTAAGATATCAGGGTGTTTATACTGGATTGTTTACAACATCACGTGCAACTTCATTACAGCATCTTCACTGCACTGGCCACGCTTCAGTTCATCAAAGGTCGTTGCTAATCACAGACGGTGAAAAGTGCATATTTGTTATTACGTGACACAAACTGTGTATAATGGCAAGAAGAATAGAGAAATAAATCCACACTCGACAAGTAAGTAATGTAATGAATGCGAAAAACTTGGCAGCAAGAAACACACATTCGCTACATGGTACAACATTGTTCCAAGTTAACATCAACTGGAAAGGAGCAATTACTCATGTGGTCAAACCGGAAGTAAAAGGTGAGAACTGGATGGCAGGCAATATGAGCAATATTATTGAGAAAGTCGTCATTAACCTTACCGAAAGTTCGTCTAACAACGAAACTGACGTTGCGGAATCAAGATTCCGAAATGACAGGAATTGCTCCGAATATTTCCTAATTGTGAGTAAAATATTCTTTTTACATTCGTTGCATGCTTGATTTACACGAGTCATGCATGTTTATTTTTTATATATTTTTAGATTCCTATTCAAGTTATGACGTCTTATCCACTTCAATTGCTATAAGCCATAATTACGGCGGGAATAACCTCAGCCAATCAACCAAAAGGGAACGCCGATGGATACATCTATGATTTAAAAAAAAAAAGTGTGCCTACTTGCGGTGTAAGGTTATAAAAAACAGATTAGATCTTCATCATCTTTCTCTACCAGGTGCACATAGTAGGTACAGAAGGTATTGCATTCCACTCAAAAGTTTTAATTGAACTTTCATCAGAAATGAATATTTTGAGAGCCCCTGAATCAAAGAAATTAGAAAAAGATGTGCGTGTAATTGTGAACGCGTAACTGAAACATGAAGAGTCCGCTAAATACAAAACTTGATATCTACGTTCAGCGTGTTCCATGCATGCAACGCTATGATTTTCAAGAAAATCTCCCCATCCTAAATAACTTAAATGGAACATTTCTCGAAAAAGTTTATTTTCTCAGCAATTTCTGGAATTGCCTACGAAGTCCTCTTCATTCTGGATGACTTTTGCATCACTGGTAAACAGTAAGAGGTAGATAAAATTTACTACATAAAAAATGTAGAACTCCTTAGAGCACACAATTTGTCAGATACATTTCTTTAGGATTCGTAGAACATAACTTTGAGTTAACATTTCCTAGAATTCCTTGGTATTTGTTTAAAATGTTCCATCTTATACGTTTTTCTAATGGGGAGTCGGAAACATTTTGCCCCCTTTCTTTTACTTCTAAGAGAGCAAAAATAATGTCATTTCAAAATAATTATATAGCAACTAGCTCAATTTCACTATCGCTTTAGCCTAGTGTATTTCCTTATTTCTTTTCTGTCTAGAAGGAAGTAAGAAAAAGAGCATTTCTGTTAATCTTTAACTCGATTAGCATCAAGTAGATTGACGACCAGGATTTTATAAGTATAATTTGTTGCAAAATAGGCACAGAAAGCCATGTTAATAGTACACATAAAATTTGTACTCTTGTAACAGAATGAAACAGTTTCAAACAGAATGAAAGGTCTTCAAATTTATGTTTTAGAAAATTCAGCATACACATTTTATTCCTCAGTGTAGCATTTCAAACACATTTTAAAATAAAACCGTGAGACAAATTATATAACATTATGAAAACATTTCCACGTGAAGGGTAGTTTGATATGTAGGAATTATGTGAAAATCTTCGTATTGTATTCTTGGAAGACCTCGGGGTTAAATCTGAGGTTTGGTTTTCACCCGATATTTCGTTTTGTAGTCTATATTCAGTCTCTACTTTACAGTAGCAGTAGTAATAGGAGATAAAAGTTCGCTTTCACTTCAACTTATTTTATTTGTATTTTGTTTTATTGTATTTTATTATTTTCAGACTATAATAATATAAAAATATGAAAGGCGTTAACCCATTAGGCTTTGTGGACCAATCACAAGGCAGTATTTCGGTCATTCGGACACAAAGTGGAATCGGAACTGGAAGCGGCTAAGTTGCCAGATCTATTTCCAACCGCGTGCTTCAGTTTGTGATCTCGCATTGTTCTTTGGAAGCAACGTATTGTTCGTTATTTATATTTCTTACTGTTGATATCAGTGTTAATGTATATTTATCTGCATTTAATAGCCGGCGGCGGACAGATAGTCTTCCTTCGAAAGGGAAGTAAAGCCGTTGGTCCTGTGTCGTAGATTTAAGGCACGTATAAGAACCTCAAGCCTGATAAGAGGCGTCGAGCAAAATTAAGCTGCCTTTCACGCCCAGTATAGAATAGGACCGAGAGAACCACAGCAGTTAAAGGCCGTCCATAAATAAAACTCCAATTTCATTTACTGTCTACATTTAATTGCCTATTATATTCATTATTTATATTATTTTTTAGAAAATATGAAGTGCGACAATGCCTGAAAATTATGCCTATCACTGAGTGATAGCGAAATGAAAATCCTCTGCGTAAAGGTGTGCAATTAATAATCAGGTATTGAAAGTATTGAGATGGACCTGGAAATTTTTTGAACGGGAGGAGTACGTGAAGATTAAAGGACATCCTATATTTACTGATAAATCGTGCAGCAAACTGCAGCAACTCTTGGAATAAGCAGGAGAAATGTTATTACCAAGGCTGTTGGCGACGACTGTAGTGCTTCCGAGGATGGTGACGACTGAGGGATGGACCTGAGCCTTTTACAATTCTAAAGCGGTAAATAAAAATGTCTTTATTATAGCATGCTTATATGATTTATTTCCCTCATTGTAACAAGTTAGTTTGCATTAAATTGCTGTATTGTCTAAAGTACGTAATGTATTATACATGCATTGAACTATATTGTGTGTGTGCGTGCGTGTGTGATTTTCAATTAATTCGGCATTCACTGCAATGTACACGTTTTATATGCGACGTTAGACAAGAAGATTCATAATCAGCTGTAGTTTACCGTCAACTCTGGCAAAGTCCTTAACATAACAGCAACATTACGTGAAGCTAATCGAACTGTCAAGTGCAACGATTCAGCGGAGGGATACTACTAAATATCAGTACTGTTTACATTTACTTGATTATAAACACAATTATAATAAAATCAAGTATGCAACCAGCATACAATAAACACCAACTATGGAGTATACGGTATATCTTACGAAACCAATACGAGGATGCTATATTGCAGATATATGTTTACTTTCCCTACATAAAACATGATACGTAGACAGAGAAGGTACCTATTATACTCAACCCAAAATGCCACCGGAAATACACGTTTTAGGATACCTTGTATTAAAAAAAAAAGCCAATGTGTGGTGTCTGTGTGTGTGTGAACATGATACTCTTCAAACACGAAAAGTTGGTAAAATATCAAAATTTGTATTTAAGCTAAGTATCTTCCAAGGATGCGACACGAAGATTTCGAACTACCCCCCCCCCTCCTATCCGTCACATGGAAAAATGTTAACAATTTTCATTTTCTCAAAACTGGCTCTTAACGATTTTGATTAAAATACCGCATATTAAAAATATCTACATGGAAAATAAAATGCATATCTTGAATTTTTGAGAAGACCACTTTATTCTGAATGAGCTTTGCTGAATGTTGCATAACTAGTAAACCGTAAGAGACAAAAACTTACCGCACAAAAAATATATATCTCATTAAAACACAATTTGTCATATACATGTTTACTTTCTCTACACGTACTATGCACATAGGGTATAAAGAAGGTATTGTATTTCTGAACATTGTCCATAAAATATCCCAGGATGATTAAATCAAAAAGTTGCATGATTTACACCCAAAATTCGATACCGAGATTTCACCGGAAATATATGTTTTGAGATCCCTTGAGTCCAAAAAAAGAATTTTTAGAAAAAAAGGTCCTTGCGGGCGCGGGTTGTGTGTGTGTGTGTGTGTGTGGGGGGGGGGGGCATAGCTCAAAAACTAAAAGACTGTTAAATTACAAACGTGGTATTTAAGTTTATTATCTTCCAAGGATGCCACACAATTAAAAAAAAACTACTCTGCACATGGACATTTTTAAAATTTTTGTTTTTCTCAAAAATGGCTCTAGCAATTTTGATTAAAATACCGTATATTAGATATTTACACGGCAAATAAAATGCATATCCTGAATTTTCAGGAATACCTGTTGAAGACCTGTTCGTTCTGGACAATTTTTTCTGAATTATGAATTACTAGTAAACCATAAGAGATAGACAAAAACTTACCACACAAAAAATGTAGGTCTCGTTAAAACACGCGGTTTATGTAATATGCATTTTTTGTTGTAGAGTTGACCGTTTCCAAGTTATTTCTTGTTATTGGTTTCCATTTTAAAATAATTATACTTATTTTTCAGACAGGAAATGTCAGTTTTTCTTTTGTTCTACTCTGGTGAAGCAAAGAAGTGTATTGCAATGGCAATCGCATAACGACAGCTTTTAAAACATTTGCGTATCTCTGTAGCCTAGTGCATTTCTTTAGTTCCCTTCTACTTAAAATGAACTAGCAATAAGTGCATACTGCTAATTCAGATGGATTAGCATGGTTTAGAAAGAAGAAGAATTTTTGTGTGAAGTTTATTTGTAGAATATCTAGAGAAAGTCATGTGAGTTTAACACATCAGATGGAGCCGACTATAAATATTACTTGTTAGTGGTTTCAGTTTTAAAATACTTAAAACTTGTTTCATACGGATATTTGTAAACTCCTGGCAATGCAAAGAAACGGATTTCAATCAGATTGCAACCTATCGATTTAGCCTAGAGTATTCTCTTATTTCTCTTCTACTTACAAGAAAGCAAGTAATAAGATGATTTCTGCTGTTTATCTCTATTAGCATGAAATAGAAGAATAAGTTTTTTAACAGATAAAAAAAAAAAAAAAAAAACGCACCTCGTGGCGCAGAACATCAAATTCTGTAACTCTTCAAGTGACAAAAGCTGTACAAGTTCTGTATTGCAGCCTCAATAGTTCTACCTCAGGAAATGTGGTGAATTTAACATCAGAGAGTTAGGGCCTTTTTCCGACCTTAAAAGAACATTTTATATCAAGCATAATTAACGTTCATCAAGGTTTATAGCGGGAGGCTTACATCCGCAATCGCTCTCAAAAAATTCTAGTTGTAACCAAGTTGTTCCCGATTGCAGCGGGGGCACCCACCTGCGTGACATAATCAGAATAAAGCATTTACTGACCCCACAGCCCAGAACACGCTACCTTGTTTCCCCTTCCTGTCTAATAAATTGTAGCTCTCCGAGGGCGCATTTGCGAGATCCCATTGCATCGATAAGGACTAGCGGACGCCGACTATCGATACGGAGTAAGGAACATTATTGTACTACAAAGTACCATCCCAACGCAATGAGAAGAAAACTCTTGCATTCTAATACAAGATTCAACCACTTACAAACATAGTGTTGCATCACATGACTTTATCTATAGCCACTATTTTTTATCTTTTGCAGCTTTTACAAACTATTCTTGCTCTGAGTAATTAATTACTTCACGATAATCGAGATAAATTTGCAGAAAGGTTTACCATACATTTCGTTATAGATGCATAAGGCTAAAGCGACAGTCCATAAAAGGTGTCGTTATCTGCAAGCTTTGACCTGGCATATTGGACAGCGTGAGAAACAATTGATAAGCGACAGCACTCAAAGATTAAAGGCCAGCTGCATCAACGTCTGTCAGCAGAGGACTGCAAAATATTTACGTTTGTTAATTCAAAAGACCCGTGTATGAAAGTTTACCCGTTTACTAATTTTGTTTACACGCTCTCACTACGGTGCAAACCCGCTCAGAAGCTGTTAGAAACGTATCTTCATATAGTTTCGATAGTCCATTCGTATTGTGATTGTATGGACTGCCTAACCCAAAAGTGCTGTGGCTCTTAAAAAGCAAAGAACCAAAACTTTAAGGACTTTCGAACAATTGCTGATTGAACTTGTTTTAAAATACAAAAGCATTGTGGAAAATAATAAAACCAATGGCGTTTCCATACATAAGAATGAAGCATGTTAAATGAAACAAATATTGATTATGCTGATGCGTACTTATTACACTACCTTTACAACAGTACACAGCCTAAATGCCCTTCAAAGCACTTTACTCCCATAGGCAGTGGGTTGAATATAATCCGATTTACATAGGGCCATAAGCGGCAACTACCCGTAAAGTGCATGGCGAAAGGAGTGACTAGTACGGGAGATATAATAAACTTTAACACAAATGAGTATATAAATAATTTTTAGGTATTAATATCTGAATAACAAGACTGACTTGAAGAAAAGTTTAAAGCATATCATCGAAATGTTGTAAGCTTTCAATTGGGGATAATGAGCGATTTCTCCGAGTAGAGTACCATAACCTCATTGTTCGACTAGCGACAACACTATTGCTTAGAAACCCGTACCTTTCCTGGAATATCCTATCATTCATATCCTAGAATGGGCCACTTCTTTCAAATACAACAGTTTTGTTTCGCTCTTATTACGCGATTAAATAATCAATGTGTAGAAGTTTGAAAGTCATCCTAAAACAACTTTCCATTTTATTCCCATTATAAAGTACTTAATCGGCAAAAGTTTAAAGTTTACGAGCGTTAAGAATTAATTAGATTCCTATTAGGGTTGATGCACCACACAAATGAGTTTACAGACTAGCAACTTTACGGCTGTAAATTAACGTACTAACGATTGGTGCACTTGAACCTTAGTATTAAAATGATCAAACCAATAACTAATACCTCAAAATGGCCGATGCCAGTGTGTGTTTGGAAAGCACCTTTTTTTTCTTCTTCTTTTTTATTTTATTTATTTATTTATTTTTTTTTGTTTTTTTGTATCTTTGTTTTATGGTTCACCCGTTAAATAGATTCATTTTTAATGAACACTTTACAAGCTATTCGCAGAGAATTCAGCATATAGATACGTTTTATCGGTCACAAATATTTTAAATACATGCTTTTCTGAAAGCACCTAACTTTATCCAAAATGTTATTTTTTTATTTATTCTGTCCTCACACATTCAAGTTTTTTTTTATTTATTTATTTTTTTTTATTATTCCTGTAATATCTTGCTTTGGTCGGATGGTAATACTTCCTCTATCATCTAGATATGTGGTAAAGAAAAACTAGGAGTTAGTGTATCTATTGTTGGCAACTACTGAGGCTAGCAGTCATCTTCACGAGCAAGTGAGAATTTTCCAAAACAAGTATTCGAAATTCCAAATTACATCAATGAATGAAGAAGTTTCACAATCCCGTTGTTTCGGATGGAAATTTTAGAAGGCCACAAGAAATGTCCTTATGAACTTATTATTTCACAATTGCCTCGCATTTAATTTGCAAATGACAGTTCTCTTGTCCTCAAAACAATTACACATGCTCAGACGCATCCGAGCGGTGCCCTTGGCACCTTCTTTACTTTCAATCTAATTTTCTATGCATTTGTGTCATTCTTAATATCAGAATTCTTAATAAGATTATGAATGGAAGAAAGAAATGGGATGCCACTAAAAGAATTTTGGACTAGACAACGTAAACGGGCAGAAATCTGGTAACAGAAATACAATGTGCTGCTTTGCTTAAAAATTACTTTGAAAACTGTCATAGAAACAGCCCTTTGACATTGTAGAATCAGGATTAGATTGCGCTTTTACCCTTTTGCCATTTAAATGCCCAAACGTGAGGTTTAAACGGACGAGTGCAGGTGTGTTTAAACAGCATTTGAAATATTAAAACTGGAATTTCTCGCTGTGCAATGTTCTTATATTTGTACACTTTGATAAAGGAATGACATTTTCAGCGTACCTTCTTTGGAAGGAAATGAAGAGATCTAAAGGGACTTTTTCTGATATGTGGCAGAGCTTTGGACAAAATAAAGCGTGATGTGTTTTACTGTTGTTTTTTTTTTTTTTTTTTTTTTTCCTTCAGAAATGTTAAGACTACATACACAAAATTTAACCCTTGGTTGAAAAAAAATATATACATTCCAGCAATACATAACAAAGAATTTAAATCAGCAGATTTTCTCGACAAGTTAACCATGTAAGCAAATTAACTTCTTATAACCGCGTTGTACAACTCTTAAGACAAAATCTAAACTAAACTGCTATAGTAACAACTTCAATGCCTTAAATGTTAGGTATATGATGCAGGTAATAAATGTATAATAGGAAGTACTAAGGCGGCTACTGTGTAAATAAATTGCACAATTTAAAGGACCTGATTATTCATTCATGCTTTGACTTTTATCGAGAGGTCAGCGTTCTGGCTTCTCGACTGGATTCAATTCCTGACTTGGACGGGGAATTTTCGGGGAATTTTCTTTCGTTTCAATTATTACCCATCCTCAGCAGAATCTGGGAATAAATGTGGGCGTGTTTAATTGCTAAAATGAATAAAAAAACTACCGCTTAATGAGAAATAACATCCGTTGTTTCTTAACCCAAAAGCTCGATATGACCTGGTATTGCCTGTCCAACCTTACTTCACAGGTAAATGTAAACAAACCAGAATGTATTATTCCGCGTACAAATGTGTACACACCACATGGTTCTAAGCACTATTTGTTTGGTGTGCAATTGTAAAACCGCGCATCTACGTTTGTCAGGAAAAGAAATAGCTACCTACTTTAACTGTTCACAAATAATATGTAACTCGATGAAGAATAGGTATCATAAATCACAATAAAACAAGAGGCGAGTCGTTATTCGTTACGAAATGTAAAAAGCTGCCGTAAAATTGCGAAATGCAAGTATTGCATATGCTGCCATAATGCAGTGACTTACCCAGAAGAAGTAATCTGAAGATGAAAGTGGTCCCACTCCTTCAAGATAGGAGTCATTTGTTGCAATTGCATTCGTACTGCCTGAATCATCACCAAGATTGACAATTAGTCAATCACGACTATCCACAATTCCCTCCAAATTTCACTTTCTTTGCTCTTCCCGAAAAATGTGTGATACATATTCACTGCATTTTCGGCTGCCACTTTTGATGAAAAGCTGCTTGCACAAGTGTCCTCACATCGGCTAATTCAAAAGTTTTGCACATTAATGTTGTTTTCGGAATCACCAATAAATTCTGCCATTAAGCTGAGAATGTTATTTAATGCAAAAGAAAGATACTTTTCACAAAATGTAGTATATACATTAGGAATACTTATTTTCTTGCAACTTTTTTATGGCTTCCTTGTTTATGTTTCTGCCTTACTTACTGACTAGAAGCAGCCGTTATAAACGAACTACACAACGCTATACATTTCTACATAAAGAAATGATGATTGCACTGTCAATAAGTGTTGTTATTTAATCATTCATACTCTATTGTTTAGACAACATTGCTTAGTTTAATATATTTCTGTTCTCTCGAGAATTTAAATGGAATTATTTTGTGATGAAGAAAAGCGGTAAAACGTTCAACAACCAATCAAAGCCGATGCAACCTGTTGCTTTTGTTTACATTACGGGTGAAGCAAGCCTGGGGAGAGAATAGATAAAGTTGACTATATCAATGAAATGAAACCTGAAGAAACCTATGAAAAAATAAATTAAGCATTCGCAACAGATGTAAGCAAGAACGCCCGCCCATCTAGCAATGTGCTTACAGTCAGACTTGTTTAATTTCATGACACTTTGATTAAGGTGTCTGATAATATAGTATACTAAAGCAATCTTAATTTAATACGCCTAAAAGCTAAACTTTGCTAATTTTCCTTACCTCTCTTTAACAGGTTTTTGCCGAACAAGTCATTTCCCCCCTCCTTTAACTGAAGTCATTTCGGCGGCCTTTTACTTTTGGAATACATTGTCTAGAGGAAAATGATAACCCATTTACACTTGTAACTGAATTTCCGGTACGTATTTGTGTTTTATACATTTGCTCACACATACACGTTCTGAGAATTGGGTTACTCTTGGCTAGGAAAGCATGAACTTGGGGTCCCTAGCATAACAAGCAGGTGTTCTACCGACTGAGCTACGGGACCGGCTCATTGTCGATTGTTTCCAACCGAAAGCCTAGTTTGGCACCATGTCCCATCCATCGCTTTGCATTGAGTCTAGCTGACAATCGTGGATGTTTATCATCTCGCGGATCGCTAAACCCTATTTTCTTATAGGTAACCTTTGCCCGCTGATAAATACTTCGCGCTCCTTTTCCCCTGTGGCAAATGTACAACACTGAATAGCGATGACAAGTTCTGTACAACGCAACGTCAGGCGATAAAAAGCAGTCATGATGGACCATGCGCTCTCATCACCCTGAGAGGTAGGTAGATGTAAACCGAAAGATTCTTATACCTATTTTCTTATGAGCATTTGCATGCATTTCAAATACATTAACTTTGTTTCGTTATGTATTTTATTGATGCAGTTATGAACATTTAAATTTAACACTTAAGATAAACGCTCGTGTTAAACAAGGAACTAGCTTGCATCGCACAATCCAACCAGGCCTCAGCCAATGACAGATACTAGTGCATGTGACAGTTAAGATACAGAGCCAAATCATATGGATCAGAGTTAAAAGATTTTACGCATGATGCACGGCTTTCGCTTATTTCATTACAATTTGATTTGTCAAATTTATTAAAAATATAATTTAATTGCTTTAATTGAATTAGTTTTAATTATATATTTATTTAGTGAAATATAGGATGAAAGGCGGCGCCATGATCGAGAGGTTAGATCCCTCGGCGCCCCGGGTTCGATCCCAAGCGCCCGCATGTGGGATTGGTGGTGGACGAAGCGACGTCTGGGCTGTTTTCTCCAGGTCCTCCGATTTCCCCCGCCGTTCATTGCACCAATTGCTCCATTATCATCTTGCCTATCATCCATTTCGCTTGCATTTCATATCATCTACTTCCTCACTTCCTAGCTATGGGTCAATCACTCGTTTCATGCTCTTCATTCTGTGGTTTCGTGTCGGCTTCATGACAGTGTTCTGACCCCTAGGCATCTGTTTGTAAGACCTAAAATACGGGGAGGGTAAGTCGACTACGAAAGAAATATACGATGAATACTAAACTGAATAAATTGTTAACTTATTGTCCCTTTAACTAAAATTTCCAATAATGTTCTAGTAGATTTATTAAAGGTGCCACAAAGTCGACTTGAAATTGGGTCCGTCGATTTTCTAGAATGGCGCTCTTTATGGGTGGATTCACGTTGGATCGTATTCTTTTTATCGACCATTATATGGCAACACATAAAAAGTCGTTCAACCTGGATAATAAAAGCATTACATGGTGTGAAGGACTCCCTTGCAGAGTAATCGCAAACGATGAAGCATCACAACAGGTCTGGCTACAACGAACACCGATACCCATCATCGCGACTCCACACCAACCGGTTCTTTACATCGTGACGGGAGGTAGGGGAAGGCTAGCTTCTCACCACCTCCTCGCCGTCTAGGATCACGTCGCAGCGGAATTATGGTGTCAGGGCAATGGGATTCTTTGATATATGTTCACATAATAACGACCGCTTATGGACTGGTAGAAGACTTGAAGTACTAAGTCTGAACACAAATGTGGTGCTTGATATTCACAATTTCTCTGTTCATTTTACTGCCTTCCATGAACGTATACATACAAGTTTATTTCTCCGTGACCAAAGTCTGTACAAACTAACCTTAAGTGCGCACGGTGAATAAGCCAAGTCAATCAGTCTTAAAATTCCATTAATTCAAAATAATGTCCCTATAACCTTTACACGCATATTGAACTTAAATCTGGAAAAATTCAACAGCCAGTAATTTTGGAATAGGTGATATCAAACGATTTATACAGAACAACTGCTACATACTTTACTTACAATGATGATAAGTAGATGCACTGTGTTCCACCCAAAAATTTGGTATCGAGATGTCCAGGAAATAAAGGCTTTAAGGTCCCGTGAATAGGTACATTTTAAAAATTGGTATGTTAGATTCAAATGACTTTCTCTGCCTTTTAACGTGTATTAGTGGGTATACGAACTTTATTTTTCCATCTATTCCATTTTAAATGAGATAAACTTTTGCAGAAATAGCTACATTACACATTTCGTTATAGATACAAAAGGAATACCTAATAACATTTTAACAATTGAAAGGCCTTAATATTCCTTACTATTTCCATGAATCGCGAGCATATCCATATTGATAGGACTTTAAAATAATGAAAACTATAATCATTAATAACGGATATTCGATCACCACAATATCTCAAAGCACAGATGGCATGCCCCAATTGCGGCTTAAAATGTCGCAACTACTGAAATCCCGGGCATCATAGTTTAACCAACTGCTAGGTCAATCATTTACCGGGATAAACGCGAGTCAGTTGGGGAATTTAGTATTGTGTCGACATGTTGTCATGGTAGCTCAGTATTAAAACAATTGGACAGAGACCAGGAGATCCGTGGTTCAAATCGACCTATGGCATTGGATTTTTTAGTCTGGCTCTACCTTCCAAAATCCTGTCCACCACCGCTATGTGGAGGAAATAATTAATTCGCTCTCAGTGACCTAATAGTGTCTATGAAGGCCGGGACTTAAAGTAATTATGACACTGTTAAATCGATATTAGGTATGTCGTCTCAAACTAATTTGAGATATCCTTGCGATTTACCGGGAAAACGAGAGGCAGCTGGGGAATTTGGTGCCCTGTCGGAATGTTGCCATATTAGCTCAGTGATTCGAGCAAATGAACGAATGTCAAGGTTCAAATCCCGGCTATGGCCTTGAATTTTTCGGTCTGTCTCAAACTCCTGTGCTACACACAAGCGTGGAAGAAACAATTTATAGAATGAATTTTATTCATGGACGCTCTTTGAGTGTTGTAGTTCTCAGTGTCCCATTCTATATTGGGCGTGATACCAGCATAAAAGTTGTCAGTTTTTAATGGGATATGGTCCACATAATAGATAAAATTGAGGATTTAACTCAGATGGCTGCGTTTGAAGACATTGAACATTATTTGTTAAAGGATACGATTATCCATTACATTAAAAGAAGAGTAATTTAAAGACTTACATAGATTGCAATGCTACCAGCACTGCCAAATTATGCTAGGTTCGTAAATACGGACCTATAGAAATCTGGTGCTTCTGATGCTTATAATCGCGCATAACTATAACTTAAGGCTAGTTCACGAAACCTAAGAATGGACAGCAGAAAACAACTCTTGTATGGACTGCCTCCGTGGTCGAGTGGTTAGCGAGCTGACTTCTTACCCGGGAGTCCCGGGTTCGACTCCCGGGTAAGAAGTATATATATAATGATTAGCCTAATGGCAATAATCTAGCCCCGACATGACCATTGAAGTTATATGCATATGAAATACATGGGCTATACATATGAAACAATTAAAAAAAAAACAGTCATTGAGAATGGAAACGTCTATCTATAGACCAATCACTTCCCTCTCCCCTTTCTCTACACGTGCCTACTGTTTACGCAGTGTATAGAGAAGCAACCAAAATTCGATACCGAGATTTCACCGGAAATACATGTTTTGGGTCCCCTTGAATTAAAAATAAAAATAAAAAATCTCTCCATTCCAAACTACCCTTTACATGGAAACATTTTTCCAAAATTTTTGAGTTTCTTAAAAACGGCTTTCGTAATTTTGATTAAAATACCACAAGATATTTTCATAATAGATGAAATTTATAACTTGAATTTTTGGGGGATTGCTTCGGAGGTCCTCTTCTTTCTGGATGTCCTTTGCATAAGGATAAACCGTAAAAATAAAAGACAAAATCTTAGGACACAAAAAATGTACACAATTTATGTCAAATGTGTCTATGTGTGTAATTAACAATTTCCGTGACATTTCAGTTATTGGTTTAAAGCTTCCAACATGTATACTTTATTTCAAATGGGAAATGGTTATTCGCTTTCTTACATCCTTGTTATGCAAAGAGAACAGAATTTCTTCACCCAGCAACTAACTCTAAAAAAAAAATTTGACTCGTTTTAGGCTAGTGAATTCCCTTAAATTGAGTTTTTTAACCGGATGCTCTTTAACAACTATGCACATCTATTTTTTGCATAAAAGACCCGACATTTTGCTAAGGCGCCTCTTAATCAGACTAGAGGTTCCTTAACGTGCCGCAAATCTAGGACACGGGAACATATAATTATAATTTTCTTCCACAGGAAGCCATGTAAGGATTTCTACGACCGAAAAAATCGTCCTCCGCCGGGTTTGAAGCCGCGACCTCAGGAACAACATATATTGGATCCGCTCAAAGAAACACACTGTGATATTACTCCGCGCAAAATATGCACAGCGTATGTAATCGATATGCGGTAAATGTTCGTTTCAGTTAATTGTTTAATTTGTACTTCCAAATATTAGCGAAAATAGTATATTATAATAATTTGAAAGTATGTAAGTAATAATAAAGTGTAAGTAATTTCAAAAAGAAAGATGATTCTCTTAAATTGAGAATTGCTGTCAGGGCCCAATGAGGGAATTCACGCGGGCCACATTCTTGAAGCTGCCTCTCGCCTTTGTTTACCTCAAGTGTGTTTCTTATTTTGAGAGGAGTATAGAGCTTAACATGGTACCCCTAGACCACTGAGAATGGCAGTGTATTTACCTAAATGCCTTCTATTTACATGGGATCATGTAATAAAATCATTTCTGCCAAGGTTTATCTGGAGTAGGATGAATAAAAAGAATAAAGCTTTTGCTACAGAACATAGCACATCAGAGTTTTTTATCTCCTTGCTATTAGGCCAATGTAAAACAGTTATCAATTTATATTTCTGACTCCCTGACTAAAGCGACTATTCTTTTATCAATAGCGTACATTAACACTTTTTTCTTCAATGTTCCAAGGAATTAACCAATGCTATTAACGGAATTTCTTCGGTTTTACTTTTCCCAGCTTCCGACCAGAGAGAATTTTAGTGCCTGTTTTAGATATGGTCGACTTAACACATACGCCGAGAGTCTAATATTACTATTTGGATTCAATAAAGAAATAGTTAAAGCTCCACCGAGTCTTCTTTCCTATTCCCGGGGCCTGGTAAAGCTTCCAGTTAATTGAAAAAAAAAAAAAAAAAAGAAAAAAAAAAAAAACAACAACAACTAGCATTGTAGTACATGAATTTTAAACTCTTATGTTCTCGTTCCTGTTTCCGCTCACGCTATCATGTATGTTGGCCTACCATGTTACATTTAGTGTTAGAAGTTTAATAGCGTTTCCGTGGTGAACGTTACAAAACTAAGATAGCGAAAAGTCAGCTCTGCAACTGGCCACATCGTGATAACGTTTTTCAATATTTTACAATGAACATATGGGTAATGTTGCGGTAATAATATACATGTTATAACAACATCTTGAGTATTTTACAGATTGCAAGGAAAGCAGAATATGTAATAGAGCGTGGAACTATGTTGTGGAAGAATAACGAAGTGCTAAAAACTTCAGCTAATGGATTTCATTTCCTTCAGTCCTTCTGATCATATCTACTGTCAGGCTATAGTGAACAGAGAACACAATCTTTTATCTGCAATCCTGTTGTCTTTATCAATTCCTTGCCTCCATCTGAAGATCCCTAACGTTAAATGGTTTCTAAAAACTATAAAGATTGTATAATACGCACTCGTTTTCTTGGGCGATTGGCTCCTTAAGTCTTCATTCGATAGGTTTCACGTAATTGCGTAAGCAGAGCAGAGCTGAGCTACAAAATTGAGACACTATTTACATTGAATACCATGTTATCTAGTAACTTCAATGCTATGCTTTCATTCTGTCTAGATCCCACAGTTCACGTACATACGCTATGTCTCGTTTAATTATAATTCAGATAGTTTCCGATAATTTAGATTATCTATTCACCACAATGACCAAGGGCCTCAAAGAAGCAAACTTTCTTGACAACACTGCAGAAAGACAGACGGGGATCTCTCCTTTTCCAAGATCCTCGCTTCCCTGTAAAACTAGCTCCCAAGAAAAGGCGCGCGCCCAGTACGATGCCATCAGATTAAGCGGCCACGCTGTTATCGGCATTTGGGTCTCGGGCGCACGTCACTCGCCTGCTGAGATTGTACTTCCCGTTATTGCGTCACATATGCCGTGACCTTCCGACTCACGCCACGTATATGATGCACGAAAGCAGTAGAAAGCATTCTTTGGTGGTTTTCAGTTGTGTTAATGCAGTCATGGTCCAATATACAGAACAAAGCGTTTTATTTGTTGTTACTTTTATAAAACACGAATCTCCGTCTCCATGTCATAAGAGCATTCCTTTCGTGATAGAGTGGTTATAGTGTAGGGATTTGGCCCGCTCGATCTCCAGTTTGAAATCTAAATGTATAAAGCTAATCCCTGAGCATTACAAGAACCATAAATATAGAGAATAACCAATATATCCCAAAAATTGTAAAATTTCTTTAATAATCTGTTAAGACGCTGCAATGCCTATCTTCGAGCACAAGGAGAACATTCCTAACATCTATGGAAAAACAAGCATTGTAAGGAACAATCAATGTTGTAATTTGTGAAAAAATAATGGTTCTAGTTTATCTCGTCCGTTCATCCTAATCGTTTCGATGCACAAGTCTGTACGCACGGGAAAAAGGAAGAAACGAGCGACCGCGACCCAGGTGCCTGTTAAGTGTGGCCTATATTAGCAGTGTAAGAATCCCAGCTAATTTTCCCAGTCATTTCCTTTCATATGCATGTTATGAACTGAATCAAGTATTATTTGTAGACGGTCTCTAACTACTATGGTTCTAAGCGGCACATTCTGTATTGGACACGAAAAACAGTTTAATTTGCGCACATGACTCTTTATCGGGATTGTGGTTCTTTTAGGTGCCGAAAATCTACGATACAGGACGAATTGCTTTACTTCCCTTTCAAAGGTAAGGATTTTTAAACCCGAAAAAAACCGTCGCCCTCCGCCGGGTTTGAACCCGCGACCTTGGGATTCAGAGGCTAGCATCTTATCCCCGGAAGAGGCGCATATTATATTTAAATTGTATATTGGAAGAATAAACGAACAATAATCGTAAAAACAAGAGAACATTAAATTGAGCTTTATTTAGCGCCCCATTCTACATTGGGCGAAAAAGACCGCATAATTTTTCTGAGCGGCTTCTTTATCACGCTTGAGGTTCTTTTGCATGTAATTACTCTACGACATTGGACAACTGGATTTATTTCACTTCCGAAGGAAACCATTATATGGACTTTTACACCCGAAAAAATGCATTGCCCTCCGCCGGATTTGATCCCGCGACCTAGGCAATCTGAGACTAACATGTTACCCCTAGACCACGGAGAAAGACAGTAAAAAGGATTCCACGTTAGTTAACAACTGTGTATCAGTGTTTATGAAAGCACTGCTAAATCATGTGATTCGGTGCTTCCCGCTCTATGTGTTACCAGCAATAGTGTGAGCCAAGCATGCGGCTTTGTTCCTAGGTAACTGTTTAATCCACGTTGGCCATGAGGAATTTTGCTGATCCTTTACTGGCACTGAAAACTATACTTTCGTTTTACAAAATATCAGAGCAACAACATTCAAATTTATTCGTTTTGTAACATCTGTGTTTGACAAAGCAGTCGTCAGCAATGAATCCATGAAATGAATAGGAATTAGGTAACCAGCAGCATATTTACATGAAAATGTCTTCAATTATTCAAGTATTTGCTTTCCTTGGCAACAATGTGTGACGGTGATTTATTTTAAACATTGCCTAGCAAAGGAAATGGCATGTTATTTATGGACGCTCTTTAACTGCTGTGGTTCGCAGCGTCCTATTCTAAATTGGGCGTGAAAGACCGCTTACTTTTGCTCAGAGGCCTCTCTATCAAGCTTAGGTTCTTTCTACGACACGGGACCAACGGCTTTACTTCCCTTCCGAAGGAAGCCATGCTAAGAAATTTTACGGCCGAAAAAAAATCCATCGTCCTGCGCCTAGCTTTTCAGTGTGTGTGTTTGTATGTGTATGTATATATATATATATATATATATATATATATATATATATATATGGAGAGAGAGAGAGAGAGAGGGGGGGGTGAGGGGGTTACAATTTGCTACTACCTACTTGAAGCTAATGATTGAGAGGCATTAGTATAACTATGTTGTACTTGCAGTACGCTCTGTGACGTTTAAAAGTAACTTATTATAATTATGTAACTATTTCAATACTGAAGTCGAAGTTTACAGGTTTGTGCTGTCAGGGAGGAATATAACCGGAGCGCCGATGACAATGTGGAGTTCATTGCTAATGAATTACTGCAGTATGGCTGTTATACCGCGTCAGCAAGCGAATTACTTGTACAGAGAAAAGATTAAAGCTATGCAAAATTATTGCGGTGACCAGTTCAGATATGGTAATCAACAACAGAAATAAAGGTCATAAAGTGACATACTAGATAAGGGAGTCTTAGCATAAAATTATCTCGGTAAAGTTACACATCCACTTCCATATGTTATTGCCTCAGCCTTTAGTTTATATATATATATATATATATATAAACACACACACATGCCATAATTCACTGAAACAAGAGCTGTTATTACATCATGCTAAAACAATTTGTTGTACATATTTAGCAGGTAAATCAAATATATGAAAATGTCCAGTCTTACAACACCATTTCCGGATCCCTCCGATTTCTTATTGGCGGATTTGCATATAACCATGAAGAATTGTGGATCAATTAATCTTACATCATGGTCAAGGGATGTGTTTCTTACTTCATTTATATAGCATGTTCATTCCCCGACTCGGGCACAAGTTCGGTTAAGGGTGTGGAACTTCAACGTAAACAAGTTGAGCCCGGCGTAGCGGCAAATCGATGTTTGTCTGAGTGAGAGCGAAAACATGTGATGACCCCCATTCCTGTAGCGGAGGTCACATCAACAGTGATTCAACTGCTGCCATATAGGTAGCGTATACTTCAAATTCCGGGAATGCTGCTTACACGCCGAAACGTGTCTGTTTACTCAACCTACAGCATCAGCAATATGATGACATGGTGAAAAGTAACGGCACCAAAGAACTTTCTTCCAGTTGAAAAAGTTTGTTTTACCATTTGAAAACTCTTAGGTAAATCACGTAAAATAGGGAATTCTGAAATTATCTTGGGTACTCCTACGCAGAACCTCGTACTGAGAACAAATAATCCAATCAGTGCGGAACTTTCTTGGGTATCATGAATGCTAGGCATTTCTATTGCTTTTCCTCGAGGCTTTCACAGAATTGGTTGCACGTTATTCAAATCAGCATTCCACTTGGGTGTAACTCTCGGTTTACTTTCCCTGCCGCACACATATTTAAAGTGCAGAAGCATTGTATTCCAAAAATTCTAAATATAGATTTAATTCAAGACACCCTAAACACAATCATAAACCCTTTTAGAACGCCCGTGTGTGTCTGTACAGAGCAACTCAAAAACTTGACATTCAAGCACGGACATCGAACATTTTCAAGAAATTCCTCCATTCGGATCCAAAAAGCACACAGGAAGGAAAATTAGATACTTTAAAGGTATCAAAAATGACTAGGAATTATGCCTAAATTGTCGTAGGTATTTTTGAGGTATTAACATGATAAAATGTGATCCAATATTATCGTCCGCCTTGCATTATCCCAAGACGAGAGAGACATCATAATTCTTCTCATGTGGATAAAAAGGGTCAACATCATTCTACTGTCATTCATACTTCTCAATATTTATAAAAAATGTAACTTCATAAAACAACGGCCTGGGCCACAATAGATTGCCACCATTGTATTGAACTTAGCACTCAAATTACTACTACTATTATTATTATTTACATAAACCAGGCAAATAAATAACAATCTTAATAAATAGGAAAAAATAACTTAAGTGATATTATATATATATATATATATTATTTGGCTCAGCTGACTGGTAGTAGTGCTATAGAATACAAAGTGTGTACTTTAATTTATTTGTATGTAGACAAATGGATATCAGAAGATGGATGACAAGCACATGAAGATTAATTCAAAGAGCTAACGTTTTTCCTTGCAACTGAAGGAAAATTCAGTTTATAAACCTCAGGTTGTTAGCTGGACCAATTGGGATTTGAAACAATGTTCACTGCCTAGGAGGCAATAATGTTTTCCCATACTGTTGTGTGTTCAAAATTCAATTGTAATGTTCTATGAGTAATCTTTAGACCGGACAGTCATCAGACGAAATTATTACATAAAAATGTAATACATGATAATCCCGTGAAATATCAAATAAAAGTTACATATGGCCGCTTGTTCAATAGGGATTCTGTGAAGCCACTGAGCCAAAGTCTATGCTTCCCTGAGGATAGGTCAGCCCTTCGTTAGTGAACTTTTCCTGATTAGGTTATGATTATCTATAAGATGGGGTAGCCTTGCAGCCAATCTACATACTTACATGATTTCAAGGCAGCCATTGCACAATTTTATACATGTAGTAAAATGTTTAAAATAACTTACGATATGCAAATTTAAAATTCATTCCACCATTTTCTTCTAGCTGAAAATTCATAGCAATTATAATGTATTGCATCAATAACCCAAACCTTATATTAGATTGTACTTAGCGATTTGGGATTTAATTTATCAATAGTTACAAGCATGTCATTTTGTGATATTTGGTGTCACTCTTCTTTCTCATTCCAACGTATATTGGGAGTGTTTATAGTTTACAGCAACATACCCTGATAGTGTGAGGAGGAAGCATTGTATTTCATATCATGTTTCACACATAACTAGTAAATGTTTTGAGATTCCCAATTCCAGACCCATTAAAAAAAGGCCCATACATGTGTATGAAAAGCAAAGTTCAAAAGCAATATCAATGAATACAAAAATTGGCAATGAAGTTCAGTATCTACACAGGATGCAACACAAAAACTTTCAAGAAAATCTGCAATTCCAAACTGCCGTTTAGATGGAAAAATTCTTATCATTTCTGAGTTTATTAAAGATGGCCCATTTAATGTTGATTAAATTGCCGTATAATTAAGATATTTGCTGGATAAATGAAATAGATATCTTCATTTCTTTTTGAATAGCATGTAAAGCTACCTTCTTTCTGAACAAATCCTAGGTGTTTTTCTAAATTTCCAGATAGTTATAGGTTTGAACTTTCAAATACACTAAGCCAGCATATAATTATCTACATCTAAAAGATTTTATCATTTCATCCTCCTCTAACGCTCTTGTGCCTGCAATTAAATCTGTAATAAAATCATTTCTGTTTATTGCGACTAAAATGAAGATGGCTTAAAAAGGTAGTTTTTGTAAGAATAGTTTGCAGAAGAGTGAGTAGAAAAATATGTGCATGTAACACCCCCTTTTTTTACCCACTACAAGGCTAACATTTTTTTTAGCATATAAAACAAGTTTTAAACCTCCTTACAGACAGAAAATCGTCAACAAGGTTTTTAAGTATCACAATTTTAGACACAAGACCGGGTTTTGCATTTTTAAGATATATAACATAGTTAATTTGGAATTTACCAACACAGAGTTTTCATATAAAGAATCATTTATAACTGCATGGACTGCTAACAAGTCTGAACCTAAATGTTTAAAACTGGTAGATGTAAAATTATCACTATTATAGTCTGAGGAATACAGCTAAAACAATACAGTGAATTTACAGATTTCTTTATCAAAGTTCCCTTTGAAGTTTTTCTGAAATAATAAAACATGCTAGTATTCACTGTTTTGCTCAGACTCAACACTTGTATTTCTTATATTACTACAAATTACAACCAAAATATTTTTACCAATGGCTAACCAGTAAGGGTCAAAGAGTGCTGAGAAGCAGAACATAATTTTACTTGTTGGAAAATAAAATTGTAGATTTTAGAAAGTACAATTATAAATTTACTGCTGGTTGCTACAATGGCAATGAGAAAACAAATATATACTGAATTTGTGAAAATGTACCAGCTCTGTAATAAGGAATTCTAGGATTAAGCACTCTGTCTCTTATTGTGCCATTGGCACCATAACAGATGACCATAACCAAAGTAAAATAATTACTAATTAAACACAGTTATGCAAAAAGGAACAAATTTGATTTTTTTTAGTTAATAACATTTTCTGATGTGGGAAACCTCCATTTACATAATGCAAAAAATATCTAAGGCAAATGTTCAATATATAGGTTTATTTTTATCCTTGAACTAAGCCACATTTATTTAAAGCTGACTTATAAAGCACAAAATGGAACCAAGACACATAGTTCCTTTTTGCAAATTCACAAGCTTTCAAAAACAGAGACCTTGGTAACTTAGTTCCTTTTTTGCAAAACTTTTCTGCTGATTATTATACTTAATGTCTGGCAGCATTATTTTCAGTGTGGCACTACTGATTGACAATGACCACAATGACAATGTGTAATAGTATTATCTGCCTCATTGTCACTACAGAGTTGATTGATTCAAGATGTCAGAAAGAAGCAAAAGACTTGTTTCTTTAGCATTACAAAAGGAATTTCAATACAATGAAGGTAATAATATGACTTCTTATTAAATTGCTTAATATAATGATAAAGATTAATGAATTTACTTGCAAACTTCAACCAAAACGTTTTCCTCCATAATGAACATTCTAAAATTAAAGCATTTTAGGGGAACAATAGTTGTATTATGTTATCGTGAATTTTTGTGTTTGATTTAATAATACCAACTGAGGTGTCTATATGCATTATAAAATGATCAATATTAAACTAATTTAAAATTAGGTATTAAACATACATGCAACTTTAGTTACATAACATAATGCATTAATTTTATTGTATAACGTTAATCGATATGCTTCTACATAGCTATATTGGCCTACATAACTATTTAAAATTATATTCGCTATACTGTCCACCCAACACAAGAAGGCAAGCAGGTCCTGAGGGGCAGGCGGGCGAGGGCCCCTTAACTGTTATCTGGTCACATACTAGTGGATCTGTTTACATTTACTACGTATGTATATGAACCAACCGACTGCTGCCAGATCTAATGCTCGTTTCAGTAACTGTGATGTATTATGCATTATTTGGCTCTCGCTGCTAACACAAGCTACGGCATATAGTACTAGTTATATAATATTTTATTACTTTTATTCTTGGTTTAATATTTAAATGCTGAAAGCGGCAGCAACAGCAGCGAAGATGAGGACTTCTCCGACTCAGATCTTGCACGACAACTGGACTTCTAGCTATGTGTGGGTTATGTGACAACACAGCAGTGTTCTAGATGAACCTAGCATCCTTGTTATATCCAAATGTCGAGCATAAACATTACACGGACAGCAAAAGTGCTTATGTTATGCATTCCTCTACCTTGCCTTCTTGAGTTGGGTCATCAGTACTGCCTGATTGGGAATGTCAGCCACCTACAAAGATGCATGGTGGTGTTAATACCAACTTGCTGGACTCTACTGGTGCTTCAAAGGTGATGTATATAAGGACCCAGACTACAAGCCAAATGATGATTCTACAGATGAAAATCAGGTTTGTGTTTTATTTTCACAAACTTTTCCTGTTTGTTTGACACACTGCATGTAGCTGATTAAAATGTGTAAGTTGTTTAGAGATAGCTTACTTTCTCCTTTGTTTCCATACTGATCATTTTGAATTTGTATTTTTGAATGCCTCTTATCTCATTATGGTAACCACTAAGTATTTATTTATTTCCAGAAGTTCCAATGTAGGAAACCACAACAAAGATGATGGGACTCTTCAATATTATCCAGATAAAGAACTAGCCAGGACAACTCATACTACCAACATTGCGACAGGTAAAGATGACACTAATAGTAACTATTGTAGTATGGACAGCCAGCTGAAAATATAACGGAAGAAGCTTTTCTTGTACCTGGGCAACCTAAATGAGGGCGTAAAAGAAAATATGGAAATATGACAAGGAAACAAAATAAATCTCTGAAGTATAAAAATAAGGAACATATCAGCTTTGTTTATAAGAAGGTTTTGCAGAAAGAATTAAATGATTTTGATTGTAAGTGTCCCAAACGTTGCTTCCAACGTCTGACAAAAGATGAGAAGATTAAAAAATTTAACAATTTCCATGAATTGGGTTGTTATAATGCACAAGCTCTGTACATTGCAAGTAATAACTGCCCTAAATCGTCTCCGAGGAATTACTCACTCTTTATATGGTAAAAATGTCTGCCAAAAGATGTTCATTCAGACCCTGGGGATGTCAACGAACAGGGTTATTACAGCTCTTTCAAAGTTCAAAATAGGAGGAGAGATTGTTGATAGAAGAGGTACACAGGCAGGTTGGAATAAAGCGAGTGATGAACAAGAAGAGGAGGTGATACAGCATATTAACTGTTTTCCAATATACAAATCTCATTACACAAGATTCCAGACAGAGTCAGAATTTCTTCCTCCAGAGTTAACGTTAAAGAAAATTTATGGCTTATATGCGCATGATAGAAGTGAGAGTGAGTGTCTGAGCTATTCTTCCTACAAAGGCATATTTTACAATAAATTTAATCTAAAATTAAAACACTTAACACATACACATGTAATAAACATGATACTTAATTGGCAAGGCAGAAAGGTGCTGCCACTGAGGAAGAAAAGTGCGAGATACAGTATGAACACATCTACCATCTCATGAAATCTGATCGCGCAAGGCAAAAATGAAAGAAGACATAAAAACAGCAGGTTCTTCGGATAAACTGGGATGCTTGACATATGATATGGAGAAAACTCTTCCCCTTCCAAGAATGCCTACAAATGTAATATTTTGTAAACGACAGTTATGGATATAACAACTGTGGTATACACTCTTCAAAACAGAAGAATGGACATTGCTGTCTTTGGGTAGAAGGTGAAGCTGGAAGAGGCGCACAAGAGGTTGCTTCTTGCCTGTTGAGACATATAACAGTATTTTCAGAAGGTGTGGAACATCTAGTCGTTTGGAACAATTCTTGCGGAGGCCAAAACCGCAATATAAAGATAGTTTTGATGCTGAAAACAGTGCTTAGTACACATCCTACCATGAAATCTATTACTCTTTGTTATTTGGTTTCGGGTCACAGCTTTCTGCCTAATGATGGTGACTTTGGTAAAATTGAGATAGCTTTGAAAAGGCAACAAAGGTTGTACACTTTACAAGATTAGATTGCCATAATGAAAGACCGTAAAAGGAAGCGCCCTTTGCAAGTGAATGTTATGAAAAAAGAACATTTTCTAGGATCTGGAAATCTTGAAAAAATGATTACCAACAGGAAAAAAGGTGCAAATGGTGAAACAATTAACTGGCTGAGCACCAGGGAAATCTTGCTGAAAAAAGAAAACCCCTACACACTCTTTATGAAGAAAGATTTTGAAGATGAATACATGGAAGTAGACATTAGGAAAATACCTGGTCGTCCAGCTGTTAGTTTATGCTACAAGGATCTAACTGCATTTTGTCCAAATGGAAAAGGAATTGTTGTATCTGAACTTAATGATCTGAAATCAGTTTCATTTAATTCCAAATGCTGCATTGCCTTTTTACAAGAAGCTGTTCAGCAATCACAGGGTTTCAGATGACATTGATGGCTTTGGAGGAGTGCCAGATTTTGATATGGAACCAAATATTTAATGTAACAATATATGCCAGAACTATTTTGTGGCAGTTTTTGTTACAAAATTTGTAAAAGTTTGCTAAATACAGTGTAGTAGTTTCATTAAAAGTTTCTCAAAGAAATAAAAATTATGTTGTTATTTATTCTACAAAAAAAAGAACGAAACCACATTTTGTATTTTTTTTATGGATTTCTGAAATACTGAGCAAGAAAATGAAGCCATAATCAGATACCCCTAATTACAATGCTGCTTTGTGTAAAATATCAATTTCATACCATAAACCAGTAATTTTAAAAACAAGGTTAACTTTAAGCGCTTGTATCTTGAAAGTTAGGTTTTGTGGGTTAGTATCTTTTTGCATAACTGCGTCCAATTTTTCCTCAATTTAATTGAATGAACTTGATAATTCTTCTGTGAGCTACTGAGTTGCTTAAATTATAACTGGATAAAAATGTTATCATGAACGAATAACCGAGGGTGTTAGAAATATCATATATTTTTCATCAACATCTTCTTAAACATTTGTTTTCTTAAAACTTTATCATCACGAATGAATTCATTAGATAAAACTATTCAAATAATAATTTTCTAGTACAAAAATTATAGTATCACAAAATATATATAATTTACTTGCATATTCAAGAAAGTAAACAATGCACAAGTGTCAATACAACACATATTTTGGTCCATTAAATTATATATATATGTTAGAAAAAAATACAACTAAAGTTTGTGCAAATGTATTAAAATATGATGCAAAATTCACATGACTTTCCGCAAACACTGTTCTACAAATCTTCCTATAAAAGCCATTTCTATCTACTTCATGTTAATTGAGATAAACATCTGCAGAAATCATTTCCACTAAATAGTTTTAACTACTATGGTTCTTAGCACCACATTTTATTTTTAGGCGTGAAAGACCACTTAATTTTAGTCAGAAGCCATTTTATCAGGCTTGAGGTTCTTTTATGTCACATAAATCTATGACCAACAGTTTTACTTCCCTTCCAAAGATAGCAATGCTAAGGATTTTTACGTGATTCTCTACATGTATGTTGGCTTTGAAATTTCCTTATTTTTGCTTGACAATATGAGAAACAATAGAATGTCAACAGCACTAAGCTAAAAAAAGAGACAGAGACCTAATTTCTTAATACATTTTGTCTGTTACAGTTTATCAGTGTACGATAGCATAATAATTTTATTTAGAATGAAAAATAATTTATAGACTATTCATAATCCATATTTTACGAATCAAGTAGATATTAAACATAATATCTATACAATATGGTATTTTAATGAAAATTGTAACATATTTTTTTGTGAAAATATAAAATTATGAATATTTCTTTACATTAAGAGTGGGGTCACAGGATTTTTCCTGAAAATCTTCAAATTAGATCCTTGAAAGCTGCTAAACTTAAAATACTAACTGGTGCCTCCAACCACTGAGTTACCGACTAGAGATGGGGAGATCTGTGGTTCAAATCCCAGCTATGGCATTGAATTTTTCAATCTGACTCCTGCCCTACACATGGCTTGTATGGAAAAAACAATTAATTAAAATACTAAGTTTGGCACTTATCCTACTTTTCATTTCAAAATTTATGCTGTTCATAATACATGCAGAACTTAATATCCTATTAATCAACTAAGAGAGGCACTTAAAGTAAAAAATTTGATGTGTTCCATTTACATGACTTTCTCTAGCTGTTATACAAACAACTTTGTATACAAAAGACTATTTTTTATCTTTGACATGCTAATCAAGGTAAACATTAGCGGAAATTATCTTATTACTTGCTTTCTCGTAAGTAGAAGGAACATAAGGTATTACACTATGCTAAATAGATAGTCAAATCTTTTAAAAAGCTGGTCCTATGTGAAACAAGTTTGGTTCGCTTTGCATGGTCTGCAGTAGTAAAACAAGAAAAACGAAATAAAATGCAACTTCCAGTTAGAGGATTGAAACCAATAACAAGGATTATCTCAGAAATAGTCAGCTCTACACAGCTCAGTCTATTTCTTATGATTTAAATGTTATGCAAAATTCTGCAAAACTCATTCAGAATAAAGAGGTCTTGAGAGGCTATTCCCAGAAAATTCAAAATATACATTTTATTGTGATGTAAATACCTTTAATATACAGTATTTTAATCAAAATTGTTTTGAGTAAAACAAAATTTTCAAAAATAGTTCCATGTAAAGGATAGTTTGTGGGGGGGGAGATTTTTTTGAAAATCTTTACACCCCATCCTTGGAAGATACCAAAGATAAATACAGAGTTTGGTATTTACAGTCTTTTCATTTCTGAGCTATGCTGTACACAGACTCACACACAAACATGGACCTCAAAACACATGTTTCTGGTGAAATCTCTACATCAAATTTTTGAGAGAAATACAATATCTTCATAATCCACTATGTACATTGTATAAGTAAAAATTTAACACCTTAGAAATTAACCAGGCAAATTATGCAAATTTTGTTAAAATTTCCATTAAAACTAACCATTTACGGTGAACCATGATACATTAAAAATTTTGCAGCCTGAAATATGCTCTGTAGCAGCTTCTAAGAAACAACAGGCACGCTTTTAACTTTCCAATACAAAACTCAAAATACTTCGTGATTCACTCAACCAGGAGGATTACACGTTTCAAGTATGATGCATTTAGAGTAATCCACATGCAAAAAGCATGGAAGAAACAGTGGAGCATTTCATCACACTGCATTTAGCCCTATTTAAGGTCTAAATATGAAAGAAAGAAATAAAAAAATACATAAGATACCTAGAAAAATACTACTAAATGAGGGCATTGGCATCTTCATCTTCATCCAGCAACTCAGTAGTGATTCTTGTTGATGCTGGCCTCACAACTGATGAATGTAGGTAGGTGTTGGGATATCTAGAGATTCCAATGGAATGATCTAAGGTTTTCTAGTGTGGATCACCATGAATCCGTGGTGTCCAACAAGAAATGACAACACAAATTTTTTTCACACTATTTATTACTTAGTTAATATTATAACATTTGTCTAACATTATCACTTTTCACCAGAAATCTAGCTAATCATCAGTGACTTTTCATTTCATGCAACCAACTGACCACAGTGAATATCCTAGCCAAGTGTCCCCTTCTGGTCTTGACTTTTTCTGTCCCATGCATCTCCATTGGTCATGGTTGAAAGCAAACATCCCAGTCCTATTCTAACTGGTCTGAGGGGAGGCTCTGTTTTAAGATTTTTGCATGTTTTCACAAAACTTGGTGTTACAATCAATAACAGGTATCTATAAAAGCAATACAACAAACAAGCAAACAAACATTGCATTTAATAATAACTTGTTAACCAAATTTGAAATCTTTTAAACTTGCATACAATTGAAACATTGCATGAAGGCAAAAATAAAAATGAAATCTCCATTCGATAATAACAAAATAAACTAATGAATAACTATTAATTAAAAATAAAATTAATCAATTCAAAACATTCAACAAATTTCAAAAGTATCAATCTATGTTATCCTTAATTTTCTGCTGATTTAAACTTAATTTGAAATGACCCAAAAGCTCCTGAAACTCTTAAGGATAACACTGTGTGAAGCAGAAGATTTAAAAATCTTAAGTGTTCTATTTAAAAGAATTTTTCTAGCTGTTTTACAAACAAAATTTTCTTACAAAAGACGATTCTTTCATCTATATCATGCTAATCAAGATGAACATTAATAGAAATGATCATATTACTTGCTTCTTTGTAAGTAGAAGAGAAATACGGGAATACTCTAGGCTAAAACGAGAGTCAAACATTTTAACAGCAATTGACATTGAAATTTGCTTCTTTGCATTGCTCAAAATAAAACAAAAGAAACATGGATGACTTCTTGTTTGAGGATAGTATAAGTTATTTTAAAATTGAAACCAATAACAAGGAATATCTTGGAAATAGTTATCTCTACAACAAAATTGAAAATGACATAAATTGTGTGCCTTGACAAGATCTATATTTTTGTGTAGTAAGCTTTTGTCTCTCTCTTACAGTTTATCAGTTTGCAAAAGTTGTTCAGAACGAAGAGGACTTCAAGGCTATTCCCAGTAAATTCAAGATATAAATTTTATAGAAGCTAGCAATAGTAGTAAAGTTGTCAGTATATTCCTAGATCTCTTGGGGTATTCGACTGCATAGACCATGATTAACTGCTTGAAAAAATGCAGTACTATAGGATAAGGACATAGCCACTTGAGATTCCTGAAGATAGGACCCAAATAACCAAAATGAATTTTGAAATCAGTAAATACAGGAAAAACATTCAATTCAATATAGGAAAAGTCAATTATAAGCTACGACAGGGATCTGTGTTGGACCCTTTTCATTATTAATTAATGGCATACCAAATTTGCAGAACTCTAAATTCATGACATATGCTGATGATACCATTATATGTTGGAAAAAAATATACTAATGAATTAGAACAAATTAAACAAAGTGGAGAATGTCTACTAGCATATTTTGAAAGTCACAGTTTAACTTGTAACATAGGCAAAACGAAAATGACTTTCGATATTGCTTACAAATAGGCCAATAGACTGGTTGCTCATATAGGTAATGAAATTGTAAACAAAAGCAAACACAATGTTTTTAGGTCTAAGTATTGATGAGCTTCTAAATTGGGAGAGGGTCATATTCAGCACGTGTGCAATAAGGTTAGTAAAGGGATTTACTTACTAAGATACTTTGCTGAAGTATTGGCATCAAATTAGATTGGAAGATCAAAATTTAGTTAATGTATGATTATGCAAGAGAAAGTATTAATGGCGGATAATTGGTCTTTATCATTACAAAAGATTATAGAGAAAATAGGTATGGGGAACCTATGGAGGCAGAGAGAATGTCTGGATGTAAGGTTTTGGAAAGAGATCAGGAGAATCGAGGGATATATTTATTCAAGATAGGGATAAGATATCTTTGATATTACATACGCAAATTAAAAAAGATTGGGGGAGGGAAAAATATATTGAAGTATGTAATAAATTGGAGAGGGAAGGGTGGGCATGGTATAGAACTGGAACAATGAAATTAAGGGGAATTAAAGAGGAAATGGACTCCCAGAAGTGCCCATTATATGGGGGAATGGAAAACAACCTACATTTTATTTTAGATTGTGAAGAGACAAAATTATAGAGGGACCAATTGATACCAGCTAGGTGGTTTGGTTAGCGAGAGAAATAATTACAATGAGAATTAAAAAAATCTAAGAACACAGATGAGATTAGACAGCTGGGGGAATTATTAGGAAAGATGAAAGCGAAATACAAAAGAAGAATTCTAAAATCTTAAATTCATATTGGAAGGATGCCTATCAGGATAATTGGAATATTTAAATATAGATAATTAGGTAGTGAGCCTGGTGTATAATATATTAATAACCACAGTGTTAACTTATATTTGCACCAGTAATTGTAATTAATTGTAAAATGTAATTATGCAGGTTGTTTTACCAGAAAGGAAGAAGTGGAGTATGTATAAGTAACAGGGTTAAGCTGTATAGTGATTACAGCTATTTTTTTTTTTTAAAGATTTATTGAAGCAATAAGAACTACATATATTGTACAACGCATCTTGTACTGCCCACTAAAATTTTGCCCAGGCCACTGATTACAGTTATGTTAGTTGGTAGTGAAATTCATTCATTCATGCTAACATACTTCTATAGATTTGTTGCCATTTATCTAACAAAATCTAAGCTGGAGTGACTTTTCCACATCTTACATATGGAACTGAACTGTAGGGGCCAGTAGCCAACTTTCATATGTATAAGAGTAGTAATTCTGCAGAAGAAATGCATTAGAACAATGTTTAACTTAAACACCAGACAATCATGTAGAGATTATTTTAAATCATATTCCATATTTACTGTTGTACATATAGGATGTGTTATTCGCTATCAACTCAAACATGACTTTAAAAAAATGTGATATGGTGTATAAATGGAATCCAGTGCAAAGAATACAGGAATTGGGATATACTTAGTAATGGTAGTATTTTAGAAGTCAGTACTCAATACTTATTGTAACAAATAACTAAATATAGCATCTGTATTATAGCATTAAGATACCATAGTACAAAATGCAATAAACATTATTATTATTGTCATGTAAATATCTTTAATATACAGTATTTTAAACAAAATCTATAGCAATTTTAAGAAAATAAAAATCCTCAAAAATCTTTTAATGTAAAGGATAGCTTGCAATGGTAGGATTTTCTTGAAAATCTTTGTGTTGCAACCTCAAGAGATATCAATTTAATTACCAGGTTTGATATTTAATAGAGTTTTTGCTATTATGCTATGCTGTCCGCAGACATACACACACTTAACTTTTTCTAAAATATTTTTATTCAGGGGGTCTCAAAACATATATTTCTGGTGAAATGCATATACCAAATTTTTGGGTGGAATACAATACCTTCTCTGCTTACTATGTAAGTTGCACACATGCACTAGAGAAAGTAAAAATCTAACATGACATGACATGACATGACTTTCTCTTTAACCAATATGATTTAGTTTTTACAAGCTATTTTAACTTCTTAATGTTAATCGGAGATAACCATTTGGAGAACAGTTTCATTACACATTTTGCTATACATACAAGATGGATACAGAAGGCTGGAGCAATAATTAATCATTAAATTGAAATGTCATATTTATTGTATGATACAGCAAGAAACTACTGAAGAACAAAACATTGAAAATCTAATGTCAATGACAAATGCCACAAAGTTTATTTTTTGAAATAAATTATGCATTTGTCTATGCTTTATGCGTTTAAAACTTTTTGTTGATATCTTATGGTTAACACATTATACAAATTCCATTTTGAGCAAAGAGGACTTCACAAGAGATTCCCAGTAAATTCAAGACATACACTTTATTATTGCATAAATATGTTAATAGGTCTTTATAAAAATTGTGAGAGATATTTTAAAAAAAAAAAAAAAAAAAAAAAACATCAGAAAGTACTATCCATCATTGGGCAATTTTTGGCACAGTATTTTTTGGGGAGGAGCTTTTCATAAAAATCTGTATCCAGAACCTTGGAAGTCAGTGAGGTCAAAAATAACAAATTTCATATTTATACAAACTTTAATTTTTGAGTCTCTGACCAACCTTTTTATTCTAAAATGCTGCCTTAGGATTGAAGTTATGGAAAAACTTTTGCTTCAACCACAGAATGGATTTATGAATTTTTCCATGCATAGGATGAGTCATTGCTCTACTTGGATTATGTTTCAGACATGCTTGTTTTTTGAGTAATTAACATTTTAATAATTTCTCAAGTGTAAATCCTTCCCTCCAGAGGAAAGTATATGTGCAAATTTTAAAGCAGCTGCCGTGTTGTATCCACTAAAATACTAAGATAAGGTAAAGTTAAATGAAACTTGTGTTTTCTAATGTTTCTGAAAAACAAGTGAGGTGAGTGAAGGCTATTAGACCGTAGCAAGCTGCAAAAGTGATAAAGAGTCCTCTGGTTTCAAGATTTGTGCAAGTTAGATTTAATGTGTATATAAACTGGATTGAAACAACGGGTATGAGAGTACTTGATGTAATCTGCATATGAGGCGAGCAGAGACCTTGGGCCATAGCATATAACAGGGTCCTCTGGTTTCAAGATTTTGACGAGATTGGGTCAGGTTTAGTGCATATATGAACAGGATCAAAATAGGGATAAAAATGAAGCTCCAAAAACTATTTCAAGTGTTTTTGAAAATGTAATTGCAAATTAGGATTTTTTTTTAAGAAAAAAACTGTTCAAGAAAAATAAAGGGGAAAAATCCATTCTGTAGCCAAAGTAAACTTTTATCAAGTTTACTGCAAAACATGTACCTCCTGTGAAATTGTTACATTGAATTTTTTGATGGAAACAACATTCTTCATTATATTAAAAGTATATATTAGAGGAAGTAGTAAATGTGTTAACTTTTAACAAGCTTTCCTTATAAGCCAATTGTTAATTAATATCAATTTTAGCCAAAATTAATCATTTGTCAAAAATGTTCTTCCAACTTTTGTAAGTTACTTAATGTCTAAAAATGGACCCATTAATACCTACAAATAAACAATAAATAAAATGACACTTTAGATGATAATCCTATTAAAGAGCACTGGAGTAATAAAAAAAATTCTGATGTGCTCCATTCACAAGACTTTCTTTACATCCCAATAACAAATTGTTAATGTGCTTATTCTATTATCTACTTCATGATAATTGAGATAAACATTAGCAGAAATGGTCTTATTACTTAATTCTTTATAACTAGAAGGAAATTAAGGAATACGTAGGCTAAACTGACATTCAAATGTTTTAAAATATGGTTGCTATGGGATTGAGATCTGTTTCTTTGTGTAGCCAAGTTCCTGTACGAGAAAAGCTTAAGTATTATAAAACTGAAACCAATAACATGGAATATTTTGAAAACGACCAACTCCATGAAAAAAATGTATGACATAAATTGTGTGTTTTCTACATTTGTCTATCTCTTATGGTTTACCAGTTATTCAAAATTCAATAAAAATCATCTAGAATAAAGAGCTCTTCAGAGGCTATTCCCAGAAATTCAAGATACACATTTTATTTGTCATATAAATATCTTAAATATAAGAGATTTTAATCAAAATCATTAGCCATTTTTGAAAAAATAAAAATTTTCGAAATTTTATCCATGTAAGGGATAGTTTGAAGTGGGGGAAGGGAATTTCTTGAAAATCTTCATATCGCACCTTTGGAAGATACTGAACTTAAATATTAAGTTTGGTATTTAACAGATTTTTCGTTTTTGAGCTACGCTGTCCACAGACTCACATACAGACATTTTTCTAAACATGCTTTTCTTGGATTCAGGGAGCCCCAAAACTTGTATTTCTGGTGAAATCTTGGCATTGAATTTTTGGGTACAATACAATACCTTTTCTATACACTTATGTACATAGCATGTGTAGAGAAAGAAACAAGAACTATATGTTCACATAAGCACCAATTTACTTTAGTTCTTATAATACTGAGGAAAAACTCATCCAGAGGCATCCTCACTTTTTTCATTAAAACAGTGATAACATGCAAATAGCTACCTTAATACACTCCTTTAGTTATTGTTGCCTTTCTGAAACATTTCTCTGTAAAGGACTATGCTAAAAGAAATAAATCTTTAAATTCTTTACCATAAATTCACTGCTAGGCAGAGGAAGTGATGCATCCATCCACACAAAAAGTGGATGCGTACATTTCAGCAGAAATATGTTTTGAAAGCCGCCCCCCCTTAATTAAAAAAAAAAAAAAATAAATAAAAGCTGTTTCAGGAAAGGTTTGTGTGTGTATATGTTAAAGTATAAGTCAAAAATGAAAAGTTGGACAAATCCCAAAATTGATATGAGGTGTGATAAAAAAATAACAGGAATTTTTGTTTTTCTAAAACAATCTTTATTTAAGAATCTACATCAACTTTGTGCCCTTCAAGATAAACTCCCTCAGATATAATACACTTTGCCAGCACTTTTTCCAATCTTAGAAGCAACTCTGGAACTTTTTCTTATGGGTTCAGTTACTTCAGCGATTCTTTTTTAGCTCACCAATAATAGCTAAACGAAGTCTTTTCATGTTCTCTTCGGCTTTGGGAATAGAAAGAAGTCGCAGAGCTCATGTCCAGCACGGCAACATAACGTTTCTGGTTCTTGCCAAAAAATAACCATTTTGGTTGTTTTCTTTGAATTACTTCATGTAAATGGTGCATAACATCTAGGTAGACCTTATTGACTGTATAACCATATGGCAGAACCATTTCTTTGCATATTCCACATTGCTGTCAGCAACTGACGTGTTAGGACATCCAAGGGATCATCTTCAGAGTCTTCTCAACCCTTTTTGAAACATTGACACCACTTAAAACCTCTTGTCTTACCAATAGTAGATTTGCCAAAAGCCACAGCCAACATTTCAAACACTTAGCTTCATTTTCAAGCAAAATTTAATGCAAATTTGCTGAGCCTTCGAAAACATGTATAACCCTTTTAACTGTCAACAATAAACTATTTAAAACAGCTGAAAATGCAAACATACATCAGTACCTACAAGATAAAAAATAAGTTTTGAAAATCAGGTGTATAAAGCCTGTGAAATTAAACATTTCTGTTATTTTTTGATCAACCTCATACATCTTCCAAAGATGTAGCAGCATTTTCAAGACCTCAGATACCTTTGAAAAATAATCCATTACTTTTTGTTTTGTCTGACGATTTTGATCATGTCATATAGTTTATTTTAAATAATTCTACTTGTGGCACCTACCATTTCTGAGATAGCCATTGTTATTGGTTTGCAAAGTGAATTTTTTCCAGGTGGTCACCATTCAGCACATTCTTGGAATGACATGAAAAGAGCATGAAATTTCAGTACCAGCATGTAGTGATCCACTTTTCAATAAAGTCATTTGTAAGAACAGTTTGTAGGTGCTAAATAAAAAACAAATGGTAGTCAGTAGAGGAAGTTTTGGAAATTGAACACATACTTCTTTAAAGTTTATATCAGTATTGGCCGACCCTATCTAGCCTGCATATACCTTTTTAAATGTGCCTACAACACATATTAGAATAACTTAAGGTAAGTAAAACAATAACACTTAAAAGCAATATCACATATTACATTTTTCAATATATGTGCATCTTTAAGCAAGTGAAACTGCTTCTATAGGTAGTGTCTGGTATTCCGTAATTCCTGTAATTTTTGCAGACGTACTTATAGACATGGTATTTTCTCTGCCTTTAATGATTATTTTCTGCATAATCCTGAACAGTTCTAGAATAAGGTGAGTTTTTCAAGTTGAGTATGTGACAATTTTAATCATAAAGAGGCTACAACTCACTCCTATTAAAGCAAGTTCTCTCAAGTAGTTAATGCAACATTCAACAAAAGAATACAGCATCCAAAAGTGTTTTAATGTCACTCTAATCATATAGCAATTCACCATGTTTTACTTTCAAGAACAGACAAATAAACGTTGAGAACAGGAGAATCCTCTCAACAAGCTTCTATTTAAATAACTTCACATCTTTGAAATGTAATACACATTGCAACTTCCTGTTCTTGTTTCTTAACTTCGCATTCTTTCACTATTTAAATCTGCAGAAATGTGCAACTCACAGTCATAAAAATTGGTTAGTTAACAATTTAAATTAGTTTTGTGTACAATACCAGTCTATGTCAACATATCTTGAGTAAGAATATTATAATACACACAGGAGTCGCGAAGTATGCAAACGAGATTCAACACATATTTTCAAAAATATAACCCGCTGTTAGTCAACAAAACTTGCGTGATAAGAGTAGGTACAATCAGTCGGTACTCCTACTGACAAGGAGGTTATTTACTTACTAAAATACCCTGTTTTGATCAAATGTAAACCATCGTCAACAATTTTAACAAGTTATGTCTTACGTAAACAGAAAATTCTTATTCAGAATATACTTCTTAAACCTGAACCACTCCTTACATTCTAGAACTACATCAGATCCTTGAAAATGCTGACATGTTGCAATAAAATATCTAGTCTTTCTGGAATTTTGCTTTCATCATTTACACCAAGAAAACTGAAACCACTCTTAGGTTTAACCAACCAGCATCTTTTCCTATTACATAGTTTCTGGTGGATTTAATGTGACTATGACAAACAAAATTATAAAATAAAAGCAACAGAAGTGACGTTTCTCAAACATTTACATCTTTTGAATTATTATGTCTGAATGCTCATTAAGAGTTTACGTGAGATCTCACACAAGTTTCACCACTTCGAAGTTTTAATGGTTATGCTGCACCCTCCCATTCATTTAAGCTAAGTATTCCGCAGGAAAATGTAATACCTATAAGCACTACCTGGCATAAGCAAGATGGCGATTGTACAATTTCAATCATGGATTCGTTATTTTTATGCCTACCACCTGCATAAAATGCACTTCCTTACCTGCGAATTTGTATTTGAGTCTTCAATTATCTTATCTGTTTCCATTTTAAGCATTGTTTGTTCACACACTATAAAAAAACTTAACTCTAAACACTGAACAATTGCTGCCACTAACATACACAGGAAGTCAATAGCTCCATTAGTACAGTGACGTCATGATAGTCACCAGAGGGCACTCTACAACAGGAAAACATCATAACCAACCAGTGCAAACAAGGATTACCACAACTACCTTGAAGGCTAAATGTTTCCAGGGGTGGAAGTTCACAAATTAGCGCCGCACGGAAATAAACAAGATGTCCCTAGTTTGCAAAACAATTATAACATCTGTAATACTAATGTAAAGTTTTAACTTCGTGGATTGGAATAAGCTATCTACATTTGAAACTTCCAATAAAAATAAACAAGCAAAGAAAACGACTGTTAAAAAAAAAACAGATGTACTCAAATTAGTATGTTGGTACGAATAGATCAAGACTTCATTGCCAACATTTATTTTATAAAACTGTGCCGTACGTAATATCCGCGTTAACTCAGCTATAAGTGCAGCATATAATTGTATAGTGTCATACTGTTACATTGGTGACCATGTTTTACTGAGAACGTACGCTATGGTACGTCTGTGTGTATAGTAACCTTGTATCGTACCATGTGTCGGCTGCTGTAGCAAGTAGCAACGTAGAAAAGAGGACCGGAGTAGACATCGATACAATGAATGATAATAATAATTATATAGATATGTGTGTGCAGAATTTTATGGTGTATGGGAAAAAAATTGTAGCAGCAGGGTTAAATTACCGGTAATAATTTTATAGTAAACTGTTAGTTATTTCCTTTTTTTTATTTTAAATAATATTGTAGTATTTCGTGCATTTTTTTTCAGGTCCGTACTCTTAGAAAAGGGTTTAGCAACACCTACTAAACCAACACTGTTTCTAAAACCAACCTCTTCCTACATTAGAGAAGGCCAAAACATTGAGGTATGTTTCAAATCCTATGACACTTATTTTAATGTACTTACACATTTTCTAACACAGGAGAGAAGTAATGTACGCAGCATATGTTTTACGTAGAAGTGTTAAAGGTAGACACGCCAACAACAGGTTTAAATTACTGAATCTGTATAAAGGAGATGTGAACCGTTAAATTCCTCCTGGTCTAATTTATTCTTGAATGTCTCATATAAGAAAACGAATGTTGTATGACATGAAAGGTGATGGTTGCATGTATTATTAAGTGTAGTAAATGTTGTGTTTATTTCATTCTTAAGAGCAGTAATGTATACTTTTATTGATTCACAAGCAGCACTTAAATCAGTTGATTGTATTAAAAAGTAATTTACACATTTGTATGGGATGGGTATGAGAACATGATGGTTCAATTGGAAATGAATAGGTGATCAACTTGCAAAGAAGGCTGCTATTATACACTCAGAAGCTACAAAATACAAATATAATAAGTATCCCCACTGACAATACAAAAAGTATGTAACATTCAAATGATAGAAAAATGCAATGAAGAGTGGATTATCAGCAGTATTGGTGCATTGAATAGACTGCTATTCTTTAATACTATTCAAGATAGATTTGAATTAGAGAGTTTATAACTAATATTTTCACTGTTTTTTTCTGGACATAGTAAATTCAAAGATTATTTTGAACAATTTAAAAAAAAATGTTAGAAATGGCTTTTTCTGTGTGTGTCAAGATTGTGTTTCATTTTGTTTGGTTGTCCTGTTTTTCATAAAAGAATTTTATTTTATTATGCATTTATTTATTTACTAAAGTGCTAAATACAAACATAGTTAGGGCTGACCTTAACCCTAATCAGTTGGTAACTATTTCATTACGCAAAATTTTACAGTATTACATAGCTATCCTTTGTCATCTTAAATCCGATCTGGGTACATGTTTTCCAACTTTCCATTTCATCTTTACCTTCTTTAAAAATGCCCCTAACTTAGGTATCTGTTTTTGATCTTCAAAAATCTTCCTGTGTACAATTTCTTTGTTCCTCAATGACTGTTTCTTATTTATTAAGCTTTCTCTCCAATCCTTTCTGGCCTTACATTGAAGTAAAATATGAAATTCATCTTCCTTGTCCCCACAAATGGCACACATTCCTGGGATAACCCCTCCCCCCCATTACCCTTAGTTTCCTTCTCTTTCATGTTTTTATACAACTTAAAAAGTAATTCTCCTTCTCCGGGTCATCTTTTAGTTCCTTGTAAAATGACAGTAGTAGTTTGAATTTGTGTTTTAATAGTTTTAGTTAGTTATTCTATAATTTGTTATAAGTTTTAGAATAAATTATTTTTATTTATAATTTTAATATTGTTAATTATATATTTTACTTTTTGTAGTTTAAATATAATTTATTTTTATTTTTTGAGCTTTTCTCCCTAACCTCAGCAAATAGAATTGCCTATATTTCATTATGTATTTAAACAACCGTAATAAGGATTAAACCAGCATAAGTCAGGTTGGTTTCTATTAATTTTATTAAATATTGAATTCTAGTAGTTGAACTATTTTGTCAGAAGTGAGTGTAACATATTTAGAATCAACCTCCACTACATCATATTTTAAAATCTAAGTGCTGTTTAGAAAAGTTAGAAAAGTTTATTAATGTTATTTTCTGTAAACTTAACAAGTTTGTATTAGAATCCTTTTTATAGTACGTTGTATTGTTGAATCAAATATAGCTGGCTACCTTTTTATATGTTATTGTATTGTATGTTATGTAATTGTATGTATAAAAATATAACCTATCATGCTTGATGTAAAATAGGGTTAATAAATGGAGATTCATTAATAAAAGCAGTTAAGAATATCTTCTTGATCTCTGATGGTAACTCAATAGAGCCTGGTAACACTTAATATTTTAATACACCTGGTAAGTTATCTTTTGATAGAATATTAAGTTGTTATAGGTCCGTATAAATATCTCTTATCTGATATCAAGTTCTGTACTTTTAAGTTGCTTAAAAATTCATTCTGATTTTTTTTATGAAACTTTACGAGTGGGAAGATATGATAGTTATGTACTTAGGTGTGTTCATTGACCCTGAGCAAGGTTTGATGTATGATTCAACAAACCAATAAGAATATAAGAGAACTCCTTCCATTTTCATCAAGATAAAACCAATATGAAATATACTTAAAAAGTCATGTCAGACTATGTCACTTTAGGAGGAATCACTAGAAGGTTTAACTGACATTTGAGAGCTCTTTTATTTCAAAATGTATCTATCAGCTGTAAATTGCATTCACAACAAATTAATACATAATTAAAGTATCAATAAATAGCCACTTTATTTTCATTTCTTTAATATCACAGTTATAAAAACTAAGGAGTTTATTAATTTACTGCTGTAATTTTGTTTTTACTGAAAATGGCTACCTGCATAATTTTGGATACAAATCTCTTTATGCCCACCTCTGTGGTATGGAAATAGCATGCCTGCTTCATATTTAAGGAGTTTGAATCTCTGGATGGGGATTTTTTCTTTTCTTTCTTTATCCTGAGAAGATGAATTGAGTGCCATTTCATTTATTCATTGTGCTATTAGATTGATCAAGTTAAAAGGCTTCAGGGAATTCAAAAATGATTATTTCTAATATCTTACTATAGAATTTTTGACTGGAATACAAAACTTTTACCCACCTTAAGTAAAAAGAAAACAAAATTAAGTAGTTATAATCTAATAAAATAAGCTTTACAGAGTTTTTCACCTAGCAGTTTTAGTAAAAGTTTGATTGACATGTAGTTCTGCATTGTGTGTTGTATATTTGCCACAGGTTCCTGAGGGCTTTGGGACTGTTCAAGAAGTTGAACTGGGAGTTGTGATTGGCAAGAAATGCAAACGAATTTCTGAGGTTGAAGCACTGGACTATGTTGGAGGCTACTGCCTGGCACTGGATATGACCAGTGGCACGCTTCTAGTAAGTTAATCCTATTCACTATTTCTATAAGTTAAAAAGGGAAGACAAAATTATAGTGGACAAGGTTTACTATGCAGGATACAAAATTTATGGAAAAATTCTTAATCAGCGATTGCAAACTATTACTGATGGAACTGATTCTCAGAACAGTCAGGTTTTCAGAAGGGACTTATGTGTAATAATAATATATTTATAATAAGACAAATTTAAAAAGTCCCGTGTTTGGCTTACAAACTCATATAGTATTTGTTGATTATCAAAATTATTTAAAAAGTCAGGTATTTGACTTACTAACTCATTTAGTATTTGTTGATTATTAGAAAGCCTTTGATAAGGTAAAAAGGCCTCTTTTGTGGAAAATATTAGAAGTAAGAGGTATTGCTAAACATCTTATTAATACTCCTTGTGTAAAGAGTATACGTGTAAATATGAAAATAATTATAAGTTCACATTTGAAAAGTTGGATGAAATTTTAATAAACCAAGGTGTTCTACAAGGGTGTAGTCAATCAGCCACTATATTTATTATCGTGCTAATGAGAAGGTTAACATTCACTTTATCCTTGTTAGCAGTAGCCTCTCGAATAATGCACTGATTATTCTGGGAAGTTGCCGACGTTTTGCAGTGCACCATTAAGTACATCATTTCAGCCAATGAATGCATAGAAACCACAAATTATAGAAAGACGTTAACTACACATGGAGTAAAACACACTGTTGCAACATTTTTGCTGTTTTCTCTCTTGTTCATCTCATTCATGTAGTTTTCTTGTGAACTTCACAGGTGCAAGTGGTGTTTGCTGTATATTCTTAAATATGTGGAGGTCTTGGGATGTATGTAACTTTGATGCTAGAAATAATGGTAAAAGTCGATAATCCAGCTAGTTTTCCCCACAAAATGGATTCGATTGGACAGTTGTTAGTGAAGTTAGAGTTTCACTTTTGCATGTTAAATAAGAGGCACATGATTATGGAATCAGCAAGCCTTGTGGCATGCAGATATTGGTACTTGAGTGGACTAACTATTTCAGGCAGGAGTTTATTTAGTACAATACTCATGATGTAAGAAAAGATTGGGATGATGTAGTTGCTCTTGCTGCTTTCCAACCCCTGTATCACAATGAAAAAAAACCATGATCTTGCATACCAGCAGGCCAGGATTGGATTTGAGGGCATGTATTCATCTTGTGGAAGCCTTATACAGTTTCATGGTTTCGTCAAAAGTTACCACCCATTATTAAAAACTTATTTACAATCTTTGAAATAATCATTAAACTCTTGCATATTATAAAACATGGTAATTATTTACAAGTTGGGCCGCTAACTCTCTCTGCTGCGACTTATACCAGTTTTGCACTCTAACGGGACCGGTGTGGTTAGAGGGGGATTAGGGGTGGGGAGATGGTTTAAAAAACTAATTTTGCTACCTGTTTATATACACACACCAACCTAAATGGATTGGAACCTAACCTCGCGCTAAATTTGAAATCCACAGGCTTTGAAATTGTCATCATAAATACAAAGTCAATCAATCGCACTTAATTTCATTCGATTTTAGGGTGGCCGAAGTTCTACATAATAAAATTCACTGAACAGCTGTATCTGCGTGAAACATACTTGTCATACATCAGCACAGCGTCTAGTGACATATACCGGTGTTGCGTTCCACAACACTTCGCCTGCCGCCGATAATGAAACTCAGGTTTTAGGCACTTTAGTGTGTAGTATTATTATATATTTACATTGCAAAAGTACTACAAGACTTCTTTATTTATATTCTACTCCTTCTAGGTAGCATACTTCATAAATATTCACAAAAAAGGATTGCTACGCGCACGTAATAAATTAGCGTTTAACTTAATTAAGGAGCTTTTCCGATAAAAAAAAATTGGTGAAAACATAACAAGTATAAACCAAACTTACAGTCAAACCACAATTTGTTTAATTTCTAGAGGGGTCGAAGTTCTCTATAATAACCTAAAACATTGATCTAACAAAAACCTCTTAACCTTATTTCTGAATCTAGTTGGATGTTTATCAGTAATGCTATATTGGTAATCAGGTTATACATATGTATGTCAGTATGTAATGTAGAGGTGATCTTTTTAGTTGTACTAGATGACTAGGTGAATTTTATTATTGAATCTAGTTCTGTGTTATGTATAAAACATACACTTTCTAATATAGACTGGGTAAGATCAGGATATGGTTTTGTTGAAAGTAAGTTTTGCAGTGGGCTTCCTTTATCACCTTTGTTTATAGCATTTGAAGTATTTTACAAATCCCTCAGTCTTATTAATTTTACTTATATTATAGAGATGCTGCATCCGTTTACTTGAGGGTATAATTCCCATTGTGATCCATTTTTTACTCCCGTTTATACAATTATGATGTACTAACTTAAAGGGAAAGGCTGTATTAAAGTTATGAAAGACAGCCATAAATTTAGAGGATTTGAGATCAACAATTGGCTCTGCATATATGTCCACCCAATCTTCCTTATCCAATAGGTAATTAAAATACTGGATATTCTCATTAGAGAAGAACCTTTTGTGCATTATCTTGCACAAGTTCTTACTGTGACTCTTATATGAGTCAGCCAAGGTCAAGATTATTACATTATAGTCTGAAAAGCCAGTGCTGACATTTGATACATTAAACTGTTAGATTGATTTGTCCAGAATCATTACTTCAATTAATGTGCTTGAGGAGCTTGTTATTCTAGTGCATTTTGTACAACATTTTCCATATTGAAGGAAATAAGTAATTGTTTGAGTTTTTGAACAGGAGAGTTATCTTTAAGAAAATCTACATTAAAGTCACCTATAATAGCAATGCTTTTCCCATGTCTTTTTAGTGATTTAATCACAGATTCTAACTTATTCAGAAAAACAGAGTAATTTCCTGTCGGGGGATGGTATATGCATATGAAGAACAGTTTTAAGTCACTAATTTCAATCATCATGTGCTCTAATTCTCTCTCAGTATTTAAATTTAAAGATTTTGTATACCTTTATAAGCAAGGCCCTCCTTAACAATTATCATACTCCGCCCATGTATGCCATTATCCCTGCAGTAAATATCACAACATATTTAGAGGAAATAACGTCAAGTCCTATGTGATTATTAAAAAGTCACAACTATTTATACCAGCATTATGTGCATTAATTTGAGTGCTGCTTATCACAGATTTAAGACTACATGATATTGCTTCGAGTTTCCTATTTCTGTCCACCTTATCCAATATTAGTTTCTCATTTTTACCGATGTAACATGAATGACAACATTAAAGAAGAACGAATTACTCTGTAGCTTCTAAAAATATTTGGGCATCCTTGACTGATTCACATCACAAGATGAATGCTGAAATATTTGAAGCTTGGTTCAAAAAAACACTTTTAAAAAACATTCCTCCTAAGAGTGTTATTGTGTTAAGTAATGCTAGTTGTCATTCATGGCTAAAGATCAAAATTCCCACCATGTCCAGCAGAAAAGCTGAAATGATCAGATTCATGGAAGAATGTAATTTAGATTTACCCAGTCCAGTTCCTATAAAATCTCTGGTTTTGGAGAAAACTGGGGAAGCAAATATACAGAAAGTGTATGTAATAGACGAATGGCAAAACATCTGGCAATGAACTCCTCAGGTTACCACCATATCACTGTTGTCTCAATTTGATTGAGCTGATATGAGCATGCCTTAAACATTTCGTAAGAAAGCAGAATGTGACAGCCTGTGCAAAGTGTTTAGAGAATGTGTACCAAGTGTGAGGGAAAGATGTGTTCAGCATGCCTCAAGAACGAAAATTTCAACTGCAGTTTTTCACACAGCAATGCTTCGTTTGTGATATGTGAGTGAAAATGGCAGTGACAGCAGGGAAGGCAAATACACCATAAAATGTAAGTAGAAAAGGTGGTTAAGATATTAGCATTGTGCAGTACTCTCATTGCACTTAACAAGAACTTTGCTGATGTTATTATTCATTTGGTACTCTAAGAAATAAATGTTCATGTGTGTAACGCGTGTTTGCTTGGAGAAAACATGACAACGTTGCCTTCTGTGTCTCTAATTACCTGCAATCTTATCGCAGCCTTTGATGCTGACTATGTTAATCTTTTCAGCAGCACAATAATAATTTAGTATTGACAACTAGTTATGAATTGGAAAGATGAAATATACTTTGGAATTAAAATAGGATCTAGCACACCATTAAACAATCTATTATGTGCTGATGAGCAGATACTTATACAGCAAGCAAGATAATTTACAAGGAATTGTATATTAGGTAAATTAAGCCAAAATGCAATACACTACAATTTAACTACATCTATGAATAAGACAAAGATAATGGCTTTTAAAGAGAAGAATCTGATTAGATAAAAAATAATAACAAATGTAATCATTAATAACAATATCCCAGCTCAATTATCTAATATGCAGTATTAGTTTTAAGTAATCATTGAGAAGGTTAATGATTTCAAGCTATCTGTGAAACAATTGGAAGAACTTCGGGAAGAAAAAAAGGAAGTAACCAAATGGAATTCTATAAAGTGATACTGTTCCAAATTGTAGACAATAACAAAAGATCATGCTTACAGACAGAAGTGATGTTTGTGAGATATGTAAGGAGATGCAGTAAAATGGATAAAATAGAAAATGAACAATAAAATCATGTTTAAAAATATTTTCAATTAAAGATAAGATAGAAGAAAATAGAGTGAAATCAAAGGCTCAAATTGATAAAATTATAGAAAATAAATTACTCCCCCCCCTGAAAAATAATAATGAATTACTGCTCAATTAGGAAGAGAGATATAGATAGACCTCATAAGAGGTGGATGGATGATAGAGACCGGAATAAGAAGTTATAACATCCAAGCCTTGAAAGAAGAAAAAAAGAAAAGGTTTTTTGTTTTGAGTACTATTCAGACATTGTTAGACAAGATAAGATGCACTACCTGGCAAAATAGTGAAATGATGTTCAAATGATTCAGGGTCCATGGAGCTTAAAGTTATTCGTTCTTATGCAACATGATAAAATGTGTAACTTTTATGATCTGGGAATACCTCTAAACTTTTCATTCTCATCCATTTTTATATTCTATACAAATGTCAATGATGTGTGTGTGTGTGTATTTAAACAACATAACCCAAATGAAAAGTCTGTTAAATACCAAAGTTGATTATTAAGTTCAATATCTTCCAGGGATGTGAAACAATTTTAAACCAAATCCCCCAACCCAACTTACCCTTTACATGGCACAAACAATTCTGATTAAATGTCATATATTGAAGAATAAAATATATGTCTTGAATTTTCTGTCAATACTTCTAAGAGATCTTTATTCTGGATGACTTTTCCATAATTGGTACACTTGCTACATATCACATGTAGATTTTGGTAAAACACACAATTTATGTCATGTACATTTTTTTTAATTGCTTTGTGGAGTTAATCATTTTGATATTCCTTGCTATAGGTTTCTAATTTAAAATACTTACTCAAATGGGAATTTTTCGTTCCTGTTTCTTTTGTTTTACTCATGGCCATGAGAACCAAATTTCAATCACATAGCTACCAGATTTAAAGATTTAACTATCACTTTAGCCTAGTGTATTCCCTTATTTCCCTTCTACCTATAAGGAACTAGTAATAAGGCCATTTGTGTTAATGTTTATCTTGATTATCACGATACATGAAATATCTAGCTTTTGTAAAAACAGTTTGTTAGGAAAAGGTAGAAAAAAATCATGTTTATGAGACACATCAGATTTTTTTTTTTTTCTTTAATTCTTCTCAGAATAAGAGAAAACCCCAAAGAAAAACCTTACCAAGATTTGAATTCAGGACCTCTAGAATGTGAGGGAGATACACTACCCCCACACTACAGAGGTGGATTACATCACATACACACCTTTTTCTATAAAAATGCTTTTTTTGTTCTTTTTTTTTTTTTATTTATATTTTTTGTGGATACAGGGGAACTTATAATGTGCATGAACTCCTGATATTGATTTTGGATGGAATACAATACCTTCTCTACCTATGTACTAAGTAGAGAAATCAAAAAGGGAATTGCCATAGACAAATTTTACAGAACTGGATGCTATATGTTGGCTGTAAAAAGAAAATCCACAGGAATTTAAAGGAATGAGTAAGTATTGTACAATTCATACCCATTAATAACGATATCTCAGAAGTAGCTAATGCCACAAAAAAAGTAATTTGAAATCCATCGTGTGTTTTGAGTAGTTACTTTTCTTAAGCAGTAAGTTTTCATCTTGCTTAAAATTTACCTATTATACAAATTTCCTTCCGAAAGAAGAGAACTTTAGCTATTGCTTGAAATTATGGCTATATGTTTTATTTTTAATGTTAAATATTTTTAAGCTGTGTTATTTTGTCAAATCATTAACCATTTTTTTCAGAGGGTAAAAAGTCCATAGGGTCAAGTGGGACAAAGAACTAATTTGATAATATCATTACATTTTAAGGCTCAAATAATCATTTTGGAATGCATACAAATACATTGTATTATTCTATTTTCATTTCCATACCTGAAATTAAGATATGTGAAACTGTTCATAAATAATCTACAAAAAAAAATCAATTCAACAAATTAATATAATATATAATTTGACCATCACTGTTACTAAATTCCTCCAAACATCAATCAATCTACAAAAATTCAAGTCCCATATTTACCCCATTTTTGGGACAAATAAGGGACGACTGAGGCAAATGAGGGTCAATGTCTGAACTCAATGACCAGCAGTAGCATACTAAATCTGAGGTAATGGTGGGACGGGTGATATTTTATTTTTCATAACTTAATTTTTTAATGTTTTAGACAAATCAAAAATGTTATGTTGTCTGCAAAGCAAGAAAAGTGGAACTTTGGAGGCAAAACATGTATTTTTTCTAACAAAAGAAAAATTATATTGCATTACTTTAATCCTGGGGAAACATATTTACAAAAATTCTCCAACATTTGAAATGCATGAAATGTATTTACACTCTTCGTTTAGTCATTTCTTCTCATTAATATCAAAATATGATGGAAATTCATAGTATATGCAATATCTCTCTCTCTCTCTCTCTCTCTCTCTCTCTCTCTCTCTCTCTCTCTCTCTCTCTCTCACACACACACACACACACACACACACACACACACAATTTAGGTTGTGATAGCATTTTAATTATACCTTTACAAGAAACCAATTTTACATCATCTTCATCAGATCTGAAAGTAATATTCTTAAGAGTTCACAGACTCCAGGAACTCAACATTTTTTCTACTTTGAAAATAATTAGTGGAGGTAATGGTCTCTGCAGATGAACAACAGGCCATTACAGTTCCCATTATAGTTCTGTTCACTTTCTACCCTTTAACAGTAACACCTTTAAGTTCATAGGTTCAGTTGAAAATCCTGATTCATCCAAATTCAAATCGTTTTGGCTTAGCGTTAATGTTCAAATTATCAATTAAACCATAGAATCCATAAACTAAGATAGGACCAGAAGTGTTTGCTTCCTCATTTTTTCCAGTGCTACCAGTTTCCTCAAAAACAAGTTGTTGCTTCGACAGAAATTGCAGAACCAGTCATCTTCTGGTTTATTTGTAAATGTTGTTCGCAGTTCATATTGTTCCCCAAAATCCCCCACAACATATTTCATACCAAGCTTTGCCTCATAAACAAAGACATACAAATGACTGTCCACGTTAGACAACTAACTAAGAAAGGAGGTAAAACATGTTGACCTACTGTCCCATATTTTCCTGACTAAAGTCCTGTTTTTACCCCAAAAAATGTCCCATATTTACCTCAGAACTTTGAACTATCATGGTTTATTACCAAATTTTCTCAGGATAAACTGGTTGGCAGCAAGATAAGCCTAAATAACATACTCACTAATATTAACAATAAATTAATTGTATGCTCAGATCTGAGACCACAGATATGAAAGTTGTCAAGAGAGAGAACAAAAAAAAATGTATGTGTAAAATAAGGGTTTCCTTTTCATATTTTTTAAGACACATTAACCACAGAAACTTTATCACTGTAGATTAGATTATGTACCAAGTACAGACATGAAAATTGTGCATATGTGTACATATATGCGAGTGCCCTTCCTTTGCCCCAAATGTTAACTGTTTCATGTTTACCCCATGCCACTCTATAAAAGGTAGTTAGGAGTGAGAGAATATTCTTGAGTCTTTGTAGTGCATATTTGGAAGGTGCTGAATTTAAAACAAAGTTTGGTATTTAAATTTCCTTTTTGGGTTATGCTGTTCACAAAAGATACAACCGCCTGTGGTGCCATAAGTAGTTAAAGCGGGCATTAAATACTACCAAAAAAAAAAAAAAAAAAAGATACAATAAAGCACATATGGATCTTGTTCTAGAAATGCTTTTTTTTTATTATTTGATACCATAAACATATACGAGGGTGGTCTGAAAAGTTTCAGACCTAATAAAGATACAAAACATTTTTTCAGAACTTTTTTTTTTTCCAACATAGTCTCCTTGTAACTCTACACACTTCTCCCAGCGATGCTCCCATCTCTGTAACCCATCCAAATAGTGCTCTGCATTTTTCTCTGCAAAATAATTGTTCACGAAGGTGATTGCCTCTTCATTTGACGAAAATATCAGTCCTCCGAGCACAATTTTCAGATGAGGGAACAAACAGAATGTCACTTGGGGCTAGATCTGGTGAGTAAGGCGGATGGTCAAGCAGTTCAAACCATAGTTAGTGGATTTTTGCCATTGCAACCGCTGAAGTGTGAGACGGTGCATTGTCTTGGTGAAACAGGATTTTCTTTTTCTGCAAGTTCTGCCTTCAGCTTCTCAAGTAATGATGCGTAGTATGCTCCTTTAATGGTTTTTCCTTTTTGAAGATAATCAATTAAAATAACTCCATGACTATCCCAAAAAACAGTTACCATCACTTTCCCAGCCGAAAAAACAGTTTTTTTTTTTTTTTTTTTTTTTTTTTGAGCCGGTTCCCCCTTTGCAGTCCACTGTTTGGACTGTATTTTTGTTTCAGGTGTATAATGGTGTATCCAAGTCTCATCTACAGTAATTAATCAGCACCAAAACTCTGATTTATTGCGTCTAAACTGTGCCAACAGAGCATTGAAAATGTTCATTCGAACACATTTTTTGTCAAACTTGAGCAAACGCAGCACCCAATGTGCAGACAGCTTTCTTGTGTCTAAATGTTGATTTAATATGTGACAAACACATTCTTTTGACATGTTCATAGCCTCTGCTATCTCTCTCACTTTAATTTGGCGGCCATCTAGCACCATTTGGGGAACTTTGGCAGTGGTTGCGTGTGTAGTTGCAGTTTTTGGATGCCCCGAACGTTCATCTTCTCCCAAGCTCCTACGGCCACGTTTAAATTCAGCTACCCAAAATTTCACTGTTGTAAATGATGGTGCAGAGTCCCCATACACAGAATCCAGCTCATCTTTGATTTGCGTAGGCGTATTGCCTTTCAAAAACAAATATTTAATGACAGCTCGATACTTGATTTTGTCCATTTTCATAAAAACTCTCACATCACCTCACTCAAACGGCTGTTATATAACAACTGAGCGCCCAAAATGGCTGAAACTTTGTGAGTAACTGTCAACAGATGAACAACGAAATTCACTAGCTTTTATTTACGAGTACTGCCATCTTCATGTTGAGCTCAGAAACTTTTCAGACCACCCTCGTATTTCTGGTAAAATCTCAACATATCATTTTTGGGAGGAATGCAACACTGTCTTTGTCTACATGTTAGAGAAAGTAAAGAGAGAGAAAAAAACTAAATTAGTCCATGATTTTTCTTATTAGCTAACAGCTTCTCTGTGTATTGTAGCATATAACTGTCTGGAGTGTGATCAATCTGTACATTTGGAATAATTTCTAATGAGGTGATTTTTCAAGTAGCAAAAGTGCAATGCCAAAATATTTCATCAGCAGTGTCCTTTGAACTGCCACTGAAAGATTCATTGCTATCATTTCCGACAGAAATTATCAACATCAATTTCTTTTATTCTTCTTGTTTTATGCTGTACTCTCACTAGCAATGAATAACACTTTGTCTTCATTATGATATGATTGTTACTCTTTCTCTGCTGTGAGTGTATTGCAACTGACACCCTCTCCTGTGATATGTGAATGACATAAATGTTGTGGCTGCTTTACAGATTTTTTATACACTGGTAGCTTTGTCAATTAGTATATGTTGAAAATGTGTCTATAGTAACAGATTTATAGCTTCTCTTGAATGTGAGTACTGATAGTAAAAGAGAATAACACTAAAACATATCAAACACACAAATATTTTATTTCTTAATGTCATAGCAAGTTTGATTTCTTCAGTAGAGAGAGTTTTGGTGAATTTACCAAAAGAGAATTTTAGGTAGGAGCAGCACATTTAAAGTGATAAGAACAAAAGAAATCTGATGTGTTCCATTCACATGACTTTCTCTATATCTGTGCAACAAATTATTGTTAAAAAGCCTATGCTTCCATTTATTTCATTCTAATCAAGCAAAAAATAGCAGAAATAGTCGTATTACTTGCTTCCCTGTAAGTAGGAACAAAATAAGGGAGTACCATAGGTTAAAGTGATAGTCAAAAGCTGGTTGCTATGTCACTGAAGTTCCTTTGTTTGTATGGACAGGAGTTGACAAATTCCTATACGAGGAAAGTATAGGTTTTTCAAAGCTGAAACTAAAAACAAGGATATCTCAAACACGATCAACTCCACGAAAAAAATGTATATAACATAAATTATGTGTTTTAACATGCTCCTCATTTTTTGTGTAGTAAGTTTTTGTCTCTTATGGCTTAGCAGTTATGCAACATTCCATAAAATTCATTCTGAATAAAGTAGTCTTCAGAGGCTATTCCCAGAAAATTTGAGATATACATTTCATTTGTCATGTAAATATATTTAATATACAATATTTTAATCAAATCATTAGAGCCATTTTTGAGAAAATCAAAATTTTCGAAAAAAGTTCTGTGTAAAGGGTAGTTGGGGGTGGGGTGATTTTCTTGAAAATCTTTGTGCCACATCCTTGGGAGATACCAACACACACACACACACTCTCACCCCTTTTTTCAAAAAATACTTTTTCTGGATTCAGGGGGATCCAAAACATGTATTTCCAGTAAAGCCTCATGATCGAAATTTTGGGTGCATTACTTTCTCTATACACTATGTATATAGTAAGTGTAGAGAAAGTAATAAATGCAATTGTGGAGATAGGTAGTCATGATTGAAATTGAAATTTCTATCATATCACGGTCTTTAATGCCAGATTGGTCACTGATTCCCCAGGTAAGCATTGTTAGTTTATACTGAAAATCATGCTTAGCAAACCCACCCTAACAGCTATCGAAAGGTAAATTTTAAACTATCCTCCATTATCTACTTCTTTTAATTGTTCCTTTAACTTAATAGTCCTATCAACAGCATTTTCCTGTGGAGCATATTGCCTTAGGAATGGTGTTAACTTGTGTACTGCTTGTTGTCATTAGTTTCTATTTACTTTAATTTTCTTCAGTAGATCTTATATATTCATACTTCCAGACTCAAGGGAGGATATGGAATAATCTGGGCTAGAGAAAAATTCCTTACCCCCAACGGATCAAACTCAGGACTCCTGGCACAACAGGTGGTGTTCTACCAACTTCGCAAGTCCACCAACTTTATTTATAACTGTAGTATATATTAATATCCTTTGTAGAAAGTATTCAAACAGATGGCAGTGGTAGTGGCAGCAGTGGTGGAAATTTCAGCAAATGTGATTGTGTAAATTATGGGAATTAATGCACTACACCAAAATAATTTCATAGATTGTAGATATGTCTGATATAAGCAATTGTAGCAAAGTAAAGCTGATAAGGCTATGTTAAAGCAAAGCTGGATGAAAAATTGGCTTAAAATGTCTTTAAAATAGCTACATAAGTATAGAACTATTCATTTTTAGAGGCTATTATTAGCTTTATCAAGATTTTAGGTGACAAAATCTTTCAAATCTCGAAACTTGACAGTGTAATACTGAACATCAATTAATTGCTTTCTTGTTTATATAGCCTGTTCTAGAAATACCTCTTTTACTGCTCATGTGGCCTAATCCGTAACACACCTCTTTTACTGCTGATGTGGCCTAATGCGTAACACAAAAGTTATTGGTTGGTCTGGGTGGCTCAGTTGGTTGGGTGCTGGCTTTCCGACCCCAAGATTGTGGGTCAAAATCTGGCCCACACTGATGGTTTTTAAGTGTGCTTTTACTGCTAGGTAAAAGAACTACCCAGTGATGAAATTTCAGCAGACCTGCAGCACTGAAATGACCCTGGCAGTTGATAGTGTCATTAACAAACAAAAAACTTTTTATGTTAAGAGTTGGTGTCCCAAAGGTCATGGGTTCATTTCCTGTTAGGCAATTAATCTTTTTATTTCTTTTTTTTTAGTTCCTTACAAAGAAACATATATTGTATGAAACTATATATATGTACTCAGGATGCAATTCTGAATGGCCAGTGCAATAAGTATTAGTTTCCTTAATTTGGCCACTAAGGTTAGTATGCTGAGACAATGTGGAGAATAAGATACACCTTCCCTGAACTTGGAGATGTGCACCTTAATTTGAGGTGAATCAAGAAATAATAGTTTAACTGCTCCAGCACTGTTCAGGGAACTATATAAACTCCATAGCACGACAGCTCACAGGGAACCTTGGCCTACCGCCCGGCCGCTGCGTCCCCCATCTCGGTCCACTACAGACGTCATGGATGGGGTGCAGTATTGTAGGGTGAGACGTGGTCAGCGCCTCGAGTCCCCCCGGCCGGTTAATGCGGTCCTCATGACCTGGAGCCGCTACTTCTCCATCAAGTAGCTCCTCAATTGGCCCCCCCGGGACCTTACGAGGCTGAGTGCACCCCGGGCCAGGTCTCCCAGCGGGAGAAAAATCCCCATGCCGATACTGGGGATCGAACCCAGATCTCCCGCTTTCAGGGAACTATATACCAACCAATAAGTGCCAACCACATCAGCCCAATTTCCAGCCCATCAATACACATTTGCCAGGTTACGAAACCTTCAAGGCAAACAGGATGATATTTGCTATTGCAAATGCATTGGGTACTAACCATGGTGTATAACAAGAACCATGAAGAACTACTACAACCATTTCACTGTCAAAAGGTGCTAGTACTTAAGCCCAGTAGGCTTTGGTCCTCTGGTACAGTTTTATAACTGGCCTTTGCTCCAGCAGCCTGAATGTTTTATGTTGGTATTGTTTACTGATGAGTCCTTGTTCACCAGACATTTTCTAATTTTCAACTCCAGAAACAGCCATATGTGTGACTATGTCATTCCACATGTTGTGGAGAAGAGTCACCAGCAAACGTTTTCTGTGAACATATAGGTTGGAATTATATCAAACCATGACATTGGACCATAGACTTGTCAATTAAATAGACATGTTTATCTTTATTTGTCACAGAAACGTGTACGTACCTGTAATATAAATTGCAAGAGATAATGTTACAATACAGAATTTACGTCCAATACATTGTGGAATTAACCATTTCAGATATATACTTTAATATTAGTTTAAATTTTCCGATACTAATACTTTTTCTGAAATGGGAAGTCATAATTTGTTGTTCTTTTTTTACTCCTGCCCATGCAAAGAGAGCTGGATTTCAATGTCATTGATTTAAAATATTTGGCTATCACTTTAGTCTAGTGTATTCACTTATTTCTCTTGTACCTATAAAACCATATTTACCATGTTTATCATGATTAGCATAATTAGATAGAAGAATAAGCTTTTGGAAGAAAAATTTGTTGCAAAATACTTAAAGATAGAATGAAATATGTCAGGCGTTTATAAAATGTTTCTCTGCACATCTATTGTTAAATGAGGCTATTTCTCTCTGCTGTACAAGAACATTTGAACAGGTTTTTTTTTTTTTTTTTTTGGAAGGGGTCCAACAGTTGCATGGCCACCGTGATCTTCAAACCGCAACCCATTGTTTTCTTTTTCTGGAATTACTGCAAGTCGATGACGTGTTAAAAACCTGTCACCTCAGAAGAGAATTTAATTGTCCAAGTAATAGAAGCCTATGACATGATTCAACATACACTGTAACTCTTGGATAGAGTATGATAATCATTCCTTTGCGCTGTTAACTTTGCCTTGAAAATGCAGGTGGCCATTTCAAGCAGCACCCATAAAACTAGCATGGTGTGTGAATTAAACTGAGGTAGAAAGCAGACACATGCAAAGGTCCAATAGGTGAGAGGTGGAAGGAATTAAGAAGCATGTCAATTAAAGTTATAACCAGTGCAGGACTGAGAGAATTGGAAGGACTATTAGAGCAAAGTAGTGGATTGGAAAATGACAACAAAGAAGAAGGAATAGCAGGAGATTGAAAGAAATCTAGGAGGAGATGCAGTATATAAGAAGAACTGTGGAGAAAGGATACGAAAAAACATGAGATGGGAGGTTGGTGAACTTTTAAACAGAAGATAGGGTTGGAGGCCAGGAACTATGAAACCTGCTAAGGTTCAGATTTGGGAAAAAAAAAGTAAAATAAATAATGTTGATAAAACGCATAAACACACAAATCTTATATAACATAATAAATCCGGCAAACAGAGATGGTGAAAAGAATAATAGAACAAAGAAGAAAGCCACAGAGATAGTAGCATATATTTAAAATTTTAAACTATTGATGGGTGGTAATATGACAGAAAGGACATCAGAGAAAAAAAAGTAATCAGGGATTCAGGAAGCAGCAAAATTAACAATGGTGACAAAATTGCAAGACATGGATTACCTTTGAAGGTCAATAAACAGGAAAAGCAAAACTGCAAAAAGCAACCAGTACAATGCAGGGAGAGAAGATATTAGAAGAAATGATGCAGGGGAGTATGTCAGACAGGGAAAAGAGGCAATACAAAGGAGGAGAAGAAGCCAGCTAATAGTGGATCAGGGAGAGAAAATGAAAAAGGGGTCAATGAGACAATGGACAAGGAGTGTAAACAAACTCAAAAGGCAAGTAAACACACAGGGAAATGAAAGAGAATTAGTATGGGTGGTTTGAAGGCAAAGATGAAATCATAGGTGAAGAATATGGATGTGTAGTGACAAGAAAGAAAGGAGAACAGGTCAATAAGATATAAGTGTGGAATAATGTTGACACAAATAAATGATACACAAAACTAAAGATCAGTGAGGAAACAGGTGTGATGCAACCTGTGACTAGGCAAAGTAAAGGTAGTAACACTAAAGAAGACACATATATAAAGAAATGTAATTTTATGTAAAACGTGTAGAGGGCTGTCCAATGACAGAAGGGCTGAGTTCCAAGTTTAAAGGGCAGTCCAAGAAGTATATGATAAATACAATAAATTCAATTCATAAAACCAACATAAAAATGTTTTGATGTTCTTATATTTTTATTCTTCCTTTTGCTCTTTAAACTACTTACCATTTCGAAGTATGGCATGTGAATGCATTAAGTATGATTCAACCTTTTGATAGCATGGGTTGTAATTAATCGTATACTGATATGTGGACATTAAAATGGATAAATTAAAACAAAAATTTAAAGCTGGCTAAAACTGCATTAATGTGCTCTACTTAGTAAAAAAAAAAGTGGTGAACAAGATTTGGACTCAATTTAAAGCTATCATAATTGTTGTGCCAAAGAGGTAAAAACACCCCTTTGTTTTCGTGTGCTGTAATTTTGAATGGTGTAAGCTTCAGTCATGCTGGCCCATTAGACACTTATAGCCGTAACTTTGAAATTTGAGTAAACAGGCCGTACATCTCTTATCTTAAATTACTTGTTTAAGACACCTCCACATTCTCTGAAAATATTTTGTTCCACTTCATTAGCATGCTGTATAAATATGCACACACACACACAATCATGTGTGTAGATGTAGTTATAACGCATTTTCATGATCTTACATACAATAAAACTATATTGAGATTGCAATTACCTCTGAAAATCAAGATAGGTGTTTGTGACATCTGAAGTGACTATAGCAGTGCATATCTAATTCTATCTTGATACAGATCCTCACACCCAATACTGATTAAATAATTTAAGGGCAATAACATAGTATAATTATTTATATAAGTAATCAGATAAATGGATGCTTTATAATACAATCAGCCCAGAGATTTTCTGCTGAAGTTTTTTCCTAGTAGGACAACAGCTCCTCCTAATATACACACCCCAGAGAGATTCTGCAAGCACCCCAGGGGAAGCCTGGTGGTGCCTTCAGGCCTGCCCCTGGAGACAAGTGTCTTAAGAGGGGGAGACCACTTATGGTAAAATTACTCTCTTGTTATTAAATGACTGAAGTTTGTGAATATTACAGCATTCTGTATTCATAGACTGTGATGTGTGGTGGCAAAATGTTTTAACTATCAGAAAGATTGGTACAGTAACATTCCTACTCTTCAACTAAGCGGCAGAGGTGGAAAAATGTTTTAGTGGTCTGAAAGATTAGGAATAATAATAATCATAACACTAATAATATATGACTATTAATAACAAGGTGGAGAAGGTGTCACAAGGTTAAGATGTGGACAGTATATTGGTGGGTGACACATCCAATTATGTAGTGGCAACATAAAACCACGGTCGTCTCCTTAGCGCGGTGGTAGCACAGCTGCTTACCAAGCGGGAGACCTGGGTTCGATCCCCAGTACCGGCATGGGGATTTTTCCCCCGCTTGGAGACCTGGCCCGGGGTGCACTCAGCCTCGTAAGGTCCCTGGGGGGCCAATTGAGGAGCTACTTGATGGAGAAGTAGCGGCTCCAGGCCATGAGGACCGCATTAACCGGCCGGGAGGGACTCGAGGCGCTGACCACGTCTCACCCTCCAATACTGCACCCCATCCATGACGTCTGTAGTGGACCGAGATGGGGGACGCAGCGGCCGGGCGGTAGGCCAAGGTTCCCCGTGAGCTGTCGTGCCAAGGAGTTAACATAAAACCACACAAACAGGACAATATGTTCTTACTTATCCAAATTTGTCTGTTGTTCATTAAGTTTCTGCATTGTCCCACATATGCACTGTCACCTTATGATGTAATGTTTTGACTTCCTAATTATCCTATTAGTTCTCTCCACGCACTCCATTTCTGTCAATGGTAGAGAAATGTTGACTTACACATTTACTGAAGGTTTAGGTCCATTGGGTCTATCTGCCTTTGCTATGTCTTACTGTGTCTATCTCTCCATTTCTACTTGGTCCTCATAGCTTGATCTGCATTGTTGGCACCATTCTCTGAAGATGTTTTGAAAACCTTGTCTTTGTTGTGCATCTTGTATATTTCCCCTGTGTAGCCCTGTCACCCCAGTGGGATGACCCCGCGTTGGGCTCCGTGGTGGGTGGGGAGCACTGGGGGATGAATATACACCATATCTTTTATGGCAAAATTTAAACATAGCAATAATTTAGTATTGGGAAAGGAAGTAGCTGAGTCCGATGGTCCTCGCTACTTAGTCATATTCAGAACAGAGGAAGGAAAAAACTTTACATCCGTCAGCCCTTTCGCTATTCAGAAGGGTTTAGACAAAATTGCTGGTCCGGTTAAATCCTGTGTTAGAGCCCGAAATGGAACCCTCCTGGTTGAGGCAATATCACCTTCCCAGGCAGGACAAATACTTAAGGCGAAACTTTTAGGTAGCTATCCGGTTAGGATCGAAAAGCATAAGACCTTGAACTCCTCGCGTGGCGTTATCACCACCCGCGCATTGGACGGTCTGTCCAATAAGGAGCTTCAAGAGAATCTGGCAGAACAAGGCGTAACATCCGTTCATAGGGTTCAGCGGAAAGTTAATGGTGATTTTGTACCTACCCGTACTCTGTTCCTTACCTTTGATCGGGTAAATCTCCCTCAAAGGATTAAGGCAGGGTACGAAGCCATCCAAGTTAGGCCCTATATTCCCAACCCTTTACGATGTTACAAGTGCCAGCGGTTTGGCCATACCAGCGAATTTTGTTCTGGTCCGGCAACGTGTGCAACCTGTAGCGACGCTTCCCACGATGGGGATTGCACTAAAACGGCGTCTTGTGTGAACTGCGGCGGGGAACATCCATCTAGTTCCCGAGCCTGCCCCCGTTTTGCAGAGGAGAGAGCCATCCAGGAGATACGGGTGAAAGAGGTGTCCTCCGAAGCCCGTAAACTCCTGCGTATTCGACAGCCCTCTGTCCCACGTCCGGTTCTTACAGCTCTGTTACAGCTAAACCGGTACCGAAGCGGGAAATTGCCACACAAACCGGCGATGTTAACGGGGTTACAATTTCGGAAAAGATCGTCGTTGCCACACCACTACTGAAGACCTCAACATCCACGTCCACGTTGGCACCACCATCCGCCAAATCCGCCACAGTAAGACCTATTCGAGAACAATTGTCACAGCAACCGTCGACCTCTGGCAATTCTGTACCAGCAAAGCATTTCAAGAAAAACTATGTTAGGACTGACTTCCTTAAAGCGCATGACACGTCTGCACCAAAAACACTCAAGGGTGGTAAAAGTCCCCATCACTCTCCACCTAGATCCTCCTCTGAGGAATCTTCTGGGAGGAGTTCCGATCGGCGACGTCCATCTCCGTCGGTCAGCACCCAAAATCGGTTCGAGATTCTCGAGCCGAAATTTTCTATGGGTAAGCGGTCCTCCCATGTGGAGGAGATGGAACAGGAGGATTATGCCCTCACTGCCAGAGGGACAGTGCGTAAGCGGCAGGATTGTGCTCCTGGAAAGAGAATTAGCCCAACGTCAAAAAAGAATAAATTAAACCGACCAGAACCGGCCAGCCTGCAGAAACGCCTTTCTATTTAGAACATATCCCATCCCAGAGACCATGGCTATCCTACAGTGGAACATACGGGGCATTAGACCACGTCGACCAGAGCTGGACTTGTTGCTCCACCAGCATCAGCCTTTGGCCGTATGCTTGCAAGAGACCAAGCTTCGTCCCCAAGACAACCTTACCTTCAGGCAGTACTCTGCTGTCCGGTGTGATATATCTCCGGCGGATGGAGTACCTGCACATGGGGGTACTATGATTCTCATCAGAGATGACATCTTCGCTACATCTGTACCCATTCAATCTGACATACAATCCATTGCTGTCAGGATTAAGCTACCTTCTATTAGCTTCACCATTTGCAGTATATATGTACCTCCTTCTGATGGCCTCTCGCGCACTGATCTGGAAGATCTAGTCTCCCAGCTACCATCACCTGTATTGTTGTTTGGGGATCTAAATGCCCACCACCCGCTTTGGGAGGCCGCGCCGTGGCCGAGTGGTTAGACCACTAGCCTCTCACCTAGACGGCCGGGGTTCGATCCCAAGCGACCGCATGTGAGATTTGTGGTGGACAAAGCGGCGCTGGGGCGGGTTTTCTCCGGGTACTCCGGTTTCCCCCGCCATCGCATTCCACCGGTGCTCCATCATCATTCATGTATCATCAGTGTCACCGCCTGCGATGCCATTAGTAGTTAAAGCGGGCGTTAAACACTACCAAAAAAAAAAAAAAAAAAAAAAAAACCCGCTTTGGGGCTCCCCTCGGGCTTGTGCGAGAGGCCAACTGCTCGCCGATTTCTTGGATCATATTAATCTCACTCTCCTGAATACCGGAGAGCCTACTTTTCTCTCTGACGCCTTTAACAGTTTTTCACACATAGACTTAGCCGCCTGCTCTCCTCAATTAGCCGTTTCGTTACAGTGGAATGTCATCTCTGATTTATGCTCTAGTGACCACTTTCCGTGTTATAATTCTCTTAACCCACAATTTATGTTCCACACTTTTACCTAAATGGCGCCTGGATCACGCCAACTGGAACCTTTATTCCCGTTTGGCTGTTTTTCAGTACAGTGAGCACGCCGCAGTTGATTCCTTAGTTGAGCACCTCACAACCACCATTCTGTCTGCTGCTGAGCAGTCTATTCCACGCTCGACTGGCCACTCTCGTCGTTTTCCTGTTCCTTGGTGGACAGAAGACTGCCGAACTGCTATTCGTGCTCGCAGACGAGCTCTCCGGGTTTTCCAGCGTCGCCCTACACTGGATAACCTGATACACTATAAAAAAACTGCGTGCAAAATCTAGACAAGTTATAAAGGATAGCAAGAAGACATCATGGAGCAACTTTGTAGCGTCTTTTAATCGGCATACACCTTACTCTGTCGTATGGGATAAGTTTAGGCGTGTAGCTGGCAAAGCGACCTATATGCCCATATCAGGTCTAAAAACATCCGCAGATACTGTAGTAGATCCGAATGACGTGACTAACACTCTTGGCCGGTTCTTCGCCCATGTATCTAGCTCAGACAACTATCCGCCTGAGTTTCTTCCTGTTAAAGCTCAGGTGGAAGCTCAAAGGTTCGCCTTCCGTTCTGGAAACCTTGAAGACTATAATCGCCTTTTCACCACGGCGGAGCTAGAACACGCACTTTCATCTTCGCGAAACTCTGCGCCCGGTCCTGATGGCATCCACGTCCAAATGCTACAACGTCTCGCTCCTGAAGGCAAGTCCTTCCTCCTCGAGGTCTACAATCGTGCCTGGGTTGATTCCACTTTTCCATCTCAGTGGCGGGAGGCCACCATTATACCTATTTTGAAACCTGGAAAGGAACGTCAACTTCCTTCCAGTTACCGTCCTATTTCCCTCACAAGCTGCGTATGCAAGGTGATGGAACGCATGATCAATGGACGGTTGGTGTGGTGGCTGGAATCCCACGATCTTTTGACCCCCATCCAGTGTGGTTTCCGACGACGCCGTTCAACAACTGACCACCTTGTTTCGCTGTCAACTCAGATTTCTGACGGGTTTCTGAGGAACAGCCAAACAGTTGGGATATTTTTTGACCTCGAGAAGGCCTATGATACGTGTTGGCGAGCGGGAATATTACGTTCCCTCCACAGTTGGGACATTCGAGGACGCCTTTCGCTATTCCTTCAGGAGTTTGTGCAAGACCGCGTTTTCCGGGTAAGGGTCGGCTCGGTATTTTCTAACCCTTTTAGTCAAGAGAACGGAGTGCCGCAGGGCTCGGTACTAAGCGTCACGCTGTTTGCTATAGCGATTAATTCGATATCGCAATGTGTTCCCCCAGATATCTCGTCCTGTTTATTCGTGGACGACTATGCGATATACTGTACTTCTCAGCGTACACCGTTTTTGGAACGCCGTCTCCAGCGGTGCTTGGACAATCTCTATGATTGGAGCTTAAGAAACGGCTTTCGATTTTCCCCTGAGAAGACGGTCTGTGTTAACTTCTGGCGCCGTAGGTGGCGCATGGCACCTACTCTTCACCTTGGGCCAACTTTACTTCCTTTCGCAGATGAGGTGAGATTCCTGGGGTTGGTATTTGACCGAAAACTCTGCTGGTCACAACATATAGCACAGCTTAAGGCGCTGTGTGACCGTTCTTTTAATATTTTACGGATACTAAGTGGTTAATCTTGGGGAGCGGATCGGTCAGTTTTGCTGCATCTTTATCGTACACCGATCCGATCAAAGTTAGACTATGGATGTATTGTTTATTCCGCGGCACGACCATCTGTGTTGAGAAAGTTAGATGCTGTCCACAATCAGGGCATCCGTGTGGCTGTTGGAGCCTTCCCAACTAGCCCAGTTGTGAGTTTCTATGCCGAATCGGCGGAACCACCCCTTCGGTTTCGGCGTGATGCCCTGCTAGCAAGATATGGTAGTGGACTTATGAGCCAGCCTATGCATCCAACATTTCCCCATTTTTATTCTACTGAGCTAGACGACCGTTATGGTCGCCTAACACTTAGTCCCAAGCCTGCAGGTTTTCGTTTTAGAGAGCTCCTTCGGGACTCCAATGTCGTAATGCTTAGCATGTTTCCTAAGGGAGAGAGGGTGCACCCACCTTGGTTACGTGCTGCCTCCCACGTCGACCTCAGGATGTTGGCATTTGGGAAGTCTGTGATGCCCATCATTAGTATCCGTACTTGTTTTTTAGCATTTTTATCCCGTTACAGTGACCGAATTTGTATTTATACCGATGGCAGTAAATCTATCGACGGTTTTGGGTGTGCCTTTGTAATTGGCACCGAATCACATACTTTCGGTTTGCCTCTTCACACATCCGTTTATACTGCGGAGTTGTATGCTATCTATCGAGCCATTCAGTACGTTTGCCGTCGAAACTTGGGTAACTGCCTTATTCTGAGTGATTCGCTTAGCGCACTTCAGAGCGTTCGTGAGCTGTACAACTACCATCCTCTAGTGCAGCTCATTCAGGATGCCCTCCACGTTTTGCACGGCCTTGGCGTGAATGTGGATCTCGCATGGCTTCCAGGACACGTTGGGACAGGCAACTAATTAGCGGATGAGGCAGCAAAGTCAGCAGCCACGGAGCCCAGTGTTACCATTAGTTGTTCAACAGCCGAAGATTTTGGACTTGTTTTGCGGAGGGCGGTGATTTTGCGCTGGCAAGCGGAGTGGCTTGCTCTCCGCAACAATAAACTAAGGGCAGTGAAAGATCTTCCGGTACACTGGACTACTTCGTCACGCACTTCCCGTCGTGAGGAAGTGGTTTTGGCTCGTCTCCGTATCTGTCACTGTTTTTTTACACACAGCTAGCTACCTGTTCAAAAGGGATCCTGCTCCTGCCTGTCCACAGTGTGGGCAAGCACTGACTGTTTGCCATGTGCTGGTAGAACGTGCTCTTCTAGCCTGATTACGAGCCACTCTACACCTGCCGGCCAGTACTAAAGAGATCTTTTGGACGATACCAGAGCAGTAGATCGCATTTTTAAGTTCCTATCATCATTGCCTTTTAACTTGAATATCTAGTTCTATTTTACTTTGCAGTCTGGTATGTTCCTGAACTGGTAGCTGCTGATTTTACCTATTTTAGCCTCTCAGGGCTAGGGCCTGTTTTATTTATGACATTTAGATTCTGTTTTACCAGTTTTTAGCTGTATGAATTATATAGTGGGCAGTTTTTTCTATAATTTTATTTAGTTTTATTGACTGATTTTAACTTTTTATTGCGCTTTTATCTTGTCTTAGCACAACTTGTTTTTATTGGGCGCTCATGACCATGTAGTTGTGCGCCCTTAAACTTTATCATCATCATCATCATCATCATCCATGAAAGCCTTGTGAGACTTGTCTCTTTATTTCCTTTTTCAGTTAGTTCTTGAAGGATACAAGTTGTTGCAGGTATGTGTACTTGTGCATATAAGTTAGGCCATGCTGGAGTTTTTGGGCCATTCTTTAATATCCTAATTTGTTCACAATGAGGCTCACTCCTCTGCTATGGTCCCTAATTTCTTGAATAATTCTTGTAGATTGCATGATGATTTGGAAAATAATAATATGCTGTTAGCTTGGTGCTAATGATACTTATCCTATCACTTTTCTTCCATTTTATATGTCAAAATATATCTTCCAAAGGAGACATGAATATTTTTAGGGAGATTGGGTCGTCCTGCTGTAATCTTATCTCTAGACAGAATGGATGACCTACTACTTCTGTCTTTATTTGGAATAAGTAACCTCACAATTCATACATTGTTCATAATGGTCTTTTAGGTTGTTGAACTTGTTCATGAGCACAGATTTTTGCAATAGCACAAAAAAGTTACTTGTAATATAATTTGTTGTAATGCATCCTATATTGATTCACCTGGCAGGGGAATAAATTCTTTTAGTATGGTTCATCTCTAAGCACCCCTGTCCATGATATTTGAGGAGTGGTAAGGGTACAGGAATTCTCCTCCACAGAAAAATCAAACCATCTCCAAAATGACTTTTGCAGAAGGCAAGTGACCAAGTAGTGTGGGCTGTGGCTGCATCCATTCTTGTTAATTTACAGATTTTTATGTTACAAGGTGGCGCAAATCCTACAAGAATGGGGAAGTACTGTTTAATATGGCTCAAGCTTGTTCAGATACCCATTTCATTTAACCAGAAATATGTTCCATGGTAAACACCTTTTTGGTTGTGTGTATAACTATTGCCTCACTATTCTCTACTAGCACCAGAATTGTTATTGAACAGTTCAAACAAGTATTGTTCAGTATTGTTTGTTTCATTAAATACTTTATTATATACATTTTCATAATTTATGAAAACTACTTTAAAGTTTCAGCAAGTCACAGTGATAGGCAATTTTTGTTTCACTGTAAATATTCCAAAAATTAAAAGAATACTTCTATGTAATTTAGTGAGCTGTACAAGGAAAAATGCCCAAAATGCTGTCTTCCTATACAAATAACTTCCTTCAAGCATGAAGGAAATGGATGAAATGGTGTTCAACTGAGTTTGTATTCTATGGATGAGGAAGAATTTTTGAATTATCCTCACCATTGAAGGCAACTTAACTGATATTTGAAGACAGATTTTGGTATCCCTGTAGACAGAAAATGATACTGAAGTATTCAGTACAGCACAGTGATAATAGTTGGAGAAGTGTGTAGTTTTGCTAGTTTGTAGTTTACTAAAGACAGTTAGTTTACTAAGAAGAATATGCATGAGTTGTCAACCATGTTTTTAAATTAGATATTAGAGAAGAAAGAAAGTTTGAAGCTAGTTCCTTTAACTAGTACTCTTAAATTCTTACAATCTCTTTAAGAAGTTTCTGTATTTTAATTGCAGGAGGAAGCAAGAAATCAGGGAATGCCATGGACCCTTGCCAAAGGATTTGACACGGCATGTCCAGTCAGTGAGTTTATACCCAAGGAAAGGATTCGGGATCCAAACAATGTGAATATCTGGTGCAAGGTAAATGAAAACCTATGGCAGAATGCAAACACATCAGATTTGGTATTCGGCGTACAGCAATTGATAAGCTACACATCTCAGTACATGACTCTTGAACCTGGAGACGTGCTGCTGACAGGTTCCCCTCCAGGAACTGGCCCGGTGTCTCCAGGAGATGTCATTGAGGCAGGGCTCCAGGATATGGTAACCATCCGCTTCAAAATAACAGCCATTTAACATTCTACTTTTATTTTTGTTCCAGAAGATGTTTAAAATCATGTTTAATTTAAAAGAAATCAATATTCCCCTGCAAGAATGAATATTTATATACTGATGGTATAAATAGTTTTATATGAGTGTATCATAGTCTATGGGCATCCAAAATCAGAACATACTGACCATAGAAAATAGTGTGTTCTGAATTACTGAAATACACAATATCAGATTTCCGTACTCTTACAGACATTCACATAACAAAGTTATTCAGTTCATAACAGAACTTGCATGCAAATCAGCCATTGCATTTTTAATTCTGCAGAATTCCACTTTACATTCCCATAATTATGATTTTACATTGTCTATGCCACTATTCTTAATGGTTATTTCAATTTTCCTATGTTAATATATATTTTTAAGTTAGAATATCAATTAAAACTGGAAGTAGTATACAGAGAAGCCAAATGACCATTTTATAGAATAATATTTTGTCTACTTTACACTTAAACCTTTATTGTTGGAATTATTTTGCTACATATGCTGCTATTGCTCTAATATTTAAACTTGCCTTCATATTCCGTTCACAGGCACCACAAATAGCCATGAATGCTAAACATTGTGAGTTCGAATTTCAGCAATTGCAATTAAATGTGTCATATGTAAAGCATGGGGGCATCTAGGTAAAATAACTGCTGTAATAATATTTTTGGATCCTGTTGGGGTTACATTTGACTGCAGTTGCATGATTATGGTTTTTTTTTTTTTTTTCTTTTAAAAAAATGGTACAATTTTCTTGCAAAAATTTAGTATTTTTACAATATAAAGCAGCTAAAATGTTTGTATTTTATGATTGAAATCGTAACAAATCCCTTGTATCAAATATGCTACACCAGCTTGACTAATTTTTCTTACTATAGAACGTGTTTTGCAGAAAAGCGGAGAATATAGGCAGGATGGCTGAAAAACATGTCCTATAGCAACAAGATTAATGAAGCCAGTTAAGTGTAAATTTGATTAAATAAATCCACCCTTAGTTTAACATCTTTTAATCTTGTAGATCATATCAGATGATAAATGAAATTGGTGAAATGATGCTCAAATGAGCTTGGCATTCATGAAGCTTAAAGTACTCAATATCCATCTACTCAGGATAAGGCAAAGTCCCAGAAAAAAAAACTTATACGGATAACAATCTAACCAAGATTCAAACTCGACTCCTCTTAAATCTGAAGCAGAATCTAACCCCATACTACAGAGGCAGGCGACTAAATAGTGTTCTGTTAAATTATATTTTTAACTGTTTACACCAGTGCACTCTTTAACTTCTTGCAGTTTTCATACCTTAAGGACATTGGTTACAGTTTTACAATAATGCAGCTGAGTAATTTTTATATCCATAAGCTTCCTGCTGTTCATGCAATGAGGCTTTCCTCAAGCATCAGCTGCCTGCAGTTTCATAAAGTTACAGTGAATAACCAACACTGAGAAATCCTCACATCTGCATTTATGTTACATCAGTAGCTTAAGAATAGGATAATTCAAGATAGACCTGACTTCACAAAACATTTTTAAAGGAGAGACAAAAACCTGTTTTCCTTCCAAACAGAAATAAATTGTAACATTTTGAAATTATTACAGGAAAGAATATATATATACCCACACCATGTTGTTTTTAAAGCCAATTGAAAGTTGCAGTAGGCCTTTATTGGACATCTCAAACTGAATAAACATATATTTGTTAACATTTCCACAGATAAACATTAGCAGTTGCATATTAAATTACTTATATCAAACATAATCAATCATACTCAGCATTGTTTGTTGGCATTTTATCAGATTTAAGCTGAAAATAATATTGCTTACTCTCAGCAAATATACGGTCAGTTTTAAAACACCCTTAGTTTAAGAGCTTTAACTGGCAATTCCCTTGCATAAACAGGTGCTGTGGACATATATATGGAAAGGATGTTTGGTTTTAACATCTTACTCATAATTGACCAATCCATTCAATGTATTATGGGCTTTCATTATAAATTTGTGGTTTGCATTAAGCTCAAAGACTGTGTACTTGCTAGTCATGAACTTAATGCCTTCAGATTGAAAAGTGGTTTTATAATATATTGTAGAGCTCCACTGAATTTCATTACCATTTTCTGTCAACTCTTGCAACAGCATAACTCTCCTCTATTAACCTATTCTATCCTTCACATGTTTCAGCTCTTTCTATTTTATCAGTGTAGGTAGCTATGACCCCTTTCAGGAAAATGGTGAAGAACTTCAGTGAACCTACTGTTTATTACAAGAGACTGCCAAAATCTTAACATAATCATATTTTGATTCTGTCCCTGATTACCATCACTGAAAGCATGGGCATTTTTTTTTACAGATATGGATATATAAAAAAATGTGTAAGCATCGACACTACTTCATTACAACCCCTGTCAGCAGTACTCTCAGGCCATGTATACATTTGTACAGTTATTATTCTTTCCAGAATAAATACCAAATGCATATAGCCACAATTGCCTTAAGTAAAATACATCACTTGTAAGTGAGGGTATGGTATATTTTGTTTAAAGTCAAAATATAGCATATCCATAGATTCATCTAATTTGGAAATGTTTGTAGCTTCTTTAAGTTTGATGTACCATAAGATGGGGATACTTTGAACAGTTTTAAAGTTCATCATAACTGGAAAGACAGAGTATTGATTATAACTTAACTTTTTTTATTGTGATTAGGGGGCCATAATGGTTGGAATGGGACTGCATTGGGACTCATGATCAGCTATTAATTTTAATGGGCGAAACCAAAACAAAATTGGTAAAAGTTACCCCATGACTGGGGATACTTTGATCGTGCCATTTAGTTCTACATAATACAGCTGTGTTCAAACTTACACTTTAATTAGCAAATTTTAATAACAAGAAAATGACAAGTAACAATAAACAATCATAACTTTAGTATTATTCTCTTTGAATCCTGAAAAAAATTAATTAAAAACAAATTATAATTACTTCCTGCTTCCTAAATGTTTAGAAATTAACAAATATATTTTATGTGAAATTTATTGAAACATGGGACAAAAATGCAAATAAATTCAAATCAAAACCTTCAATCTTGGTTTTGATTTCAATTTGTTTTTAAACAGGAAGCCTTGTTTCAGTATATCAAGTTTTGTAAGATCAATTTGACTTTGGTCTACAGTGTCCTCATCTGCTACCTCAAGCCAAACAAACTTGTTCTTCATTTTTCTCAAATACCTCACACCACAACACTTTCCCTCAGAAGAAACACTTTCAATCTGGGCAATGTAATGTCTGAATTTGTCTTTTTTCATTGTAGGGACCCTAACAATTACAAAGCAACCTTCTTTTAACTTTGGCTGCCAGTCTTCCAATGCTGGCACTTCACAAATTTCCTGATTAATTGGGTGAGAGTTTCTCTCATTCTGGATTCAGAATGATTCCTCTTCCGTTTCCTTGAGGTTTTTGGATTGTTCAATGGTGACGCATAGTCTTCAAAGGTAATTCCTACCCCAGCAGGAACGTTCACTCTTGTGTGCTTGGTTCTTCTGTTAACATTTTCTCCATGTCTCATACGCTGCAGCATCTCTTTCACAGTCAGACACTAAAGGGATATTGCCACTAAGTCATGTGATGTGGAATTTGGTAGCCTGTTTACAACTTCATCAGGATTAAATGGCATGATCCCACATTTTCTAAACCCTGACACTAAATTCTGTAAGAAATTTGAATTCCAGGTCTTAGTGTCACAGACTTGTTCTAAAAGCTGACTGAGCAAACGAGAAAAAGCTTCCTTCTTGATCACCTGTGATCTCTTCTTTTGTCCAGACTTCCACTTGTCCAAAATTCCCCTCCAGCACTTCTTTAAAGGCCCATGGAATGCAACATCTAGGGGCTGGCAGATATGTGTGGCATTCTTTGGTATGTAGATAAAGTATATGTTGTTTCTTTCTGCAAAGAAAAATGACTGGACAGATTGTCACCAATGAGTGCACTCTTACCTCGTGCAGCCAGACATCTAGTGTGTGGAATGAAAGTGTTCTAAAATCAATCCAGAATGATTGTGGAATCACCCACTGCAGCTCCTATTATAACGTGTGTTCCTCGGTCCCCCTTGCATCCAGTTTTTCCACAAATGCTCTGCCTTATACGCTACATAAGGAGGAAGAGGAGACCCAGAAGCTGAACAGCAAAACATCACTGATGTATTGACCTTGGTTGAATCTTTGATTCTTTCAGCATTCTTTATGCGATGCTTGAACAAACATTTTTTAACACCGAGATCATCACTTAAACTAGTCTCATCATAGTTGAAAATTTGATCAGCCGTAATCATTGAGTCTGGATCATTTTCAGTGAGACACTTTCAGGTGACTGAATATTCCTCCAGAACTGTTGCCATTACTTCAGCCTTTGGCAGTTTCAAATTTTGACAACTTCTATGAGAAAGGACTTCTTTATGCCTTGTCATGAAACTAGAAACCCATTCCACACTTGGCAAATTCAAAGTACCTGACGACCTACCTTTTCAAAATAGTTTACCTAAGTAGTGCAAATCTTGAAGGTAAATGGGGAACCCCCAATCACTAACAGCTAATATATATTGCACAAATGCTTCTTCCTATGCAGTGGTAAAAGCAGTTGGCCGACCATATTTATTTTGGTGTATGTCATGAGTTTTATTATACAAAGTTCCTTTACTGATGTTGTAGGTCTTTGCTGCTTTTGTCATGGAGAGCTTATTGATTGAAATGAAATGGCATTTTATTTTTGGACGCTCTTGATGTAATATCTTCCACTGCTTTCTGCAGATCCATTTCACAGTAGGTTTTGTAACTACTTGAACCAGGCTTGGATTTGTTTTTCCTCATTATGTCAGTATATAATCTATAAAATAAATGTAATTAATTCTTGCTGTTATCAGGTGCTTACTTTGACTGGATGGTCAAAGTATCCCCGATTTGTAGTGTGAAGGACTGTATGTAAAGAATTGTTCTAATCAAGACATAATTTGGGTTTGTTATAAAATTTAAATATGTGAAATATAAAGTAATATTGTAAAGGCTTAGAGACAGTGAAACACCATTGAATTAAATTTGAGTCAGATTTGACACTTATGTTTTGCTTACTGTTTTTTTAACAGGATATGATTCAAAAGCCGCTATTTTTATCTCAACTGGCATGGATGATGTCTTCTCCATATCTATTGCTTGTAGATGGCTTAATGTACTTGTCGAATACGTATGGTGGCGGTATTTCAAAAATTCATGATCCTGCAAGTACTTTTTGATAAATATTTTTTCCCAAACATATAGGGCTAAGGGGTGATTCACGTGCATTATTAACTGTGTTTTTGTTTATTTCATGGTTGGAACTCCAAAAATTTGCTGCAACTGTAGACTTGTCTGTCTGTCTGTTTTTTATGTTGTACATATGTTCTTTGGCCCTGATTCTGATATTTCTTTTGGTTTTTTTGTTTTTTTTTTTTTTTTTTCAGTTTATGCTTTATGGCAGCTGATGTGATAGATTCCTGGATTTTCTTTTTTTAGGGGATTGGATTCTTTGGAGGGGCTCTTAATGAATTTTATAGGTTATAACTCTTCTGGGGTACTAGAATGATGTTATGTTTGGAGAATAATTTCTGAAATTTTTTGCGGAAAAATGGTGGTATGGAAATATCTTAAATATCTTTTTATTTTCTTCTACTGATGTCAGAGTGAGAGTTTCCTTTATTTTCTTTCAGCTATTGTGTTTTTGTACCATTTTGTCCACTATTTTTGGGTTGAAACCATTACTGTATTTACTATGTGTTTTTATTCTTGATTATATTCTTCTCTATTTAATTGAAAATTGATCATTTGATGTTCTAGGCTGTTGAGATGGCGTGTTGGCGTGATTTTGGATTGTAACTATTGCTCTTGTTGTAGTCAGTTTGTGTCAGCTTTCTATGGATACCAAAGGAGAGTTTGTCATTTTCTCTTTTTATTTTGAGGTCTAGGAATGGAAGGGACTCATTCTTTTCTGTCTCCAGTGTGAATTTGATTGTCATTTAACAGTTTTAAAGCATCTTGTTCCAATTTTGGGTATTATTGCGAATGTCACCTACATAGCAGCACCATGTTTTAAAGGTGGAGGGGAGGGATTTGGTTATGTGCATTTCAAATAAACTCATGAACAGATATGCCAAGAGGGGAGATGATGGGTTAATGTGACTTAACCAAGGGTATATATTTAAATTAGGTGCAAGAATATGCTAGAGCCATAGTAGGAAACATAGAATGGGAAGCTACGAATATGATCATTTATAGTCTGTAATATCTCTTCTAATTAGGTCTTGGTCTATTGCTGTGTTTCCCTTGCTGATCTTTTATTGGTAGTCAAAAGGTCCCCAATCCACTGAATACATTTCACACTTACTCCATGAAGACTTGCAAATGCTTCCCGACAGACAATGTAGGTCTAAAACTTAACAATAATAATACCACTTAATTTGGATGCTTACGTTGTTGTTTTATCTATAAGTAAAAATTATAAAGAAACTTTGTAAACTGATTTTGTTTCATACAAAAGGCAATCAAATCAGTTTAATGGCTTCAACATACCTGCACTGCATACCAAGTTGTCTTGCAGAAACAGTATTCCCAGGCCCACCTGGGTAGTGTGATGTTAGTGTGTCTGCCTCACATTCAACAGGTCACGAGTTTGAATCTTGCTTGGGGTGAGTTACTGGGATAAAGTTTTTTTTGGGGGGGTTTTCCATTATCCTGAGAAGACAAATGTCAAGTAACTTTAAGCTCCATGGACCCTGACTCATTTGAACATCATTTCACCAAGTTCATTCATCGTCTGATATAAGCAACCAAGTTAAAGGATGTTAAGCTTAAAAAGAAAAAAAGGTGCGGAAAAAATCTCCCAGGAATATATATATTCCTTCCATTGTGATCTTAGCTGCTTCTTTTCATTTTTCTTCCACTAAGCCTCATTTTTTCTTTTCTTTGAATAAATAATTTCTTCATCATCTATACGAGCAATCTCTTATTGGTTTTAACACAATTACACACAGAAACTCATCATAACTCAACAGCAGAATTATGGTGGGAAAAATATAAAACAGTTGAATATGCAAATACAAAACACAGGTTAGGCAGCCAATTCAAAAGAATATTATATAATGAATCAGTTATACCAATCCATGTAATTCAATATGAACCCTATTACAAGCAATGGGGCCCTTTTTGTAATATCTGTTATTTTCAAACACAATTTATGCAGTGTTCTGAATATAAGTAGGGCCATTCTTTGCACATACAGATGCACCTCTGTGTTATGTGCACAAAACCACCAAAAAATGAAAATCGGAAACTACATCAGTTGGACCCATCTTTATTTACCCTATTCAGTTGCATTTCTGACTTTTGGCAGCTTCAGGGATTGTGGAAATAAAAATTGTCCCTATTAGAATGGTACTTGGAAACTTCAACCTTTGGCATGGCAAAAACTGGAACTGTTGTAATTTAAGTTGGATGAGAAGAGCCAATCAATGAAAATCTGGATGTAATTTCATAAAAGAGTGGCTGCTATTATGGGCACAGGTTTCAAGAAAGTCTCGTAGGATTGTGAAATTTTAGGATTTCCAGTGTAAGTAAAAGAAAATAATATATTTCATGTGAAAGAAAAAGTGTCAATGGAAACCTCAGGAATTTTATGTGAGAGAGACAAATATTAATGAACTTACTATAATATACAAAACAAGACAAGAATATACAAGTACCTCATTTATTCAGACTAGGTGTAACTGGAAGTTATCAAAATTAAAATCTGAAAAATCTAAAAATATACAATTAAATGAAAACAAACTTTAAAGTAAAATTGTAATTTGAATCTTTGCAACAGGAGAACAGAAAAGAATAGACAGCCGTCCAGATGAGATGTCTGTATCAATATCAGACTCATGAAATCTAATGAAACATAATCTCATACCTTTAGTTTTGTTGTTCTGTATCATTCCCCTGGTAACTGCATAATTGTTTGCTTGAAATGTAAAGCAGTTAGTGATCTCTACACTACCTGCAGTGTAGTCCCCTCCGTGATGTAGTGGTTACCATGCTAACTTCATATACCCAAGGTCGCGGGTTCAAACCCGGCGGAGAACGATGGATTTTTTCGGGCATAACATTCATACATATTTATCTAAGAATGCATATTTTCAATCTGGATAATTAGCAAGGGCTAGATAAACAAAATTGTGGTATAGCAATTCAGTTCCTGGTGGGTTTTTCATGAGTGTAGTTACAGTCAAATGATTAACATAAAATTAATTATTACAGCTGAATGAGGACTACTTGTTTTATCCAAAGAATCAGAAGTACGTTACCTGGGAGGAGTTATCATCCTTATTTGCTCCAATCAACCATTTGTGTAAGTTTCCAAATAGATTCTTCAAATCTCTGTGTTTAATTATGACATCATTTCATTCAGATGTCATTACAAACTGTAAAATATTTTAAACATACAGTGTACTACAAAAATATTTAATGATCCATGGCAGCAGAGTCTTTTGGATGCCCATTACAGAGTAAAGATAAATGAGTGTTTTAAAGTATATCATTATTGTTTATTTATAAAAAATGCCAAAATTGTAATCTGTGATAGTAATTTTTAAAAATTGTACTTGAGTTTTCCAGCTATATATTGTGTTTCCATACACTACAAAATTTGTTTTTATACTCCATTAATCATTACTCTCATTTGGATAGGAGAAGAGTTAATGATTTATTACAATTGTGACTCAAGTTTTCAATTCAAAATTATATGCCTATACATTCAGAATGACATCCAATTTGATCATTCATTCTGCAATCTTCTACACAAATGGTGCTAAGCATTTATCATTTTATCCTTTTGATTATTTGCTTATATTATAATGTAAGCTTAGCAAAGGTGTGCTAAAATCACTTAAATGTTTTTCCAATCGTTAGATGTTGGTATAAAGAATAGTTAAAACAGAAAATGTCAATGTAATTTTTGCTGGGTGTATACATGCAAATTATGGGGGCCATTTAATATGTTATGTAGTTTCTTAGCTTTTATTGTGCTTTAAAAACAGCTTTAACATTGCTTGATTTCTTCTGAAGTACAGTGATATGCTTATAGTTTGCTTGTATGAATAGGGTGTTCCCAGACCATGTGCATAACCTATGACTGGAAAATGTAAGACTGACTAAAAGCATAGGCAGAGCTACATTACTGGAGGAGCATTTATCACTTGTGTCATCAAATTAACAATGCCGCTTATCTGTACACACCTAAAGCTGTCTTTCGAGTATACTGTCATATTTTATTCTGCTCTCTGTGTAAGGAAATGGACTTCATTTTTAAGTGAAACCAGAGTCCAATAATGATAATTCTTCTGGTTATGAAAGTGAGAGGTGTGAACAAATAGCTCATGAAGTTTAAGCTTTGTGTTGGCCATAATCATTCTTAGTCCTTCAGAGTAAAGTGAGTAAAATCACAGCTGGATCCTGATAAAAGTGAGTTGCTGACAAGTCTGGTTAAACTATTAACAACCTTAATTAGCACATTTCAGCTAGTACCATCCAGTGGGTGGACCACTATTTTTCCTACTGCCAGTGCATAAAGCCCAATTAAATAATAAATTATTCTGAGCTTATTGTAATAAAATATTTGAGAAGGAGGCATTGCAGTAGATAAAAATATTGGATCCCTAAGCTATGCAGTCCGTAGTTGGGGGTTGCAACCGCCAATCTGAGAGCATGTGTACACACTCTCTCTCTCTCTCCATCTCCCTCCCTCCCTCCATCCCTGTATTTGACCATTTTAACTGTTATCCTGAACTGGTCAAGAAGAATACATTTTCTGATAGTTTTAACCAGACTTGACATTTAATGTGTAACATGAACTTATCACAAACTACTTAGATTTTACTCATGACTGTTGCCCTGAAGAGCACTTAAGAGTAGGTAATTATGGCCAAAAACTTTGGAGATATTACTCACTAATTGCCATGTAACCAATTTCAATAATCAATGCCTAGAAAGTGGATAATTCTTTAATAAATTAGTAATATCGCTTCTGAATATGAAGCCCTATTAATGGAGAGGAAAAGAAACACAGCGAGATAAACCCTGCTTTCTATGCCACAGAGGCAATGATTAATTAAAAGTGGGAGTATACTAACTCAATATCATGTCCCTATGCATTTCTCAGTAGCCGCTTTCTACCATACATTGTAAGGCTACCTTTGCTCTTGTGCAGGCATAAATTGAACAGTGCCACTTAGAACTCTGTATAAAAGCAACCAAAAGCCTTTCTGGATACAGCAAGGAAGACTTAATATATGCACATTCTGTGCATGTTTCTATTCAACTAGTATCATTTCTGTATTAAAAGCATGAGGTTTTAAACACAAAGCATTTGATTTTGTGTCTTTGATAAAACATGATGGCTTAAAACTAATTTTTCAGGTCATGATAAACTAGAACTGAAAAGGTTGTACCACTTATTTGGTTAGATTCTAAAAATTGTTAAGCATTTTTTTTAAATTAAATAATGTGATTAATGTTGTGAGAAATAATGCTAAAAATCATGAATTTTAGAGGTTTCTGACATAAACTGCACTTAATTGTGTACTAATTTGAGCCAGATTTGATAAATTTCTCAAAATATTTGCATAAAAATCAACTTTTTGCATGCAGCAGTTATGACTTAATTTCATCTATACTGAAGGGCTGACAAAAGTAAGGCTAATGGTGCTCACTGCAAAATAGCATGCCTAAAATGACATATGATGAAAGGAACCATGGTTTTAATTATAAGTAATTTTATCTGCACTGACATCAAACTTCAGTTTCAGCAATATTGGAATCTCCTATATAGCTTATTTTGTTTAGATTTAGAGCTTCTTGGAGGTATTTTGTTTAATCCATATTATTTTAAGAGTTTATTGGTTCATTAGAAGAGATACAAATTTCCCTAATAGCTCTGCCTATGTTAGTAAAAACCCATTATCCATTAACTGTAAAATATGAACCAAGTTCTATACATTGTACTCATATTTATGCTGCAGTTTGATTCCTGGAACAACTTTTTATTGTTTTACGGTACCTAAGGAACAAAATAATGTATATATTTTTATATATGGGTGTTAAAAGATACATTTTTTTTTGTAAGCTTATACTTTTATTGTTGTTGATGTATAACCTCTAAGTAGCATATTCTGGGAAATATATTATCTGTTGTAAAAATTAAAAGCTTGTTTCATTAATTAGAAAATGTTATCCCTGTGTTATAATGTAAACTGTTGAACCATTAAAAATGTAATGCATTTGATGATAGGTTAAGTATGTAAGTGCATTATAGTTCACCAATTTGACTATTTGTATTTTATTAAAAGTTCAAAATGACAAAATTATGAGAGCTTTCAGTTGCACACATTAACAGCATAATCATTTTCTAATATTAAAGGGACTATTCACTTCATGCAATACTGGAATTTCAATATTCATATAGGCTACCCATGAAATTAAATGGTCAGTATACCAGCCTTTTCAACCCCAAGGTCACAAATTTAATTCCTGACTAGAGCATGGAACATTTCTTTAATTAGAATCATTCTTGCCCTCCACAGTGTATGGTAATATGAATGTGGGAGTAAATTTGTGTTTTTTTAATGTAAATCATTGAAAACCAACAGTTAAAAGTCTATTTTGTTTTCTTTATTTACTAATAATGCTGTCAGTGTCAGGATCATTACCATCCTGGTATGCTGAAAATTTCTCCCGCAAGAGTTCTTTTACATGTCAGTAAATCTACTGATATGGGACTGTCCTTTTTAAGCTCACTTAAAAATAAAGGGTCTACAAGGTTTGAGCTCACGATCTTGGGACCTGAAGGACAGTGCCTAACCAATTGAGAGAGAGCCTAAAACATTGCATTGATATTGACATTATACAAATTTTTCATTTTTTGAATAATCTGTATTAAACTTTTTATCCAGTAAACAGTCTTAGCAAGTACATTTTGTGGTTTCATCTTGCTGCAAAAATGTCCTTGTTCTGCACGTGTGATATTATGCAGATATAAGTGCAATAATTTTCCTATACTCCTATATTTTCATTAATCACAATGTAATAAATTCAGAAATTTTTAGTAAATTATTATTTTAAGCTGGTAGCATTCATTCCACATCTATAAATTTCATTTTCCCTACTGCTTTAGGCAGAGGAGGCACTATTTTCCATAATATGATAATATCCTTTTCCATTTTAAATTTTATGTGTGTGAACACCTCTATATTTAAGTCCTATATCTTCAAAGTAAGCAAGGAAAATATGCATCCTCCATTAAAGCAAATTATTCTAGATGGAGAATTTAATTTTTTACATTATGTTTTTATTTATATATATATATATATATATATATATATATATATATATATATATATATATATATATATTTTTTTTTTTTTTTTTTTTTTTGGTCAAAAATGGCTCTTAATCTTTGTTTAAAATGTCATATATTTCAAAATGTACATCCTGAATTTTCAGTGAGCTGCCTTTAAAACACTGTTCATTCTAACAGAATATTATGTTACTATTATATAAAAAGTGGACAAATATATGTAGAGCTTTGAAATGTGCAGTTTGTTCTAAATAATATTTATTGGAGCTTAAGCCATTTACTAGTAATTTCTTATTAATTTCACTTTTCCAATATATTTTAAACAATAACCTTGTTATATTATCTCTATTCTTTTATATGAGCCCAAGCAGAGAGCATGAAACATCAACAGCAGCATTTAGCAAGTAGCTGCTGTTTAAACATTTGACTATTGTCAGTTTCCTATGTGCACTTTTATAGCAAAAAAAAAATAAATAGATAAATAAATAAAAGAAATCCACAATGAAATAAATTTGGTTAACATGTAACATGATTAATAAAAAGTATAAAAAACAGCTGTTTTAATTACCTGCGGGAGAGCTATGAAAATAAATGATATTGGACAGAGATTTCATGTAAAAATAATAGATTTTCACTTTCTCTGCTACCCATTAGTGAGCAGGGGAAGTATTATATTCCAACCAAAATTTTGATGTTGAGCTTTCACCAGATGTTTTAAAGCCCCCAAATCAAAAAAGAAATGTACTTTTAGAAAAAAATTGAATGAACACACAACTCAAAAACAAATGGTTAGGTACCAAACTTAAGATAAATTTTGCATCTTCCAAGGATGCAACATGATTTTCAAGAAAATCCGCCTACCTGAATTTATGCTTCTAATGGATTTATTTATTTATTTTTTTTTAAATGTTCTAAAAAGTAATTAATGGCTAATTAAAATACCTTTATTTAAGATATATACATGACAAAAGGTAGATATATCTTGAATTTTCTAGGAGTAACTCCTGAAGTCTTCTTCATTGTGCATAACTGGTAAACCATGAGAGAGAGAGAGAGAGAGAGAGAGAGAGAGAGAGAGAGAGAGAGAGAGAGAGAGAGAGTGTGTGTGTGTCTTCACAAAAAATGTAGGTCTTGTCAAAGCAAACAATTTATATCAAATACTTTTTTTTTTTTGAGTTAAACATTTCAGAGATATTTCATTGTTACTGGTTTAAACTTTCCAGTACTTTTACATTTTGCAATGAGAAATTGCTACTCCTTTTTTATTTTCTCTACTACTCTAAAGTGGGGAAGTATTGTATCCAAATATTCAATGTCGAGATTTCACAAGTAATATGTATGTTTTGAGACTCCTGAATCTAAAAAAAAAAAAAAAATTATAAAAAGGTAAAGGAAAATTTCTAATAAAAGTGTACGTGTACAGTATTACTCAAAGATGAAAAGTCTGTTAAATACCAAACAGATATTTAGGTTTACCATCTTCCAAGTATGTAACAAAAGATTTTCAAGAAAATTCATTATCCCAAACTACCCTGTACATGGAACATTTTTCAAAAATTATTTTGATTAAAATACATGTGTGAGATATTTACATGACAAATAAAAATCTTTAACCTGAATTTTCTGGGAAGAGCATCTGTAGTACTCTTCATTCTGGATGACTTTTGCATAACTAGTAAAGCCATCAGTGATAAGCACAATTTATGTCAAATACATTTTTGTTAATCATTTCCAACATTTCCTTGTTGATTTAAATTCTCAATACTTTTCCTTTTCTCAATAGAAAGTTGTCATTCATTTTTCATCCCGACCATGCAAGGGAAACTAAATTTCAAAGCAATCATATAGTAACCCGCTCTTAAAAGATTTTACAGTTGCTGTAGGTTAGTTCCCTTGCGGCTACAAGAAAATTTCTAATAAAACCATTTCTGGCTATCTTTCTTTTGACTAGCATGAAATGGATACAAGAATAAGTGTTTGTATGTATAAGAATAGTTTGTTGAAGAATATATATTGAAAGTCATTTGAGAGTAATACATCATCCTTTATTTTTCATCCTGGTGCAAGGAAATCAGAATTTTAATGCCAACACATAGCAACCCACTCTTCAAAAAATCTGAGGTGTTCCATTCACATGATTTTCTCATCATCTCTGCAACAAATTAATGTTAAAAAGCTTATGCTTCTATTTTCTTCATCCTGATCAAGAAAAACATGCTATTATTTGCATCCTTGTATTTAGAAGCAAAATAATGGAGTACCATAGGTTGTAGTGATAGACAAAAGCTAATTGCTATGTTACTGAAGTTCCTTTGTTTGTATGGACAGGGGTTGATATTTTCCTTTATGAGAAAAATATAATTTTTTAAAGCTGAAACAAAAAACAAGGAATATCTCAACCCCACAAAAAAATGTATATAACATAAATTGTGTATATTAACAAGATCTACATTTTCGGTTAGGTAAGTTTCTGCCTATCTCTTACGGTTTACCAGTTATGCAAAATTATCTGAATAAATCTGTCTTCAGAGGCTATTCCCAGAAAATTCAAGCTATACATTTTATTTGTCAGGTAAATGTCTTTAATATACAATATTTTAATCAAAATTGTTGGAGCCATTTTTGAGAAAATAAAGATTTCGAAAAAAATTCCATGTAAAGGGTAGTTGGGGGTGGGGGAATTTTCTTGAAAATATTCATGTTGCATCCTTGGAAGATACCAAACTTAAATGCCAAATTTGGTATTTAACAGTCTTTTCATTTTTGAGCTATGCTGTCCACAGACATGCACGCACACATTCACTTTTTTCCCAAAATGCCTTTTTTTGAATTCAGGGGGCCAAACATGTATTTTCAGGAAATCTCTGTATCAAATTTTTTGATGCATTACAATACTTTCTCTATACACTATGCACATAATTCATGTAAAAAAAGTAGAGCCACTTCTGCTGAAAGCTGGCAACTTTGTAAGATTTTTTTTTCTGTGCAGAATAGCATCTTATCTTTTAAAATAAGTAATAATCACTTGCTCTTACCCATAGGATTGGGATAAATCACCTCCAATTCTGTTATATGTCCGCAATTAAGTAACGGTCAGGCCTTGGGAACCCTATATATACCCTTGTATATATTTATAGTTATCTATGATTTAATGTGTAACTGCCGGAAGTTTCATTATTCTATGCCTGTTATTGTACAGATGCTGTACGGAGCTGTATTGAATAGAGCGTTGTGTCGCACATTTTACGAATTTCAGATAGAGTTAGAGGAGCAACACGTCTGCATTAAATTTTGCGTGAAACTCAAGAAAACCTTTACAGAGACACACCAAATGATGCAGGAAGCCTAGATGATGAGTGCTTAAGCCGTGCTCGTTACGAATTGTTCATGCGGTTTTAAAAATGGCCGGACGGAAATTTAAGATGACCCTCGTTTAGGATGCTCTTCGACTTCTACCGACGACGCTTATGTCAGGACGGTCATAGAAATTGTGCGTGCCAATCGAAGACTGAGAGATTGCAGAATAATGTAACATTTCAGTTGGGTCATGTCGCTAAACGAGAAAGACATCGCCTCACAATCATTGAAGAGCTTTGGATTGCGGAAATGAGAAAGAGATGTACTGGTGATGAGACCAAGTTTCAATATTCACAAGGGCGGGAAAGTTTCTCAAAGACCAAGAAAGGCTCGACAGGTCAGGTCAAATGTCAAAGCCATACTGATAGTTTTCTTTGACTTTGGAGGATATATCACAGGGACGTGTTGCGACGCCTGCAAGAAAATGTGAGAAGGAAACGACATGAAATGAGGCGAGTCAAGTCATGGTTTTTGCATCATCATCGTCCATGTTGGTGCGTGACTATTGCACAAAAAACGATATCACTATGCTGCCTCGTACTCTCCAGACCTGTCCCCTGCGGACTTCCAAAGTTGAAAACCCCTTTGAAATAACAAAAATTTGTAACGATAGACGAGATGAAAGAAATTTCGCGGGATGAACGAGGTGAACCACGACTGGAGTACCATAAGTGTACCAAGAAACTTTCGTTTCCGGTAGTGGTGTTCCGTTATGGAGGAGAGTAATTTCGAAGGAAACCATGCACAATAAGTAAAAGATAAGCGTAGAAAAATTGTGTGGACAAAGTTCCAGAAATTTTTGAACAGGCCTTGTAAATTAACAGCGACATCCCGAAAGCTACCAATGTTTACAATTCCGTTTTAATTGCCTCTTTGTCCATTGGCGGCGTTAATCCGGAGTCACGTTGAAAACCTCGGACGCAACTACCATTTGAGCATTTTTCTCGCGAGATGCTCCGCAGCTGAGTAGAAGTGTTGAAATATTTTAATAGTGTATACACAGTGAATCTCAGCAGATTGATGCGTGCCGTCACAGCTGTTATTTCGGGACCTAATGTTTGTCTTCAAAGGCTGAATGTAATCACTATATGATTGAAGTATTCTACTGAGCACTTCTCAACGAGCGCGTGCCAACCCTTGATGTGGTTGTCATTGCGGTTCTCGGACGCGTGGGTTTTAATCGCACATCGAAGTTTTCTAGCCTTTTTGTGTCACGGCTACGCACTTTGATCTGCAATTCTATGCCGGAAAGCTGGTGTTTACATCGATAAATTTCCGTTCTTTCACCTTTAGTTCGCGTTCTCTTGTAGTGACATTGGTTCATTATGTAATAGCTGTGAATGTCAGCGGTATTTGGTGCTAGTCCGATGCTTGTAATGTATTTCATGCTCGCAGTTTCAGATGTTTTAATTTCTACTCGCTAATAACAGTCAAAATCCAAGCATGAATATCTGCTCCAATTCCTAAATATTTATCTGTGCCTCTATCTTATCTGAGCAAGCACTCAAACAGGTTATGTGGCTAAATCAGACAGTGCGCCACGCCCACTCTTTTACTATCGTCTTTGGGTAGCAGAAGCACTATTTGTAAAAGTCATGGAATGTGTTAATCTTTTTGAACTCTCGCATTTTGTAAAATACGGAAAAACAATCGTTGGTGCAGCTTTAAATTATAGGTATGCTTCCAAACTGTCGTATACAACTGTCCAAGTGTGTTTCAATAAAAAAATATAGTTGAGGTTAGGAAGACCCTTATGCAGCTCTAATATGCAATCATTTTTAAGTATAACTCCTCTTGTTCACGATCATAAAGAGTTTTACAGTCAGTTTAAATATAGGTAATAAACAGGAATACTCTCCTACAAAAGTAGTTATTTGTTTATGCCTAATAAAACATCTTGTAAAAGTAACAGTACAATTCAGCACAAGCCCGCCTGGGTAGTGTGGTGGTAGCGTATCTGCCTCACATTCGAAAGGTCGTGAGTTCGAATCTCACTTAGAGTGAGTTACCCGGATAAGGTTTTTTCGGGTCCCTTATCCTGAGAAGACGAATGTCGAGTATCTTTAAGCTCCGTGGACCCCGAGATCATTTGAGCATCATTTCACCAATTTTATTCATCATCCGATATGACCAACCGTGTTAAAGGACGTTAAAAAAAAAAAAAAAGTAATAATCCGAATTGTAGTAATATTACCTGCTCTGTAGTTGTACATTGTAAGCGGCCTGTCAGTTAACTGTTCTGTTGTAAGAGATAACAGCCAGGAATAGGTGCATTACAGTTATGGTGTCTGCCTCCTATTCAAAAGGACCCAAGGTTGGGGTATTGCTAAGGTTTTCCCCTTATTTCAAAAAGATGAATGTTGGATAATTTTGAGGTCTATGGACCCCAGGCTCATTTGAACATCATTCATTGTCCAATTTAACCTACTCTAGGTTCAAGGACATTAATTTACAAAAACAGCCTACAGGTATATAAATTCTTTATATTTATAGTTACCTCCAATTGATGATTCATAAACTTAAGGCTCAAAAGTTCATTAAAGCAGCAATACCTAGTTTAAATACAAAAGGCTGATCACATGTTAATAATTTGAAAATTAAATACTAAGGAATATATTAACTCACAAAACCAATTTAGACAAAAAAACTGCTACTATATAATAATTTTCATATGACAGTAATGAATATCACTATTTCCATGGAATCATTCAATTTTGCAACTATAGCTGTGTACCTACTCTATGTTCTAAATAATGTAAACATGAAGAGATAATATGGGAGGATTGGAGAAGAACAAGAACCTTAGCTTAAGAATGCTATAAACCTACAATAATAAAAACCTGTAGTATGCAACGACTTTTTTCTTTTTTTATTTATTTATTTTTTTATTTATTATGTTAGGTTTCAGAGCTAAGTTCAGAATTAATATTCATAACACTAAATTCTCAAAGTTTAAATATAAATAATACACATATCTAGATTTAAACTCAATAAAATAGAAAATGCTTGCAGGCTTTAAACTTTCCTGTAGATCTGCTCGGTCCTTCCATCCCTCTTAGCAGTTAACACATTGGTTATCCTTAATGGGAATTCTAGATGTTTAGAAGACCTTTTTCTTCATTTTTCGTTGTGGAAAGATTGGAAAGTTGTTCATTTAATGTAGAATCTCTCATTCATAGTAGGTACTCATAAGTCATACCCCTTTATAAGAGGATATGTAGTCAATGTGTGGAAGGAATATAAAAATAAAAAATGTAGCAACATCAGAGAAATTAAAAGGTTAGCACTCTGGTGAGTAACTCCACAGTCCACACATTTAGCATTAGGTAGACTGCTTGAAATATTCATTGAGACCTGATAATAATTGGCAAAACATATTTAAAAAGTATTAAAATCTACACAAAGAAGAAAACTCCATTCATTTAGATGAAAACTGAGCAGAAACCATTTATATTAATAATAATTGCGATGCATGTTAGGTCTCAGGCAAGAATACAGAGGAATGTGTATAAAGTAGTGTAATATAAAGCTATAGTCTGTGTCAAGTTAGTTCAGTCCTGATGTCAACAACAAGGCGGAGCTGGCTCAACTGCCGCATGTTAACAGTACATGTGCGCACATAAGTTAAGTAACACTAGCGATATATATCAGCAACCTGTGGAGAGTACTTTGAGAAATGTGGCAATTCTGTGTCAGAATGTACTGCATGCAAAATTGTATTTAGAGTGGATGGTTCATTTCTGAAAAAACAATCATAAACTTTACCGCAATTAGCACTTTTTGCAAAATCATCGTATTTCTCTGAACGTTTTTTATATTTACGTGATTTTCCCGGTGTTCTTAGGCTTCCGGATGCTTGCTGTTCCATTCTAACACTATGCACTCTAAATGCAGGCAGATCACCCGTTTCTTTTTCGATATTCTTTATGGCCGATTCGGCGTTTCTTTCTTTAAGCACCGCGAAACAATGCACGACCAATCGCCTCTCGACACTTTTAAAAGGCTTGCCTCGGTTGTATTTTATTAAGGCTAATCATCCATGATCAAAAGCTTACTGCTTTTAAACTGCATATAGCAAGTCCCCTGGGCTTGTGAGGCATGTGAGATGTACAGGAAATACAGTCTTAAATAACACATTATCAGAAGCAACCCTGCACTATAAACAATAACAGCTTAATCAGCATTCACCTCGAGAATTACCAGTTGTTTAAGAAAGCTGTCTGGTACAGGCTTGTAACTTATTGTGCATATAATACCAATGTTCTTTAGTAATATAAGTTTTTAACAGTAATAAGTTATGAAGTCAATGTATAATTTCGCCGGTCTTCTGTCTAATCTATATGATTATTATAGAATGTGTACGTCTGTTGTAAATATTCCTTTCAGAATTCACGAACCCAGAGCCATCTGCTTGGTATGTGTAGCTATGGATATGGATAAAATGTCGGACTATTACCTTTTATAAGAATAGAGGCATTGCATACTTTTCTCTCCGAAACTAACTCACACAGAGCAGTGATCTGAAAACTATAAAAGTACTGTACCTTTAGGAGGCTGTTACAATATGCATCCACATAAAAGTTAACACCCATTACCTTCCCCGAACCAATCAACAGCCTAACGCTCTTTTGCTTCAGTATCTCTGTCTCTCTCTCTCTTCCCTGCCATGTGTTGACATCAGGACTGAACTAACTTGAGACAGATAATACACAACAGGAGACTATGTGGAGTACTGATGAATAGCTTAGATTTAAAAATACAATTCTTATGATTTTATCTGATTTAAATATGCCCAGTTCATAAGAATGTTACACAAATATATTATGTTGATAATATGCTTGCTGTTGATGCATTTTATTTTTTCATTATTGTAAGTAAAAGAGCATATTTTTTCTAAGATATATGTAAATGTTGATTGTTTGAAGCATATGATCTGTAGCCTAACTCCAATAACACTGCTGTTGCTGATTCTATAAATACCTCCAAGAGAAGATGTCATCAGTGTGAATACGTTTTAGATGCATAAGAACAATTTCTTGATTAAGTAACCTATGTAAGGAAATCTTTCTCTTGACTTCAGCACATGGATATATAACCATAGTAGGTCACAGAACTTGGGATATAAGAATGTACACAATGTAAAAAGAGTTGAGCCTAATGACATGCAACCTTTACAGATCACTCATTACAGAAAGAAACCTGAGTGTTTCAAAAGAACCAGTAATGTTTTTAAAAGCAGCATCATCATACATTACAGAGGGAGAAAGTATACGTGTAAGTAATGATATTTGTTTAATGGTTTCAAGTTAATCATATGATTTTTAATAATGCAGCAATAACAATAAAGCTTGCTACTTTTTAATTGTTTTCCTGATTATGCCAGTGTTGCCATATGAGGGACCCTATAAATAATTTGATTAGATCAAAGACATCAATGACTTCCAAGTGTTACAATATAATTACATTTTAATATGGTAAAAGGTAAGTATAACACAGAAATAATAATTTTTACAGTACAAATTAATGCATTACTTAACAAAATAATTATAATACTTTGTTACCTATAATGAGCGAGTCAAAAAAGTACAAACAGGCTGTGCAGTGTTTTGAATCTTTTATGTCATTGCCATCTGCTACTATCATAGAAAGGCACAAATGAAACTGTATAGCATTTTTAAAACTACTTTTAGAGGCTTTACTTGCCAGTTTATGAAAGGAGATACTGAAACTGTCTACTGTCATTGTTCATACATTTTCAGCACCTCTTTAGGAAACTATCCATCATTCCCTGTAGTCCATGTTGAGAAATTTTGGCAATTTTCTGGCAGATGTTTTGTTTTAATTCTTCCAGGGTGTGTGGGTTTGTCTTGTACACTTTATGTTTTAATTTATCCTAGAGATAGAAATTGCAGGGGGTTAAGTCAGGTGACCGAGGGGGCCACAAGGCTCTATTATTAATTCTGGCCAGAAACACACTTTCAGTTGTTCCATTAAAAGATTGGTCGCATGAGCTGTTGCAGAGTCTTGTTGAAAAAAGTCAAAATCATATTCCCTGTCTGTTAATTCTCTAAAAAAAAAAAAAAAAAAAAGGGGCAAAATTGTATTCACATATGTACAGGCTTCAGCTGTTGACTCGAAAAAAATTGGCCCTATAACTCTTTCTATGCTAATGGTGCACCACACCAATTTTTTCGTCATGAAGGGGTATTTCATGAACAATATTAGGTTTCTCAGAGCGCCAATAATGATTATTTTGTGTACACACGTATCCATGAAGGTGGAACCAAGCCTCATCCGTGAAAAATATTAAGTGTGAGTCTATTTTGTCATTGTATACATTATTGAGATTCCACTCATAAAATGTGCTCTGAATTACAGAGCATGTGTCACAGTTATTTTATATGGTTTTAACTTCAGCAATTTAGTATCTCTTTGCACAGAGCCATGGGAAATGTCTTGTTGTGAAAGATGCCTAAGGGATTTTTGGGGGGAATTCTCCAAACGATGACTGATGCTGTCTAATGTTTCTTTGGTAACAAAAATACTCCATCTTTTAGATTTCTTAGCCTGAATACTTGCTGTGGCCTGAAATTTATTGTAAAGTTCATGGATTGTTGTATGGCATGGAAGTTTTACACCTGGAAATCTTTATGCAAATCGTATGTTCACTTGGCAAGCTGACCTAGTTAACATATACAAATCACAAATAAATACATGCTGTGCAGTAGAAAACATATGCTTAGCCATCATACACTTTGTGACTAAGTAAGAACAAAATAATAAATCACTCATAATAACTGATTTATACCATATCACTATCAACTCAATAGCACTTCCAGAGCAGAGCAAAACTGGTGCAGACCTCGTTTACAGCAGCAGTGTGCAATCATGAGTCCACACGCCCAGTGGAAAAATACCAGGCATCCGGTTCAGAGGTTTCTGACTCACTCAGTATTTTAACATAAGTTGGTATAAGTAATGCAAAATAATTCATTTCACAATCCATTGATCTGAAACTGCTAACAGTGTTCGGGTATTCATACAAGTTGATTTATTGTACACTTACATATTTTAGAAAATGTTAATTTGAATATACCTTACTTAATACAACAATGTTAGTAATTGGATGTTTCCGACATCAGTTTGACAATGCAAGATTATGCTCCAATTTTTACTTAATGTAGAACATGTTATGCTTATTATATACCTATACAAATAAAGCTTTCTGTCTGTTTAGTGAGTCTTCATTCATAAATTATGTAAATTTTACTTCTGAATAATAACTTGCTGAAACATTTTTTGGCACATTAATCAATTTATAATAAGAGATGTTTCAGACATTTTATTTATTTATTTTTTGTGTTAGCACTACACCAAAAGTGTGATTTTTGTAATGACATACCAAATGCCTTCTATGAAGCCATGAATTTAATATTGCAGCATTTGAACTGACACATCAATTTCTCTGAAAATGCTATTTTTTGGTTGTGAACAACTTGAACACATGCTCTTTAGATATCCTCAGAGAAATTTGCTACTGCACAGACATATTTGGGAATAATTAAATTATGGAGAAAGAGCTAATGTTAAGTACTAATTTAATTAGTTGTTTCATGTGTGAAAGTTCCAATGATTTTATTTTTACATTTGGAGAATCTCAGAGGCCAAACAATATTTTTCTTAGAGATGATATTGTAGTAAAGACAAATATCTGTTTCAACTGCTGCAGAACAATTTCTCATAGCTTCGAAACACACTCAGATGTTGAGTGTTTCAGCTGTCTCTGTAACCCAACTGCACCCTCCAAAGTCTCTTGTCATAACTGACCTCCTTTGACCCTGGTTGTTCTCTTTATATAGCCCCCACTTATGCTGCAAGGAAATTTCCAGAGCTAAAGGGATGCACACAGGCATTCTTTTTTTCTTGGGCCATTATTGCACATGTTCATTTACTAAGGTAGCAGATACCTGCAACAATCCAGGGGACTGTGGAAAGTGACTGCTTGCGCATGTTTTCAGCTTTCCAACTGCACTGCTGGCTAAGCATGCTCTTCTTCACATACATCATCCACACTTCCAACAATCCAGGGGGCAAAGAGGGATGACATGCATTTGGGCAATTAGTAACATTATTGTTCATAATATGTATATATTATTTGCATAATATGCATATGCATAACAGCCATAAAAACTCCTAATGGGGTGTGATAGAGCAGTATCTGGCTGGAACCACGTTGGCTCCTCAAAGGCAAATTTTTAAGAAAAATCTTAAATATATGTACATACTGATTATTGTCTTTTGCTTTTCTTGTAGCAGGTGAACTGAAATGAGAGTTCACTTGGGAAAAAGCAGATCCAGGATTCCTTTAGACAGAAGCTAAATATTTTGAGATATACCTTAACAGTCATCTTTGGATGCAAACATTAATTTAAATATTGAGAAAATTTACAAAATTTTCTCAGCTTTACTGTAAGTTTTTGCTCCTCATTGTTTGAGAACTTAATTCTTACACTCAAGTTACTAACTAGTAAATGTAAAGCATATGAGATTCAACCTCTTTTGTTTTTCTCGAGTGGAACATCTGTACTGATACAACATGGCTAAGATTGACTGAAGGAAGAAATAGATGTTCAGATGGTTTAATGTCACCCTCTGTGGTCTAATAGTTACCATGCTAACTTCATATACCCAAGGTCGCAGGTTCAAACCTGGCGGAGGACGATGGATTTTTTCAGCTGTAAAAATCTTAGCATGGCTTCCTTTGAAACGGAAGTAAAGCCCTTGGTCCCGTGTCATAGATTTACGGCACGTAAAAGAACCTCAAGCCTGATAGAGAGGTCTCTGAGCAAAATTAAGTGATCTTTCACGCCCAATTTAGAATGGTACACTGAGAACCACAGTAGTTAAAGAGCATCCATAAATAACACTCTGTTTATTTTTATTTAGATGGTTTAATAAATAGGATAGAAATAAATATGCTAGTTTTGATTTTCCAAAACAAAATAACAAGAAAATCTTGTGTATAGTATTTACCATATTTTTTGTACAATTAAGAGAGGGGTGTAGCCCATCTTAGCCTCTCCCAAGGTCCACTTATGCTTGGGAGACACACTCCTTGCCTTATTAATATTCAGAAGGAAAATCAATAGGTACCTTTGAGCAACTGCCTTTCTCTTGGAACAGCCCCCTGCTAATATCACTAACTGAATTCAAAATGGAATCTTAAAATCTCTACTGGAAAAACTGATATACTGCCTTTACCAGAAGATATAGTTTGAAAGTTTACAAACCTATAATCCTTATAAATGGTCTGTAGCTTCAATACAAATATGTGTAATAAGATGAGAAACTACTGTGGAACACTCACATTCAAACCATAATTACTCATTGGAATACAAGATTAAATTTACTCGAAAATGTAGCCAATAGAAATTACTGACATCAATATAGTGATTGTTTTATATTGCCTATATCAGAGTGAAATTGACACACAAATATGAAGTATGGGTTGGTGGTGCTGCTGACTCATCTACACAAAATTACACTTACCCAAAATGCAGCCTTGGGATTATGTTTGAGTGTCCCAAAAACTATAAGTTAGTGAAAAGCCATTCAATTTGGGTAGCTTAATTGCCCAGACTTCAGTTCAAAATAAAATATCTCCTTGGATATAGGTTCACTCACCATGTAAATATAAAACTGCCAGGAAACTATGCAAGAATGATACTGAATATTTACTTCAATAAGTTACTCGTGAATGAATTTCTTCACATCTATACAGATGGCTCTCTAAATCTTATTGATGACCACTCAGGTGCAGGATGTTACCTGAATGCAAAGAAAAATATTTTGTATCATGTTCGTCCTCATCTAGCATGGACATGAGATTACTAGCATTGATGTAGCACTACAATACTGTAACATATGTCTTTATTGACTCAAAATATAGTTACAAATAAAGTCATAAATTCACAGTTGCAAATAATTTGATGCTGTGACAGTTTTTGGCTGCACGCTCTCCATCAGCCATGCTGTGACCAGTGGCTAGACAATCTGCCTCTGACCAAGGTGGTTCAATCATAAGTGACTGCATGTGGGATTGTTTTGAACAAAGTTGCAAGGGTGGGTTTCCCCAACCATTGCATTCCACTGGTGTTCCTCTTTATTCCATGTATCATCAGTGTCATTGCCTGCAGTGCCTATGTATTAAAAGTGGGTGTAAAACATATAAAAACACCACCATTCATGGCTTGCGCACCACTAAGCACTAACACTCCAGTCACTCACGACTTAATCCTATTGACAACACAACAATAACCACTCTGCAATTCGTCCTCCTTTTTATAACTAGAAAATAATGTCACAGAACTTCCTGGAAGGTTCAGGAAGGCATAGCTTCAAGGGTTGCGTTCCCGAAAATTCCAACTACCGTCAGGTCCCGTGGCTTTTCCTGTTGTTTACGCAACCAACTACGTTGTCTCACATTCCAACTCCACCAGCGCATACCAGAGCGAACGTGAGAACGATCACATACACGGACAACATTGTCAACTGCCTCCTCCTCCTCAGGGCTGGTCCTCCCGAATAGCGCCATCGTAGCGAGCTAGACGGTCCAAATGTACTACGGGTTCTTATCGTCGGGTGCAGTCGACTGTTTCTTAACCCTCTCCGCCGCACAGCACGGTCCTGTCCATGTTTGTTGGAACCTGTTCCTACGCCCTTTAGTCCGGTTCGGGTAGACAACCACGCCTGAACTTCCTGCCGGGAACCTTCCCTGTTGGCTCATCGGTCGTAACTACTCGCATCCTGGGTGTGTTGAATCGGACGGTCACGTGGCGCTTCGACTGCCGGTCTACCAGACGCGCTCCAGCGGGCACCACTTCACCTTTCTGGGTTGCACTGCGGACTTCAGGATATCCATAGGAACTCCCGAGCACTATCTCGTCTTCGCCGAGTCATAAGACCCTCCTGCCAATGTCGGCCATCGCATCGTGGCTTCTGAGAGCATCCGGTCCCAATATCACCTCTTCAGCCACCCTCGCGACGAATACCTACAAAATTATGCCGCTGTGTTCCAGGGTCAGTTCCAGCAAGACGTCTTCCTCCACTGGCAAGGTTTCGGCCGATGCCGTCATTATCTCATAGGGGCGAATCGGTTTCCTTGTTGGCAAACCCTCTGCCACATCTGCTCGATTATCGGTGTCCACTAGTGTTTGGCACCGCTTCCCTCGATTCCAGCAGTCCGCGATGAGGCTGTCTTTCATCCTCCTGTCGCATCCTCGTGTCAAGCGAGGAGACGGCGACGATGACTCGGGTGCGCCCCTCGCCACATTGGTTTTCCTTTTTGCATCATCTGATAGTCGGCTAGATTGCGGACAGCTTTTCACTAGGTGCTCTGGGCGCCTGCATCCCCAACACACTCTGTCTGACGCTCGTCGTCCCGGTTGCCCGCGTCCGCCACATCCTCAGCACACATCACTTAAAGGCTCTTGTCCTTGTGTTGATCCCCTTTCTACGTAGCACCGAGTACTCCTGATCTTCTCGGTCGCCGGCTGCTCCCTCCTCGGGCTCACGCTTTCCTGTGTGTGCAGGCGCCTCCCGGATGACGTCTTGGTGAAGACAGCTGCGTTCTAAGTGTCCCGGATGCCAACACCTCCAACATAAACCATTGAAATATCTTCGCCGACGTCCTTGTGCTGAGTCTCTGTCCTGCTATAGTACCAAAAACTCCTAATCCTCTGGTTAGAGGCTACTGAAACTTGGCCACCTCCATTTTAAGTGCTGCTATTAACGCCTCATGGATCGCCGAGCATCATGCGCTGTCGTATCTCGGCGTCCATGCACTCGGTCGACGGAGTAGGCAGTTTCTGGAACTTGTAGCTAATGGTAGGTTCACCAGGGCTTTGTTTGCAACTGTTAGATGGCTAGGGCGAACTCCTGCATTGTCTCACCTGGCTGTTGCAGCCTCACCTTAAGTTGTGTGGTAGGCTGCAGCCAAGCGATGGTTCCCGAAGCAGTTTTCGAGAGCCTCCCAGATCTCCCTGGACTTTGCCAACATCAGGATCTCATTCAGTGTCTCTGTCGCCCGTCCGTAGAGTCTTCCCATCACCTGGTTGGCTTCTTCTGTTGACCATCGGTTGTGGGTGGTGACGGTGGTGAACTGTCAGTGGAAGACTTCAAAGGTCGTACTTGGGTGATAATGCATGCAGATGTTGTGTCACATCCTGGCATTTTGACTTTCAAATCTTTCAACTTTACATGAAGCATCTTTTCCACCATGGCATTCAGTTCCTTGGTGCTGTCCTCGGCTTTTCCCTCCAGGGCATTAAGGCGTTGGTCGTGGTCTTTCATCATTCCACCCAACTCTTCTACCTTTTCCCCAAGATCTTCCACTTCTTCTCCAAGTTCTTTCACATCCATCTTCACTCCGGCCAGTTCCATTTTCATCATAGACATTTCATTTCTCATCTTCTCTGTGCCAGATTCCATCTTTTCCACTGCAGTTTCCATTTCAGTCTTCATTTCTTCCACTCCAGATTTCATTTTCTCATCCACCTTCTCCATTGCAGTTTCCATTCTGGTTTTCATATCATCTTTTGTACCCTCCAGTTTGGTCTTCATTCCCGTATTCACTGTTGTTATTTCACTTCCCATCCTACCCATCTTCAACAATTTTTGAAGCACCTCTTACATCTTGATTTCTTAATCCTGACACCAGTGTAACAAATGTCTTTATTGACTCAAAATGTAGTTACAAATAAAATCTAAATTCACTGCTGCAAATAATTCACTCGGTGTTTCAATGCGAAGACTGTTCACAGCTGCATGCCATCCATGACTCGTGCACAACTGCGTGCTAACTCCAGTCACTCACGACTCAGTATAATTCACAACACAAGTGCACTGCAATTCTTCCTCCTTTTTATATTTAGAAAACAACGTCACAGAACTTCCTGGAAGCCAAAGTTTCATCTTGTTGATTATGCATCCAATTGTGTTGTCTCGCATTCCACTGCTGTATACTAGAGTGAATGGATGGCATTGCCACAATATGTTACACTTTCTGATGCTACCTCAATTGGTGTATATGCAAACTTTTTGAGAGTCCTATATAGCATTATTTCATATTTTCCAACTATATATTATCATTGTATTGCCCCAATACAAACCAAATTGCGAAATTTTGCACTGTGTCCCTAATTACTGTGGCATTGTGGGAAATGAAGCAACTGATGAAATTGCTAAAACAACTTTAATATTATACCCCAAGCCATTGAAAATAGAATCTCTCCAAAAAGCAATAGTCAAGATTCAGTTACAAAGTGTTGGATTAATATGCGGCTGACTTGAGAAACTAGACTAACCCTCATCACCTTTTAGAAAAACCAATTAATATAAAACAGATGTACAATAATATTCCTAGACATGGATTAATTGTTTTTTCACACAAGCCGTGTGTAGGACAGGAGTTGGATAGGTAGAGTCAGACAGAAAAATTCAATGCCATAGCCGGGATTTGAACCACAGATCTCCTGATCTCTAGACGGTTGCTCTGCCACTGAGCTACCAAGGCAACATGCCGGCATTGCATTGAATTTCTCAACTGACTTGCATGTTTCCTGGTAAACCACAAGGTGTTCTCAAATTACTTTGAGATGACAACCCCAATGGCGACTTACAATGTTGTAAGTACTTAAGTCCCAGGATTAAGTGTATAGCCAACTATTAGGGTCAATTGGTATTGGATTAATTGGCAGCTAGAGATCGGGAGATCCATGGTTCAAATCCTGGCTATGGCATTGAATTTTTCAGTCTGACTCTACCTATCCATTCCTAGACATGCTCAAGCATTTGCATAAAAGGCCCAAATAGTGCATATTGCAACAAAAAGCTACTGGTAATAAATTCATTTAACAGATTCACCTATATGTCCTCTTTTTAATTTGGAACACATTTTGATTAACTGTACATCAATATGTGTTCATATTAATGAGCTCATGTTTGTGATGAATGAACTCATTCTTCACTCCATTTCTCTAAATCAAGAAACTGCTCTGCAATGGTTTTTGAATTCTCCAAAATTCTGGAAAGAAACCAAAGCAACTTATAAAGAGCATTCAGGACTGTGTGTAGTGCAGCTTTTTAACAATGTAAGCACTAACTCAATAATATCACATCAAGGTACTTAACTTAATCAATCGCCTCCCAAATAATGTTAAAGAATTAAATCCAAAACATTTAATACTGCTGTGAAAAACATTCTCTTAAGTAATTTACAATTCTCTGTCAATGATTATATGAATATAACATTTTAATCTTAAGATGTAAAAATTTTATTTTGTATATTTTTATAATTTATGTGCATATAAAATATAACTAATTGTGCCCTGATGATGCAATAGAAGTGCTTAATACATGAACCCTAAGTTGATTTTATTAGCAATGAACCATAGTTACTTTTGTGAACTTGTTTGTTTCATGGCTCCTGTTCATCTGAGGATTGCACTTCAGCTTAAGAGGGAACCTAATGACTACCTTCAAGGCCTTAATGTCAATTAGATTTATTAATTTGATCACTGTTGTAAAATATAAAGTATATAGAAATGTAATCAAATTGTTAAAGTATATATTATTTCTTTATGATGAAGCTATGGATTCATTGTATTTCTTAAGGTGAATAAAATTCTGTTGTATTACTGTTCTATAACTTGCGTAATTTTTGTTTATGGAATCAAGTTTAAGTATGGTGAATCTGTAAATGAATTTTTTTTTAAATATACAAGAATGGAATATGATAAATTATTTTTATTGTATAATTAACTTCACTGATCATCAGATCTAGTATGAACAGGTATGAAATGCAATCATTTGAACAACAATAAATAAATTGTGGTGTGTCACCAACAGGAGTGCACGAGTCACTGACACTTGTATCAGCCGTAGTTTAGGCCATTGCAGGTCATCTAGCATACAAATACTCTACCTCTTCTCATTGGTGGTCCTTACTAGGCATTTTGAGATACAACCCATATCTCCATATTTATAAAGGTTTGAACCTATTACTATTACTATTATAGCAACTATCTGTAAACAACTTAAACTGTATCCAGACTTGACTTCAAACTATTGGGAGGCAAGAAGGGGGGCTTTGTTGCTAAATCCCGAGCATTAGCTACACACACATAATTATAGCAATTAGTATTCATCCAACATGGTTAATTGATGAGAATGAAAGGATTTTTCGAGAGAGAAAGTTCAGCAATTGCTCAATAAAAGCAGTAGAAACAATTATATTTTATATAGATGAAGGTTGACTTCCATCCAATGCCGCTGTCACTTCTCAATACAAATCTCTTAATGATAGAAAAATGTGAGACAGATGGGTATATTATGCCACTGCCATGAAGGAAAAGAGCAAGTTAACATTTGTACTAAGTTCAAGCATTTAATTCAGATACCTTGAAAACTGTTGGAAAGTTGATTCAGACTTGAGCAATTCAGTGACGACCAGGTTCTAAACATACATTTTCATTTTCTGTGCTGATACACACTGCTGTGTTGCAACTCCCAAAACACATTGAACTTTTCTATTTGGTTCATATGTCCAGAAAATCTCTAAGGCAATCTAAGCCATACTAAAATATTCTACCTGAAAAGTAATTCACAATGTTTTGATTCGTGGATTAAATAAGTGATATAGATACCACTGGCATTTTCTGCCATTTTGGTGGCATTCCATTAAAGTTCTGTATTAATGTTGGGTTAAGGCTTTCAAATACCCGTAGAAACCTGAGCCTTTCCTCTTCAGGGAAGAGCAAAAAATTGTTCAAAATAGCTATGTGATTTCTTTTGGCTACTTACATGTAACCTCATTTGGTGAAAGAGCTTTAGAAACCAGCTTGAAAGCTTAAACTATATAATATAGTAAATTAATAAGGAATAGTTTTTATCAATTTTCTTTTCCACAATGCAAAAATATAAACAAAGTAAATACATTATTATGATAATTATCAAACTATGTATGCTATAAACAATAGCCTCCATCCCCATACCCCTTATGGATGCCCCTGCTAGAGATTAATAAGTCCATGCACTTGGAATTTTGAATGTCCATTGTCTTTTGCAGCTACCACAAAGTTATGCAGTGAATGAAGAAGTTGAGTTAGGTGTTATCATTGGGAAAACTTGCAAGAATGTTCCCGAATCAAAGGCAATGGATTACGTAGGAGGTTACTGTCTAGCTCTGGATTTGACTGAAGTGAACATGATGGTGAATATTGTTATATAAGTATATGATTACCTTCAAGCATGATTTTGTTTTCCAGAAATGTTCTGTATAGTAGCTGTTATTTAGGTTTTCATTTAATGTATAACAGTTTGTAGTACCCATTTTTTTTTTTTTGAGGGTTAATCACTTTGCTCTATTTTAATGAATTATTAGTTGCTGAAAAATTTTATAAATTTGTTTACAGCTTACCTAAAGTGGAGTAAACATTAGATTTGACTTAAAAAGTCAGTTCTAACTTAATGGGAAGCACGTATTTGAGGAACTTGAACCTAAAAAAGCATTCCCAGGACTTTCTGTATCCATTAAAAATTCATGCATATGCCTTATACCTGAATTAAGCAATAAGTGCTTAGCTACATATAGTATGGTGTGAAAGTTACGTGGTGTGATGGTTACCATGCTAACTTCATATACCCAAGGTTGTGGGTTCAAACCTGGCAGAGGACAATGGGTTTTTTCGGAAGGGAAGAAAAGCTGTTGGTCCCATGTCATAGATTTACAGCATGCAAAAGAACCTCAAGCTTGATAGAGAGGCCTCTGAGCAAAATTAATTGGTCTTTCACGCCCAATTTAGAATGGGATGCTGAAGAGCGCAGTCGTTAAGGGCATCCATAAATAACATGCCATTTATTTATTTTTTTGGAGGCAGCTTTAAAAAAATTATAGGATTCACCATAGTAAGGCAATAATTTCATAAAGAGTGTAGAGTAGAAGGAAACAAAATTAATTATGCTAAGCAAGGTTTAATATGCTACCTGTGCAGTGCCATGAGCCAGCTTATTTTATAACAGAAGAAGAGTATGCTTATTTATAAGATCAGATATGGTCATAAGTTTGCCAGTGTCTAGGGAAATGGACATAAGCCCAATAATTGCATTTTAAAACCATTATATCATATAGTCAGGAAAAGTTCACCGTTTCCCCCTACACTAGTGAATTATTGATACAGAGTTAGCAGAAAATAGTGACAGCAAAGAGTTGTGGCTTAGAATTAAACAAATAATTAAGGTAAATATAAGAGTAGGGATAGGGGTATTTACAATCTGCCAGAATCACAATCTGTTTTATAACAATAACCTATATAAAAGCTTAGAAAGGGCATGGGAGAAATTAGAAATAACTTTCCTGATGTAGAGTTTATTTTGGTGAGATACTTTAATGCTAGAACAAGAGAGGAAACTGGAAGATTATAAAACAAAGACCAAAGAGCTGGGTGAGAAAGATGAAGTAAGAGTAAGAAAAAGTAAAAGAAAGAGAAAACAATAGAAAAGGAATAAAGCTTATAGAATTCTGTGAGATCAACAATTTAAAATGTCATGGAACAGTATGAGAGGACAAGGAAGGAAAATATACTTTTGTAAATACAAACAGGCAGAGTGTAATATAGTAGCACTTCCCATTAAAGGTAGGAGAATAAAAAGAGGAGGAGGAATAATACAGAAAAAGAGAATAAATTCACATAAACAGAAAAAGGAATTAAAGGAAAACTTTATAAAAAAATAAGTCAAAGATAGTGCAGATCATAGAATGCAAAATATGGAAGTTGTTAAACGAGGAAAAAGCAGAAAAACACTAGAGCTACTAAAACTAGCAGTAAATGAGTAGGGATAGGGATGAAATTAAAGCATAGAAAAATTATAAAGGAGAAAAGGTTGAATTTGATGATGAATGCAGAACAGCAAAACAAAATAGGTATTTAAAGAACTTGTCAAATGGAGGGGATATGGAAAGGAAATAATAGGCAAGATCTAATGACATATAAGCATCTATTAGAGACAAAAAAGAAACAATGGCAAGAAAAGATGAAAAAGAAATTAAAAGAAGGAAAAGATAATAGGACAACCAAAAGGAGAGGGAATAAAATCATGCCAACTAAGTGGATAAAATATTTTAGATGACGGATCAGAGAAGCAGAAGAGATTAGATTAAAATTAAGATTAGAACATTACATTGAATTAAATTATAAAATAAAAATTGCAAGTTGAGCTCAATAGTATTTAAATTATTTATATATGACATCGTCTATGTGCTGGTTTCTTTCTTTCTTTCATATATAATATTGGAAAGAGTAAAAGAAAGACGCCACACTGCTCGGTAATAATGGATAAAGAAATAACAGGCCAATTAAATGCAGATGATCTTATGGTAAGATCCATATTGATAGTAGAACTACAGTAAGCACTCAGCGAAATACAATAATTTTGTAAAGAATGGAAAATTAAAGTTAATATGAATAAATCAAAGGTTACAGTATTTAAAAGAAGAACCAAACTAAAAAGAGGTTGACAAAACTGGAAGTTGTCAAAGATTTTGACTATTTAGAAGTAAAGATAAATAATAATGGAGAATGGGGAGCCCATTGCAGAAAGGTGCCAAAGGGAAGGCAGTTCTGATGGGAATTAGGATATATAAATATTGATGGAAAGAATCTATGAGGCACTGATAGAATCAAAAATACTTTATATAGTGGAAATTTGGGATCATCTGAATTAAGCAAAAAGTTAACCAAATGCGTAGAATGGTTTTTAAAGAAATACTAAGGCTACCAAGATCAGCACCAGTGGAGATAGCCTTGGTAGAATTGTGAAGGATAAGGAGAAATGGAATAATTCTAAAATTCTGGTTTAGATGTTTGACAAAGGAGGAGGGAAAAATTTAAAGGTATGTATGTATGTATGTATGTATGTATGTATGTATGTATGTATGTATGTATGTATGTATGTATGTATGTATGTATGTATGTATGTATGTATGTATGTATGTATGTATGTATGTATGTATGTATGTATGTATGTATGTATGTATGTATGTATGTATGTATGTATGTATGTATGTATGTATGTATGTATGTATGTATGTATGTATGTATGTATGTATGTATGTATGTATGTATGTATGTATGTATGTATGTATGTATGTATGTATGTATGTATGTATGTATGTATGTATGTATGTATGTATGTATGTATGTATGTATGTATGTATGTATGTATGTATGTATGTATGTATGTATGTATGTATGTATGTATGTATGTATGTATGTATGTATGTATGTATGTATGTATGTATGTATGTATGTATGTATGTATGTATGTATGTATGTATGTATGTATGTATGTATGTATGTATGTATGTATGTATGTATGTATGTATGTATGTATGTATGTATGTATGTATGTATGTATGTATGTATGTATGTATGTATGTATGTATGTATGTATGTATGTATGTATGTATGTATGTATGTATGTATGTATGTATGTATGTATGTATGTATGTATGTATGTATGTATGTATGTATGTATGTATGTATGTATGTATGTATGTATGTATGTATGTATGTATGTATGTATGTATGTATGTATGTATGTATGTATGTATGTATGTATGTATGTATGTATGTATGTATGTATGTATGTATGTATGTATGTATGTATGTATGTATGTATGTATGTATGTATGTATGTATGTATGTATGTATGTATGTATGTATGTATGTATGTATGTATGTATGTATGTATGTATGTATGTATGTATGTATGTATGTATGTATGTATGTATGTATGTATGTATGTATGTATGTATGTATGTATGTATGTATGTATGTATGTATGTATGTATGTATGTATGTATGTATGTATGTATGTATGTATGTATGTATGTATGTATGTATGTATGTATGTATGTATGTATGTATGTATGTATGTATGTATGTATGTATGTATGTATGTATGTATGTATGTATGTATGTATGTATGTATGTATGTATGTATGTATGTATGTATGTATGTATGTATGTATGTATGTATGTATGTATGTATGTATGTATGTATGTATGTATGTATGTATGTATGTATGTATGTATGTATGTATGTATGTATGTATGTATGTATGTATGTATGTATGTATGTATGTATGTATGTATGTATGTATGTATGTATGTATGTATGTATGTATGTATGTATGTATGTATGTATGTATGTATGTATGTATGTATGTATGTATGTATGTATGTATGTATGTATGTATGTATGTATGTATGTATGTATGTATGTATGTATGTATGTATGTATGTATGTATGTATGTATGCATGCATGTATGTATGTATGCATGCATGTATGTATGTATGAACAAAGGGCCATGATAAATAAAAATAGTAAGAGGAAAAAGAAAACTATGAAAAAAATGGGAATTTGAGATGCATGGATGTTAGGGGAGAAATGTAAATGGATTCTGGAAGATAGTATAAGCAGAATATATAGAAAGGCAAGAGATATGGGGAAGCTTAGAAGATAAAAAATTCAGAAAGTTTTTATAAAATAATAATAAGAGAATGGTGAAGAAAAAGGTATGTAGACCAATGTAATAGGCAGGAAAAGCATGGATGAGGACTTAAGAGGCTGTGGAAAAGGAATATGGGAATTGTGTGGTGTCAGAATGTAAACAACTACAGATATGGAGGGAAATGGTGTGGGAAAATAAATGGGAAAAATGGAGAGAAAAATAACTATAAAAAAGCTGACAGGAAAAGAAAAGAAATAGGGAATCATGGGGGAATTTTTAGGTAAAGTGAAACAGAATGGATTAGCAAACTAAGAGACACAAGGACAACTAAAGGTAGGAAAAGAAGAATGACTCCAGGGTACTAAAACAGATAAAGGGCTACTCAGTGAGCTACAAGTGTGGGAAGCCCACAAACTGAGAAATACAAAATATGTTTATACAAACAGAACATTTGTGGGTGAGTTATAGAAATATCAGTAGTTTTGTGTTAAGCTTGTAAATAAAATGTATAAATAAAAAAGTTGACAACTTATGTTCAAAAGGAAATTGAAAATATTATTAATTACTTAGTTTTATATGTTTAAATAGATTTTGTGACCATACCAAAAACATGTACACTATGTGTTCACCTTTTCTTGGGCACTATTTGGGGGGGGGGGGGGGGGAAACAAGCGCTAGGGGAAGAAGAGAGAGGTCACCTACCTGTCTTTCTGCAGCATTGTTAACCAAAGAAATGTTTGTTCTTTGAGGCCCTCAGCCATTGTGGTGAATAGGCTAACTAATTTACCACAAACTAATTAAATTATTAAACGAAACACAGTGCATGTGCATATACTGAACTTGGGGAGCTACAGACAGAATGAAGCCACTAGCTATCAGAGTGTATAACATACTTCATGTCTCAACATATTGTTCTGCTCTGCTTCTGAAAAAATGCAAATTCTACCGAATGAAGACTAAGGAGCTGAACACCCAAGAAAACATGCACACATGTGTACGTTTGTAGTAGAGAATCACATCTCAGCTGTCAAATTGCACTAACCAGCTTTTTCCATTGGTTGTTGATATAATTAAAAACTAATGAAAATAAATGTTTCTTCTCACAGAAGGAAGCAAGAAGCAAAGGTTTACCATGGATTTTTGGAAAGAGTTTTGACACTGCATGTCCTGTAAGCAGAATGATTTCTCTTGATGAGCTAAAGGATCCTTCTAACGTAAAGATCTGGTGCTCTGTGAATGGCAAGAGAAGACAAGAAGAAAGTACTTCTGATATGGTGTTTCCTATAGAGAAACTTATAAGTCACATATCTATGTACATGACACTGGAATATGGTGATTTGATCCTCACAGGATCACCAGCTGGTGTAGGACCTATTGCACCTGGAGATGTAGTTGAAGCTGGTCTTAGTGATATTGTGAAAATTAAATTTCCTGTTATAGCAGCCTAGGGAAAATAATTTGTATACCAAATATATTTTATATATTAAATATTTGATTTAGAATCATATTGTATAAAAACTATGAAATAGTAAAAATTTATTTTGAGATAAGTTATCAGTTTTCTTTATGTTTTAATCATACTTCTGCCTCATGCAGTAATTGTTGCCACCTGGAACTCTTAACTGAAGTATACAATGAATGATGAAAATTTTCAGTGCTTGCCTTTGAGATTTGATCAACAGATAATGTCACAGGCTTATGTTTGATTATTTTTCTTCCAAGTTACTTCCAATGTCATATGATTTTCCTTGCAGAATGTCAATTTCAGAAAGCATATAAGCTTTTTTGTACCTATTCTCATACAAAAAACTGTCTTTAATATATTTTTTAAAGATTGATTAAAATTTTCAGTGTCTTCTGAACAATAGAAATAAAAATTAGTTGCTTTTTAATTACCTTCTGCCACTACAGAAGGCGGGTTCTAAATGTGTCTGTCATTGGCCAAAAAGTGTTTTGAGCACATTTGTATTAGTTTGCAATGCACATAAGTCCACTCTTCTTTAATAAATATGCAAAAAAGAAAGGCAATTCCTAGATACTGTATAATCAGTTTGCATAATGGAAATAAAACAAACTATTTAAGCACTTTTAAAAGAATTTTAAAAAGCAAAGAAATTATATTCCACACAAGTAAAAGAATTTAAACAACATGTAGAGATCAAGATTTTAAACAGTTAAGAAAGTGAAAGAAAGAGGACTTTTTCCTTAACTTCCACTCACTCAAAATATGAAATAATGAATTTATAATATGGGTTTAACATAACTTATGGCATAAATTAAAAATTTAAAAAAAAAAAAAAAAAAACATTGATTTTTTTCATTTTTGTCCCTTGTTTAAAAATAAAGCAAATGTTTTACAACAGCACTACAAAACTAACAATATCCTTATATGCCAGTTGCCAATTATTTTACATTGGCCGCTCTGTCCTTTATCACAGCCTTGAAAGCACTACCCCGTGGGCATTTCCCATATTGTGATTACTAATGTAATCATGACCTCAACTTGAAATAATGGGAGCACAGCGCATGTGTTGCTTCTTCCCTCTTTCTCCTAGCTGTCACACAGGCACTTGTTCAGTGGCGAACAAGACAGAAACTATAGTATTATCTGCTACTAAGAAGCATTCAATTAAAAATGAACATTTTGTGTTGAATTTGAGAATTCTATTGCAGTAAGATTGGAATTATCTTGTTTTAATAATTCTGCAGAATTTATTTTATGATTGAAGAATGACCCAGTACTGTTGATTTATGAATTTGGACTCCAGCTTCATTTTGTGTAGGTACTGAGCTCAGTTTCATCTATTTTGTTCATTTGCTCTCACTGTTAAATTATCTAGTTAAAGGATGTTAAGCACCTGAGTGAGCTATAAAACACAAGCAGTGACATCTGTGGTGGTTGTGGTACTGCGTTTGGTTTGGTTCTGCGGTAATATCACTGTAATCATGTGTATGACATATTATGTATCTATACTAGGTCTGGGCAGCGCAGATGGTTGAATGGTGTCTCTCTATGCCCAAGGCTATGGTTTCTGAACCAGACAAGCATGATAGCATTGGAATATGTAACTGATAGTTGCTAGTGTCATAGCATCATTAACAAAATACTTATTATTATTGTTTATTTATTTGTATTGTATCAGCATGTAGCTCTATTATGCTTTGTATTACAATGTTTCTTACCAGTTCTGTTCCTCTCCACCCTCTCTCCTCTTTATACGCCAGCTAATCAGTTGATGCAAAACTGTGTTGTACAAAAGTCAACACATTGTGAGATCAAGTCCTTTAGTGTTAGTGTGTAAGTGCTGTTAGAATGCCAAAAAGTCTGTATATTATGGCACAGAATCTTCATGTATGTTTCCTATGTGATGACAAACTCTTGCAGAGAATGAGATAATGATTCCTGTGCCTTATAGAAAAATTCCTTTTTGGGGGGGAGGGATTATTTAAAGTCTCTGAGCCTATTAGGTCATGTGAGACAATGAAGGAAATTGAAATTATGCTCAAATGAGCCTGGAGTTCATAGAGTTTACAGTTACTTAACATTCGTCTTTCAGAATAAAGTAAAACCCTGGAAAAAATCTTATCCGGTGAACTCGCTGTTACCAACATTCAAACTTGGAACTAGAATGTGAAATAGACATGCTGACTCCCTTATAGAGGTGAGCAATTCATAATCTTGTAAATCAATTTAGGTAAATGGAATCTAGTCTTGATAAAAACTGGAATTAAATTGCCATGTTCTCACAAAGAAAATGCTATTGGCGTTAGAATGAAGTCCAAAGTCTATGAAATCTATAGAGTTTTTTATGCTGAGACTTTAGCATTTTTGACAGCCATTTAGCTAGTTTGTATGTAGGAGAGCTAGTGTTTTTCACAAAGGGTCTCATTTTATTACCTGGTTTGTGGATTTTTGGTAGCACAAATAATCTGGATATAATGGGAGAATTTGTTCTAATATATGATTTATCGGCTATTGTTAGTGTTTTGGTTTCTGTTAGTGTGTTCTGGAGAGTCTTGATGCATGGGTTTAATGGGTTTCTATAGAATTAACAGACACCTATCAAAGATAAACATTGCACCTACAGATGTTATCATTTGATGTTACTGCATTGTTCCCTAGCATACCAACAGAACAAGTATTGCAACTCCTAGAGCATTGGTTAAAAAACACAGGATATCCAGCACACAAACAGAAGACTATGTAAAACTAGGCAAGCTATGCTTGACCAAAACTATTTCTCTTTCCAAGAAAAAAATCTTCAAACAAACACCACTGGACTAACCATGGGCAACCCTCTATCACCAGAATTATACACAAGTCATTTTGAATGCCAAATCACAAAAAAGCTTCCCACAACTTTTCAAATCTGGTAGGTGATATTTTTGCCATAGTTCCAATAAAACTTGCAGAAGATACCCTAAAATTGCTAAATTTACAAAAAAGATCTATAAAATTCAGTATGGAAAAAGAAGAAAATGGACAGTTACTTTATCTGGATATTAAAATCGTCAGAAACCACAGTAAAGTTACTTTCGGCATCTTCAGAAAATCTACCCAGAAAACTACATAAAAAAACAATACATACTATCCTATAGCACACAAACATGCTGTCCTAAATAGCACAACCCACAGACTGGCACACCTACCTCTGGAAAATGAGGAATACAAAAAAGAATACCAGCACATCATACAACTAGCCATCAAAAACAGTTACCAAAAAACCCTAATAGATAAGAAGATTAAGAAATTTGAAAGACAGAAACATATTTGGGAAAAAACAACACTTCTAAACACACAAGAACCACAAACATACAGAAAGTTCACTTACCATCCCTGAGCACACCACAGATTTCAAAAAATCTTCAAAAAGCAAAACATCACTTTAGCTCCTCAGAATCACCATAGTATAAAAACTGCTTGCAACAAAACAAAAAGCCCTATTCCTAGAGAAAAATTAGCTGAAATATACCAAATAGATTGCAACAACTGTAATCTAGTATATATAGGCAGAACCAGGAAAATCTGGAAATAAGACTAAAAGAACATAATTGCGATGTTTATATCAAAAACAGACAAATCAGCAGTAGCACATCATTTCTGAACCTTAAATCACAACTTCACACCCAGTATAAAACTTTTAAAACCAATAAAAAACAGCTATGAATTAGAAAACTGGGAAAAAATTCATATACAAAAACAAAAAGAACATGTAATGAATTTTGAATTACCGCCACCAACCACCCTTGGAAGATTTATCACTCCATCACCAAAGAGCACCAGCAATCTACAGCCTCCCCTGGACAGGAAACAAAAGCGGCATGATCAGTTGGGGATGGGAACATACCCCATTCCCGAAACGTGTCAAAGTAAGTGACTTTCAGTGATGTAGTGTTACCATTTGTCAACTCACATACTACCCTGTAAGATAGCATACATAGATTAATAATAATTGCACTATTCACCTGGATTCTAATTTTTTGCATGTGAAGCATGGTTATATTTACATGCCCTTGAAGAATTAATGAGTATTAATGCATATTTTCTTTAAAGGGATGAGAGATGTGTGACAGCAAAAGGACAGCATCGCCAATATCATCTATAACAAAGGTACCTGGTTACTGTAGTTATAATTTGCAAGAGAAAACTAGGCACTTGAATTTAAGAGCTGGTAATATCCAATTCTGCTGACAAACAATATGCTTCCTAGTGCCAAAAATTGTCCTGTTAGGCTGTCCATGCATCCATATCTTTTCTTTTTTTATAATTTCACCTCTTAAAATACTGAAACCTTTTATTTTACATCTTATTGGAAACAAAACCTACAGACAGACTTCCTTGGTCGAGTGGTCAGCGAGCTGACTTTTCACCCAGAAGTCGGGTTCGATTCCCGGCTGAGGTGGGCAATTTTTCTTTAGCCAGAATTATCCTCTATCCTCCTCAGAGTTTGGAAGTATGTATGTAAGAGTGAATGAGTGTGTGTTTAAGGAAAATAAAATTATTTAAACCAAACGTAAAGAACCTACAGACGAAATGTTAAAGGAGGCTATATAAATGAAACAAAAAAAAAACAAAAAAACCTGCAGACACTTAAAAGCTAATGGGTTGTGATAACTACACTGCAAAGAAAGAATATGTCACTATTAACATATTCATTTTACCAACTATAACATAATATAGTTTTCAATGAATTTGGTATGATTTACATTTAACAGTCTTCAGCCCTATTTCACAACAGAATGAAAATGCAGCATTCACCTAAAATATGGCTAGTGTTATTCATACCATTTTATCTCTAAATTTCATGTTGTGTATTTGGTATGAGTTTTAGCTTCTGTTGTATCCAGAAACATTCATTGTGCAGGCATGCGTGCATGGGTTTTTTTTTCCCCTCTCTTTTCTTTATTTTTTGTTATTACTGCTGACAAAATTAAGATAATACTTTGAGGATTTACAATAAAATTCACATGTGTATGATCAAGATAACAAACTCTTTTTGCAAATACATAATTTATAAGCAATATTTGGTTTAAAATTATATTTAGATAAGACCAAAAATTAAAAAATAACTTCTTTATTTATAAATTATAAACAACAATATAAACTGATATTCTCACAATGGCACAAGAAGTGCCTACAATGCATTATCTAGAATGTCTATGTTCAGCCATTTCTTGTTATTCATAGAGAAATCTAGAATGTCAGTCCTTAAAATGTAAGAAATTATATTTACAAACTATAACCTTATATTCCTTTTCTTTTCTTTCATTCTTCTTTCCATATGTGATGAGAACTAGTGAAAATAAAGGATATATTATAAACAAACAATAATACAAAATGCATTTTCAATCACAGACACACAATATAGATGTATTAGCTATTTTCTACATATTATGAAAACTACCACAAATACAGACTTCTGTATATTTCTGCTAACAACTTAAAGCTGCAAATCAGCATTTGTCATATCATACGAGTAACGTGAAATCAGTGTACAGATCTATATAAAAGTGTTCTTATTTTCACAAACCATGGTAGGCCTAAGATGAAAGGTGAATCATCCAATACCACACTAAGGCTTTAAATCATGCACAATAATAATTTACTGTGCTGATACTGTGTCCATCTCAGCTACAGTCATGCAATGGACTTCTCTCAGCTGATTTCTTCATTTCTACACTCAGAATTTGTATAGTAGGTATGCTTGTAGACAGAACGTAATGGCCTTCCTCAATAACTACATGATGACTACACATCAAGGATCATATTGTGCCTTAACATAGTTATTGCTTTTTTGCTTTCAACTGCATTACCCAAACACTTCCCGAGCTTTTTCGTACTGCCATTTGTATTTATTACAGATTTAAAGTGGTATGGATGTAATAATAAAAAAGGTGTTTCAGAATTATTTTTTATTACAGGTAAATTCTGATGGGCAACCTTAAGTTTAAATTTGTGCGAGATCATTATTATTATTATTATAATATTGGCCTTGCAGAATAACTAAATGAATTATTTTAAAACTTTGTATCTGACTTTTCTTTTGTCACACACAGATTAGAATATTTATGAGAATTACTTTCACAAAGGGTTATAAATAGCCCTAAATAAAATTTATTGATTACTATCAGATGATAAAAGCTTATAAACATAAGTTATCTGGCAGGATTTATTATTTAAAAATACAGCTTGTCTGAAACTGATGTGTACGCTTTTGAAACACTATTTCTCAGCAACAAAATGAGGCAGAAATGCAATTTTTGTTGTTGGTGATTCAGAAGGCAATAAATAGCAAACATATAAACACATTCATCTGTGTTTTATAAACAAGGTGGTGCATTTAATTGTGCAATGAATGTAAGTGGTGTGCGATTTTAATAATTCAATATATAAAGGGTCTACACTTTGACTCAGATTTAATTCAGTATATGTTAATTAATATTATAAAGAAAGAAGTATGTTATCTATAAATATACAAGTTGTGTACATTTAGAATAATCGGGGGGGGGGGGGGGGGGGAAACTCAACTGATTTTGATAATTCTTTCACAGTTAAAAGGTTCAAATGTCTCAATTGACAGGCATGGTCAATGAAACACTTTCGAATGATTTAATTTCATAAAGGAATAAAAGAATAAAAAAGCTTTACATACCATGGAGTAGAAAATAGATATTGTTACTTCACACAACAGGCATGCAAATTAAGATAAATGTCACAGATATTTCATTCCAAGCAAAATATACAGGGTGGCACACAAAATGTCTTACACTTGAAATTGTATTATATAACTTTTAATAAATAAAACACATCAATGTTTTCTTTTGTATTAACCACCAGAATGTATTAGCTAAGCAAGCATGCAGTACACGTTCAATGTGTCCACTTTTCTGACGTACCACCTCTTCGAGACGAACTATGATGTTTCCGACCATACTATGATACAAGTCTTCTGTGATTCCTTGGAAAAATGTTATGATAGCCACTCACAGTTGCATTAGATTACATGGTTTGTTGCAGTAGACTGTCTTTTTCAAATGAGAAATAATCACAGGGATTAATATCCGGACTGTGTGGCAGTCATGTTGAACCACACTGAAAATGCTCTAGATATTGATGGGGCATCACACAGTGCTCAAAATGTTAGTGCAGGAAATCCAGAATAATGTTTACTGTATGAGGATGAGCTCCATCTTGCGTGAACAATTGTGTCACCATTGGTAACCCTGTTACATAAAATTATGGAAGAAAATTGTTCTCCATGTCCATGTAGCGCGCACTATTAATTGTGCCATTAAAAACGATTCATCCAATGATTCCATGGCTAGAAATAGATCTCATGAACACACTTTTTCTCCATAATTTTCAATCTTTTGTACAATATCATGAGCATCTCATACCCAAAGTCTAATATTCCGTCTATTGAAAATACCATTCAAGCAGGAAGTATTCTTTGAAGAGAACATGAGATGCCCAATTTGGCTGAAGTTCAACTTTTGATTTTCTAGGACTACATTGAAGTTGATGAAAGGTTGGTGCACAAGAAAAAGAACAATAACAAGAGTGCTGAAGCTGTCATGGAGGCTTTTGCATGAAAAAGTCATTGTAGGGAATATACTATGGCCGGAAGAGACATTGTGAACATGTATAGGTTTAAGGAATACAACACAACAAAGATTGTATTTTTGTCTTATTTCATTGCTGAGAAATAAGTCAATGATTTTTATCCTAGTTGATATCATTTGGGAGATGTTTCACCACTTAACCAAGGCCAAAATATATGGGACAGATTCACTTCCATTAATACATTTACCATAAGAGCACGCTGGTAGGACTTTTGAGAAAATGCTGTAAACTTTTTTTTTCTTTTTTTAATCCAGTGTTGTTTGGCACCAAAATTATTTTTGTTTGGTGTCATACAATTCATGAGTGGAATGGGATGACATCTCCTTTCTCCTAGGTAAAAAGATTGTTATTTTTGTCCACAACTGCCTACTGTGCATTTGCATTTCAAAGAGAGAGCTTGTGCCAGTACTGTGCACAGCTTAATAAATTAGGTACTTCATTTCTGTGAAAACAAGAAGAGAAGGAGAAACTTTCATTAGAAGGAAGGGAATTTTTCTTACAAAGCATTACATGAATAATTATAACCATATAAACCTTCATTCAGTAAATTAATATTAACTTTTCTGTTCTCTTTATCACAAGGAAATACCTCTTGAAACTAACACTATATAACCCATTCCATTCTATGTATATAATATGTCCCAGAATTCAGGTGACAAAATTGGAGGAATTGTAAATGGGACCCAGATAAACATTTTAAAAAAAGGAACTTACAGTCTACAAGTCTTAATTACTGGCTGTGATGTTTTCTAAGCGTATGATAGTTTTACTGATAGGTCATCACTAAATAAATATACAATGTAATCTTCTGTTCTCAAACGTCATTCAACATAAACAGCCTTGTGGGAAAATTAAATTACAAACTGAATAGTATTTTAAAATTAAGTATGGCGCGAGAGTTTGCATGCTACTGGCTACTGATTGTGTTTTTATTCTTCAACGGAACAACCAACTGTTTTCTTGTGATTATTGAAGAAAATTAAGAGTTGTTTCTTAATAAATAAAACTTAAAGAGCTAGTATTTCTTTTTCTATACATTTTAAATTCAATATCATTAAAGATTGGAATTGAATCATTTTAGAAAAGGTTAGTACATTTAATTTTATACTTTTTAATTAAAAATGTACTAACTGTGAATTAGTTAATATGATGCAATAAATATTGGGAGTGCTAAAACTGTTTCATAGTAGGTAAGGTTAGCATTGATTTATTAACATTTATAATAAAATTACTAACAACGCATTAGATTATTATACTGTAATTTATGGTTTACATTAGCAGGCTGTGTTCATTTAAAAATGGGTCAGCCCTACATATTTGTGAAGCCTGCTCAAAGTGCATGTTTGTGAACATCCCATAGATGTTCAGTCAGTGGCATGCTGATCTATATCACTTTTAACCTATTGTATTGTATTTTAAAACTGCAGACCATATATTCCTTAATTCAAAATGGCTATCTTGATCCCCTCTACAATTCCTCCAATTTTATCTGCTGAATTGCTGGACACCTGTGTAGTTCACTATGTTGTAATATTTGATGTGCCTATGTTACACAGCATAACAAATATGTATGAGGGTGGTTTGACAAGTCTGGTAAAAAAAAGTAGGAAAAAAATGTTTGTTTCATAAACAACTCTTTTTAATTGTTGACATAGTCTCCTTTGAGGTATAGGCACTTGGTCCAGCAATCCTCCAGGTTTTTCATTCGGTCAAAAGGTTCTGTCAAACTCTGCAAAATACTCGACAGCAACTATCACTTCCTCACTTGATGAACATTTATTCCCAACAAGCCACAGTTTCAAGTTAGGGAACAGTAAGAAGTTGCTTAGGGCTAAATCTGGTGAATAGGGTGGATGAGGAACCAATTCATGCACTTTCGCCATTGTTAATGCTGAATTGAGGGGCAGTGCATTATCCTGAGGAAAGAGCACTTTTTGCATGTCAACCTTGGTCTTTTTTCAGCCAACACAAGCTTCAAAAATCCAACAATGAAACTTAATATGATCCAGTTATTGTTCTGCCTTTTCCCAAGTAATCTATGTGGATTATTCCTTGGGAATATTGCAAAAACAGTGGCTATCACTTTATCAGCTAACAAAATGGTCTTTGCCTTCTTTACTGCACTTTCACCACCTTTGTACATTGTTTTGACTCTATGTGCAATGATAGATTCAGGCTTCATCAACAGTCACAAATTGGTGCAAAAAGTCAAGCAGATTGTAACTAAACACTGACAGACATTGTGTTGAAATGTTGTTTCAGATGCACTTTTGGTCGACTGTAAGCAATCTCAGCAACCACGTTGCACACAGCTTTTTCATAGCCAATTCTCCATGTGGGATATTATGTACTACCTGAGGTGAGATGCTTACATTCTTACCAATCTCACAAATGTTTATTCTGCAGTCTAGCATTACCATGTTGTGGAATTTGTAAATGGTTTCCTGTGTGGTAATCTCAAATGGAGATTGAGAATGCTCAGTGCTTGTTTGACGACATTTAAATTCATTAATCTGAATATAAAAGGTCTTCAGTGATGGTGCAGAATCTGCATGAACTTCATCCAATTCTGTTTTGTCATGTGGCATCCAACCCTTCAAATGAAAATGTTTAATAACAACACAAAACTCAGTTTTCTCCATTTTAAATTGCAGTTGACACAACAGCTGTCAGCAATGAATTATACGCTGTACATGGTTGAACTTTTTATAAATTCTTTGAATAATCAAGCTTACCAGCCATGAAAACACAACAAAAATATTCCATTCTTTTATGGAAATTTACCAAACTTATCAAACCATCCTTGTATGTCAAAACTTGTAAGGGAATTATTTACCCTCCCATATAGAAGATGAAAATCTGTTGAATAAAATATACGCAGAAATGGTTTTCTTGCTTGTTACAGTTATTCTTATACCTAATAATTTTTCTTACATTGTGTTATGAATTATGAAGTAAAAACAGAGCACTACAATGAAATCTGTCTTAAAGGAAGTACTCAAAATGCTTCCCATTGCATGAATTTGTATGTCATTCAGTTGCCTGAATTATGTATTCCTGGAGTGTAACAATTTGTGTCATTACTAGTACAGGAATGAACTGAGTTGCATGATAAGATGACTACATAGCACTATTGAGGTAAAAAAAACTAAAAAAAATACATCACCATTCTCCAGTGATTACAAGAGGTAAACAAAAATTAATAAAGATTTGTAATTTGATTATTCAGGTTTAGAGTTGCTGTTACACAATATAGCCGTTTTGACCAATCCATTCAAAACAGAATAACTTATACCAACTGTGTATGGTTTATATGAATTGGCTTCATCTTCTAAACGAGAGTATTGAACCCCTGAAGTTTTGATATAGGTCCACTTTTATTTGAGTTTATATACTTTGAACTTCTGTCTGTAGCTACAAACCATATAAACAGTACTATGTCAACTGTACATAAAATCATCCCAAGAATTATGCACATAATCTGCTCTTACTATTACAGATGTAAAATCCTATGCACTGTTTTCTAAAATTGGCAGTACTGAGATGCACACAAGAAAATCACTGATCAGAGCTATTTACAAGTCAGTACCTCCTTGTTTCTGTCAAACGGATACCGACAGAAGTAGCATCAGGGCGAGAGAAAGAACTGTTCCTCTTGTTGAATGAGCATGAGAACATTCTTGCATCTCATTGATCATTTTTTCATAACTGGGTCCAATCATAATTTCTTTACTTAAAGATTCAGAATCTTCAAAGTGAGATGTTATATCCTGCAAAAAAACAAATTATTATAATTTAATTTATTATTGCACACGTGAATGAAATTATAAAGCTTAAAACAAAAACCTATACATAAAAAAATCCTATGATTTACATTTACATGACTTTTTCTGCCTATTTTACAACAAACTATTATCAAAAAAAAGTGTTATATCTACTCAATGATAATCAAGGTTAACATTAACAGAAATGGTTTTATTACATATTTTCTTGTAGGTACAAGGGGAATAAGGAAATGCATTAGGCTAAACTCATAGTCTAATATTTTAAGTGTGGGTTGCTATGTAATGTAATTGAACATTTACTAACAATTTCCCATTTGAGAAAATTATAAGTATTGTTAAACCAACAAGAAGGAATATTTGGGAAGTAATTAACAACACCACCACCACAAAAATAGAGCTTTAACAACATCTGCATTTTCTGTATAATAAGATTTTGTCTATCTCTTAGAGTTTACCACTTAAGCAAAAGTCATCCAGAATGAAGAGGACTTCAGAGGCTTTCCCAAAAAAATTTAAAATATACATTTCATTTGTCATGAAATTATTTTAAGCATATGGCATTTTAATCAAAATTGTTAGAGCAATTTTTGAGAAGATTAGAATTTTTGGTAAAAAGGTTCCATGTAAAGAGTCATTTGGGCTAAGGTTCTTAAAAACCTTTGCTCACATCCATGGAAGATGCTGAATTTACACATCAAATTTGGTATTAGCTAACTTTTTTTGTTGTTGAGTTATCTATTGAGTGTGTGTGTGTGTGTGTGTGAGAGAGAGAGAGAGAGAGAGAGAGAGAGAGAGAGAGAGAGAGAGAGAGAGAGAGAGAGAGACCCTCCTCTTTTTAAAAAAAGGCTTTTTATGGATTCAGAGAACCCTATATATATAGGGTGAAATCTTGAAATAGAATTTTTGGATGATATACCATACTTTCCCTATTTGCTATATACAGTATAGAAAGTAAAAGTAATTTTTTAACAATGAACTGACATACTTAAAAATATGATGCATTTAATTACACATTTCTTGTAACTACAAAAGGGGTTCAGGAGGCTGTAACAATAGCCATTTTATTCAAAAGCAAATTAGTATATGCTGGGTTTGAAATTACGTATGCCTTGCATGACATCATGAGAAACAAAAGATTGTTGACCTAGCACTACAGAATGTACGATAATTTTTGTTTCTTCCCATCTTTCTAAATAACCAGAAGATGTTGATTCAATCGCCTATGGCAATGAAACCATGTGATGGATATAGCTGAAACTTTTAACTGTCATCTAGTTAGAGACAACAATGGTTACTAAATACAAACTTTTTTTTTTTTTTTGCTGCTATGAGTGTAATTTATGGGATTTTCAAAGGACTTATTGAACGCCCCTCATAAGTTATTCATCTTCCAAGGATGTGATCTAGAGCTTGTCAAGAAAATAGCCCAAATGATTTGGTTTAAAATACTATATGTTGATGACATTTTCATGACAAATGAAATGTATGGGATCTGTTCAAAAAATTCCGGAACATTTGTAATTTCGCGCCAATGGAGTATTGGAGCGAAATGCGGTTATGCCCTGCACACGCCTGTGTTTGATGTATAACTGCCGAAAGTTTTATTGTTGTATGCATCCCCGTCCAACTCCATTGACCAAATTGAATTCGTATAGGTTTCCGCTGGCTGCCGTGTGAGAACACTTGGAGTTGCGTCAATCGCCGGAGGTGGAATGAGAGTCCAATTTTTTAACATTGAGTTAACCATCTATTCATTTATAGTTATCTATGGTTGTATGTCTGTTAGTTATCTTTCAGCGCTGTATTGAGTAGAACGTTGTGACGCACAGTTTGTGAATTTTGAGATGGCAGAGTTAGAGAAGCAACGCGTCTGCATTAAATTTTGTATAGAACTCATGAAAACCTTTAGTGAGACACACCAAATGATGTAGGAAGTCTATGGTGACGAGTGCTTCAGCCATACTCGGTGTTACACGTGCCCTCCCTACAAAAATTTCAGACAATAATTTCTCCATTATATTATGTAAAATGCTATAATCTATAACACATTTTGTATAAATTTAAACCTATTATGCACATTGGACAGTTGTAGTAAAGATGGCTGTCGGAAATAGTACCGACTGCATTTTTCGGACACAAACAATTTTGTGGTCATCTTATGCGCATGCGTAGAAGAATTCAGTGGTTTTAGATGTAGTTAATTTATCGTTTTTTTTTCTTTTTGTTTTTTTGGTAGTGTTTAACGCCCGCTTTACTACTTATGGCACCGCAGGCGGTGACGTTGATGATGGAGCACCGGTGGAATGCGATGGCGGGGGAAACCAGAGTACCCGGAGAAAACCCGCCCCAGCGCCGCTTTGTCCACCACAAATCTCGCATGCGGTCGCTTAGGATCAAACCCCGGCCGTCTAGGTGAGAGGCAAGTGGTCTAACCACTCGGCCACGGCGCGGCCCAATTTGTTGGTGAGGGTGTCAAGGGGCCGAGAGGGGAAGGTTCTCTTAGGACACGATAGTCTCTGTGGTCATTTGCCGCGCATGCGCAAAAAGAAAATAACAACCGACAATAAACAAAAATTAAAGTTTGAGTCAAATCCCTGACAAAAATAGATAGCCAAAGATCTCTTCACGTGTAAGCGTAAATAATAAGAAACATGTCAAGTTGAATGTATTCTTATTTGAAAACAAAGTTGATCTATAAACTTCCCGAATGAAATATACAAAAAGAAGCTTATGTGGGACAAATTTACAATGTTGGTACATAGTAGACAACAAGGTACGCTCGCGCGTCAACGTTCAAGGCACGATCGCGATCTACTTTACTTTAAGGGTAGTTTCCATAATTTTCTGAGACAAAAGCGAACTTCGTTTGTGAAAAGAAACATCGTGAACATTGTAATTGACATACATAAACTATTAAAGTTGTGTAAGATAGTATTGAAGACTAGAATTCTTAAACTCAAATGTATCAATTGTTAAGACGATTTGCAGCAGGGTCACCTCTCTGATAATGTGTTGACATATGGTAAACAGTGAAGCTGACGGTTCGTGTTAAAACTTCTCGGAACATGTCGCGTTCAGGTTTTGACTTAAATCAAAGAGTTATGGAAGTATTTTTTTCAAGCAAAGGATCGAAGGAGGACGTAATCTACAAACAGAAAGGTTAGTGCTAATACACAAATTAGCATTTCATTTCTACTGATAGCTTTTATCCACTAATTTTAATCTGTCGTCATCCGTGATGTATGGGTAGCATGTTAACCTCTGGTTCTTAAGGTCACGGGTTCAAACCCTAATTTTTTTAGGCGTAAAAATCCCTTCCTTCATAAGGGAAGTAAAGTCGTTGATATTGTGCTGTAGATTTACGGCACGTAAAAAACCCTCAAGTCTGATAAAGAGGCCTCAGAGCAATATTAAGCAGTCTTTCGCGCCCAAAATAGAAGGGGACGTTTAGAACCGTAACATTTAACGATTTTCCATAAATAACATTCAATTTAGTTTTAATTTTCGTCAATCTTAAAATTGTGCCCTACCAGATTATTTGGCCACGAGACGCCACTGGTCAAGACCAGAAAGATATCGCCTCGCAATTTGTGAAGAGCTTTTGGATCGCGCAAATGATGACAAGATGTTTCTTAAGAGAATCATAACTGGTGATGAGACGTGGGTCTACGGTAATGATGTTGGGACCAAGGTTCAGTCTCACAATGGGTTGGCAAAGATTCTCTAAGACCAAAAAAAGCTCGTCAGATCAGGTCAAATGGCAAAGCCATGCTGATAGTTTTCTTTGACTTTGAAGGATTAGTTCATCATAAATTCTGCCAGAGGGACAAGCTGTTAATAGATGGTACTAGCAGGACGTGTTGCGATGCCTGCGAGAAAATGTGAGAAGAAAACTGCTTGAAACGTGGCCAGACAATTCATGGCTCTTGCATCACGATAACGCACCCGCACATTCATTCCTGATGGTGCGTGATTATTGCAGAAAAAACGATATCACTGACCTGCCTTATCCTCCGTACTCTCCAGACCTGGCCCCTGCGGACTTTTTTTTATTTCCAAAGTTGAAACCCCCGTTGAAAGGACGAAGATTTGCAATGATAGACGAGATAAAAGAAAATTCGCAAACGGCGCTTCGCGCGATCCAGAAAGAGGTGTACCAAGGCCTGCTCCCGGAAGTGGAAACGGCGTTGGGAGAGATGTATCAATTGTGGAGGAGAGTATTTCGAAAGAGACATGCACAATAGGTAAAAGGTAAGCGTAGAAACATTTTGTGGACAAAGTTTCGGAACAGACCTCGAATATCTTGAATTTTTCAGAAATAGCCCCTGAAGACCTCTTCAATATGAATGATTTTTGCATTACTGAAAACCGTAAGAGACAACAAGCTGACTTTTGCATAGCTGTAAACCATAAGAGAGAGTCAAGATATACTACACAATATACAAAGTATATCTTATTAAAGCATACAATTTATGTCAAATATTTTTTAACCATTTCTAAAATAGTTTCCATTATTGGTTTAGATTTTCCAATACTTAAATTTTCTCAAATTTATTTTATTTTTTACCCCCCCCCCTCCCAACCTGGGGATTCAAGCAGAAGGAAGTTCAATGTCATTACATAGCAATCAATTCTTAAAAGAGTTGATTCACTCTTACCTAATATATTCCCTTTTGTATCTACAAGAAAATGTGTAATAAAATTATATACATATGTTAATGTTCATTTTGATCTTCATGAGGTACACACAAGGATGATCTTTTGTAAGAATAATTCGATGCTGAATAGGTAGAAAAAGTTATGTGAATGTAGCACATCATAAGTTTTTTTCTTATACATTTACTACACCAGAATATGTCAACACAACATGTGAGATTTTAGAGAATAACTAAGCTGAGATGATAGTGAGAAAGCATTCTAGAATTTTCATCTTTGTTACTTTGATTGTCTTTTATAGTAATACATCCACTGTTAAAACTCGTCACTTCTGAATCTTTAGAAGGTTGGAAGAACTGCTGATTATTTTTATTCTTTTCTTTCATCATTTATATGTGTTCTTTAATATCAAGGCCATATCAGCAGCTTTGGCATTGGAAGAATTGCTCATCGAAATGATGATCATTTGTTTACTGTTCTGTTCTTTCAGTTTATTTTTGTTGAGTTTTATTTATAAACATTAAATTTGCCCACCCATTTTTTTGTCAGCATACTCTCAGACTTGGGGGATTAATGGGGAGTAATGCTGGTTAAAAAAAAATTCCCGTCCTCCAGCTGGGAATCAAATCCACTGCCTTTAGATTTGGCATGATAACCACCATACCACAGAGTTAGTCCTTGTTGTGTTTTGTTGTTGCAGAATGGGCTGCACATTTGTCAGTCCTCAATCTGATGATATTTCAGTGTGTAGGAGAGAGAAAATAGAGGGCTCTGGTACATGCACTAACTTCTCCCTTGTGCAGGCTAAGTTCTTAGCAGTATGGGTTGAATAGTTTAAAGTGCTAGTAAGTGATGTTGACTGCATCTATTGATGGAAGCCATGTTATATTAATGGGCTACAACTCTGTAGGCATTAAAGGGCAGCCACACCTGGTTAAATAGTATTGTTCTTATGGCCATTTCAATGCAAGCTCCTGATATTACTACTCTAATGCACATTCCAATTTGAAATGCATTTTTCAAAACTTTTTTGGATACTTAAAAAGCTGCATTTGACATAACTTTCAATCAATTAGCTTGAAATTTTCTGTGAAACTTCAGAAATTATTCTAAATGGATTCATATGCCCATTTTTGAAAATATTTTATTACTTATATCTTTTATTAAACATGTTTGTAAAATACAACATATTTATATAAAAGTATGCATCTCAATCCTTTCATAGCTTTGTTAGAATTTTAAAAATATCCTAATTATTAGGAACATAAAATGATGAAGGATGAAGAAAACCAGTTAACCATTCATTCAGTGCTTTCAATAAAAAAAAAATGTATTGTTAAGAACAAAAAATTAACTCTTTGTGGCCATTGCACATGGGTTATTGAAATTTGTATTTCATTACTATACTATGATAAAATGGAAACTGCAGATTTTAAAATGTTTATGGGTGTATTTCCTTAATTAGTTATGTATGTATGTATAATCATATTAATACTCACCTGAAATAGGATGTTTTTCTCACCATTAAATGGACCAAACAGCTGGAATGCTGCTGCTGAATCATGTCGTTTGCCAAATAAATTTCCCATTTCTAGCATTGCAGAGGAAATTTCTTCCTTTTTCACTGTTGTGGTGTTGGCTCTTTATCATAATCTACAACAAACAGGCATCATTATTTCTAAATGTCAATGAATTGAACAAGTATTACCTAATATTATTCTAAATGTAAAACAGTTTCAAAACATATTCTATGCCCTTATTTAAGTGATTAATTTAAATTTCATTTCATTGCATATTCCTGCTGGAAATTTATTTGTTTATTTATTTATTTATTTTTAATTTACCTGCCCAGGTGATGCCCAGCTAAGGTAGCAAATTTTATCAAATTCATAAGGACAAAGCTTTCTGAAACTGTTGAGGCCAAGATGTCTTGCCCATGGCTCATCACTTGTGCCAGCTGAAAGAAAGCATCAGTTAAGAATTAATAGTTTCTGGCTGAAAATCGCAGCTATTTTCATATATATATATATATATATATATATATATATATATATATATCTTTATGGCCCACCTGTGAATCTCTGGATTGTATTCCATGAAATAAAAGCCACATCCCCTGCACCAGTAGCTAGACATTCAAAGGCACCTTTTTCTCCTCGGAACTGATCTGCATAACAAAATGTAATTTTGTATGTATAAATTTAAACAACCTAATAGAACTGCTAATTCTATATAATCCCAATGAGAGCTCCATCTTTCTAGTTATTATGATGCAAAACAACAAATTGCCCCTACCGTTTTCTAAAGGTGCTGTTTTTTGGATTAAGGGGACTTTAAAATGTGTATTTGTGGTAAAATCTGATAATGAATTTTTGGATGGAGTACAATACTTCCTCTATTTACTGTAGATAAGGGACAGAGAAATGAAAAACAAAAAAACAAACATTTAGATTCAGAGAATCTAAAAAATGAATTTTTGGTGAAATGTTGATATGAGCTTTTAGATGGAATATACAGTTGAACATCAGTTGCACATTTCTCACTTCTCCGTTCTTTTCAGATGTACACTAAATATTTTAGGCATCAAAAGCTCAATTTAAGTTTTTCAATTTTCCTCATTAATATGTTACATTTTTCTGCTCCCTATGGATGAAATAATAAATTAAGTTACTTACTCATTTATATTTTATGTTTATGCTCTGTTAATATACACTATGCATTGTTTCTTATTTATTTCTGTATTGATATTTTTTTGGGGGATGATGTTTGTTTGTTATCATCACAATTGCCAGGAACATATCAATGCTGCCAGTGTGCTGGAATTTCATCCTATAGGAGTTATTTTACATGCCAATAAATCTACTGAGATGGGGCTCTCACTTTTAAGTATGCTTAAGACCATCAGTCTGGGTGAGGTTAAGCTCACGATTTATTCAATTTATTCCTGATACAGAACACACAGCAGTAGCATATTGGGTAAGTATTTTGTACAGTATTTTTGGAATGTATTGTTGCTATTACATGTTAACAACATGGTCAGAAAGTATCATTCTTCCCCAGTTCCAACTGATGGCGGTAATGAAGTAGGCCTAAATAATAAAAATGCTGTTCTGAATGAGACAAATTCAAGCTCTAAAAATTATGAGTGATTTCTATCTTTGCAAAGCATAATGATATAATTTCTGTGATAGTGCATATTATTTACCAGTGTAGGACCATGAAAAATCAAAAATACAACAGTAAATTGGTAATTTTTTTAAACCAATGTAAAGTACCAATACCTATTCTGTAGTAGTAGTAGTAGTTTTATTTGTTCTGTGCGTCATAATTACATGATATAGAACACTTCAAAATATTACAAAAAATTCACGATATAAAATATTTACATATGTTTAACTCTAAAAAAAAAAAAAATTATAATAATAATTATAGGAGATTACACAGATACATTAGAAGATAACTTAGTTTTTAATACATTCATAAAATTCTGATACACTATAAAAACAATGTTGCAATAGAAATTTTTTAGTATAACCTCTAAATTTATGCAGTGCAGTTATTTGCTTGAAGTAAACAGGTAGACTGTTATATGGCTGAAGGCCTATGTATACAAAGCTTTTTCCAAATAGACTGTATTATGTGTAATTATATGCAGATGATCCTTGTTCCTTGTATCATGGTGATGTACCTCCGAGTTTGTGGTATGTATATTAATATTACTTTTAATGTAGCATAACGTTTCGAATATATAGATGCACAGTAGGGGTAATATTTTCAAATTCTTAAATAACTGTCTACAGCTGGTTTGTTTGCTGACATGTAGCATTATGCGAATTGCTCTTTTTTGTATTTCAAATATAGATTTTGCCCCTTTTGAATTTCCCCAAAATATTATTCCATAGGAAAGAACCGAATGAAAATATGCATGATATAATGAGAGGGCTGACTTTATATCCGCAATTTTTTAAAGTAGTGCAATTGCATAGTTTAATTTACTGAGTTTTTGTGATAGCTTTTGCGTATGTGTATTCCATTTTAGATTCTCATCCACCCATACTCCCAAGAATTTTGTACCATCTGTATATATGATATGTTTATCCTTGAATTTTATTCTGGGGTAACTAGCATGTGTATTTTGCTTATGGTGGAATGATATTGCCATTGTTTTTTCTGTATTTATTAATAACCTATTTGCGTTGAACCAGTTTAGCATTTCATGGGTTGTCTATTCTACCTTACATTGCAGGGATCCTAAATTATTATCAGAGATAAATATATTTATATCATCCGCGAATAATGTTGGGTAACCACTTTTTAAACAAAGCCCTATATCATTTATATATATCAGAAACAAAACTGGGCCAAGAATTGACCCTTGTGGTTCCCCATATTGTACAGCTGCCTTAGGTGATAAATATGTTGTAACTTTACCTGAGTTTTCTTGCATGTATGAAATTTCTATCATCTGTTGACGAGAAGTTAAATAGCTCTCAAACCACTTATTCACTATACCTTGTATGCCAATAACTGGTAGCTTTTTCAGTAAAATGTTACGATCAACTAAAACAAATGCTTTTGACAAATCTAAGAATAAACCAATGTTACCTTCTTTTTTATCCATGGATTCATGTACACGTTTTATAAAATCTGCTATTGCTGTGTTTATTGACTTGTCTTTGCGGAATCCATGTTGTTTGTCTGTTATTATATTATGCTTTGTAAGGAATGATGTAAGTCTTGAATACATTACTTTTACAATTATTTTTGAGAAAACAGATAATTGTGATACTGGTCTATAGTTTCCTATTTCTGACTCTGCCCCCTTTTTATAGAGAGGTTTAACCTTTGAGAGGCATTTATGTGTTGTCCTGAGCTGGTGAACTACGCAATTGAATTGTTCCCAAACTTAACAAATTCTTCTTTGGAATCACTTTGTTGTTAAACTAGATGAAATACTATTTAAACAATTACTCATGGATTAACTTCCTGAACAACATAGTATCTATTTATAAAATATTCACAGAATCCAAAATACTACAAATGCACAAATATTTTTTGACACTGTCAATATTTGTTGATATAAACAATATTCCCAGAAGTTTCAAAACATTGTACGTTTCAATATTTGTGAGAAATTAATTTAACTTTGGGAGCAACACAACTGCAAATCCATTCTCCTTGAGATGTTAGATACTTGTATATGGCATAGGACATGCTAATAGAAGTATCAGGAAGGGGAGTCAAGCGATGATTAAGTGGTTACTGGCTTCCCATTCCTAATCCTCTACCTACAGTCATATTCAAAATTTAATTGATGCATTATGACACTTGATTTAATCTAAACATAATATATTACTTTATAATTGTACATTGTTACAAAAATCTCTATATTGCTTCAAATCTGAGTAGCAAATATTCCCTTTATTTGAGATCTCATTTTCAACAGGTGAATTTCGAAAAAAAATTAAAGGTAGCAAAGGTTAAACCTCTCTTATAAAAAGAGGGCAGAGTCAGAAATATATTCCGAAACTTTTTTTTTTTTACTGAACAGCAGTACCAGTAAACATATGATACACATAATACACTAAACAGTGTATTTATTTAGTTTATTCATTTGTCATATTAAATAATGTATAATTAGTATGAGTAATAATCTAATAAAACAGTTTTGGTTTCATTAGATAATTCACTTTAACATTTTCTCATTTGTACGTTATTTTAGCAGTCTCCCTTTGAAAATCTATAAATGAAATTTTATTGTTTGCTTCCTTTACCTAACAGAATCATATAGTAGAGAAAGTAAAACTATTATTGAAAATGTTACCAATATGTATTACATTTGTGTTCCACTTTTGGACTTGTGAATGTACCCTCCTCTAAGATGAATCAATCTTAGAAAAAAAATGAAAATCTGTTTTATTCAGCTATTGAAGTCAAATTTATTATGCCCATGCCATTTATAATTTTGTATAGTACTTACAGAATATTTGCTAAATATGTAGTAACATAGAGTTAATTTTACCTTATTAATGATAAAGGAGATTTGCATTGTTGTTCATCTTTTATTTAGGTATTTTATATATTGTAATATAATTATAGTATATTTTAATAATACATAATTAATATTAAAGTGATGTGACAGATGCACATGCCTGTACCTTGCCAATCCGTAAGCACTGTACATGTGTGAGTGGCTTGCTTTTAATCATATAGCCAACTGTAGCACATGGGGGTAAGCTTCTTTTCATAATTCCACTACTATTGTCACACAGATAGTTGAATAAATAACAAATGTTATTAATATTAATGCAACTAAAAAAATAAATAAGATTTTAAATCATTTGAATCTGTATTAGACTTTGTAATACCTGCTTGGTTTTTTCATGCAATTAAGTCCTCTATTTCTGGAAGTTTCTAGCAAACAATCAAAAGGTACATAAAGGGTGTCTTAACACAGAAAGTCAGTTTGAATTGTGATTCTAAGTGTGCACTTGCATGAGAGAGCACTCAATTGTCTATGAGTGTGTAAGTGACGAGAGATTAAAAAAAAAATATTGTACTGTAACATCAAAATAAAGGGAATATTTGCTACTCAAATTTGAAGCAATATAGAGATTTTTATAACAATGTACAATTATAAAGTAATATATTATGTTTAGATTAAATCAAGTGTCATAATGCATCAATTAAATTTTGAATATGACTGTAGGTAGAGGATTAGGAATGGGAAGCCAGCAACCACTTAATCATCGCTTGACTCCCCTTCCCGATACTTCTATTAGCATGCCCCATGCCATATACAAGTATCTAACATCTCAAGGAGAATGGATTTGCAGTTGTGTTGCTCCCAAAGTTAAATTAATTTCTCACAAATATTGAAACGTACAATGTTTTGAAACTTCTGGGAATATTGTTTATATCAACAAATATTGACAGTGTCAAAAAATATTTGTGCATTTGTAGTATTTTGGATTCTGTGAATATTTTATAAATAGATACTATGTTGTTCAGGAAGTTAATCCATGAGTAATTGTTTAAATAGTATTTCATCTAGTTTAACAACAAAGTGATTCCAAAGAAGAATTTGTTAAGTTTGGGAACAATTCAATTGCGTAGTTCACCAGCTCAGGACAACACTTAAGTGCCTCTCAAAGTTCAAAGAACCTTAGGCCAAAGAATTTATGCCTCTGATAATATCCTCATTAGAACTGCAAGAGGCACAGAGGAAGTATTCACCCCAGTAACAAGTTTGAATCCATGCCATCTTAAAACTCCAGTCCATATGGATGGTGCAGTTGTTTAGGCGCTGGCCTACTGATTCCAAGGGTTAAAACCCAGCGGTGGATTTTTAAGTGTGCTTAAAAGAGACAGCCCCATGTTCAGTAGATTTACTGAAAGAGCCATGTTAAAGAGCTCCTGTGGGATAACATTCCGGCACTGGTGATGCTGACATGACAACTGACAGCATCATTAACAAACAAAATCATTATCTTTTAATTAAAACTCTCATCGTCTTCATGCCAAATGCACTCTTACACAGACAACACATCACATTAGAGTCAGCCTATGGCACTAAATGTCATAATTGCACAATTAATATTAATGATCAAAGAATACTCACTATTATCACACAATTGCTGCAAGTTTTCTGGTGAATTGTGGGTAATGTTGATATTTGGCACACAACTGCTTTCAAAGAACTCACCAAAGGCAGCAGTAGTTGGACATGTGGAGGGAAGTAGAGTTTTATTTCTCAAAATATTATCTATTGTGTTCCAACCTAGAAACAAGAATTTGTAGATTTTTATTACTATTAAATAGGTTTTTTATTAATAAAATAAAAACTATTCTAACAATTATAAAGAGTTTAAATTAATTCTAAATACAGAGATTTTCAGTCATACTTTAACAATCAACCTGTTCTGAAATAATTTTGAAATAGGAGTTTTTATGACTATAAAGACTTAAACTTCATGCCCTAAACTCAAATGATAATTTCTTTCTATACACAACAATATACCACAGCTGTTAGGATTTCTGTAATCTCCAAAGTACCTACCCTTCTTTCCAAGAGAACTGTGTATCAAAGTCATTGTAGAAGGCCCTAAGTAGATGGACATTATATTTGAAACTGTAGCAAATACTTTATCAAACGGTTATGTTATCTAACCATTTTATAGAAAGTGGAGTATTCTTCAAGAATTGAAAATGGCAAAAATTAAACCCATCTTTAAAAAGGGCAACCAACAAGATGCTAACAATTACGGACCAATAGCAATACTATCAGCCTTCTCAAAATTATTGGAAAAACTAATATACAACAGGTTGTCAAAGTTCCTTAAAGTACAATATTATCAATGTTTGTCAGTTTGGCTTTCAAAGCAGCAAATCCGCTAATATGGCTGTAATGGATTTTGTTAATAGCATTTATGATGTACTAGACAAAAGTGTGCTAGGGATGGGACTATTCCTGGATCATACCAAAGCTTTCAATATGGTTGACCACAAAATACTACTAAGCAAACTGTAAAGTTACAGGTGTACATTGAATTGGTTTAATTTGTGCCTTAGCAAAAGAGATCAAGTAGTAGAGATTGACTGTGTAGATCCTGATGGGAAGGTATTAAAGACAAAACATTCTCTAAAAATCTGATGTGTTCCATTCACACGACTTTCTCTACATCTTGTAACAAATTATTGTTAATAAGCTTATTTTTCTTTCTACTTCATGCTAATCGAGATAAATATTAGCAGAAAGGGTCTTATTACTTGCTTCCTTGTAAGTAGGAGGGAAATAAGGGAGTATCATATGCTAAGTTGAAAGTTAAATCTTTTAAAAGCTGGTTGCTATGTGATTCAAGTACCTTTATTTCCATGGGCAGGAATTGATAAATACCCGTTTGAGAGAAGTATAATTATTTAAAGCTGAAACTGATAACAAGGAATGTCTCAAAAATGGCCAACTCCATGAAAAAAATGCACATAACATAAATTGTGTGGTAATGAGCTCTACATCTCTTGTGTGGTAAGCTTTCGTCTATCTCTTATGGTTTACCAGATATCAAAATTCCACAAAATTCATCTAGAATAAAGATGCCTTTAGAGGATATTACCAGAAAATTCAAAATGTACATTTTATTTGTCATGTAAATATATTAAATATAAGAAATTTTAATCAAAATCATTAGAGCCTTTTTGGAGAAAATCAGAATTTTCGAAAAATGTTCCATGTAAAGGGTAGTTGGGGGTGGGGGATTTTCTTAAAAATCTTTGTGTCGCACCTTTAGAAGATATCCAACTTAAATACTAAGTTTGGTAGTTAACAGTATTTTCGTTTTTGAGCTACGCGTGTACACTCTCTCTCTCCCTCTCCCCCTTCCCCTCACTCTACCCCTCTCCCTCTCTCTTTTTTTTCTAAAAATGTTGTTTTTGAATTCAAGGTGTCTCAAAACATATATTTCTGGTGAAAACTCGGTATAAAATTTTTGGGTGCAATACAATACCTTCTGTATACACTATGTACATAGTACGTGTAAGCTAAAAGGAAACTTCAAGCTGGAGTTCTACAAGGCTCAATTTTAGGTCCCTTCTTATTTCTACTGTACATCAATAATATACCTCAGTATATACAAAACAATCAAGTATCAATGACCCTTTTTGCTGATGATACTAGCATTTTCTTTAAAGGGAAATGCAAGGAGAACCAAAATGAAAGCATCTCAGCCACTACTAAGGAACTTCTAAATTGGTATAAATCCAACAAACTAGTGCTTAATGAAGATAGATCTGTGACAATGAACTTCCATCCCAAAATTTACAAGACCTATGAGAACTTCAATATCAAATTGGGATATAAATCTCTGGAAAATGTAACCTACACTAAGTTCTTGGGCCTATGGATTGATGGTATCCTAAGCTGGTATAACCATATTCAAAAATTAACCATTAAACTCAGTAAAATAAATGTTCTCCTGTATCAGTTAAAGAAAAGAGTTTCTACAGAGACTCTATAAACCTTGTATTTTGAGTATTTCCGCTCACAGACATCATATGGAGTTATATTGTGGGGTAACTCAATTAACAGCAATTTAATTTTCAAACTGCAAAAAAAGGCTATAAGAATAATCATGGGGCTATCTAACACAGAAAGTTGTCGTGAGCACTTTAAAAAAATGTAATATTCTAGCATTACCATGTTTATACATAAAAGAACTACTAGTTCATGTTAAGTAAAATATAACATGTTTGTCAACCAATCCTGAGATACATACAATTAATACTAGAAATAAAAATAATTTGCACATGTCCTTTTATAAAACAAGTCTCTTTGAGAAAGCATTTAAACATACTGGAATTTAAACTGTACAATCATCTTCCTATATATTTGAAAAACGTAAGTTGCATAACACAATTCAACAATGAAATCCATAAATTCCTACGTAATAATTAGTTCTATTCAAGCAATGAATTTAAGAGCCACAGAATAGATAAGATTTGAAATTATGTGAATTGCGTAATCTGTGTCACTTAATAACTACTTATACTAATACATTACTTTTATGGGGTCTGTTACATGTCCGAGAACTGCCCGGAGTATATAATATATATTTTCCAATAATCTTGTATTTCAATTGTAACTTGTAAATAATAACACCTTATACTTTACTTTGTTAATCTATTTCCTAATTGTGTTCAACTTTTCATATAATGTAATTTCAAGCAGCATTTTGTAATTTTCATTGTTTATATTTGACAAAGTCAATATTTCTGTAATGAAATCTTATGGTGAATAAATTTTATTTGATTTGGTCTATTTCTTTTTAACTAGGTAGTTTCACCTATGTTGCATTATGGCAGGGACTTTTTGTAGCCTTCATGTTATTAAATAACTACAGAACCAAAGAAGTGGTACAAAGGCATAACATTTCATCTATCATGATTATCTAAAAAATCTATATGTAATATGCATTCACATGACTTTCTCTACCTATTCTGCAACAAACTATTCTTACAAAAGCTTATTTTTATGTTTACTTCATGCTACTCAAGATAGACAGTAGTAGAAATGATTTTATTGCTTATTTTCCTGTAAGTTCAAAGGTAATAAGGGAATATTCTAGGCTAAAGCAATAGTCAAATGTTTTAAGCTGGTTCCTATGTGATGATATTTAAATTCCTTGTTATTTGCATGATCAGAATGAAGGAAAAGAAAAGTGAATAAAGAATTCTCATTTGAGAAATTTGGAAAATTTAAATCAAAAAGAAGGAATATTCTGAAAAGGTTACCTTAAAAAAAATATGTATTTGATTGTAACTGTGTGTTTTAATGAGATCTACATCATTTCTGTGATAAGATTTTGTCTCTTATGGTTTACTAGTTATGGAACAATTGAAAATGTCATTCAGAATGAAAAGGACTTCAGAAATTATTCCCAGAAAATTTGAGATATACAGTTTATCATGTAAATATCTTAAACACATGGCATTTTAATCAAAATCTTCATTTTTAGAAGATCAAAAATATTGAAAACATCTTCCATGTAAAGAGTAGTTTGAATTGAGGGTATTTTCCTGAATACTTGGTGGCACATCCTTGAAAGAATAGACATAAATACCAGTTTTGTGCTTAATTGTGTTTTCATTTTTGAATTATGCTGTTCACAGACACATTTATTCCAAAAATGCTCCCCCCCTCCATTCAGGGGTCCTCAAACCATATATTTCCCTGCAATCTTGGTATCAACTTTTTTTTAGTGGAATGCAATACCTTTTCTACCTACTATGCGCAATATAGGTGGTAGAGAAAATAAAATATTTAACTATTCCAGAAATTGAAAAGGTTAAGGCTATACATAATTCCCAGAATTTGGAAGACCTCCATTATATGTAGAATGTTTTAAAATTTTTATTTTCTCAAATATGGCTCCCACAATTTTGAATATGTCCAAGATATTTTCACTTCAAAAGCATATCTTGAATTTTCTGGGAATAGCCTCTGAAGTCCTCTTCATTCTGAATGACTTTTGTATAATAGGCACTGTTTTCCACAGTAAAGAAATACCCAGAGGAATGAAAGAACCAAGTTGTGAGGATTGTTCTCTGTAGCACACATTCACTGTCCTTGTCGCACTGTTTACAGACAAATATGATAACACATTCCTTTTTGGGCATCTTTTCTCCGATGGCATACAGTAAAGTGAAAGATTAGACTAACTCATATTACACAAAAAAATGTGTGTGTGTGTGGTATGATTAATGCACAGGAATTGACAATGAAGTCATTCTCCTTCTAGCTTCCCAGTATTTGGCGACAATATTCAAATACATCTTCAAAGCTTGGCATGATTCTAGATGTTTCATATTCATAATTTCTTCTTTGGTGAGGTTGAAAGGCCAATCTCATAGAGATGATTATTCAGACAATCATGTCCAGTTATCAGATGAAAGTTGGCAACAGCTGATTTTCTTGGTAATTTTGGAATTAAATTAGCATTTTGTACAATTTGTAGCCACTTTGAATTTTTATTCTCTTGTGTTATTTTATTTATATAATTTGTAGCTATTTTTCTTTTTACAATGTAGATGCTGTTAAAGGCCTACTATTTGTCTTTTTTATTTGGGAAGTTAACCATTTTTTAAATTTTCTTTGTTATTGATTTAAAATTTTAAATTCTCATATTTTTCTGAAATGAGAAATTCTTATTAGTTTTTTGCAAAGACCATGGAATTTCAAAGATATATCACATAGTGACACACTCATTAAAAATCTGACTTGCTTTATGTGCTATATCATGCAATAAAGTGTGTAAAAATGTAAATTTAATGTTTATCTGCATTAACAAGTAGCTAGACTTTTATAAGAATAGTTTATAAAAAATGAGAAGAGAAAGTCAGGTGAGTGTAACACATCAGATTATTTTTAGTTCTTTCGTGATCATCGAAAAAGAAAACATAAATTCAAAAGACCCTCTTTTAAAAGATTTGACTATCCATTTAGTTGACTGCTTTCTTCTAATGCCTACAGTGAAATGTGAACGTCCATAATGAAAGTTAAAATAAGAAGATCCAAGAATAAGCTCTTGTAAGAATTTTAAAAGAGTGAGTAGAGAAAGTATGTAAATTTAACACATCAGATTTTTACATCTAGCTCAAAAACCACCATGGTACTAAAAATGTGCAGTTGAGCAAGTTGAGGTGCAGAGCAAAAGTTCAGTGATCAAAGTCAGGAAGCTTTAGCTTGGGAGGAGGTAGAGGATTAAATGTTCATTCATACGAAACCTGAAGCATAAGATCCTCTTCGTGTGCGCACTAAATTTGAACTAAAAGTCTACTTGCGCTTATGCTTGGTTTGGAGTAGCAATTGACTCTCCTCAGGGCGTTTTAACGGGCTTGTTGGGCTTCACAGATCCAGACTACCTGGCGACTTCTTAAATAATAAATCACTAGGATTTTCTTTGTAGAATTTTAGTTTATTTTGTAATCATTTCATACAATTCTAAAGTGAAACTGCAATCGCTCGATGCAATTTATGTGCTTTGTTGAATGCGGCAAATAATTGTACGCATATAATTCTATGCGAATACATTAATATTCGCATAATCTCCAAGTGGCCTTTTCCATACTTGTGAAAAAGCAAGAAAATCAACACGTAACTATGATAATTATTGTTGGAAAACAAAATCGCATAGAGAAAATCAAAACACTTATATGCAACGAAAGCACAAGGAATAATAAACATTTTCATCCAGCGATTTCAACTTTGGAATGCAACAGAAAAAAACATTTGCACATCAAATATTACAAAAATGACATGAAACTCACAAACTCGGCAGATTTTGTGGTTAGAATATAAATATTGCCTCAAACCTAGTATTTGCTTGGAAATAGTGAGAATTGAGCTAAAGCTTGCTTATATTAATACCACCCATTATGTTATATTATTCCAAAGGAAATGTTGATTTGTTCTAATTAAAATACACTTGCCTGCCTCTATAGTTGGGGGTAGCATGTCTGCCTCACATTCAAGAGGTCCCGAGTTCGAATCTCAGTTAGGGTGAGTTACCAGATAAGGTTTTTCTGGGATTTTCCCTTATCCTGAGAGGACAAATATCAAGTAACTTTAACCTCCATGGATCCTGGACTCATTTGAGTATCATTTCACCGATTTCATTCGTCTGATTTGACCTACCAGGTTAAAGGACATTAAACAACAAATATATGTACATGTCACTTACTAGTGTCAGAAAGCTATAAAAAAATAAAGTACACACATTAATTAAAAAAAAAGTAATAATATACACAAATGAAAAACTAATATGATATCCACACAACTATTTCTACCATGACAAACGTCATTTAATTCAATACACTTAAGATTAATGAAATATTTTAGAACCACTATGCTCTGAAAAGCTCTAGTTGAGACAAATTATACACTCCACTTTTATTTTGTTGTAAGGTTGTTATTGTTTATCAGTCATAAGAAGTATACAAAATTCATTCACAAAAGAAGAGAACTTACAAGCTAATTATGGAAACTTCAAAATGTAATTTTTTACTTTCTCTAGCCCCGTATGTACAAAGTATTGTATTCCACCCAAAAATTCGATACTGAGATTTCACCGGAAATATATGTTTTAGGGTCCCCTGTATCCAAAAAAAGCATTTTCACAAAAAGGTCCATGTGTATGTGTGTGTCAATGTGTCTGTGAACACGATAACTCAAAAACGAAAAGTTGGTAAAATACCAAACTTGGTATTTATTTTTTAGGGATGCGACACGAAGATTTTGAGAAAAATCCCCCCATTCCCAACTACCCTTTACATGGAACTATTTTCGAAAATTTTGATTTTCTCAAAAATAGCTCTAAAGATTTTGATTAAAATTTTGTATATTAAACATATTTACGTGACAAATAAAATGTATATCTTGAATTTTCTAGGAATAGCCTCTGAAGAGTAGTTTATTCTGGATGAATGTTACGGAATTTTGAATAACTACTAAACCGTAAGAGATGGACAAAAAATTTAGAGCACATTAAAACACACAATTTATGTTATATAAATTTTTTTTGTGGAGTTCGTCGTTTTTGAGACATTCCTTATTTTTGGTTTCTGCTATGAAAAACTTATATTTTTCTCATACAGGAACTTGTAAACTCTGATCGATATAAACAAAGGAACTTCATTGACATAGCAACCAGCTTTTGAATATCACTTTAACCTATGTTAGTCCCTTATTTCGCTTCTACTTACAAGGAAGCAAGTAAAAAGACTATTTCTGCTAATTTTTTCTGATTAGCATAAAGTAAATAGGAGTACAAGCTTTTTAAGAATAATCTGTTGCAGGGATATAGAGAAAGTCATGTGAATGGTACACATCAGATTTTTTAATCAAGTAAATATCATGAACATATATTTTAATCAACATTTTTCTAAAAGTGAGAAAAAAGTATCTACGTTAAGAGCAGCTTAGGAAGGGGGTATTTTCTTCAACCTATTCATAGAGCATCTTCAGAATATTCTAATTATCAAATTTTGTATTTATCTGATATTTTAATTATAAGTTAAAGTTGGCCAAAAAAATAAACAACTTTCTAAGAAATTATTTGGGAAAGGGTGCTTAGGGTTCTCAAAATATGTATTTTGATGACATTTCAAAATTTTAGATGGAATGTAATACTTCCTCCACTTACTATAGATTGATAGTAGAGAAAGTAAAAATAAAATAGATAATAATTTGTACAAATGTCCTTACCTATGTCTTTACGTTAATCAAGTTACACATCTTTTAGAAACAATGTCAATCCTAGCACCAAAGTACAATATAATTCATTTAAGTAATATGAGAATATGCCAAGTTAATTAAAAAATCATAAATATATTGAGAAGAAGCATCTGCTCTCACAGAGACACTTATGTTCGACATAATTGCTTTTGCTCTAAGACTTTCAGATTATTTATCAACTTTGTTACAGATAATCAGTTTAATTTCCCCTTAAAGTCAATGATAAAAGTATTACTTAAAATATTGAACTACCCTGATACAGAACAACTGTCACACTGAAATTAGTTAGATACTTACCAACACCATCATACATAGTAAAACAAGCCTTTTTTCCTTCCAGATCTCTCAAGTTTCGTATAGGAGAATATACTTTAACTACAGCTACAAGGTTGTAGAGATCATCTTTTACTTTTGGAAATTCATAGAGTAAAGGCATCAATCCAAAATCCCTGCATGGACAAAATAATACATTATCTTTCAGTATGACAAAAGTCTTTGTTATTTAATTAGTGCATATAGTGATGAGCTTAATACTCTTAAAAAGAAAAAAGAAAAGAAAAAAACATTCATGCACATTTTGAAAGTAAATGTTTTGAAATTGAAATGTTTGTAAACTAGTGAGTATCAATGGATTACCATAAATCAAAACCAGAACATATTTAAGATGGCTCTTAAAAATCTTTAAAACATAGTTAACAAATTCAAAACTTGCAAATATGCATAGAAGCTTGTGACAGTGATGTGATTAAATAAAAAATAAAAGCATTTGAGTCGGTTTTTGTAACACAAACCGACTCAAATGCTTTTATTTTTTATAGTTAACAAATGTTAGAATTACGGTAGCTATATACTGTAAATCATTCATACTTGATGTCATCTTAACTTTCTCATTAATACAACTTTATACCATTTTAAGATAAATGCTTATTACAAATCTTTATGAAGAAATAACCATAATTTGAATAATATAAGTACATTCTACAAAGACATTTGTGATATTTTTTTTTAAAGCTTAACGTCCTTTAACCTGGTTGGTTATATCAGATGGTGAACGAAATTGGTGAAATGGTGCTCGAATGATCTCAGGGTCTGGAGCTTAAACTTACTCAAGATTCGTCTTCTCAGGATAAGGGAAAACCCCGAAAAAAAAACTTATCCGGGCAACTCACCCTAAGCGAGATTTGAACTCATGACCATTTGAATGTGAAGCAGACAAGCTACCACCACACTACGCAGGTGGGCATTTGTAAATTGAAGCAACAATTTTATAAACTGAAATTCAGAAATTCTTTATCTCTTTTTTTCCCCATAATACATGGTTGATAATCAACAACTGCTAATGAACTGCCATTAGTGGAAATAGTCAAAGTTAGCCATGGTGGAAGCTTTAAATATGTTGGGCTTAGATGCCACAATTATTCTGTTGCATGGAGTTTGGATTGCTAGTGCTAGATTGTAAGTTGTTTAGAAAACATAGCTTTTCAAAAAATTACACCACATTAAGGTAATCTCTACAATTTATGTAATTATAAATACTGTAAACAAATTCAAACACACTGTGCTCCTTTTTCCTTTAAGCAATAAAAATGAAGCATGTTTGTGCCAGTATTAGAAACAAGGATTTTTTTTTTTGGAAGTGCTTAATGCCCACTTTAACTACTTATGGCACCGCAGGCAGTGACACTGCTGTTACATGAATGAAGATGGAGCACCGGTGGAATGCGATGGCGGGGGAAACCAGAAAACCTGGAGAAAACCCACTCCAGCGTCACTTTGTCCACCACAAATCTCACATGCGGTCGCTTGGGATCGAACCCGGGCCATCTAGGTGAGACTTGAGAGGCGAGTGGTTTAACCACTCAGCCACAGCGCAGTCGAAACAGGGAATGATGATGTCATTATGGTATATAATGGTAACTTTGGATTGGCTGGGGATTAAGTGCCTGAAGATAGAAATATCAGTACAAGTTCTTTCATTTTATTTTAAGGTAATGTTTGTATATCCCAGTAATAGATTTACTTAAAAATATGCAAATGTTTACACAACTTTTTTCTACTCATATGAATTCATATATCACACATCAATCCACACACAATTTCCAGATATATGAAGTTCTGTTTTAATGGGTAGACTTCACAGCCCATTTACATTAAATCAATACTAATACCTCAAACATAAGCTACTTTAATGAAAATGGTCTTTAATTTTTATGCATGGCCTGCTTGCATAAAAATTGCATTGTTTCAACCAATTCTGTTTCCCCCTCATTTTACTTCCTCTCCATGGGCTAACTTATCAGTTTATATGAAATCTATGTTATAAAGAGATTGAGTTATTTCTGAGACAGTCTACCCATCCCTTGTTCTTTAAACTTTTCTCTTGATATACTAAACACTGTTTTAACAAATTCCTTTCTTCCAATTTAAATATTCTATGTCAAAATTTCAATGCCCTTTCCATAATCTTTCCCTTACTTGCCACCCTACCCAGCTCTATTTGTGCTACCTGCCTAACAGTTGCATTTGGTAACCCAAGTATTTCTTTGCAAAATTTCCTATGCACCTCATCTATGACTTTCCATCCTCCTTCTAATCCCCATATAGCATTTTTGCCTCAACCACCATATTCTACACTTTTTCTAACCATCTAATATCAAACTACTTAAGACATCTCCTTGTTCTCTGAAAATATTTTAGTTTAATTCATTTACACTCTGTACACATCTTTATACATTGCTATTTTGTAGTGTTATAAGTTCAAGTATACTGCTACGAGGGTGGGTCAATGAATAAGTCACAAAACTGGATAAAGGCAATAATAATCAAAGTAACTACCTGAAATTTATTTTATTTTTCCACATAATCACCCTGTACATTGAGATACTTATCCCATCTCTTGTCCTTGAACGCCAGTGGCAAAGAAGTCTTTTGGTTGTTGTTGCAGCCCACAAATAACCTCTAGATTATGGCATCATCAAGTTTCAAAGTGATGGCCACCCAAATGATTTTTTAGGGGCCCAAGCAGATGGAAATCATTTGGGGCTAAATTGGGACTGTACGATGGATGTTCCAACTGTTCTCAACGAAAGGTTCATAGCAACTCCTGCGTTAATCTTGCTGAGTGAAGGTAGGCATTTTCATCCAGGAAAATCATCACTCCTTTGTCAGGAGTCCAGGTCGCTTGTGGCGAATGACCTGACAGAGCTCCTGCAGAATGATGCCGTATGTCATGGTGTTCAGTCTCATAGTGAGGCTGGAATGTCTGCAGTATGTTACCTTGCATGTCCCAAAATACGGCGAGCATAATCTTGCAGGCTGATGGAACTACCTTGAACTTTTTTGTTGTTGGTGAGGTGGGATGTTTCCATTCCATGGAAGATTTTTTGTAATTCTAGTTGAAAATGGTGAACCCAAGACTCGTCCCCTGTAACAATTTATGCCAGGAAGTCATCTCCTTCATTATACCGAGTGAGGTGCTGCAAAAACAGACCCATTCTCTTCATTTTGTGCTCCTCAGTCAACTGGCGAAAAACTTCAACTGCTCATGCATGATGTTGTAAGCAGTTCCATTGGAACAGTCTATAGCATGTGCTACATCAACATTGTTACACACCCGTCATTATGAACAATTCATTCCACACACTCCACTATAGCTGCACTTGACACCTCCGCAGAACAGATGCTCCTGATTTCGGATGCCTTGCCTTTCCTGGTTTAACTGCTGGATTCAAATGAATACAGCTTTCCATGAGAAACACTTGTCGCCATTCACAGGATGCATTTTGCAATGCACTTCTTCTGTAGACAGTCCTTTAGCCCACAAAAATGCACAACCGCACGCTGTTCTGCTCAGGTGCAATGTTGCAACACATCTGCCATCTTAAACTGGCTGGCACTGACTGGCCGCATGCCAGAGAGATATGATGATTTTGGATTTGTTAGCTTTCTGAGAGTACATAATTTATAAAATTGTACCTATATGTAGATAGCTGGAAGTGTTAGAATTTTCATATATAACACTACTTCATGTAATATTTGGATAAACTAATAACAATTAAATTTAAGAGAAAGTATTACTATTCCGACTCAAACCTTCTCTTAAATCTATAAAGCTACATTTACATAAATTTTATATTTAGTTTAGCTAGGATTCTTTTCTCTCTTTTCTGTACCTTAAGTTATATTGATACACCTTATATCTTTTTGATCTAGTACCTGTTATGCCTGCTCTTATAAATATAAACTAAATGATTCATGGCTTCACAATGGCAATGGAGTGCAGCAGTGTTTAGGTGACAACACAGAATTTCAATCCATGGCCACACAAATGACAAAAGTAATTTTAAAAGCTTGCTGTTCGTGGCTTTACAATAGCAATGGATGACAGCAACAGTGTTTAGGTGATAACAAAGAATTTCAATCCGTGGCCACACAAATGACAAAAGTAATTTTAAAAGTTTGTTATTAAAAGCTTAGGAGTGAGAAGAGTCATAAATTTGAAAAATTGATGCAGTATAGCTTCTGTAAATAGACTTCTCAAAATGGACAAAATGAATTACATTTTGCATCATACGATACTTTGAAAGCTGATCTTAAGATATTAAGCTACAAAATATTTTTCTACAATAATAAATAGACTTCTCAAAATGGACAAAATGAATTGCATTTTGCATCATACCTTACTTTGAAAGCTGATCTTAAGACATTAAAGCTACAAAATATTTTTCTACAATAATAGGGATAGTATTTGTGAACTCCGATTCTTATAGAATTTAACTGAACTCTAGATTGCATCATCATTGCTTGTATTTACCAGTTGCACTCTGCATTTGAAGTAAAGGTAATCCTTCACAACTCTGTGCAGTCTATTTCAAAAATATTTGTTTGTTTAATGAGTGTCTTTGAATTTTGAGGTGGCTAGACACCTTCAGTAAAGTTTCAGAACGGGCAGAAAGGGTCTTGCCCTTACCCCCAGGTTGACGCCCATTCAAGGACTGTATGAACATTAAATTTTGGGAGATATAATTATATTTTTACTTGGATTGTACATTAAATGATTATGAATTATATTTAATTTTGTTTTACATTTGTGATGAATGTATGTTATTATAGTTCTAATTACCATGAGAAATTTATTCGCTTGAAATTAAGGGCTATGGTTATCCAATTCTGCTAGCAAACAATATGCTTCTGAGTGCCAAGAAAATTTCTCTTAGGGTAGAAATGCATCCAAATAAAGACTTTGTAATTTCACTGTATAAACACTTCTAATATACTTAATGTGTAACTACTACTCCTTTATTTCCCAACACAATGAAATAATGTGGAGAAGATTTTACCTGTCTGCCATATGAAGGTAATCTGGTTCAATAACGACCAAATCAGCATAGTTATCCTGCACAGCTCTCATACAATCCTCAGTGCTTTCTGTTCGAAGACACATAAGCTGTGGTTCTATTCCAAAGGCACTAGCTGCCTGTTTCAGCATGTTGCATTTAAGTATCTCAGGTACAGACTTCGTACACATTCTTATATCACGTGCAGGAGAACAATGGGCAAGGCTGTTAGCATTCACAAAACCTGGAGCTGCACATAAAATATTTATAGATTTAGTTTTTAACAAAAACATATACAAAAATCTTAAGTGTTAAATTAGATCTGGCTCCTCCAAAATTTAGACAACTTACACACTTGTTGTTAGAACATCTAACCACAAATACAAAGGTTACAATTTAAATTCTGGGTAGATACAAGAGTCACTCTGGAAGTTTTGAGAATTGACAATAAGGAATTCTGGTAAGTAAACACAGTTCTTCCTCACTTTAGACTGAGGTGCAAGTGCAAGCCTGGGCATGTTGGAACAATGAGCAATATCAGCACTGCTGTGTATGTGCGTGCAGTGTTGCTATGCCAGATGCTAGGATCAATCTCAAGCAAGAATATTTCTGTGCTATTATTTTCTATGACTTTAAAACCAGTTTAGGGGAGAGAGAATGCCTTGAAAGTCTGCAATCCACCATTTATTAAAGAGGGAAGGGAAGACATTTATGAAGTTGTGGTTTTGTGTTTGGTAACCTTGTATAATGATGCACTAGTTCTTGAATGTCGAACTTGATCCAGAAATCAGTTAGCGAGCCTGGATCTATCCTCTTTCTGGATTCCATGAATTTAAGGGTTGTGTGACTTGAAGCAAGCAGGGAGCACGGTCTGCTCTGAGTACAACTGAAAGTATTGTCGTTAGTGTGCTTTTACATTTGTTGAATTAACTTTTACTTTCTTCACAAAGCAATTTTATTGCAAACCGTCTGTTTTCATGAATTTCTCCATTCACTTGTACAACCACACCACCACTTACAATGGAAGGCTGCTTTGAACAAACAAAAAAATATTGGAACATTGACAAGAGTCAGTATTCGAATTTAATAATAAAACATAACATTAAAATCATGCTGAACTATTGCATGGCTTGTCAATGTTTTATAGCAGTATTAAGAATGGTTTAAGTTTTTCAATGCAAGAGAAAATTGCAAGTATGATACTCCATTAGAATTGACAGATGGCTTTTTTTGCAATTCAAATTTGAATTAACAGCACCATCTCTGGCCTTCAAAATCAGTGATGAAATGATTGTACTGCATTGGCAAATCTACCCCAAAATAAAATAAAAAATTCAAGGTCAATGATTTGAATTGCCTGAAACTGTGGTAGTTATTTATGGAGAATGTATTATTATTATTATTATTATTATTTCTTTTTTTTTTTTTTTTTTTTTTTAGTTTAACGTCCTTTAGCCTGGTTGGTCATATCGGACGATGAATGAAATTGGTGAAATGATGCTCAAATGATCTCGGGGTCCATGGAGCTTCAAGTTACTCAACATTCGTCTTCTCAGGATAAGGGAAAACTCTGAAAAAAAAACCTTATCTGGGTAACTCACCCTAAGCAAGATTCGAACTCACGACCTATTGAATGTGAAGCAGACAACTACCACCACATTACCCAGGTGGGCTGAAGAATGTATTTGACTCCCTCTAAAGAAAAATGCTATTTAGCATTTGAAACTGGTTTGAAAGGATAAGATGTATAGAATGCAATGGAGTATACTTTGAAAAGATACAATAATCAGATCTATATTTTTAAAAATGTTTAAATGTTATTGCAGTTATTCTTAAATCTTCCAGGGTGACTCTTGTATTCCATACAATAGACCATGTATCAACATTATTGTATATAAGGACTTATGGGTTTAAGGATAGTTACCAAACTATACTTCTAATCTCTAATTTTCCTAAAATGAGTAAAGGATATACTATAAAGAAAAACAAAGTCCCATAGTTCTCTTATCAAGCATTATGACAACAGTGGGCAGATTATCAACAGAATAGAAGTGTACATTGGAAAACTAAACTTTACAAAAAGATTAAATTGTGCAAATTCATAAATCAATTGCACCTATCATAAAATAAACCAGACAGAATTATTAAAACAATTGTATCTAGCACTCATGATTTGTGAGAGGGTCTTTATGATGAGGAATAAAAGATTGATTTATGAATTTTGAAAAATGCATTTGATTTAATAAACAAGTTACTTTTCTTCCAGCACACAGCACTGTGAAAAAACAATTGATGACCCAGAAGCAGTAGCCATAATGATGTAAATCATAAGAAACCAAACAAAAAGTGTAAAGTTAGTATACAAATAATGAATCACAAAAAATGTCTTCAACTTAAATATGCTAAATGAACCTGTCACTGAGCAATTGTCAGTGATTCATACAAGTTATGCATTTTCAAATTGTATAGAAACCATACCAAAGCAAATTTCAGTTTAATAAGTAAATCATGTGACAACAAATATTTAGGAAGCGTGCACATAACCCACGCACACACACAAATATATGCTGGGAACTTCTTTTTAAAAACACAATTTTTGGATTCATGATAGAATATTTTTCTGGTGAACCTAAATATCACACTCTTATTCTCCACTTTAGGTAAGCAAAAGGAGAAACAAGAATGCACATTAATTTCTTTTAGCTCCAATGAGTTCATTTTTATCAGACACACATTTAAATCCCTAAGCAGGCATTTTAATCAACAAATATTTCTACAGAATTTATGAATTGTGCATCTGTTACTAGCGCCTTTACTGTAACTTATAGATTAAATGATTGTCAAATATCTGTGCATTGGATAAAATGCAAATGTAGAAAATAATAGTGACTTAAAATCCTTAAATTATGCTATGCTATTTTTTTTTATTTTTTGAAAGGTGTTCAACTGTATGTCATGTGCTTTTCTGTTAAATTTTGGTACCAAATTTAATGAAAATAATTTTCTGTTATATGTTATTGATATGTTCATACAAACAGAGAAGAAGTAGCAAAGAAATTATTAAATAATAGAGCCCCTCAAGGGTCTCTATTGGGACCCTTTTTATTTTTTATTGTGGTTAGTAAAAGTTATCCTGTAATGCAATTGCAAAGTTAAAATTATATGCAGATGACTTAACATTTGTTTTGATTCAAGGTATCATCAATACTCTTTAATGACATATCTTGATGTTGTCAATGATATTAATAGGTGTTTTTCAAGCAATGTATTTTTAGTGAGCACAGACAAAACTAAAAGAATAATGTTTGTGCTTAAACATATTCCAATAACTTCAGATGTTAAATTATTAGGTATGCATTTGAACCCAGAGTCTGACTTGGCATTCCCATATAGGACATGTCTGTAAAAGACATCAAGAAGTATGAAGTATAGTTAATGATGAAAAGTCTGATGAAACAGATTGTTTGAAAGTGTTTTTAGATATGGATTGTTATTGTATGGCAATAGCTTTAAAATAATGCAATTTTTCTTTTACTCAGAAGGGCTCTATATGCAATGTAACCTCCAGACAACTTCTAAACCACTTTTTAAATTGGAAAATATTTTAATAGTGCATAGTTATATTCTTGAACCTGTATTTTTAAAATATATACAAAGGGGGCTATATTTAACATCTGAGGTGATATCAGGTGCTTTGCACTTGAAACAACTCGTCTGTAGGTTCTTTTTTGTGTGGTTTAAATCGTTTTTTATTTTCTTCAAGCACATACACACACGCACACCCACTCACTCACTCTCACATTCATACTTCCAGACTCTGTGGGGTATAGGGAATAATTCTATGTAAAGAAAAATTCCCCACCCTAGCCGGGAATCGAACCCGGGACCTCCGGGGGAGAAGTCAGCTTGCTGACCACTCAACCATGGAGGCAGTCTGACCTGTATTGTGTTAAGAAAAATATTAACAAATTAGTTTCAACTAATGAGATACAACTAAATAATGTGAGACATATTGAAATTTTCAAGTGCCCTACACAAGATTAGGTAAGGTAAAATCCATTCGTCTTATCTCTTGTGTTAGTTTTTATAAGAACTAAAGATTAAAGAACTAAGTGATAACAGTTCTAAATTGCATTGAAGGCATGGCTATGTAACTGTCCATTTTATAATTTCAATAAGTTTTTACTTTCTCTACACGTACTATGTACATAGTGTATAGAGAAGGTATTGTAATGCACCCAAAAATTTGATACCGAGATTTCACCAGAAATACATGTTTTGGGTCCCCCTGAATCCTAAAAAAAGCATTTTTACAAAAAGGTGCATGTGTGTGTGTGTCTATGTGTCTGTGGACAGCATAGCTCAAAAATGAAAAGACCATTAAATACCAAACTTGGTATTTACGTTTGGTATCTTCCAAGGATGCGACACGAAGATTTTTAGGAAAATCCCCCTACCCCCAGCTATCCTTTACATGAAACTTTTTCCGAAAATTTTGATTTTCTTAAAAATAGCTCCAACGATTTTGATACAAATGTCAAATATTAAAGATATTTACCTGACAAATAAAATGTATATCTTGAATTTTCTGGGAATAGCCTCAGAAGACTACTTTATTCTGTATGAATTTTATGGAATTTTGCATAACTGCTAAACAGTAAGAGATGGACAAAGACATAACACTCAAAATATGTAGAGCACATTAAAACACACAATTTATGTCATGTGTATATTTTTTTCTTGGAGTTGATGGTTTTTAACATATTCCTTGTTTTTGGTTTCACCTTTGAAAAAATGATACTTTTCTCATACAAATTCCTGTCCATACAAGCAAAGGAACTTCAGTCACATAGCAACCAGCTTATGGTTATCAGTTTAGCCTATAGTACTCCCTTATTTCCCTTCTACTTACAAGGAAGCAAGTAATAAGACTATTTCTGCTATTTTTTTCTCGATTAAAATGAAGTAAATAGAAACATAAGCTTTTCAACAATAATTTGTTGCAGAGATGTAGAGAAAGTCATGTGAATGGAACACATCAGATTTTTTGGATAGTGATATTATTATATGAGTTGTTTCCTATATTCCCTTTGACATAGCCTATACTGTAATATACTTAAAGGCAAAATAAATTTGTGACAGTTTTGAGGCTTGTATCTCAAGGATTTTATAAAATAAGCTATTGTTGGATTTTATTTATTAGCATACAAGTAAAATTCATGCATACCAAAATTCAGTAAAAACAGAAGAGAGAAAACTCAACTAAATAGTTTTATTTTGACATTTTAGATAGCATATTTTTTTACGTACCAAAATCTCATTAATTATATATGCACACTTCTATATGGAGTAAATGGTAGATTACAACCCAATAAAGAAAACAACTTCCCTCTCATAATAATAAGATAAAATAGTTTAGTCCATAAAACACCTGTCTGCTGTGCAGAGTCCCAGTTTTAATTCTAAACTGCTAGGTGAGAATTTTTCTCTAGCTAAGATTATTTCCTATCCTCCCCTAAGCCTGGAAGTATGAATGAGAGTTTTTTTTTATCTTAACGTCCTTTAACCTGGTTGGTCATATTGGATAATGAATGAAACTGGTGAAATGATGCTCAAATGATCTCAGGGTCCATGGATCTTAAAGTTACTCATCATTCGTCTTCTCAGGATAAGAGAAAAACCCCAAGTAAACCTTATCTGGGTAATTCACCCTATGCAAGATTCGAACTCGTGACCTGTTGAATGTGAGGAGACATGCTACCACCACACTACCCAGGTGGGATGGATAAGAGTGAAGTGTATATAAAACATGATCTATGTATAAGACTCAAAGAAATAAAATTAAATGACAGCTGTACACAAGTTAATATCATGCAATATGTTACAAAGGTAAAAGATATTGATATGACCATTGTAATTAAAGGAGGGGTATATGTGCAACAATAAATGAATTAAAAAAGGAGATAAAGTAAAGGAAAAAATATAAAGAAATAATACCTTTCAGCAGGTAATCTTCTGGAGTCATCATTGCCTCTGTTGGAACAATAGATTGAACTGTTACTTCTAACAGCTGCTGCAAGGCCCACTGCCAAGATCGACTCTCTGGTGTTTTTAGGGACATTACTAAATTCTGAATTTCTTCTGCAATTTCCCTAAACAGAAAATAGAATTCTATGTGAAATACCTAGAAACAGAAATCAAGCAATGAGAGCTGTACTAGTTAGAGAAAATGCCAATATGTGATAGATTCTTGATGACTTTTGCACTTTCCCTGAACAAGGAGGAAAGGATAAAGCATAGCCTCGAATAAATAATGTAAGTTTTTACTTCTATTATGTAAAACCTTAGACTTGGTGCAGACCTGAAGCACTGACACTCCAACACAGGCTTGGATTTGGAATCAGTTGTGATCTTTGCCCTGTGTCTATAATTCTCACATGCATTAGCACCTCCCATTGGCTGTTGTAATGGAATAGGTTGTTAAGCAGTACAAATATTTCATGTTTTAATGATCATTTATATTAATAAATAAGTTCAAAGAAAACTGTCAAATTTACATTTTCATAATTGTACAAATACAAATATAATACATTTGAGTTAATGTATTTGATATGCTGGTAAATTATATTCAATCAATAAATGAGGAGATCTTTCAATTGAAGGGGATTTAAGCTGGTTTGAGTCAAAAATATCAATGTTATGTTTTTTCTAATGTTGTAAACTTTGTTTTATTATAATCTAGCCTTTTAACCTCCTGAAACATGCCAAAAGTGCTAAAAATATCCAATGACAGATACAGGACACATATGGTGGACTTTGAGACAGTGATGTGTTTTAACAATTTGAAATTTAGTTGAGTCGATTTTGTAACACTATATCACTTACTTTTTTATTTCGGAAAACATGTTTCAGAAGCCATGTGCTTCCATTGTCAATTCCTTTGGTCGACTGCCGGCATTGCTTGCTGTGGTGGTTGTCTCTGTCCCTGGTGGTGGTTTGATGAACCTCTGAATGAGTAGATCGCCTGGCGGGATTTCAAAATTGAAAACCCGGTTCTTGTTTTTCCAAATATATATGTTTTCCCAAACTTTTAATTCTGTCTTCCTTGTGATGCTTTTGAGGATTTTTGGGCTTCTATTTATAGTGTTTCTCTTTCCAAAAATGCCAAGCTACTGCAGATTTGTCTTCTTGTTCTGAGTTTAATATTTCTGTGGTGTTCTTTTGCCCCTTTTTTTTTTTTTTTTTGGCTGATGTAGATTTTTTTCACAGTCATTACAGCTGAACTGATATATTCCTGGTTTGTTTTCTTGTGGGATATCATCTTTTAATTTAGAATTTAAAATGTTTTTAATTGAGTAATTGTTTTTAGGGGCTAGAATGATGTTATGTCGTTTGAAGATCCTCTGGAATTTGTAGAAAGTTGTAGGGTGGTATGTAAACTTCTTGTAGATCTTGTTTTCTTTCTGGTTATGAGTGAGTGTGCTGACTTCTTTAATTCTCTTTCTATTCTTGGCCTTATTAACTTTTTTGTACACCAGTTCTGCCCGAAATCCATTCTCTGTAGCTATGTCCAATAATTTAGTAAGTTCACATTGGTATTCTGTTTTTCCCATTGGTACATTTACCAATCTGTGTGTAAGGCTGTTGAGTAAAGCATGCTGATGGGGAATGGGATTGTAACTCTTTTGTTTTATATAGCTGTTGGTGTGGGTAGGTTTTCTGTAGATGCCAAATGTAAGGTGATTGTTAGTTTTGATGATTTTTAGGTCGAAGAATGGTAGTTGTCCATCACATTCCTTCTCCATTGTGAACTTTATAGACTTTTCTTGCATATTTAGGAGTTTTAGTGTATCTTCTAGGTATTTTTCTGGGACTATTGCAAAGATGTCATCTACATAGCGGTACCATATTTTCAACATCCAGGGGAATGCCTTTTTAATCCTAGTTTCCATAGTGCTCAAAGAGATCTGCTAATATTGTTGAAAGCGGGCTGCCCCTAGCTAAACCAGATGTTTGTTTGTAATATTTCCCGTTAAATGTGAAAAAATTTTGATTTATGCACAGATTCGTTAATATGATGTATTCTCGGACTTCTTCTGTTGTTTTCCCTATTGCAAGTAACCAGTTTTTGATGTGGGATTGTATGCTTTCTGTAGGTATGCTTGGAAACAGAGCAGTAACATCAAAGGAAACTAACATACCGGTTTTTTCTAATTTTATGTCTTTAATTTTATCGATCAGATCTAGAGAGTTTTTTATACTTGCTGTTTCAAATTTAGGGAAGGAAGAGAATCTGTTTGTTAACCAGTTTGCTAGATTATATGTAGGTGCACTTATATTGTTTATAATTGGTCTCATTGCATTTCCCGGCTTGTGTATTTTTGGAAGGCCATAAATTCTGGACAGAACTGGATTATCAACTTTAATTTTGCATTTTTCTTTTTTGTCTATTAGTTTACATTCTTGAATACTGGCATTTAATTTAACTATACATTGGAGTTTTCTATATTGGCTGCCCTTTGTAAACTAAAGTAAAGTCAATTGTTTCTTTTGTTTCTTTGTTACTTCTTTGTTTCTGTAGAGCAAATGTTTGTAAGTCTACACTTGTGAGTGGGTATTTTAGATATTTTTATAAAAATGTGTAGGGTAACAAAAGTTTTTAAGAAGAGATGGAACATTTTTGTTGGTAAAGGGTCAGCTTACAGATAGATAAATAGACGCTCCTCAAACATACTATGAATCGTTTGTAATAAGAAATACAGAGTGTCTTGAAAAAATGAGTCAAGATGTTTGGGCTGCTTATTTACAGAAAATATCAACGGACAAGCAACCACAATATGGACTCTGCCCTAAGAGTGAATCATCCGTGTAAGTACAACAGATCTCTGATTCAGGAGAAACATATTCCTATAAACATCTACTTCCAATAGCAGTAGATGAGGTAAGAAAACCAGTATTCAGAAGTCTTGTAGACAGGAACTTCTGCCTAAGTATTTATATGAGAAAACAAAACCTGAATGAAAGCTTCAGCAATGTCATATGGATTAGAATACCAAAAATTGTGTTTGTTGGGTACAGAACACTGCATTTAGGTGTTAATGATGTTGTATTAGCTTTCAATGAAGGTAATATGGGTTGTGTGGAGGTGCTGGTACAGTTAGGCATTCAACCTGGAAGAAACACTTTAAACATTTTCAAGGAACTCAACATTCTGAGAGTAAAGAAGACTGATTTGGAGACAGAAAAGATGTCAAAGGATGCCAGAAAACAACACAGGAGCAATAAGAGAGCTAGAGATAAAGAATTTGATTGTGAGGACACAGAGTATGGAAGTGGTTTGTACCAAGGTAACTGTAAATCTCTAGCGAGGTTTTCTCAAAAATCATTTTACCATTTTCTCAAGAACCACTTGTTCTAGAGTGATGAAGCTTTTTACCAATAATTCTGGATTGATTATGGTGGTACTGAGTTTTTTTTATATAACCCTATAGTTAAAATCAGGATGCTAGAAATGTTTCTTATTAAAATGATGGGTGAAAAAAGTGTGTATTCATTATACAATTTTTAAAAATATGTAAATCATATCTAAGTACTATAAAAAAATCAATACAATCAGAAAACAGTGATTTATGTGTGTACCAAATTTCACACTTCTAGAGCAAATAGTTTTCCTGAAAAGTGCAGCTGAACTTTTTAAAATTAACACTGCAAGCATATGGCCTACAACCTGCCTTTCAATATAAAAAAAGTATGCACATCTACCCTGAGTGTTTAAATTGGTTTTATTGCCTGACCTTGCCTTGCTCAGGGCTGATGTACTGTCATTCAAAAGTATACTTTAACTATTCAGGGGAAACAGGAAAGAAATTGTGTGATAAAGGATATATGTCAGCAGTACAAGTTATAAGCACTGTTGGCTTTAAAGCAAACCAAATACATGTCATAATTGACACAGCTCTCCAAAATTAAACATGAAGTTCAAACATATTGCCATAGTAGACTTTGCAGTAAGTAATAAGCAATTTCTCTAAATTAACCATGGAAAAGATAAAGTGTTGTCACAAGGTATTAATTTGTATGCTAAGATCTGTCACTAAAACTGCTACTGTATATCTCTTAGTGAATAATCTTTAGAGCTGTGCTAATAGTACTGGCTTTTAAAAATCATAATAAACCTTTATGATTTAATTATGATTCTATCAATAGTATAAATAACTCAAATAAAATAGAAATGCTAGTGTAACACAGAAAAATTTAACACAAATTAAGCAGAAATATGAAAGTAAGAAGAATTTATGAAATTAAATGCTCAGACTGTAATCTAGTATACATAGGAAGAACGAAAAGAAGTTTGGAGACCAGATTAAAGGAATACATGAGAAACCTAAAATACAAACAAACAGAAGAATCAGCAGTTGCTTATCATTTTTGTGCATCAGGACTCGAAATCACTCCTAGTATACAACTGTTAAAACCAGCGTACATTCCCATAGAATTAGATATTTGGGAGAAGATCTACATCATTAAGAAAAAGGGCCATATCATGAATTTTGATTTACCACCATACAGAAACCTCTGGAAGTTCATAGATCCAGCAACAGATGCCTCCACAAGTGATACACCACCACCCCCCATCGTTCCCAAAACAGTTTGCAGTAAGTAATTACAAGTGATGTTTCTGTTATAAAAACTGACTCAAATTTTGATTTAACAGAAAAAAAAAAAAAATAGTTTAAACTGGAAAATAGCCACTAAAATAGATTTAGAGTAGGACATAGGCACTAATGGCAAAATACTCAGTTTTAGGCACTATCAAGCTGCTTTAGACCTAAACATTCATGAATTGTGTAAATAAGAAAGGTGAGGCAAGTCTATGTTAAGGAAAAGAATAGGCATTTGCCTAAAATCTGCTGTCTAGTTATAAAAACAAGGGTTTAGAGTTTGGGTTTGAGATCCATTCCAGCTCCTGTTCTTGTACTTTGATTCCTCACACAGATCCAAGATTACCATTTGGGCTATAGAGAGGTAAGTTTAGACTCACATCATTGTTCAGGATAAGTTAAATTTTAGAATATGCTTACACTTGTGGTTGGAGTCAAATAAGAACTCACACAAGGTCTCCGATGGGTTCTTTACTGGCACTCAAGATCAAGCTAGTGCTCAGAATTGCATCCAGATTCGGATAGCTTGTGATTGAGAGAATTTTACTTGTGCTATGACTCAGGCTCCATGGGACTGTTGACTCTGGATTGCATTCAGATTTGGATTCTGCCATAACTTGTATTCTGGGCCACACTCTTGATTAAGCTTGAATTTGGAGTTGTGCTTATGACTTGAGCTCCATGGGACTGAGAGGATTTTACTATGACTCAGGCTCCATGGGACTGCCACTGACACTCAGGATTGCAACTGGCTTAGGTTATGCAAAATTTATTATCATTATTATAACAATAACAACAATAATAATAATATTATTAATAATAATAATAATAATAATAATAATAATAATAATAATAATAATAATAATTACATTTATTGCCGATAGACTGCATACACAGTTTTTGACATTGTCAAAATTACATACAATATTTATAGTATACAATATTTACACTTGAAATATTTACAAGTATATTGCTATTCTACAGCCAATTCATCTAAACTAAAAAGAACCTTACTTGTTAAATACAATTTAAGTTTACATTTAAATGTACGAGTTCCACTAAGTTGCTTTATGATTTCTGGTAATTTATTATACAGAAAAAACCCATTATACTAGGATAACTGTAGCAAATACTGATTCTAAAAACCTTGCCTATAAAAGCCCTCACTATGTCTTGTATAATGGTGATGAACATTGATGTTTCTTAGATTTTCTTTCTGTCAAGATCTGTTTTTCTTTAAATACTTACCTGCATGAATCTCTAGGTTTTAAATAGTACATTATTCTTATCATTTTCTTCTGTAGTATAAAGGCTCTTTCCATGTAGGTTCTTACAACATATCCCCAGATTTCAAGCCCATATAACAAATGCAGAAATATGACTCCATAGTATATCATTTTTAATTGCTTTTCTCCTAATGGGTTGGTGAAATGTCTAAGTAGAATAATGATTTTCTAATCTTCCTACATATATAATGAACATGTTAGCTTATGATCAATTATTACTCCCCAGAACTTGTTATTGTTTGTACCAATTAGGTTGCACCTTGAAGCTTGAAGAGTAGTATTTAAATCATTTGTATTCCCTAAACTGAATTAGATTTAAGTGGTTTTGGACATATTTCATTTAATATCATTTTCTTTAAAGTAGTTAAAAAGTGATTCAATGGTTTTTATCATGGTAGTGCTCAGCTCATTCTTTGTTGCACCCAACATGCTGCAGTTGTATCATCTGCATATGATATAATTGTTGTTTTCTAACTTAGGGATATCATTTATATATAAGATATATAATAGAGGCCCAAGTTCAGAGCCTTGAGGAACTCCATACTTAACAATTTGAAATTTGGAAGTAGTTTTGGTTTTTAGATTTCATGGTTATGATATATTAGTGTTATTGATTTCTACTTATAAGACAGGTACTGATCAAGCTTTTAGTTATTCCCCTAATTCCATATGCCTCTAATTTGTCTAGCAAATATTATGATCAATGCAGTCAAATGCTTTTGTGAGATCAAAGAATAAAGTTGCAGTGTTTTCTTTATTTTCCAGATGCTTTGCTAAATTTTGTATACATTCTGTTTACGTTAATTACTATTATAGTCTATATTAAAATTATAAATTGAGAGATATTATATGTATGTGTGTTTACACAGTAATCAAGGAAAAATGTAGTTCTAAGGATAGATTTCACAAATGTATTGCATTCAGGATCACAAAATTTGTAACCTCTCAGATTGGTTTGGTTTGTGGTTCAAAACTGGTCTTGCCCTTAAAATGGTCCCTATCTAGTACTAGAGATTGCTTTTATTATGTGTCCTGTTTAACGACTCTGATTGGAGTCATGTTATGACTCCCTGGAGATCATTCTTAGAATCAATCTGTCTCTTGTGCACCAGCTTATTGCAAAACTTTTCTGTATCTAGAAGTTTGCAAGATTTTTAACATGAGAGCAAGTGATTACATGATGAAGGTAGAGAAATATCTAACAAGAATAAGGTTAAAATGGTTAAAAAGAATTGATATACAAACTGTACAGAATAATTAATAAGGTTATCAATAAAATGCATAACAGAATAATTGGTTCATTGTATGTTCTCCATTATATAGCTTAGTGTTAAATATAATGGGGAAGGGGGTAAAACACCACTCTTTAAGTGGATTGCATGTTTTTTTTTTTTTTTTTTTGGTAGCTTAACGTCCTTTAACCTGGTTGGTCATATCGGACGATGAATGAAATTGGTGAAATGATCTCGGGGTCCATGAAGCTTAAAGGTATTCGACATTCATCTTCTCAGGATAAGGGAAAACCCCGGAAAAAAAACCTTATCTGGGTAACCCACCCTAAGTGAGATTCGAACTCACAACCTGTTGAATGTGAGGCAGACACGCTTTGTAAAATTAATTAACCATATTAACTTCATTCTTTCATGCATAATTTGACCTTTACTTGCCCTTGATAGTGAGATTACCTTGGGCGGTTGCTCCAAGATTTAGCTAATAATTTAGCATTATGTTAGACTTTGTGGGTTCACTTTCAATTTTAGGCATTTCTCAACATGGTCTCTTGTCCTTTTTTGTGCTTACATCACCGCATTGGTGTTTTGGTTTGCACTTGTTATTGGAGTTCAGTTTAATGTTTGATTTGATGCTCATATTCCTACTCACAAGCATACTAATATAAATATACTCGTATATTTTCTCACCAATGAGCTGGTAATTCCAGTTATGAATGTGCTCATGTAGAATTTGAAAGTATTCTAGACCTATGAGTACAGCTCTCATCTAAACTCAGGCTAGTGTTGTCTTGGGCTGTAATCAGAATGGTTCTCATTCCTTGTTGTTCTGATGCTGTATCTCACCTTACATTTATGATATATTTTCTTGCATTTGCTTACCTTCGAATTCAGTTAGCAATTAAATTATTCATCCCAGTTGGCTCATTGTAAATTACAATAAATTTGATCACTGCATACTGCCTATACTCATAGAGAATTGCTGTGAAGAACATTTAGATTGTTTTGTATTCTTTATGTCTGAAGAATATAATTCTGCATAAAAGAGGTACTACATACCTTTTAGCAACTATAGCAGGCCAGGGACGAGCCAGCCAGATGCATCCATCTGGAGGATTATCAAGAGATGCCAAGGTATCATCAGCACACAACAAGCTGTATTCTTCTGCTGGTGCCTGCGCAGGTGTAGTGGTGCCAATACCAAAATGAAAACGTATGTCATCCAGTCTTGCCCAAGCAATGTCTCCTGCTTCATCGCTAAGACACAAGAGAGAACCTTTGTGTCCCCAGTACTTATCATGTGAGGAGCAAGAATAAGGGTTGTCACATAGCTTGCAGAGATTGGGATATTTGAGTTCTGTAACATAATATTTCTACAGTTATATTCTGAAGTTTCTATCAATTTTAAACCTCTACTAAATAGCTAGCATTACATGAGCTATCAACTACACAAAATGCAAACTTCATGGCATATCCCTCTTGTGTAATGATGAGAAATTTGTTATATGAACACTGTTGCAGAATTGTTTCAATTTCCAATTACAGCTTCTCTTCTACAACTGTGTTACATAATATGGGGAACAAACTATTCTATTTTGGTATAGAGTGAAAGCTTTCATATTAACATTACAACATTCAGATTGCAAGCAGACACTCTTGTTTGTCTTTGGTTACAATGAGATCATAGAGGGAAAGGAATTATTAATTCATAATTCTTATATTGTTATTCCAATAGTGCTGTCCTACGTGGTCACCTAATGAAACTCATCTGCTTTAATTCTCCAAAGATACATCAGTACATTTGGGATTCAATGCAAAGTGAGTTGATGCATGTATGCATGCTATTGGGGCCAGTTTTAACATTTCTTTCATGACAGGTGCTTGCTGTTTTTAGTCCATCATGTATTGCATCATTCAAAATAAAAATCTGCTGTGTTGCTTTCTTCAGCTGATCTTCTACAAACTATTCTTTCAAAAGCTTATTTCTATTTCTACTTTACATATATTGATATCAACATTTGCAGAAACACTTTTATTGCATACTTCCTTGTAGGTAGATAGGAATAGGAAATACACTGGGCTAAAACAGTCAAAGCTTTCTAGAGGTGGTTTTTGTGTAATGCATGACATTCCATTCTGTTCTGTTTGCTTGAGAAAGTCATATGAGTGTAATATAGGAGTTCTTTTTTCAATAATTTTGTCATTTTTGAAGCACTGTCACCATTCAATTGTTTCTCGCAATTTCAAAGCCACATAGAGCAATAACCTTTTCACTTTCTCTAGCACCTATGTATAATGTATATAGTAGATAGAGAAGATATTGTATTCCACCCACAAATTTGAAATGAAGCTTTCACTGGAAATACTTGTTTTGAGGACCCCTGAATAAAAAGATTGTTGCTTTTTATATCATGTATGTGCAATCTACATAGTAGGTAGAGAAGGTATTGTATTCCACCTAAAATGTAATGCCAAGATGTTACTGGAAATAGTGTTTTGAGGACCCCTTAATCCAAAAAAATAACTAAAATAACTATTTCAGAAAAAGTCTCCCTTTCCCACAACATTTTTCGAAATTGTTTGATTTTCTAAAAAATTACTCAAATGATTTTGATTAAAATGCCATATATTAAAGATGTTTGAATGGCAAACAAATTTTCTGGGAATAGCTCCTGAAGACCTCTTTATTCTGGATAACTTTTGCATAATTGGTAAACCATAAAACTCAAAAATTAAATGTCTGTTAAATACCAAACTTGGTATCTAAGTTCAGTATCTTCCAAGGATAAACACAAAGATTTTCAGGAAAATCCCCTACCCCAAACTATCCTTTATATGGATAATTTTTCAAAGTTTCCAATTTTCTGAAAAACAGCTCTAATGATTAAATAACTCAGAAGTTTGAGTTAAGTGAAGTTTTAATCAATGTGATGTTGAAAATGAGTCGGAATAGTAACACTCACCTCACTTATATGTAATTATGTCCAAAACATATGTTTCAAGGGCACTTGCCCTCTTCTTCAGTTGAGTTCATTCTGAACTACTTTTGCAGTACTGGTAAACTGTATGAGATAGATAAAATTTACTACACAGAAAATGTAGAGCTTGTTAAAACACACAATTTTTGTCATATACAGATTTTACTTTCCCTATATAGTACATTGTACATCAGCAGAGGTGTTACATTGCACTCAAAGATTTGATACCAAGATTTTGTCGGTTTACATGTTTTAGGGTCCCCTGTAAAAAAAAAAAAAGTCCATGAGTAAATGACTGAGTGTGCCTGCGTGTCTAAGAACACAATAACTCAAAAATGAAAATTCGGTAAAATACCAAACTTGGTATTTAAGTTTAGTATCTTCCAAGGACGTGACACAAAGATTTTTAGGAAAATCCCTCCACTGCAAACTACCCTTTACAGGAAAAAAATTTCAAAAATGATTTATGCTGACCATTTCGAATATATTCCTTGTTACTGGTTTCAGTTTTAAAATACATAAAATTTTCTCATACAGGAATTTGTAAACTCCTGGCCATGTAAAGAAATGCTAATGCAAAACTTTTAAAAAATTTTACTATCACTTTAGCCTAGTGGACTTCCCTTCTACTTAAAAGTAAGCAAGAAGATCATTCTGCTAATGTTTATCTTGATTAGCATGAAGTATATAGAAGAATAAGCTTTTTAACAATAATTTGTTACAGAGATGTAAAGAAAGTCATGTGAATGGAACACATAAGAGTTTTTGTAGAGCTATTCTTTTGCGAGATATTCCCTGATATTAGTTTCAATTTTAAAAAAGTTAAACTTTTCTTAAACGGGAAGTCCTCGAGTATTTCATATCTCTTTTGTGTTACTCCTAGCATAGAAAGAGATTCAAATTTCAATGATAATAGCATAATGTTAGCTTTTAAAAGATTTTACACATGCCTTAGGAAATTGTATTCTTTTATCTCCCCTCTACTTATAAGGAGCTAAGAACACTTCTGGTATAAAATAAGAACTGAAGCTTTCCTGGCGACGTGTTAAATCAAAATCTTCTCGGGCTTCTAGCCAGGTAAAAACTTGGCTTGACACCAACGTTTCGAAGAAATGCATCTTCCTCGTCTTCAGGGTGAACTGATGGTTTGAGCTTGCGGAGACTGGTATTTATAAGAGCTGGGATGAAGCTAACATCTGATTGGTTCGCGCGATATTTATATTATTATTAGCCATCTCATCTGAAACAAATAATCTAAATCGCGATTCAGGCCTACAATTAAGTTCAGCATGGACACCAATGTTAAAGAGCCTTAATACCTAATCCTCTACCTGCAGTCTTCAGGTATAGTTTAACTTGTTTAGTATATGTTGATAAAAGAATAATCTTTTGTAAAAATAATTTGTTTCCAGAAAAGATAGTCATGTGAATGGAATACAATACATTTTTGTAGATGCTATTATCACTTCAGTCTTTTGTAACCCTGTACTTACAGCAAAATGTATTAGAAAACTTTTTCTAAAAATGCTCACCTCTTATTAATATAAGAAAACTGGAAATTATTCCTGCAAATGTTTATCTTGATTAATACAAAAAAAGCTAGAAACAGAGAAAATATTTTGCACAAGCTTTATAACAAAAATCTGTTGTGTTCCAGTCACATGACTTTCTCTACATCGCTGTAACAAATTATTGTAAAAAAGCATATTTTTCTGTCTGCTACAGGATAATTGAGTAAAACATTAGCAGAAATTGTCTTAACTATTTTCTTTCTTGTAAGTAGAAGTAAAATAAGGGAATACACTAGGCTAAAACGATAGTCAAATCTTTTAAAAGCTAGTTGTCATGCGGTTGAAATCCGTTTCTATGTATGGCCAGGAGTTTACAACTTTCCGTGTGAGACATGTTTAGGTATTTCAAATCTGAAACAAATAGCAAGGAATATCTCAGAAATGGTCAATTCCATGAAAAAAATGTATGTGACAAATTTGTGTTTTAATGTGATCTGCATTTTTTGTGTAGTAAGTTTTTGCCTATTAGGGTTTACCAGTTATGCAAAATTCATTCAGAATAAAGAGGACTTCAGAGGCTATTCCCAGAAAATCCAATGTATATATTTTATTTGCCATATTGATATTTTTAATTTACAGTATTTTAATCAAAATCGTTAGAGCCATTTTTGAGAAAATCAAAATTTTTGAAACTTTTTCCTTGTAAAGGGTAGTTTGGGATGAGGGGAATTTTCTCAAAATCTTTGTGTTGCATCCCTGGAAGATACTAAACTTAAATTTTCGTTTTTGAGTTATCCTGTACACGCACGCACACACACACACACACACACGGACCTTTTTCTACAAATGCTTTTGTTGGATACAGGGGATTCTCAAACATATATTTCTGGTGAAATCTCAGTATCGAATTTTTGGGTGAAGTGCAATACCTTCTCTTTACACTACGTATATAGTATGTGTACATAAATTAATAAACGAGAGTGGCCAAAGAAAGACATGTGAACATTATACATAATTGTTATTTTCTTCCTTTTACGAAATTTTTTTCGCTCTCCACTTTCATGGCTAAAATGTGTCATAACTCCTACAGCTTAAAACACAAAAGAGGATGTTAGCATAAAGTATATGTACCACATACTTAATTTAGTATCCACATTGTAATCTGGTGACCAGGGTCCAGCTTTGCATGCTGATCTGAAGTATCTGGAAGATGATCTGATTTCATTTTCTGTAATACTGATATCTTGATCACATGTCTGTGGAACTACTCGTGATTCAAAGTACTGCAACAAAGATTAGATTGTCCATTGAATACTCTAAACATAAATAAAAAGCAACAAGTGTAACAGTGAGTGATTTTGGATAACCAACTTAGGATAAATATTGCAGTTTTTAAATTTTGATGTGTACCTATGTTGTTACCTTGTAACTCAAGAATTACTTGACCCATGGTTATGAAACTTGATGCACAACATTTTATAGCTACCACTTAAGAATAGCATATATCAAGTCTCAATTGCTTTCCCCAGAGATAGGGTTCATGATGGGAGATAATATTACAGAATTAAGATAAATCATTTAACAAAACTTCAATGAGCATAATATTTCATAAAAGTGTTATTCACAGATTTTTAAAAGTATAATATTCAAGCAGTTAAGCTTTAATATTACTCATTATTATTTATCAATTTCTATTAAATGGTTGTAATATGAAGATGGCTAATCTCAAGAAAATATTTCACTTTCGGAACTTATATTTAGTAATGAGAATTTTGAAGTTGTACTAAAAAAGAGATGGTTCCAATGATCTTTAAGAATCAGATAGGGCTAGAGATCAGTAGAAGAAAGAAAAGAAACTTTTAAACAATTCCAACAAAAAAGAAGCTTAGTAGTTAATACTAAAGTACAAATATAATAAAGAGTATATAGTAAAAATAAATTCCTTCAAGTCCTGTATTATTATCTGGAATACATTTGCAATAATTCAAATCAGTATCACCCTATTCACAATTGGTAACAGACAATGCTTTAAAAAGAATCCTTATTGAAGTCTTATTCTTCATTGCATAGTAAATTCACATCTTCATTGTTATAGAGTTAAATGATATGTACCATAGTGGTGGTATTAATTACCTTGGCTAACACTTCAGTGAATTTTGGTCCAAGTTCATGACCAGGATGACAAAGTCGCTTATCCTGAAGCTGTGCTGTTCTTGTGATGTTTACACTCTTTCGTATAACAGGAACTATCTCATATTCAAAATTATCTGTCAAAATACAGAACAAAATCATCAGCTCAAAAATGAAAGTAAGTTAAGCAAGCATTTGAGTACCAAACAGTATTGAATCTAAAAAAATGTACAGCTAACTTTTTATCAAAAATAAGTGTTTCAGAATATTTAATGCAGCCCTATATAGTTTAAAACTATTAATATATGCCTATACATAAAATATAAGTCTGTTCTATAAAATATCTCAGCAACAAGAAATGTTACACTGCTTCAATTTATGGTAGAACAGTAAATATTTTTTGCAATTAAATTATTAGATTTTTCCATGGTTATATTTTCATTTGTTATGGCTCTAGAGGAGAATGTAATTTATTTATCCATCTTTATAATTTTTTGTTTATCACTTAAACATAACATTATACAATAAAACTCTGATTAACAATCTGTAGAGGAAGGGGTGGGGTGGATGGTTATGATGAATAATCCATCTCACTTTCTCATTAAACACATGAGTCCTAGGTTACATTTCTTATATGTTTATACAAATGGCATAAAAGTAATTGTTGTCTATGGGGTAGCTACACAGAAGAAGGTAACAGACTTTTGTTCTATAAAACCAATACAAATGAGTGCATTTATTCATAGTACCTATCCATTTTTTGTCAATTTTGTAATTCCATCACCAGCCAAGAACAGTAAATTAAGATGTCTGCTATTGCTGATTGCTTGATTACTTTGTGATTTAAAACTAAAACTTATGCTCATATGGGTTGCAATTTAAGATAGACTTTGTTTTATTATTTTTAAAGTGCATTTTGCTTTACAATTTTCGAAAGGCTGAAGCCATCTCTTGATATCTCACAGGTTCAAACTATTTGAAAATACACATCCAAAGACACATTATATTTATTTTTCCATGAATAACTTATCTTTCCCAACAAATAACATAGACATCTAAAAAGAAAAACAACAAAAGAACAAAAACAAAAAAGCTCTTACAGTTAATGAGGCAAGCATGAAGCTAGTGATGGATAATTGAGATTTCAGTGTATTCAAAAATTTAGTTTTAACATTCATACTGCAATAAACAATAGAAAATATGCTGAGCAACTTTGTAATCTGTATAAATATGCTGACATATGAACAGAGAAGTAGGTCAGGTCTTTTGACACAAATGCATGCTGTCCATAGTCCTTTAATCATCATTTTCATTGCTTCAACTATATGGTGCAGCCTGGAGTGTGTGTTGCACTGTATGTAAAACAAAAGTGCATGATACTTGACTAAATCTCAAATCTAACATTTTGTTTTCATTCTCCTGTAAACAGAAGCAAATGATGGACGATGCAAAATTATTAGATGACAACTATCACTTTATCTGGATGCAACTCTTATCTTACAATCAAGCAATGCTTGGCTGATATCCACACATTATCCATGCTATTTGTCCATATGTGCTTACATTGTACAAGTAGAATAGTTTCCTCAGTAATGGTGTATGCTTATCAAATTTTAGTATGGATTATTCCCTTTTTTGTATTTTGATTCACCATGGCCAAAACCTGTGCGTGCATACTCCTAACATCTTATATGATCACAGTTATCACAATTAACAGATATATTATGGCATGTGTACTTGCATTTCTTTAAAAATCTCACTTCATTCACAACCAAAATATCAGGACGGGTTTTGAAAGTTGAAGCTACAAGAAGATCCTCTGCTTGAAAAACTCCAAAATCTGCCTTTCCTTCAACTATTTTCTTCATACAGTCCAGTCTACAATAAAAAATATAATATTAAATTAATATTAGTAACAATAACAACAACAATGATGATGATAATAATAATCCTTTTTAACTTGATCATTTTATCTTTTGAGTCACTTAAATATAGGATTAAATTTAAAATATGTAGGTTTTGACATCCCTACTGCAATAATTAATTGGAAGTATGATGAGCAACTTTGTAATGCTGCCCATTGTACATTGTTAATGATAACAATTATGGTGGTGGTGGTGGTGGTGGTGGTGGTGGTGGTGATGATGATGATGATGATGATGATGATGACGACGACAACCATCTTTTTAAAGGATTCAGTGTCCCTTTTAATAATTGAAATTTCCTGAGAGACTGAATGAGGTGGGAGGAATAGTACTCAAATGAGCCCAGAATTTATTAAACTTTGTTACGCATTTGCCCAATGATGATAAGAAATAACCCCATGAAAAGCCTATCCAGGTTACTCAACCTAAATGAGATTCAAACTTAAGCTGTTTGGATTGGAAGCCAGACTTGGTTCCCCCACATCCTGTTGGTGGTAGTGGTAGCAATGGCAGTGGTGATCTTGCCAAAGCTCCAGATGTGAGCTATATAATGAGATACCTACATATTCTCTCATCTGTTGCAGATGATTTACAATACTTTTTTTTTTTTTTTAATTTCCAGGCTTCCAGTTGATAAACTGAGTATGATAATTATATCCTTTCTGTAAGCTAAATCTGAAAAAATGAATCAGATGAGTGGTGTAATCTGTATTATTGCTTGCACTAGATTTCCTATTTTGAATATTAATTGCATTAGCACAATTAGAGGTGGTCACTCTTGCTCGTTACTTGTAAGTTATATCACTTCTCAAGAGTGTGGCAACGAGAATCTCGGTACCGAGAACTAGTGCTCACGAGTGGGGCGACTCGAGTATTCTTGTATCTACAGACGAAGTACATTCACATATGATCCATAGTATAAACTGGTTACTTAATAACTAGGGCCCAGATTTTTAGGTTTTAACCTATTTTTCCCCTTATAGGTAAGTTAGAAAGTTTCAAAGTACTTTTATGTTTCAAGCCGTTTGAATGCTAGTGTGTGAATCTTATTCAACCTAAAATGAAAAGCTAAATGGGACATTAAGACTTGAAATTCGCTAAACTTAAGTTTTATTTTATTCTATTTTTTTCACCTTGTAGAAAATGTATCAATTTTTTCTTCAATTCATTTGAATTACAATTTTTGTTTAACAATTCATTTAGTTTTGTTTTTATGGTACATATGCAGTTTTCTTCTCTTCTGGCTCTACAGCCCTTGATGAGCTTTGGCCTCCTGCACAATCCTCCTCCACATATCTCTATCTTCTGCTTTACTTTTCCACCCTCTGATTCCAATTTTTCTTAGGTCTTCCATCACATCATCTAACCATCTTGTTTTTGGTCTTCCTTTTTTTCTTCTAGCGTACAGTCTTCCTTTCAATATTCTTTTTGGCATTCTATCTTCTGTCATTCTCTCTATGTGTCCTAGCCATCTTATTCTTTGAGCCTTTATAAATTTCACAATATTTTGCTGCTTAATTAGTTCTTCTATCTCATAATTATATCTTATTCTCCATTGGTCTTTATCCTTTACAGGTCCAAAGATTCGTCTAAGTATTTTCCGTTCAAATCTTCGTAGTATTTCTTCATCTACATTGTTTAGGGTCCAGGTTTCTGCAGAATACATTACTATTGGTCTTATTAGTGTTTTATAGATCTTGTATTTTGTCCCTGTACTAATAAGCCTATTTTTTAATAGATTTAAATTTGCATAATAGGCTGCATTTCCACCTTGAATTCTTTCTTTTATGCACTCGTTTAAATTGTTATCATTATTTACAAGCGCTCCTAAATATCTAAATTTGGATACCCCTTCAAATGTTTTGTCTCCAACTACTAGATTTTCAATTATTCTTTTGCTTTTGTCTGCTGTCATTTTCAGGTATTTAGTTTTTTTTTCATTTACTTCTAATCCTATTTCTTTAGACCTTCTTTCTAATTCTTCATAAACTTCAACTAACATTTTTCTATCTCTTGCCACAATCAATATGTCATCTGCATATGCACATATCTGACTAGACTTAAAAAATATTGTTCCTTTAGTATTTATTTTTTCTACTGCTCTGTGCAGGGCTAAGTTGAATAGAGTCGTCGATAGTCCATCACCTTGTCTTACTCCTGTGTTATAATCAAAATCCGGACTTAATTTATTCATTACTTTCACTTTGGCTTTCGTATTTTCCATTGTCATTTTTATTAGTCTTATTATTTTCGGTTGCACTTTAAAACATCGTAAGGTGTTATAGAGAACTTCTCTGTTAATTGAGTCAAATGCAAACTTAAAGTCAATAAACAGAAAGCATAAATCTATGCCATGCTCATAGAATTTTTCCATTATTTGTCGTATTACAAATATCTGGTCTATCGTACTCTTGTCACTTCTAAATCCACATTGATACTCGCCTAATACATTTTCCGCATATTTTTTCACTCTATTATTTAAAATACTTGAAAATATTTTATATGCTACATTTAGCAATGTAATTCCCCTATAATTATGGCATTGATATTTATTACCCTTTTTATATATTGGGCATATTATGCCTGTCTTCCAGCTTTCAGGCATCTGTTCCTTCCTCCATATTTCTAATATTAACTTATGTATTGCTTTCATAATTTCATTCCCACCATATTTAATTAGCTCGGCGATTATGTCATCTTCTCCTGGTGCTTTATTATTCTTTAGGCTCTGTATTGCTATTTTAACATCCCAAATATCCGGTTCTTCTTCTTCTTCTTCTTCAATTTTTTGTGCATTTCCATTTTCATTCTCTCCTTGTTCCTGATTATTTATTGATTGTCGTTTATTTAACAATTCCTTGTAGTACTCAGCCCATCTTTCCAGTATATCTTTATCTTCTCCAAGAACATTACCTTCCTTGCTTAGACATTCTTTCATTTTATTCTGTTTCCCTTGTTTCATTTGCTTTAATGCCATATAGAATTTCTTTATCTCACTCTGTTGAATCAGCGTTTCTATTTCTTGGGTTTGCATTTTCCAATATTCTCTTTTCTTTTTCTTACATATGTTATTAGCGTCTCTTCTTCTTTGACGGTATTCTTCATAGTTATTTCTAGTTTCTTTCTGGAGCATTTTTTTCCTAGCCATGTTCTTTTTTTCTATAGCTTGCTCACACTCTTTATCATACCATTCTATGTTTCTTTCCATTTTCTTTTCACCTATACTTATTTTTGCTACCTCTTTTACTGTCTCCTTTATTACCTCCCATTGTTCTTCTACACCTTCTTCTGTTCCTTTTTCCTTTAATTTGCTGCTCATTAACTTTTGATATTTCTTTTTTTCTTCTTTATCTTTTATTTTTTCTCTATCCCATCGTATATGTTTGTTCTCTTGAACTCTCTCCATCTTCTTTATTTTTATTCTCATTCTCACTTTAACCAAAAAGTGATCTGAATCACAATTTGGGCCTCTACAACTTCTTACATCTATAATTGATGATGTATGTCTTGCTTTAATTAGCACATGATCAATTTGATTTACTATATCTGAGCCTGGCATTTTCCACGTTCCTTTATGTATTTCTTTGTGAGGGAAGCAGGTACTTTTAATAATCATATTATTTCTAACTGCGAATTGTCCAAGTAGATTACCATTTTCATTACTTATTTGATGTAGTGAATGTTTCCCTGCCACTCGATTTAAATAGTCTTCTTTCCCCACTTGGGCATTAAAATCTCCTAGTATCACCAATGTATCATAAGTTCCTACTGAATTACATGTATTTTCTAAGCTTTCGTAAAACTCTTCCTTTTTTATCTCATCTTTCTCTTCTGTAGGTGCATATATAGATAATATAGTTATATTTCTGAATTTACCTTTAAGGCGTATTTTACAGATTCGTTCACTAATTGATTTAAATTCTATTAGGCTCTTTTTGATTTCCTTTGAGATAATAAATCCTGTACCATTAAGTCCAGCTTTTTTAGGTCCATTATATAATACCGTGTATTCTTTCTTATCTATTCTACCTTCCCCTGCCCATCTTATTTCTTGGAGCGCTACCACATCTAATTTATATTTTAATACTTCATTTGCTATTTCTTTCATTTTCCCAGGTTTCAGCATTGTCCTTACGTTCCAGGTCGCCAACATTAAATCATTCCGAGGCTTTTTTGCAGGTTTCGTAACAATAGCTTTTTTACAAGATTAGGTTGTTAACCTAATGCTTAACCCCCAACCTGGAGGACCAGGCTTCCTTATTTATGTCCCCAGGAAGCAGGGTGGTCCGGTTATACCCCCGAACACTGGGTAGCTCAGGCACCTCGGGGGCGCTACTCCCCGTACTCACCAAGGTGAGCCCCTGAGGTCACATATGCAGTTAGCCAGGGAAAGAATTTATCACAATTTTTATCTTGGTATAGAAATTGCGTGTATGAAATATGCTTCAGCAACATCTTGCAAAGTTGAAAGATTTTTTTCTGCCAATAAGGATATATTAAAAAACAACAGAAAATTTGCAAATGTGGCTAGTTGTGTACAGCAAAACTACTGAAATGTGAAGTTTGTTTTAAATGAGTGCCATAAATTAAACATACATGCTAAATGTTTAGTTAAAATGTCTGAGCATGTGTATACTGTGTAATAAATTACCTTAAATTACAGTACATATTAATAACATGCTTCTGTGAAGTAAAATAGTTTTCATATTTTTATTTATATTATTTTATAAAAGGCGTTTGTCATCAACTTCCTTAAATAGGTAGGAAAATTGTTAGAAAGCTAAGAAAATTGTTTAATAACCTAAAGAATTAATTAAAAGTTAAAACTGCATTTATAAATAGTTAAAAATCCGGGCCCTAGTAATAACACAAGATGACTCATCATTTAACAGTATGTATATCCCAAATGCATTCACAGTAAACGGTTTGAATCAGCGATATTAATCGTTAATGGTATACCTATACTTTGTTACTATGTATAAACATGTTCAGATTACAACCAAAAATAGAATTAATTCCTGCAACATAAAGTCTTAGGAGTAATAAAATTTTCTACACACTTATTTTTAATAAAAGTGGAGACCATGTGCATATATCTGCAGATTCTGTGATACCACATTTCGTTTTTAATTCTTTCCCTAGTGTGGGTTATTTAAATAGCATCCTTATCCTGGTAGGCTATTTAAATCTTAAATCATTTAACAGATGAAATAACACAACTTGCAAGACTGGTTATCGAGTTTCCGCACATTACACCGCAGTCTTGCTATTAGCAAGACTCAGGAATCTTGCGAGAATCAGGACTCTCGAGACTCCTGTATGCTCACTAGTCAACCCCTCTCATGCCAGCTATGCATTCATAGGCTGCGAGAGACGCTCTAAGTGGCAGTGAGAAACGAGCGAGACTGAAAGCTGACTTGACTGGCTCTAAGCTCAATTATAGAACACTGCCACATTCCTTCTTTCTTTCTTTCTCTTGCCCTTTCTCTCTTTCTTTCTTTATTTTTCACATTACTCCAATTGCTCTTTTTACAAACAAAATAGTAACAATACAAAGTAATCATAGAGTACAATTTTAAACAATGTATATTGTATTTATACAATGTATAAGTTACAGGTATTATAAAAATCCTCTAAAAATAGCTGCTTATCCTACAGAGAATGTATCAAATATACTTAATTTTATTATATCAGTGTTGATAATAAAAATGAAAAGAAATGGAGTTTTATTTATGCACACTCTTTAACTACTGTAGTTCTCAGCGTCCCATTCTATTTTGGGCATGAAAGACCTCTTAATTTGCTCAGAAGCCTCTTTATCAGACTTGAGGTTCCTTTACGTACCATAAATGTACTACACAGAACCAAATCTACTTCCCTTCTGAAGGAAACCATGCTAAGAATTTTTACGCCCAAAGAAATCCATTGTCCTCCGCCAAGTTTGAATCTGTGACCTTACATTGTCCAATATGACATACCAGGTTAAAGGATGATAGAGTTAGCAAAAAACACTGTTACACATTGATCTACAATACCATATTTATTTAATAGCTAATAATTTATCTCTAATAAGACATAAGAAGTTACAATTTACTTCAACCAAGTACTACTTACAAGTTAGAATTAAGCAGCAAGAAACTGAAACTTATAGCTTTGTGATAAAATTTAGTAGTAGTAGAACACACACTTAATTTAGCTTTCTTAATATTTCATTAGAATTCACTTAACATACATAACTTACATATAGATGTGGGTACAGTAGATATAAGTAGTTGTATAAATAGTGAAAAACTAAATGTAGAAGTTGTTGAGCATAACAAGTTAAGAAGAAGGAAGGATATATACACACAGTATTACAGAATTCAACCGACAAACCTTCAGTGGTTGCACAGGAATAGTTTAGGATCACACTGAAATGGGACACATACAATCTGTGACAACAAACTTTGCAAGTAAGTAATTTTTTGCACTAGAATATATAGACTGAATATATGTGCAATACTGCTTTGTGTTCAAAAGTATTTTATGCTCCACAAACACAAAAATAGCTACCAATGTGGTATTTTCAGTTATGAGCTTTGCTATTCTGAAGAAAATGCTCTGTCAGTAAGGGACAGTTCACCATTAAGCTACAGTTTGTAGAATACTGTATGAATTAGAGAGGTGCATTTCTTTATACGCCAATAGAGCAGTTTGAAAAGAGCTCGGATCCTAGTCTGATAGTCCTTCAAACCTCACTCAAAGTTTTAAACTTTTGTTTTCCAAGAATGTGAATGGCATGCGTTTGGAGTGAACCCAGTTTTCATTCTTAGTGCTTCCTTAAAACTTCAAATGACTTTACAGAGGTACTTGCATGGATATGAATGTGTACTTTAAAGATACTTTCAGACTAATAGCATATGTGTTTCACTACTTCTGGTACTCTTACTTGTCTGCAATGGAGCAGCCAGTAGTGTGTTCCGCTTTCAATTTGTCTGTGCAGGGTCCAAACCATGTAAGCTGTCAATTTTTTTTCCCCTGAATCATATTCAGTGTCAATATATGGGCTGGTATAATTTCAATTTGCATAATCAGCCTGTACCTTCTTCCACTGCGGTTATATGTGAACGTGTATTGTAGTTTCTACTTGATGTGCTGCCTGGGTTTCTGGAAGATGTCTCTCTTGATGTACAATGTGGTTCCAGCATGATGGAGCTCCTGCTCACTTTGACAGGGATATCAGAGGACATTTTTCCAAGAAATTGGATTGGATGCGGCGCTGATATTACTTGACCTCCACATATCCCTGATCTCACACTTCCTAATTATTCACTGTGAGGACACATCAAGAGTCAAATGTACGAGACTCCTGTATGAGGATTTGCTAGTGAGGATATTGGCTGCATATGACATAATTCGTAACACTCCAAGCATCTTTGAAAGGATATGAGACAGATTTATTCAAAGATGCAGAATCTGCATGGGTGTTGGAGGATGTCACTTTGAACAATTTCTTTAGTTCACCTTTGCTCGAAAATAGGAGCTAAAGTTTGCTGTAATTCCTTAATTCAAAGACTCCCAATTCCAAAATTAATTTATTCGAGGGCTGATCAACAAAGACTGAGACTGATTTTTTTTCACAGATGTTTATTACTCCAATTCAATGTTTACATGATCTTTTTCAAAGTAATCCCCACTTACTTCAATGCACTTTTTATAGCATCTCTGCCAGTTCTTGAACACGTGCTGCAGACCATTCTTTGTCAGGTCCTTGAGAATCGCCTCACTTTTTTTGAGCACTGCTTCAGAGTTCCCAAATCGAATATCCCTAAGCTTTGCCTTTAGTGATGGAAATAAAAAAAAAGTCACAGGGTGCAAGATCGGGGCTATAAGGCGGATGTGGTACACAGGTAATGTTGAATCGAGCCAGAAACTGCATGACTTGATTTGTGATGTGAGGCCGTGCATTGTCATGATGAAGTCGCCACCCAGTCCGAGAAAGCTCTTGTCGTTTCTTTGCAATGTGCTTCCTTAGTGTAGCCAATACTGACATGTAGTATGCTGCTGTAACAGTAGTGTGAAGGGGAACTGCATGCTGGTAAATCATTCCATTACAGTCAAAAAATGTGATCACTATCACTTTCCCTGCAGATGGATCAACTTTTGCCTTTTTTGGTGTTGGAGAACCTGGTGATTTCCACACTGTGCTGGCTTGTTTTCCTTCAGGATCATAATGTTGCAGCTGTGATAATCGATTTAAAAAATGCATCCCCTCCATCAGCAAAGAGACGCAGCACTCAGAGCTTGTCTCCATTCGTACAGCCTTTTGTTTGGGAGTCAACAGACATGGCACCCAATGAGCACACACTCGGGTCATATGGAGATGGTCGTGCATAATTGTAAACACACTGCCATATGAAATTCTCAACACTTCACTGAGGTTATGTAATGTTATACGCTGATCCTCTCGGACAATCACAGCAGCTGTGTTGATGTTGACTTCAGTCACAGCAGAAGCCGAAACACCAGACCCATCTTGCTTAACACTGACAAGTCGGCCTTCTTTGAAGTCTTTGAACCACCTAAACACTGTTGCAGGAGGTAGTGCATCTTCATTGTATACTTGCTTCAGCTTTTCATAAGTTTCGGTGGCTGTATGGTTTAAACGAAAACAGAATTTGATTGTGCCTCTCACGTCACCTCCACTGTCTGGTATGCGAAATGCACATAGGGTCTACAAAATAGAGCATTACTACCAACCTACTGATACGAGAGTGTTGCCGCCTACCGACATTATACATAAAAACCCGCTCTTTTCAAATATTTATATTACAGATACAAAACTATCACGGAAGCTACGGGAAAAAATCAGTCTCAGTCTTTGTTGATCAGCTTTCGTATTATTATTATTATTATTATTATTATTATTATTATTATTATTATCATCATTATTCCTGTTATTATTATCATCATCATCATCATCATCATCATCATCATCCAAACACAAAACTGGAAAAATATGCTTGTCCTGTATTTTCTTTGTTTTTGTCTTTGATTTTATGGGTATTAATACATTCAAATTATTGATAGAAAAATTAATAAACCTAATGCTCCCTCACAAACAGCAAAATATTTAAAAACAAATTGTATATATACATTTTTCCCCATTCATTATTATTTAATTATCTGTTTATATAATAATTTAAATTATTTAGTTTTTTCTTTGATGTATATAAACAGAGAAGCGCTTTTGCACTATATATCTGTGATATAGTAATTTCCATGTTTTGTTTTTTCCAGGAACTCGTTTTAAATAAACTACACTTTCAAGATTGTAAACTTGTAATTGTTGCACATTATTTAGTATTACTAACAATAATTTTATGTTTTCTACTGTAAGCCCACTCTGTTCATCTGCCCACTGAACATTTAGAAAGGAAAATATAATTTACGTAGCTGCATTGTGTTGATGTACCAAAGATGCTTATACTATTATATATCCAAAAGTACCTAGCATCTACTGCTTAAATACCTAAACCATTCCTCTATTATACTTTTTCTTATTGAAGCTACAAAATGCATTTTATCTTCTTATAATTTATATTTGCAAGAAGCACTTTTAATAAAACTTCATCAAGAGACATATTGAGAAAAACATAAATCTAATAAATATTTTTGCTTTAGTCAAAAGTGGACAGTTGCAGTGTTTTAGTGATACTTGAATAGTACTAGGGAAGCAGGTGGTATGCATCTACTCCTTAAAAGCAAATAAAATGAAAATCCTATACCAACATATATTTAAAGAACACGAGATCTGAAAAGGTAGTGAAACATATACAAAAATAACTGAAAGATAATATGTCATCACTCACCTGCTGTTTCCATACACACATTCTGTTCTACTTCCACTCTTGTTCAGCATCTGACAAGATTTTGAAAATTTCTTGTTGCTGTTATTACTTTCTAGGACACACAATCTATCTGCAAACAAAAAAAAAAAACAAAAAAAAAAACAAAAATAAGTGTAAGCTCCACCTATTTTAAAAGTTCAGATTTGCAAAGGAAAACCCTCAAAATATATTATTTTAAACTTTGTGAGCAAAGTCAGACATCCATCACTATTCTTAATTTCACTACAATTTACATTTAAAAGGTAAGAAGATATAAAAGTTTCACCAGAAATGCATTCCTAAACCTTCCAAAGAGTTCTCTATCTCATTCTCCCTCTCTGTGAATAGCATAACTCAAAAATAAAAAAATTGGTTAGATATAAAATTTAGTATTTAACTTCAATATCAATGCATATATATTTAGCACAAAATGCTTAATTTCTGCTTACAGCCTATCCTGTCTTCTTTGACCTACGGTATTGGTTTGTTTCTATGGGTATTTTTTCCCCTACTCTGGCTCTTCTCTGAGAGAGTGGTTTGGGATTCAACCTCATCTCAGAAAGCAATCCAACACACAGACATCGACTCATGTATGTCTGCCTGGTACAAATCTTTTTTATTTATAGAAAGTGGCAGAGTGATAAACTGTTTAGTTTGTGGCAAAGTTCTTTCCTCTTTCAGAAAAGTCATTTTGCAGCATCATTATGCGACTAATGCAAATGAGTATGACAGTTAACAAGGAGAAGCATTTTTTTTTTTTTTTTTTTTTAATTGCCTAGATGTCTGTTTATGGTCACTGCTATAAATGTGAAAGTTTTTTCTTAAAAATGTATTCTCAAACTACAATATGATTACAGTGGTATTTACCAAGTTAAGAAGTTCATTGTTTTCCTGTTTAAATACTATAATAATTGTAATTTTTTCAAATTATTTATGTTACAACTACCAAACCTATGAAAAAAATCTCAGAAATAAAATACCAATATAAGAGACAAAAGGTTATTGATAATTGACTATTGATTATTATTAACAATAGCCAGTTATTCTACCAATGATGAAGCTGCAATAGGTATAATAACCTATAGATAGTGGATTACATATTTCAAATGCAAAATGTTGTATATCTCCACTATGCTGAAGGAATTATCTATAATTAATTAGTAGTTCAGTCTGATCTGTCAGAAGAGTACACTACACAACAAATGCAGAAATGTTAATTCAAAATCTTCTCGGGCTTCTAGCCAGGTAAAAACTTGGCTTGACACCAACGTTTCGAAGAAGTGCATCTTCCTCGTCTTCAGTTCACCCTGAAGACGAGGAAGATGCACTTCTTCGAAACGTTGGTGTCAAGCCAAGTTTTTACCTGGCTAGAAGCCCGAGAAGATTTTGAATTAACACGTCGCCAGGAAAGCTTCAGTTCTTATTTTAAATGCAGAAATTTTGTTTTACAGGCATTGTTCGAAATGCTGATCACTGTGTACAGCAGTGCATCATTGACTGTCTTTTATGCTCCAGCAGTCCAGGCTTTTGTGTACTATTTCAATGGCTGCCTTAATCCTAGCAACTATGCCCATGCAAGTATCAACCACAGCCTTGTAAACTAGATTCCTCATATGCACCAGAAGAAGAAGTCAAGTGTTATCATGTCTGATAGCCAAGTTGGCCATGGAAAGCACCACCACATTTCCAATGTCCAAATTTACATCAGTTTGGTTTCTAACATCAGATACAAACTGTACCAGCGCTTCATGTTGAAACCACATCAGCTAACGAATTCTCAGCAGCACATTTTCTGAAACTGTGGGAGGAACATGTTAAAGTTTACAACTCTGCTCAGTGTATCAGGAAGTGTGCAAGATCCAATCACAAAATTGTTGACAATACCAGCCCATATCTTCACAGCAAATTGATGTTCATAGGTTTTGTTTTTTTGTTTTATTTTGGTAGTGTTTAACGCCTGCTTTTACTGCTCTGGCACTGCAGGCGATGACAGTGATGATACATGAAGATGGAGCCCTGGTGGAATGTTATGGCAGGGGAGACTGGAGAGTCTGGAGAAAACCTGCCCCTGCGCCACTTTGTCCACCACAAATCTCACATGTGGTCGCTTGGGATTGAACCCAGACCGTCTAGGGAGAGGCAAGTGGTTTGACCACTCAGCCACAGCATGGCCAATGTTGATAGAATTGACATACCAGTGCATGTGGAATTGCATAATCCCACACTTGGGCTATTCTTCCTGTTGATCATGCCCTCTCTTGTAAACTTGGCACAGATGCAAGTACTGTGATATGGTTGCCTCAGAATGGGAACAGCTGAGCACAACGAATAAATTGCAATTACTCTTTAACAAGCTATTGGAGACCATAGGTTCCTGATACCAAAATACTCAGAAAGTACTCCTGAACAACTTTTAAGAGTTTGTCGGGGAGTTCTAGTTTATTCTGTGTAGTATTGTAAACAAAATTGTTAGAGGAGCCATTTTTGAGAAAATAAAAAACAACAAAAAACTTTTCAGATGAGGTATAGTGGCAATTTCTTGAAAATTTTCAGGTCATATCTTTGAAAGGTATGGATGGAACTTAAATGCCAAGTTTGATATTCATCCAGCGCTCAGTTTTTTAATTGTACTGTTCACAACGAACACATGAATGTGCATGAATGTACATACACCTCTCTCTCCTCTCTCTCACACACAATTTCTTCTAAAATGGCTTTCTTTCATTCAGGCAACTCAAAAATACATTAATAGTGAAACTTCTAAATCATATTTTTGGGTGGAATGCAGTGTATATCTTCTCTGAATTAAAAATCTGACGTGTTCCATTCACATGACTTTCTCTACCTCTCTGCAACAAATTATTGTTAAAAAGCTTATGCTTCTATTTACTTCATGCTAATCGAGAAAAAAATTAACACAAATAGTCTTATTACTTGCTTCCTTGTAAGCAGAAGGGAAATAAGGGAGTACTATAGGCTAAACTAATAATCAAAAGCTGGTTGCTATGTGACTGAAGTTTCTTTGTTTGTATAGACAGGAGTTGACAAATTCCTGTATGAGAAAAGTATATGTTTTTCATAGCTGAAAACAAAAACAAGGAATATGTCAAAAACGATCAACTCCACGAAAAAAAATCTGATGTGTTCCATTCACATGACTTTCTCTACCTCTTGCAACAAATTATTGTTAAAAGGCTTATGCTAATATTTACTTCATCCAATCGAGAAAAACTAAGCAGAAATAGTCTTATTACTTGCTTCCTTGTAAGTAGAAGCGAAATAAGGGAGTACCATAGGTTAAAGTGAGAAAAACTAAGCAGAAATAGTCTTATTACTTGCTTCCTTGTAAGTAGAAGCGAAATAAGGGAGTACCATAGGTTAAAGTGACAGTCAAAAGTTGGTTGTTATGTGACTGAAGTTCCTTTGTTTGTATGGACAGGAGTTGACAAATTCCCGTATGAGAAAAGTATAAGTTTTTCAAGACTGAAACCAAAAACAAGGAATATCTCAAAATCGATCAACTGCATGAAAAAAATGTGTATAACATAAATTGTGTGTTTTAATGTGCTTTACGTTTTTTTTTTTTTTTTTTTTTTTTGTGGTAAGTTTTTGTCTAACTCTTACGGTTTAGCAGTTATGCAAAATTCCTCAAGAATAAAGTAGTCTTCAGAGACTATTTCCAAAAAATTCAAGATATACATTTTATTTGTCAGGTAAAAATCTGTAATGTATGATATTTTAATCAAAATCGTTGGAGCCATTTTTCAGAAAGTCAAAATTTTCGAAAAAAGTTCCATGTAAAGGGTAATTGGGGGTGGGGGGATTTTCTTGAAAATCTTTGTGTCGCATCCTTGGAAGATACCAAACTTAAATACCAAGTTTGGTATTCAATGGTCTCTTCGTTTTTGAGCTATGCTGTCCACAGACAGACAGACAGACAGACACACACACAGACCTTTTTCCAAAAAAAATTTTATTCAGGGGGACCCAAAACATGTATTTCCGGTGAAATCTCGGTATCGAATTTTTGGGAGCAATACAATACCTTCTCTATACACTATGTACATAGTACGTGTAGAGAAAGTAAATATGTAGATATCATTAATAATGTTATATAAATAATTTGTAACTTTAATAATTTCCAAGATATTTGTAGCTATCTGTTTGAGTTTCATGATTTATACATTTTGAAGTGTTAAGCTGTAATTTGTTTGCTTATTGTGATGTCTACAATGAGTAGGGTATAATTTGAAAGACTGCACTTATGGAAATTGTGACTAAACATATATGCCCTTGTACGTACAACGAAATGAATAATGAAATCATTTCTGCAAACATTTATTTCAATTAACAAGAAGTAGATTACCCAGCTCTGTGATTTGGGGGTAGCATGTCTACATCACATAAAAGAGGTCCCTAGTTTGAATCTCGGCTGGGGTGAATTACATGGATAAAGTTTAACCAGGTTTCACCTTCATGCTGAAAAAATGAATGTCGAGAAATTGAGCTCTATGGACCCATCACATTTGGACATCATTTAACCCATTTTATTGAGAAAGCATAGTTATAGAAAAATTATAGAAGATTGACCAGAGAAAATCATATAAGTGCAACATTAGATTTTACCGAGCTCAGGTAGTTTCGTGTAGGCCCGCATTCGGGAGGTCGCTGGTTCGATCCCGTGGTGGGACTACCTGATTCATGGGTTTTTTCGGTGGTTTTCCCGAGTCGGCAGACGAATGCTAGGTAGGTTCATCACACCCCCCGATTTTCCGGTCCATCATTTTCTAATTATTTTTCTTTCAGGGTTGAAGACCAGGCGACGGTAATCTTGCACATTGTAAAAGGTTATCCTGCCGCCGTCGGGACCCACCTTCAAGTTTGGGGTTTCTTCTGGTCGTCCGCTGGGAGACTCGGGGCTCATAACCTGGGCCTAGAGCGGCGTCGGAGGTGTTGTAAGTGTAGCCGTTAGGGACCCCGCCCGTGCTTGAGCCCGTCGTCATCCGGATTTGGTTGCCTTTCGGTTTTTAAAATAATACAAAAGTATGCATCTAAAATTAAATATCCGTTGCGTTCCATTCACATGACTTTCTCTACATCACTGTAACAAATTATTGTTAAAAAGCATATTCTTCTATCTACTTTATGATAATCGAGATAAACATTAGCAGAAATTGTCTTAATTACTTGCTACCTTGTAAGTAGAAGGGAAATAAGGGAAAACATTAGGCTAAAGTGATAGTCAAATATTTTAAAAGCTGGTTGCCATGTGGTTGAAATCCGTTTCTATGCAGGGCCAGGCATTTACAATTTTCCGTGTGAGAAAAGTATTTTAAATCTGAAACAAATAACATGGAATATCTCAGAATTTGTCAATTCTACGGAAAAAATACGTATATGACATAACCTGTGTGTTTTAACGTGATCTACATTTTGTGTAGTAAGTTTTTGTCTATCTCTTACAGTTTACCAGTTACGCAAAATTGAGCAAACTGCATTCAGAATAAAGAGGTCTTCAGAGGATATTACCATAAAATTCAAGATATAAATTTTATTTCCAATATAAATATATTTAATATACGGTGTTTTAATCAAAATCATAACAGCCATTATTTAGAAAATAAAAAATTTTGACATTTTTTCCATGTAAAGGGAAGTTTGGGGGGAGGAGGATTTTCTCAAAATCTTCGTGTCGCATCCCTGGAAGACACTAAACTTAAATACCAAGTTTGGTATTTTATCGAATTTTCGTTTTTGAGTTGTGTTCACGGACACACATACTCATCCGGACCTTTTTCTAAAAATGCTGTTTTTGGATACAGGGGACTCTAAAACGGCTATTTCCGGTGAAAACTCAGTATTGAATTTTTTGGTGGAATACAATACCTTCTTTATACACTATGTACATAGTACGTGTAGACAAGGTTTGTTTTGATATGGGGTTGTCGCATTTAAGTACACTTAAATACTGTCGTCTGAATCCGCGACCGTGAGTTTAGAAGGCAAGCGTTTAACCAACTAAGTAGGCTACTATTTTAAAGGGGCCTTTAAAGCGATTAAGAAATGTGGTTACAATCGCATATTCTATTCTGAGTCAGTTTTGTCATATCTGCTTTAAAGATACACAGCTTCCATGCTAGGCGCCGCGCCGCGCCGCCGCCATGATTGCAAATATGTACGCCTCCGTTTCCATCGAGAGGAACAGTGATGTAATTGCTGACGCAAAGTTGTAAACGTTTTGGCGGCTAGTTTGCCAGTAAAAAGGAAAAAATAAATCTCTACTCGGAGAAACGGAAATCCCCTATCAAACAGCTCCTACGAGTAGCACACGCTCAACAACAGCAGCAGTAGGAAGTAAACACTGCTGAGGCATCTTTCTTCTTGAGTTAACTGCCTTCCCTAACGACTGCCTCGTGGACTGGTGGTTAGTTGAAGAAGCAGACAGGGGATATAAAGTAAACAGATCTAAATATCTGCGTTTATGACCATGCACATAAATATATATAATATATATTAAAACTTTAAAATTTCCTATAACTCAATGCTTTCTGAACTATCACATTATTACAAAAACTTGGACACATGCGAAAGTCGAAATCTCAACAAAACAAACAATTTGACTCATAATACATGTTACATTATTGGCTAAATCAACTCCCAACCACGCCGCATCTGTACTGTGCGCATGGTGCCGAAGGTCACGTGAGATACACCTATGAGACAACCACTATTTCAGGCAATGGCGTCCAGTAATCTATAGACTCTCTCTCTCCATCTCTCTCCATCTCTCTCCATCTCTCTCTCTCCCTCCCTCCCTCCCTCCCTCCATCCATCCATCCATCCATCCATCCATCCATCCATCCATCCATCCATCCATCCATCCATCCATCCATCCATCCATCCATCCATCCATCCATCCATCCATCCATCCATCCATCCATCCATCCATCCATCCATCCATCCATCCATCCATCCATCCATCCATCCATCCATCCATCCATCCATCCATCCATCCATCCATCCATCCATCCATCCATCCATCCATCCATCCATCCATCCATCCATCCATCCATCCATCCATCCATCCATCCATCCATCCATCCATCCATCCATCCATCCATCCATCCATCCATCCATCCATCCATCCATCCATCCATCCATCCATCCATCCATCCATCCATCCATCCATCCATCCATCCATCCATCCATCCATCCATCCATCCATCCATCCATCCATCCATCCATCCATCCATCCATCCATCCATCCATCCATCCATCCATCCATCCATCCATCCATCCATCCATCCATCCATCCATCCATCCATCCATCCATCCATCCATCCATCCATCCATCCATCCATCCATCCATCCATCCATCCATCCATCCATCCATCCATCCATCCATCCATCCATCCATCCATCCATCCATCCATCCATCCATCCATCCATCCATCCATCCATCCATCCATCCATCCATCCATCCATCCATCCATCCATCCATCCATCCATCCATCCATCCATCCATCCATCCATCCATCCATCCATCCATCCATCCATCCATCCATCCATCCATCCATCCATCCATCCATCCATCCATCCATCCATCCATCCATCCATCCATCCATCCATCCATCCATCCATCCATCCATCCATCCATCCATCCATCCATCCCCCCCCACACACACACACACAATTCAAGAAATACATTTATCAATATTTATTAATAGGTACATTTATTTACAACTCTCACAATGAATCTTCAGGGTGTTAATTTCGCATGATTTACAACTACATGTCTGTTTCCAAAAACCTACTCGTACGCATGCATTCTTAGAATATTCATGTTTATTATGTTCATTGTTACAATATTGATTGAATGGAATCCTTTATATAGAATGTGTGAGTAATAAGGTATCTTTTTAATTTTCATCTAAACTGGTTTTTGTTCATTTGAAATTCTTTTATAGGAAAGGGAAGTGAATTAAACAAAACTATTCCTTTGTAGCAAAACCATTTTTGGAATATCTGCAAATTATTTGTTGGTCTATATAAGTCCTGTCTATATCTGATGTCTTTGTTATGAATATCTGTATTTTTGTAAACTTTTCTGGGTTATTTATTACAGATGACAATATGGCTAAAATAAATTCACAAGGTAATAGTAACATTCCAAACATTTCGAAAATGGATTTGCAGTGAGGTGATTCTTATTATTCTTTATTGTTTTTTTAGCATAATGAACACTTTTTAGCATTTACTGAATTTCCACAAAATATTATTCCATTGATCATCAATTCATCAGCAATGACTGAAAACATGCAGAATAAGCTGTTTTTAGTATGCTCTTATATATAAACTGAATTAAAGATCGGATTGCAAAACATGCAGAGCTCAGTTTGGGTAAGGTATAATCAATATGGTGTTTCCAATCCATGTTACGTTTGATCATAAGACCCAGCATTTTTGTATTACAGGCTTCTACATTCTGATTATTTTCACATTCTATCCTTAGGTCTGTGATGCTTTTATACTTTGTTATTAATGAAATTAGTTTTTTCAAAGTTTTTGTGAATTTCGTTACTTTCAAACCAATTATTTAGTGTGTTGAAGATTTTATTAGATGAATCTGGGAGCTGACTGACATGGTGTTCTTTAATTATAATGCTTATGCCATCCACAAAAAACTGGATAGGCATTTGCTGTTTATTACTGCAGGTAGATCACACTAAATTTAATAAGGGACCCAGAATAGAACCTTGTGGAACACCATGCTTTATTTCAGACCATTCAGAATATGTATTGCTATTATTTGAAGTAATTATTATAACCTCTTGCTTTTTTCTATAAGAAAGATGTAATCCATTGATACCCTTTGCCCCTAATACCATAGAGTGATAATTTTTATAGAAATATTTCATGATTAACACAGTCAAATGCCTTTGATTGATCACAAAATATTCCTAGTGTATTAAGTTTCCATCTAAGGACTTGGTACATTTTTCGAGAATTTTTATTTTTCAAAAATTGTTCTAACGATTTTGATTAAAATACCTTATGATTAAGATATTTGTATGACAAACGAATTGAATTTTCTGGGAATAACCTCTGAAGACCTCTTCATTCTGGTTGACTTTTATATAAATGCCAAACCGCAAGAGATATACAAAAACTTACTATACAAAAAATGTATATCCCATTAAAACACACAAGTTATGTCATGTACATTCTTTTTAATAGGGTTAACCGTTTTCGAGATATTTTGGATTACTGGTTTCAATTTTAAGTCACTTAAACTTTTCTCGAACGGGAACACATCTTTGTTCTCGTTTCTCGTTTGTTTACTAATGACAAGCAAAGAAATTAGAATTTAAATTGTTTCACATAGCTACCGGCTTTAAAAGGATGAGACTATCGTTTTAGCCTGTACATATTCTCATTTCCCTTCTACTTACAAGGAAACTAGTAATAAGGCTAATTCAGCTTATGTTTACCTTGATTAGCTTTATGTAGATAATCCTTTACAAGGAGAACATTTTTAATTTTTTTTTTTCATAATGGCTCTAGCGATGTTGTTTAAAATAGCGTATATTAAACATAGCTATATAACACATAAAATTTATATTTTGAATTTTCTGGGAATAGCCTCTGAAGATCTCTTTATTCTGGATGAAATTTACTAAATATTACATAACTGGAAAACCCTAAGAGATAGACAAAACGTTACTACACAGAAAATGTCGATCTCGTTAAAACACTAATTTATGTGATACTTTTTTTTTCTTTCGATATTCCTTGTTATTAGTTTCAACTTTTAACTACTACTGACATCAAAGCGAATCGATTCAATTGTTTTATGTAGCGACCAGCTTTTTAAAGATTTGACTATCGTTTTAACCTAGTATATTCCCTTATTTTCCTTCTATTTGCAAAGAAGCAATTAATAAAATCAATTCTACTAGTGTTTATCTCGATTAACATCAGGTAGATAAAAAAATAATCTTTCACAACAATAGTTTGCACCTTTATGTAACAGCTAGAGAATGTTATGTGAATGGATCACATCAGATTTTATTAAGTAATACGTTTTTGTCTATTTCTTACGGTTTACCAGTTACACAGAAGCAATCCAGAATGAAGAGGTCTTCAGAGGCTACTCCCAGAAAATTCAAGATATGCAATTACTTTGTAATAAAATATCTTAAACGTATGATATTTTAATCAAAATAGTTTGAGCCATTTTTGAGAAAATCAACTTTTTATGAAAATGTTTCATGTAAAGCATAGTTGGGGGTGGATTTTCTTGAACATCTTTGTGTCGCGTCCTTGGAAGATACTGAACTTAAATACCAAGTTTGGTACTTAACCGGCTTTTTGTTTTTGAGTTATGATGTTCACAGACACACACACACATAGCGGGCCTTTTTTAAAAATACTTTTTCTGGACCTGAGGTCCTCAAAACATGTATTTCCGGTGACATTTCAATTTCCGAATTTCAAGAGGAATACAATACCTTCTCTTGTAGTATGTGCGAGGAACCTAAAAACTAATAGTTATAAAGTAAGGTAACGGAGATATAAGTGATCCCGAAAGGCCTGTAAAAGGACGGGCTGGGTTTAAGCGGGTGGGGGTGGGTTTGTTGCAGGATAAGCTCACTATAGTGAGCATTCTGGGGGCTTTTGACAAACTATACCTCTTAATCGGTACTAACGTTAGTAAACAAGTCGGTTTCTTAATAATTTCTTCTGATATTTCCCCTTCATTAACTGGGCTATTATCTGATGACTAAATCTAACCAAGGTTTGATCTCAGGACCTCTAGAATGTGAAGCAGACTTGCTACTCCCACGCCACAGAGGGAGGCTTAATAGCTACAACATATGAATAACTTGGTACTCTTTGACATTAATCAAAATGGGACAAGCAGACAATTTTTCAAGAGTTGCATATTCGTAGAGAAAACAAAACAATTTACAGCATAAAGTAGCATACGATTTATTATTATTATTGTTGTCATTATCATCGTTATACTTGCCCCATTCGTAGTGATATTTAACACGCCTTACTATTAATTAAGCTTCCTAATGGCAAAATAACCCTTAGAAAAAATGATGATATCCTTTCAAATAATTTTCTCTAGCTGTTCCAAATACAAACTATTCTTACAAAATATTATTCTTTTATCTACATCATGCTAACCGAGATAAACATTCGCAGAATTGCTCTTATTGATTACTTCATTGTAAGCAGAATGGAAATAAGGGAATGCATTATGCTAAAGCGATAGTCAAATCTTTTAAAAGCTTATTGCTATGTAAAACAATACAGGTTCGCTTCGCTTTGCATGGTCCCGTTTGAGAAAAATGAGATAGTTTAAAACTGAAACCAATAACAAGTAATAACTCAAAAAACAGTCAACTCTACAAGAAAAAAGTATATAACATAAATTGTGTGTTAACGAGATCTACATGTTTTATGTATTAAGCTTTGACCATTAGGCTAAATTATGCAAAAATCATCCAGAATAAAGAGGTCTTCAGAGGCTATTCCTAGAAAATTCAAAATATGCATTTTATTGTTAGGTAGATATCTCAATATACGGTATTTTAATCAATATCGTTAGAGCCTTTTTTTGATAAAAACAGAATTTTCAAAAATGTTTCCAAAGGGTAGCTTATGGTGGAGAGGTTTAAATTTTCGTGTCGCATCCTTGGAAAATACTAAACATAAATACCAAGTTTGGTTTTTAACGGTCTTTTCGTTTTTTGAGCTATGCCGTCCAAAGACACACGCAGACATCGATCTTTTTCTAATTTATTTTCGAACTCAGGGGATCTCAAAACATATATTTCCGGTGAAATCTCGACATAGAATTTTGAGTGGAATACAATACCTTCTCTAGCTACTATGTACATTGCATGATGCGTGCTAGAATGGAAATGGAGTTTTATTTAAGGACGCTCTTTAACTACTGTGGTTCTCAGCGTTCTATTCTATGCTGGGCGTGAAAGACATTAATTTTGCTGAGAGGTCTCTTAATCAGGCTTGAGGTTCTTTTACGTGCCGTAAATCTAGATACGGGACCAACGGCTTTACTTCCCTTCCGAAGGAAGCCATGCTAAGGATTTTTACGCCCGAAAAAATCCATCGTCCTCCGCCGGGTTTAAACCCGTGACCTTGGGTATATGAAACTAGCATGGTAACCATTACACTACAGAGTGCGACATACGTGCCAGAGAAAGTAATACATTGGCTTACCAGACGGGAAAGTCTTAAAGCAGGTTTTAGCGTAATATTTAAATAATGACCTTGGCAAGTGATGAGGTGCGTCGCAAGTTTCAAAATACACAATAATAATTTATCTTTACTATCCTAGAATTCTTATTCTACAATTATGACGGTTAAAAACCGATAACTTAGCTTTATATGGAATACAATATTCTCTTAATATATCATAACCACTTAACCTTGGAATTAATTGCGTGTTTTAAACAGAAATGGAAACGTAGCTCTTTAACTATTGTGGTTTTCAGAGTCCCATTCTATGTTGGGCTGAAATATCGCTTAATCTTGTTCAGAGTTTCTTTTACGAGCCGTAAATCTATGACACGGGACCCTTCTGAAGGAATCCGTGCCAAGGATTTTACGCCCGAATTCTGTGTAGTAGGGCATGCGCGCTAGCTCTACTTCCAACCAAAATATTTATTTTTATGAGAATAGTTATATTTACATATCTTTATCAGTAGATATGTACTGTCGGGTGCTTCATTAATGAAGGTTTTAATTTCATCTGTGGAAAATATTTTAGGTTTTTTTTTTGTTTTTTTTTTTTTTTTCCATTGTACCCTATCGATTTCTGTTTTAACAGGGGGTACAACTTCATATATTGTGATATATCAATTCCATATTCCACATTTAGAGTAGTTTTCAATACTAAATAATTTGTCCACAAGGTTGGGGATTTCATTGTTTTCGACATTTCTTCTAAGTAAACTATGAGGAATTTTTCGAGAATGAAGCTACATTATTTTTTTTTTTTATGCCATTCAATTTAACATATAGCTTTTCGTAGATCTTGTTTTATTTATGTGGAAGTAAACTGTTAACAACATTACTTGCCTCCTCTCTTATATCAGGAGGCATGGAGCTAAATTACATAGCATTATCACTAGGCCAAAATAACTCAGTCTTCATCTTGCAAATCAACTATCACCGTAAATCGAATGTCATTTATTATCAACGCATGCGCACAATACGCATAGCGGTCGGCGGAGTTCATTTTTCGTATGTAGGTTATCTAAATATTAAATGTTTATTATATGTCTACATGTCGTAGAAAAAATGATATATGCAACTCTCATATAATGGTCATTAGAATACTCATTTCGCTCGCGTCGAAACTTACCTCTTACTCGTATCCCAATAATTACCATTTTAGGATCGTTGCATAAATAACTATTTTGTAGGTCAGTTGGTCTCAAAACAGGTATTTGAGGTGAAATCTCTACTTCGAATCTTTGGACGGATGACATTAATTCCCCTACATACTGTACACAGTATGGAAAGTAAAAAGAAAATGGACTTCAGGGAAGCATGACTATGGCGAAAATAAACTGCATGTAGGTTTTTCTTCATGAAGGACACAAAAACTAAGACTAAAAAATCATATTTTTCACTACTTCCCTGACAATTTGAGGTAAGAAAGTTGGTGCGTTTATTCACACGACTTAGATAATCGTTTGTATAAATGATTTTATTATTTTTTTCTTTTTAAATAAGTAAACGGCCTTTTAATCTGGTAGGTTATATCGGACGATGAATGAATGGAATGGGTGGATGATCAAATGTGTCTGGGGTCTATAGAGCTTAAAGTTACCCGACATTCGCCTTTTCAGGATAAGAACCCCCCCCCCCCACACAGAAGATAATATCCGAGCAATTCATCCTGACCGAAATTCGAATTCGGGACCTTTTACTACAAATATTATTGTAGGGGTCTACAAGGGGGATACAGGCCGCTGAAATGTTAGTCAAAATTAAAAGCGGGCCTCTATATGCCGCCTTTGAAATTCCATACAGCTATTGCAAGCTGTATGAAAGAAACAAACTAATGGGCACGTCAAAAAGTTTAAAGTATTTGAACGTTCAAATCCATAACAACGGATATCTCGGAAATGGAGATTGCTGCAAAATTGTGTATTACATAAATTGTATATTTTAATGAGGTTTAGGTTCATATTATAAATGTATACTGAGATTTTAAGTTTCTTACATTTACCATTATACAAAACTATGCACAATTCATTCAGAATGAAGATAACTTCAAAGGTTATCGCTGAAAATTCAAGACATACATTTTATTTTCCATATAAATATCTTCAACATACCGTGTGAAATTAAAATTGTTTGAGTCATATTTTGAGCAAATGCAATATAATGAAAAAATGTCCATTTAAAGTGTAGCTAGGATGGGAGGATTATTTTAAAATCTTCGTGTCGCATCCAGATATTGAACTTAAATCAAAGATGGGCATCTGTCGACATTCCGCTTTTGGGTTATGTTGTCCACAAACAAACAGACAGACAGATATGCGCGGACACACACCCACGTTATAGAACCTACAGTCAACAAGTTTCTTCTAAAGCAAAACCCCGATATGACCTTAGGTGTTAAACTTTAAGTTTCAGTTTTTTCTTTTACTTTCTCTAGCACGTATATACATAACTGTACATTCAGGTGAGGAGGTGTTGTATTCCACCTAAAATTAGATGTCGAGGTTTCACCGGAAATGTATGTTTTGAGGTCCCATGAACCCGTAAAACATGTTTACTTTCTCTAGCCGTATGTACATAGTGGCTAGAAAAGGTATTGTATTCCACACAAAATTAGATACTGAGATTTCATCGGAAATATATGTTTTGAGGTCTCCTAAGTCCGAAAAAAGCATTTTTAGAATGTATGTCTGTGGACAGCATAGCCCAAAGAGTCCGTAAAAATCCAAACTTGGTATTTAAGCTTAATATCTTCGAAGGATGCGACACGAAGATTTTCGAGGAAATCTCCCCATCCCCAAGTACCCTTTACATGGAAAACAATTCGAAAATTTTGATTTTCTCAAAAATGGCTTTAAAGATTTTTATTAAAATACCGTAAATTAAATATATTTACATGTCAAATAAAATGTATATTTGTATTTTCTGGGAATAGCTTCTGAAGACCTGTTCATTCTGGATGAATTTTGCTTAAATTTGCGTAACTGGTAAACCGTAAGAAATAGACAAACATTTACTGCACAAAAATGTTGATCTCGTTAAAACACACAATTTATATACATTACATTTTTGTTTTAGAGTTGACCGTTTTCGAGATATTCTGTGTCATTGCTTTCAATTTTAAGTTACTTTCAAACGGTAGGTCATTTTTCTTTCGTGTGTCTTCTGTTTCTTCAGGCAAGCAAAGAGAACGCAATTGCAATTGTTTCACATAGCGACCGGCTTTTAAAGGAATTGACTATCACTTTAAGCTAATGTATTACCTTACTTCCCTCTGCTTACACAGAATCAAGTAATAATACCAATTGTGCTAATGTTTATCTTGATTAGCATGATGTAGGTAAAAGAATAATCTATTGTAAGAAAAGTTTGTTCAGCTAGAGAAAGGCATGTGAATGAAACACATCAGATTTTTAGAAAAAGGCCAGAGTGAGTGAGTGTATGTGTGGGGCGGCAGCATAGCTCAAAAACGAAAACACAGTTAAAAAATCAAACTATTCTATATTCATTCTTAGGTTGATCCGCGCCAAAACAGATCCACGTGGTCAGTCCACCGCGGTACAACACAGTAGTAGTGCGCGCAAGAATGTAATCACATGCTAACAATCTAAATTACAGAATAAATTTATTCTTAAATTGTACAATATTCTATACAACTGCCAAAGAGTTAAATTGACGCCGATTTGTACCGTTAAACAGAGCTACATGTCCCAACATGCTATTCGTATGGGTCGCCGATTTCCGCAATATTGTTTACACAGTAACGGTCACTACTGTTTAGAATCATGGAGGAGGATCACCGTGAGTGTTCTCTTGCAATTTTCGAACTACATAGAGCATAAGGCTGGTAAACCGTTGACTAGTAGTGAAAAAACTATAATGTTGAAAATGTATGGTAAGTTTTGAGAGAAATATCCAACACTTCCCTTGAAAGAAGTGATGAAATTAACATCTGAGTTCACCGGTGTGTAGGCTACAAATATAAACACTGCCCATAAATAATAACCTGAAATGGAAAAAATGGTTGCATCCGGGAAAAAACGAAAGCATGTGAAATATAATATGCAAGAATGTGATTATTTTGTGATGAATGCAATTCGCATAGTAGTGCACGATGAGCCGTCAACAGTTAATAAAATACTACATGTAAAAAACAGGAGAAGCGTGTTTTGGGAGATGGATAGTTTAAGTGACACAATTATTAATAACTTGGTTAACAAAATTTGAGAGGACATCAGCAGCAGATATTTCAGACGACGGTTCTAATCTGGAGGGAATAGAGTCGCTTCCAGAGAGCTAATTAATGTAAGTTATCACATATATGATATTTATTTTTTCGCTCGTGTTTTTTAGAGTTAAGTATTAGTGTACCTATTTATTTTGTTATGACTATCAATATTATCTCCATTATACCTAACAGAATATTTTAGTTACCGTTTAAGTTGTGGGAATAAGGGCTCTGTTCGTTTTTCATTGCAATATGCTACGTGTACGCGCCGAGTGGTCATGAAAGTATGACAGCATTTCTGGCGCGAATGGCGGAAGGTTACATTATAACGGTGCACTGATCACCTGGGTTTTGTTTTGGCGAGGATCAACTTAAGGCTGAATAGGCTTTAGTACTTTTGTTTACACGACTCCAAGCTTTTCAAAAACATTCCCTGACCACAACCTACCGTTTACATGCAACATTTTTGAAAAGTTTGTTTCTCTCAAAAAAGCTCTAACGATTTTGATTAAAATACCGTACATTAAGTATATTTATATCACAAATAAAATGTATATTTTAAATTCTCTGGGAATAGCCTCTGGAGACCTCTTTATAATGGATGGGGTTTGCAAAATTCTGCATAACAATTAAATCGTAAGAGTTAAGACACAAACTTAAAAGACAAAAAATGTAGACCTCGTTAGAACACATAATTTATGCCATATACGTGTTTCTTTTAGAATTTGCTGTTTTTGAGGTATTCCTTGTTATTGATTTCAGTTTCAACCTAACTTTTCTCAAATGGAACCATGTAAAGCGAACCAAATATCAATTGTTTCACATAGCGACCAGCTCTTAAATGATTTGAATATCGCTTTAGCATAATATATTATCTCACTTCTATTCACAATGAAGCAAGTAATAACACCAATTCTGCAAATGTTTATCTCGATTAGCATGATTAGATAAAAGAATAATCTTTTGTAAGAATAGTTTGTATTTGGAACAGCCGGAGAAAGATATTTGAATTGAGCACATCAGATTTTTGTGCAATACGAGACCTAAATCACAAACAAGCACTATTTAAATCACTTTTATTACTTTTTACTTTCTCCACGTAGTAGATGGTAGACTGGTAGAGAAGGTATTGCATTCCACCCAAAAATTCGATATCGATATTTCGCCGAAAACATACGTTTTAGGGCCCCCTGCATAAAAATACATTTTTAGAAAAAGATCCGCAAGGTTATCTGTGTGTATATGTACACGCGCGCGTATATGTGTGTAATCATGTGTCTGTGAACACTATAACTCAAAAACGAAAAGTAGGTAAATACCTAATTTAGTATTTAAGTTAAGTGTCTTCCGAGAATGAGACACGAGCATTTTGGGGAACCCCCCCCCCCCATACTATCCTTAACATAGCAAAAATTGCGACATTTTTTATTTTCTCTAAAATTGCTATAATGATTTTGATTAAAGCACTGTATATTAAAGATATTTACATGACAAATAAAATGTATATTTTGAATTTTCTGGGAATAATTCCTGAATACCTCTTCATTTTGTAATTCATAAGCCGTAAGAGATAGACTAAAACTTACTATTTACTTTTATTTCCGGGAGTATAACATAAGAATTATGAAACGAAAATTGGTTTCCCGTTTAATGAAATCTTAAGTAATTAAAACTGAAGACAATAACAAAGAACATCTCGGAAGTGGTTAACTCTACATAAAAAACATAAATTGTGTGCTTTAATGAGATTTACATATATTTTTATGTGTAGTGCGTTTTAGTTGTATTACGACTTACGAAATAAAGATGTCTTCAGAAGATATTCCCAGTAAATTCAAGATATAAATTTCCTTTGTGATGAAAATAGTTGAAACACGTTTTTTTTATCAAAATCGTTAGAGCGGCGCTGGGTCGGGTTTTCTCCGGGTACTCCGGTTTCCTTCGCCATCCATTCCACCGGTGCTCCATCATCATTCATGTACCATCAGTGTCACCGCCTGCGGTGCCATGAGTAGTTAAAGCGGGCGTTAAACACTACCAAAAAAAGAAAACACACACACTGAACGTATTTTTTATTTCTTCAGGAGGCCCCAAAATATGTATTTTTAGTGAAATCTTGGTATCGTATTCTTGGGTGGAATACAATACCTTCTCTATCCATTATGTACATACGAGCTAGAGACAGTAAAATGGATAAATTGCGTGATTTAACGAGATCTAAATTTTTTGTAGCAACATTTTGTCTATCTCTTACGATTTACCAGTTATGCAAAAGTCATCCAGAATAAAGATGACTTTGGAGGCTATTCCCAGAAAATTCAACTTATGCATCATTTCTCATGAAAATGTAGTACTTTAATCGAAAAGGTTAGTCATTATTTGGAAAACCTACATTTTCGAAAAATATTCCACGTAAAGTGTAGTTTGGAGTAGGGTGGTTAATTGAAAATCTTCGTTTCACATGTTGTTGTTGTGGTGGTGGTGGCGACGTAATTTTAAAATTGAAACCAAAAATAAAATGTCTCGAAAACGGTAAAAATGTATTTGACATAAATTATAAGTTTTAAAATTTATGTTTCTACACTGTTTGTGCAGTAAGATTTTCTCTATCTCTTATGGTTTACCAGTTATACAAAAATCATCCATAATGAACAGGGCTTCAGAAGTTGTTCTTACAAAATGCTAGATATTCACTCATTTTATTTAGCATAAAAGTGTCTTAAACTTGATATTTTAATAAAAATCGTTAGAGCATTTTTGATAAAATAAATAATTTCGAAAAAGGTTTCATGTAAAGGGAAGTTTGAGGTGGAGAATCTTCTTGAAAATCTTCGTTACGTACCCTTGGCAAATACTGAATATCACGTTGTGTATTTAACAAACTTTTCATTTTTGAGCTATTCTAATTATAGACCGACAGACAGACATACTCTCTCATATTTTTCTAAGCTTTTATTAAGGGGTCATCAAAACACGTATTTCCGATGGTACCTTAGTATCTATTTTTGTGGATTACGATGCCTTATCCACCTACTGTTTACTGTATGTGCATAGTAGAAAAGTAAAAGTACTAAATAACTTATTAGATCCACAGTAAGAGGTTGTTTTTATCGTCCTAAAATTTGATTTAGCTATCTTCAATCTTTCTGAGAAAACGGGCTATTTAACCAGAAAATGCATTCACGAAAAAGCTGCTGAGAGCAAAACGGAGAAAACAAATTCGCAAATCTCCAAAGAAAATAAACAATATGGCTTGAGTTTATAGAAGCTACCATATTTAATAACTATTAATTTATAGAACAAAACTTTCCCTAAGTATGGGCTAAAGTTGACTTTTCTACTTCAAAGAGTAGTTATAGAACTTACGATATTCATCTATGAAATGGTGCAGAATTTACAGTATAAAATGGTAGATGCAATCCTTCTTACTTTCTCTACACGCACTGCTTGCATAGTGTACCTATAGAGATGGTATTGTATTCCACCCAAAAATTCGATACAGAGATTTCACCAGAAATAAATGTTTGAGAACCCCTGAATAAAAAAAGAATATATAAAAAAAAAAAACAATTTTAAAGAAAAGGTATGTGTGTGTATGTAGACAGCATAGCACTAAAACGTAAATTACGTTAAATAAAAAACTTGGCATTTAAATTTAGTATCTCTAAAGGATGCGACACGAAGATTTTCAAGACAATCCCCCTACCCCAAACTACCCTTTTCATGGCAAAATTTTCGAAAAATGTTCTTTATCTCGAAAATTGCTCTAATGATGTTGATTAAAAAGTCGTATATTAAAGATATTTACATGAAAAAAAATCTGATGTGTTCCATTCACATGACTTTCTCTACTTCGCAGTAACAAATTATTATTATTATTATTAAAACATATTCTAATACCTACTATATGATAATCGAGATAAACAATAGCAGAAATTGTCTTAATTACTTGCTTGTAAGTAGAAGGAAAATAAGAGAATACATAGGCTAAAACATAGTCAAATCTTTTAAAAGTCGGTTGCCATATGGTTGAAATCCATCTCTATGGCCAGGAGTTTACAACTTTTGAGAAACGTTTAAATATGTTAAATTTGAAACAAATAACAGAAATATCTCAGAAATGGTGAATTCCACGAAAAAAACGAACATGATAAAAATTGTGTGATTTAACGAGATCTACATTTTTATGTAGTAAATTTTTGTCTATCTTTTATGATTTACCAGTTATGGAAAATTCAGAAAAATTAATTCCAAATAAAGTAGTCTTTAGAGTCTATTCCCAGAAAATTCAAAATATATATTTTATTTGCCGTGCATATCTTTAATAAACGGCATTTTAATCAAAATCGTTAGAGAAAATCAAAAGTTTCGATTCTTTCCCATGTAAAGGGTAGATTGGGCTGGGGGGATTTTTTTTTCAAAATATTCGTGTCGAATTCCTAGAAGATTCTAAACTTAAATATCAAGTTTTGTATTTTACCGACTTTTCGTTTTTGAATTATCGTGTCTAGATATACGGACATACGCACATAGACCTTTTTGTGAAAATGCTTTTTACTTTCTCTAGCCCCGTATGTACAATGTACATAGGAATAGAGAAGTATTGTATTCCACCCACCAATTCGATATCGATATTTCACCGGAAATACACGTTTTAGGGCTCCCTGAGTCCAAAAAAAGCATTTTCAGAAACAGGTCCGCGTGTGAGTGTGTCTGTCTGCCTGTGTGTGTGTGTGTGTGTGTGTGTGTGTGTGTGTGTGTGTCTATGGACAGCATAGCTCAAAAACGAAGACGGTTAAATACTAAACTTGGTATTTAAGTTTGGCATCTTCCAAAGATGCGACACGAAGATTTTCAAGAAAATCCCCCACCCCTAACTACCCTTTACATGGAACATTTTTCGAAAATGTTCTTTTCCTTAAAAATGGCTCTAACGATTTTGATTAAAATAACACATATTAAAGCCATTTCTATCATAAATAAAATGTATATCTTGTATTTTCTAGGAATAGCTTCTAAAGACCTGTTTATTCTGGATGAATTTTGCTCTATTTGGTATAACTAGTAAACCGTAAGAGATAGACGAAAACTTGCTGTACAAAAATGTATATCTTGTTTAAATACACAAGTTATGTCATACACATTTTTTTTCGTGGAGCTTGCTCTTTTCGAGGCATTCCTTGTTATTAGTTTCAGCTGTGAAGTACTTATACTTTTCTCAGATGGGAGTGTCCGTTTTCCTTTTGTTCTACTCCTAGCCAAGCAAAGAAGCGATTTGCAATGACAATCGCATAGAGACTGCTTTTAAAACATTTGACTATCACTTTAGCCTGGTTCGTTCCCTTAGTTCCAGTATACTTATAAGGAATTAAGTAATACAATTCTGCTAATGTTTATCTCGATTAGAGTGGTGTTGAAAGAAGAATTATCTTTTGTAAGAAGTTTGTTTGTAGAGTAGCTAGAGAAAGTCATGTGAGTGTAACGCATCAGATTTTTTTTTTTATACAGGAGAACCTAAAACGTGTATTTCCGATTAAATCTCGGTATCGAATGGGTTGAATGCAATGCCTTCTCTATACACTATGTACATAGTATGGTTAGAGAAAGTAAAAATCAACAGGAAAACATTACGCCACCATCCAAGAATTAGTTCCCAAATTTCCCTGGTTTTCCGGTTACACCGCAGCACATCTAAAGACTTTTGCTGAATTTTGTAAGTTTCCCCGGTTTTCCGGTTACACCGCAGCACATCTAGAGAATTTTGCTGAATTTTGTATAACGAGTACCTACCTATACATGAGAGACAGATAAACCAAAATATACAAAATTGTAAATTTCGTTAAAACACATAATTTATTTTATACACATGTTTATTTGTAGAGCTGGCCGTTTCTGAGATATTCCTTGTTATTTGTTTCAACTTTAACGTAATTATACCTTTCTCATATGAGAATCTGTGAACTCCTGGCCAATCAAAGAAACAGATTTCAATCACATAGCAACCAGCTTTTAAAAGATTTGACTATCGCTTTAGATTCGTATTCCCTTATTTCCCTTCTATTTACAAGATAAGGCAATTTCTGCTGTTTATACCGATTAGCATGGTCCACACACACACACACACACACACACACACACACACACTCACTCACACGCACATACACATCAAATTAAAAAGGAAAGTCCTATTAATAATAATGCATAAAAATCAAAACACTGTTTATTGTTGAGTTTTCGCCGTTTTAGAGTCCTATTAGTGCAAGAGGTGAAGTACAGCGTGATGCATTACCATGTGGAATGTGATTTCTGCAAGCGAAAGTGCAAGCAGCACGGTCCTCTCTTGTTTTCGCCAGTCAGCCTACAAGGAAAAGTTATCAAGGAACCGGTTCCTCCTTGTCGACTTTGCACGTGCAAGACCAGTCTCATCTACATTCTCTCCTACGTCCTTGGTTGCGAAATGTGGTACAATTGTCCCATTCCCCTTGTTAGCTGGACATTATGCTACCACCATCTTCCTTGCTGCCTCATCATCGATCTCACTGGAAAATAAACAAGTGAGGGATGGACGTAGTCCGAATTTCTCATTCACTTTATGAGCACAGTTGTTATGGTACAACAGGTGCGAGATGTGCCTCAAACTGGTAACATGATGTGACATTAAGAGATATGACGCAAAGTTAAGAACTGACGCTAAACTCAAGGCGTATTTTAATCACACTAGTGTATGATTAATTCTGATCAGCAGTCGCTCCAATGGCCAGTGTCGGCTCATGGCCTAAACTATAGTGAAGCTATTATCACATAAAAGTCGCGGTAACATATGTATTGATTCTTCTGTTCTTTCTGGTGACGTATTTCTCTGTTACGCCGTCATGAAACGGCTGCAAGGCCAACAATTGTTGTTTATGATAGAGGTGTGTAAAGTCGTCGTTTTAATCGAAGTGGGATTTTACGCCTCATTTCATAACCACACGAGAATCGAAAAGAGACTTTGCACTTATAGTATCATACAAAGTTTCTTTTGCACGGCAGTACATAATTAATAAAATAAATATAGAAAGGAGTTACATTTTCATGGACATATACAACAGCGATTATTTATGTGGCACATGTGTTTAAATAAACTTTGGAAATACTGAATAAAGATGGGCATGACAATGAAATACTGCATGACAATTCTACGGCCAATAGCATTGCTTAGTTACTTGTATCAATAAACATGGAATAATTAAAAAAAAAATGGCTTATTTAGAAGATTTTGCAACATGCAGTTACAATTCAGTAAAAGTGTTATAAACACTGTATGCCACATATTGTATTTTTTCCCAATAGTGTGTAATTACTACTTGCTATTTCTATGCTTGTGTTACTAAACTTCACTTTACGCACTGACAACAGTATGCACCATCGTGCAAAAGAAAGAAAGAAAAAAATTTTTCCATAGAATAACTACCGCACAGGCATTCATATTTACAATACCACGAACATTTAAAGTGATTTTTGTAACATTTCGCAACTTTTTGTTTCAGTTTTTGGGAGAAGTTAAGAATAGGTTTTGATCTTCTCGTAAATACGTATCTCTTTTATAGCAATCAATCCACCGTGAAAATGGTGTGTGTGCGTGCGTGCGTGCGTGCGTGTCAGGAGACCGAGGAGGCCACCGACCTTTAGAAATTAGTCTTTCCCCAAAAATTTCCACTAACAGTCTTATGAATTTATGTTATGTATGAGCAGTGGCGTTATCTTGTTGAAAAAATGCACCGTTCACTTCATCTTCATTTAGCCGTGAAATAAATGCAAAAAGAATATCCAAGCAATAAACATCTGAATTAATTTAGCTATGGAAAAAAAAAAAAATGGCCCAATAATTCGAGAGCGAGAGATCGCACACCATATACCAATTTTCTCTGAATGTAAAGGGGTTTCCTGAATTGCATTAGGATTTTCAGTAGACCATACTCGCGTATTTTGTGAATTTACGCATCCTGATAAGTGGAACCAAGCTTCAGCAGTAAAAAAATTCCTATCTAACACGTCAATTCCATGGTGCAAAATAAACCTCTGAAACCATTCACAATACTGAACTCTTTTCCCGTGATCTGTGGGTTTTAATTCGTGGACGACTAATACCTTGTATGGATACAAACCTAGTTCTTTTTTGACTGCTTTGTATGCGGAACCGTAAGAAATGTCACATTGTTGGGCCAATTAGTTTATTGATTTCTGTGGACTTTTAAGCATTCTATCCGATATATCCGATAACTTTTCTTCTGTTAGCACATTTGGTCTTCCACTTCTAATAGCATCATGCACGGAACCTGAAGCCCGAAATGTATTAATTAAATCACGCACAGTATCTCGGTGCGGTAGTTTTGAGTTAGGGAACCTGACAACGACATTTTGTTTCATTGTCTAAGTATAATTTCCACGTTCATTAAAAGCGTTTTCCACAAGAAACACACGTTCCTCTGTAGAATACATTGATTTTGCTTCAGGCACACGTCAGAATTCACAGCATAATAGGCCATACTAACCAGTGCATAAAACAACTCATGCGCTCGCAGCCGCTGGTAACGCCGATAATCATAACAGCCCGTCGAAATAAATGCGATAAACCTAGGGATGCCAACCTTTTATCGAGCGGTGGCCAGCAGCAAGGTGCGGAGGAAGTTCTTGATGACCCGCTTTGATACTTGTATACGTACCATCTGGTACTGTGTATAATTTGTTCGTTATACATGTATAGAAAGTTTATGATACGCTAGTCTTGAAAAGTTTGCAACTTGTCCGTAACTTGCTAAAAGTTTCGTGGAACATTCGAGTTCAATGACAACTACTGATAACAGCAAACACAGGAAAGTCAATTATGAATAATCACGATTTTCATTGCAGCCGTCGTCCTTCGTGGTCTAGGGGAAACATCTAGCCTCTGGTTCCTAAGGTCGAGGGTTCAAAGCCGGCGTTAAAAGTTGTCTCTCATGATACCTGCTAATTCTTTTGCCAGAAATGTGATAGTGTAATATAGTCTTACAGGTTCTTCTTTGATACAAAAATATCCTTAGGGCATTTTAACCAAATCACAGAATATAAGCATTCATTTTCATTTTGGGATTTATTTGAAGTGCACCTGCTCAGTAGTTTAGTGGAAGTTAAACATTGGTGGACAGGCATGATTTTGTGAAGTATTTGCTTTGTTTAGAAGTCGATTAAAACACTTTAAGTTCTCACCGCCTGGGTATTTAAAGTGTATGGAGGTTTCATTAGTAAAAGTGTGGTGCTACTAGGTTGCAAAAATGGCAATGTTCATGTTGTCCACAATGAAAGCATTGTCTATATCTTATTAAGTTCCTAGTTTCACTATTGTATCTTCCTTCAGGCTGCTAGCTTTCTTTCCTCCTGAAGTTTCTCCTGCTCCAATACTACCTTTTTAAGCCCTGTACGTAATCGCTTTACCACATGATTAATGAATTCTTCTTTTCTGGTCCATAAACATTTAATTCCTAAATGCCCTTTTATGTCTTTTCATCCCCTTCTGATGTTACGTATTATACGTGTAGTTAAATGACCATGCCCTCCTGTACACGGAACATGACCTATTTAAAGAGCTGTAACGAGAAAAAAAAACCAAAATACAATGGATTATATCTTAAAAACATGTAGCTTTCTAAAGACAATAAAAACGAAAAAAAGTGATGTTTGAACTTTGGGTAAATTTTCAAAGTGCATTTGCCTTGAAAAAAAGGTGGAAGTTAATGGAAATAAGTCGAGGAAATACGGTGTGTGAACCCACGTACCCATGATGGACCTTTTTCCAGTTTTTAAAATTCAACAGTCCTCAAGATATGTATCCCTGTATCGAATTAATGGATGGAATACAATGCCGATTCACCTATTATATACATGGTAATGAAAGTAAAAATGAGATGGATTTTTCTCAACATATTTAGCTGTGATGTTATTAAAGAATCGACATTTACATTTTGTAAATTTTAAAGTAAACAACTTAAGTATAACATTTAACATTTATTTTCTCCTGAATAGTAGGACAAATAAAATTCATAAATTCATCTCCACTTTGTACTAATATACTTTTAAAAATTGCAACTTTAAAATATTAAACTTTAAAAAGGTTATTGTATCGTGTGAAGCATTTTAAGACGGTAAAAAAGAAACAAAAATAAATATTTCTGGAATTAGTTTAAAAATAATAATGAAATCTGGTCTACATCTAATTGCTGAATTAAAATGTCAAATGAATCGGCCTGAAACTGAGAATTTTTGAGATATGACAAAGGAGTATCCTTTAAAAAATTATAAATATATTTTGGATATTTCTCCAGCAATAAATTTTAACAGAAAATCTTATTTTCAAAAAACCAGAAAATAAATGATAATTATTTCATCGCACACGAATCTCCAATGAATGATACTGTATCATGTTTTGCTTATTGTACGCTTTTACATCAGGCAATCTTTAATTTTCCTAACTTTTTTTTTTAATACTGATTAAATGTCTGAAAATTCTCTGTTCCTTATCCATGGCATACGATTTAAACCATCTTTAAGCACCGTTATTATCACCACAGTCATATCACCAACTGAATCTTCAATCTCTTTCCTTTCTAACGGCAAAGCAATACCATCATCAATAGACTTTTTTTACTTTCTCTAGCCCGTATGTACAATGTACATAGTGGATAGACAAAGTATTGTATTCCAAACAAAATTCGATACCGAGATTTCACCGGAAATACATGTTTTAGGACCCCTCGAATCCAAAAAAATAATTTTCAGAAAAAAAGATCCGTGTGAGTGTGGTGTCTGTCTGTCTGTCTGTCTGTCTGTGGACAGCATAGCTCAAAAACGAAAAGACTGTGGACAGCATAGCTCAAAAACGAAAAGACTGTTAAATACCAAACTTGGTATTTAAGTTTGGTATCTTCTAAGGATGTCACATGAAGATTTTCAAGAAAATCCCCCCCCCTAACTACCCTTTACATGGAAAAAATGTCGATTTTTTTTAAACGGCTCTAACGATTTTGGTTAAAATACCACATATTAAAGTCATATCCATCACAAGTAAAATGAATATCTTGAAATTTCTGAGAATAGCTCCTGACGATCTGTTTATTCTGGATGAGTTTTGCATAACTAGTAAACCGTAAGAGATAGACAAAAACGTACTACACAAAAAATGTAGATCTCGTTAAAATACACAATTTATGTCATATACATTTTTTTTTCGTGGACTTTACCGCTTTTGAGATATTCCTTGTTATTAGTTTCAATTGTAAAGTACTTATATTTTTCTCACGAAGCGTCCGTTTTTATTTTGTTCTACTCTTGACCAAGCAAAGGAGCGATTTGGAATGACGATCGCATAACGACAGCTTTTAAAATATTTGACATCACTTTAGCATAGCCCATTCCTTTAGTTCCCTTCTACTTATAAGGAACTAAATAATAGCATTCTGCTAATGTTTATTTCGATTAGCATCTTTTGTAAGAAGTGTGTTTGTAGAGCAGCTGGAGAAAGTCATGTGAGTGTAACACATAGCGCTGTAGATAATGTTTCTTTATTATTGTCACACTCATTGGGTAACACGGGATTAAACATCGGATCGCTCTAAATCAGGGGCTTATAACGGTTTTAGGGTGGGCTCAGGATGACTTAGATTGTTACATATTTTACACAAGCTGTGCATTGTTTTAAAATGCTATGCAGAATTTTGTCACGGCGTGTAATTAAACATGGTAGTTTGTTGATTGCCTTGTTATCTTTTCTTCTAAATATGCTCTCTTTGATCAGGGGAGCGCGAGTTCGAGTCCCGCCTTGGGCATGGTGTTTGTCTTTCCATCCAGTAATGTCCTCTCCCCTGTTGGTCAATTAGGTCACGTCACATGTGCTTTCTTTTTCTTCTTTTTTTTATATATAGCTTAACGCCCTTTAACTGGTTGGTCATATCGGACGATGGTTGAAATTGGTGAAATGATCTCGGCGTCAATGTAACTTAAAGTTTCTCGACATTCATCTTCTCAGGATAAGGGAAAACACCGAAAAATAGTCGGATAACTCATCCTAAGCGAGACCTGTTGAATGTGAGGCAGACTCGCTATCCCCACATGCCACATGTGTGTTGAATAAATATAAAAATAAACACAGAAGCCCGCCTGGGTAGTGTGTTGGTAGCGTGTCTGCCTCACATTCAAAAGGTCGTGACTTCGAATCTCGCTTAGGGTGAGTTACCTGGATAAGTTTTCCCTTGTCCTGAGAAGACAAATGTCAAGTAACTTTAAGCTCCATGGACCCCGAGATCATTTGAGCATCATTTCACCAATTTTCATTCATCGTCCAATATGACTAACCGGGGTTAAAGTACGTTAAACTTAAAAAAAAAATGAGGTTAATATTATTTATTTATTTAAGCAATCTCATAGCCAGAGTTGCGATGGCCGTTATGTGGCATTTTCGTTCACGTGAATCAAAATTCTCAACTTTCACTATATTAAAACAAAAGAGCGTCGATTAGATGTCGCCAGTAATATCCATTGCACACTGTCAAACATGAAACTAAATGTACAAGGCAGTGTCTATGACGTAATAATAGTAATTTAATTACTAAACTGGTTCATAAACAAAGTGATAATTAAGCATTACTTTCACTAACTGGTTTAATATTAGAATATGACTTGTGTGTTTTATTTAAACATGTTCTGCTTATGTTTGTCTAGTTTACATTCTTCCGTTTATGATTGAAAAATCTGATGTGTTCACATAACTTTCTCTACTTATTTTGCGAACCTTTTATTCTTACAAAAGATTATACTTCTACCTACAACATGCTAACCGAGATGAACATTAGCAGAAATTATCTTGTTATGCTGTTCCTTTTAAGTAGAAGGGAAATAAAGGAATGGACTACGCTAAAGCGATAATAATATGTAGTAAAACCTGATCGCTATATGATGTAAAAGCCAGGAATAAAACAAAAGAGATATGAATGACACTTCTCGTTTGAGAAACATTAAGTATTTTAAAGTTGAAACCAATAACAAATCATAATTCGGAAATAGATAACTGTACAAAATATATGTTTTGTGCACTAACTTTTTACCTATCTCTTACGTTTACCAGTCATGTAAAAGTGATTCAGAATGATGAAGACTTCAGAGGCTATTCATAGATGTATTTTTTTAATTTTCCATGAACATATCTTAAACACACACTATTTTAATCAAAACCGTTAGACTTTTTTGAAAATGTTCGTTTTGCATCCTTTGAAAATTCTGAACTTAAATATTAAGTTTGGTATCTAACCGACTTTTTGTTTTTGAGCTATGCTGTACATGCACACACATACACACAATTTTTTTTTCTAAAATGCTATTTTAGATCAGAGGTCCTCATAAAACATTTTCGGTGATATGTCGGTATCGAATTTTTGGGCGGAATACAATACCTTCTCTACCTAGTATGTACATTGTGCATTGTTAAAGTAAAAATTCGATTTGTTACATCCACCTCTCTGTAACTATTTATTATTAAAGAACGTATTCTTTTATCTACATCATGTTAATAGAAAGTATTACTTACTTTTTTGTAAGCAGAAGAGAAATAGGGGAATCACTATGTTAAAGCGATAATCAAATATTGTAAAAGCTGGTTGTCATGCGGTTGAAATCCGTTCCTTTGCATGGCCAGAAGCTTACAAATTCCCGCATGAGAGAAATGTCAAGTGTTTTAAAACTGAAACCAATAAGAAGGAATACCTCGGAAATGGTCAACTCTACGAAAAAAATACATGATCATGAATTGAATGTTGTAACGAGATCTACCTTTTTTGATTGGTAAATTTTTGTCTATCTCTTACGGTTTGCCAGTTGTGCAAAGTTCAGCAAAATTCATCCAGAATAAAAAAGTCTTCCGAGGCTATTCCCAGAAAATACAATATATAGATTTTATTTGACATGTAAATAGCTTTAATATACGGTATTTTAATTAAAATCGTATCGAGAAAATCAACATTTTCTAATTTTTTCCTTATAAAGCGTAGTATGCGTTGGGTGGATTTTCCTGGAAATCTTCTTGTATCATCCTTGGAAAATACTAAACAAGACCAAGTTTAGTATTTTACCGAATAGTATTTTGAGTAATCGTGTTCATACTGACACACATGGACCTTTTTCTAAAAATACAAGGGATCTATTTCGTATTTCCGGTCAAATCTCGGTATCGAATTTTTTAGGTGGAGTGTAATATACCTATGTGCTATGTATAGAAAGTAAAAATGGTAAGGGACGCATAGGAGCTTGCCACATTTCAAACGGCGGAGGGGGAGGCGTCAAAAGAATAGAGTTGGAACCCCTGCTGTTAATCTTCCTCAAATTAAATTCTTCCTTCAGCCAATAGCTGCTGCACGCGTTTACATGTGGTATCAACTCCTCTGTAGGCAGTCCGTTTTCTTACACTCAAGAGTATAAGGAACATCACTCGAACAAGGTTTTTACGTATGAAGGGATTTGCAGCGTTTGAGCGCGCAGTAACACAAGAACTTGCATTGCAAATTTTGAGAAGAGCTTGTTTGGATGCAACAAAAGATATAATGAAAAGGAGTAGTCTTCTTTATTGTTTCAGAACGTTGTTTCTTTGAACTTTTTATCATGTAGGTACACTTGCAGCAAATGGAGCAAAGTGCCTAAGCCAATTCATGTAGAACGTGTTTTCCATGGTTTCCAATTTGTCACAGATGCGTATAAAATACTTCAGTACTGACGTGGAACATTCCCGTTTGAATCATTTGAAGGACTTTAGGAAATGCTATTCGTTTATGGTTAGTTGGCATTGCTGTTATGCAGGATAAATTGTGTGGTATACATCAGCTGCACTTTAACAATTCATCAAGTGTCAAGAGTACTTAAGTTATGAACACGTTTATAATGTTATGTATGTCTATAGTGTTGCAAACTCATTTGGTATGATGCGGTTTTCCCCCCTTGGGGATTACCCTTAAGCTGAGATGATGAATATTGGGTAATAACAAGCTCCATGGATCCTGCGTTTATTTGAGGATTCATTTAACTTTGTTTCCTATATGATTTATTTGGAAAAGTTACACAAATCTCCTGGTATGCTAAATAATTCATACTATTAGGAAACTCAAAATGACAAAATTAATGCTATAGTTAACCGTTTTAAAGCTTAAATAACCGCTATATAATCGAGAGAACATTCAATGATAGTGATAATAAAAAAGCAATTGAAACTTATAAGAAATCCTCTTCATTCGGAAATAATTTTGTATACTGTAAGGGGGGAAAATTACTACACAGAAAATGTAGAACTCTTAAAAACGCATTTTATATCGAATAATTTTCGTTACATCAGCAATTTCCGCGATATCAGTTATTATTAGTTTGATATCTTCAATGTCAGAACATTCAAACAATAACAAGAAATATCTCAGAAGTGGTAAACACAGAAAATTACATAAATTGTGAGATTGCCTTTACGAGATCTGCATTTTGTGTAGTAACATTGATAAAGTGATATCGGGGGCTTTGCATTAGAAACAACTCGTTGTTAGGGTTTGAAATAGTTTTTTTTTCCCTCTCCCTCTCTCTCTCACACACACACACACACACACCCACACACACTCTCACATACATATTTCCAGACTCTGTGGGGAATAGGGAATAATCCTGGTTAAAGAAAAATTCCCCGCCCCACCCGAGAATCGAACCCGGGACCTGCACGGAGGCAGCCAGTAAGATTTTGTACATTGCTTACAATTTAACAGTTATGGAAAAGTCAAACAGGCTAGACAATTTAAAATCTACATTGAATCCTAATAAAAATATTTTAAACATTCAGTACCTATTTTAAAATAAATTGTTAAAATAATTTTTAGAACATCAAAGTTTTCAACAGATTCTTCAATTGAAAGATAATTTCATGAAAATCGCCATGTCGCATCCTGAAAGATTCTGAACTTAAATACGAAGTTTGGTATTAACAGTCTTTACTGTTTACTTTCTCTACATACTATGTACATAGTGCATAGAGAAAGTATTGTAATCCTCCAAAAATTCTAAACCGAGATTTAACCAGAAATGCATGTTTTGAAATCCCTGAATAGAAAATATTTTTAAAGAACAGCTGAGTTCGAAAAAGTATTTGCAGAAAAAGGTCCGCGCGCGGGCGTGTATGTGGGGACAGCATAGTTCAAAAACGAAAATATTGTTAAATACTAAACTTGAAATTTATCGTTAGTATCTGCCGGTCATCTGCTTCGTAGCGCTGGGGATCGTGGGTTCGAGTCCCGCCTTGGGCATGGTTGTTCTATGTTTGTGCATATGTGTGTGTTGTAAAAGTAAGAAAACAGCAATCTAGTAATATTACGGCAAAACAAGGTCCCGACCAGACTCCGGTACTGTATTTAAAAAAAAAAAAGTATCTTCAAAGGATGCGACACCAAGATTTTAAAGAAAATCCTTCCATCCAAACTGCCCTTTACATAGAACTTTTTTAAAAATGCTTTTTCTCATAAGGGCTCTAACGATTTTGATTAAAATACAGCATGCTAAATATATTTACAAAAAAATAAAATTTATATTTTCAATTTTCTGGGAATAGCCTCCGAAAACCTCTTTATTTGGATGAGTTTTGCAGAAATTTGAATCACGGTTAAACCGTAAGAGATAAAAACTGTAGGTCTCGTTAAAACACACAAGTTATGTTATGTGTGTTTTTCTTTTAGAGTCGACCGTTCTTGAGACTCCTTTTTATTGGTTTCAATTTTTACTACCAACTTTTCTCAAACGGGCCATGCAAAGCGAGTCCAACCTCAAATGTTTCATATAGTGACCAGATTTGTCTGTCACTTCGGTCTAATGTAGTCCCTTAGATGTAGATATAAGGAAGCAAGTAATAAGACCATTTCTGCTACTTTATCACGATTAGCAGGATGTAGATAAAATAATAGTGTTTTGTAAGAATAGTTTGTATAGGACACAACTAGAGAAAGCTATATGAATGGAACACAGCAGATTATTGCTTAAAGTTCTTAAAAATTCAAGGAGTCTCAAAACGTGTGTTTCCAGAACTGCGGTATACCTTTCATTTTAATTTAAACGTTAATTTTTCCAATCTAGCAACTCCGAGAAACTGTAAAAAATGAATGATGGCTATCTGACATATAATCTACTGTTTGAAACACACTCTAGTAATCATTACCCCTAAAATATTAGCGAAACAAGTCTATTTTTAGGTCATTAAAGCATATTTAATTCACTTAGGTTTTATGCTTACGATGCTTGAGGCGCTATATTTAGCGATGATAGATGCTTTAGCCAATATCATCATGGCCCACATCCGATAAAAATCAAGGTGATTCGGTAATATTCTCGCAGAAAACAAAGAATATTTTGTTCCCATGCTGGAATGCTCGCATCAATTAAAATAAAATCATTAAAAGAAGCTCTTTAGGCTGCAGGCCATGAAACACTTTTTAAAACTCTCACTGGATGCCCTGTTTACTCACAAATTAGTAATGTCGTCAACCACAAGTTTTTATAGTAGTATTTCCAGCTTTCACGTCTTCTTTGGTTCCGTTTCGAGCTTGCAGATGCAGAAATAATTAATTTATGATTCGTGGGTAAAAAGAAGTTGGACAGGAAGTTGCCAATTCAAGCAGATGTTTGATAAAGTAGGTATCTCCAACTGCTCCAGGAGGCCTTGACCATCTTCGAGTTTATCAGCTAACAGTGCTACTTTTATTCCATTCCCCCTATCAGTAACGGTCCTCTTTCGGTATTTAGAAGTTGCTTTATAACCTGCAGATTATTTTTTATGGAAAGGTCACACAACAGTGAAAAATTTTCTCAGCCTGATGTACCAAAAAACATCAACTGCGCAGTAAACAGATCATCTTTAGTTCGTAGCTACAGTTGACGATTTACATAAAACGCAATTCATAAATCAGCTTGTGAGGTTCGCATTAAAATATACTACGAGGCTGTACATTGGATGGAAGAAAATATTATTAACGTTTTGCTGAATTTTCTCATCTTTAGGAGCTCAAAAATGTATTCCTATTAGTCTAAACATATAACCGTGACACAGATAAATATTATCTATATACAAATCTTTCCATTAAATGCACATAAAACAATTTTTTAAACATCACAATAAAATAAATATACAGTTTTCGCTTTAAAAGAATTCAAAATTTTGATCTCTACATTAAAAAAATAAAACGTTTGCCTCCCTTAATTTGGCTGCTAAAATTCTTTTAAAGTGGAAACAGACGCTTTTTGAAGCCACTATAATTTAACAAAACCTATAAAAAATACAGTCACGTACACAAAATGATCATACTATGTCAGTAAATCAATACTATGAAAATTCTAAATATTGGTCTGAAGAAACCGTTAAATAAGCATAAGATTAATTGTTTCTGTTAATATACATTTGGATGAAACACATTAAAACAACTGGAATTCAAATGCAAAGGAACACATCTCACATTCTAGGTGGTTATTTGATTTTAATCTTAGCATCTAAACTAATAATGCAAGTTGTGTTTAATATTAAGGATTGGTGTAATGCAATGTTCGAAATTGAGAGAGAAATCAACACAGGTCAACGTAAACTTTGCTGCACACACAACCATCAACACGTATAGACGGAGCATGTAATCTAAAATGCCCTAGGCGGTCAAATTTATTCGAAGGGCATGTTCGAGGCGATATTTGCTGACTGAAATGGAAGGCCTTGCTTGATTTATTGACCTTCCAAACGAGTTTATTCAAAGTTGAGTAAATCCTCGTTTACAAAATGTAGCAAAAGTTGGGAATTTGCTGGTACATAAGGGTGATGGTTTGATTCAACTCAAACCAGGTTAACGAAATGTTATTAGTTCATATTATTATGAGAATCAGTGATCAATTTGTAATTAGATCCATTTGGAGGTAGCATTAATATTTTAGTTATTTCCCTTTATATATACTGAGCAAACAGGACTTTTAATTAATTAGATAATTAATTTGAGGAAGTTATTTATGATTTTGAGATAAATTACATGATAATTTACATCGAGAGTTCATTACTAGTGGTCATTTTGATAAACATAGGTTCATTAATTTATGCATGCATTTATATAAAATATAGTACTGGCCAATAAAGAAATGTGAAGCTTATACATGAATGAGGACAACCTAATAATTTGTATTTATTTTCAGTACACAGAAACAGTATGGGGGGAGGGGTGGGGCAGCCGTGAGATTGAGCCGTTTTTGCCTAATCCATAGAGAATTTCCAACGTATTGTAACAAGGAGAGAGAGAGAGAGAGAGAGAGAGAGAGAGAGAGAGAGGCCATCGAGGAAACAAGGGGCAAAGTCGAACGAACCTAGTCTGACTCCTCTCTAAGAAGCTATGTTCGGCAAGAAAAAAACAGGACAAAATGAACCGAACACAGCTTATTTTGTGACATTATTACGGATCCTTATGCGCATCAATACCTCACAGAAAAAAGTTCCCCTTTAATTTTGCGACACTTTGTATCTTAGTTATTAGTTAATTTATATATATACATACAGACATACACTCACACACATACATTACGTACATACACATACACACTTACACATACCTACATACATACATACATACACACACACACACACACACACACACACAGATATACCTAACTACCCGCCCACCCACCCACCCACCCGCCTACCTACCTACCTACCTACCTACCTACCTACATGCCTTTCATTTCAAAGTCGGTCTGGTAGCTTAGACGCTGGCCTGATCTCCAAGTGGCAAGTACAAACCTGGCCCAGACCGATGGGTTTTAAGTGTGCTTAAAAGCGATATTTCTAGATCAGTCGATTTACTGGCATGTAAAAGAACTTCTGTGGGACAAAATTCCAGCACAACGGTGGCACTTTACAGCGTCGGTAACAAACAAATAACCTTTTAAATTTTATTCTTTCGTTTCAAAACATCCCAGACTAAGTAACAATTTATTTAAATTTAATTTCATTTAAACAAAACAAAAAATGTCAATTTAGATAATGAGGGGGAAGCTTAAAATTGGTCTCAGTTGTATCTTAGGATTCACACATTCACCCCACTTTGAAATTCCAAATGGCACCCCTTTATTTCTAATACTCTACCGATTAGGTGCCTATATAGTAAACAGAGAAGGCATTGTGTTCCACTAAAAAACCAATACTGAGATTTCACCGGAAATACATGTTTTGAGTTCCCATAAACATAAAACAGTTCATTTTTTAGAAAGAAAAGTTTGTGTGTCTATGGATTTTTGTTTTAGCATTTATTCCCCTCCCTTTAACTGCATCGACTTGTGCAATTTATTTCCTATCGGCAATGGTGTTAACTGGTATTCTGTAGGCGTTAGGTTCCTGTTCATCTTTGATTTTAATCATTCACAATCATACTTCCAGACTCTGGAGAGGGCAGGGAGTAGTCTGGGCTAGAGAAAAAGTCCTACCCCCAGCCGAGAATCGAACATGGGACCCCTCGCCAGCATGCAGGTTCTCTACCGTCTGAGCTACGGGGCCAATTTTGTGTGTGCAGCGTAACTCAAAGACGAAAAGGCCATTAAATACCAAGCATGACATTTAAGTTTAGTATCTTTCAAGGATATGACTCGAAGATTTCAAGAAAATATCCTACCCCAAACGACCCTTTGTATGGAAGAGTTTTCGAAATGTTGCATTTTCTCAAAAATAGATCTAACGATTTTGACTAAAATGCGGCATATTAAAGATATTTACATTACATGTAAAATAGAATGTATATCTTGAATGTTCTGGGAATAGTTTCTAAAGTCCTTTTCTTTCAGAATGTTATTTATTTATTTATTTTTTGCATAACTCGTAAACTGTTAGAGATAGAAAACACTTGCTGCACAAAACATGTAGATCTCACTAAACACACAATTTGTCATGTATATTTTTATTTCAAGGCTTATCATTTCCGAGACATTCCTTGATATTGTTTTCAATTTTAAAATAAGTCGTTTTTTTTTTTTTTTTTCAAACAGTCATTCGTTTCGTATCTCTTATTTTACTTCTGGGCATGCAAAGAGAACTGAATTTTAACGTCAAAGCATAGCGACAGCTTTTTTAGCCTAATGTATTCCCTTGTTTTCCTTCTTCTTACGCGAAACAAGTAATAAGACCACTTCTGCTAATGTTTATTTCGACTAGCATACAGTGGTAGAAGAATAATATTCTGTAAGAATAGTTTGCAGATTAGATAGAGAAAATTATGTTATATTTTTATACTTAAAGGTGAAACAGTGTTCAATTGTTTGTTTCTCTTATTCATTTATTTTAGATATTTTGTTTAAATCTGGATTGTTGTTGTTGTGAAAGATTTCTTGTGTAGTAAATGTTTGTTTCGTAATCGGCCTACCCTTTTCGTGTTTGTGGGACTGACACCCCGCTAGGACTTACAAGCCAACGTCTAGGGGTCAGAAGTCTGTCGGGGTAAATGTTTGTAAAATAATCTATTCCATTCAAGAGAGAACAGAAATCATATTTATCTATGAAGCTAAAAACCGTTGTGCTCACAGAATTGCCACTGCTTTTAATGGGAAGCATCCTGAGCAAAACCTAAGTCACCAATGTCATAGATCTAATACTATGCATGCACCTTTCCTTGGACACTAGTGTTACACGTTAGCAAGGGCTTGGGTAAGAAGAGAGAGCTCGACCGCATGTCTTTCCGTAGTGTTCTCAGTCAGAGAAAGTTTCTTTCTTTGAGGCCCTCAGCGATTATGGTTAATAAGTTTTCTAATTTACGGAACTAGCTGAATTATTAAGCGAAACGCCTCACACGTTCATGTGCGTGAGCTCTGGGATCTATAGACAGAATGAAACCTTTAGATATCAAGATGTATAGGGTGTTTCAATGTTGTCGCTCTGATCCACTTCCGAAATTGCGCGAAACCTACCGAATGAAGACGGGAGTCGAGATCCTTAAAAAAGGCGCGCGCATAATAGGTACGTAAATTTGAAGAAACTGGTTCTGTGTGCAATAAAGAACATAAACAACTCGCTGAAATTTCGCAGATTTAAATATTATATAATTTTAGTATTGAATACACCATGCCCATTTCAAAAGTACCTGCTGTAACAAACAATTCGGTTGGTTTCATACATGAGCTAAAAAAAACAATTTATCCATACAAGATACAAATTCACCAATAGCTCAGCAAAGACAGTTTTGAGAGAAGAATAGCATTTATGAAATGATGTCTAAAAAAATCGATGATCCAAATTTGTATCAAAATATTTGTTTTAGTGATGCGCGACCTTTTTCTTAGATGGGTTTGCCAACAAACACAATTATAAAAATTCTCATGTATTTCGTAAAGGTAATACTGAGTTTCCGCAAAAGATCAATTTGTGGGCTGAAAACATGGGGGATGATATTGTTGGACCAATTTTCATTGAAGAAACCCTGACTGGAGAATTGTATCTGAACATACTAGAAAATGTAACTTAAGACTTATTACACTGTCACTAGCAAACCAAGTCAGTGAAGGAAACGTGGTTTTGGACGAACAAAATTTCAACAGGAACGAGCTTCCCCACATACGCAATACCTGTGCGACAATGGTTGGATAGAAGATTTCCAGGGAAATGGATTGTTAGGAGAGGTGCTGTAAAATGGCCGGCGAGATTTCGACCTGACACCACTTGATTTCTTCCTATGGATCATTTGAAATCAGTTGTTAATACTTCTCCGCCTTAAAATATTCAAGAACTAAGAAATATAATAACCCAAGAATGCAATAATCGGATTAGTAATGAACACACCAGAAAGTTCGCGAGGAGTTCCAAAGTAGACCGTATTACTGTACAGCCAACAATAGAGCACATTTTGAATTTGATTTAGTTAAAAAAATTGTGTTTCTTTGTCAAGTTGCCGCGTAAAAGATGTAAAATAAATGAAATGAGTAAACAATTGAATGCTGTTTCATATTTAAGTGTAAAACATAGGGGTGCCATTTGAAATTTTGAAATTCTGGTGGCTGGGGCTGAAGGGATGAAACCTAACATGCAATTAAGATCAGTTTTAAGCTTCCCCCCCAATACCTTAGTTTACGTGTTTTTGTTTACATTAAATTAAATTTAAGTAAATTGTCTGTGTCAAAGAATATAAACTATCAAAACAAAGAAAAATAAATGTTTTAAGAAATACAGTTTATGAAGGATAGGCATTTATTCCAGGAATGAATTCAAATCAATTAGAAGACTTGTTATTTCTAAGTAATTTAAAGCAATTTGTACTCTGGAAACCCAAAAACATTCATCGAAGTAGTTATTAGCTATTACATTATAAGATCACCGTCTGGCTTTTTCTTTCAAATTGTCTGTGGTCCAGGTAAAACACTCACACCCTTAGTTTGAGATAACCAGGGTTTCTATTGAAATCAGTCAGGTATCACAATGTGCGACAAATGTTCATTGCATTCTGATTTTAAATTATATGGTTTATTAAATAAGAGTTCAAGTGTCTCCAGTGTTACAGATTTGCGCAGCAACTTACTATGCCTTGCAATAAAATTCAAATAAATAATGTGTCCTAAACAACATACACTGCATTAATGAGATCTGAGATAACAAAATAAATGAATACATATACCACTTGTATTTTATTTTCCAAGTACTTTATATTATAATTAGCAGAAATAGTCTTATTACTCGTTTCCTTGTAAGTAGAAGCGAAATAAGGGAGTACCATAGGTTAAAGTGATAGTCAAAAGCTGGTTGATGTGACTGAAGTTCCTTTGTATGGACAGGAGTTGACAAATTCCTGAGTGAGAAACGTGTAAATTTTTAAAGCTGAAACCAAAAACAAGGAATACCTCAAAAACGATGAACTCCATGAAAAAATGCATATAACATAAATTGTGTGTTTTAAAGTGCTCTACATTTTTTGTGTGGTAAGTTTCTTTTTCCATCTCTTACGGTTTAGCAGTTATGCAAAATTCCATAAAATTCGTTCAGATAAAGTAGTCTTCAGAAGCTATTCCCAGAAAATTCAAGATATACATTTTATTTGTCAGGTAAATATTTTTATTATGATATTTTAATCAAAATCGTTAGAGCCATTTTTTAGAAAATCAAAATTTTCGAAAAAAGTTCCATGCAAAGGGTAGTTTAGGATGGGGGGACTTTTCTCAAAATCTTCGTGTCGCATCCCTGGAAGATACTAAACTTAAATACCAAGTTTGGTGTTTTACCGACTTTTCGTTTTTGAGCTATCATGTTCTCACACACACACACACACACACACACACACACACACACACACACACACACACACACACACGGACCTTATTCTGAAAATGCGTTTTACTTTCTCTATACGAACTATGTGCATAGTGTATAGAGAAGTATTGTATTCCACCCAAAAATTCGATACCGAGATTTCACCGGAAATACATGTTTTGGGTCCCCCTGAAACCAAAAAAAGCATTTTTACAAAAAGGTCCGTGTGTGTGTGTCTGTGTGTGTGTGTGTGTGTGTCTGTGGACAGTACCTATAGCTCAAAAACGAAAAGTTCGTAATTTGGTATTTAGGTTTGGTATCTTCCAAGGATGCGACACGAAGATTTTCAAGAAAATCCTCCCACCCCCAATTACCCTTTACATGAAACTTTTTTCGAAAAGCTTGATTTTCTAAAAAATGGCTCTAACGATTTTTATTAAAATATCGTATATTACAGATATTAACCTGACAAATAAAATGTATATCTTGAATTTTCTGGAAATAGCCTCTGAAGACTACTTTATTCTTGAGGAATTTTGCATAACTGCTAAACCGTAAGAGATAGACAAAAACCTACCACCCGAAAAATGTAAAGCACATTAAAACACACAATTTATGCTATACACATTTTTTCGTGCAGTTGGTCGTTTTTGAGATATTCCTTGTTTTTGGTTTCAGTCTTGAAAAACTTATACTTTTCTCATACGGGAATTTGTCAACTCCTGTCCATACAAACAAAGGAGCTTCAGTCACATAGCAACCAGCTTTTGACTGTCACTTTAACCTATGGTACTCCCTCATTTCGCTTCTACTTACAAGGAAGCAAGTAATAAGACTATTTCTGCTTAGTTTTTCTCGATTGGTTGAAGTAAATATTAGCATAAGCTTTTTAACAATAATTTGTTGCAGGGATGTAGAGAAAGTCATGTGAATGGAACACATAAGATTGTTTTAGGATACAGGGGACCCTAAAACATATATTTCCGGTGAAATCTCGGTATCGAATTTTTGGGTGGAGTACATAGTACGTGTAGAGAAAGTAAAGAACGAACAGGGACTTACTACTTTAAAATACGTATGTGCTACATTCATTTAAATTTATCTTCTATCGTTTATTACTGGGTACGAGTATACAAAATATTCTTACAAAGCTTACGTTTCTATCAGCTTCATTTTAAACCAAATACACATTTGTAGAAACAGCTAGATTACACATTTATTTATAGATACAAACGGGCGATAGTAAAATGTTTGGGAACTAGCCGCTATATACTAAACTTAAAATCCCATACTTCTACCATGCAATCGCGAGAAGCAACTGAAAATCGAAAGCACTTTAAAAGATTGACAGAGATAATGAACAATTTGATTAATTAATAAAGGATATCTCGGAAATGAATTATGCAACAAAACCAGAGTTATTTGAAATAAATTGTGTGTTTTAAAGAGACCAAAATGATGCGTTTAGTATGTTTTCGTCTACCGCTTAACATAGTTATATAACTTTATACAACTTTTACTTCCGAATGAGGACCTCATACGCTATTTCCAAAAAATTCAAGATATATATTTAATGTCACGTAGACTTCTTTAGTGAATGATATTTTAATCAACCTCGCTTGACTAATTCGTTACAAAATGAACATGTTCAAAAATTTCCATGTAATGGGTAGGTAAGGGAAGAGAGAATATCTTAAAAATCTTTTTGTTCCTTCTTTGGAAATCACTACCATACTACTACTTCCTCATTATTTCTCCTGCTTCTTCTTCTTCTTCTTCTTCTTCTTCTTCTTATTATTATTATTATAATTATTATTATTACAATCATCATCATCCTTCTTCCTCCCCAGTGAAGGACTTACCATAAGGTCTTAACAAGCAAATTCCTGGGGTCAGTAGCATATCCAGGAGCAAGAAATGGCTGCTGAACTTAATACCAATGTACGGTGTGTATCGAAATTTCCATTTGGAGTTATACTGTTCTCTCCCTCTCCTCCTCTCCCTCTCTCTCTCTCTCTCTCTCTCTCTCTCTCTCTCTCTCTCTCTCCCATTCACACCCACTCGGACCTTTAACTTAACACCTTTTTTTCTTTATTTTTAATTCAAGGTCCAAAAGCATGCATCTCCAGTGAATTTCGACATCGAATTTTTGATGGAATACAATACTTTTTCTTGTCTACTTACTATAGGTAAATGATAGTGAAAGTAAAACTATAAGGTACAGGATGGTGACTACTTCATTAAGGTCATCTACATGGCACCAATGAATCTAAAGTAACCGTCATTACACTGTGATCAAGAAGTTAAAGCGAGTTACACAATAAAAAAGAAAGTATTTTGTAACTAAGTTAAGATCAAACAGACCATATCAAAGCAAAGAAAGTGCCTACTCCGGATGTCAAGTTTCTAGCGTGACGGAATCTCTTTCAATTTACAAGGTATTTTCCTGTTTTACTGAGTGCATTATATAAATGCTACAATTATATAATTTGAAATATTAGCAGCAGAGAAATAATAATTGTTCATTGTCTTTCTCCTTTTTAATGACAATTATGTTATCACAGCCTTTGCTAACTACTGTGCTCTAATTTTGAAAGAGTTATATCTCAAGTTGAATAGCGTAACCCAAAGATGGTAAGTTGGTTTAATACAAACTTGGTATTCAAGTTTAGCATTTTCAACTATGCGACACGAAGATATTGAAGCCACGCCTTAAATTGCACATCTTTCGAAATTGTTGATATCCTCAGAATGGCTATAACGATTTTGATTGTCTAATGTTTAAGATATTATTAAGAAAAATCTGATATGTTCATTCACATAACTTTAGCTTCCTGTTCCATATATACCATTACAAAAGATTATTCTTTTATCTACATCATATTAATTGAGATAAACATTAACAGAATTGGTCTTAGTACTGGCTTCATTGTAAGTAGAAAGAATCAAAAAGAATACATTAGGCTAAAACGACAGTTAAATATTTTAAAAGCTGGTCGCTATGTGAAACAATTGAGGTTCGGTTCGGTTCGCATTGCATGGTCTGGTTTGAGAAAAGTTAATTAGTTTAAAATTAAAACCAAGAACAAGGAACATCTCGAAAACGGTTAACTTTACAAGAAAAACGTAGGTATATGACATCAATTATGTGTTTTAACGAGCTCTAGATTTTTGTGCAGTAAGTTTTTGTTTATCTCTTACGGTTTAACGGTTATGCGAAATTCTGCAAAACACGCCCAGAATAGAGGTCTTCAGAGGCTATTCTCAGAAAACTTAAGATATACATTTTTTGTGGTATAAGTACCTTTAATATATCATCATTGTTAGAGAAAATAAGAATTTCGAACATTTTTCAATGTAAGGGTAGTTGGGGGTGGGGAGATTTTCTTGAAAATCTTTGTGTCGCATCCTTGGAAGATATTCAACTTAAATACCAAGTCTGGTACTATGGGACTTTTCGTTTTTGAGCTATGCTGCCCCCCCCCCCACACACACATGTGATTTTTTTTTTCTAAAAATGCTCTTTTTGGATTCAGGGGGTCTAAAAACATGTATATACGCTGAAATCTCGGTTTCGAATTTTTGTGTGGAATACAATACTTCCTCTATACACTATATACATAGTACGTATAGAGAAAGTAAAGCACGTATGTATATACAATGTAATAGTAGTTAGAGTAGGTATTGTATTCCACCCAGAATTTAGAGGTCGAAATTTCCCGGAAATATGTTTTGAGACCCTCTGAGTCTAAGAAGTGTTTTTAGAAAAAAGTCCATCCGTGTTTGTGGTGCGTGCGTGCGTATAGCTCGAAAATGAAAAGACCATTAAATACTAAACTTGGTATTTATGTTTAGTATATTCCAAGGATGCGATACGAAGGCATTCTAGAAAAGCCCTCCACCGCAAACTACTCTTTACATAGAAAAATGTTTAAAATTTTTGTTTTTGTCAAAAATGGCTCTAACGATTTTCATAGAAATACCATATATCAAAGATATTTACATGACAAATAAAATGTATATCTTGAATTTTTTGTGAATATTCTCTGAAGACCACTTTATTCTGGATGATCCTTGCTGAGTTTTGCGTAACTCATAAACCGTAAGAGATAGAGAAAAATGTGCATCTCATTAAAACACAAATTTCTTTTGCATATAATTTTTTGTAGGTTTTACCGTTTTCGACATTTCTTTTTATTGATTTCAATTTTGCACTAGTTAACTACTCTCAAACAGGCTGCCTCCATTCGTTTCGTCTTTGTAGTTTTACTGCTGGCCATGCAAAGCGCACCGAACTTCTATTGTTTCACGTAGCGATCAGTTTTTAAAAGGTTTGACTATTGCTTTAGCCTAGTATATTCCCTTATTACCTTTCTACTGACAAAGAAGCAAGTAATAAGATCGATTCTAATAATGTTTATCTCGATTAGCGTGATGTAGATAAAAGAATACTCTTTCGTAAGAATAGTTTCTATGTGGAACAGCTAGAGAAAGTCAAGTAAATGGAATACATCACATTTTTGTATACAGGGGACCCTAAAATGTGTATTTTACTTGAAATCTCGATATCTCGAATTTTTGGTGAAGTGCAATACCCTTTTCACCTACGTACCATGTACTTTGTGAGAAAGTAAAAAGATATGGAACTGATAACAAAGCACCACGCCTATAATCAAATTATCCTTGTTTAAACCACGTTTTCATTGATGACATTAGTAGAAATATCAACACAATACGTATAATCACATTTAACTTCTTTGTCCGTCTGAATAGCACAGTTGGTTAGGCATGATAAAGAACTCGTGCGGGACGAAACTCCGGCCCACGGCGGCGCTGATATGATCCTGGCAATTGACAGCGTTAACAAATAAAATAATTTCTATTTTTTATCTAACTTCTTGACTTCACTGTCAAGAAAGTTTACACGTTAAATTGTTTGACAACACAGGAATGTCAAAATTAGACATTCAACTTTAAAGCAAAGTTACTGAAAAAACAAAAGGATGAATAAACAAAGGAAACTTACACAGAATTAGCCAGTATCCCCAATTTAATATATTGTTTAGCTGAAAACAAAAGACCTCAGTTCAATATGCTACATACATAAAGATTATTGGCAAATAATCGTTCAGTAAGTCCTTAGAAAGTCCAAGAAATTACACTCGTAGCATCGAAAAAAGTTTGTATTTAGTAACCGTTGTCTCTTACTAAAACTTTCAGCTATATCCATCACGTGGTTTTCGTTTTCACAGGCGATTGAAAAACAATGTTGTGCTTGTTTAGAAAGATGGAAAAAAAAACAAGTTTCTTAAACACTTCTATTTAAAAGACTCAACACCGAAAGAGATAAAAGCCGAGTTGGATGAAGTTCATTGCACTTCTGCTCCTGCGTTTGCAATAATTTACAATTGGATAAATAAATTTAAACGTGGCCGTACATCCACAAATGATGAACATCGATCCGGACGTCCAGTAGAACTTTCTCCGAAATGATTTGACAAAATCCAGGATCGTGTGATCGATTCGGAAGCTGGTTTGGCACTTTTCCGTCGCAATCCTGCGTCGATACATCGATGATACATAACTGTGGATGAAACATGGATACGCTACTACACTCAAGAGACAAAAGTACAGTCGAAACAATTGGATTTTAAAAGAAGAAGGCAAAGATGGTGAAATCTGCAGACAAAGTAATGGCCTCGATATTTTGGGATGTACACGGAATCATCTACATTGATTGCTTGCAGAAAGGAAGAATGTTACATAGTGAGTATTATGCATCATTATTGCACCGGTTGAATGGAGAAATAAAGAAAAAACGCCCTCATCTGGCAAAGAAAAATATTCTTTTCCATCAAGACAATACACGGGTGCACAGCTGCGCAGTTTCGATGGCAAAAATTGTAGAATTTAGGTTCGAATTACTACAACATCCACCATATTCACCAGATTTGGCCCCCAGTGACCTTTTTTATACAAACTTGAAAAATTGGATCGGCGGAAAACGTCTAACGAAGAGGTCATCTCCTAAACAGATGCCTATTTTGAGGACCTTCTGAAAGTCTAATTTTTGGAAGGCTTAAAACAGTTGGAGAAACGATGGGGAAAGTGTATCGAGCTAAAAGGAGATTATGTAGAAAAATAAAAAAAAAAATCTATCAAAAATAAATTGTTTTTCTGTATTTGTCTAAGGACTTCTTGAACGTCCTTCGCACGCGCGCGCGTGTGTGTGAGTATGTATATTCTGTTTGTTTATGACAGTGAGATTCCCATTTCTTTGAATAGGATCATTCCCTAACCCACTAACTCTGGGAAAATATGGGGTGAGTGAAGCCGAATGAGTTTCAAAGATAGAGAGAACTCATATTCCACCTAATGTACGAAAGTAAATTGCAGCTGATATCGTATACATCTGTATCTCATGGGAGTTAAAGGTTATAATTGAACAGAAAAGCTAAAACACACCGTAGTACACTATACGACTTTTTCCATCATCACAATTTCACATAGATACGCTATATACTTGTCGCAAATAACCTTTAGACCATCTCCAAGATGGAGGACACTAGTGAAATTTTAAATTTCTGAAAATTGTACTGTGTCTGCATTTGTGTTAATCTAATACGAACACCACATTTCAATCCAACTGTATAAGTACTTTACAAAATATGAATTATTTCAAACATTATATTGCATAATCAAAATGTTCCACGATCTTCAACATTTGAGAAAATTGGTTTCTATTTTCTGAATTAGAGCTTTGACCACACAAAAATTTAAACGCTGATTTTTCTATAGTTTTAATCACTGAATTATTATGATATTTTTAAAAAGTTAGAAATTGAATCTCTAAAATGAATAATTTTCTTTCATAAAAATATATTTTGGAATAATTACTATTGATGTTGGGATAATTTTGTCCTTTGTAATATTACAATAAATACGTCTAAAAATTCTGGGAAAATTTAGTTGTATTTAATTAAAAACGAGATACGTGGAACATTTTGAAAGTGTGAAAATGTGTTTTGAAGAAGAAGAAAAAAAAATACAAACAAATGAAATAGTATGCTAGGAAACAGGTGTTTTGTGCGATCTTTAAATGGGCGTACAGCCCAAAACAAGGGGAAGGCAGCTACATACTGATTCTGTATAAGAGCCTAAAGCTTCCATTAAAAAAATCTGATGTGTTCCATTCACATGACTTTCTTTACATCTCTGCAACAAATTATTGTTAAAAAGCTTATGCTTCTATTTACTTCATGCTAATCGAGAAAAAATTAGTAGAAATAGTCTATTATTTGCTTCCTTGTAAGTAGAAGTGAAATAAGGGCGTACCATAGGTTAAAATGATAGAAGCTGGTTGCCATGTGACTGAAGTTCCTTTGTTAGTATGGATAAGAGTTGACAATTTTCTGTATGAGAAAAACTTTTTTAAAGCTGAAACCAAAAACAAGGAATATCTAAAAAAAAAAAAACGTTCAACTACACGAAACAAATGTATATAACAAAGTGGAGTGTGTGTTTTAGCGTGCTCTACGGTTTTGTTTTTTTGTGTGGTAACTTTTTCTCCATATCTTACGCTTTAGCAGCTAGGCAAAATTCCGTAAAATTCATCCATAAAGAGGTTAGCTTTTGAGATATTCGTTGTTTATGGTTTCATCTTTGAAAAAATTATATTTTTCTCACACAGGACTTTGTCAACTCCTGTCCATACAAACAAAGAAACTTGAATCACATAGCAACCAGCTTTTGAATATCACTTTAACCTATGGTACTCCCTTATTTCGCTTCTGCTTACAAGGAAACAAGTAAAAGACTATTTCTGCTAATTTTTTCTTGATTAGCATGAAGTAAATAGAGGCATAAGCTTTTTAACAATAATTTGTTGCAGAAATGTAGAGAAAGTCATGTGAAATGAACACATCAGATTTTTGAGCTATGCTATCCACCCACACATATTCTCTCATTTTGTTTTGGTCGTGTTAACGCCTGATTTTATTACTATGGCTCCGCAAGCGATGACACTGATAATATATGAAGATATATTCTTGGATATTCACTCATACTGGCCTTTTTCTAAACCTGTTTTTATTCAGAGGCCTCAAATATGTATTTCCGCGAAATTTAGTCATCAAATTTTTGGGTGAAATACCATATCTTCTCTATCTAATATGTGCATAGTACGTGTGGAGAAAGTAAAAGGACACATCTTTTAAAGTGTTTAGTCTTAAGAAAATTAAAAAGCTATATTTCATTAAGTACGACTCCAAGGCCAGCCCAAACCTGGTGCTTAAAAGCGATAGTCCCATGTCAGTAGATTTACTGCCATGTTAAAATATTCTTTGTTCAGGAGATCTTAAAATGTGTTTCTGATGAAATCTGAAAATACATTTTTGTCGGAATGCAACTCTGCTACCTAGCACAGGTAAATGGTAAAGAAAGTAAAAATTACTTTTGCTCTTGGGTAGTTTGTGAAATTCCTGCCACTGACACATACTATGAAAATAGACCAGGGGCTGACGTGGGCAGTTTGTGCGTAAAAGCGAAACCCGACACCAGTTCGTTAAGGAGAATATTAGTTTGAACTGGGCGAAGTACAGGACATTTCACAACAAAAAATAACAAAATGGTAGTTTCACATAACGTCACCTTGGGTCATAACTCTCTTAGTTGGCACCAATTGCTAATGCTGCACATTTTCGCATCAAAGTTGTATTCATGAGAGAGAGGGAGAGAGAGAGAACATTCACGTGCTGCATCATTCTAATCTCTATGGTATGGGGGTAGTGTGCCCAGCTCATATTCAAGAGGTTACTAGATCATAATTTATTTCGAGCGATATGACTTAACCCGGTTAAAGGACATTAAATTTATAAAATCTGATGTGTTTCATTCACATGACTTTCTCTACATCCCTACAACAAATTATTGTTAAAAAGCTAATGCTTTTATTTACTTCATAATAATTCAGATAAAAAAATAGTAGAAATAGTTTATTACTTACTTCATTGTAAGTAGAAACGAAATAAGGGAGTACCATCTGGTTGCTATGTGACTGAAGTTCCTTTGTTTCTACGGACAGGAGTTGATAAATTACCGTATAAGAAAAATATAAGTATTTTAAAGCTGAAACCAAAAAGAAGGAATATCTCAAAAATGATCAATTCCATGAAAAAAAATGTATGTAACATAAATTGTGTGTTTTACCGAGCTCTACATTTTCTGTTAGGTTAGCTTTTGTCTATCTCTTACGGTTTACCAGTTATGCAAATTTCCGTAAAATTCATCCAGAATAAAGTAGTCTTCAGAAGCTACTCCCAGAAAATTCAAGATACACATTTTATTTATAAGTAAAATATCTTTAATACACGATATTTTAATCAAAATCGTTAGAGCCATTTTTGAGAAAACGAACATGTAAAGGGTAGTTGGGGGTGGGGGGATTTTCTTGAAAATCTTCGTGTCGCATCCTTGCAAGATACCAAGCTTGGTATTTATCGGTATTTTCGTTTTTGAGCTTTGCGGTCCACAGACATACATACGCACACACACACACACACACACACACACACACACGCACGCATACACAAAACGACCTTTTTCTAAAACTACTTGTTTTGGATTCAGGGGAACGTGTACTTCCGGTAAAATCTCAGTATCGAATTTTACACCATCTCTATTCACTATGTACATAGTACGTGTAGAGAAAGTAAAAAACTCGTAAACTTTCTCTTGCTATTAAATTTAAAGTACATTCGTTTTGTGACAGAAACAAAATGTTTCAAAATGAGTTCCAAAATTTACTATTACCTTTTGGTAAACAACTATAAGAATCTGATGTGCTCCATTCACATGACTTGCTCCATCATTTTGCAACAACTATTCTTAGAAAAGTTATTCTATCCTCTACTTCGTGGTAATCGGGATAAACATTATCATAAATGTTTTTATTACGTATTTCCTTGTAAGTAGGAGGGGAATACGGGAAAACATTAGGCTAAAGCAAAAGTCACATCTTTTAAAAGTTAGTCGCTATGTGGTGGCTTTGAAATATTTCTCTTTGCATGGCCAGGAATAAAACAAATTAAAAATGACTGAGGATTTCCCTTTTGAGATAAACAGAAGTATCAGAAAATTTATAACAACCAAGACTACTTTGGAAATGGTTAAGTCAAATATAAAACTTGTATCTGACATAGATTGCATACTTTAACGAGATCTAGATGCTTTGTGTAGTAAGATTTTGTCTATCTGTTACGGTTTAGCAGTTATACAAAATTCATCCAGAAAGAAGAGGACTTGAGAAACAATTTCCAGAAAAGTCAACATATACATTTCATTTGTCCTAAATGTGTGGCATTTTAATCAAAATGTTTGAAAAATGTTCCGTGTAAAAGGTAGCTTGTGTTGGGGTAATTTGGGGGGGGGGTACTGCAGACACACGCACGCGCGCACGAACCTTATTCTTAATATATTTTTCCTGGATTCAGGAGACCTGAAATCATTTTCCAATGAAATCTGGAGATCAAATTCTTTGGTATAACACAATACCTTCTCTATGTACAACCGTGGAAATAAAATAAATAAATAAAAAAGTTGTCTTCGAACGCTAAATTGTCTAAGTACAACACGGGACAGCGCTTTTTACAACATATGCAACATAGTTATGTAGCCGCTGCAGCGTTCTGCCGCATTACTAAACATGCCCTTTCACTATAGCAACCGCGGCAAAGCTTAAGGTACTTTTGTGGTCGCAGGTTCACTCCTGCGATGTAATAAACTTCTCTTGACAATGTTTAATCAACAAATAGCGGCTAATTAGTTTCAATATACTGCATTTCATAACCGACATTCGGTAAAGTTAATAACAGAATAGTTATTATAATGCTTCTTTAAGGGTTCATTCTATCTAATTGCAATATGCTGGACACGAAGCCACGTGATGCTTAGAAGGGTGCGCTAATGCATTAGGCCCGAACAAGGTTCTCTTGCAGTGAATCACGTCAATGGCGGCAGAACACAGCACAAGTGTTGCTTGCGCTAGTTAGTGCAGCAGGTTTTTCTACTTGTGAAACTGCAGTTCGCAACTAAAGCGCAGAGGTGGGTGAGGAAAGAAATTGAATGGCTCAGGAAGAAATCGTGTATCCACTCCAGAATTGGATGCAGCCTTAATTGCAATACTGCTTCTGAATTGTTCACCTCAAACTACTCTACGACATGGACACGACACAGGACTTCATGCGCGACCAACATGTGACAGACGATCACAAATTGTTTCGCCTCGCATTTGCAGAAGAATTGCCATCCGCGACTGGAATTGCATATTTTCATACGAGGAGACAACATTTTCTTTCACACATCAGGGAAAGGTGACTGCTTATCGTTCATAATTTCATCATAGTCATGTATCTGTATCTTGTTGGGGCTGAATTCAAGGGGCGGTTTACGTGTGTTGTGGCAGCTTGACGAAACACGATAATACTCGAGAATATTTTGATTCCCTGTGTGAGAATGAGATATCCGTATGGAATTGTTGAATTCGTACAGGATAATCATCCTGTCCACATATATCAATTGTTCAAATTAGTTCTCAGAAAAGTCATTTAGCAGAGTGTTACACTACCCTCCCTATTCACCAGATTTGAACCCCACTGAAAATGTGTATACTGAGGTGAAAAGAGAGGTGCTCTCGAATTCCCCGGCAAATCCTTGAAGGACAAAAAATGGCTTCTGGTCACAAATTCAACAAGCCTGGGATGTTGTAACTTCTCGTCCTTGTTACTGCAGGGATGTAAATTTGTCTATACTCCGAAGATTGAGGGCAGTCATATGTATTGAGGGTTTAAGTTTAGAAGATAATTTATTTGCATTTTTTTAGTTATTAAAACGAGCGTTTTAGTAGAGCGTTTTTTGTGTGCACAGATATGTCCAAAACTTCAAATGCCAAAGTTATGTAAATGCAATATTATGTTCTATAGCTTAAAAGCTAAACATTGCACTCTCAGGCACAGACCATTCTGCAGTTCCTACATGTGTTGTGAACACAGCTGTTATGAAGATACAGGAAGCGAACGGAATCTGGGGATGACTTTTTTCCCCCTCACAAGTGTACACTGCATGTGATAGGGAAAGTAAAAACCGTACAATTTCCGAGTAGCCTCCCTATGAAGTATACTAACTTTCTTACCGATTCTAACTAAATGTGAAAAGTGTAGCCACATTTTCTTCAAGTTTTTATGGGTATCTTAAATCTACGTTCGCCTAAAATCGTAAAGTGTTACTTTCTCTACCACGTATAATGTACACAATAGATCGAGACGGTTTTCTATTCCACCCACAAATTCGATACCAGATTTCATCGAAAATATATTTTTTGGATCCAAAGAAAAAGCATTTAGAATGATGTGTGTTTATGTGTATGTTTCTGTGTACAGTGCGGCTATTAAAACAAGAAATAACAATACCAATGGCAATTAATTGTTGTTCCACAAGAGCTGGAAAAGTAGAAACGACTTGAAAAAATGAATGCCATAGCCGCGATTCAAACTCTGTCCTCCACGCGGTTTATTTACGTGGAAAAACAGTTACCAGTGCTCACGCAGTTGGCTTCAAGTTAGACAAACTCAAACCATCAACACATAGAACGTAAACAATAACGACCATGAGTCACTGATAGCAGGAGACACATGTGGTCACGCCAACACCGTAAGAGGGTTGGGGTGGTTTGTTATTTAGATGTCACAGCGTATTCGTTACCAGTTCAACCTAGTTTCCTTTCGTCCAAGCATGCTTTAAGGCATTTGCGGTCAAGTTTCAGCTTTAAAGTTCATTTACAAAAAGGCGTTGCTTAGATTTGCAGGTATAATAAAACTAACCTAATGTTTAAACTGCACGTATTTATGGATTATCCTGAGGCCAGAAATGACATTTAAATGTTTTTGTTTATGTGCGTACATTTATCTTTTTCACTTTTGAGATCACCTTGCGGTTTACAGAGAAACATGCGAGTCAGTTGAGAAATGATATGCCGTGCATTTGTCATGGTAGCTCAGAGGTAGAGCAACCGGTTAGGGACCTGGAGATCCGAGGTTCGAATCCCGACTATGGTATTGAATTTCTCAGTCTGAATCTGTCTCTCCAACTCCTGTCCTACATACGGCTTGTGTGAAAAAACAATTAAATCAATTCTACAAAAAAATGTGTATGACAAATCGTGTGTTTTAACGAGATCCATAATTTTTGTGTGGTAAGCTTTTGTCTTTCTCCTACGGTTTACCAGTTATGCAAAAGTCGTCGAGAATGACAAGGTCTTCAGAGGCTATTCCCATAAAATCCAAGAAATACACTTTATTAGTGATGAAAGTATCTTAAATATGGTATTTTACCCTTGACACGTCCTGCACTTCTTCTACGCAGTGGGGCAATGCCGAGGTCACTGCCGCTCGGCCCAAATGCATATAAGGCGACTGTGGCCCTGGCATAAAATGAAGGCACGGTTTATTGACTGCGGAAGATATGCACAATTTTTAGGTAGCAGGTCTGCGTTTTCTTTTTCCTTATTTCTTTTTTAAATTAATTATTAATGTTTGTGCTTATTCCTTGCACTGTGTCCCCTTTCTTTCTATTTTTCCTTCTATTTCTGCGTCTCTTTTATATGTTGAGAGACCTTTTAATGAAATGAGTGACACTATCAGACGATGAATGAAAGTATGAAATGAACGTGCCAATGAATGCTGAGCTATCTGATTTTATTCTAAGATTTCAGGAAACGCGGGAATTAAACCTCTGCCAGCTGGTTTTCCCAAACCGAATTTGAAACCGAGCTAGCAAATACATACGGTACAAAAGTGGATACTGAATCATGCAGTCAAATGTGTGGAAAATTTCAGCAGCAATTTCTTGCGTATCCAGTTCCGAGTGAAGACACCCTTGAGATGTTTGGTAATGAATTTAGAACAACGGGATCGTTAAACAAAAGAAGCGAAAATATGTTTTATCGTAGGAAAAGCTTGACGAATGCAGAGCTAAAAAGTCTCTCAGCCGTGTTGGACAGCAGGTGGGTGTTTCACAAATCTTTGTTCATACAGATACTAAACGTTTAAAACTGAAACCTTACTGCGCGACTATAGTGCCGAAATTATGAACATTATCCAAGAAGAGCTTATGTGTGTGAATAATAATTTCACCCGACGATGTCAAGAATGTCTTCGTGGAGATAGACACCACTTTCAATAACACTTATAACAAGGTACATGTATCTACATGTATGTTACTTACCTTCGTAAGTAACGCGGAAGTTAGGAAACGGAAAACTTCGAATATAGTAGACTGTGTGCGGAATGAAACGAAGGTATTATTCTCTGTAGTTTTGTAACGTCTTCCCCTCTTTCTCCAACCCGGTGGAGGGCGATGGATTTTTTCGGGTGTAAAAATCCTTAGCATGGCTTCCTTCGGAAGGGAAGTAAAGCCGTTGGTCCCGTGTCGTAGATTTACGGCACGTAAAAGAACCTCAAGCCTGATAAGAGAGGCCTCTGAGCAAAATTAAGCGGCCTTTCACGCCCAGTATAGAATGGGACGCTGAGAACCACAGCAGTTAAAGAGCGTCCATAAATAACACGCCATTTCCATTTCCCTCTTTCTCCGTTAACTTTTTCAAATAAATTATTATACATTAATTTATGCTTATAATAAACGACAAAAAGAAACATTATAAATAATTTTTCAACACTTTTAACACACGATTAGCCATTATAGAAAGCAAGCATGCAAGAAAGAAAGGAAAGAAGAAAGAATGAAAGAAGAAAGATTGAAGCCCTTCGGTAGATAGGATAATTGGCTGTGGGGCCTGCTGTAATGTATTAAAAACATCAACTCAGATATAAATCGTGTTCAATGTGAGCCAGTCTGTAAATAAATATGCGTTTCTGGACAACTGTTACCAGACTCAAGGTTACACATAATAATCTAGCCTTGATATGTGTGGTTAAAGCAATTCACGATCTGTAGTAAATGCTTAGATGCGATTCCGTTAACATTAACAAACAACAAATCTCAGTTTCTATGTCCCACAAGGACGCTAAAGTAACGTTTGAAGCGTGCCCGTGGTTATTCATTTGTTTTTCCCTGGAGAAAACATTTACATGCCAAACATGTACACCCAGGAATTAAGGACGAAACAGTTTCAACTGGATTTATTAACTCCTGTTGACGTAAACTACTTCCTTGGCTTACGAATATGTGAAACAAAAACCGAAATTATACTTATTTACATTTTATTATACACATTTATTTTTAAACTTGCCTTGAAATCCTTGGAAGGCAATAAATTAACAAAAGCTGCTGTGTAACATTCACACGAGTACTACCTACAGTTTTTCTAATTCATCAATTGCTCTGTTACCCGTTTTCCTTTCAAGAAGCTGATCTCTCCAAACATTTTCGTAACCTTCCTGAATGACGAAGCATTGAAGTATCATTTAAGGAAAAAACAGTGAAGTTACCTGCAGATGAAATAATTACATAATCTGCATGGATTTTTCACCATTCAGCTATAGAAAATTTTGGTTTAATTTAAGGATTACTTAAATCCTTGGATCTCGTTTCAGACACACAAAGGACTAAGTAGCTACATTTTATTTAGGACGAATAGTTAATAAACATGAATGCGAAATAACACAAATGTGGGGAAATTTACTCCTTTAGAATGTTTCGCCTCATTTAATTAAAATGTAAATACATTCCTCTCCTGGGATGTATTTTATTTCACCATAAAATATTTAAAATATGTGACACAATAGTCACATTTCAGCTTAGAGTGCCAATACATTTTTGTTTATTGGCATATTAATTAATCATGTTTGTGTTAATTGTGGAAATATCTCTCTCTCTCTCTCTCTCTCTCTCTCTATTTCTCCTTCCTTGTGTGTAGAATAAATATAGAATTTGTTCTTTACGTTCAGTGTTATGCATGCGATACGAAAATTTTAAAGAAAACCCCTCCTCAGCAAAATAAACTTTACGTGAAGAATGTTTCACCATTTTTGGTTTTCTTAAAATGGTTCTAACGAATTTCGGAATTTATATATGACATGTTTTAAGATATTTATGTGACTAAAATTATAATACATGTTATATCTTGAATCTTCTGTAAATAGCCTATGAAGTCCTCTTCATTATGAAAGATTTTGTATAACTGATAAACCACAAACATATAAAAGAATTAAAATTCTAAAATCTCGCAACATATATGCAATTTATATAACTTTTTGTGGCATTTATCAATTCTAAATTGTTCATTATTATTGGCATGCATTTTCCAATATTTAACATACATTTTTTGAAGTGCTAAAGAGTCAGTTTTAGGTAATGCCATAAAAAAAATGAAATGTTAAGGCCATTTATAAAATAAATTTTTACGATAAGTAATTTTACATATCTATTAAAATTAACAAATAATACAAAGTTGCGTAAGTTATAAATCTATTGTAGGTAAATTATTAGTAGCATTATGTTAAGGGCCATAAGTTATCACTCTGTTAGCTAAAGTTATTAGTAAAGGAAGCTACATCGGAAAAAAACAATTAGCTCAAAGTCAGAGTAGTGACGGTAATTAAGTTCCGTGATTTTTTTTGTAGCGGAGATTATTGCCTATCTTCCCCAGAGACTGAAAATAGGAATGCAAGTGGGTGTATGTGTAATCTAATGCATAAAAGCCAAGGGAATTCAATGCCTGCTCGACTACCTATATATATGAGTTAACAACTTTGTCAATAGGTAATAGTTAAATCCCAAAGTCATTAAAGGTGGGATATAAATTGAAGGATTAAAAAAAAACATGTTCACTGTATAGCTTTTCATACCGATATTCATATTACTATTCGTTTGTATGAACTTCTCCATTATTTCTCCTCCAGATATCCTCATTCTTCACCCTGAACAAGCATGTTTGATGATAACGTATCTCATTAAGGCTGCTACTGTAACTGTGACAGTAAAACACACTACCTACATGTCGTTCGTTATATGTGGGCTTGAAGAGACAGGAAACAAATGAGTAGCGCAGAGATCCACGCTATAAATTGACGATATTATCATAGTATCTTGCGTTTTTGTTATCTTTGCCAGTAATTAAAGCTAAAGACCATTAGGTCAGTTCCCTTACATAGAGGTGTCGAAACAGTAGGTTATGAAATTCTTCCTACGGCATCTTGCCAGAATAAGTATGACAAAATGGTAGCATACAACCATTATCATGTGGCCCCTAGTTGATGATGCAGCTTTCTTAAGTGAATTAAGTGCTCCTCACTCATTCAGCCAGTCAGAAGATGAAAACATATCTCCTAGTATCCTTATAGGCTTTGCTTCGTTGAGCTGTATCGAATAATTTTGAAGAACTCCGATTTGCAAAACTTTCTCTACCATTAGAATTCTCAATATCATTAACTTATTCATTTACAGTGTCGTTCTTCTATTCAGGTTACGTCTTTCTTAATTAATTTTTGACTAGAAACAATCTACATTTTTACGAAAGGAAAAGCAATTTTTATATCGCAAGTCAGGTCTTGTTAGACTGAGTGTGTAAAGAAGTATCACCTGCTATATAGTCTTCGATCAGAGTCTTTTAAGATAGCAAAGACAAAGAACCGGTTGTCTGTGCCCAAGTCTAGCTAAACAATAATAACCATAATAGCCCGTCTGCCTCACATCCAAAGGTCGCGAGTTCGAATCTCGCTTAGAGTGAGTTACCCGGATAAGGTTTTTTCGGGGTTTTCCCTTATCATGAGAAGACGAACGTCGAGTAACTTAAATCTCCATGGACCCCCGAGACCATTCGAGCATCATTTCACCTATTTTATTCATCGGCCGATACGACCAACCAGGTTAAATGACGTTAGGTAATAAAAAATCACTGGACATAACTTTACTGTGAAATGACATAGATACAGACGTTTTGTGTGTGTGTGCGCGCGCGAACAGCATAACTCGAAACGATAAGTCGGTTAAATACCAACATTTAGTATTTTAAAGGGATTAACACAAAGACTTTAAAGATAATTTCTCTACACCAAACCATCTTTTACATAGAAAAAGTTTCCAAAATTATGATTTTCTCCTAAAACACTCTTAAGAATTTTAATTAGAATACCATGTGTTTAAGGTTTTCCTGTCAGATGAAATGTATATATCTTAAATTTTCTGTGAATAACTTCTGAAGTCTCTTCTTTGTGGATTACTTTTACATAACTGATGAACAGCCAGATAAATCTTATTATACAAAAAATGTAGATTTTGTCTAAAAATGTAGATTTTATGAGAGAGACATTTGCTGTTAATTTGGCCATTTCAGAGATATTCATTGTTGTTGATTTAAAAGTTTCAATACTTGTTCTTTTCTTAGATAGAACATCATTATTCGTATTGTTTATCCTGGTCATCAAAGGAGAACGGTATTCCAAAGTCACCCACTCTTAAAATATTTTATTATAGCCTTTGCCCAGTATATCCCTTTAGTTCCCTTGTATCTATAAGTAAATATGAAATAAAACCAATCTGTTAAGTTTATACAATTAGCATGAAGTAGATACTTTGAAGAGTAAGCTTTTATAAGAAGATTTTGTTGCAGGATAGATAGGGAAAGTCGTGTGTTGTAATACATTAAATACATTTTTTTAACTTTCTCTGCTACATACCTGTATACCTAAAAATTCTATATTGATATTTTACCGGGAATACACGTTTTGAGGTCCCATAAATGAAAACTTATCTACTCGTATTATCGGTTGGGAGCCAGTATATATGAAAACACTTTATAATTACGTAGTCCCGTATATAGGACTGACAAGAGGGTGCCTAGGAGTCAGAAGTCTGTCGAGGAGCTAACGGCACGTAATAATAGATTAGAGAACCTGGAACGAGTGGTCGGCCCGTAGACAGGCATGAGCGTGAGGAAGTGGATGAAATGAAAGCGAAATAGATGACAGGAAAGGTGGTGATGGAGCAATTGGTAGAATGAGTGGCGAGGGAAACCAGAGGACCTGGAGTAAACCCGCCCAGACGCCCTTTCGTCCACAACAAATCCCACATGAGGAGCTTGGGATGGAACCCAGGACGCCTAGGTAGGAGGCGCCGCCCACATTATAATTATATTCCATTACATCTTTAACAGCTAGGTCATATTGGCGGCTTCTTCTTGGACGCTCATGGCAATGGTGTTCACTCGTACACTGCCTATTTGTACCTTTGGGTTTAGCGGTTTTACTTTCTCTACACGTATTGTGTACATAGAGTATAGAGAAGGTAGTGTATTGGACCCAAACATTCGATACCGAGATTTCACCGGAAATATATGTTTTAGGGTCCCCTGTATCCAAAAAAAAAAAATATATATATATATTTTCACAAAAAGGTCCGTGTGTGTGTGTGTCCGTGTGCCCGAATGTCTGTGAACACGATAACTTAAAACGAAAAGTCGGTAAAATACCAAACTTGGTATTTAACTTTAGTATCTTCCAGGGATGCGACACGAAGATTTTGAGAAAAATCCCCCCACCCACACTACCCTTTTCATGGAACTTTTTTCGAAAATTTTGATATTCTTAAAAATGGCTTTAACGATTTTGATTAAAATATCGTATATGAAAGATATTTACCTGACAAATAAAATGTAAATCTTAAATTTTCTGGGAATAGCCCCTGAAGACTACTTTATTCTGGATGAATTTTACGGAAATTTGCATAACTGCTAAAACATAAGAGATGGACAAAAACTCAACACACAAAAATGTACAGCACGTTAAAACACACAATTTAAGTTATATGTATTTTTTTCGTGGAGTTGATCGTTTTTCAGATATTCCTTGTTTTTGGTTTCAGCTTTAAAAACATACTTCTCTCATACAGCAATTTGTCAACTCCTGTCCATACAAACAAAGGGACTTCAGTCACATAGCAACCGGCTTTTGACTATCACTTTAACCTATGGTACCCCCTTATTTCCCTTCTTCTTACAAGGAAGCAAATAATTCTGCTACTTTTTCTCGATTAGATGAAGTAAATAGAATAATTTGTTGTTGCAGAGAGGTAGAGAAAGTGACGTGAATGGAATACATAAGATTTTTTAGATTTATCTTTAGACTTACAAGCACAGAGTAACACTGTCATTTACACTTCCATACTTCAGAAAAGGGAAACCTCTTCGTTAGGGAAAAATTCCCACCCACACCCCAGCCGATAATCGAACCCGGTAGCCCTCCCATAGCAAGGAGTCACTCTACTGACTGAGCTACGCGGCTAGCCAAACACTATTTATTCGTATTTAGTCCAACCTTTTACTTTGTATACCATGTAATCATACTCATTACTCATTGTAGGTAGGGAAGGTATTGCATTAACTCAAACATTCGGTGCAGAGATTTGACCGGCAATACATATTTTGAGGCCCTTGAATAAAAAAAAAAAAAATAGGACGTCTGAGTGTATATGCGCGCGCGCGCGTGTGTGTGTGTGTTGTGTTGTGTGTTTTTGTGTCTGTGAACAGCTTAATCCCAAAACGAAAATTCCGCTAAATGCCAATATTTGATATTTAAGTTCTTTATCCCCCAAGGGTCTAACACGAAGATTTTCAAGAAAATTCCCCACACGCAAACTACCCTTGGCATGGAATTATATTTAGAAAAATTTGATTCCCTCAAAAATGGCTCTAACGATTTTATTAAAATACCACTTATAAAAGATACTTTTATAAGAAATGAAATGTATGTTCTGATCATACTGGGGATAACCTCTGAATTCATTCAGCAGGACTTTTGCATAACCGATAAACCAACATTTTAAAACACAAAACTATAGATATCGTTAAAAACACAAGTTGTCATTTTTATGCGGAGTTAACCCTTTACGAGATATCCCTTACTATTGTTTTACATTTTCCATTACTTTTACTTTTCTCAAATGGGGAGTGGTCATTCATTTGTTTACTCCTCGCCATGCAAAGAAAACCGATTTTCAGCGTCGTCACATAGCGACCAGCTGTTAAAATATTTCACTATTACCTTATTTACCTTCTAGCATATTACCTTATTTCGCTTCTACCCAAGAAACTAAGCAATCAGACCATTTCTGTTAATGTTTATTTCGATTAACATGACATAGAATAATAAGCGTTTATAAGAGTAGTTTGTTGCCGAATAGGCAGAGAAAGGATGGAAATGTGAGGGGGTGGGTTTTGAGTAAAAAGAAATAAGGTCAGTTCTCCTGAAAAATCAAATTCATGCATATTGAAGACATTAGAATTTTATTTTGTTGTGCTCTTTCTTGGCTGTTGTTACGTGAAGCGTGGTCAGGCGGAGCAGAATAAATTGCACGCCTTCGTCACACAGTTCCATTCATTCCGCTAATCTTCTCGGAAGACAGCTGGTATGTACTTGCTGACATTTAAAGACTCAAGAATTAGGAAAAGAGGCGTGACTCACGGAACTAGGACCACCAGAAGCTTGTCGTGGAGAACAGAAGAAATTTGACCTCTCATGGAGTCGATATACCAAGGAAACAAACATTTTTCTGTGTTGTTGCATCGTTTAATTCCCGTATCCTATAATATGAACAAATTTGTGTGTAGCACCGACGCAGGTGTCTCTGAGCATTAAACTCCGAGGTACAACAGCCCGAAGGCTTTCCGCCCGACTGCTGCGTGCCCCGTCTCTGCCCATTGCGGCGTCATGGATGGGGTGCAGTACTTGAGGGTGGGACGTGGTTAGCGCCCCGAGTCCCACCTGGCGGTTAATGCGGTCTACGCAACCTGGAGCATTAAACACACACAATTATCCCATATACACACGGAGTAAAATTACTTAACATTCTGAAGTCACTTTTCATATACGAGAGCGGATCAGCAAGAATCCATATTTCAAAATAGATGGTGTTGCTAAACCAAGTTGGTGTTACCGTCATATTACATGTCGCCAAAAATAACTTGGTACTGATTCATAGGTTAGTTTGAATTTGACAGGCATTTCAATTAGTCGTTCAACGTGTTTTCGCTAAAATAGAAAAATCTGATGTGTTCCATTCACATGACTTTCTCTACATTTCTGTAACAAATTATTGTTAAAAAGCTTATCCTTTTATTTTCTTCATGCTCATCGAGAAAAAATTATAAGAAATAGTCTTATTACTTGCTTCCTTGTAAGCAGAAGCGAAAAAAGGGAGTACCATAGGTTAAACTGATAGTCAAAAGCTGGTTGCTATGTGGCTGAAGTTCCTTTGTTTGTATGAACACGAGTTGACAAATTTCTGTATGAGAAAAGTATAAGTTTTTCAATGTTGAAACAAAAAACAAGGAATATCTAAAAAACGACGAATTCCACGAAAAAATGTATATAACATATATTGTGTGTTTTAATGTGCTCTACAATTTTTGTGTGTTAAGTTTTTGTCTCTCTCTTACGGTTTACCAGTTGTACACAATTCCGTAAAATTTATCCACAATAAAGTAGTCTTCAGAGGCTATTCCCAGAAAATTCAAGTTATACATATTATTTGTCAGGTATATATCTTTAATATACGATATTTTAATGAAAATCGTTAGAGCAATTTCTTAGAAAATAAAATTTTTCGAAAATTTTCCATGGGAAGGGTAGTTTGGGGGGGATTTTCTTGAAAACCTGGGTGTCGCATCCTTGGAAGACACCAAATTTAAATACCAAGTTTGGTATTTAACGGTCTTTTCTTTTTGAGTTATGCTGCCCAAGGACACACACACATACACACAGACACACACAGACAGACACCACACGGGCATTTTTCTAAATATGCTTTTTTGTATTCAAGGTGTCTCAAAACATGTATTTCCGCTGAAATCTCGGTATCGAGTTTTTGGGTCCATTACAATACCTCCTCTATAAACTATGTGCATACTACGTATAGAGAAGGTAAAAAGTACAGTATCGTTCAGTGATTTTGGTTTGGAAAACTTGCAAGGAGATGAAAGTGAAATTGGATGCGTTTATGGAGACATTTTGCCATTATGACAACAAAGATTGATTCAAAGCTTATAAAATAATTGAACATCGTGTTGGCAAACTATAAGAAATAGACAAAAAATCTGATGTGTTCCATTCACATGACTTTCTCTATATTTCTATAAATTATTATTGTTAATAAGCTTATCTTTTATTTATTTCATGCTAATCGAGAAAAATTAACAGAAATAATCTTATTTCTTGCTTTATTGTAAGTAGAAGCGAAATAAAGGAGTACCATGGGTTAAAGTGAAAGCCAAAAGCTGGTTGCTATGTGACTGATGTTCCTTTGTTTGTATTGACAGGAGTTGACAAATTCCTGTATGAGAAAAGTATAACTTTTTCAAAGCTGAAACCAAGAAAAAGGAATATCTCAAAAACGACCAACTCCACGAAAAAATGTATACAACATAAATTGTGTGTTATAACGTGCTCTACATTTTTTATGGGTTAAGTTTTTGTCCATCTCTTACGGTTTAGTAGTTATGAAAAATTCATCCAGAATAAAGTAGTCTTCAGAGGCTATTCCTAGAAAGTTCAGAATATACATTTTATTTTTCAGGTAAATGATTTTAATATACGATATTTTAATCAAAATCGTTAGAGCCATTTTTTAGAAAATCAAAATTTTCGAAAAAAGTTCCATGTAAAGGGTAGTTTGGGGTGGGGGCATTTTTCTCAAAATCTCCGTGTCGCATACCTGGGAGATACTAAACTTAAATACCAATTTTGGTATTTTACCGACTTTTCGTTTTTTAGTTATCGTGTTCACATACACACGGACACACACACGGACCTTTCTCTGAAAATACTTTTTTTGGATACAGGGGACCCTAAAACATATATTTCCGGTGAAATCTCGGTATCGAATTTTGTGGTGGAGTGCAATACATTCTCTATACACTATGTACATAGTGAGTTTAGAGAAAGTAAAAATTTACTACACAAAAATATGATGTGACTGCCTCCGTGGTCGAGTGGTCAGCGAGCTGACTTCTCACCCGGAGGTCCCGGGTTCGGGGAAGTTTTCTTTAACCAGATTTATTCCCTATCCACCACAGAGTCTGGAAGTATGAATGTGAGAATGAATGTGCGTGTGTTTAGTAATATAATAATGATTAACCTAATGTTCTAAGCCTACAGTAATACGAGTTGTTTCACAAGTCAAAGCCCCCGATAAGACCATTGAAGTTAAAGGGGGCTATACAAATGGAAAAAAAAATCTGATGTGTTCAATTAACGTGACTTTCTCTACATCTCTGGCACAAATTATTGTTAAAAAGCTCAAGTCTTCTGTCTACTTCATGCTAATCGAGATAAAGGTGAACAGAAATGTTTTCTTGTAAGTAGAAGGGAAATCATGGAATACACTAGGCTAAAACGATAGTCAATCTTTTAAAAGCTGATTGCCATGTGGATGAAATCCGTTTTTTTTTTTTTTTTTTTTTTTTTTTTTTTTTTTTTTTTTTTTTTGCATTGCCAGGAGTTGATAAATTCTCGTATGTGAATAGTTTTAAGTATTTTAAAACTAAAAAATATCTACAATTTAAATATCTAAAAAATGGCTAACTCCACGAAAAAAAAAATGTATATGACATAAATGTGTGTTTCAGGGATATCTACAAACTTTGTGTAGTAAGTTTTGTCTATCTCTTAAGCTTTACTATTTATGGAAAACCCAGCAAAATTTATACAGAATAAAGAGGCCTTCAGAGGCTATTCTCTGAAAATTCAAGATATACGTTATATTTGTCGTGTAAATAACTTTAATATATGGTATTTTAATCAAAACCTTTAGAGCAATTTTTGAGAAAATCAAAATTTTCTTCAAAATCTTCGTGTCGCATGCTTGGAAGATACTAAACTTATATTCCAAGTTTGATATTTGAAGGGCTTTTCGTCTTTGAGTTATCGTGTTCACAGACACACACACACACACACACACACACACACACACACACACACACACACACACACACACACACACGGACCTTTTACTAAAAATGTTTTTTTTTTTTATACAGAGGACCCTAAAACGTCTATTTCCGGTGAAATCTCGGTATCGAATTTCTGGGTGGGATGCAATACCTTCTCTATACACTATGTACATGGTACGCGTACAGAAAGTAAAAAGGTATATGACATAAAGTGTGTGTTTTAATGAGATCTTTTTTTGCGTAGTAAGTTTTGTATATCTCTTACGGCTTGCCAGTTATACAAAAGTCATCCAGAATGAAGAGGTCTACAGAGGCTATTTGCAGAAAATTCAAGATATACATTTCCTTTGTTATAAAATAACTCAAAGATAAGCTATTTCAATTAAAATCGTTAGAGCCATTTTTGAGAAAATCAGAATTTTTTAAAAATGTTATATGTAAACAGTAGTTTGGAATGGGTTGTTTTCTTGAAAATCTTTGTGTCGCATCCTTGGAAGATACAAAACTTAAATACACCAGTTTGATATTTAATGGTCTTTTCGTTTTTGAACTGTGCTGCCCACAGACTCACACAGGCGCGCGCGCGGATTTCAGAGGCTATTCTCAGTAAATTCAAGAGATATAACTTATTTGTGATGAAAATTGGTATTTTAATAAAAAATCGTCAGAACCATTTTCAGAAAATAAAAATCTTCTAAAAATTTTCCAAATCGAGGGTGGTTTGGGGTGGGGTATGTTCTTGAAAAATCTCCATGTTAATTCTTTGGAAAATTCTGAACTTAAACCCCAAGTTTGGCGTCTAATGGAATTTTCGTTTTTGAATTATTCTGTTCTGCACACAGACATGGAACCTTTAAGTTTTTATTAGAGAGTCTCAAAGCGTATATTTGCAGTGAAATCTAGGTACCGAATAGTTGGCTGAAATGCAAAACGGGATAGAGAAATTACGATGAACACAGAAGGGGGAAAAATCAGTTATTAGACTTTGAACATCATGCTTCCAACATCCCCTCAGCTGTGAAAGGGGAACTTCGTGAGCAGAGGTAAATAAGCAGACGCTAAGTTAGGAAGTTGTTGAATAATAATAATAATAATAATAATAATAATAAAACAATGTGCATTTTATATAATTTTAAAAATATGATGCAAATGCCAAATTTTAATAATTTTACATATTTTCGAGAATAGTTCTTTTTAATTTCTGTATACGTACTATGTACACAGTGTATAGAGAAGGTATTGTATTGCACCCAAAAAATCGATACGAAGTTTTCACCGGAAATATGTTTTGAAACCCCCTGAATCCAAAAAAAGCATTATTAGAAAAATGCCCGCGCGCGCGTGTGTGTATGTGTGAGTAGCATAACTCAACAACGAAAAGTCCGTTAAATACCAAACTTAGTATTTAAGTTCAGTATATTCCAAGGATGCAACACGAAAATGTTCAAGAAAATCCCGGCACCACCAACTACTCTTAACATGGAAAAATGTTCGAAAAACCTGATTTTCTCAAAAGTGGCTCTAACGAGTTTGATTAAAATGCCGTATATTAAAGACATTTATTCAGCAAATAAAACGTATATCTTGAATTTTCTGGAGGTAGCCTCTGAAGAACTCCTTATTCTGGATTAATTTTTCTGAATTTTGCATAACTAGTAAGTAAGCCGTAAGAAATAGGGGAAAAAAAAAAAAAAAAAAAAACCTTGCTACACAAACAATGTAGATCTCGTTAAAACACGCAATTTATGTCATTTAATTTTCTTTTTCCTAGATATTGCTTGTTATTTGTTTTAGTTTTAAAATACTTAAAACTTTTCACATACGGGAATTTGTGAATTCCAAGTAATGCATGAAACGGATTTCATCTACATGGCAACCAACTTTTAATGTCGTTTTAGCCTAGTGTATTCCCTTATTTTCTTTCTGCTTACAAGAAAGCATTTCAGCTAATGTTTATCTCGATTAGAATGAAATAATAGAAACTTAAGCTTTTTAACAACAATTTGTTAAAGAGATGTAGATAAAGTCACATGAATGGAACTCATCAGATCTTTTATTTTGTATAGAAAAATGTACATTTATTTCAAGTTACAGAAACAAAACTTGAACTTTAATTCTTCATATTGTAAGGCCAGCGGCTGTGAAATAATGCTTAGAATTTGAACTAAAAGAAGTTATCAGTTAACAAAAGAGTACCAAGCAAGGAAAAGTCTTGTTTCTGAAAATTGCAGGTTGGTAAGAGTACCAATGCTAGAATTTCAAACTAAAGAAACATTTCTAGCTCATCTTGTTTTATTCCGAATTAACTCGCTGATAGCCAAATGTAAAATATTAGAAGCAGGGAAGTGCAATTGTAGGAACGAATGGATCCCAATGTTAGAGATGCAATAGAAGACAATTTAAAAGTGTGATGTATAACCATAAATTGAATTTTATTATGGCAAAGGAACTGATGATATAATAAAAACTGTAGATACTTAGTTTGAACAAGTTACAGCCACCTCCTTTAAGTCTTTCAATTTTTCACAACCAAATATTTCAGAGTTTCCAGTTTGGGCTTCGGCTTAAATTACAGACAGATGTGTGTGCGGAATTTTTCTAAAAATCTGATATGCTCTATTTACATGACTTTCTCTAGCTGTTCCACAAACAAACTTTTCTTACAAAAGATTATTCTTTTATTTACGTTATGCTTATCAAGATAAACGTTGCCAGAATTAGTCTTATTACTGCTTCCTCGTAAGCAAAAGGGGAATAAGAAGTACTCTAGCTAAAGCGATAGTCAAATCTTCTAAAAGCTAGTCGCTAGGTGAAACAATTGAAATTCGGTTCTCATTGTTTGCTAGGAATAAACAAAAGAAAGGAAAAGAAAGATGTCTTCGTCTGAGTAAAGTTTAAGTAACTTAAAGCTGAAGCCAATAACTCGGAGTACCTCGAAAACATCATTTCCGGTGAATCTCGGTATCGAGTTTTTGGGTGGAATGCAATATACTTTCCACAAAAATGTAGGTATGAAGCAGAGAAAGTAAAACAGCTTATCATTTCACGAGTTTTAACTATATTTTGTTTTCGGGAGGGGTGCACTCGATCAAATGCAATGGTTGCTCAGGTATTTAAAACAGAGCATTTCTGCAATATCTTGTTGTCAGATATTCGCCTCAGTGTAGATTCTTAGCTACATTTACATTTATAAAACTGCAACTTATATGCATTTGTGCATTAATTTAATACTAAGTGTTGGTAAGGCAATGAACAAGAAAAGTAGTTCAGAACGTGCTTTTTACTTTCTCGAAAAAATGTAAATGACGTTTTATTTATGGACGCTCTTTAACTACTGTGATTCTCAGCGTTCCATTCCAAATTGGACGTGAAAGACGTTTAATTTTGCTCAGAGACCTCTCTATCAGGCTTGAAGTTCTTTTCCGTGTCGTAAATCTACGACACGGGACCAACACAATTACTTCCCTTCCGAAGGAAGCCATGCTAAAATTTTTACACCCGAAAAAATTCGTCGTCCTCCGCCGGGTTTGAACCCGCGACCTTGGGTATATGAAGTTAGCATGGTAACCATTACACCACGGAGGGCGTCTACTTTCTCGAGCACGTATGTATCTAGAAACGGTATTGTATTCCACCCAAAAATTCGATGTTATTGTACCCGAAATACATATTTTGAGATCCTCGAGTCTGAAAAAAGCATTTTACTTTCTCTACGCGTACTATGTACATATTGTATAGAGAAGTCATTGTATTGCTACTAAAAATTCGATACCGAGATTTCACCGGAAATACGTGTTTTGTGATTCCCTGAATCCAAAAAAAAAAAAATTTTTAGAAAAAAGTCCGTATGTGTATGCCTGGGTGTGTGTGTGTGCCTGTGTGTGTGTGTGTGTGTGTGTTGGGGGGGGGCAGCATAGCTCAAAAACGAAAAGTCCGTTAAATACCAAACTTGATATTTTAGTACAGCATCGCCCAAGGATACGACGCGAAGATTTTCAAGAAAATAATCACCTCCTACTACCCTTTACATGGAAAAAATTTCTAAAATTTGGATTTTCTCAAAAATGGCTCTAAAGATTTTGATTAAAATGTCATATATTTAAGAAGCTTACATGACAAATAAAATATATATCTTGTAGTTTCTGGGAACAGTCTCTAAATATCTCTTTATTCTGGATAGTTTTTTTTTTTTTTTTTTTTAAATTTTACTTAACTAGTAAACCGTAAGAGATAGACAAAAACTTACCACACAAAAAATGTAGAGCTCCATAAAACACACAATTTTGTCATATAAGTGCATTTTCTCCTGGAGTTGTCCGCTTTCAAGATATTCCTTGTTATTGGTTTCAGTTTTAAAATACTTAAAACTTTTCTGATACAGAAACTTTTCAACTCCTGGACACGTAAAGACACAGATTTTAATTCCATAGTAACAACATTTTAAAACATATTATTGTCGGTTTTGCCTAGTGTATTCCATTATTTCCCTTCTACTTATAGCGGACTAAGTAATAAGGCCGTTTCTGCTAGTGCTTATCTCGATTAATATGAAGTAGATAGAAGGATAAGCATTATTAATAATTTTTTGCAGAGATGCAGAGTAAGTCATGTGAATGGAACACATAATATTTTTAGAAAAAGAAACGCCCGCGCGTGTGTGTCTGTCGGCAGCATAGCTGAAAAACGAAAATACCGTTAAATAACAAACTTGGTATTTACGTTAAGTATCTTCCAAGGATACGACATGAAGCTTTTCAAGAAAATCCCCCCACCACAAACTAACTTCTATATGGAACATTTTTTGAAAATTTTATTTTTCTCAAACACGACTCTAACGAATTAATTCAAAATCTTCTCGGGCTTCTAGCCAGGTAAAAACTTGGCTTGACACCAACGTTTCGAAGAAGTACATCTTCCTCGTCTTCAGGGTGAACTGATGGTTTGAGCTTGCGGAGACTGGTATTTATAAGAGCTGGGATGAAGCTAACATCTGATTGGTTCGCGAGATATTATGGCGTGGTATTTAAGATGACTGAGACATGGGCACGGACTTCGTAGAAAATTATTTATAGCAGTTATTCAGCTAATGTTTTGTATTTGAGCACGCACCTGCTGGAAAATAAGTCTTGGAAGACTGCAGGTACAGGGTTAGGTGTTAAGGCTCTTTATCATCGGTGTCCATGCTGAACTTAATTGTAGGCCATGCTTAAGTTCAGCATGGACACCGATGATAAAGAGCCTTAACACCTAACCCTGTACCTGCAGTCTTCCAAGACTTATTTTCCAGCAGGTGCGTGCTCAAATACAAAACATTAGCTGAATAACTGCTATAAATAATTTTCTACGAAGTCCGTGCCCATGTCTCAGTCATCTTAAATACCACGCCATAATATCTCGCGAACCAATCAGATGTTAGCTTCATCCCAGCTCTTATAAATACCAGTCTCCGCAAGCTCAAACCATCAGTTCACCCTGAAGACGAGGAAGATGTACTTCTTAGAAACGTTGGTGTCAAGCCAAGTTTTTACCTGGCTAGAAGCCCGAGAAGATTTTGAATTAACACGTCGCCAGGAAAGCTTTAGTTCTTACGACTCTAACGAGTTTGATTAAAACACCACTTACGAGGTGTAAGTGGTATTACAGATATTTACATCACAAATAAAATGTATATTACGAATTTTCTGGAAATAACCTCTTTATTCTGGATGAGTTTTGCAGAATTTTGCATAATAGTTAAATCGTCAGAGATAGACAAAAACTAACTACACAACAAATATAGACCTCATTAAACACATAATTTATGTCATATACGTTTTTCTTGTAGAGTTGACCCTTTTTGAGATATTCCTTGTTATTGGTTTCAATTTTTAACTACCTAACTTTTCTTAAACCGCACCATACTAAGCCAACCGAACCTCAATTGTTTCATTTAGCGACCAGTTTTTAAAATATTTCGCTTTAGCTTAATGTATTTCCTTTCTATTTGCAAGGAAGCAAGTAATACGACCAATTCTGCTAATGTTTATCTCGATTAGAATTATACAGATAAAAGAATAATCTTTTATACTAATAGTTTGTATATGGACCAGCTAAAGAAAGCTATGTGAATGGTACACATACAATGTTTTACAAAGTGGTGATGTTTGCGGATGAGTATTAAGGAAAGCTTGATGCTGCCGAGTATACTTTAGGACCATCGATGGGGAACAAGCACATGTGTAAGAGTTGTTTTTGTTTTCCTTTGCCACAATTGCATTATACGCTAACGTGCATAAAAGTTATTCCATTCCCCTAGATCGCAATAATGATTTCCCTCGCATGGCATCCAAGGTGAGAGTTTCAAAAGTAACCAACGTTTCACTCCACCCATCCATTTAAATTCTCATGTGCTTGGACTGAAAAACAATCCATATTAAAAATGAACCAATGAACGATGTTATAATCGATGTGAAATGAAGGGGTGGTTTGAATACCACCTCTATGAGATAATTTCGCTACGATTTGTACAAATTGAATGGCAGCATGTCATTTATGGAAGTTGTTATGGGGACGAAATGGGATGAAAACAAAACGTGTATCGCATTTATTTCTACGGTTCTATTATTGTATTTTGCAGCTAAATAAAACGAAGTATTGCCCTAACGATACTTCGCTGGCGAGAAAATGTAGTGTAACGTTTCCGTTCGGCAGTTCGGGCTTATTTTGCGGAGAAATAGGTGTCCATGCCAATGTGACTAGAAATTATGCCCGAGAAACAAGGAATCATGCTGGCAGAAGGGTGGGATTGCATTTGTCATTTCCTGCATAGTCAGCTGCGCTCCATTATTATGGGCCAACTTGTATTTGCATATATTTGCTACAGTTAAATTTTCAGTGAAATAAATACGCTTAGCTTGCTATTAGCGGTTAAATGAGCAGACATCCTCGTACTTAAACATTGCATATGGTAATATCTTAGGCTAGAATACTGCATGCACGCCAATTACATTCTGCTGTATAATTTTACTTTCAACAGCGAGTAGGATGCATTATGGCTTATTTTATGATTTATGTGTTCAAGAGGAAAAACGTCATTCTATAAAGGAAGTATTTGCTTGGAGGTGGGTATCAATGAAAACTCAGTATTCTACTAAAATCTTTTAAGGATTCCTCTCTGCGAAAAAGGCCAACAAACATAAAATAAAAATATGCACTTTAGTTATTAAACACTACAGACCTTTAGTATTGCGTAGCTTTTGCAGCTATAGAACATTTTAAAGTATGTCATAACGCGTTCTGCCTGAAGTTCCCCATACAATTGTACTGAAAACCATGTTGTGGCTACATTGAAGTTAACAGATGAGAGAGAGAGAGAGAGAGAGAGAGAGAGAGAGATAGAGAGACAGAGACAGAGACACTTCGGAATCTTCAAATACTAAATTAGAGCAGAAAAGGAAAAAGGAGGGCTTGCACAGACTCTAAATTCTTTTTAAACTACATAAAGCCTGAAACTGTGTTACTTTAGCGCTCTAATTTATAAATTCTGTTTCCTCGGGTTTTCATTTGTGGGTATGTTTTCATATTGTAACAAATTCTTTATTGATTAAAAAACTGGTTACAAACAAAGTCTTTAGTTCAGTGCTGCAAATAATTCACTTGACGCTTGGACGCGTAGACATTGACGGCTTTCTCCTCACGTCATTGCTTACACGCCACTGTGCTCTAACCTCAGAGAAAGTCTGACTTGCGACACACAACTAACTCACTGTTCATACCGCCTTGCAATTCTTCCTCCTTTTATAGCTAGAAAATGATATCACAGAACTTTCCGGAAGCTTCTGGGAGAACAGACGATGCACATTCCGAAGTCCCTGGGTACCAACCCTCCGCACTTCCTGTGTTATGCATTCCAAGGCCTCCAACTGCGTTGACTCACATACCAAAACCAAACTGAGAGCGGCAACACACAGACAGCATTGTCACACTGCTCCCACATTAGGGCTGGTTGCCCCGACTAGCGCCATCGTAGCGGGCTAAGCGATCCAAATACGCTACCAATTTCTTCCATCGGGGAGCCTCTGGGTGGGGTGGAAAGCATCGTTTATCCTCTTTACCACAAGGTATGGCCCTTAACCATGACTGTAGAAGTTTGTGGCAGCATCCCTTGGCCCGATAAGGTGATATAGCCACATCAAATCACCTTATACTGGAAACCTCGGCTGCTGGCCTGCCGGTCTTAACGGGTCTTCATCCGATCGCTCGCTATCCGGATGTTTTGACGGAACACTTCGTGCATGTCATGGAGTAGGTCCACAAGATGCTCCTCCAGTGTCAGCCATCTGCTCCCTCCTCAGTCCTGCGCTATCCCATCCAGATGCAGACACCGCTGAAATAACACGGACAGCTGCGGCATGCTCCTTCCCTTCAACCATAGTGCAGAGGCCGTACTCATCTGGACAGAATTAACCGCATTGGTGTAGCTCCTTCCTTTCCAATGTTCTGATGCGCCACTCGAGAAGGTGATAAAGATGAGGCTGACGTGCCTCTCGTCACTCCTGTCCTTACTCTTTTCCGCCTGCTCATCGTCTTGGTGTGCACAGATAAGACCTTTATACTAGCTGATCTAGCCCAGCCACACTTCCAGCTTAAACTACCAGAAGATCGCCGTGGTCTCCGAGTTGCTTATCTCTCCCTGTCATAGCGAATATCCTTCGAGGTAGGCGTAACTGTTGTATGGCTACCTCAATTCTAAGTGCTGCCGTTAAAGCCTCGTGGGTCATCTTATAGTCCCCGAGCATCAGGTGCTGTCGTCACACACCCAGTCGACAAAGGATTAGGAAGCTTCCTGAGACACATAACTTGGTGGTAGGTCACTAGGACTTTGTTCGCAAGCGTTCTATGGCTATGGCGAACTCCTGCATTGTCTCACCTGGCTGTTGTAGCCCCGCCTTAAGTTGATTGCGGTAGACTGCAACCAAGCGAGGTTACCAAAGCGGTTCTCGAGGGCCTTCCAGATCTGCCCGGACTTTGCCAACGTTGGGATCGCATTCTCCAACACTTCGGCCTCCCGTCCCTGAAGGTTTGCTATCTGCTGACCATCGGTATGTGAGGCGATGGGGGCGACCTGTTGGCGGAAGATTTCGAAGGATAACGTCCCGTCGTACTTGAATGTCTTGAAGCGCGCGGGTGTTAACGCATTCGCCATATTCCTTCACTCTTCCGCCGAGCTCTTCCATGTTTTTCTCCACACCGGCCAGTCGTTCGTCGAGTTTGTCGTTAATTCCGTTTTCCTGTTCACCATGCCGGATTCCATGTTTTTCACTATGGTTTTCATTCCAGTTTTCATTTCTTCTTTTAGTTCGGTCATTATTTCCGTCTGCACCGACTCTAATGAGATATTCACTATCGCCATTTCGCCCCTTATTTCTTCCTGCGGATGTTCACTGCCGCTATTTCACTTCTCATCCGGTCCATCTTCTCCAAAAATGTTTAACATCTTTGCTTCTATATCCCAGTTCTGACACCAGTGTAACAAATGTCTTGATTGATTAAGAAAACTGGTTATAAAATAAAGTCTTTAGTTCACTACTGCAAATAATTCACTCGATGCTTCGACCCGAAGACAGTTTAATGACTTTTTCCTCATACCACTGATTGCACGCCATTGCGCTTAACCCCCAGTCGAAGTCTGACTCACAGCACATAACTCACCACACACACCGGCTTGCAATTCTTCCTCCATTTATAAATAGAACATGATGTCGCGGAACTTTCTGGAAGCTTGTGGAAACGGAAGATTTTTGGAGAAACCAGACGTGTCGCGTTCCGAAGTTTCCGGTTACCAGCGCTTCTCACTTCCTGTGTTTTACGCATTCCAAGGTCTCCAATTGCGCTGACTCACATAGCGAAATCTTAAGAGTGGCAATGTACGGACGGCAGTCACAATATTATTGCACACGATGCACAGGGTCTTTTAAAAGCAAGTTCAAACATTAAACCACTATAAATATTGTATATGAGATAAGAAATAAATAAAAACTTCACAGGACCAAACATATGGTTTTCAAAACACTCGGAAGATGACCAAAAACATCGGTGTGCAAACAATGGGGTTTACAAAATACTGGGGAGCTGTCCGCCGTTCTCTTTTTTAGGTGTAGCATTCTGTCTGCGACACTATGAATAGCATTTTGCAAATGTCTTCGAATATTGAGAATTTCTTGTGAGAAGATATCTTTCAGTTGCGGTGGAATTGTTTAACGTTTCAGAAAAAATCGTCCTATAAGGTAACCCTATAGCCAAAAGTCGGCCGAAATGAGATCTAGAGATCGGAGGTCATATTACTGGAAAGATCCTACTGATGACACGAACGCCAAATATTTGTGTTCTTGTTTTGTAGGGGTGTAGATGTGGGATGGAGCGCCATTTTGCTTGAAGATTATGTTATTCAGATTGTAATTTATCAGTCAAGGGAAGGAACCCCTGTGCCAGGCTATACGAGCGCTTCCCGTTTACTGTAACGGTCTCTATTATTCATTATTTTCATCTTCGAAGAAGTATGGACCAATGAATGAACTATGACGTGAAACCACAGCATCATGACGTTGTTGAATTAAAAGCTGAGGGTAATTTTCAGACCAAACTCTGCAATTATGCGTCTTAACGCGACTAAGGAGTCACGATATAAAAAACTTAATCTTCATGCAAAATAGCGCTCCACCCCACATCTGCACCCTGCAAAATAAATAATTACGCGGATGTTTGGCGGTCGTCTTATCAGTTTGGTCCCAATAATATGGCCTCCGATCTCCAAATCTCAAACCAGCACTTGGTGGGGTTACCTTAAAGAACGAGTTATCCGGACACACCCAAAGAAAACGGCAGACATGTTTTGTAAATCCCATTATAGTTTGCCCAACACTGATGTTTTTGGAAGCTCAATGTTTTGTAAGACTCTTTGTGGTCCAATACTGTATTTGTGTGTGTGTTTTTTTTTAAAACTATCTCAAATATTACAATACTTAGTGCTTGAATGTTTGAACTGAGTTTTGAAAGGCCCCTATGCTTTTCATTACACGTGCATGAGCTTTTGAATACCTCCTTAACATAACGTGATAAAAATGTATGAGATGAATTTTATAGCGTTTATTTTTTGTTATATATTAAAAAAAAAAAAAATAATAATAGCTAAACATACTGAGTAAATTTTAAGCAAAAAAAAAAAGGATCTTATTTAAGTAGAAGGACAATTAAGATTCAGCTCTGCAATTTATTAATATACACTATTAAAGAGAGCAAAAATAGTTGCATAGTTTTGATTAATTTTAAAACAGTAGAAAAATAATATCCCCGGAGCTAATTTAAAAGCATACAGAAAAGTTTATGTACATCTATTATACATTAAAATTGTATTAAAATGTCAAGTGACTCAAACCAAAATAAAGGAGTTTAGAAATTTCACAGACGGTTGTCCTTTACTCTGCCAGATTTTTCCATGATTCAATAAATTAGGAAACTGAGCATATAATAAGCATGAGTGAAAATATATAGTTAAAACCTGTCGAGCTCTTGGCCAATTTTGATTTATGCTAGTAGCATAAGATCACTGCCAGATCTAAAACGGTTGTCTCGTCTCATTTCTCATGGATTTTCAGTAATATTCAAAATGGTTGTATAAAAATCTAAGCAGAAAAACGGTGTATCTAATTAGAACTATATGAATTCATTACAAGACCTATGTTGAAAGGTTCTTGTCAAAAGTTTTCCTGTGCAGTGCCTCAACAACTTTCTAAACGCAAATGCCGCCGCAAAAGTACAAGAGAAAACGTATTGCTTCTTTGCTTTATTGTTTAAACATTTCAGTATAGATACTGGCCTTTTTGGTTGAAATATTCACGTTTTTTTTTTGCCTAATTTGCCCTTTCACTAATAATAATTGATCACCATAAAAAGTACTTTTATAAATGCCGTAACAATGATTTCTACATATTTCTGGCCCTTCCATGTTTATAAGTTAAATGGACAGCATTTACTAAGTCTTCAAAACGTTGTATTTTCAGAGTGCTATAACAATCTAAACCATACTCTACTGGTCGCCACTGATTCAGGTCAAACTAGTGAGACTTGTCGCCCAGAAAGGAGAAACACTCTCTAGTGCAGTACAGCCTTGGGCAAAAGAAACATCTCACTCTCACTGTGTACCCAACATTCTCAGTGGTTACTCTGCATAACTACAAATAGAAAGCCTTTCTAACTATTCTTGCTAATTATGCAGAAGTTAGGCCGCTAATTATTAAAATAAAATTCCTTAAAATGTCGTTATTCAAAGTACAATTTCACGTGTAGATAAATTATTGATTTAAAATACCAATACCCTTGTTTTCTTAAGGCTGAGCCTTAAGATTAATCTGATGTCTGCGTGTCTACTTGTAAAATCTGCAAAATGAATGCCGCTCGATTTTTTGAAATTAAGAGATCTAACCTGCCCACTGAAAAATGTTTGAAAGGTCACAATATTTTGGCTGTGTAAGGTAGAATAACTATTAGTCTTTTAATTAAAGGTTGGCATGAACGGTTGGATGAGGTGAATTCTGTTTTATTAGTTCATTCGATTTAAAGAAGCATTCAAAACATTGATGTGATTATAGTATCTTTATTTACAAATAGATTCCTTTTTTTAGAATTCCCCAATCAGATTTCCTAGCATAACAATTACAGCAGTGCTCGTTTTGTGCACAAGAAGTGTTGAAATAAGTAATAAAGCAAAATATATTGTATGTAGTTAGTGATTCAAAGTTTGTAAGCCTTTCATCCATTCAGAACAACAGATTCATATTTATACTTATATCAAACTACATTATCAGACACTGCTTACGTGATTTATATCTTAGACAGCTAATAGTTTCTTTTTTGTTTGTTTGTTTGTTTTTTGCACAAAAGCGTTATAAAATAACTAAAGATAACGCACCTTTAATAGTAATATAAATACATATGTAACTGAAAATATATCAGAGGAAGAATAACAAATGGCTTGCTGAACCGCTTGTATCGTAGTGTCATTATATCTCTATGGCACCGTCTAAGAGTAATAATTGCATAAACGTGCACTTACAGTTCTGCTGAGCATGAGCAAGTTGCAACAATGAGCTGGTTACAATCACAACAACCGCATAAACACGCAAGATCTCCGCGGGGAGCAACATGATGACTGTCCTAGGTTCTGTTCCATCCGCACCAAGGCACTTCTTTTCAACTACTGAACTTCATTCCCTGTGCTGGCTCTCATCAGCTGCCCGTTCTACAAGGTCACACACTTGTTGCCGAGTGGCACCACTTTCTTTTGCTCATTTTATTTCAGTGTGTTCGCTTCCTAACATATCAATGTTTACATCCAGCACTTTAATAATCTCAGTATACCGAGAAGTGATTCCGGAGTTTCCGGTTCATCTTTACCCATCATTTCGTATTATCTTTCTTTAGCTCATTCAAAATTCGCAAGTTAAGTTATGGAAAGGCCACACTTCTGCAGTAGTCAACTTATATTATAGTTTCTCTAACTTATTCTCCATGTATTTGTTAGATTTTCTTGTGGCACCACTTAGAGGCAGAATGCCGAAGCGAAGAAAGTATTGGGGGAAATGAATTATGGAAATTGAAATTCGAAAGTATTATTGTTATCCGTCAAAACATATTATATTGAATCGGGAAATTCAAAATATTCCGTATTTTTTAAACTAATTAAGTATTACCAAATACTGTTGGTATTACCAAATATCTAAACATTAAATTAAACTTATTATTATTATTATTATTATTTGACAAATAAATATGTTGACAGTTAACACATTACTTACAATTAGGCTTATGTATTATACACCTTAAGTACATCCATGTGACATTAAGAACTGATTGGGGCTGAAACGAGATATTCACGTTCCCTAAACAATTATCCAATTCGCACCAGAGAGTATACATGGATTGACTCTCTGTTTTGTACCAAGGCAATAAAAATTATAAAAGTAAAAAATCCGATGTGTTTCATTCCCATGACTTTTTCTAGTTGTTTCTTTAAAAAAGATTTTATCTACGTCAACCTAATCGACATAAACATTAGTAAAGTTGGTCTTGTAAGTAGAAGAGAAATAAGAGAATACATTAGGTTAACAGATAGTGAAGTCTTTTAAAAGCTATTGCTATGTGAAACAATTGAAATTTGGTTTTCTTTGGAATTCCCGGGAGTTAAACAAAATAGATGAAATGAAAGTTGACTTTCCGTTTAGGTGGTTTAAAACTGAAACCAATAACAATAATATCCTGGAAACGGTACAAAATAAAATAAATGACGTGTTATTTATGGACGTTCTTTAACTACTGTGGTTCTCAGCTTCCCAATCTAAATTGGGCATGAAAGACCGCTTAATTTTGCTCAGAGGTCTCTCCATCAGGCTCGAGGTTCTTTTACGTAAATCTACGACACGGGACCAACGGTTTTATTTCCCTTCCGAAGGAAGCCATACTAAGGATTTTTACACACGAACAAATTCATCGTCCTCCACCGGGTTTGAACCCGCGACCTTGGGTATATGAAGTAGCATGGTAACCATTACACCAAAAAATGTATATGACATAAACTGTGTATTTTAATAAGACCTACATTTTATGGGAAGTACGTTTTTGTATATCTCTCACAATTTACGAGTTATACAAAAGTCATCGAGAATGAAGAGGTCTTCAGAGGCTATTTCCAAAAAATTAAATATATACATTTCGTTTGTCAAGAAAATAATCAAAATCGCTAGAGCCATTTCTGGGAATATTAACAATTCTCGAAAAATGTTCCATTTAAGGGTAGTTAGAGGGGTTTCCTTGAAAATTTGCGTGTTGAATTCTTGGAAAATACTGAACTTAAATGCCAAGTTTTGTATTTAACTGACTTTTCGTCGTTGAGCTATGCTACCGCCCCCCACACACACACGCACGCACGGACATGTTTCTAAAATGTTTTTTTTTTTATTATTATTTATTTATTCAAAGAGTCTGAAAACATATATTTCTGATGAATCTCGGTATTTTTTTGGCACCTTCTCTATAGAGAGTGATAATAAAACTAGAACAAAACAAATAAAGGAGCTTAGCCCCCTCCTGAGTATTTGGGATGCTGAAAGAGCCTCAGCCTACTGGTTGCTGGGAGGTTAGGTGTGCATTTTATCTTGATTAGAAAATGGCATTAAGAATGCTTGCAGCATGCAAAGTGTAGGCATTCTTTCCGTTCATTTTTTTATCTTCCTATATTTCAATGACTCTTTTTCTCCACGTAGAGTTTTCAAGTGATTATTTACTATCCGATGGAATATTGATGAACTGCTTTCTTCATTCCAGTCTCACTGGATTGTGACGCCATAAGCAACACAAGATTTACCACTTCTTGCAGCCTATTTTCCAATTACATCTGTCAGTTGCCAATGTCTCTCATATGGAAAGGACATCGTACAGCTCACCCCAGCAGTAGTTACGTGGTGTATATAGGGTCATGTTTATTCGCTATTTTAGTGCTCCTCGTTTTTGCTACCAACGTACAAGGCTTCAGTTGTACCTAATATTGCTGTTTTAACTTCACTTCACGTTCTCGAGGATATTCACCAAATGTGAACTTGACATATAAGCCTTCAGCTGGTATCCGCTTCTACAGATGAGCAATTTTGAGTATAAAGGAAACCCATGTGGAAAATAAAATATTCTAATTTTATGGCTCAAGTATGTGAGAGACACATTCTACTTTCATGCCACTGAGCCTGGCAATAAATAATTACAAGGAGCACTTACCTTTATATCTCTATTTAATCTAAGTAGCGAGCAGCATCTTAAAATGGAAGACACCAATCTGACGCTATCTATCCAACTCCTGTCCTACACACACACGGCTTGTGTGAAAGAACAATTAATCCAATACCAATTGACCATAATAGTTGGCTATGCTATGAATCCTGGGTCTTAAGTACTTACAACATTGTAAGTCGCCATTGGGGTTGTCATCTCAAAGTAATTTGAGAGCGCCTTGTGGTTTACCGGGAAATGTGCGAGTTAGTTGAGAAATTCAATGCTATGTCGGCATGTCGCCATGGTAACTCAGTGGTAGAGTAACCGGCTTAAGATCGGGAGATCCGTGGTTCAAATCCCGGCTATGGTATTCAATCTTTCAGTCTGACTCTACCTATCCAACTCCTGTCCTACACACGGCTTGAGTGAAAAAACAATGAATCCAAGTTGTTTATAAAACACCGATTACGTTGGGAATGAAATCACTGATCCCCAAAAATTTCCATTTTTGAGTAAAAGAGTTTGTTTAATATAAAGTCATACCTTGACTACATACATATTTCTACATAAATCTGTACATTGTGAATTATGTAGAAATATGTGTGTAGTCAAGGTATGACTTTAAATTAAACAAATGTGATAGCATTGTTTATATAAATATGTTTTTGAGGGAAACTAACCCTAAAAGCACGAAACTTTGTACTGTTATCAACTCAAATAAAAAACATCTGATGTGTTCCATTCACATGATTTTCTCTATATCTCTGTAACAAATTATTGTTAATAAGCTTATTCTTTTATTTATTTCATGCTTATCGAGAAAAATTAGCAGAAATAGTCTTGTTTCTTGCTTTATTGTAAGTAGAAGCGAAATAAGGGACTACCATAGGTTAAAGTGAAAGTCAAAAGCTGGTTGCTATGTGATTGAAGTTCGTTTGTTTGTATGGACACGAGTTGGCAAATTCCTATATGAGAAAAGTATAAGTTTTTCAAAGCTGAAACCAAAAACAAGGAATATCTCAAAAAACGATCAACTCCACGTTGACCATCGGCTTTACTTCCGTTCCGAAGGAATTCGTGCTAAGGATGTTTATGCCCGAAAAAACCCATTGCCCTCCGCCAGGTTTGAGCCCGCGACCTTGGAAACCCAGAGACTGGCATGTTTCTCCTAGACTACAGAGGACGACTTCTCATTTTCAGGACTCTCGCTACACTGTCTCCTCAGAGTGGTTCGTGTTCAGCCAGAAACGTGAGTGCAACAATAATGCTTTAATATTAAACAAACAGAACTTTAAATCTCAGTATGTTAATGTGTTTATGAGCAAGTATACCACCACCACTACTGCTACCATCATGAACATTAAAGGATGGCTTCCACTTGATTCAGAAAGAATTTTAAACGATATTAACATAAGAGAAGGGCAGATGATTTTCAGTAAGTAGATCATCACTCCTTTTGTATAGCATTTCATTCAATCTAACCTGTTGGAATCTAAGCAGACCAGGCTCTTGACGTATAGGTAAATGCTTCCATACGAGAAGCTCTAAATTATTCAGCCAAATTTAATATTTTCAAAAAATGAAATGGCGTTTTACTTATGGACGCTCTTTAACTGCTGTGGTTCTCAGCGTCCCACCCTATAATGGGCGTGAAAGACCGCTTACTTTTGCTCAGAGACCTATCAGGTTTGAGGTTCTTTTACGTGCCGTGAATCTACGACACGGGACCAACGGCTTTACTTCCCTTCCGAAGGAAGTCATGCTAAGAATTTTTACACCCAAAAAAATTCATCGTCCTCCACCGGGTTTGAACCTTGGGTATATGAAGAAAGAAGGAAAAACAATGGACCATACAGAAAATAAATAAACTAACAGAAGCCCATGTTTTCAACAAAGCGCAGAAACACGACTTAAAATCAGTTGTTTTCGCTATTTTAGAAGAAATCGTGAGAAAGAAGTTTTACCGAAAATGATGGAATGCCAAATTGATGTGCGATAACATTGTTCAATGACACCCCAAATCTTTCAATTATGATTATACATACAGAGCCAATAGGCTCAGGCGGTTCGTCTGAGACTGGCATTCGGGAAGTCGTGGGACACACACACACACACACACACACACACACACACACACACACACACACACACACACACACACGGGCACCCATAGTTAAAATTTGGTCAGCATTAAAAAAATAAATATATGCATATATACCTACATATATGTCCAAAATATACTTAGAACTATTAGGCGGCCGACCTCTGACCCGCGAGTTTTTTCGGGGATTTTCTCGGGTCACTAGGCAAATGGTGGAGAGGTGTCTTCATTTCCCCGAACTTCCTGCCCCTTCATTTCATCTCCATTTCATCCAACCGGTCTCTTCCGTGATGGTGACTGCAGTCTGGAAATACTGCTCTCGGCGGAAGAATGGCGTTGGAAGTGTCTGTAGACTTAGCTGGTTTGGTCAGAGCTGGGGCTCGGGCTCCTATCGCTCCCGCTTGGAACACGTTATGGACCCTCCATGGTGCCTCTTCCTCCGCCGTCCGGTTTCGGCCGTCCTTTGAAATTACTCTGATCTCATCCTGTTCTCCTGGGGTCTAAGCCAAGGCTGCAGTGCGGAATCACCTTCGACATCACACATTAAAACACACAACACACACACACGGGTACCCACAGCTGAAATTTGATCAACATTATATATATATATATATATATATATATATATATATATATGTCCAAAATATACTTAGAACTTTTAGTTTCAATTACATAATACGGCTTTAAATGCCTAAGACTTACACTTTAGCGCATTAAAAACGTTCCATATGACGTAGTGTATAACTGTCAAAAGTTCAGCACAAACTCAAAGAGAATGAACTTGAATAACTGACATTTTGTTTTTGATAGGAGCATTTTAAAATTAATCAAGATAGATATTTATTTCGAACACTGAGGGTAGAATGTTGCAGAAATTATATTTAATGTTTAAATTTGTTTCTGAAACCAGAAGAAGAATGAAAAAAATACTATGTAAGTTCTGTGTGTAAGTATTTAAATAATGTGGCAGTACTTTTATTTTTCAAATTACGATTTCTCCACTCTGTACAATACTTGATTAATAAACATAACGTAAAAGTTCCTCACAAAATCCATTTAGAAATAGCCTATGTATGAAATTAAAAGAAAAAAAATCTGTGTTCCATTCACATGACTTTCTCTACATCATTGTTACAAATTATTGTTAAAAAACATATTCTTTTATCTGCTTTATGATAATCGAGATAAACAATAGCACAAACTATCTTAATTACTTGCTTCCCTATAAGTAGAAGGAAAATAAGAACATATACTAGGCTAAAGTTTTCAAAATTTTTAAAAGCTGGTAGGTAGCCATGTGGTTGAAATCCGTTTCTATACAGGGCCAGGAGTTTACAACTTTCCGTATGAGAAAAGTTTAAACATTTTAAATTTGAAACAAATAACAGGGAATATCTTAAAAATGATTAATTCCACGAAAAAAATGCATTACATAAATTGTGTGTTTTGACGTGTTCTGCATTTTTTGTGCAGTAAACTTCTCTCTATCTCTTACGGTTATGCAAAATTCAGCAAAACTCATTCAGAATAAAGAGGTCTTTAGAAGCTATTCCCAGAAAATTCAAGATATACATTTTATTTACCACATGAGTATCTTAAATTTTACGGTATTTTAATCAAAATCATAACAGCCATTTTTGAGAAAATCAACATTTTCGAAAAAATGTCCATGTAAAGGGTAATTTGGGGTGGGGGAATTTTTCTCAAAATCTTCGTGTCGCATCCTTGGACAATACTAAACTTAAATACCAAGTTTGGTATTTTACTGGCTTTTCGTTTTTGAGTTATCGTGTTCGCAGGCACAGGAACCTTTTTCTAAAAATACTTTTTTAGGATATACGGGACCCTAAAAGTATATTTCCGGTGAAATCTAGATATAGAATTTTTGGGTGGAATGCAATACCTTCTCTACATACCTCATAGTACGCGTAGAGAAAGTAAAAAATCTTATGTGTTCCATTCTTCATCTCAGTAACAAATTACTGTTGAAAAGCTTATTCTTCTATCTACTTCATGCTAACCAAGATGACATTAGCAGAAATACTTTCTTGAAAACAGAAGGTAAATAATGGAATACATTAGGCTAAAACAATAGTTAAATCTTTTTATAAGCTGGTTGCCACGAGGATTAAATCAGTTTCTTTGCATAGCCAGGAATTGACAATTTCCCGTATGTAAAAAGTTTTAAGAAATTTAAAACTGAAACCAATAACATGGAATATTTCAAAAATGGTAAATTCCATGAAATAAATTGTGTATTTCAATGAGATCCGCATATTTTGTGTAGTAAGTTTTTGTCTATCTCTTACGGTTTACAAGATATGCAAAATCTAGCAAAACTCATCCAGAATAAAGAGGGCATCAAAGGCTATTTTTAGAAAATTCAAGACATACATTTTATTTCTCGTGTAAATATCTTTAATATACGGCATTTCATTAAAAATCGTTAGAGCCATTTTTGAGAAAATCAACATTTTCGAAAAATGCTCCATGTAATTGTAAGGGGTAGTTTGGATTGGGATGATTTTCCTCAAAATCTTCATGTTGCATCCTTGGAAGACACTAAACCTATATACTTAAGTTTGGTACTTTACCGACTTTTCGTTTTTGAGTTATCGTGTTCACAGACACACGGACACACGGATATACACACAGGCACCTTTTTTCTAAAAATCTGACGTGTACCATTCACATGTCTTTCTCTACATCGCTGTAACAAATTATTGTTAAAAAACATATTCTTCTAACTAATTTATGACAATCGAGATAAACATTAGCAGAAATTGTCTTAATTACTTGCTTCCTTGTAAGTAGAAGGAAAATAGGGAAATACACAAGTCAAATCTTTTAAAAGCCGGTTGCCATGTGGATGAAATCCGTTTCTATCCAAGGACAGGAATGTACAACTTTCCGTGTGAAAAAAGTTTAAATATATTAAATATGAAACAAATAACAAGGAATATCTCAGAAATCGTCAGTTCAAAAAAAAAAGTATATGACAAATTGTGTGTTTTAACGTGATCTACATTTTGTGTGTAGTAAGTTTTTGTCTGTCTCTGACGGTTTACCAGTTACACAAAATTCAGCAGAATTTATTCAGAATAAAGAGGTCTTTAAAGGCTATTCCCAAAAAATAAAGATATACATTTTATTTGCCATATAAATATCTTTAATATACGGCATTTTAATCAAATCGTTGAGTCATTTTTGAGAAAATCAAAACTTTCTACATTTTTTCCATGCAAAGGGAAGTTTGGGGTAGGGGGATTTTTCTCAAAATCTTTGTGTGGCATCCCTGGAAGATACTAAATGTAAATACCAAGTTTGCTATTTTACCGACTTTTCGTTTTTGAGTTATCGTGTTCACACGTACACGCGCGCGCGGAACTTTTTCTGGACAGAGGGGACCCTAAAACGTTTATTTGCGGTGAAACCTCGGTATTGAAGTTTTGGGTGGGACGTAATGCCTTCTCTATACACTACGTACATAGTACGTGTAGAGAAAGTAAAAAAAATCACATATAATTGTATATATTTAAAAAAAAAATTATATAAAACTGCAAGATTTAGAAACTACGCTTAAGGGCACCCTTAAACCAGAAACAACAGCTAAATTATTTGAAATGAACCGAAGAAGCATAAAAAATGCTTTTCATTAACCTTCAATGGCCAACAAAATTGGAAATTCTAGATTGATAGTTTTAAACCACTGTATTTATTTTTCCGTATAAGGAATGGTAGGTATGTATAATATACAACGAGAACAGTACTCCTGAAAACAGAGTACCATAATATGCTATCGTAGTAGATACATTTTAAGTGCTTTGAACTTAGAGGAGAAAAGGACATTCATTGCTAAGTAAATAACTCACATTAAACGAATCCCATAAAAACGGACTGAGGCACGATCAGTAAAAATATTACATACTTACATATCTGAGTTCCATTTCCATGCCTTTCTCTAACTGTTCTGTAAACTATTCTTACAAAACATTATTCGCTTCTCTACATCATGCTAATCAAGATAATCATTGGCAGAAATGGTCGTATTATTTGCTTCTTTGTAAGTATAAGGCAAATAAGGAAATGCACGAAGCCACTAGGATAAAGCGATAATCAAATGTTTTAAAAGCTGTCGCTAAGGAATTGACATTGTAATTCGATTCTCTTTGCATGGTCAGGAGTAAAACAAAAGAAATATGAAACGAATGACGCTTTCCGTTTGAGAATAGTTCAGTTTTTTGAAATTGAAACCAGTACCAAGAGTATGTCGGAAATGGTTAACGCTACAAAAAATGTATACGGCATAACTGATATGTTTTAACGAGATATTTTATATTTTCTCTACACGTACATAGTCTATAGAGAAGCTATTGTAATGCACCCAAAAATTCGATACTGAGATTTCACCGGAAATACAAGTTTTGGGTCTCCCTGAATCCAGAAAAAGCATTTTTGGAAAAGGTCCGTCTGTGTGTGTGTGTGTGTGTGTGTGTGTGTGTGTGTGTGTGTACAGTATAGCTCAAAAACGAAAAAACGCTTTGGTATCTACTAAGGATGCGACACGTAGATTTTCAAGAAAATCCCCCCACCCCAACTACCCTTTACAAGGAACTTTTTTCTAAAATTCTGATTTCCTGAAAGATGGCTCTAACGATTTTGATTAAAATATCGTATATTAAAGATATTTACCTGACAAATGAAATATATACTTTGAATTTTCTGGGAATAGCCTCTGACGAGTACTTTATTCTGGATGAATTTTGTGCAATCTCACATAACTGCTAAACCGTAAGAGATGGACAAAAACTTACCACACAAAAAATGTAGAGCACGTTAAAACACACAATTTTTGTTATATACATTTTTTCGTGGAGTTAATCGTTTTTGAGATATTCCTTGTTTTTAGTTTCAGCTTTGAAAAACTTATACTTTTCTCATATAGGAATTTGTCAACTCCTGTTCATACAAACAAAGAAACTTCAGTCACATAGCAACCAGCTTTTGACTATCACTTTAATCATGTTACTCCCTTATTTTGCTCCTACTTACAAAGAAGCAAATAATAAGAATATTTCTGCTAACATTTTCTCGATTAGAATGAAGTAAATAGAAGCATAAAATTTTTTGTGAGGTTTTTGCCTTTTTTTTTTTTACGGTTTACCAGCTATACAAAAGTAATCCAAAATGAGCAGGTCTTCAGAGGCTATTCACAGAAAATTCAAGGTATACATTTAATTTGTCATGAAAATATATAAAATTATGGTATTTTAATCAAAATCGTCAAAGCCATTTTTTGAGAAACCAACTTTTTTAAAAAGTGTCATATAAAGGGTAGTTTGGGATGGAGGATTTTGTTGAAGATACTAAACTTAAATACCAAATTTGGTATTTAACCAACTTTTCATTTTTGAACTATGCTCCCCACAGACACATCCGCGCCCACCCACCCGCCAACAGACAAGGTCCTTTTTCTAAAACGTTTTTTTTTTTTTATTATTCAAAGATTCTTAAAACATGTATCGGAAGGTGAAATCTCGGTATCGAATTTTTGGGTGGAATACAGTACCTTTCTACCTACTATGTACGTGCATAGTACTCGGTAGAGAAAGTAACAGTCACAACGCTTTAGAGAGGAATTTATTCACTATGGCCAAAATATGCAGTTTGTTATATTATTCTAAAATTTCCTCAAGCAGAAATAGAATTAGATTTCTATGAGAATACAAGTTAGAATTTTCTTCATTTCTATTCAATTTAGTTCGTTTAAACATGGAACAGTGACACTCGCTAGGCGAATGCGGGTGAACTGAAGAGAAGTGAACTGCATGCATTCATTTTTGTTCATTTAGATATAATTTAGTGCATTTTTGGTTTCGTCAACCAAATTTGGATTATTTGAACTGCGACTTTTCCTATCGTACCTTTCATCATAACATTTCACTTTCGTCTTTCTCACAGCAATTCCTGGATCAGCTGATACGCCATCTGGATATGCTATGATCCCAAGTTTGCTTACTCCTCGACAGACCACTGACCCGAGGCATTCCCTTTTGGGGTGTATGTTCTGCCAAGAGGAGGGAAATCCGTTGAAGAAGTAGTAGTTTTAATGTTCACCATCTATTTATTTTGCGGTTGAGATTTTGATGCTCGTTAATGTAAGGACATGTTTTTTGCATTAAATTTCTCTTAACTACTATTACACCCGCCTGGGTAGTGTGGTGGTAGCTTGTCTGCCTCACATTCAAGGTCGCTTAGGGTTACATGGAAAAGATTTTTTCGGGGGTTTCCCTTATCCTGAGAAGACGAATGTCAAGTAACTTTAAGGTCCGTGGACCCCAAGATCATTTGAGTATCATTCCACCAATTTCATTCATCGTCTGATATGACCAACCAGGTTAAAGGACGTTAAGCTAAATAAGCTTTTACAAAGGCAGTCATTCTTATTCATTTTACCAACTTTAATTTTTTTTTCTCTTTTCATTCATTTACTCTGGTAGTATTTCTAAAATCATCTTGAACAATAGACGTAAAACTCAAATCATATTTTCTAAGTAATACCTGTAATATGCGCGTATGTACCTACACGTAGATGCCTACACTTCAAACATCATCTCATTTTTCGGCTATCGCTGGAATCGCGAAAGTACGGTGCTTCAAAAATGGAATTTTGTATTGTGGTTACTCTAAATGTTGCGTGTACGTGCGTTTCTTTGTCGTATTTTAGTAAAGCTAGCTTAATTTGAGCTGAGATTGCACGGTAAGCGTTGTCTTCTTTTTGAACGTCTCTCGATAAGAAAATACGTCTACCTATTCGTTATAATTTTTTCTCTTTTTTATGGCACAAGAAGTAGCAGATATGGTTTGACTGTTATTCATCCATACAACAAAAAGCGTTCTTTTAAATTTAGGCGTTATATCAGTACCTTTTGCTAATGAACACTCGAACAAATGTCTGGTATTATAGCCCGGCGTCCTTCAAATGACGCCCGTTACAGGCAATGCGAGAGTAAAAACTTCCATAATTTCATATGGTGAGAAACTCTGTCGACCTTAACAACAGCTTCGAGAAGATATTCACGGACAGAAGCCTAGTACTTTGCTTAGATAGCTTGGGACCTATAGGTTTTGGCATGATAAATCAAGTTATCGCGATGACATGTAGCAACAAGAAGGGAAAGTCCATTGAACGACAACCTAAATGTGTTTTCTGTGTGATGTTCGAAAGGAAAAGTCCCTCCGGGAAACAAATTACACGCGGTTGACACTCACGTATACCAAAGAGACAACAGGAAATGATACGTAGAACATTCATGCTAGCGATTTCTGTACTAACGTACCTTGTAAAAGTAGTGGTAATTTTTGGTATCATTTAAGACGACAAAGGAATTGCAGATGCGGGAATGAATATGCACAAAGAAATACTGCATCGTGCACATTCACTTCAGAAAAGATTCAGAAGTTTCCAAGGCAGCAAGCTATTATCACAATTTCCGTACCTGTTGTACAGAATGCTCGATTCAAGCCTTTCGGTAGGCAGCAGTAGGAGAATGCGGGAGGCATTTCTTGGATGAACTCACAAAAATATTACTTCGCTTAAGGGGGGGGGGGGCAATTATAATAATAAAGAAAGAAAATCCTCCGCTCAAAATTGTATTGCGAGAAATGACTTGCTGCTTTAAATACCAATTTCAATTAGTGAGCTCTTCCCACCAATATTTTCACACTTTCCATTCAAAACAGTGTAGGTGCTCCTGGTAAACACTTTCCATCACATCATTCAAGTTGTTTTCAAACTCCTTTTATTTAGATCAAAGTGCGCTCGAATGAGCATCCAGACAATTACAGAGATTTGACTATCTAGTTAACTTTTATAATTCATTGCATGTCCGTTTTTTGCATTCGTTGAAGTGGTATAGTTCACATTTTTACCCATATAATTTACAAACATATTGTTCTTAAACTTGATGGTATTTTGATGTACATACTAGCTGCCTGACCCGGCTTCGCACGGGTGGTGTACCTAAAGAAAAAAATCTCTGATAAAATCTTCAGTTTACAGTACGATAATGCAATGAAATAAAATTACAATTAAATAATTTGACAACACTTTATTGTAATGCCTTGTGATTTACAATTTTCCTTCCGTAGAGAAAAAAATAACTGCATAATAATAGTATTAGTAGTAGCAGCCGCGCCGTGGCCGAGTGGTTAGACTGTTCGCCTCCTACCTAGACGGCTCGGGTTCGATCTCAAGCGACCACATGTGAGATTTGTGGTGGACAAAGCGCCAGGGTCGAGTTTTCTCCGGTTTCCCCAGGTGCTCCATCTTCATTCGTGTATCATCAGAGTCATGCCTGTGGTGCTACAAGTAGCTAAAGCGGTCGTTAAACACTACCAAAAAAGTGATGGTAGCGCATCCATAGTGTAGCGAGTATACGCTGACATAAGTAATAAAGTACATTAAGGAGAAAGTCACAAATTAACATTTATGCTTCTTCCGAATCTCTTTCTTTCCTTTACTCCTAATGTTTTGACCTCTTTCTTTACTTCCTGTCAAAACAGCCATTTCTAAGGCTAACAATGACGTAACTAAAGAGCTGCTTGGGCAATTGATAAGCTTTTATTTGATGATAGCTTTGTGTGTTTCAAATTTCTCCATTTAACCCAAATTATAACTTGATCAAATGTATTAAGAGCACCGCAATTGTACTGTGAGGTGACGCGGGTAGCTTTATGTTCTTTAGCTAGCTCATGTACCACATAACGTCACCTGCGGTGCCATAAGTAGTTAAAGCGGGCATTAAACACTACAAAAAAAAAAAAAAAAAAAAAAAAAAAAAAAAAAAAAAAAAAAAAAAACTCAAATAACCAACATCTGCAATAGGAAGTTAAACCTAAACGAATCTCGTTATTTCTCCGCCATTTTCAGATTCCCAGAAGGGTTAATGGCTATGCGCATTGTTTATAACTTGTTCCTTTTAAAGAATCACAACAAAAATTATACTTATTTCTTTATTTAAACGATGTGACGATGGTTAATACATAAGAAATATACTTGATTTACACAGTTATCTTGCGTCGTCTAAATAACCGGGTGCATCCCCTTAGCATTGAAGACGAAAAATAGAGCAGTAGGAACTACGACCATCTGGTGGCAAATAATAAGTACATATTTTAGGTATTCGTCCCTAGGAAAGCTGCTTTATTTTAAACGATAGGAATAAGGAAATGACAGTTAATAAAAATATATTTGAATTTCATTGCTGCATTATCTCATCTCGATAAACTGTTGCGTTACTTTAACAATGGATAGGGAGAAAAAATATTACTATAGCCATCTGGTGGCAAATAAAATAAGTACTTACTCTAAGTGTTCGCCGTCAGAATAGCTTCTTTATTTTAAACGATAGGAGTAAAGAAAGGACAGTTAATGCATAAAAAATGTATTTGAATTTCATTGCTGCGTTGCGTTAATGTCTTGATAAACTGGTGCGTAGCCGTAACATTGAATGGGGAGGGAAATATATAACAGTACCACGACCATTTAACAACAAATAGCTTGTACCACTGCCATCTGGCGGCCATTAACTGACATGCGTTCACTTAGCACGGTTTTTATTCATATTATGAGATTTTAAATACTTTCCCGCACTATTTTTAAACATTTTCATTTCCACAAACCTTATCGTGACAATAACGAACACAACAGAAAAAGAATTGTTCAATTTGATGCAGTCGTTGGGAAGTGATATGCGTACGTACCTTTCATTTATTTATATATATATTAAATGGTGGAAGCCGTGTCTATGAAAGAAAACTTTAATAGTTTTACTTTTTCTGCTTAGTACTAGTACATAGGCATACAAGGCACTATATCCCAACTAAACATTCGATACCGAGATTTCATTAGGTAGAGAAGGCATTGAATTCCACAAAAAAAATTGATATCGAGTTTTCACCGGAAATACACTTGTTTTCGTTCCCCTGACAAAAAATGGCATTTTTAGAAAAAGGTCTGTGTGTATGTGTGCGTGCGTGTTCGTGCACATACATGTGTGTACTGCATAATTCAACATCAGCACAGCACCTCTCCACCCAGTCAGATGGCATGACAGGCTTTAGAAGAACATTTGAGGAAGTTTGTGGCTAATCACCGGGTTGACATAGCCAGTTTGGTCTTTGTCTACCTTGCAACCTGATGTTCAGGAGTCCTCCTGGGGTAGAACAGCCAGCAGTCAACTCCATGGAGCATCTGGTGGACCGATTTCATAACATGTATGAAATGGCCAGTCAAAACATCCAGGTAGCAAGCGCCCTGATGACCCATTGGGACCAGCAGGGCAACAGCCGAGATTTTCAGCAGGGTAATCTAGTGTGGCTATATTGCCCTATCTGGAACAAGGAACATGCCTGAAGCTTCAACAACCATTGCAAGGGCTGTACCCTGTGGTGGAGAGGATAAATGATGTCGTTTAATGTATCCAGAGGCTGCGCTGAGGGATGACTATATGTAGTAGGGAAAGTGATCCTCTCTTCAGCCAAGTGGTATCACAGCTACTTACCAAGAGTGAGGTGTAGGTTTGATTCTAGTTACTGGCATGGGGATTACACTGGGAGACCTGATCCAGGGTGTCCTCAGCCTCTTGAAGTCCCTAGGGAGGCCAACTGAGGAGTTACTTGAGGGAAAAGTTGGGAGAACTACATTAACTAAGTTGGGGCACTATCCACGTCCCAACCTCAGTACTGCATGCGCCCATGATGCCTATAATGGGCAGAGGTTACTGATGCAGCAGTCAGGTGGTAGGCTCTGGCCCAATATCAGGCTATTGCACTGCAGTTAAGTTTTAATAGAGAAAGTAAAAAGAACTTCAATTCATTAAAAGGTTGCTGTCAGTCATGAACTTCTGTCAAAGATTTAAATTTGTGCAAAATTATTGATTACACTTGTTCAAAGAGGTATTTGTGAAAGGCAAACTGGTAAAAAGCTGCTTTGACAACATGACTTGGCTCACAAAAAAGAAATGTGTACAATTAAAGTTTTTCTCTCTGATAAACATAAACATGTAAGATACAGTTAACTACTTAATATCCAGAAGTTGAATTTAACTTTGACATAAGTATCAACAAGGTATGATGTGAAGTGATTTATACAGTGAAATTTTCAATTTCTTACATAACTAATGTGATCAATTGTGGACATTATAGTTTCACTTACTTAGTTTTTTCCTCAAAGTGATTTATACAGTGAAACTTTTAATTTATTACATAACTAATTTGAGTCAATTGTGGATACTATGTTTCACTTGGTTTTTTCCCGTAAAAAAACCAAGTATTTGACATAAATATTTGTCTAGAGGTCTAAAGAAAAAATTAAATCTGTAGAACAGAAACTACCCAGAGCTGATGGCATGTGTTTCGTATTTCAGGAAACACACATTTTCCTTATCACTATTAACAGGCATACATTCATTGCACTTAAACCAATGGAAAAAACCAACACATTATCAATGTTTTGGAATCACGGTTAAAATGATGCAGTTCTTCAAAATCACACTTTTTTGTTACAACTGATAAAGCTGGATACCACATTTGTTTATTTTTAAAGCCCATGTGAGACTGATGCCTATCACCTATTATTAATTTTATTATGAAAAGTGATTGGTTATTTCCCAGAAGCTGAGTGATCTATGATATCTCACATTTATTGAAGATGCTGTAACAAGATAATTGCTGGCCTTAGAAGAGTGGGATTGCATATGTTGATAATTTTATTGTTCCTGATGCCACATAAACTAATATAATGAATGATACTCATTTTTGTGTTTCCTTTCCCTTTAAGAAAAATATTGACAATCGCAACATTTTCATAGTTGCTGCTAAAGAGTGCCTGTGTAACAAGTATTTATTCTATAGATTCTCTGAATCACATTAAATGGATGAAAGCTGATTGCTCTCTGTAAAAATTATTATTCTGTGTTAAAATGACAAATCATTGTTATACAATTAATGAAAGCTACTAATGTTATACATTTTGATTAATGTGACTAACTTTTTACACACACCTCACTTGCTTTTATTGAGTAGGACAATTGTTACATAGGCCCTTGCTTGCAGTATCGTCTGACGTACGAAGTTGAATAAACAATCTGTCTGAGATAGTTCAAAATTCATAGCTGTGTGACAGTATTTTAGAATGAGAATTCTTTCCCACACTATTAATTCAAATGGATTTGATAGTATTTTAATTAGGTTGATTTCTGAATTAATTTTATGACAGTAGTACCAGAAATGGTATGCCACTGCAGATTTATCAGTTTGGTTTTTATATTTTTTCTGTGTTCTTTGTTGCATCTTTCCAGATTTCATTTGATTTTTCCAATGTATTTCATACTGTATGTAACTTATAGAGCATATTCCTGGTTTTTTCTTCGGAGGTATTTTGTCTGTCAAAGAAGAGTCTAAGAGGTTCTTTTTTTTATTATATCTATTCACTGGAGCTAGTTTTATGTTGAATTTCTTGAATATCTTGCTAAATTTGTTGTGAAGTTGTGGGTTGTAGGTGAATTTGCAATACTTGTGGTGTTCTATTTTCTCTAGGGTGGTAGTGTCTTTTATGTATTTTTTTTTTTTTTTTATCTTTTTTAGGATAGTAGACTTGTCAAACCCATTGGTTACTGCTGTATTAAGAATGTGTTCATATTTCAGATTGTATTCAATGGTGTTGAGCAGGATGTTGACTAATCTAAATGCTAAATTATTGAACACTTCATGCTGGTGTGATATGGGAGTAGGAATGGAAGATAGACATTATTTTCTCTTTTTGACCAGAAAATACTTAGAAATAAAAACAAGATTGAATTTAGAATATACCAAAAAGCAACACACACAAAAACAACTACATAAAAGATAATGGTTTTAATCCATATCACACCTACATGCAGTGTTCAATAGCTTAGCATTTAGATTAGTCAACATCCCACTCAATGCCACTGAATACAAACTTGAATATGAACACATTCTCAATACAGCAGTAACCAAGTTGACAGTTGACAGGTCTATCATCCAAAAAAGATCACCAAATATGAAAGTGATGTGGTTGGAAAGGTTATATAATATAATGCACTTGTGGAAGTGAGAATGATGCATGGAGTGAAAGTGTGGGGGGGTTGGAGGTGGAATGGAAGAATACTGACAAGATTTATATGGAATTTTGGTTTTTCCAAAGCCTCGTGGAATGCAGTAGCACTGCTTGAGCTGGGTAGTAAGGGGAAAGTGATCAAAAGAGGATTAAAATACTTATATAGAGTGGAAATGTTGGAGGGTAAAAATACTGTCTAGGAATGTTTGTTAGTTCAAGAAAGATCTGGTTCAGTTGGTATGTAAAGATGAGAAAAATTTTACTAGAAATAGGAATGGGAAATTTTGGGGATGGGAACATTAACATGAAGAAAGGTTTCTGAAAAGAAGTAAGCATGTATTGAGGATATTGAAAAACAAGATTTATTTAGTAGCTTTAAGAGTTACATTCACTGGAACTATGCAGAAATATAAAGATAGATTGAGGCAGAGAGAAATATGTGGACTTGTGTGATATAGCAGGGAGAGAAGGATATGCTTGGGCAAGAACACGTGTGTTAAAACTAACGGAGCTCAGAGGGCATTATGACATTAATATATGCGAAAGCTTGGGAAAAATGATGAAGCACTGCATTATGTTTTTAAGTGCAAGAAGACAGAGATATGGAGAAGGGAACTGAAATTTGATAAATAGGATAATCTAGAGATTGAGGAATTAGCAAAAAGAATGTTTAATAATAGAAGAGAATTTATTATAGTGTTCATAAAATATTTAGGAAAGATGCATGAGAAATGATACAGAATTGTGAGGCAATGCAAGGTAGATGAAATGAATCAAGGACAGAATGGGATTATCTAGTATAGTTAAAGTAGATTATATAATACAACCAAGCATTCTGACATAATTGCATTGGTATTAATACACGTAAAATATCTATGGAAATAACAAAAGAATATAATCTTGTGTATTAGACAAGATTTTGTTCTATGGTTACCAAACAAACATTGTTGAAACAAATTTTCACTCTCAAAAAGGATACAAAGTTAGCATTGTGTACTTTGGATAGACGAGTGAGGATAATGTATACATTCAAGTAATATGTGGTAACTGAAGATGCATGCATTTTAAAATATAAGAAAAACAAAAAGTGCAAGTAAGTGCTAACAGACAAATTTTGTACAACACATGCCATTGTAACAGGTGCAAAGGAGTTATAATTTTAATAAGGCATGTAATATTATATAAATTATGTTTGAGAAGAAGAGTATTTTAACATCTGTAATGTGTTAGTAGACTTCTACGTTGATTGGCTTAAGTAAGGAAGCCACTAAAATCAATTATTGTTAAAATTTACTTTGGTTCATTACGCTTGCATTTATATATTTTAAAGTAAATAAATTAAAAGATCTCAGCAGAAACTTACCAGATATCATTCAGTAACTGAATCTCCTTGTATCACACAATCCCTAGATTAATTCATGCTCAAATAATACACAAAATTTACACAATTATTTAAATACTTGCCGGACAAACAACATCTAACATGACTTCAAGCTACTGAACAAGTATGCATTTGTGTAGCAATTGTTGGGGTAAACCAAGAGCTTACCACCAATCCAGGTAAGCCAACCTAATGTGGATTAATAGCAGATAACAACTGTTACCAATCCACCGCAAACAGAACTCATAAACACCAATAACCAGGGTGTATAAGGTCCAAGCAACTCTCAAGAATAATTTAGATGAAAGTGTTTAATGAAAAAGAAAGGAAGAAAGATATATTACTGTATGAAACATAACCAATGTAACTATTGTAATTTATGGTAATAAGTTCATTCATTCATTAAAAAAAGACACCCACACACAAAAAGTAGAAATACAGAAAAGAGACCATCACCCTAGAGAAAATATAAGAGAACACCACATGTATTACAAAGACATACAACTCCACAACAAATTTATAAAAGTATTCAAGAAATTCAACACAAGCAAGAGAAACACGTGAATGACATGTGCTATGTCATGCAATTAAAATGTTCCTTCCTTGTTCTTACATGTTTATATTGAATCTCAATTGTGCAAGTGTGTCAATTGACGTTTTCTATGACCATGGGTCTCAGTGGCCATTTACAGAATACAGTCTACTCTAATTCAATTATCCTTTTATTGATATGTCATTGCTCTAAAACTACAGACTCAAATTAAAAAAAAATGTTTACAAATCATTCATTTATTTTATTCCTCTGCAAAATCTCCATATGATTAACATCTTTTCCCCAAAACATATCACAATAAATTAATGTAAATTTATGGGAAGGAAGCAATCTTCTATAAAACAAAGAAGAGAAAAAACCATCACACTTCTGAGATACAAACACTTATGAAAGCCTAGCACATTTATCTGCTAGCTTTTTATTCAGTACATTATATTTGAAGAATGTAATGGATTAATCAGCAACACATTACATGACTCCTGGGCAGCAACAAAAAATTAACAAATCAACTACCTGGATGACACTGAAAGTAACATAATACCTGTAATAAGAGCTGTAGTTTTCCTGGTGGTGTAAATCTTCAAAGTTTTCTTGGGCTTCCAGCCTGAGAGGAATCCTGCTCTCATCATTCACGGGTGGAGCTAGAAATTAGCCATTATTGATGAAAATTTGCCATATTTGTCTAGCAATAAATTAAATTATAATCAAAGTCCGCCATTTTCTAAAAGAATTAAGTTCACCAAAAATCCAAAATGAGTTGGAGGCACCTTTTTATAGGAAACATCAACATTCCAAGCTTATCTGCAATTAAGTTTTATAATTTACAGAAAGGAATTTTACATCTATGTGTAAAAAAACTGTTTCTCATTCTTAAGGGTAATTATACATTTGTTCCCTATTTTCTGAATAATTTTGTTACATAGATACAATTTTTCTCAAGGGCACTGATCAAAATGCTGAGAAGATGCAATTTATCTTTTTTATCTGTTTTAACTGGATAAACTTTGATATGAGCATGTTTATGTGCAAGAGAAGGTGGCCATAGTCAACAAGCACAATTTCAGGCCTCTTTTTTGTCTCTCTAGTCTCAAAATTACACTGAACATTCAATCAAGCAAACAGAGATCCACATATCTATGTACATAATATGAACTTGAGCTGAAGTGGAGAACATCTTGTGATATGTAGAAGGGGAGATTACAAAAACTAATGTGTTTTGTGGCAACTCTCTAGTTACCTCCTTATGGCTGAAGGTAGTTGCCAATAATGTATGAATTTTCAGAGACATTATTAAAATAGTAACTGGTACATTTTCATTTTGAATGTAATCTCTTTTGTGTCATACAGTTGGTGCCTTTACATGATCCCATGGCAATATATTATTTCATTTACTTACAACATTTTTTGTCATGGATTACATTTTGATACCTTATTTTATGTTTTACATTATCAAGTTAATGCTCAATATTCATTGTGAATGGCCTTATTTCTTCATTTTCATACTTCTTACATTTAAGTTCTTCAACGTATTCATGTATAAAACTTAGTTGCACCTTTGTCTCACAAATAAGATATTTTTTTCTTTTCTTTGGTTTCTTACATTGAAATTAATGTTATATACTTAAAATTAAACAAGCAAAGAGGACATTAAGAGATATGCATTGGCTGAATACTTATTTTAAAGTGCTAATATCTCAAGGTGCATTATTTTCAGAGCTGTATTTTTTAGTATTTTTTCTCCGCTTTCTCTCTGATTTTAAATATTAACCTCTCAAAAAATATTTTTTTAAGTCAATAAAATTAATACAACGTTCTTAAAGTGTACTCCATCAAGTTAAGTGTACAAGAGCTACACAAAAATTGCTATTTTTAATGTATTTTAATAAAAATGTTTAACTCTAAAAAAAATATATATTTTACAGTGCAAATTATTTATGTAACACCAGTGCAAAATTGCAAGGAAGCAGCAATGGGAACCACAGGAAAAAGATTAAAACACTTGTTTTCAAATGTGAGCATTCACAATCAGCAGGAATCTTTCTAGAACTTTATAGCAGAAAGAGAAAGTTGTTCAGTTTTAGGTTTTCTATTTCTGAACCAATCATATCTGCTGCTGATTGTGGCATTTAGTTGAACAATCATACTTGGAATGATATTGCTTTATAAAATGTTTTACCATACTAGCTGCAAAATCGGGATTCAGAAAGTCATTTTGGTCAGTTCTAGACAAATGATATCCAAATTTGCAAAATTAATTGGCCTTTAAATAAGATTCTTGATTACTATTAAATTTCCCCTACACTCAGTTTGTTTTGCTTACCTACTGTTAATTGGGAAATGTTTCACAGGCCATTACCCCCATCATCAGGTAGTGTCCACTGTCAGATCCTATGAATTATCCAGGGAGATTGCTCTGATACTGGTTTTATGAACATGAAACTTGGAATATCTTCTGAAATGTCAAAATTGATGACAAATTCATTTCTTTTGTTTTTTAATGTAAATTATCTCCCAAATATTTAATTCATTGGCATGGTTTATTCCTTTCACCGAATGATTTATCTTTTGGTCTTGTTCTCCCCAAAAATGATAAGCGGCAGCCAAAATCTATAAAAAAAATTGTGCAGATTGCAGCACTATAACACACAAAGTAGTTTAAATTCAAGATTGAAGAAATATCCAAGGAACTTACAAGTGAATAAATTGGCCATCTTTTCATAATCTTTGGGGAGAACAACATGACATAAATCTGGTAAAAAAGAATAATGCAAATGAGTTTAACATTTAGAAGAGATTTACATTAAAAAACATAAAAACTATTCCAACCAAATTACTAAATCCAGCAACAAAGCAACCTCACTGGAATACTCTTTGGATTTGACAATGGACATTAGGATGATGCAGGCAATGGCCTGCAAAACATGTTTTGGTTAAAATAGGTGTGCAAAGCAAGTGAAATATAAGAGATTTACATTAAAAAACACAAAAACTATTCCAACAAAGCAACCTCACTGGAATACTCTTTGGATTTGACAATGGACATTAGGATGATGCAGGCAATGGCCTGCAAAACATGTTTTGGTTAAAATAGGTGTGCAAAGCAAGTGAAATATAAGAGATTTACATTAAAAAACACAAAAACTATTCCAACAAAGCAACCTCACTGGAATACTCTTTGGATTTGACAATGGACATTAGGATGATGCAGGCAATGGCCTGCAAAACATGTTTTGGTTAAAATAGGTGTGCAAAGCAAGTGAAATATAAGAGATTTACATTAAAAAACACAAAAACTATTCCAACAAAGCAACCTCACTGGAATACTCTTTGGATTTGACAATGGACATTAGGATGATGCAGGCAATGGCCTGCAAAACATGTTTTGGTTAAAATAGGTGTGCAAAGCAAGTGAAATATTCTCCAATAAATTCAATAATTTCAAGAAGCTTAAAACTCAGGATATCAAAAACTCATTAGAATTAGTATACAAACTGCAAGGCAGCATATGTGCATTCGAAGACAGTTAAGTTTAATCTGACATCAAGGTATTACTCCTGAGTATGACAATATGGAAATTACAATGCATACTTTGCACTTAAAAACTCAACTACCAAGATCAAGCCATACAGTTAACCTTAGGATTGGAGAAAGATGATCTATTCTAGACCTAAAAATCATAAAAGACGTCACTTTTGGCATCCGCATATCCTCTTCTTTGGACAACTACATTCAAATGTAAGCACTTCAACCTAATACTCTGCTAGAATCAGCATTATGTAGACCAGATTATTCTACTCACTACAGGAGAATATTAAAAGGAATTAGCTATAGATCATTGCCATTGCAATTTCACAATGGCTTTAGTGCAGAATTTATTAACAAAATAATAAAATTCAACAGACAAAAAGCAGTAAAAAAGACCACAAACACAATAGTAACTCAAATCAAAAACTTCCCTCACCACCCCTAGACAGATTTTTTTTTTTCAAAAAAGTCAAAGAATATAGAATAAATTATGCATCAAACAACAGATATAACATACATAGCCTTATTGGCACATCCCTCGAGGAGACAAAGTCTCACATCACAAAAATTCAGCTATTTATCAGGTTGTACTGTCTGCCCACAATTGGAAAACCAAATAAAGTTTAGAAACTAGACTTAACATCTGAGGTGCATAAATCAGCAGTAGCAGCACATTTCTTTTCCTCCAAACATGATATTAAACCAACCACCCAACTTAAGCCTATAGATAGCACTGTAGAGAGAAAATCATATATCATATAAGACTTAGTCATGAAGTTAGAAATCCTGCCTCCAGATCTATTTAGTAGTTTCATTATACCTTGGCCACGGGTGCAACAAGTAGAGAGATTCATTGGTACATTCCACCAGGAAGATGAATACAATTGTGTTCAAAATATGTCCATTTAGATCAAGTAAAGCGTCAGTGTTGCCACCATTGACTCATCTCAATTTTAATATGTGAAGTGCAGTAGAAACTCTATAGTAATATCGAGAATCAACTTTCTTATTATTGATATATTACCAACAGCCTCCAAGTCATGTTTTCTGGTTCCCATTTCCTGCTATTGAGAAATAACTTTAAAAACCAATATATACCAAGTATCAAGTTGAGATTAGGACTGATGCTTCCTGTTCTCATTTGTTAGTGCACTGTATTCACCTTTCTATACCACTCCTCACTTCTATATCCTCCAGATATGAATTATAACAAAAGTTTACATAGTAAATAGATAAACTATAGTGCAGTTCAAGCAATTTCTTTTACATCACAATAAAATGATAATTTAAATATAATCTTTATGAATAAAATAATTATACTATTTTCAAGCTCTTCACATATTATTACCCTTGCAATGCATTTAATATATTTACTTGAACAGTGCTTCAAAGGGAGTAACATTATATGCCAAGTTTTATTAAGGAAGAATGAAACTTTAGAGAGCAAGCTCAATCAAAAACAACACACAGGAGTCAATAAATCAACAATTTTCATTAAGTTTCATTTGGGCATACACTTTCCCTCCAAAAACTTATTGTAGATACTTCCAATTTCTATATTTGCATTGCTTTTTGTACAGGAATTTTTAAATACCCTCAGAGGAATATAGCTCATCAATCAACTGACAGACAGACCCAGGGAGTCAACAAAAGATGTCAGTAACAAGTCCAACAGTTCAAAATCTGTTGATGCCTACAAAACATATTCAAGATTTATTTTTGTTATTTTTTATATAATTAATGATTTATTGAAGCAACTCAAGTTAAATTCAAATCACATTCTAATTAATGATTATAAAAAATATATTGGATTAAAGATCTATCTCTCAGTTGTTAAACATGACAAGAAAGAAACCTCAAAGTGATGAATTTTGTTGTCTGTTTTAAACCTCAAGCATCAACATGTAAAAATATTTTCATTAATGGATGTTTTAAAAATGTATTCAAGTATTCTTTATTAATATGAGCCTTCAAACATTTCAAGTGCGCACAGACTTTGTTTGTTGCATTTTCATCCTAGGAAAGGTCATACATTATGGCTTAAGCTTTTTTTTTTGTTGATAGTGTCTGCTTTTACTACTGTGATACCACAGACGATAATGGCTTAAGCTGCTTTAGCAAGTTAGGAGAAGGAAATATAGATGAGCACAGTTAAGTTTAGTATATGTGCATCAGAGTTAGAGTGAAGAAATAGGGTTTAGAGCATAGAGCATGGCAGAAGTTTATTCTTCTATTACCGGGAGAGGGGTCTCTGCACAAGTTGAAATCATTGAAGCACTCATGTGACTGTTTGCACAAAGAAAACAAGTTTTGCTCTTTAATTCAGAAACCATGCACATGAATGATGCAGTAATTTTCCAATTTTTTTTGTACTTTCTTTAATATATCCAATACCTCTAAAATATATGCTATCATACTTTATATCCAATTTCAGCACATAGCTTCTCCATTATTTTATACATTCAACCCAAAATCCAGGTCTAAAACTAGCATTCAGAAATGTTTGTAAAGACAATTTACCCTTAAGCTACCCTTACGTTACCTACTTCTGATCATGATGACAAGTATTCAACCTGAAGGCCAATCAATGGCTGAGATAGAAACATGGATGAGACCACAACCCAACCTCGGCATTCATGCAAAACTGATACAGTGGTGTTGTAATTTCTATTCTGCAGGATAGTGATGATGAAAACATATATACTCAGCCCTTTCAGCAGGGGAGAAATTCCCCATCTTAGTACCAGGAATCAAACCAGGGTCTCCCATGCCAGAGGCATGCATCCAGATCTGGACAGAATTAAATCCATTTTAGAAATTCCAGCACCAAGAAACATAAAACAGCTTAGGCATGTTTTCAGAATTTGGAATTATGTGAGCAGGTTCTTACCACGATACACCCAGGAGACTGCACTATTAAGGGCATTTGATGTCTAAAAAGCAACTTCATTACTCGCACAGATGACACTTGTCATCCATGTGTTTTTTGCAGCCTATTTTGTATGACTGGGCTGAATTGAGTTTGTGCCATTTTCAGTTTTTTTTTCCGCTAACTTTCCCTGTATCAGTTTCAGCCATTATTGGCTTTCAGTTACGCAAGTTACATTGCTGAGGACACGTTATTATAGCTTAGAGGACACCTGTCATCTGCACAAGCTTTACTGCTAAAATCTATAACCAAGTAAGTGTATGTAACTTTATTGCTTTCCTAGGTTCAATCCAAATTTAATGTGTATAATTTTAGGTGAGTTATGTTACCGCGAGCTTGACTGATTCCCATCAAAGGGGATTTTATCCCTTTAATGCCTGCAATCATCCTTTGCTTCCTGCACAGTAGCATTAACTATGATGATTTCTAAAAGGGTATACTTTATTGTAATTATATGAAAAATTCTGATTTATCAAACTTAACAAAAGAAAGAAATATGAAAGACTACCAAGACCTGTATCACTGGAATATTTGCTTACGATCCCTACCATGTATCACCCATTTTATGCCACAGTTCAAAATTCATAACTTCATCATCACAATTTTATCTTTAGCTATATTTTTGTCATGCATACTTTTTGCTATGTATTGCACAGCTGCGCAAACCAAGATTTGCTCTTTCCACAACGAGGATTCGTACAGTGTGGACATCTTGTGAGGAACTTTGGACTTATACTCTGGCTGCTCTTAAGATGATTTTTCACAATGTCTGTTAAAGCATCTATGAATAACGGATGATCATTTGGTGCTGCTGCACGTCTTATCCTTTCAATTCCCAGCTGTAATAAACACAAAATAAAAATGTTAGCAAATACATGCTTTATGCATTACACTTGTTATACAATAAAATTTTGAGACAATCCCAAGTTAATATGTTTTAGTGTGTTTACTACTACAACCTCACACATTATGAAAGTTGTTTCAAGCAACAAGAGATTTCTATGAAATCCATGACAAAGTTTAAGGCTAGGAAGAACTAACACACCAATGCTGGCCATACAGTTAAACCTGTCAACTGTCACTACAGAATGGAGGAAATCATGAAATATAAGTTTTCAATTGCCATTAATTGTTTTAATTTTAAACAAGAGACACTAGACATCTTTACAGAGAAAGATGGTGTTTTAACCCTTTCTTTGCTACACATTTATCAAAATCCATAGCCGTAATCATAAATCATGTGTTTACACAGTGGCTGCTCATGAGCATTTTTCTTGGTGGGGCCAGATGTGAAGATGATTGTAATGAAAGTAAAACAGGGCCACTTTAGTTGCACTGCCAAAAAAACTACAATAAAAGAAATGTAGTAAGACATTAGATATATATTTTTAAACAAAGTAAATAACACAAAATGAAATAGAACTCACCAAGTAGCAGTGTTACTTGTACAAGAGTTCAGCAGGTCTATTCTTCTGGATGGCAAAACATTTCAATCACTCTGTAATTGAAGTTAGGGATTTCACAAATTTCCTTTTTGTGAATGGAACAAATAGCCAAGGAATTAAGATATCTTGGCCCAGGTGTTCTTAAGGAAAAACTTTAATTCTTTTGCATGTACTGAAACTTCTCTCTGCCTCAGCTGTTGAAACTGGAGTTGTTAGTGCAATTTGCAGTGTTTTGTGTACTTCAGAAAAAGATTCCTCAAAGGAGTGTTGTGTGAAAAAACTGAAGAGTTCACTGACTGAAGGGATATTTTTGAATGTATCATTATGATAAATCACTGAAAGTTGATTCTTTAACTTTTCATGGGATATAGTGGGACTGTAATCTGATGCAAATTTTCTTACAAAGTCAGCAGGGAAATTTTCTCTGAATGTAATAAATTTCTTTGGGTCAATAATTCCAAAATTATTGAATATATGAGACTGTTGGAACTGACCTTTCATTTGGTTGACCACTGTGTCACACACTTCTTTGGCATCTGAATTCAAGTTCACTTCAGAACCGTAATTTGGTCATTTTCTTGAGGTAGTAGTAAAGTTATCATCAACACGATATATTCTAGTGTTCTCATGAATTTCAGACGCAACTGATTCAAAATATTGTAAAGCATTAGATACTGTAACACTATCGGCACTCTGCATCTGAACCGTATTGTACAAAATGTCAACATGTTTCATACTGTCATAGAAAAAATTTAAAAGAAACAAAAATTCTGGACTGTTCAGTAAATTTTTCAAACCAAGAGCTTCCCTAATAGTTATATTATCCCACCCATCTTCCTGCTCAATCTTCTCAAAACACTCTAGTAAATAAGCTTTGTTTTCATGAACGCTGTTAACAACCTGTGGTTGAAAGTTCCATCTTGTTGTGGAAGCAGCTGGAATGTGTTAGTTGCAACAAATCACTGTGTTTTGGCAAAGAGAAAAATGTCGTGAATCCACCAATGTTGGCGAAAAACAACTTGACTGATTTTATGTTTGGAACAAGCATTTCGTATAACCATATTTAATTGGTGAGCATAGCAGTGTACATACTTGGCATAAGAGAAAGAGTCCTGCATTAAAGTCTGAACACCTCCAAGTAAACCGTTCATTACTGTGGCAGCATCGTATGCTTGTGATATGAATTTTGTTTTTCAACATTAAAAGGCTGCAATTTCTTTTTAAAACATCACAGAGACCACTGACTGTTTGGAATCTCTTCAAAGGAAAGAAATGCATTAATGTACCATAAAATGATCACAAATTGACTGCTGCAAGCTATGTTCGTTGTTTCGTCAGCCTGCACAGAAACATAATTCACAGCATTTATGTCTTTTATTAACTCCTCAATGTAAAAGTGATACATGTAATCCAATAGTTCATTCAGAATAGTATGTGAAGTGTACTTACATACTGCAGTACTGGCTGACACTGTTGAGGTAGTCATCTAACACACTGTCGAGATTACCGAAGAGAAATAACAAATCTAAGAAATTGCCATGGTTTACTGCTTCCTGCGTTTCATTGTGACCCCTCAATGCTAGATCAGAGTTCCACAAAATTCTATACACTCTATCACTCTGTTAAGTATGAGTCTATTCTTAGTGACTAGTTCATTGCGTTTCTGAATTGATATTTTATGTGTAGAATCAATCTGTGCTGCAATGTTTACAGTTCCCAATAATTTAAATTTACAGGCATTTTGTAAGTGAAGTGCACTTGCCTCGTGTTTCGTAATTTGTTCACTCAAATGTTTCAGATACTTACAACCTTCATCACTAATTAACAAACAGAAAAGCAAAAGACACTTTGTTTCTCTTCACTTGCAGTTAGCCACGATTTCTTACTAAACCAACTGTTACAGAAAATTCTCTGACTTCAAGCTTTCCTGGCGGCGGTATGAAAATAACTTTTCTCGGGCTATCAGCCAGGCGAATTCTGGAATAATTTCCAAGCTTTCAAGAGCTAACGTCGCTCTCGTCTTCAGGGAATGATGTAGAGACTCCAGGTACGCCTTATATATAGTAGTCCGGTGGGGGGGACCGGCCAGATGCCGCTCTGTGATTGGCCCGGGTCCGGCATGGGAGGCGTTGACTAGGAACCAATGGTCTCCGTTGCCGGGACGGACTGCTCTGATTGAGCCTGTATTAAAACTAGGGTTAGCTTTTGGCAGTTTCACAAATCTTTGCGAGTGTTTGCTGAGCACCGAACTCCAAATGCGATTCACCTGCAAGCCGCTGTCTCTGTTGATGTTATTTGCTTCGTATTTAATAGCTATGGCTTCTTTGATGGAGCGGTCCCAATAGCTTGAAGACTTAAACATGGTGGTTGTGTCGCCCAGTCTCGGTCTGTGTCCTTCTTGGATGCAGTGCTCCGCAAGACCAGATTTTTCTGGGTACATCAGGCGGATGTAGCTCTCATGCTCTTTGCATCTTTGTTCAATCGTTCTCCCCGTCTGTCCGATGTAGGCTCTACCACATTCACATGGAATGCGGTATACCCCAGGAGTCTTGAGGCCGAGGGAGTCTTTGACCTGTCTTAACATATTTCGAATTTTATTGGGTGGCTTGTGTATAGTCTTGATGTTGTATTTGCCCATAATTCTACTCAGTTTACCAGACAAATGACCTGTATATGGGAGGTAGGCTTTACATTGTTTCTTCGTGTCTTGTGACTCATCTAGCTGGGATGCATTACGCTGTGCACAGTTTGTACTGACAGAGGCCCGTTTTAGTGCCTTGTTGATGTTTATTTTGAGGAACCAATATTATGCCATGCTCTTTGAAAATATTTGTGAATTTTTTATTTGCCCAAGGGTGATAAGTAAATTTTTTAAAAACGTAATTATCTTTTATTTTCTTAAGCGTAGAAATATCTTTAGTAGCTTTTTGATATTTAAACTTCTCAATTTTTTTATTTATAAAATCAGTATTAAAACCATTAATTAAAGCAGTGTTAATAATGTGTTTATATTCTTTATAGAATTCATCTTTATTAAGGGGTAAATTAATTAACCTATAAATTAAACTATTAAAAACAGCAAATTTATGTGAAAAAGGGTTAAAGCCATTATTTTTTATATAATTATCAGTGTGGGTTTGCTTTCTGTATATTCCAAAATTCAATTTATTGCCTTTTTTTATTATTTTTAAATCCAGGAAAGGGAGATAGCCATCACTTTCAGTTTCTAATGTGAATTTTATAGCCTTATCTTGTAAATTTAAAAGTTTTAAAGCATCATTTACATGTTTATCAGGAACAATAGCAAATATATCATCTACATATCTATACCAAGTTTTAAAAATTAGAGGGAATGCTTTAGTGACCTTTATTTCAAAATAGCTCATGAAAAGATCAGCAAGAAAAGGTGAAAGTGGACTACCCATTGCTAAACCAGAAGTTTGTTGATGGAATTTGTCATTAAAGCTGAAAAAATTTTGATCCAAACAAAGATTAGTAAGGATAACAAAATCATTTATTAAATCTTCATTCAGTTCTATAGAACTTAACCATTTTTTTTAAAAATGTCAAAAGTTTTTCTCTAGGAATGCTTGGAAACAAAGCAGTTACATCAAAAGAAACAAGTTTATCATTAGTAGATAATGTAATATTGCTGATCCTTTCGACTAGCTCAAAAGAATTTTTAATACTTAAACTCTCAAATTTTTCAAAATTAGTGAATTTTTTATTTAACCATTTAGCTAGGCTGTAAGTAGGTGAATTTATGCAATTTACAATAGGTCTCATTTTATTTCCAGGTTTATGAATTTTGGGAAGAGCATATATTCTGGGTAAAATTGGATTACTGATTTTTATAATTTGCTTTTGTTTATTTGTAATACTTTTAATTTCATTAAGAGTCTTATCATAAATTGAAATGCAGGATTTTAAAGGGTTAATATCAATGCTTTTGTAATCTTCACCTTGAAGTAAGAGTTCCATTCTGTTAATGTAATCAATTTTATTTAAAATTACAATGCTGTTTCCTTTATCAGCTTTAGTATGGATTACATCTTTTTCTTTTAATGATTTAATAATTTGTTTATTGTGATTTACTTTAGGGTGATTTTTATTGAAATTCTGTAATATTTTACTGCATTTTTCTTTAACCAATAATTTATTATTTTCATTTAAATCCTGACTAGCAATTTCTATATCTGCTACATAATCATCTATATTTTTTGAAAAATGTACACAGGTTTTTAAACCTTTATTCAAAAAATTAATTTCCTTCTCATTGAAATTACAATTTGAAAGGTTAATTACATTATCTTTAGGGTTATTCCCTTTAGTTGGTTTCAATTTATTTTGTTTTAAGCATAATTTATTTAATTTATTTTTCAGTTTATTTGTTTTATTTTTCATGCTAAAGTTCAAATTTTCAAACAATTTACATTTCAAATTGAGCCAAATGGAATTACCTAAAACATTTATAAGTTTAAGATGCAAATTATATAATTTCAATTCAATGTTATTTAAGTTTTTAAAATGCAAACTTCTTTCAACTTCAATTACTTTCTTCTCTGCTGCTTTTTGATGAATACTATTATTGTCAAATTTAACAGTTTTTCTAACAAAAATAGGAGTTACTTGCAATGAAAGCATTGTGAAACTAGTCCAAGCAAGGATTCCAAACGATAAGTGAAGATTTGTTGCAACTATTATTTTTATATTAATATTTGTGTTATTCTTCACTGTTACTAGCTTCTTTTTACATTTATAAGTCAATTTAATACTAACAGCATTACATAGTTGTGTTTTGTGAGACTTTTGGTCTGTTTATAAATATGAGAGCCATTAGTTACTTTAACCATTATGTTTCAGAAGTACTGCTTCTTTCCATAGTTTTTTACTTTCTGAATACGTATTGTATTGCATCAAAAAATTCAATACCGAGATTCCACCGGAAATACATGTTTTGGGTCCCCCTGTTGGATTGGGTTGTGTTGTGGTGTGAAGTGTTATTGTGTGTGTGTGTGTGTGTTGTATGTGTGGTGTGATGTGTTGTGTGGGTGGGTGAGGGTGGTGTGTGTGTGTGTGAACAGTATAGCTCAAAAATGTAAAGACTGCTAAATACCAAACTAGGTTTGGTGTCTTCCAAGGCTGCAACACAAAGATTTACAAGAAAATCCCCCCCACCCCAAACTACCCTTTACATGGAAAAAATGGCAAAAATTTTGATTTTTTCAAAAATGGCTGTAATGGCTTTTAACAAAATCTCTTATATTTATGATATTTTCATACCAAATAAAAAGTATATATTGAATTTTCTGGGAATAGCCTCTAAAAACCTCTTTATTCTGGATGATTTTTATTGAATTTTACATCACTGGAAAACCGTAAGAGACAAAACCTTGCTGCACAAAAAATATACATCACAATAAAACACACAATTTATGTCATATACATTTTTTTTAATGGAGTTTGCCATTTTCGAGATATTCCTTGTTATTGATTTGTTTTAAAATACTCTAACTTTTCTCATGTTGGAAGTTGTCAACGCTTGGCCAAGCAAAGAAACAGATTTCAATCCCATAGGAACATTTTAAGACACTTGACTGTCAGTTTAGCCTAGTGTATTCCCTTATTTCCCTTCTACTTAAAAGGAACTAAGTAATAAGACAGTTTCTGCTAATGTTTTAGCATTAATTAGATAGAAGAATTTGCCTATTAACAATAATTTGTTACAGAGATCTAGAGAAAGTCACATGAATGGAACACATCAGATTTTTTTTTTTTACTTCATCATACTTATTTTGATAGCTAAAAAGTAAACCTAGTTTTGCCTCTGAGGTATAACAATTATTAGTTATCAGTAATTTAATAATTATATTTTCATAAATACTTTTTTTTTCACAAAGATTTTGTTTACCTGATCATACTTATTCTAGAAAACTAATAAAGAGAAACTACTTTTGATCCTGATGTATAACAATTCCTCCATTTGGCATATCTTTTATTAATGCATGTCTACAAAATAAAAGTATGCTTTATAAATGTTTGCTCTAAACTGCCTGTATTTCCTGTTATTGTTTTTCTATCTCCAACCATTGTGTAATGTTTATTTGCAATTAAAAGAACCCCATACTTTGAAAGAAAAGGTCTCTGGTCTACTGGTCTAAATTTGCCATTTTTCATCCTGCAAGTTGTGATTTCATCCTATAGTGCCATCCATGGACAATGTGTTGATCCCTCATCACCGTGTGCATATAGTGGCAAACTTGCAAACTAGAAATTTCCTGATCAAGAAACTACTGCAAAGATGGTCAAATACATGCCGACAGCATGATAGTACTTGAATTGAATCTCCAGCTGTACAGCCATTAATATTTCAAAATTTGTTATAAATTATAAAAATCTGATGTGTTATCTTAACATGACTCCCTTTGATTGATGTTTAGAGGAATTTAGTAACAGTGACGGTCAAATTATATGTGGTATTAATTTGTTGATTAATTAATACCACATGACTCCCTTTATCCATTCATCTAACTATTCTTATAAAAGCTTATACTTCTATCTACTTCATGGCAATTGAGATAAACCTTTGCAGAAGTGGTTTTATTATGTACTTCTAGGTACAAGGGGAATAAGGGAATACAACAAGTTAAAGGACTTCGGCAAATCGTTTAAGACTGGGTCTCTTTGTAATTTCTTTGAAATTATTCTCTCTTTGCATGGCCAGAAAAAAGAACAACAATTTAGAATAACGATTTAGAGAAAAGTATTGAACCAACAAAGAGTATCTCGGAAATGGTTAAGTTCACAGAAAAAATATATTTGACAAACTGTGTGCTTTAACAAGATCTGCGATTTTTGAATGGTAAGACATTGTCTATCTCTTATGATTTATCAGTTATGCAAAGTCATTCAGAATGAAGAGGACTTTAGGGGTTATTTCAAAAAAATTTAAGATAAACATTTAATTTGTTATTAAAATATATTAAGCATAGCATTTTAAACAAAATCACTAGATCCATTTTTGAGAAAATCAAAATTTTTGAAAGTTTTTCCATATACAAGGTAGTTTGGGAGGTTTTTCTCGAAAAGTCACATCCTTGAAAGATATTGAACGTGTAGCTATCTCAAGTTTGGTACATAACCAAATTTTTGTTTTTAGTTATGCTGTTCAAAGATACATCAAACTTTTTCTAAAAGCCTTCCCCCCTTTCTTTTTAGCCAAGGGGCTTCAATAAATATATATATATACATACATATATGCATACTTTTTATATAAATATACATATATGTATATTTCTGCTGAAATCTTCACTTAAAATAACACGATACATATTAGAGGAAGTAAAAAGCACTGTGACACAAACATGATTTTCACTCCAAAAAGCATGCATATCCCTTCTGGGAAACAAAAATTGCAAGAGGATTTTTGGTTTGTCACTTACCTCCTTTCCTAAATCTTTACAGTATTCTATATCCATTTCATGAAGTGTTTCTATATGCTCATTTACAAATGCTATTGGGACAAGAATGAAATTCTTCTTTCCCTGCTTAACATATCCTGAAATTAAACATCAATCAGAACTTTACTCTCCAGCCAATAATTTTATACAGCATTTCTGTATTTTTATTTTGAGCCCAAAAGTTAGTTCAATAATATTCTACCTTTGAGGGCATCATCAGTGAATGGTGCAAGCCATGGGAGAGGTCCCACTTTTGATTGCCACACAAGAATGTATGGGTTGCACCATCCTAATTCCTGCATCACCAGCTGTACTGTTGCTCCAACTTCAGACGGATATGGATCCCCTCTGTTAACTGCCTGTTCAAATAAGTAATTCTGTGTACACACTTCTATACCATACAGTAAGCCTTAACCCCACACTTCAGTATACGTAAAATAAACTCTCTGATTTTTTTTTAATTTTAAAATTATCTTTATATTTTCAAAAAATGCCAAGTGAGTATATTTCTTTTCTTGGTAATATTAACACCTTAAGTACTGATATTTCAACCAAAAGCTCAGATCCGGTAGTGCTTGCAATATCTCTATCATTTCTTGGGGGTATACATTTCTTAAGAGAAACTCCAGGATAAAATAATTAAATGAGAAGGTTCGTGGTTCAGTTTATTGAAGTTTTTATAGTGGGTTAGTTAGGAAGAGCATTGACATGGAAATCAGAACAGTATAGTATCTGATCAAAAATATCACACACCCCTATTTAATATTGAATTGAACCATAGATGTTATTAAAGGCTAATCCAGCAAAATAAAAGAAGGGAAGAAAAGCAGTAACAACAGAACACGGTGAAGTGCAAACATGAAGGAGAAACCATAGTTAAACAAACAGGTAGAAGTTATTTAATAGCAGACAGGTACAAGCCAGATTGTGGATGATGGTGTTAAAAACTGCAAGAAATCAGCAAATCGCAAGTTCCAAAAGTGCAACAAACAGTCCAGCCAGTACAATGACTGTGCATTGGGAGTTAAAAGGAATTAAGTATCATATTCGAGCTACTGCCAATTAGCCAAAAATTTCTGTTGTCAATATTAAACGAAGCTCGATGTGGTGTAAGGAATGACACTGGACAAAGGAAGGCAAGAAACAAGAAATGAATCCACTGTACCCTGTGGCAATTTAGATTTGCCACATGTTAGAGAAGACACTTGCCATCATGTGTAGTGCCAACAGAGAAGCACAGAGGGGGTGATTTTATGATGTGGGGTGTTTTTTGTGTTTTTATGTGACTCTGTTATTGTGCTTAAAAACAATGTAAATGTAGGATGACAACACCATTACATACTGCACAGGTAGAAGATTGATATGAAGACAACTATGGTCTGTACCAACATAGCAATGCACCATGCTTAAAGCTGCATGTGTTAGGCAATGGTTTGCATAAGAGTCCATTCCTAAAATGCACTGGCCTGCCCTGAGTACTGACCTGAATCCAATGGAAACACCTTTGGGATGGGTTAGTAGAGGTCCACCTCACCACTACACATGCCAGCATCCAATATAACTTTTCTGGTGTTGGTTCTTGAGAAGGAATAGGCTCCTCCACAGACATTTATTGAAAACATCCCCAGTAGAGTTAAAGTTAAAGGGTGAACCTACCCCACATAAATAACCAATAATAGGATGTACAATTTCAAATAGGTATCCATTTACTTTTCTTCAGATATGTATGAATCTTGTTCAGCTTTGTGGCCTAGTGGTTGGAGCATGGCACTCTGGTTCCTGGCCACAGAATGTACCTGGTTTTGATCCCACCCTTGTGGGTGTGGATTTTTAAGTACAAGGTATAGGACCAGTGCCCACTCAGTATTACGAGGAATAAGAGGAGCTGCGATAGACAGCCTACAAGCCATAATAGCTGCCATTCTGACTGGGGGATGCATGATGCTGGCCACATTATCTCCCTAGACTGGTGGAATGATTGTCCACCTCTAGCCTGCATGAGTGGGCATGAGGTTGGCAGTTGAGTTGTAGCCCCAGGTTAAGGTTGTAGCAACATAAATGAAATTGAGTTTTATTTATGGACATTCTTTAACTACTGTGGTTCTCAGCATTCCATTAGCCATAAAAGACAGCTTAATTTTGTTCAGAGGCCTCTTTATCAGGCTTGAAGTTCTTTTATGTGCTGTAAATCTACAATACGGGACCAATAGCTTTACTTCCCTTCCAAAGGATGCATGCTAAGGATTTTTATCTATTTGAACCTGTGATCTTGGGAATATGACTAACCACTGCACCACGGAGGGTGATAGTAACAGCAAGGATTATAATAATTATTACCATTGCTATCATCTTGGCATTTAAACTACAGGTATTATGCACACACCTTTTCTTGGGCTTAGTTTTACAGGGAAGCAAGGACCAGAGGAAGTCTTTCTGCAGTGTTTCAGGCTCTCTGCCATTATGATGAATAGGTATGCTAATTTATCACTAAAAAGCTGAATTATTAAACAAAACATAGTGCATGTACATGTGCGTGAACTACAGACAGAATGAAACCTTAGCATTGAAGTCACTAGATATCAGAGTGTATAATGTAAAAGCCTCAATGCTGTTCTCCTCTGCTTCCATGGTGTAATGGTTACCATGCTAACTTCTAAACCTAAGATCACGAGTTCAAACCTGGTGGAGGACAATGGATTTTTTGGGGTGTAAAAATCCTTAACATGGCTTCCTTCAGAAGGGAAGTAAGGCTGTTGTGTCATAGATTTACGGCACGTAAAAGAACCTCAAGCCTGACAGAGAGGTCTCTGAGCAAAATTAAGCGGTCTTTCACACTCAGTATAGAATTGGACGCTGAGAACCACAGCAGTTAAAGAGCGTCCATAAATAACACGCCATTTCCATTTCCTCTACTACCAAAATTGTACAAAACCTACTAAATGAAGCCTAGGCAGCAGAGCAACCAAGAAAACATGAGCACATAGTAGTCAAGCACAAACAAAGGTGGGTGGGAAAAGCCACTACGCAGAAAAGTGAGTTAGAGATAGTAACTGTCTCTTTCATTCATTTTCACTACGCACTGGCAGGTAACATCACTCGGCAACTCCAATGGTTACTTGCCTAAAGTGTGTTACCAATTCTTATTTCTCAAAATATGACTCTTCTTTCTAACTTTTATACTACTAGTGTGAATGATCAATTTAAGCAAGGTATACATTAATTTCCATGCTGATATTCCAGGATTTTACTTATTCAACAGCTTTGGATTACACCACACAATTAATGAAATAACTTGTCCTGGTAGAAATAGTTCAGTTGGAACATGTATTGATAACATTGTAACTAATATTCATGTCGACAAATATACTCTAAAGTTTTCCCTACCATTCCAACCATGAGCTTTACATTTCAAAACTAATGCATGTAACACATCACCAGTTAACGTTACTAAACATAATTTTAATATTATCAGGCCTCTCAATATATTCTATATATGTCATTTTATTAACTTATTAATAACTGGTTTTCTGTATATACGAGGGCCGTTCAGAAAGTAGCCTCCGATCGGTCACAGTGCGGGTAGTGGGGGGAGTAGCGACACCATCTGTGCATTCACGCACTCAGCAGGTCAGTCGGCATCAAGCCGTGGTCGAGTGAAAGTCGTACCTGCGCTAGTTTAGTGTTTGTGGCCGTTTGAAATGTGCACTGCAATAGAAAACCCCGCCAAATGTGAAGTGCGTGCTGTTATAAGGTTTTTTACAGCCAAAGGATATTCTGCAGCAGCTATTCATCGTGAGCTTTGTGCCGTGTACGGACCAAGAGTTATGAGTGAAGGAGTGGTCCATGAATGGGTACGTTTATTTAAAAGTGGACGAGAAAACGTTCATGATGAAGAGAGAAGTGGTAGACCATCATTGGTCACGGACGAACTCGTTCAGACAGTTGATGCAAAAGTTCGTGAAAACCGACGTTTCACAATGTCGGAGTTGTCTACTGATTTTCCACAGATTTCTAAGACTCTCTTGTACGAGATAGTGACAGCAAGATTGGGTTACCGTAAGTTCTGTGCACGATGGGTGCCCAAAATTCTTACCGACCACCACAAAACTCAAAGAATGGCCTCTGCATTAGACTTTCTGTCACGTTATGAGGCCGAAGGTGAACCATTGTTAAACAGAATCGTAACCGGGGACGAAACCTGGATTAAGTACGTAAACCCTGAGGCAAAAGAACAATCAAAGATGTGGGCACATTCAAATTCGCCTACCAAACCAATAAAAGCCCGGCAAGATTTTTCTGCCCGAAAATTGATGGCAACGGTGTTTTGGGATGCAAAAGGGGTGTTGTTGGTTGAATTCATGGAACGTGACGACCATTAATCAAGACGTGTACTGTGAAACACTAAAACAATTACGACGGGCTATACAGAACAAACGCCGTGGTATGCTGACTTCCGGTATCGTTTTTTTGCACGATAAAGCCCGTCCTCACTCTGCTCGCAGAACAACAGCCCTTCTTGAGTCCTTCAAGTGGGACGTTGTCAACCATCCACCTTACAGCCCAGATCTGGCGCCAAGCGATTATCACCTCTTCATGCATATGAAGAAATGGCTCGGGTCCCAGCGGTTTGATGACGACGAAGAGCTCAAAGATGCGGTCACAGGCTGGCTCCAGGCACAAGCGGGTGATTTTTATGCAAAAGGAATTTCAAAGCTTGTGAACAGATACGATAAGTGCCTCAATCGTTATGGAAACTATGTAGAAAAATAGTGCAAAGATGTAGTTGTAAGATGTATATATTAAAATATTTTTATTTAACTTGGTGAAATTCTTGCAATCAACCGGAGGCTACTTTCTGAACGGCCCTTGTAGATTAAAGACTATTAATGACAAAGTTAATTGCTTTTTGTCTATTGAAAATTAGTTGAGTCGATTTTGTAACACTGCATCACTTACTTTTTATTTCATAAAGCATGTTTCAGAAGCCATGTGCTTCCATTGTCAATTCCTTTGGCCAACTGCCAGCATTGCTTGTTGTATCTCTGTCGCCAGTAATGGTATAATGAACCTCAGTATCAGTAGGTCGCCTGGTGGGATTTCAAAATTGAAAATGCGGTTCTTGTTTTTCCAAATACATATGTTTTCCCAAACTTTTAATTCTGTCTTCCCTGTGATATTTTTTAGTATTTTTGGGCTTCTATTTATGGTATGTTTCTCCTTCCAAGAATGAAAAGCTACAGCGGATTTGTCTTCTTGTTTGAGTTTATTCTGTGGTGTTCTTTTGTTCTTGTTTTTATATTTCTTTTTGTTTGGCCGATATCAATTTTTTCAGTCATTGCAGCTGAAATGATATATTCCTGGTTTGTTTTCTTATGGGATATTGTCTTTTAATTTAGAATTTAAAATGTTTTTTATGGAGAATTGTTTTTTGGGGCTAGAATGATGTGTCATTTGAAGATTCTCTGAAATTTGTAGAAAGTTGTTGGGTGGTATGTAAACTTCTTGTAGATCTTGTTTTCTTTCTCGTTTTGAGTGAGTATGCTGACTTCTTTAATTCTCTTCCTATTTTTGGCCTCATTAACTTTTTTGTACACCAGTTCTGCCCGGAATCCATTCTCTGCTGCTATGTTCAATATTTTAACAAGTTCACAGAGGTATTCTTTTTTGCCCATTGGTACATTTACCACACTTTGTGTAACAGTGTTGAGTAAGTCATGCTGATGGGGAGTGGGATTGTAACTTTTTTGTTTTATATAATTGTTGGTGTGGGTAGGTTTTCTGTAAATGCCAAATGTTAGGTGGATTTCATTTTTTATGATTTTAAGGTCGAGGAATGGTAGTTGTCCATCACATTCCTTCTCCATTGTGAACTTTATGGATTTTTCTTGAAGATTTAGGAGTTTCAGTATGTCTTCTAGGTGTTTTTCTGGGACTAATGCAAAGATTCATCTACATAGTGGTACCATACTATGAACATCCAAGGGAATGATGCCCTTTTTATCCTAGTTTCCAAAGTGCTCATGAAGAGATCTACTAATATTAGTGACAGTGGGCTGCCAATAGCTAAAGCAGATGTTTGTTTGTAACATTTCCCGTTGAAGGTGAAAACATTTTGATTTACGCATAGATTTGTTAATGTGATGTATTCTTGGACTTCTGTGGTTTTCCCTATTGCAAATAACCAGTTTTAGATGTGGGACTGCATGCTTTCCATTGGTATGCTTGGAAAAAGAGCAGTAACATCGAAGGAAACTAAATATAAGTTTTTTTCTAATTACATGTCTTTGATTTTATCGATTAGATCCAGAGAGTTTTTTATGCTTGCCGTTTCAAATTTAGGGAAGGAAGAAAATCTGTGTGTTAACCATTTTGCTAGTTATAAGTAGGTTATATTGTTATATTTTTTATAATTGGTCTCATTGAATTTCCCAGCTTGTGTTGTTTTTGAGAGGCCATAAATAGAATAGTGGCATTTAATTTAACTATACATTGGTTTACGGGTTTTTTTCTGTACTGTAGAGTATTCTTCTTTTTCTAAAAGTGTTTCCAATCTTTCTACATATTCAGTTTTCTCCATAATTATTATTATGTTCCCTTTGTCAGCTTTGCTATAAATTACCTGTTTGCTTTTTAGTGCTCTTATTACTTTTGGGGGGGGGGTTAGTTTTCTTTTTGTTTTCTATTGTTTCGATAATTTAGCAGCATTCATTTTTTATAATGTTTTTATCAATGTCATTTATGTTTTGAGTGGCTATTTGTATGTTCACAATGTAATCGTCAATCTTATCTGAGAAATCCACGCAAGTTTTTATTCCTTTATTTAAGAAATCCAGTTCTGATTTGGTGAAGGTTTGATCCGATAGTTTTTTGATGTTCATTTGTGGTATGGATTTTTTAATTGGTGTATTTTTTCTTTTCCCTTGTTCTTTGCACAGTTTTTAAAGTTTATGTTTTTGCATTAATGTTTTGTTTCTCATTTTGATGCTTAGTTTGGCCAAAAGATTGCTTACCAAATTTTCCCAAATGATGCTTCCTAACTTTTTGGTTAGTAAGAAAAAAAGAAAAACACAAATTAGCCGCGAATATTAGTTTTCTAAACTTATGTAAAATTAAAAAAGGTCACGCCAAAATTTAACAGGAAACTAATAAAATATAACAATAGCAAACAAGAAAAAACACCTGTTAAAAAAGTCTTGGAAATGGAGAGTGGGGTAGAGTTACAATTATTTGAATCACACTTAAAACTAACTTTCAATTTTGAAATACCGCCAGGCGACCTACTGATACAGAGGTTCATCAAACCACCACCAGGGACAGAGACAACTATCACAACAAGCAATGCTGGCAGTCGACCAAAGGAATTGACAATGGAAGCACATGGCTTCTGAAACATGTTTTCTGAAATAAAAAGTAAGTAATGTAGTGTTACAAAATTGACTCAACTAATTTTCAATTGTCAAAACACATCACTGTCACAAAGTCTACCATATATCAGTAATAGTGTTTTTTGTCTATTTTACTTGAGGCTGCTGACAGTGCTTTATTGCTTACTTGCATTAAGAAACCTATAAAAAAGGATGACGATAAGATGTGGTATATTGGTGAACTCCATAATTTGAAACAAAATTACCTATTTTATAATGTCTTCAGTAAACATCTTGAAACAACTGAATATAAAAACTATGAACTTAAAAAAATGTATAAACACTTAGTCATTACCACTAAAGCCAGGTTTTATTCCAACTTAATTAATAATTCTACAAATAAAACAAAAGTTAGTTCGTCAGCTATAAATAGAATCACAAACAGCTGCAAATCTAATGAAATTCCAGATGAATTAAATGCTGAAGGCTTTAATAGCTTTTTCATGAACAAAGTTAATGAAATTGATTCAATATCAGATGACAATGTCAATGCAATGTCTTTTATAAATAACTTTCTTAAACCCAACAAACCTAATTACAATTTCATACTTAGGTATTTTAAAGTTGAAGATGTTTATTCAGTAATAGTTCTTTTTAGATATATTTGGTATAAATTCTGAAATTCTTAAAATTGCTTCTCCTTAAATCTGTCAGTGCTTAGCCCATATTTTTAATTGTTGTTTAGACACTTGCACATTTCCTGACGCTTTCACATATGTCAAAGTAATTCTGACTTATAAGAAAGGTAATAAAAATAACTATGAGAATTATAGGCCAATTAGTATATCAAGAATATCAAAAGTTTTTCTTAAGGGATGATAATAATAATAATAATAATAATAATAATAATAATAATAATAATAATAATAATAATAATAATAATAATAATAATAATAGAAGATTACTTTGAGAGCAATTCTCTTTTTTCTGTCAGTATGGTTTCAGAACTTCTTGTAGTACTATTGAAGCTGTAACTGGATTTATAAAGCAATGCTTTGATTTTTTGAAAAAGTAGCATGTCACCAGCCATTTTTTCGATCTTAGTAAGGCCTTTGACAGTTTCGCATGATGACCTTATAGAATGAGTCAGATGGAGCAATTCCTTTCTTAGACTTGATAATCATCAAAAACAATAACAATTTGGATTTCGGAATATACAGGAAGGACACCCACATTAAAGCCAACGGTTTCAACCCTAAAAACAATATGCATGCCATCATAAACAGCCTGGTACCCAGATTACTCAATGTCCATTAAGTGAAATAGAATACAATAGAGAATTAAAACAAACAGAATCAACGGCAGAGAAAAATGGTTCCAACAAGTTACTGGTACACAAAAAACTACAAATATTAAAAAAGAAGAAACAAATATCAGAGATAACCACTTTAACAGGGGATAAAGAAAAGAAGAAATTCAAAAAATTCACTTACCATCCAAAGTACATGAGTAAATTTCAAAAGATCTTCCATGGTAACAACATAGTGCTAGCCCCACAAAATAGACATTGCATTAAAAACATAATAAAATCCAACAGATACGATAAAACACCTTCAAAAAGAGGAATCTACAAAACTGAATGTGAAGATTGTGAAAAAATATGCATAGAACAAACCAGAAGGAATATTATGACCCACCTTAAAGAACATCTCAGCCATGCAAAATATAAGCATACAGAGAAATCAGCAGTAGCAAACAACTTTTGGAAGTTTAACTACAATACCAAAGAGAACGTCTATCTTCTAAAACATGTACAAGACATACTGAACTCGAAACTTGGGAAAAGATTTTTATGGAAAAGTATGAGTCAACATGGAAGAATGTTGAAATTCCCACTGAACTTAACCCACTCCACAAGATCATCCAATGCCCAGTGGGCAATCCTCAAGATTCCAGAGGCATCGATACAAATGAGTCCAGCAGTCAAAAGTAGTTGAGAATGCAGACAAGTTCTATGCAACATATGTACTACTATGCAAGTAAAAACAAGTGAAGTTTTAAAAATGTTAAGTTTGACTCAATGTTAATTTCTAAAGTTATCATTTAATGGTCTGTTTTGGATGCAAATCCACCATGGTGGAAGAACATCAACAAAACCTTCAGTTTCAAATTTATTAATTAAATTGTAAACAGTTGGTGGATGTGACTTGAAATGTTCTTTCCATTCCCTCAGTACAGCACCTCTTCCCAGTGAAAACTCTTTCTTCTTTAGTTAGCATTTTGTAAAGACTGCTATTTGTGCTGTCAAGATGGTTACAATTCATTTGTTAACACATAGGTCATTTCCTCTTTCCTACCAACTATACTGATGTACATAGTATGCTCTACCAACCTCAGTCATACATCCCCTAAGTGTGTGTAGTCACTTTTACAGCATATACATATGAATCAGTCAAAATGGATTTAGTCCTCAGCACATAATAAAAGCAACAGTGACTAAGTGAAACAGCATCAGTCAGAACACAAAGCTATGTGACTCAAATTCCAATCATGACAATAATTGAATTGTCAGTAACCTGCTGCCTCAACATAACATTTTGAAGAAACCAAGAACAGTTCTCTATCTTTGAAAGGAATGACAATGTTTGTAAAAAAAAAAAAGCATAACTCCTTAAGTTTAACTACTTAAAGAGATTCATTTTTGGGTTTCTAAAATAAACTTTTGTACAAAACCATTACAAATGTCTATAACAAAGCACTTTTCCAATCTTGCAACTGTTTAGTTAATTTTGCACATTTTTATTGAATTGCATATAAAAGGAAACATTGTTTTATCAGCTATATAATGTTCGAGTGCGGTAACTTAAAGTTAAAATGTTAAATAAATGTAAGACAACATAGCACAATTTGCTTTAAAAACTTTTTTAAAACTTTTGTCATAAAGTAATGAAATTGGCTTTAAGTTTTTCAAGACGGTAAATATAACCACAATGATATAGCAGATGACCAGTTTTTGACAAAATGATGTTTAACTTCTGATGCACAAAATCTTAATACCAAAGAAGCTTTTCCATAATAATGTTTGATAATGAATTTCTAAAATAAAAGTATTAATTTTCTTCTAGCTTTAACAATTTTCACATTATAGTTTTAAAATAATCAATTAGACAGTGTAAATGTCATTACACTCTAACACCAACCACCTTTTAATTTGTCACTTGAATTTACATCCAGTCCCAACCCCAAGCTAAACATGTATACTGGCAGGACAGACGGATAAACAAAGAATTTGCTTGGCCAAAAAGGTGGGGGAATGAGCTAGAAATTGTAAGAGGGGACTTATGCTTACCCATTAGATATAAATTCAAAGTAATGATGCACTGTGAATCAAGAACAAGATAACTGTTATAGAGAGCAGTACCAAGAAAAATTGTAGTCTGGAAGAATTCATTTTCAACAAAAATGGAAGGGAATTTATTACAGCCCAGATGATATTCTAGAAAAGATGAAAGAGAAATAGCACAGAATAGATAAAATGAATAGGGATGGAAGTTAGTCTAGCTGCAAGGTACTATCATAAACTGATTCTTATATATCAATGTCAGTGTACAGGATCCATAGTAAGTTAACAGTTCTTAAATATATAGCAGTTAGTGAAGTTTGCAAATTTTAAGATGCAATTATTAATAGTAACCACTGTGAGTAGATTTTGCAAACTGAATTATGTTTATGAAAAATAAATGCACTTGTTCACTCATATTACTATGAATCAACTGAACTTCTCTTTCAATTTTTTGATTTTCATACACACAGTACCTTAGAAAAATAAGTGTGTACATATTCTTACCCTTAAAGGCAGGGAATGTGCAGAGAACATTATGATAACATCTTTCTGAATATCTTTTGGAAATTCTTTTAACTCTATTCTTATTCTCTCAGCTACAGTTTTTGCCAAAAGAGGATGAGTTGCCCATCTGTCTATCATACTCCATTTTATTCCTGATGGAAGCTTGCTGAAATGAGAAAAGCATAATAAATGCACATAGAATAAGTAAGACCTTAAGTAGACAGAGCAAAATTTAAGCAAGGTAGGGATCAAACCCCAAAAACCACTCTCTAACTAAGCCTGGATGTCCTTGATAATTATTGCTGCATGTCACGGGTTACATTAATAGTAATGAGATGTAAGTGGATAAATATAATTTATGCTGCTGTTTTTTAGTTATATCTTTGTATTTAAGCTTCATAAAACTAAAATGCAGCTTTTTTTCAAACTCTTCAAACTCAAAATGATGCTCCCAACACACAGATAGCTGGCCAAAATTACAAGAGAGTTTTACATAAAAGTTTCTTTTATCCAGTAATACAGCTTGATTTATTTTTATTTGACAAAGTAGATAATGAATTACAATTATGTTTGTCAAAAATGTTAAAGGACAACAATACATGTGAGAAATTGTAATGTGAAACTATGAATACTGAACTGGTTAACCCTTCAGCGATATAGAAGTGCTATGATGTCCTATGCATGATTGTTAAATAACCCATTTTACTAACGGATAAAATCAGATAACTCCATTAAATAATACAAAACTTGATGTGTGTATTTGTGGCCATGTGGTGTAAGGCACAATAGGAGTGGCTAACCTATCAAACCAAGGAACATTGTATCAAATCCAGTCAAAATGTATGTTCTGCTTTCAAGAGAAACTGTGGAAAGGGATGGGGGAGGGCTTAACGAAAGTGATCAGTGTAATGGCATGGTTGGAACAGGTCTTGATTGAATGCAGATTCATCATTGTGCCAATTTTTTGTGGAAGAATAAATAAATAAATAAATAATAAAAAAAAAAAATCACTCATACCATTAAGCAGCATTATAAAATTATAAGACATAATACTACAGTTATCATGTGTCTGAATGGCTGCACAGTGTAAGGCATGTGAGCATGGGATGTGAGAATTGATCACACTAGTATGGTCAGAGGTTCGAGCCCCAAAGGACCAAAATATTTTTTTATTCTTTTATTTTGACACCTCACCTTCATTATTGGGTATCCTTGAATGGGTTAAAAAATATCATATACAAGACGATCACAGTTGGCAATGTCCTTTAGTTCTTCTAATTTACAGAACTTAGCAATATGTACCAGATAATCTGCTAAATAAATAAAACACACTGGTGAATCATGAATTCCAATGAGTAACCACTGCCATTGGAAACATTGGACAGTTTGCTTGGAAAGTGAAATCAAGATTTTTTTTTTATAGTAACACTGATGTCAAATTATATGTGGTATTAATTTGTTGAATTGGTTTTTTAAAAACTGCATCACTTACATTTTTATTATGAGGGACTAGTTTTGAAAGCCTACGCTTTCAAAGTTTAATAGGTGATCTTTGTTTTTCCATATGAGGATGTTTTCCCAGGTTGTGAGTTCATTGTGGCCTGACATGGTCTTTAGCAATTTTGGATTTGGATCTAGATTGTGGTTTTCTTTCCAGAAGCGAAATGCTACTGCCGATTTATCTTCTTGTTTCAATTTTAGGTTTCTAACTTTGAAATCCCGCCAGTGGACAGCTTAGTTAAGAAGTTCATCATTTTGCCACCAGAGAAGAGAGCACAAGCAAACACAACCAGCAATGGCAGTAGGACCTGTGAGGTTGAAAATGAAAGCATAGTCTTTCAAAACTACTCCCTCATAATAAAAATGTAAGCGACAAAGTGTTAAAAAAACCAACTCAACAAATTAATACCACATATCCTTTTAGTTTGCTTACCAGTCATAAAAGCATTGAAAGTATTCCTTGATGAAAATGACTTGGGAAAGAGCATTCACACATATTGAATCAATGTAGAATATCTTCAATATATGTCTTCTGACTCAGGAAACTTTTATCATCAATGCTGAAATCCATATTGGGAAAATGTTTCACAGACCCGAGGTCCTTCACACTGAAAATATCATTCAGACTACTCCTCAGGGTCTTGACATATTATCAGAGTACCATCAACATTTATAATAGTCATTTGTTTCTTACCTTGATTCTTCAGGTAGATGCATGGGTCTCCTTTTGCTGGAGTAGCTTCTTGACTTCTTTATTAATTGCCAAGATGTTAATACCAATAGTTTCAGACTGCTTTACTGCCTTCTTTATGTGGCAAACCAAGGTCTCTGTCAATAATCTTTGCAACATGCATTTTGTTTCATGCACTGCCTCTGAATCTTGATTCCTTTGAACAATGCATCCGATTTTTCTGCAATTGTAACACTTCATTTTTTGTCTTTTGTATTGAGATCATTCCTTGTTTTTTTTTCCCCCATCTTTATCACTATTTTGGTGATGACTGCCTTTGAGGAGTTTACCAGCAATCATAGCATTCCACTTTGCACTTTGGCTTAATCTCTGCATTGAAATCCTATTTAATTTTGTTTCATAGAATCTGTGGAGTTCGTAACTCATCCCATGAGGAAATGACAAAATGAATTTTCAAATCTTTCTGGCAAGCTTTGCAGCATATAACAGCTAATTGATTTCTACTTCCATCTCTGAGAATTTTTCCATGATATTGAAACATTTACGTGTGAGTTCTCATACATCCTCCTCGCCCTCTAGCATTTTCAACGGAATCAGGTGCTGCCTTCCACGTTGATCCTTTTGATTGGTAAATTTCTTATAACCTGACCCACAGTGCATGAGTGATTTTGCATCCTTTTACTTGCTTAATTTCAGATGGACTGATAGAATATTATCAGATCATACTTTTAAAACACCTTCCATCCATGCTTACATGACTGCGGTGTTATCCGGCATAATTTCAGGTTTTATTTTACTGCTGTTAACATAGTTCCAAGCATCATTCTCAATAAGAATAGCATGCATTTGAATTTTCCATGTATCATACATAGTTCTTTTTGCACAAAATTTTGAATTTCACAACCATGGTATTATCCTGCAGTGTATTGACAATATCCTGCACTCCAGAAAACTGTTAAATTTATGCTAGATTTTCACAGACCATTTCCATTTATTGTATTTAGCGAGTAATCCTAGACGAAAATATCTCAGCCCATAACTTGCAGTGATAATTATGTTTAGCAGGTAACTGCATAGATCATTGAATAAAGAAGTTTTTACATAATTGTGTAAATGATTTTTAAGTTTAGATACACAAAAGCACATTATCACTAGATGGAAGAACACATTCTTTCAAGGTGATAAATTCTTGTGTGTGAAAATAAAAGAAAAACAATTTTCAAAATAGCAAAAATACAGAGAGCTTTTAACAAACTGAATTGCTGTGCAAAGTTACCCTGTGCAAAATGGGAAATTTGGCCATTTTTTTTGTCAGGCTATAATAGTGCTCTGAGAGATATGTAGACAAATCTGAATGACATTAATCTGCACAAAATGTAAGCTTTTGGACTTGAAAGCTAAGTGTAATGGGTGGATCAAAAGGTATAACATATATTCAAAACTTGCAAATATCCATAGAAGCTTATGACAGTTGATGTGATTAAATAAAAAATAAAAGAATTTGAGTTTGTTTTTGTAACACAAACATCACTTGTTCTTACTTACTGGCACCGATTTTGGAACACTTGTTCCCATTTTCAACCCTTAATTAGACTAATTTTTTAAAATCAACAACGATATTTACTGTCGTTATCATATTTTATATATCTTCTGACGAAATTTGGCATGACCTGAAGTTGTTGACAAAGATTTAAGAAACGTATGTCTGCTGAAATATTTTTCCTCTTCTCTTCTAGTTTTAAAAAAGTTTTAACAGCCACCTTAGCTCCATCAAGATTTTCGTTGAATTTCAAAGTATGCAGTATTACCTCCATTTAATCCTGGTATAAGTTATACGCCACGTGGCACACGTGCTGAGTTTACCAGGAAAGTTTGCTTCTAACGATTTGCTAATTGGCTTAAATTCAAAACTTGCAAATATGCAGCGGTGGCTACTGTGTAGGAGCACAAGAGCACGTGAACCTCCAAAATTTCTTAGTGGATCTCCTTTTTCTCTTTCAGGAAACATTTAATAAAATGTGCTATCCGGTGCCACTTGTTTAAATATACCGTGCTCTGCTCTTCAAATTGAACACAGCGAGAACCTGAGTATGTGACAACAACGCTTGTAGTACAGGCCTCAGTGCTAGCGTATTACTAACATTTAGCAGCTCTGCGCTTGCGGGTAACAAAGCAGCTCAGAATTTTACAGTCAGAAATGAGCACAGTGCAACCGTGCACATTAACACCTCCAGGGTACTGTTTATCAGCAGGAGGTGCTGCTATCTTTGAGATTTAGTTGAAACCATCTGGAAGTGCAACTGCAGTCTTTGTGAGAGGCGTTATTTTTCTTAGTAATTCGCATTTTACGCGAGAGTTAAGCTTAAGAGAGAGTTAAGCAGTTCAAAACAGAAAACAACCTCAACGAAGGAACTTTTCCGTAACTAACAGAGCTACTGTAGATTGTTATCATTACGACCATGACTACATCAGAACCAGAAAATGCTTTCCCACAATAAAAAGAATTAAAACCTTTACTAGGAGTACGATGGGTGAGCACCGACTTTCAGCACTAGCAATGCTTGCTATTGAGAAGAAATTGGTCAACAGCATAAAATGCTTTAATCACCGAGTGATAGAAACATTTGCACATTTGAAAAACCCGCACATGGAATTTGTGTACAAATAAATTTGGTGTTAATTGTGTAATTTAAACAATGTAAATATTATTCACTGTAAATACCATTCTTCACATGAACTGCATCAAAGGAGTTCACGCCTTCATCACCTCCTGTTGCTGTTAACTCTTGGAGACTAAGAAATTCAACATCTTTACAATACTGGGTGGGTGACGATTTGTGTAACAAATTTATAATTCTTGTTATTAGGCACTATCATTGTTTCTAATATTACTAGATTTGATGTTGCGGTGACGGTGGTAGCAGTAGTGGCAGCGGCGATGGTAAATTGCTGATTTTGGTAACACCTACATTTTTAATCGACGAGCCGCCACTGCAAATATGCATAGAAACTTGTGACAGTGATGTGATTAAATAAAAAATAAAAGAATTTGAGTCGGTCCCAGTAAGTAAAAACAAGTGATGTTTGTGTTACAAAAACTGACTCAAATTCTTTTATTTTTTTTTTTTAACATATATGTTAGTAAATGTCAAATAAACCATTTAAAAATAACATCACTTTTCGATAAAAATAACAACACTTTTACACACACCATTAAAAAAAAAAAAATCTGATGTGTACCATTCACATGACTTTCTCCATATCCCTGCAACAAATAATTCTTAAAACGCTTATACTTCTATTTACTTTATGCTAATCAGAAAAAATTAGCAGAAATAGTCTTATTACTCGCATCCTTGTAAGTAGAAGCGAAATAAGGGACAACCGTAGGTTGAAGTGATAGTCAAAAGCTGGTTGCTATGTCAATGAAGTTCCTTTGTTTATATGGATAGGAGTTGACAAGTTCCAGTATTGGAAAAGTATACGTTTTTCATAGAAGAAACCAAAAATAAGGAATGTCACAAAAACGACGAACTCCACGAAAAAAATGTATATAGCATAAATTGTGTGTTTTAATGTGCTCTACATTTTTTGTGTAGTAAATTTTTCTCCATCTCTTATGGTTTAGCAGTTATTCAAAATTTAGTAAAATTCATCCAGAATAAACTACTCTTCAGAGGCTATTCCCAGAAAATTCAAGATATACATTTTATTTGTCAGCTAAATATGTTTAATATACGAAATTTTAATCAAAATCGTTAGAGCCATTTTTGAGAAAATCAAAATTTTCGAAAAAAGTTCCATGTAAAGGGTAGTTGTCGCATCCCTGGAAGATACTAAACTTAAATACCAAGTTTGGTATTTTACCGACTTTTCGTTTTTGAGTTATCGTGTTCACGGACACACACACACACACATGGATCTTTTTGTGAAAATGCTTTTTTTGGATATTGGGGACCCTAAAACATATATTTCCGGTGAAATCTCGGTATCGAATTTTTGGTGGAGTGCAATACTTTCTCTATATACTATGTACATAGTGCGTATGGAGAAAGTAAAAACTGAAAATAAGTGATGTTACAAAACTACCTCTGTATGATTCAGCTGAAGAAACTTTAACTTTATAAAACATTCAAATAATTTATGATGTTTTTTGAAGAAAAAATATTCAACATTACTCTCTTCAAAATATTATAAAAAATAGTGTATTTACTGTAACACAAAATTATATATATGTATACAATAATGTTAAAAATGCTCTACCTTATAGAAGCAAATGGTCCCAGAAGCTTAGTACAAAAAAGAACTTTAAAAAATCAATTACAATATATCATCTTTATTTAAAACCAAAAGATGTCTTACTTGTTTGCATAATATGAATAAATTGCATTGAAACTGGAGCCTGTAGTGGCACAACTGTACTGCGGATATTGCGAGAATAATACAACATGCTCCACCCCATCTCTGAAATGCACAAAAACAAAATTGTAACAAATTACACATGAATTATTACAAACTGCAAACTCACATAAACATACTACATGCTTGCTGGGGATACCTTTCAATTTCCTTCAATGTGTCCTCCGTAAGTGGATAAGCATAACGAAATGCTACATAAGGTTTGTGTGGTGCTGTCTCTGGGGAAATTGCATCCAGCTTATGACAAAGTAGCTCACCCTAAAAATTCAACAACAAAAACATGGAGTTTAGCATTTAAAAAGCAACATTTGCCCAAACAGAATTATAAGACATACATGCAACTAAATTATCTAACATGTAAAACTCTTTAATATCTATTTATGCATTGTATGTAAAATAAGATGGTGAATTACGTATTTCTGATGAAGTTTGTGCTGAGTATGAAATGCTGAATGAGTCCACTGAAGTTTTTGCATGTGGGTACAAGCAATAGTTTTTGGTAAAAACTCTCTAAATTATATTAAATAAAATAAATGTAATACAAATACTGTATAAATATAAACGGCATAGCTACCTGAATTATATGCTATGAACTGCACCAATGCCCCCTAGGAAGTATTGACCATAACAACAAGAGATGTTGAATGAAAGTTAAGAGCACCTGTTTCTGAAAATCTCAAGGACATTTCAATCCTAATATCAGAAGGAACAAGTTGCATTTAAAGACTGATACAAGGTAACCAGTTTTTCTCTTTTGAATTTAATTACAGACTTATTTACAGAGCCATATTTACGGTGTGCGTAATTTATTTGTTTCTTCCTCTTAAACTTCATAATTATTTGTTTATGGACTATCAACAATAAAGCTGCAGAATCATTAACTTCAATTTAAACTTTATAACTTTCTCTACACACACACACTATATACATAGTGCATACAGAAGGTATTACATTCCACCCAAAAATTTGGTAACGAGATTTCACCAGAAATGCACACTTTAAGGTCCTAAAGAAAAACATTCTTAGAATGTGTGTGTGAACATGTTAACACAAAAACAAAAAGTCAGTAAAATACCAACCTTGGCATTTAAATTTAACATCTTTCAGGGATGCAGCACAAAGATTTTGAGAAATCCCCCCCCCCAAACTACCCTTTACATGGAAAAAATTTCGAAAATGGCTGAATTTTTCATAACTGGTAAACTGTAAAAGATAGACAAAAACTTACTACACAAAAATGTAAATCTCGTTAAAGCACACAATTTATGTCATGTACATTTTTTTTCCATAGTGTTGACCGTTTGAGATATTCCTTGTTATTGGTATCAGTTTTAAAATACTTTAGCTCTTCTCATACCGGAACTTGTCCACTCCTGGCCATGCAAAGAAACAGATTTCAATACCATAGTGAGAATGAAATTACATACTCTTATGTAATTTCTTTATAATATTAATTATTCATTGTGATTCAGTATTATGTTCATATTCGTATATAATTAAACTTGAGTTGATTTGGAAAAGAGAAATATTGGTGATTTTAATTGTTAAGGAGAATATCTTATTTCATTATCATATGTATGTAAATTGTATTGAAATACCATGGGTGACTGTTGGAAAGGCGGAAGGATGCTTGTGTCTAGTAAAACGTTCACGCGGTTGAAATTAAAACCGAAGCCATGCTATTTTAGATTTAGTGTAAGTGATGCTAAGGGGGTGTGTGCACATTGCATTATGGCAGATATTAGCTCTGCCAATAGGGAATGGCCACTGGCACCTGTTGCACCATCGGCTAATCAGGTATTGATACATCATGAAAGTTGATTTAGGTAGTGGGAGTTATTTTTAAGTCTGGAGGAGACAGGGTTGAAGTAAGAACAGTGAAGTGTGTAGACGTATTTTGTAAGAAGTAGGCGCTAAGCCCTGAGGAGCAGCAGCGTGTGAAATGGGGATTAGGAATCCAGTGTAACTCTGATTATATTTGATATAATTATTATGGGAGTGCGTAAATAACTATCTTTGACCAATAGTAAGCAAATGAACTCTTATGCAGCACAAACATCAACCATGCTAAGATCAGAGTATTAGTAAACGAGAATTCGCCCAAGTCAAAGGTTCAGGACTTATTTCATTTTACCACTTCTCAATTACCAGAACTGCTGTATCAATCCCAACCCTGAGATCAATGTAACTTTAATTTGACAAAGTAAGGGTCGCATGCAACACAAAACTGTTAGCCCAGGATGTGGGATTAGGAACGTTAGGTGGTGTACAACTAGAACCTCAAGGAAGCCCAACAGCGCAAGGCATCCACCTTGCAAAGCGACAGAGGACGACGCATTACCACCGAGGAACTGCCACAATAGCAACCACATTTTATAACATTAGAGCTTAGCTCGGCTTAGCCTTATGTATTCCCTATTTCCCTTTTACGTATAAGGGACTAAGTAATAAGGTCGTTTCTGCTAATATTTATCTAGATTAACATGAAATAGATCAATAAGCTTATCAACAATAATCTGTTACAGAGATGTAGAGAAAGTCATGTGAATGGAGCATATCAGATTTTTAACACATATAACCAAAGCACATGTGCAAATTAAACATTAAACAATTATAAAATCACTATTATAGCACGTTTTACTGAAAAACTGCCACAGAAACCTCAAACTTAGATGACACACTATATGATAAAGTACAGTTAAAAATACAGTTTAATACCCTATACCAAAATAACTTCATTCAAAAGTGAAATTTAGTTAGTTTAAAATACTGAAACAATATGGTTTGATTACCTTTTCCAAAACTTAGCAAACTTTGAGAAATTACTGCCATCTCATTTTTGTCTGTGTGAATTCATTTTTCACTTCCCCAAAATCCAGACTGACTATATGTCTAATTTTATGGTTAATGTTCTAGGAGTGCCCAGCTGTTTTTGATTCTCTGCATCCTTAGGTAGTTCTTAATACATTTTAAAACAGAAAAAGACCTTTCAGCAGAACAGATTGTTGCTGGTTTGGATAGACATCACCATATTTTTGAAACCAACGTTCTACACAGAGATGGAAGTGAGGACAAGATGACAGAGAGCTTTTAAAATGTATACATTTTTCACCAAGTTGTTCTCTATGTCAGAATTATGAATGGCTTTAAGTTTCTCTGCCACATATAAATTTGAACAGCTTCTAGTTCAGCATATTTGAGAGAAGTGAAAATCTTAAATTTTTTTCTTTGTTATTAGCTTCAACTCATCCTGAGGAGTTTCTATAATCTTTAAATACTTTTCATTCTTCTCCAGATTCCAGTTTTCTTCTTCAGGACATTTGGGTTCTTCTGCTGAGTCAGGTGACTCATCAAAACAATTTCTTGTTTCAGTTTAACTCTCACTTTTTTTGATTCTCAGCAGCTGAAGGAGGAGGAACTGATCCAGAATTCCTGATCTCCATAAGTATATTTTCAGCTTAATCCTTGTGAATTGAAAAATATATCTGAAGCCCAGTTAAAAAAATTGCGAAAGAGTAATACATTTAAACAGAAATAGATGTGTCTAGATCCTCTGCTTACAGATTTATAATTACTTTGCCAAATTGTTGCAAAACAGTACCCATACTGCTACTTCAATACTACTAGAAGATCTGCTCCACATCTAACTGTACTACTCTCATTTTCTGAAATTGTTTTTAATGCAGAAAACACTGCTTTCCAATCTGCATCTTAAAAGCATCCTCATATGTACACTACTTACATGCACACTGATTTCAGTGTGTTTCTCACAGAATCAAAAATGTTTCCAAGATGTTACTTCTGCCTGTAGAATCTGCAAAGAAGTCGTATAAGCCTTGAATTAACCCAACAATACTATATTGCAGCAGTGCAGCAAGTGAGTCAAACATGGAATTAAGAAAATAATAGTTTTGATTTCCAGGTTTGCTCTTTGCAGATGCTCTAGCAGCAGTAGCAATCACAATTAGAGATTTAAAGAAAGCAATAGAAGCAACAGAGAAATACTGCATAAAATGGGGTTTAAATATAAATAAAAGTAAATAAAAAAGTATGGTTTATAAAAACAGGAATAAGCTCAGCAAAGAAGAGAGATGATGGATAGAGGGAAATGAATTTGAAGTTGTAAACAAGTTTGATTACTTAGGAGTAAAGTTAAGCAACAATGGCAAATGGACAGAGCAAATGAAAAATGCGCTAGGTAAAGGGAAATTAGTATAAATTGCATAAGAACATGCTTAAAGGAGATACCAAATATGAGAGTAAACTGGCTAGAGAGAATATATACAGCAACAGTGGAATCAAGAATGCTGCATGGAATAGAGTTTGGGGGATGGAAAAAGGGTGGGAATGTATAGATCAAATTCATAGGTTCTTTTCCAAAATGATATTGGGATTACCAAGAATAGCTCCAAATGGAGTAGCATTAGTTGAATTGGGTAGAGTTGGGAGGAAGGGAGCAGTAGTTAAGTGGATAGTGAAATGCTTGAACAGGATCCAAGCACTAGAGAAAGTAATCATTCTCAAAGGCTGTTATAGAACACAAGTATCAGCAAAATGGAGAAGAAGTTAGTTATGTCAATTAAAGGAAATTGCAAGAGAAATTGGATTGGGGCAGCTAGACAATCAACAGGCAATAGGGGAATAAAAATTATGGAATAAAATGAAAGCAAGGATAGACAATATAGGGAAACAAGAAATAATAGGTAACTTAAGGGATAAGAGTACTTTAATATTATATGGGAATACTAGAAAGTTTGGGGAAGAGAAAAATACCTTGATATCTGTGGAAAAATGGAAAGAGACAGTCTAGCATGTGCAAGAACAGGAACAATGTTATTAAAAGCTTTAAAAGTAGATAAATATTTATGCCCACTGCGTAGCAATGTAGATAATTTACACTGTACAATGGAGCGCGAAGAAACAAAAATATGGAATAAAAATTGGGAAAAGTTACCGAAAGAAATAGTGTACTTAAAATTTTTTTGGAAATAATAAGAAAGAATTTCTGAAACAACTAGGTAATTATACAGGAAAGTAAGAGAGAAATGGGGAAAGAAATTTGCCAAACAAAGAGAGGACCTTAATAATAAAACTGATGACGTAAGTATAAAAGAGATAAATAGATTAAGTTAATAGGGTATAAAAATTTACAATTAGAAGGAATGATACATATACATAAATAACCAGGGTGTTAACTGTATATGATACCAAATTCAGAAACTCCAGGAAAGTAATTATGTATGTATGGAGTTTATAATTCAAAAGATGATACAAATTATCTATCTAAGAGAGTTTCGGTCCTTGAATATACACCAGACTACATTATCCTATGACTGACCTCTACAGCTGTTAAGTTGCAGTCCTAAAGAATTCAAAACTGTTTCAGAAAGCTTCTCTCCAGTGTGGCCTGCATTTTTTTTTATAAAATACATGATCTTTCAACTGAGAGCACATCTTCAATTACATTTCTAATGATCATTCTTAACTGATCATTAAGGGATACATCTGGTGTAGAATCTACTATGACTGAAATATATTTAGGAGAAATATCTAAATTATCTATTTTTGGTCACTGATCTCCCCATAAGATGTATTAAATTTTCATAAGTTGATAGTGACAAGTATAAAGTGAATCCTTTTCAGAGGTTACAAACCTTGTATATGGTTAAGGATCATACTCCGCAATTCATCCAGACACATCATGTAATGTCCGTTTTTCAGAGAGCCAAACATCTCTTTGTCTCCATGAAATGCTAGGCCCATTGACACTAGTTTCTTAACTATGGAAACAACTTTTTTAGCACAATTCTCCATTACAAGACCTAATGTTCATGCTGTGTGAGCAACCATTTATCAGTTCTATTCATCTGTTTTTCAATTTTGACAAGCAGTTTCTGTGAGATATATTTTATGTTCAGCTATTTGTATTCCAGTATGGCTCTAATTACTAAAACCAAATGTTGTAAATTGAGTTGCAGCACCACAGCATCCACACAAGAAATGATCCTTGGCTAGGAGACATTCACAGTTGATAATTTTCCCATTCACCAAAACCCCCTGAAACAGCTTTTGCTGCAAAGATCCATTGGCTAATGTCACAAGAACATAGAAAAGTAGCACTTTTGTTTTGATTAATACACTTTTAACCAAATGATACAATCTAGACAGTATTTTCTCATTACAATGGGTCATTACTGGGAACTGAAAAATCCTCTGCTTTAGAGAGTTAAGATTCTTGACATCCTTCCAGAACTTCTGCATTCTATTTACTGTTGAGAGCTCTCATTTCACCTGCACTTTCCAAGCTACACATTCATCGTTTCTGTTTTAAATGAAACTTCACCTGAAAACTCAAAGCTACACGGTTCACTTTTACTATTAAAATATTAATCCTGTCAAGGTATTTCCTGTAAAAGTGTATTATCCCTCTGATTTTTGTCTTTAGCTTTCTGTCGATATGTAGCTACACATTCTAGATTGTCCATAAACCGAGGAGAGAAAAAAAAATCTATGAAGCAGATATTGAAAACTGAACTTTGATTTTATAACACAGAGAGAACCAACTTCACTGTGACCAATTATTACTCCAATTACATACCTTAGTTTTAAATAAGATCATATGGAATGATGAACCCACCAACTTGTGTTGTGCATGTAGGCAACAATAGAATGCAATGTCTTCACAAAGAGAAGGGCTGTACCCAGATTGATGGAGCTCCTCTCTTTGAGAAGAAGTTAAAGCTATCTGGCTCGGTTAAGTACCTGGTAGTGATCCTAGATATTGTTGAGCTGGAAAAAGCATTGGCCAAAACTGGTCAAATCGCTATACGCCTCAGTCATCAGACCATCATAACTTATGCAACAGGGGTTTGATGGCCCACGTTTGGTCAGTAGGCTGTAGCCATTAAGTTGGATACGTTGCAAAGACTGGTATGTATGATAATCAGGGCCGTGCAGACCACCACCAGTCTTAAGATATTTTGGTGGACCTTCCTCCTTTGCATCTGTTAGTGAAGGAGGTCACAAGGATGAGAATGCATTGCCTCTGGACAATTGGGGGTTAGAGTTTCAAACTACCTCATAAAGAACACACACTGATTTTGAGTAAATTTCAGGAGAGCTAACCTATTGCCCTGATGGCAGATTTAATGGGAGCCAGATTTAATCTAAGCCCAGCATATACAATTGTTGGTGATTCCAACAGAAAGGAGTGGGACCTAGAGACTGGGTTTCCCAGAGGCAGGTATCTGGACATGGTACACTGACAGTTCATGCTTTGGGGGCAGTACAGGGGCTGCAGTCTGACTTACCATTTTGCTTGGAAGTTTTGCTACCATGTTCCAGGCTAAGATTTAGGCATCTAGATTGATGTAAGAGTGCCTAAGTATGTTGGATAGACTTTGCACCTGGGGAGAGGTTAAACTTGTAGGCATGTGGGCATCAGAGATAATGAGATAGTGAACAGGCTGAATAAGCAGGGAGCAGGCCTTGCATAAGTAGGGCCCACCCCCTTTTGCAGTTAGAATTGTCAAGTATGAGGTAACCCAGCTTACTGCAAGGGCTCTTCTTGAGATTTGGGAAAAATAATCTAATGCCAGGCAAGCCTATGGCTTATTTTGAGGCCAGGCAGCAAGTTAGGTAAGGTTCATTTGAACCTAACCAAAGATAAGCCCAGCGGGGTTGTTGGCTATCTCACTGGGCACAATACTTTGAGGAGACATCTAAGCATAATGGGGTTTACTAAGGACTTGTTATAAAGAAAATTCAGGATGGACTTTAAGATCTCTCAGCATATTTTATGTGAATGCAAGACATTTGCTATATACATATGTAGCCCAAGGATATAAGAAGAGCAGACATCAGGGATGTGGTCCAATTTATCGGGGCTATTAGACTTAAGTGAAGCTCAGCTTATGAGGCACAAAGGGCTCCAAAAGCTACATGCGAGGCCACTCAGGTACTGCCACTGCACCACCACTACCATCATGCTGGCAACATAACCATTGAATAGATGAAGAACTGAAGAGATCTCCCAGGCTACACAATTAGTATGAGCTATCTTGTACCATAGCCTACAAGCTTAACGCCAGATAGAAATATTTGTCAACACCTTACCAATTACTGAACGCTAATGCAATGCACATTAAAATTATACTTAATAATGTTCCAGTGGCAACATTTTGCCACCCTATGCAGTTGCACATGCCTAAATATGGCCCTGCCTATTTATATGAAAAATGCTGCAAACTTAATGATTACCATAAAACTTAATGTTGGTTCATATTTTATGTCCTATAATGAAATATTTTGTTTAAAATATTAAAATTGAAATGACTGGTCACTGTCATCTGGATTTTGTTTATTATGCTGCTAAAGTGCTAATTTTTGGCATGTTTAACAGTCCAACAGGCATGTACTGTTTTCGAGTGCATGTACTAAAACTCTTTTACCTGGCGCTGTGTCCATTTCAATATTGGAGACCCTCCACCAATCTCCTGGTATTTTTTCTGCACTTCTGGAGTTCTCCGTCTTGCTATATAGGGCCCTAAGGTCCTATTGGTAAAGAAAACAATGATTATAATGGCAGAATTTTCAGCACAAGGAAGGTAAATTTAACCTATAATACCTTTCTTTACATTGTTTTTATTGAATAAATACATTTTTGCAAATGATAATATAATCATGTTAAGCCCATTTAAACAACTGAGTAGAGAACTGGGGTCTGATGAAGGATGGAAAAAAGTGAATTTTATTCATAGAATGTTTAGCAGACTAATAATGGGCTTACCGGTAGCATCACCTACTTGGAGTTGAGCAGAACAGCAAGCGAAGACCATATGATTGAAAGACTACTTGACTATTGGTTTAGGATTAGGTCAATGGAAGAATAAAATATATAGGGTCTTTGGTATAAAACCTGACTTCTTGTACAATCAGTTGTGGCAGGTCATTATACCGGATACAAAATCCTGTGCAAGCAGTCAGATTTTTTGCCAAAGAGCCTGTAGTAGTGTTTAATATGCAGGAGAAATCTACAATTTATGGCAACTGGGCAATGAAATTACAAAGATCTTTAGAGGAAATAGTGATGGGCAATATATATAGAGAGGGGTGATACTGAAGGGTTTTGGAAAGAGATAAGAGAAAGAATTGAGGATAGTGATACAGAGAAAATCTTCATAGTATTAGGGATAAAATATGAAAGGGGAACGAAAAATATAGAGATACATGTAGTAAACTAGGTAGAGAGGGGTGGGCATGGTTTAGGACTGGGGTAACAATATTAAAGGGTATGTAAGAGGGATTGAGCTACATTTAGGTCCTTAGTGTTGAGATTTGGAAAAGAATTTGCAAATCTAAAGATGGAGAGATTGAAATGGCGGTATTCCCAAGGAAGATAGTAAAGATAAAACTCATGAAAGAAAGACATTTATCGAAGATCAGAAGGATTGGGGATTTATTTGGGAAAATTAGAGACTAAAAAATCTTAAGTTCAGAAGTTCACTGAAAGTTACCAATAGTTTCCATGTTAAGTTGTGTTATGATTTGGTGAGAAGCGAATATATCAATAACCACAGTGTTGAATGATTATGCTAGAGAGAACTCAAGTATTAATAACTGGTGCACGTAATAAGTTAAGAATCAAAAGTATCATGCAAAGTGATGTATATTTGTGTACATATAATCTGTAATAATTAAAAAAACTGAAATAAATTCATTCATTCTGTAGTAGTAAAAAAATTATTGCATTCAATAGAGAAGGTAAAAAAGAGGCAGGCAGAAAGACACATTTCTTGGAATAAAGCAAGGATAGGATCCATTATATACAATCAGCATGTTACATACATATATTGGATCTGCTAATGTTAAGCAACTCCATGCACAGAAAACACATTTAGTAAAATGTAAAAAATGAAGAAATTAATAAGCTAAATTCAAATACCTGAGTTTATACCAGTTAGGCTCAATTCTGCAAAAGCTGTATTTTCTTTTTTCTTCATTGCTTTTGATATTAAATGATTTGGCAATTGACTTTTGGCCAAATTTTGCAGCCATGAAAATTATGAGGTAGATGTAGGCACAAACATTTTGAAACTTGCTCCGTTAAGAAATGAACGAAAATAAATTACCTACAATGTTATGGACAGAGAAAATCTACATACCCTTGAACTGGAAGCTGTATCATATCTCTGTCAGTCATTATTCGTAACAGATATTCAGGGACTTCTTCCGTAGTTCTTGGACCTCCCATATTAAGCATAAGTATTCCTGTTTTGGGCTTTTTCTGCTGCTGTTCTACAGGCTCTGATGCAGCCACAGATCCAAATCTGGCAATTTTAATAAGTGATGGTGCATGGCCAGGTTTTCCTGTAGAAAAACATTTTAAAATAATGCAAAACTGCAAAAATTATATCAACATACAATTAATTGACATATATTTTCAATAAAGTGATGCAACAGTATTTGAACATTTATCGCTGCTTGCTCTGGATTTTATAAGGTTTCCTCTGTTCTAACTTTATGAAAGCTGAGACTCTTAAAACTATCACTTTAAATATCTCCTATTCGTCTACCAGTATCAATAGATTGCTATCACTAGATTGAAGCACACCTATGGATAGAGCTTTAGTCAATAAATGATTGTTATTTAGTAAAGTATTCCGAGTACAAAGATTTATCTTTTTAAATGGAACAACAGCCATATGAGGAGATGAAATTATGTATTTCTGTGTTGATGTATGTGTATTCTTGTCCAGTAATTCAAAATAAATAGATAAATAAACCACAGTTAAATACATTGTAAAAATTCTGGTGTGTTTCATTCATGCAACTCTCCCTACCCATTCTTCAACAAACTATTCTTACGAAAGCTTATTCTTCTATCTGCTTCATGTTAACCCAGATGAACATTTGTAGAGATGGTTTTATTACAGTTTTCCTTGTATTTTCCCATATACTCAAAATGAACGGTGATCTCAAGACCCATTACAGATAACAAAATATTGAAATTTAAAAGTGCTTTAGGTAACACTGAGTGGGTGAACTTGCTGTGTAAGTCACATCTTTCAAACCTTCTATCAACGGAGGAAATTTTTGAAAGATTTTTTACGGCCTTTACAAATACTTTTGAAAGTTGTATACCAGTAAGAAAATGTGTTGTTAACATCAACTGTAACCGAAGGAACATTTCAAAACACAAAAAGTGTAATTGCTATACCGAAAAATTAGCTAAAATGAAAGGTAAAATGTTAATATATCCAGATATATTTGGGAAAGAAAGGACAGAGGGGACTAGGAAAGCTTACCTAAAAACAAGAAACGAATACAAAAATGCAGTCAATGAGGCAAAAAGACTTAATAACATTAAGAGTATAGAATCCGCTAATAATAAATGTAAGACCGCTTGGGGTTTGATCAACTCCATTGCTAGAGATCATAAAAAAGAATCTATAGACATTGCCCCTGATGCTTTTAACAATTTCTTTATAAATTCGGTAGAGGAAATTAGAGGTCGTCTCCTTAGCGCGGTGGTAGCGCAGCTGCTTACTAAGCGGGAGACCTGGGTTCGATTCCCAGTACCGGCGTGGGGATTTTTCCCCCGCTGGGAGACCTGGCCCGGGGTGCACTCAGCCTCGTAAGGTCCCTGGGGGGCCAATTGAGGAGCTACTTGATGGAGAAGTAGCGGCTCCAGCTCATGAGGACCGCATTAACTGGCTGGGAGGGACTCGAGGCGCTGACCACGTCTCACCCTCCAATACTGCACCCCATCCATGACGTCTGTAGTGGACCGAGATGGGGGACGCAGCGGCCGGGCGGTAGGCCAAGGTTCCCCGTGAGCTGTCATGCCATGGAGTTAGTTAGAGGAAATTAGAACCAACATTAAAAAGCCTAAAGAACACATGCAAGATCTAATAACACAACACAAGGTGGAAATTAATCAAAGAGGTTTTGTTTTCTCTGAAATAAATCCAGACGTCATATTACAAACTGTTAATAACTTAAAGTCATCAGACAGCATCGACATATATGGATTGTCCAACAATTTAATTAAAAAAGCCATAGATTGCATTGTATTTCCACTTCTATTTTGTTTAAATAGATGTCTTATGGAGGGAATCTTCCCAAATATGCTTAAAACATCGAAAGTTATCCCAATCTATAAAAAGGGAGACAAAAACTCTGCAGCCAGTTATCGTCCAGTATCACTAGTTCCCATATTTTCAAAGTATTGGAAAGTCTTATTTATGCTCAATTATATAAATATCTAGACGAAGCCAACATATTTACAAAATCTCAATTTGGTTTCAGGAAAGGGAAGTCAACAGTGAATGCTATAGTATCACTGGTAAAAAGGGTACTTACAAGCTTTGAATCAAAAAATTGTGCACAGGCTACCTTTTGTGACCTTAGTAAAGCATTTGATTGCGTAGATCACACACTTTTAATTAAAAAATTAAATTACTATGGGATAAACAGCCCCGCAATAAAAATTTTTAGATCCTACCTGGAAAATCGTAAACAAGTAGTATGTATAGGACACAAGAAATCAAGTATGGCAGAAGTCAAATCCGGCATTCCACAGGGCTCAATTCTCGGACCATTACTATTTTTATTAATGATAAATGATCTCCCATCCTGCTTACCCACTCACTCAGTCCTCCATGCAGATGACACTACTTTTCTCGATGTTAGCACAGACTTGCAATTACTTCAAACCGAAGCAAATAGTACATTAATGCAAGCTGATATATGATTCCGAGCCAATGGTTTTTTACTTAATGAGAATAAAACACAAAATATGTTATTTAATTTAAGAGAAGTCCCTTTTAATAATAGTTCTGAGAACGTAAAATTTTTAGGTGTAGTAATAGATAACAAATTATTGTGGACACCACACATTAATTACATAACGTCCAAACTCTCCAGAGTAATTCACTTGATCAGAAACTTAAAAGTGGATATACCTGAAGCATATATTAGATCAGCCTATTTTGCATTTTTCCAAACCATAATAACATATGGAATTTTACTCTGGGGAAATAGCTCACATGTTAACGAGATACTTCTATTACAAAAAAAAGTCATTCGAATCATTTCTGATGTACCGAAACTTGCATACTGCACACCTTTATTCAATAAACTAAAAGTAATGACTGTAATAAATTTATACATTTACACTGTATTACTGTACATAAAGAGTCACTTACCTGAATTCCAAAATAGACAAGATATACATACATACAATACTAGAGGGGGTCAACATATTAATATGCCATACCACAGGTTAACCACATCCCAGAAGAGTTTTGAAATATTAGGTATAAAACTTTACAATAATTGACCCATAGAAATAAAACAATTATCAGGATCAAGCTATAAGAATAAGCTCCATGAATGGTTAGAGGCTAAACCTTATTACTCGGTACAGGAATACTTTAAAAGGTAATGTTACTCAAAAACATGCTAAGTAAATTTGCTTCTCAAAAGATTTTGATGTTGTTACCTTATAAGATATTATGTATTTACTTTTCTTAAATTTATCAATCACTCTGTTCTTTAGAATTTTGTATGGATAGGAAATAGTTAAGCAATTTTATTCATGTATAGCAGCTTGGTTATCAAATATTGTAAATATCATTAGATCTTAGTAATTTATTTGTAAACATATTGTTCTACTGAGAAGATTGTATAAAGCTTTTGTAATTTTGTGACGTTGTCTATTGCTGTACAGCTCAATGACAATAAAAATTATTATTATAGTGTTTCTCAGTAAATTGACAGAATAGCTGCCTTTAAACCTAGACACTTTCGTGCCGGAAAGAATGCACTTGTAGAGGAAGAGCAGAGGGAAGGAAAGTGTGTAGCCAGTCACGTACGCAATCTTGCGCACTTTACTTCGCTAGTTGTGCCTTTACTTACACATTCCACATGCCTAGGAAAAAATGGTTGTCCGCTTATGGTCGAAGGAACTATCACTGTCTTTATTAGTTTGTATAAATCGTTGCCATGTTTGTGGAAAGTGAAGAGCCAGGAATACAAAAACAGGAACTTACGCAATGTAGCGTACAATAAAATTACTGAATTCTGTCAGCAACATGGTTTTCCCGACACAAATATGGACTCTGTCGTTAAAAAATTACAGTCCGAGGTTCTTTCAGAAAAGAACTGAAAAAGGTACACGAAAGTCAACGTAGTGGGTGTGGGAGTGATGCAGTGTGCACATCAACACTATGGTACTGCGAGCTATTGGTGTTCACCAAAGATCAAGAATTGCCTATGGAGAGTGTGTCAAACCTGGATGATCCGGGAAAGGAGACAAGCCAACACGACAAAGACATAGCAGATGAGCACGGGTTACTGGAGGAAGACGGGATACAAATACCACAAGAATGTAAGTGTTCCTTTATTAAAGTTACTGTGTACAATATTAAGTAAGCAACAACAGATTTGCTCTCTTTTAGGTTAATTGTTCAATTAATATTAAAAAATTAAGCTCTTCCTTGTGCTATCAGCATATCTTGCCATTCCACTCTGCCTTCAGAAACGAAGTAATTCTTATACTTCTCTCTGTTATGCTTTGCTTCTCAGGTAATATAACCTGTTGTTGAAACCCTGTAGGTGAAGCAACTGTATTGAATTAGAGTGCCAGTCTCCTGGTTGCACTGCACCCGAATCTGTATGTTCTCTATCAACTGTGGAAGGCGACAGATATGATGTGCTAGAAATGCATAAAAATTTATGTAAGACACAAATTGCCAAGACAACTGAGCAAATATTTTTAGGTTTCATATTTATGGCTGTGTGTAATACTCTAAATCTGGATGATATCATCCCAAACACACTTTCAACTACATTCCTAGCACGTGATAATCTGTAGTTGAAAACCCTCTTGTCCCTATCCAGTTCTCTTTGAGCTAAGGTTTAAGAAAATGTTCATTCAAACCAAAAGCTTCATCCCCAAGGAACACAAAATTTAAACTCCTATCAGTTTTGCTATTGTGAGGTAAATTCAGTTGTCCAGATCGCAATTTTCTGCCAAATTCAGTGTATTCTAACACACCTTCATCTGACAGTCTTCCATTTTTTCCAACGTCGACATATAAAAACTCATAGTTGGGGCCCACCAATGCCAGCAGAATGATGCTATAGAAGTTCTTATAGTTGTAGTATGTAGCTCCGGAATGTGCTGGCGGAGTAATTCGGATATGTTTTCCGTCCAGTGCTCCTCCACAGTTGATGAACTGCCATTTGTTGTGAAATCCGCAAGCAATTTTGCTCCATTCTTCTTTACTAGTTGGAAACTGAAAAGAAATAGAAATTTAATTTTAAAGAGATTAAAATCAAAAGAACACTTTTATAACTCAGATTCTACTTTCGTCCCCCAGGTCGAGAAGACACCCCCCTCTACAGTATGCCCACGGAAAAGAAAAATTGCTGATCTTCATACCTAGTTCCTGCAAGCCTGCACCGCTGCCTTGAAGTCTAATAGCCAGCCACTGAACGAGTATGATGCATTCCTTATAAACACTTCTGAAAAGTTGGCCAGGATGGACCCAAGGCAAGCAGTGTATGCTGAGTCCCTGATTAGTGTCATAATTCATAAAGGGCTTCTTAATACACTCACAGATAACACTGATATCTGTGAAGGTTGCAACCGTTTAAGAAGAGACACTCCTTATTCAGGAACCTCCAGTGAATCGCCTCACTTGCTACAACCCGTGGATACACAAACTACAAGTGAAACCTTATGTGCATTTTATGAGTCTAGTTATAAGGGTATGCATAATTAGCAAGAGACTGTACCACTTAATCTATGTAAATGGATGATAACAATAAAAAGTGCATTAAATCAATGTTTATTAATATTTTTTATCACTACTGGTATGTCAAATGATTCACGAACTATTATTCACCAATTGAATATTGAGCAGCAATTGTACCTACCTTCATGTACTCAGTTTTGAGAACATCATATATAGCTTTACATGTTTCCGGAATAAGTATGCTTAAAGAAGCAGCGGAGATCCCTGTAGAGAACTTTAAATCTTCAAACGTCCGCCCTGTAGCCAAAAATCGAAGGGTTGCTGTAAGACCTTCTGCACCAATAGACTTCCTCATAATGGTATCTTGCTTCTGTATTTTTGATAGTAAGATATCAATGATGAACTGTCCATTCGTAAGTAGTTTCTGAAGTCCTCGGGAAATTGTTCACGGAGTTCTTGTATCAAGGGTAAGTGACCAAAGCGTCGTCTATAATTTTTTACCCACATCCTTCTTTTAGTTTCAGTACTTTTTATTGTACTTAGTCCTGCTAAAGTAACTATCAAACTTATATTTCTCTTTTGTTGAACATCCATTTCTACACTTTCCACATCTTTAACACTTGATATTTTACACAACTTATCCGCACGCTCCAACTAATCCTGTTGAACTTGCAGGCGCTCCACAGATTTCAATTTTGCATGGGCATGTGTGCGTGATTGCCCTTCATAAGTCCATTCTTTCGCTCATGCACTCATATAGACATGCTTTCACGCGCATAAACACGTGTTTGCTTTTTATGTTCTGGAATCTGTTCGCACACAATTACTTCTACGTTCTTTACCTCGTTCAAATCTGTGCGCTCTTAGGCGCAAGGGAAAGATTGTGCAAGTAAATCCCTCTAATAACTGTAACTTGCTGGTCTCTAGTGTGACAATTCTTAGTCTTACCCACAGCGAGCACTCAGTAGAAATTGGGCACAAGAGATTAAATAACAGTATGCATTATTCACTCTTATCATAGAAGAGCTGGAAGCACTGGCCATCTTGTTTTATTCATATTTACATCTCATGAACTGTCATTCACACAAATCAGTTCTTCCACACTAATGGACCTAACATGTTAGTGTTTTTTGTTTTCAACATGGAAATGGTCTGCCAGGAAATGAGCCTAAATTTTCATCTAGTTTCCACTCAAATTCTTACTTCTTAAAAATGTTTTTTATCATATACACACACTTGCATTATGAATATACAACTATGCTGTAATATGAACACACAAATATACACATTGACTACAAGGTCTAATCTCATAACTGATTTGTAGCGGAGGAAGGAAGATATGAAGTCAGAAATGCACAATTTCTACTGAGCACTCACATGCCACAGTGTCTGGCAGTTATTCCACACTATATATACAATGGGAATAGGGGAATACAGCAGACATAGGTAATAGTAGATTTTTTCAAGATTTTTTAAAGCTGGTTGCTATGCAATGTTTTTGAAATTCTATTCTCTTTGTATGACCAAGAGGAAAACAGAAATGAAAATGACTTCCCATTTGAGATAAGTTTTGGAAAATTTAATCCAATAAATAATATCTCAGAAATAGTTAACTCTACAAAAACTGTATTTGAAAATAAATTAGGTGCATGAATGAGGTCTACATTTTACTTTCGCATAAATGAGACAGATTATCGTCCAGCTGAATGAGCGCATTGTCCATATTTTAATTAATTAGATTAAGTTAATTGCTAAGTATAATATCATGTATTTATTGTCATAATGTATATTGAAAGTTCAAAGAGACTGTTCCTGGAAAGCATTTCTAACTTTAACCCAAGAGTTTTCAAGTGCCGATTTCAGTTGTTTACAACAGTTGCTTTTGTGTATTGCAAGAGGGTAAAGATGCTATTGTGTAGTCATGACTCGGAAAGAGAAAGTGGATGTGACATATAAAGTGAGGAACCACAAGAAATTGAGGTCAAGAATCACATGAAAGATGTATTGACCAATTGGAAATAATCATGTCATGTTAGAAGCCCACCCCAAGCTATTTTCAGTGCCAAAATGGGCCAATGAGATTGCAAGTTGAGAGTTTTGCGCATGGGTAGAATTTACTATAAATGTAGAGTGTTCGCCCCTATTTTCAGGTAGTTGAAATGCAACCTCATGCGGAACCTGCAATGCCCAGAACAAGGAATCCACGCCAAATAGTAAAGTGTCTGCAAAGTTTATTATTGTGATTCGACGCACTGTGAAATGTAACGTCACGCGGAACCTGTGAGGCTTGTAATAAGATATCCGCATTAAAAACTTAAGTGTCAACCAAGTCTAAATTTCATAATTGTGATTCAACCACTGTCCTGAAAACCACTATCAATACCATGCAGAACTTGTGTAGAAAGTTAAAGTGTCTACAATAATTCTGCATGTAACAGTTGCAATTATTGCAACATAAGCTCGTTTCCTTTGTGCCCATTACGCTCTATTGCAAGAGAAATTATGGAAATAGAATCACGCCAGGAAATGTCTTGAGAACGCTTGTGAAGGAAAATAAACCTTTGATTAAATGAAAGTGCAAATGTTTATTTTGAGCCAAATTTCAGTTCCTCGTCCAGGAATCACTGCCGCTCAATACCTTGAGCTCAACAAATAGGTCTCAATTGCTTGCTGCTGAGTCTGCAAATAGCCGAGGAGCTGCAACACCAGAGAGAGGACCAGTTGTCACTGCACAGCCCAGCACCAAAGGAATGTCCCTAGTCCTACGCCTCATACATAATACATAGGTAGAGAAGATATTGGATTCTATTCACACATTTGATAGAAGATTTCACTGGAAATACATCTTATAGGGTCCAATTTATTCATAAAAAAAAAAAAAAGAGCATTTTTAGCAAAATGTCTGTATGTGCATGTGTTTGAAAATGTGAATATTCAACAGTTGAAAAGTCAGTTACTTATGAAACTTGATATTGGAGTTCAGGTTCCAAGGATGCAACATGAAGATATTTAAGAAAATCATCCTTTACAGGAAAATTGTTTGCAATACTAAAGATAATTACATGATGAATAAAATGATTTGTTGAATTTTCTGGGAATAACCACTGAAGTCCTCTTCATTCTGAATGACTTTTCCATAACTGGTACACTGTAAGAGATAGCAAAAAGCTATTGCACAAAAAATACACAATTTAAATCCTATAATTTTTTAGAGTTAACGATTCCTGAGATATTCCCTGTTATTGGTTTCGGTTCTAAAATGCTTAACATTTTTCTCACACAGAGAGTTCTCATGTGTTTCATATCTCTTAATTTACTCCTGGTCATGGAAACAAGACACCATCTCAATGTGAATGGCATAGCGACAGCTTTGTAAAAAAATTTGAGTATTGCTTTAGCCTAGTACATTCCTCTATTTCTCCTCTACTTAAAGGAATCAAGTAATAACAACAATTCTGCTAATATTTATCTCAATTAGCATGATGTAGATAAATGAATATACTTTGTAAAAATAGTCTTTTGAGGAACAGATAGAGTAAATCATGTGAATGAAACACATAGTTTTTATAGCTTTAGCAACTATGCAAAAGTTACTTAAAATGAAGAGAACTTAAGAGACTATTCTCCAAAAATTCGAGTTATACATTTCATTTGTAATGAAAGTATCTCGACCATATCTTAAACATTAAGTATTTTAATCGGACCTTTCACTAAATATGCTATTTTTTTGTACAGGGGACCTCAAAACATAACTAAAAGGAAATCACCACATAGACAAAGTCACAAAATTATTACTAAAGATTGATTTTCTCCACCATATTTTAAAGAAATTCAGAAGGTGCAAAAAAGAATTGCTACAGTCATCAAGAACTCTCACAGCTCAGTTCACAGAATTATGGGAGAAAACAAAAACATGAAGAAGGAACTTGTTTTGGTAGTCTGGGAAAGAAGCACAGTGTCCCAAAAAAGTTATTGAAATCAACAATTTTAATAAGTGTATGATTTGACACATTATATACAATTTCTATGCTGAAGAGAAGGCTTATCTAAAAAAAAAAAAAAAAAAAAAAGTATGTTAAAATTAATTCAACAGACTATCTATTTTCAAAGTAAACATAACAGCCTTTGAATTGTAATGAAATAAAGTGAGCGTCAAATCAAGAAAAACAAAAAATAAACAGCGAGTTCTAATTGAAAACCATAACATTCTTTCTCTGTACAAGGGCTATCTTACTTCTCTCTGTAAATGAGCTGGACACCCAATAGTGTATGCACAGAATCCTCCTGACATAGTTATCATACTGTTCCAAAAATTTGGTCTGGCACTTCAGGTTTCATTGCACTGAATCCAGAGAGGGAGTGACACTATATTCCATGCAGGTAAAAGGTTTAGCTTCATACCAGATGCTCTCCTTATTTACAGATCCCAGCAGAAAACACAAGACTTTCATAAAAAAATAACAGTGAAAACTAAGTCAAGTGGCTTCATACAGAGATAATTCCAAATTTACCACCTAACTCTGCTCTAGTCAATGCTTCTTATCACATGCATATTTAGACAACCTCCAACATAAAAGTCTTTAAAAAGAGATACCTATGCTGCAAAATCACAACATTCCTTTGATCAGAAGAGCATAAAGACACATTTGTATGATTTAATTTTAGCCTACAAGACAGCTCAGAAAAAAATATTTGATTGATCAAATATTGGCTGAGCATCACCACATAGCTTTAAGTCTTTCACTCTAGCATCCAGAACTGAATCCCATTAAGTTATGGGAAAACATAAGCAACAGGGAGCTGTTAGAAATGTAAATTTTAAATTAAAATATGCTTAAATTCTGATCAGACAAACACTTAAAGAAATTGGACAATAGAATGGGAAAAGCCAATGCCATCATGTTGCAAAAATTGAACATGATTACTTGGGCAAAATGTCCTTGTGGAAGCAAGGACTGAGAGAATTATTAAAGACAATGAAATGGCAAGAATAATGAAAATGACAGTAATTCAGATAAAGATGAGGGAGAAATGTTAATAGAAGAAATATACAACAATTAAGTGTAAACAGTAACCAAGGTTAATAGTGTAATAACAAGTGACCAAAGAAGTACAGTGTTTTGCCTGTCCGCTGTCTGCTAATATCATAGAAAGGTGCGGATGAAACCATACATTTTTAAAACTAAAGCTTTACTTACCAACTTTATGATAGGAGATGCCAAAACTGGCCTCTGTCGTTTTTCATTCATTTTTGACTTCTCTTTAGGAAACTATCCATCACTTGCTGTAGTTTACCTTGAGAAATGCTGGCAACTTCCTGGCAGATACTTTGTTTTAATTCTTCCAGGGTGTGTGGGTTTGTCTTGTACACTTTATGTTTTAATCTACCTCAATGACAGAAATCGCAGGGGACCAAGGGGGCCACAAACCTCTATTAATATTATGTACTTTCCTGAAACACACCTTTAATTGTTCTCATCAAAAGATTAGCTGTATGAACTGTTGCAGAGTCTTGTTGAAAAAAGGCAAAATCACACTCCCTGTCTGTTACTCTCTAAAAAGGGGGCCAAAATATGTACAGGCATCAACTGTTGACTCGAAAACAATTGACCTATAACACTTTCTCTGCAATCTTTCAGAAATCATACTTTCACTTGGCAGGCTGACTGAGTTAAGACATACGAATCATAAATAAATACACTGTGCAGTAGAAAACATACTGAGCAACAATGCACTTTGGGATTAAGTATAGGACAAAATAATAAATCACTTGTAGTAAATGAACTACACCATATCACTGTCAACTCAATACTGCACTTCCAGAGCAGAGCAAAACTGTGTCAGAAGCACGACCTTGATTACAGCGGCAGTGCTGAATCATGTATCCACACCCCTAGTGGAAAAATACCGGACAGCCGGTTCAGAGATTTTTGATTCACTCAATTTACGTGGCAGCCATCACCGGAAGTGTGACAATTTGCTTGTAGTTATGTACTACTTCAGCACATAAACATTAAAGTAACATACACCACAAGTCTGTCATTCTTGCTTCTGTGTGCCAGTGCTTCCAGAGATGTAACTAACCCCTCATTTAAAACATTAATTCCTCAAGAAATAACACATGTCTTTCACCAGATGGATAAAGGAAACCAAAGTGGAAACGAAATATAGGCATAAGTAACACTAATTATTTTTAATTATAATAAGCACAAAACTATAAACAAATACAACAAATGAATAATCAACTAAAATACGAAACAGAAATGATAAAACAAATACAAATAATAACTGCAAAGAAAGCAATAAATAAATATTAATATGAATAATATTAGATGTAAAGCATAAAATGGAAAGGAGTTGCTGGTTCTTCTGCATGCCTTTAAATCCTAATTTTGTTCACTGCTGTCATTATCCAAAATTTTTTGGTCCATTATTATGCATAGGTTGTCTACGTTTAATGCTTACACATTCTTGCAACAAAAAGTAACAACAAAAAAGGTAGTTGGCAATAACTTTTGCACATTTAAAAGATATAATTATATACTCTGACAAAATTTTAACAAGTATTATTTCTGTAAGGTTGTCTGCTTAATATTTTGCGGTACCTGCCATGACACACCAACTTCTGCTGGAACATTACCACCTGATCTTGGTAATATTGTGAAGAATTTCAAAATACTTGAAAATGTTATTTTCAAAATACAAAGTTGATTCACTAACCTTATGAACGAAATGATGGGAGCACTGACTGTCAACTTTCTGAGAAATTATATGAGTAGCGAGATAATGCACAAGAGGATGAATATTGGGAAGGACCTGTCAATGTAAGGGACCCAGAAATTACATGATTGACCAGTTTTATTATTCAAACCAGAACGTAGCCAAGGTTGAGGTTTGGAACTCCTATCCCCGCCATTTGCTAATAAGAAATTGGTTTTATGCGGAAACAAATTGCGAGACATAATCTAAACTAGAGCCACATAATCTCTATAACAACACGTAATATTTGTCTGGGTACGCCACTGGTTCAATACATTCTAATGCATAAAATATCATAAAAATGGTGTAATATTTATTTTGTGCTTCATGTTAGCTGCTGGAGGGAAACAGATCGGGTAAAATCGCTACATCCATCACATATTTATGCATCTACTGCAGTACTTTATTAAAGCACGGTCCAAATCCATGCCAAATAAGAGATATCCTCAAAAGGCTATCAGCATACAAAAGTTTGATGATTCGAAGAGGTTAATTTAAACACCGGGTTCAACTTCTCAATATGCCATGTGTCTATGAAGAAAGAAAATCTAAGTAACCTAGAATACAAGTAGAACAACAAATAAATAAAATATTTATACACATACCAAAAAGTAATCTTAAGCAGCTCATTTTACAAAGAATTTATTTTACAGAAGTTACAGTTGAATCAAATTTTCACAAATTAAAAACGATTCATTTCGAATCAGATATTACATAATTACGATATTCTGTGCAACGGCTCCACATGCTAGACGCAGTACCAACATTAGAATACTGTATTCGCTAGGTGACAGCCGCTACCAACGCTATCGTTTAACATATCGCTACACCTTGGTGTCTGTAGTGAGCAAAGACCATGGAATTATATTACCTAGACTCACCGCTGGCGCTGGTGTGCTGTCGCTAATTGAAACCTCACGCGCATCGGTGTTTGCCGTACGTTCAGTGAACTTAAAAGGCCTTAAAAGTGAGGTGGTTTAAGGGTATTAGGGATAAATAACCAGCATGGTGCACTTCTATGCTGCATTACTGTACCAACCACCGAAAAAATGATTCCGAGATCAAGAATAAATTGTAACATTTGTGTTCCAAATTCATTTCGATTTATTCTCGTGGGTTTCCTCGGTCACTAAGCGAATGCTAATTTATTTTAGGTTATTAATTCATAAACTAGGATTTTTGAGTAAGTCGTCAGCTGCTCTGAGACGTAACAAATTTGTGCCATCGAAGTAACACAGGATATACATAGTGCATTTTGCGAAAAATTGTTTCCATGAGAATAAACACAAGATGATGCTAAACCCTGACACAGTTTCTTCAGTATTTAGTTTCCCTTGTTATCTGAAAAAAGTAACGAGAACGCTAATTTCATTTCAAATAAAATCCTAAATAAAAAAAATTACCCGAAATCTCGATTAAGTTAATTTTTCAAATCTGTAATTTCAGACTGACACACGACCCGACAGTGTGCAAAAAGAAATTTTACAAAACTGTTAGAACATAAAGAATGATAAGTAATAATCGATTCTAATTTTAGATTTATTTATAAATTATTTCAGGAAGCACAGACCATACTCTGCTGTTGGCAGCATATTAATATGCCTATATTATCTAGCTAACTCAAACATACCACAAATACTGAGAAAATGTTTACTTAACATCTTGAATATAGTTTACTGAAGAGGAATACAGGTACTTAATTTCACGCTTATTTTATTTTTATGCTGTACATACCATCTCTGGAAATCAAGTATCGCGATTTTTTCTGCTAAATCATTTTATTTATTTGTTTGTGTTTATTTATTTACATGCCGCCATTTTGACCTTCTATAACGACTGCTTAAATTTGAGGCGCAGTACATTAAAACTGTACTTCTCGATTAACTTAACACACATTCAGTACCGCATTCACATTTCCAGGCTCTTGGGGGTGGGGAATAAGAATAGCTTCATCAGCCTAGAATCGAACCCAGCATATTTTTCATTTTTAATTCAGCTTTTTGAACACTTTACTGCAGAGACACTTTTAACAAACCCTCTTTATATTTTTTGTTGACGACTTTATGCATTAAAGTATAAAGGAGAAAGTGTACATAGAATCACTGAGAAGAAACTGAAAAAAACTGAATTAAAGCTGATTTATGCTCTCTGTAATGCTTAAATCCTGTTCGTAAAACACTTTAAATGCAGGTATGCGATATTCAAGTTTAATCATAATATTTACATCTGTTTTGTTCAGCTGTGGGATGAAATTCTGTCTCGTAAATGAAATGATTTTATTCGACTCCCAGCAGGACATTCAATCCCTGTGCATAGATGCTGGGGATCATAAAGAACGTGTTGTTGCAATTATTTCCTTCTCAGGTATCCTTATGCCGTAATTATAGCTATTTTAAATTTCACTGTTTTCCCATTACAACCAATGTATTGCGCGCGACCTAGAGAGTATCTTGACCTCCACCAGACTTCTTCATATTACGACAGTTTATCTTGTCTGCGAAGATAGAGACTTGTTAGTGAGAAAGGAAAGTGAAATGTGCGGATTGTAGTGAAAACGCAGAAAGTGATTTAAAAAAAAATCAAGCATACGTAAACTGCACAAGAAATAACTCCGAACTGACGCACGCACACGCACACACACACACACACACACACACACTGTGCGAAATAATTTGCGAGGTTGTGTACGTGACTGACTTAAGTAATTTGAGATCGGCGATGCTTGGTCTCCGGTTAAACATAATGCAACTACATAGTGTTAAACGTGTGGGTATTAGGTGCTAATAAGTCGATGTTAAATCAAAGCAGGTTTAAAAAATGGCTTAGAATGTCTAACTGCTGCTGGAGTATAGAAATATCGTATTTTAGCAGCTCGTTACTAGCGTTCTCAAGATTTAAAGGCGCAAAAATCTGTAAAATCTCGAGCTAATCACTTGACAGTGCGACACTGAGAATTCAATTGAGTTATGTAGCGTAATCTATGTATGTAGCCTACTCTAGAGGCATTTCTTCAACTGTTCTCTTGTCTTAATGTGTAACACGGGAAACTGCTACCCCCAAGCCATGAGTTCGATTCCTGTCATAGAATATTTATTTTATTATTATTTTTTTCATTCCAGACGAAGTGTCGCGATATGTATACTCAGGTCGCGATTCTAATTGGCCAAGTGCTTTAACACTGTTATCACTTCGTTATTGCTGATCACTGAGATTAATCTATGGTAGAAGAAACACTTGTCTTCACAGAAGAGGATTTACTCGCCCGTATAATAGCAGCATGTGATATAATTCGACACATGCCAGACATCTTGAACAGAGTATGACAATAATTCCTTCGTCGCTGTCAACTTTACTGTGAAAATACAGGTCGCCATTTCGAGCAGTTCCTATAAAACTGATGTAAAGATATGGCACAGAGAGAGAGGGAGAGGGAGAGAGAGAGAGAGAGAGAGAGAGAGAGAGAGAGAGAGAGAGAGAGAGAGAGAGAGAGAGAGAGAGAGAGAGAGAGAGACTGACTTTACATGGGTCAGCTCTTAAACATCTTTTCACAAAGAATAGCACATGTTTTTTAAAGGATGATTTAGATGTTAGTGCATAAAATAATATAGAAGGCATTTGCTAACTGAAAAATTGAAGGAACACACTGGATTCGACCCCAGACTTTATGAACAACATATGGGGAGAGTTAAAAAGCAAAGCAAAAACCATGCAGCAGTGGCTGGCAACCAATGTCCCACAGTTCATCACTGCTGCTGACTGATCTAGTGGAAATCTCGACCTCAGTCCACTGGATTGTTCTCCGTGGCAGAGGCTCGAGGCAATAGTATGCCAAGAGGCACTGCAATATGAGATACTAAAAAAAAGTCAATCACGTCAGCTGTCAAGAAAATTCCACTGGACACGATTCGTGCAGCTATTGATGAGTGACCTCAACGCTTTCACAGCTGTGTTTCCACCCATGGCAATCATTTTGAATGAGAGTATGTTCATTTTGTAGCATTTTTTGTGTTTTTTCAGAATATATGTATATTAATAGATTTGCATTGTTTTGTTTAGTAGTATGTGTATTGAAAGTACTGACACACTTTATGGCAGTACTGTGTATAATTCCATGTGTGTTGATATCTCTACGCTCTAGAATTGTTAAAGTAAGTCAATTAAAAGGATCAAATGGCATTACTATGATAAATGACTAAGTGTTTAGCTAGATCTAGTAAAAGCACTGTTTTTTTATCACTTAGGCATTTATTTAAATAATCTTAATGCTTTTATTAAACCCACCTAAAATTGTACTGTATTGCTCAATAATTGCTACCTTTCAATGTTTTTAAACAACAATTTATTCAACAAATGCATAAATATATCACCAACAGAGGTGTATAAACATATGCACAGATACATAAAATTTCATGTGTAACTTTTAAATATAAAAGTGTCTAAAATACATTTCATATAGATATAGATATGCACCATTATATAAACATATAACATAAATAGTTACCGTTTAATGCTCTTTACCATAATATCTTGGGAAAAACAATAAGACAGTATCAATGATTTTTATCAAAATAAAGTTTCTCAAAAAGTTATGCCTTTATAAATGTTGCATGAGAACATAAAATATAATCAGTGATTTACTTTCATTGGTGTATGTTTGCTCACATGATCTAAAATTAAAATACTTTTGATTAGAATGATTGATTCACTATTACTACAAATAGACATTCTGAAGGCCTTGGAGGTAACACCTGGCCAAACAGGATGGTCCATAACAAAGTGCAGAACTGAACACATACACATTCTAAAACTCAAACAACCTGAAAAGTGTGCATTAGCTGAACATGTAATCACAATTGGTCACCACATCGATTTTGACAACACAGAACTTATAGCCACCTCCAGAAATTTTCTTCATAGAATGATTCAGGGAAGCATAGAAATCTTCAAAGAAAAGAACACCAATAGGGACAGCAGAAAGCAATTTCACAATATTTGGAAGACCCTGATCACAAAGAGAGCCATTGACTGACCTCCAGCCAATGAGAGGCAAGGGGTGGAGTTATGCAGCCTTCTAAAAACTGATGGTCTACCATAGCAGCCTTTACCAAGGAAGAACCAAACAATAAGCTAGGAAAAGAAAAAAGACCCAAGGAAACAGAAAACAAGAAAAAAGAAATCATAAACCAACTCCAACACACCAGGAAAAAGCGGTGCCAGCACCCATACCAATTGGAAGGCAATTAGTCAACCAGAAGTGAGGGGCGGTGCAACTTACAGCATACTGCCACTTATAAGCAAGAGCAAAACATCAAGGACTGCACAAGAGCCCACAAGAAGCTCAAGACAAGATGAGCAAAACGTCAGCAACCTCATGTAAGATGCCTTCTCCGGAAGCTAAGAATAAATATCAAGACACAGGTCAGGGAAGCCTATGCATCCACCTGGTTATCTTGTTTGTGGACGAGTTGAATGGGTACGGTTTTCTCTTATGCTGAAAAATTTAAAACTGTCACTCATTCCTTAGTATTATGAGTTCATTAAGCAAACTCTCCTTTCCATGATCAGTTAAATCTATGACCAATTGGTGCTAGATTTTGTTTTACTGTACCATAATGGGAAATCAATCTACAGAAAAAAGAAACCTAGCAAGTTAAAGTGTTATTTTTCTTTTGAGAATGTCACAGAAGATCTAAAATATACTGGTGCTCAATGCCAGCACCACGTTTCACATAAATATATCCTGCATGTAAGGCAAAGTTGAATATTAATATGCACAGGCTGTGCAAGGTTTAAACAAACAAACTGATGGAGAATTATACCAGTGAATTCAAAATTTAATAAATAACTGGACAGAAAACAATGCCAAGTCAGAAGAATAAAATGAATATTAGTTTGGGTGATGAAATTTATTCTAGATTTCCTGCTTGTCGTGAATTAACCACATAATACCATATTCTTACTGCTGAACTATCATGGTGAGATGTTTTACACAAATCATATGATTGAATATGCTCAAGAAATTTGTTTATTCAGTCCTCATTAAAGCAGGTGTTTAGTTTATTTGGATTGATTTTTTGTTTATTTTGCTTTTTTGCCTTTCAAACCCAACATAGAAGAAACTTTGAACATGTGATGCTAAATATGTTTCTAAGTCTGCAGGTTCACCAATGCATGTGCATAAATAGACAGAAGTCGACTGACACTACTGCATCTTGTATTATGTCCAACTTCTGTAACAATAGTGGTCAACTTCTGCAAAAAAACTCCCCAGAAAGGTGCATAATAATTGTCAAGTAGGTAACATGTAAAACTAATTAGCAGCTCATCATTTTTCGATAAGTCCTGACCATGCTGCTTTGAGTAAACAAATGCATTCTCTCATTAAAAAGTTATTGCTTGAACAAATAACATTGCACACAAACACAGAAGACTTGACAATAACAGAGTGTTTGGCAGATCAATGTGTAAACTTAAGGACAGTGTCTGACTAGCAATTTGTTGTCAAGTGGCATGATCTCTAATAAAACTAAATATATTTTAAGAGAGAAAATTGGCAGTCCTAATTGTCCTTCACAGCAAGAAATGATAGTTGTGGAAACAGATAAGATGTTGATGACAAAATCACCTAGTACAATACGGATATAAAAATGCTCTACACATTAATTGTAGAGCACGTAGGTAGGGATGGGAGTGTTTCAGGAATACTGACTGCAAGAAACCTTCTCCCTATACTTTCCAAGAAGTTATGCAACATATTAGATAAATCTATCCTGTCATGTAGCAATTAGATTCAGTTAAAGTTTAGAATACATAGTTATATGCTTTATGCAGTAGATCTGGGAAGGGGGGGGGGGCACAGACATAAACAAGGTGGATCATATGTATAGATTGTTCTGCAAAGAATTATTGGGGTTACCAAGATCAGTGCCAAGAGAAGTTGCCTTGGTAGAACTTGGGAAAACAAGAAGGAATAGAATAATAATGGAGAGAATAATAACATTTTGGTATAAGAAGATGGAGAATTCTTAAAGTTATGTAAGGAGCAGTTCAAAAAAATCTAGAGAACACAAATAGTTGGTGGGCAGAGGTTGGAGAAATTATGGAGAAAATAAGAATGGGAGATATATGGAGACTTGAAGAAAGAGATTAAAATAATGTAGATAAACTTGTAAAATGCAGGTTAGAAGACATAGAAAGACAGGAGATATGGGAAAGTTTACAAAACAAATTGCTACAATTTTATAAACAAATAAAACGAAACTGGGGATGAGAACCATATGTAGATTACTGTAACAGGCAAGAAAAAGGAGGACTAGGTTCGTCGTGAACAGGAACAATATTTTTAAGAGGGATAAGAGGCAGTAGAAAAGAAAGTGAAATATATGTGAGAAAGAAAGTTTATAATATTATATAATAGATAGCAAAGAATGAGCAATATAGAGAAACAAGTTTTGGGAGAAAAAATGGGAAAAAATAGAGGGGAAAATTGTATCTATAAAAATGTTAATAGGGAAGGAAGAAAAGAAGATGAAAAGCATTGGTGGGTTCTTGCAGAAAGTAAGAGAAAAATGGCAAGAAAAATAAGGAGTGCAAAAGAAGAAGACAGAGTGGAGGAGAGGAATAATTAAGACAAAGAGGGAAGGGTTGACAAGAGCTACTCGGGAGGCTAATGGCCTGGGTGCCATGCAAACAGAGGTAGCAACATCATTAAAATTTGTTAATAGTTCGGGTAGAGTAAGAAAATTGTAAAAGCTATGTAAAAGAAGTTGTAAAAATTGAAGTTAAAGTTGGTACCACAATAAATCAAATCACATCAAATAAATGGCCAGAAAGTGGAATTTTGGGACAAAGCAAGATCCTCAGTACAAAGGGCCTTAGACAAACTATCCAAAATGTTAGCTAGTTACCATAATCTAGGATAAAAAAAAGACTTGTCTGCATCTTTTAACTTATGCAAAAATGAGAATTTGGCTGCACTACATGTGCAGTAGGTACAAAAATAAAAAATTATAAACCTTACGTTTTATTAAAAAAAACTACTCATCATCATATTACACTAAAATGTAAATACACATCAGACTACAAAATGTCAAACTGCATCTGGAAAAAATATGCTACTCACTTGGACAAAAATATTTTGCATCATATGTTGGAAAGTTTCAGAAAATAAAAATTAGTGCAGTATTTAATTTATGTGTCAAAAAGTAGTTTTTCTTATTCTTGCAAGCACCAAAATAAATGTTTGTTTAGATTATTAGTACATTCACTGAATAGTTTTTTTCAAATTATCCTCATTCTTGTTAATCTGAATAACATCTAGTTGCACCTAGTCCAGCAAAGGAAGTTTGTGTTTTGGTAGATCTTTTAAATCTGGAAATTTAACCCTTTCCAGGCAGAATTATGTTCAGGATTTTCTAGATTTTGATAACCATTATCTTCCTGGAATCGACAAAATGAAAGTGCTTGTGTGAACTTGGTGACATCTAGCGATAATTTACCAAATAAACAAAATGCCAGCTACAATGGCTTATTGAATGCATAATAAATATTCAAATGAATCTAATGTACAGTTATTGAATATATATAAATTTTGCCTGGGAAGGGTTAGGGGAGCCCGGAGGAAAATCGACACCCTGGACAATACCGACACCATGTATTGTGGCCGTGTTTTCAGCTCTAGTCACAGTTGGATAGTGCTGCTCCATTGCGGACAATGAACAATTGATGCACACTGCGTTTCCATTCTTGAAGCACATCAGTTTTCACATGGTGTAAAAAAGTTAATTTCTACTGACTTGGAAGTAAATTTAAGGTTACAGATAAAGAGAGGTAAGCTTTTAACCATTTTGTTTATGTTCGTAACCATCTAAAATCCAATTCTGCTAAAACCTAGCCTTAGGGAGATCTGTGTTCTGCCAATCAAGAAGCTGTATTGGCTAATCATGTTAACCAATTAGCCAACATGTTCTGTGGCATCATTTTGATTGAGCAACGTTGACTTGCATATGATCTTGCTGAACATTTACTATTAAAACACAGTTTTAAAAAAGAAAACTGAATGGCTGGAGAGGATTGGGTTGCCAGATTCAAGAAAAGAAATCCTACCATCAGCTTAAAGCAGCCTTCAGCAACAAGTGTGAATAGAGTTATTGGGTTCAATAAGTCAGAAGTAGATTTATTTTATTCCAACTTGGAAGAGGTATATCAAAAACACACCTTTCCGGCTACAAGAGTGTATAACATAGACAAAACAGATATATCAACCATGCAAAAGCCGGGCAAAATAATAGCTGTAAAAGGTCAAAAACAGGTGGGCTCTGTAACAAGTTCGGAAAGAGGGAGTAATATTATTGTAGTGTATGCTTCTAGTTCTTCTGAAACATACATTCCACCAATGTTCATTTATCCAAGAAAGAGAATGTCTCCTCTATTTGAAAGAGGTGGACCAGCTGGAACAGTCTATAAGTGTTCCCATAATGGTTGGTCCAATGAAGAATTATTCAATGATTGGCTGAAACATTTTAAGAACAACACTAAACCTACTGAGGAGGACCCAGTGTTGGTGATTATGGACAACCATGGCAGCCATAGCACCTTAGACAGTTACTGGTTCTGTAGAGCCAATCACATACACATTGTTCCCATACCACCACACACATCACATAGGCTGCAACCTCTGGATCTGACTTTTTATGGGCCTCTTAAGAAGGCATTTAACACAGAGTGTGACAGGTTTTTAAAGGCTAACCATCTATGATATAGCATAAATGTTTACTTTCTCTACACATACTATGTACATAGTGTAAAGAGAAGGTATTGCACTCCACTCAAAAATTTGATACCAAGATTTCACCGGAAATATATTTTTTAGGGTCCCCTGTATCCAAAAAAAGAATTTTCAGAAAAAGGTCTGTGTGTGCATGCGTGTGTGCGTGCATATGTGCGAGCACGATAACTCAAACTTGGTATTTAAGTTTAGTATCTTCCAGGGATGTGACACAAAGATTTTGAGAAAAATCCCCCCACCCCAAACTACCCTTTACATAGAACTTTTTTCGAACATTTTGAATTTCTTAAAAATAGCTCTAACAATTTTGATTATAATATTGTATATTAAAGATATTTACCTAACAAATAAAATGTATATCTTGAATTTTCTGGGAATAGCCTCTGAAGACTATGTTATTCTGGATGAATTTTATGGAATTTTGCATAACTGCTGAACCGTAACAGATGAACAAAACCTTACCACACAAAAAATGTAGAGCCCATTAAAACACACTATTTATGTTACATACATTTTTTGGTGGAGATGATCGTTTTTGAGATATTCTTTGTTTTTGGTTTCACCTTTGAAGAACTTAACTTTTCTCATTCACTCCTGTCCATACAAACAAAGGAACTTCAGTCACATAGCAATCAGCTTTTGACTATCACTTTAACTTATAGTACTGCCTTATTTAGCTTCTGCTTACAAGGAAGCAAGTAATAAGACTATTTCTGCTAATTTTTTCTCGATTAGCATGAAGTAAATAGAAGTATAAGGTATTAAAAAATAATTTGTTACAGAGATGTAGAGAAAGTCATGTGAATGGAACACATCAGATTTTTAACGTAGCTTAAATGAAAGAAGCTACAATGGAGAAAGGAATTTCCAGGTTCAGAAAAGCAGGAATTCTTCCACTAAATCCTGAGAAATTTGCTAAAGAAGATTTTATTCCTGAAAGGCAGATTCAGCTTCCAATCATCATTGATCAGGGAATTATAAATGAAAAAGTAACTGACGAAATTGGTGACATTAGTAGTAACGCTGACATTCGGGAGTCTGTAGGTCTAAACGCTGAAGCCTCACAGCCTTCTGGATACGTTAGTTCTAAAGAAACTACTGAGAAAAGTCCTAACAATGGAAACTGTAAGCCACAATCACAGATGAAAGTGGTCTAGCGCAGAAAAGTTTCAAGAAAAAATTCAATCTATATCTCCTCTACAATCAACAGAAAAGCAAACTCAACACAAATTAAATAGAAAAAAAAAAAAAAAATCTGATGTGTACCATTCACATGATTTTCTCTATATCCCTGCAACAAATTATTCTTAAAAAGCTTATACTTCTATTTACTTTATGCTAATCAGAAAAAAATAGCAGAAATAGTCTAATTACTCGCTTCCTTATAAGTAGAAGTGAAATAAGAGACAACCGTAGGTTAAAGTGATAGTCAAAAGCTGGTTGCTATGTCAATGAAGTTCCTTTGTCTATATGGATAGGAGTAGACAAGTTCCTGTATGAGAAAAGTATATGTTTTTCATAGCAAAAACCAAAAATAAGGAATGTCACAAAAACGACGAACTCCACGAAAAAAATGTATTTAACATAAATTGTGTGTTTTAATGTGCTCTACATTTTTTGTGTGGTAAGTTTTTGTCCATCTCTTACGGTTTAGCAGTTATTCAAAATTTAGTAAAATTCATCCAGAATAAACTACTCTTGAGAGGCTATTCCCAGAAAATTCAAGATATACATTTTATTTGTCAGGGAAATATGTTTAATATGCAAAATTTTAATCAAAATCGGTAGAGCCATTTTTGAGAAAATCAAAATTTTCGAAAAAAGTTCCATGTAAAGGGTAGTTGGGGGTGGGGGAATTTTTCTCAAAATCTTCATGTCGCATCCCTGGAAGATACTAAACTTAAATACCAAGTTTGGTATTTTACCGACTTTTCGTTTTTGAGTTATCGTGTTCACAGACAAGACACACACACACACACACACACACACGGACCTTTTTGTGAAAATGCTTTTTTTTTGGATATTGGAGACCCTAAAACATAAATTTCCGGTGAAATCTCGGTATCGAATTTTTGGGTGGAGTGCAATACTTTCTCTATACACTATGTACATAGTGCATATGGAGAAAGTAACAATACTCAGTATTTTCAATTGCTACTCCTATGAAAGCTGAACTGGAGGAAACAAAGAAGAAAAAGAAAGCAAAAAGATGAAAAAGCTAAGTTGAAACTTGAAGAGCTATTAGAAAACCCAAAGATAACCTCATCAAAAAAACTTAAGAGAATTAAAAAAGAAAAGAACTCCAAGAATGTCCAGATTGGTAAAAATGAAGAAACCATCAGGGGTGGAAAAAATTCAAGTTTTAAAGCTAAGAAACTGAAAGAAAAAAAAACAAAAAAAAAAACACATGCTGAAGAAGATGAAACTGAGCTATATGACAATAATGACAATGTTGATCTGTTTATAAAAGATTCAGTAGTGTGCTAGTTTGTGGTGAAGTTGGTGCAACAGAGCTGTGGTTTAGATGTATGGCTTGTGGCAGATGGCCCCATGCTGAATGTACTGGATCTGATACTGCTAAGAATTATACATGTGACTTTTGTTGTACGTGTCATTAGCTTTTTCCTCTTTGAGAATTTGAGGTGTAGGCGTGTTTAAATTTTAAACCACAAATCACCTCAGTTATTCATATTGTTCCTATACTTTGTATAATGCTTTAGTTGATGTTGTGTTAATAAAACAAAATTTATATTCAGCTCTAACCAGCTCATTTCTCAATCTTCATGCAATGGCGGTATTGCCTGGAAACGGTGTCGGTGTTGACCCTGTATGCGGGGCAATACCGATATAGTAGTAATTACAATAAGTAATATATCAACATTATATACGCAATGCATTGGTTATATTCCAAACTATTTTGTGCTCTGATATGCAGAAAATATAAAATTAATTGTCGATATTCCTCTGGTCTACCCTAATACTTGAAAATTGTAGACTGCCTTTGAGGTATATCATCTTGAGCATTTGAGATAACTTTGAAGTTTTAAACGGATAGATAAGGTTTCTTGTGTATACAAGCATCTTCCCATGCTAGCTCAGTGGTAAGAGCATCAGTACAGACAGCCAAATATCTGTCCTGGTCTTGATAATGGATTATTCAAATGTGATTAAACCTGATTCTAAACACAGAAATGTATTAAAACTGTTATCACAAGGCTTGAATAACACTTGATTTTAATAAACTATACTGCTTATTTCACAAGGAAAGGAAACTGGAACTACAGTACCACCCTACTTATCCAAACTAAAAAGTGCAGAGTCGTTTTGGTTACTGCTTTTTTTCTATTAATCAATGGTAACAGTTTTAAACAGCGAAAGGAAGAAAATATTGCATTCTAAATGAATGTAATAATGCTTAATAAAAACTACTATTTATCGTTAAACTCTTAGAACAAAACCTGATATAAATACACAATGCCTTTAACTAGTCCATAACACATGGAATACCAAAGCACACTATAAAATATATTTGCTGGAATACAGATAAATTCATTTTACAGTGTGTAATTAGTAGACATTGGATTTATATACAAATGTATGTTTTTTCTATTTTTATATATGATTGGAAACAAAATTCGGAGTACATTTGAAGTTCACCTCTTTCCGAATGTAAAGTTTTATGATTTGCATATTTAAAGTACAGTTGCATATTTCATGATTATAGCATGTTCGTGCATATATCAAACATTTTTACAGTATTGACTACCATTGTATAAATTAATAATTTAAATATTTTCTAATTTGTATGATGTAAGTAACATACCATTCACATACAAGCAAGGCAACCCATATCGAGCCTCTCCGTACAAGCGAGGTAACCCATATTGAGCCTCTTGTGTGTATATGACTTAGCTTCACGTGATAGGAGTAGATGTTTGCAGGATTCACCATGAGGGACTTCCTGCTTTGCTATAAGCACCAGAAGATAGTTTCGTTCTGCTGTTAAATTAGTCGTTTGTCCCGTGTGCATGTTGTAATGCCGAAATTGAGAAGAACAAAAAGTGAACTTTTAAAACAGTGGGTTAAGGATTGTGAGCAGTTGGATTATGCTGCAGATGGAAAAGTAGTTTTTTGTAAAGTGTGTAATAAACAAATTGCGTGTGTGAAAAAGTTTCAGCTAAGTCAACATTCAACAACGAATCAACATCTTGCAGCTAAAAAGAAACAAACTTCCTTGAAGCAAGTTATTGACGCAACAAAAACCCCCTTCATCTAATATGAGAAACAAATTTTCCCGTGATTTATGCTAGGCACTAATCGCAGCAAATATCCCGTGGAACTCACTTAACAATCCCATGTTCCAGAATTTCTTAGATAAATATTGTAATCATACCATTCCAAATGAAGCAACCCTCAGGATAAACTATCTTGAAGATGTTACCGAACAGCAATTAAAGAAATCCAAGATGAAAGATTTGAAAGATTGGCTTATATGGGGTATGGTGTACAAAACTACTGACTACTGTGGACGTCATGTGGCAAATTTTCTAGTAGGTAATCTCAGAGAAGAAAGCCAGGAAAGCCATTTTTGATCAGTTCTAGGGTGTTAGAGAAAACTAATAATTCCACCATTGCTTGCTTTGTCAATGATGCTTTAAGAATATTATGACCAGAAGTAGGTAATGAATATAAATTTCGGGTTTTGCTTTCAGATGCTGCAGCCTACATGCTGCGAGCGGCTTCAGATCTGAAAGTATTTTGTCCCCATTTAATCCATATTACATGTATTGTGCATGGGCTTCAAAGGGTAATAGAAGTCATTGGGTGCAGCTTCCTGAAATAAATACCTTAATTTCTACTACGAAGAAAGTATGTGTAAAAGCCCCAGGCTGAGTAGTTGCTTATAGGGAACAACTTCCGGAACATCCTCTACCCCTGGGGTATATGAATAAACGCTGCTCTCTTTTATGCTAACAATTTCAGTGCAGTTAAAGTTGTCTGCAGTCTAAATCCAAATGATGCTTTGGCAATTCAACGTTCACAGGACATTTTCAGAAATGAAACAGAGAGATTTGGCTATTATAAAGGTGTATTTCAAAATTATACCTCAAGCAATACAAAATCTAGAAATGCATGGTTTGTCCCTTCATGCATCTATATCAATCTTTGAGGAAGTAAAGAGTGAATTTCAGTGTGCCCCTTCAAAGTATGAGGAAATATTGAGTGCAAAACTGTGCAGTGTATTACAAAGAAATCCCGATTTTAATATTTTATGCTTGGTTAGCAAATATCTCCAAGGTGACAGTGTGGAACTTCCAGGAGAAATTCGTCCAGAGCTTATTAGTGCTTATAAATATTGTCCATTCACGTCTGTGGATGTTGAGAGGTCCTTCTCTACATACAAACTCATATTATCTGATAAACATCATAAATTTACTTCTGAACATTTGGAAAAAATGATGATCGTATACTGCAAATCAAATTATAGCCTCCAGGATGACGTAACATAAGAAGGTTCAATGTGAGTAGATGTATCAAATTATTTATCTATATATATATATCTAGTGCATATTAGCATTTTAGAGCATATTTTAAAGATTTTTACAGCCTAAATGCATATTTTAAATGTTTTTAGTGCAAAGAGAGAGAGCGAGCGAGAGAGAGAGAGAGAGAGAGACAGAGAGACAGACAGATCAAATTCATCAGATCCAATAAGTTACCACTCTAACAAAAGAATCATTATATCAACATATAACAAAATTAAAGAAGATAATGCATTACAAACAAACGGAAACTCTATCAAAAGAATCATTATATCACATATAACAAAATTAAAGAAGATAATGTATTACAAACAAAAGGAAAACCATGGGAAAATTTATGTAATAACACGACCCAGAATCACTACATTACCAAGTAAATCCTCTGTAGCAACTTTTAGACTCCTAACAGCCCATGACTGTCTCAATAAACATTTATTCAGGATTGGTATAGTGAGATCTCCTGTGTGTCCTTTCTGTACACTTAAAGATTTTTTTTTTTTTTTTTTTTTTGGTAGTGTTTAACGCCCGCTTTAACTACACTATTAAAGATGATATGGAGGGAAACCATCTACTGTGCTGCCGAACCTTGAGGCGACATGATATGACATCAAAATACTGGAATGCAAGAGAGCGAATGGCTTCACTGCCAACTGCTCAACATTAGATACCAACCAACCATATCACTGAAGTTCCTTTGTTTGTATGGACAGAAGTTGACAAATTCCTATATAAGAAAAGTATAAGTTTTTTTAAACGTGAAACCATAAATAATATCTCAAAAACGACTAACTCCACAAAAAAAAAAAAAAAAAAAATGAATAGAACATAAATTGTGTGTTTTAACATGCTCAACATTTTTTGTGTGCTAAGTTTTTGTCCATCTCTTATGATTCAGCAGTTATGCAAAATTCCTTAGAATCCAACCAGAATAAAGTAGTCTTCAGAGGCTATTCCCAGAAAATACAAGATTACCATTTTATTTGTGTGGTAAATATCTTTAATATATGATACTTTAATCAACATCGTTAGAGCGTTTTTTAAGAAAATCAAAAACTTCGGAAAAAAGTTTCATGTAAAGGGTAGTTTGGAGTGGGGAGATTTTTCTCAGAATCTTTGTGTCGGATCCCTGGAAGATACCAAGTTTGGTATTTTACCGACTTTTCGTTTTTGAGTTATTGTGTTCACAGACACACACACATACACATGGACCTTTTTTTCTGAAAATGCTTTTTTTGGTTACAGGGGACCCTAAAACATATATTTCTGGTGTAATCTCAGTATCAAATTTTGGGTGGAGTGCAATAACTTCTCTATGCACTACGTACATTGCACGTGTAGAGAAAGTAAAAAGTTTAATATGCATTTGCACAGCTCACTCAGCAGCAGAGCATTGGTAAGAAAAGCTGAAGATCTGAGGTTCCAATACCAGCTGTAGCATTTAAGTTTTCAGGTCTGATTTAACTCAGACTGCCCTTCCAATAGCTGCCATTTTAGTCATGTTTTGAAGGAGGGGGAGGAGGGAGTATCCATAAATTTTAATATTCCAAAATATAAGCTTAATATGCATTCAAAATTGCAGTGATTTAAACCAACATAAAAGTACCTATAGACGAGTTGTTTCAAGTGGAAAGCTCCCCGATATGACCTTAGATTTTAAAGGGGACTATATAAATGAAACAATAAGAAATTGCAGTTTATATTAATAAATTTACTTAATTTTAGAATAAATTATTCTATGACTTAGCTACCTATTGTTTATGCTGACCAAGGTGGCTGATACAAATGTCATTAGTACAGCATGTTTTAAATGGTATCCATAGAAAAAGCAAACATTTACAGAAGGCTATTAATAAGATAACCAAAGGTTGACACATAAGTCACCATCAATGATTGCCTTTTTCTTTAGCTATGTTTGAATTATGATTTTTGTCTGCATTTGTCCAGTTTAACAGTTGTTTGACAATTTAAAAGATAACACTGACATTGCAGAAGAGAACTTGAAATAATCCTTCTTGAGTAGACTATACAAAATGCATATATTATCTGAATGGAGGCTTTGTGTCATATTAAACAATTACTGCAGAAACAAAAAATTCTTTTGAATCCACACTAATTATACAAGGAGGCATTTTAAGATATTAAAACCAATTGCATATATTTTTTTAAAAAACATTTATATTTAATGTATAAAAATTACATGATTTTCTCAGCACACTTTCCTACAAATTAAAACACTTCATCCAGAACTATTCCTGCTAATGCTGCAGTTGAAGTCATAAACATATCTTCTTTATGTTTAAGAGTTTGATGCATATAAGTAATAGTAATAGCTGAAACGTACAGCTTAAGAGACGGTAATTTTTGTAGAAACAAACAGATCCTCACATGTACAAATATTACACTTGTTTACACAAACATTACAATCTCTTCTCTTAAAAACATTTCAAAGAAATATGCCCAATCATTCTTTGCATTAAGTCTTCTCCGTAAAAACAAAAACAAAATTTTAAATGCATCACATGAACCTTTTATTTTCTTTGCTAATCAGTTCTACATATATACAACACAATACTTTATAAAAATAATAATTAATGGACAAGCTGATTGTGTGAAAATCACAACTTTTCCCTAGTATATATTTTCGTTAAGGAGCTTTCAGTTTTACTGCCACTTATTGCAATTTAAATGTTGATGTGACTTTATTGTGTATGTTGTGTTTATACAAATAGCTTTAAACATACAAATATTGCATCTTTAAGCCACAAATACACAATATAAATTAATTTATATCTCAGTTTTATTTGTATTTTGCATAAATGAAAAGATTATTTGCAGTTCTAATCATAAAAAAACTGAAGATTCCAAGTTTTCAAACAAATCTATTTTCTTTAATATTTGTATTTAGAGAACAATCATATATTAGAAGACACTATCAAATTACAATTATTTTTCATGGAAGAATAGCTGAAAATGTCTCTAAAAGATGAAAATCTTCAACTGAATGTTAAGCTCGTAAGCTTTCACCAAAAATTATCCATCTTGCACATTCAAATATTGAGTAAAACAGTTGTACACAGTTGGTTAAAGGTCATGCATGACCTTTAAATATATGAGTTTTATTTACTGGAAAGTGGTAACTGAGCACCAGAACTAAAACTACAATCTCAATTCTGTCATTTTTTTGTTTTACCAAAGAAATTCCAGTTATCCTATTGTACTTTAAACAGAATTCCTACATTTATTTTAGATTCAAGTATTTTTTACAAATCTTTTCAAATGTCAAAAATAAGATAACAGTCTGGTTTAAGTCAAATATTGAGGGACTGTAGTAATTCAATCCTATGGACTGCTTCACTCTTCACCATGAGATATTCAAAGTATTAATTCATAAAGAATTTGCCACTTTATCCATCAACCTTGTATCAATGTCCTACACTGTAGATGGGAAATGAGTTGTTAATGTTATTTGTCACCAATATCTGAATACCACCAGCTGAGTCGTGTTGAATAGAATCATGCACATGCATAAGAGAAATGCTTACCAGTGGCATATTTCAGGATTAGAATATCCATGTGATTCAGATTATTCAATTGCATAAAAACCATACTGGCAGAGAGGGTGGTGGTGCCTTTGCTTAAAATAATTCTGGTAAATCTGCAAAAAACTTCTATTCTGTTAAAAGTAAAATTTGAGTAATAATGATACTATGGATGGACCAACATTCAGTCAATATGTGGTTGATAATGAAGAAATTAGCCTCCAAAACATGTTTTGGGATATTTAAAGTGTTATTCAGTTCCATTGATGAACTGAATTTTTACTTTTGAATGATTTTGAATAACACTTGTCATCAACTTCCAGTATTTGAAGGTCCTATTTTGTTACTAACTGTATATACTAATCTTTAAGCAAATTAAACTTGCAAAGATACTAAGGCAATGCAAAAAATATTAACCTGCATTTTTTCATACATCAAGTTCTGCAGCAAAAGTGCTTGCTGAAATGGTAAATAACACCTGGCACAAACCTTTCTTCTTATAGTTTTCTGAGCATTTAAATGTCAGGAGCATTTTAATTTTATAATCGTTACTCTAATTAAAACTTGGTAAAGCAAACAGAACAAAAATCATAAATCAGCTACTCTCTTGTCATATATTTTAAGAAGATTGGCCTTAATTGTTTTGTAACACAAAAGGATGCCACAAAAGGTGAGTCTAAATGTTTTGTTTTTTTTCCATTATATTAGGTGTTCAAAAACTAAAATGTAATACAGTTTTACATTTTGATCATACAATCACCTCCTAAGCAGACCCACCGTATGTTTGGCAAAGTGCATTCTGCCAATGAAGAGAGTTTGGAGAGATGTCAGTACAGAATTCGGAGATTTAGAGAAGTTTCTGTGATCAGTGGGCTGTATGGAGTAGGGGGGAGAAGAGGCATATGGGCAACAGCACCACACAGATGTCATTGTTATCTTGAGCTTTAAGCATCACTATCAGAGATAATTGTGCCCTCTGCTTTTAGCTGCAGACATCCTACAGCACTCAAATTTTCTTTTTGTGCTCAAGAATTTTTCACATTACTACCTCAGAAGAGATACATTGAAATTGGAGTGTGCCTAATAGTTCACTAATAAGGAACATCTGGATTTTACAGCACCAAACTGTCATGGAACCTGTCCTAAAATGTTTCTTGAAATGCTTATAAATGTCAGGTGTTTAATTAGACACAAGTTGGATACAGGCTTCTCCAGGCTGGTTCACAATAACCTGAGAATGGTAACTAAAATAGAATTGAGAAGTAATGCAGCAAAGAAAATTTTGATTTAATATAAGTCCAGAAATAAGAATGGCAAAGTATATGATAATACATACATTTCAATGTGGAAAGTAAATTTTGTGCACTGGCATTTCATTTGGTTTTAACTGACCAATGATATTTTTATCTGCTTCCAATTCAGCCAACATAATGTGGGTTAGCCAACTTCAAAGTTCAAAAAAATTGCAACTATAGTGAGCTCTACTGCTATTTCAGCTAAGCACCTCTAGAAAAATCTCTACAGCAAAGAGTCTAATATATATAATATAGATCTAATATGCTGTGCCTGGAATAAGAACGAGAAAGTTAAAACTAGACCAAGTCTTCTATCTGGCTCCTGGGATCATTGTCCATCATATGTTACTCTCCCATTGAAATGTATGTATTTAAACTTTGTCATTCTCGTTATGGTTACCTCTATTGGTTGTTGTGAACCAACTTTTAAAGAACATACAATTTTTTTATCATATTCTATTAACAGAGACAGGCAAAATAAGGTAAACAATTTGTCAAAACACAAAACTGTTTTGTCAAAATGTGAAAATATATAGAACAAGGCTCCAAAATATTATTAAATATATATTTCAAATATAAAATATTTTATATTTTAAGGGTTTTGATCAGGTTGATTTTAAAAGAAATACTATTATACCAACAAAATCACCAGTTTGCAAAAGTAAAAGCTATTCAAGAATTGAGGGCATTTAATTATGCATATGACCTTATTAGAGGAAAAGCTAATTTTCTCAATTGTACCAGACTTGGAAAGACTTGCTCGGTTTTCTAAATGTTTAATAGAAAACTCCTGGAACAGAATATCAGTAAAGTCAGTTCACTGTTATGGAAATTATTTTAAATGCAAAAAATAGTAAGCAATATGAAGATTTTTACCAAAATATTATAAGGTATGAAACTTCTTGTCATTGTTTGGAATTCTGTACCTTATAAATGTAAAAGTACTTGTTCACACAATAATAGCAAGCATAATTTAGACTGTAGCATTTCATGTTTTGCATTGCCTCTAGTAAGATGTTTTCGCATGTACTTCCATTTCCAAATGATAATATCTGCTACTGGAACATGTTGCAGTAAATGAAAACAAAGAATATCATTGCATGACATACTTATTTCTCAAACCTTTCAGTTCCTCATACATCCTAGGTGTACGTGTATAAAGTTGAGCGAAACTTTAAAAATATTATGTCGCAATCAGGATTTGAACCACAGACTAGGTTTTCCATGTTAATGCTCCCTCAAAGGGACAAGTTCAAATACTGCATTAAGAAACTCCTAGTCACATAATAAAGTAAATTTATATAAATTATTTTTATTTGCATTAACCATACTGCCACAGCTGGGAATCAGTTGCCCTTAAACCCAACTTAAAAACTAAGTCATCCAGCTGAAAAACCTGTCTTAAGGATATTAGAGGACCCAAATGGAGAAGTTTACATAACATAAATGTTAACATATTTATCATTTGTAATCTAGTTATAAAGATGCAGTTATTACCTTGGCTTGGTAAGTTATCGCAAAGGAAATGTAAGACACCACCCCCCCAAAAGCCACAGTGAATAAAAAATCTTGGTTTGAATATATAGTCCAGCAGTAAGGCAACATTGATCCTGGTGAACAAGTAGCCCTCATCTTCTGCCATAAAATTTGTGAATTCTCAAGCTGTAATAAGGAAAACTGAGGTACTCTGCATTTTCAAAGCTTGGTTTGGCTGCCTTTGTCTGAAATGCTTGTTGGATTAGTACTACCAAAAGCAATATTTAGTATTTCTTCAACACACCTTGTTACTTTTTACATTTTTTCAAATGAATAAATTACCTGTTGTTACTACAGAGATCAGCATAGGAAGGACACTGGCTGAAATTAAATGCTAATTGGGAAAGAGAAAAACCTAAAAGATTTGTGAGATCTGAATAGCAGAGCTCCCAATCTGTGCCTTAAGCAACTCGGCTACCCATGTCAGTGAGGATTTTTTTTATGGTGTTTAACGCCCAGTTTTACTGCTAAGGCACTGCAGGCGATTGCAGTCAGAGGGTGGAAGTTTGAATCAAATTTTAAAAATTTGCAACACAGCCAAGATTCAATCATAGACCTTTGGCTTTCTACGCCAAATGCTGTGTTTTGATAGCTTGCTAGTGTGAATAACAACTATCTTCACAAATGTTATATAAAGCATATGTGTGTATCCATATGTGACAACACATTGGGCCCATCCTGTTCTTTACCACAGTTTGATAGCACTGCAGCATGGATTCAAAGCTATGCTATATCTGTTGTAAGAATTGCACCTCTGTATTACTCCATTAAAAATTCTAGACAAAAATGTCAAGAAAAGGCAGAATTATTTTGCCATCCTCGTGATGAGCATTTCAGTTAGGAACCATTAGATCATTCATAGCAGTGATGTGTTTTGGTGAATTCCCTTCCCTTTGTCTACAGCAAGCTTGGTTCTTATTTTGGAGAGAGTATAGTAGACTACAAAATTCAAATCCTGGACAGTGATATTTAGTCCTTTAGTCAAATTCAAACCTAAGAACAATTTTTAGAAACAAACAGTTATGCCATTATGCCATCAAGCTTGAAAAACTGGTTTTGATCATAATATAAGGGTCATTTTTATAGTAAGAACCAATTGCGCATCTTGTCCATGCATCCTATCAAGTGACATCAATTTAAGGTTAGCCACTGTGGCCATTCTCTCACTACGCTGCAGTTACATTTCACATCTCTGCTGGTGTTGGTAGTATGGTTATACTGCTTCGTTTGTCGCCATGTCAATCAGTAATCCTGCCAATTGTGATTGTGGTCAAATATTCAGTTTTTCAATGTAAAACAGTTTGTCCTTGTGAAATTCACTGGCAGCTTGATGAGATTTATTTTGAAGGGGTAATGAATGATGGAAATGTGCATAAATTATATAGGCTGTTTAATGAAGGACAAATGATTATGATGAACGATTTGGACGGCCTACTGTTGTGAATGAAGACTTTACACAAAAGTTGATGAGGAAATTCACTGAAACAGGCGCTTCACTATTGACCAGCTTCATCAGAAATTTACACAAGTTTCAAGATCAGTAGTGTATCACATTGTTACTGACAAACTTTATGACATGTTCAAAGAAATTGTAACTAACTAGTTTAACAGTCAGGCAGCAGAGTTCTTTGATGCGTCAGGCGACACAGCTCTTTGATGCTGAGATGCAAAAGCTGGTGCCACGACTTGACAAATGTTTAAATGTTAATAGTGACTATGTTGAAAAATGAAAAAAATGTGCATTGTAGTTTGTGATGCAATTTACATTCATAAAATGTCTTTTATTCCATTAAAAAAAAGTTCTTACTTAAAAAAATGACCCCCCTACATAGGAGATTGAAAATGTTTGTTGCAGTGCAATAAGCCCAGTACACAACTGTCTGGGAATGGGAAGGTAATAGTCATTTGCAAACATCTGATAATGGGAAAGAGAAACAATAAGTCATAGCTTCAATTTGATAACTGTGAATTCTCAGCTTGTAAATTTGAATCACAACAGTAAACAAAATGAGAACAAAAAAGTGAAAGAACTAAATATTGAAGAACTTTTTCCACAATAAAATTGGAATGCATATTGTTGATAATATGAAAACACAATTTTACAAATTAGATAATATTTGTTTATAACTCACTAATATATTTTCTCTTTTATCTTTCATTTAATGCAGAATAGCTAACTGTGAAATTCAATACAGTTACAGTTAACATTGTCAACAGAAGAAATGAAGCTGAGAATGGAAGCATTTGCATCTGCCAGAAGTCATTCCAATTTTGTTTTTCATGCTAAAGAAACCTTTAGCCTCTGATATAGGTCATGGCCTTTTTGTACTTTGCACAATATGCATACAGTAGTGCCTGGGAACAGGAATATGAGACTTTAAACTTGATCAAGTTCCCAGTTCATGAACTCTGGAAAGCTTCTTATTGACTGTAATGCTCACATTTTAAAACAAATATTTTAACTTCTTTCCTCTTCTGGTTACTGTTTTTATTCCTGTTACCAGCAATTGGTATAAACCCCTATATTAAATGACACACTGTGATAAAAGTGATATATGTGCAATCAAAACTAAATCTGAAGTATTATCCAGTTTTCTGTCTGGTTGATATCAAGCATAAATCACATCAATAAAGTAAAAATTTAGGCCTTTTCATCTATCAGCTGCAGTGTAACAGCTATTTTGAGAAGACATTGTGTAATATTCAATACACAATTAAAGTCCTTCCCACTGTCAAGCATGAAAGTGATGTCACCATCAGTTGCATTTACTCTGTCATAGTTCTGTTAGCTACTTAGGGAGGCGGTGTATGCTGAGGAGAACAATGGTTTGGACTACCATTGTACAGTGAAGTGTTCTCTTTTTGATCTTCTTGAATGGCTTGTGCTGCACGAGCAAGAGTGTCCAACCCATCAGACGTTGCAGCACTTGCTGCATCCTCTAGCATCTCTACAGCTTCACCCAATGTCTGAAGACCGTGGCACATGTTGATGTGCTCTTCCCTCACTGTGTAACTGTGGAGTGGCAGCGTCTGCATCCATTCCAACATGCTGTCATTTAGTCAAGGATTCACAATATATAAAATTAAGAAAACACTCACTGAATAATAATAATACTTACTAGCTAGAGAATATTATAAGGAGGGAGCAGTGGAATAAATCTTGAAAATGGAAATAGTGGACCTAAATAGAAATGCTAACATTTATAATTCATTGTAATTTCTATTATTGAAAATAAGCTGTTTATTGTTCATCATTCCATAGAACATTTTCCATATATATACGTATGACTATATAAATTTCTTACACAGTAGAAAAAAGAAGGTAATGCATCAAATGACACAAAAGCCCAAAAACAGATCCTTGTGCCTGTCAATAATGCAGGCTATTTCTTACCCATGCTATTTCACCAGCAATATTTTACTTTTTTCATTTAATTTTTTTCTCCATTTCCATTTTCATATTAAACTGGAAATATTTGCAAAAGTATTGCACATTATTGCATGTTACATGCTAAAAAACAGCAAGTGCAATAATTTGGTGAAGATTTCCAGTTTAATATAAACATGAGCCTACAAAAAATGAAATGAAGAAAAAGATAACAAAAAAAGCTGATATTTCAGTACTTATTATAATATGTTACATGCTATAAAACAGAAAATCTGTGCAATCATTTTGGAAAGATTTCCAGTTTAATACAAATATGAATTGTCCATCTCAGTAGCATGGTGGTAGTGTGTCTGCATTACATTCAAGAGGTCCTGAGTTCCACTCTTGCTTAGGGAGTGTTTTTTTTTTTTTTTTTTTCTTTTTTCTTCCCCCTTATGCTGAGAAGACAAATATTGAGTAACTTTGAGCTCCATGGACCCTGAGATCATCCATTTGAATAAATTGTAATTTTTGTAAGTAATTTTTTTAGTTAGGTAGTCTTAGGTAAAAATACGTATCATTTCACCAATTTCATTCATCGTCCAAAACGACCTACCAGGTTAAAGGACATTAGCTGAAAAAAGAAAAAAAGAAAGAAAAAGAATTGCAGGGATAAAGATATTAGAAACCATATATCATTTTGTAAAAGATTGATTACAATCACAGTTTTTACTTACATAGTAGTACATGTTTCACAGAACCGGTCTGCGTTATCAGCTACCTTCGAATGCCATACTCATTTGTACTGATTGGAATCTTGAGAATCGCCCACTGGACATCAGATAAACTTATGGAGTGGGTTGAATTCAGCGGGAATTTCAATCTTCATCAGTGTTGACTCATACTTTTTCATAAAAATCTTTTCCTAAGTACTGAGTTCAGTTTATCTTTTCACATGGTTTAGAAGATAGGCGTTCTCCTTGATATTGTGGTTAAACTTCCAAAAATGGTTTGCTACTGCTAATTTTTCTGGGTGCTTATATTTTGCATGGCTGAGATGTTCTTTAAGGCGGGTCATAATGTTTCTTCTGGTTTGTTCTATATATATTTTTTTCACAATCTTCACATTCAATTTTGTACATTCCTGATTTTCTGGTTGAAGGTGTTTTATCGTATCTGTTGGATTTGATTATGTTTTTAATGCAATATCTATTTTGTGGGGCCAACACTATGTTGTAACCATGGAAGATCTTTTGAAATTTGTTCATGTACTTCGGATGGTAAGTGAATTTTTTGAACTTTTTTTTGTCATTATCTACTGATATTTGTTAAGTAGTCTTTTTGGGGTTGAAACAGTGGGTGTCCTTCCTGTATATTCCAAAATCCAGTTTGTTGTTGTTTCTGATGATTTTTAAGTCTAAGAAAGGGATTGCTCCATCTGACTCCTTCTCAGAAACAACAATAAACTGGATTTTGGAATGGCTTTCCATTCTTGGTTTCCTTCTGGTTACCCATCTTGGAATATTGTGAACCAGCCTTAAACTGTTGTATTTTGGCAGTGATGATGTGAATTTCTGTGTTAAAAATTTTGCCAAGTTATATGTGGGTGAATCCATGTTGTTTATTATAGGTCTCATTTTGTTGCCTGGTTTATGGATCTTTGGAAGTACATGCAATCTTGTAATCTTGATTTTGAATTTATTTCTTAATTAGGTTTTAACTTTATTCATGGTGAATTTGAAGATCTTTAACTTAGAGCTTAGTTGGATAGGTTTGTCGGGATTTGAACCACGGATCTCCCAATTTCTAGCCAGCTGCTCTGCCACTGAGCTACCATAGCAACATACCGGCATAGCATTGAATTTCTCAACTGACTCGCATGTTTCCCGGTAAACCACAAGGTGCTCTCAAATTATTTTGAGATAACAACCCCAATGGCGACTTACAGTGTTGCAAATACTTAACACCCAGGATTCATAGTATAGCCAACTATTATGTTCAATGCCATAGCCGGATTTGAACCATGGATCTAGGAGGTTGCTCTGCCACTGAGCTACTATGGCAACAAGCCAGCATAGATTTGAATTTCTCAGCAGACTTGCACGTTTCCCAGTAAACCACAAGGTGCTCTTATTTTGAGATGACAACCCCAATGGCAACTTACAATATTGCAAGCACTTAAGTCCCAGGATTAATAGTATGGCCAACTATTATGGTCAATTGATATTGGATTAATTGTTTTTTCACACAAGCTGTGTGTAGGACAGGAGTTGGATAGGTAGACTCAGACTGAAGAGCTTAGTTGATCTGATTTTTATTTCAGCTCTAGGTCAAAGATGGCAGCATGTGGTGTGATAACAGGAAGGCAAGTGAGAAATTATTGTGGTTGTGTATCAAACAGTTGTGAAAGAAGCAAAAATGAGGTGATATTAAATAGACAATAAAAGAATGAGAAAGTAAAAAATTTAAAGAGAGAAGGTTGGTGTGCAAATTACCTGGCATCATTGGGTGGGGGCGTGGCTTCAAATGATACTTAAAATCTTGGATAGAGATTTAAGAGAAGTGCAGACTGAAATTGGAATGCTAAAAAGAAAAACAGTGATGTTAAGGCAGAAATCGGTAATTCAAAGTATCGACTGCAGAAATTGGAGGAAATGTTAAATCAATTGAATGCTTGGAAGAACATGAGTTTCATTAAAAAAAAAAAAAAAAGGGCAACGACAACCAGTTATTGTCAAATTCTCAAATAATACAAGCAACAATGTGAAGCTTCAACAACTGATATGCACACTGGGAGAATATTCGAGCTATGAGAATAGTGAGATAGTGGAAACAAGGCTGTACTAGAGCAATGCAGCAAAAAAAAAAGAGAATGGAACAATCACAATCATACAAGTGGAAAATCGGGCAACGGCAAAGTAGTACTCATCATAGGGACTCCATTATATACATGTAAGTACTGGATACTAAAATATGGTGTTAAGAGGGATCAATTTAGAGCAATTAAGCAGAAGGGCGAGCATATTGCATGGGGAAGCAATTTCCAAAATCCCAAATTAGTCTTGATACATGTTAGTACTAATAACATTCACTGTTCAACTTGTTTTCAAGATGACAAGTTGTGAAGGTTATGATGCTTTAGTATCTATACAGAAGAAATTTTAAATTGCACACGTAAATGGATAGTGTGGAAAAAAGATAAACATATAAATTATATCACAAGCATGAATGAATGCATAATGTGGGCATGTAATGCTCTATATTTTGGATGTGTACTCCCATTTAGATGATAGTTGCAGGGAGAAACTACATTTAAACTACAAAGCTGCCAACAGGTTAAGCGAAGTGATGTTCAATATAAAAGATGTATGAATGCTAAGAGAAACTGATTCAGAGATATGTTGATGAGAGTTATGCAGTTCCTAAGGTATGTAAGGTGCATGCTTCTCAGAACAGGTCTGGGGGCTGCAAGATAAAAACAAACAATAAATAAGATTTTAAAGCAACAATATCAGGCTTAAGATACAACAGAATATAAAAATGTTTGACCGGAATGTTCAGTGTATTAGAAATAAGCTATAAAATATTGCAAGCATTGTAGAGGAAAAGGACCTGGATATATTATACTTCATTGAACATAGATTAAATTAATTGAAATATAAATTAATAGTATATTACTGTAGAACTATTAAAGGGGGGGGGGGAGGTGCCTTCCATATTGATTAGAAATGACAGGGAAATTAAAGTATGTCATAAATATAATCAAATTCTTGCAATATTATTTTGAGGCATGTAGATGGACATAAAAAGTATATAAGCTTTATTTATTTGTTTATATAGAGCAGAGGCTATCATGGATATATCAATAAATAGCAGACAATACTAGAGGACATACCTGCGTTTTAAAAGCCTCATGATATTAGGAGACTGGAATGTAGACTTTTCACCCAGGGGAAATTATATAATCAAATGCACTACTTGATCTTGGCCCAACACTTTCTACCATTAATTAGTGACTCCTAAAGTAACATCAATTTCCAAAACAACTTTGGATCAAATAATGATAACACAAGACTCCCAATTAGTAAATTATGCAGGGATGCTAGATTCCAGATTCTCAGATCATTATCAAGAATTAACAGCAGCCACTGTGGGGATAAAAAATCTGATGTGTTCCATTCACATAGACTTTATCTACATCTCTGTAACAAATTATTCTTAAAAAGCTTATTCTTCTATTTCATCCTAATGGAGATAAACTTTATGGAAGTGATCTTATTGCTTAGTTCCTTCTAAGTAGAAGAAGGGTATATACTAAAGCAATAATAAAATGTTTTGGTTGATTGCTATGTGATTGAAATTTGTTGCACGCATGCTTTTCTACCTACATAGTGTGTACTAAATAGCGAAAGTAAAAATGGTCAGAACAAAATATGACTAAAAAAGAATACAAAATAGGGCACAGATTCAAAACTAAAAACACTGCAAAATTGAGTGAAAATTGGGAGCTATTGAAAATTGGGAAAAACTTAATAATTGGATAACCCAGTATTCCTCAACCTTTTTTTTAATCACAGCACACCCCAGATGTTCCTAGACTTAACATGATAAACCAAAATATGTGGTTCCCTCAAAATCATATGAATCTTAATATGATTATGAAATATTATTATTACTATTATTATTAAGCATGAATACACTAATACAATTTACCACATTTATCCCATAATGTTTTTTTCCAAAATATTAATGTTTGTCTTGCATTCGCGATATATGCTTTCCGAATATGATACAGGAGAAAAGTAAGTTTCAAACTTCATGGGTGTGGCAGTAGCGTAGCTTGATGGAGGACTTTAAAGATTACCACAAAAGTTGTGATGTATGCAGCAGATTTTGTGCATTTTCATTTCACACCAAAAAAAGCTGCTAATATGAGCATTCTCATTTAACTCCAAGACTAATATATTAGAAGACTTCCTTTCACATCGGTGCTTACACTATTACATGTAACCTTGTATTGGGAGCCAACAGTCAAGTAGTTAGCGCGCATTTCCACTGATCCTGTAGTACATACTCATACCGGTAAATTTCCATTTTCCCCTCTGCTCTTTGTACAACCTTCAATGTGAATTCATGATCATATTTGAATTGTAAAACATTTTATGATATATACAGTATGTTGACTTAATAGAAAATCACATCCTTAACTTTCTTTAGAACTATGCTGTCACCATCGCCGTAGTCATGAATTAATGTGCCAATTTGAATTAGGGAAAATGTTTTATTATGTATTTTATTAAGTTTGTTATCTTAATAGCAATCGCATCCATAATCATTTCAGCTATGCTGCCATCATTGCCACCATCACGCTCCTATATTTGCACACATTTCCTGTACTCATTCAAATTAGGTTAAAGCTTTTACAATATGTTATATTAAGTAGGTTATCAAAACAGAAACTCACCCGTAATTATGGTTACAGCTGTGCCCCTACTGCTGCCACCATCTCCGTCATGTTCTAACATCACACACACACACATACCATACATTTTCATACACCCCTCTCCCTCTCCCTGCTGCTCAAAATATGAACTTCCACACAAATTAGAAGCTTTTTTCAATGGAGTGTTTCATAAGGTATGTTGCCTAAATAGAAAATTTTATAAATTATCATTGTTTCAGTTGCACTGCCGTTGCCACTATCACCTTCTTTGATCACACATAATTTCTGTTCTCCTCTTTCCCATTCTCCTCCTCACCACATGAATGTCTACACAAATTCAATTAAGTAAGAAAGGGGGGAACTTAATCAGCTTAAGTATCCCTTAGTTTGTTCAAAATATGAGGCAAAACTTTAAATTTTATTTAACAATAAGTTATCATGTCTTCTTTTTATAGAGCTGATATGCTAAATCCAAAATTTAAATTCTAAAAAATTGGGTCATATTGCATTTGGATAAATGTAGTATTAACTTTAATACACTATACAAAATATAGATTTCTAATATGAATTATAAGGTAAATAATGCCACTCATTAGCCTGCCTCCATAGTATAGTGGTAATAGTTAAAATAAAAAATTAAAAAAACACTCGCACACACATACACAGCAAAATAGATGATAGTAAAAGGTGACTATGCAACTAAGCTGTTAATCAGAAGATTCCTCAAGAAGATAATGCAAGAATGCAATTATACAAATAAATGCATTTGGTGCATGGTCCCTCAGGTGAACCAATGAAAAATAAAAACTTTTGCTGTTAATAAGCAAAAGAAACAAAAATACAGTTATTTGAACTAGTAAGTACAGAAGAATAAGTGAAGCAAAAGGATACGATTTCTCTGTAGTTTCTGATTCAATTATTCGTGGATAAATAAACTTCTCCTTGAATATTTTAACCTGCTCTTCAACTTCAGTCCAATCAAGAGGCTCATGAATCCCATCTTTACCAAAACGCTGATTGTACCTGTCATAATGCACCTGCAATCAGTGAAGAGCAAAGTAGCTGTAAAAACTTATGCAATATAATAAATTGCTATTAAGAATAATTGAGCTAAAACATATTGTAACAATGGCAGATATCAAGTTGATCAAAAAACAAAAATACACTGGAAGTGGTACACAGTGAAGCACAAATTATACATAAAATGCATATTATATACATTCATATTCGGTGTTAAAATACAATATAAAAATTGTCTGAAATGTACACTCACACAATTTTCTCTACCTGTTACAAATTCATCAGTATCCCTTAAGAAAATTAAAATTTAGTATGGTAGACTTTGTGATGATGTGTTCTAATCATTGAAATTAACTGGTGAGTCAAATGGAAACTGACAATAGAAGTAAATAGCTTCAGAAACATGTTTTCCATATAAATAATAGTAAATGATGGTTACAAAAATCAACTCTCTAATTAAACTCAATAATCTCTTATAATGATTCTATTTCAAGATCATCACCCTAATTCACAAAGTTTGTAACTACACTTTTTTGTCATATTTACATTTTTGCAGCATATATTGACAAAATATCTCTGTGGATTGAGTATTATGGTGCCATCTATTCTTCAAACATTTGAATTACAAAATTAGTATAACCCGTATCTCCACTGAATATATGCTTACTTAGCAATGCTAATAATCGAACTCCAATAATTCACATACCTCGTAATTTCATCCAAGCTATTTTATACATAAAAACTTGTTACTCCATGTACTCTCATTCGTTAATAGCTCATTTATTTAGCACAGTGTTTCAGTTAAAAGTTTCTCACATCGTTTTTCATTGATTTATTTTATAATTCTCTCCCGCGACATTCATGATGTATTATAGCCATTCTTCATTTGATGTGGTGCTCAATTAATTTGTTCTCTGCTGTACCTACTGACCAGTAAGTCTCTGATGATTTGAAAATATAGCTTTTAAGAGCAGATTCATACCACATTAAAACAACATACGTTTATAGGCACTCAATTACTCATTTCTTTGCAACCATGTGTCGGACCAAAAGAATGCTTAATATGGTACTCCAAGGAAATGAACGCGTAAACAAAGCAACAGAAAACGTATTTGATACAATAATGAATGCTGATATTTTAAGATGCTAGAAACTGAACAGTGACAAACATGGCAGAGAACAAAGTAAAAGGTTGGGAGCGGGAAATGAAAATAAAAGTGTGTGAGAGTGAACATGGTGAATTCTTAGGACAATTAATTTGACAGAAGAGGGATTAATCCCCACAGTAAGTAACATTACCTACAATGGAAGAAATTATGTTGAAGGAACACTAGATTTTTCAAAAGAAAATGGAAAACAGGAAGGTTCCTCAGAGAAAACAAACGAAAATCATGAGGAAATTGAGAAAATCTGTTTAAAAGAGCAGATTCATACCTATCTCCATTATTAACTGATATGGTTCACGAAAGAGAAGAAAATGATGTTCAAGAAATTCCAGCAAAAAAAAAAAAAAAAACATCTGATGTGCTCCATTCAAATGACCTTCTCTACATCTCTACAACAAATTATTCTATTTACTTCATCTAATCGAGAAAAAATTAGCAGAAATAGTCTTATTACTTGCTTCCTTGTTAGAAGAAGCAAAATAAGGGAGTGCCATAGGTTAAAGTGATAGTCAAAATCTGGTTGCTATGTGACTGAAGTTCCTTTGTTTGTATGGACAGGAGTTGACAAATTCCTGTATGGGAAAAGTATGCTATTCACAGGTGAAACCAAAAACAAGGAATATTTCCAAAATGATCAACTCCACGAAAAAAAAATTATATAACTTAAATTGTCCGTTTTAACATGCTCTACATTTTTGGTGTTTTGCAAAATCCCGTAAAAAAATATGTGCACCCACTCACCCTCCCCCCCACACGCACACACACCCGTGTGCGCAGACATTTTTCTAAAAATGCTTTTTTTTGGATTTGGGGGTCTCAAAACATATATTTCCAGTGAAATTCGGTAACAAATTTTTAGATACAATACAATACCTTCTCTTTACACTATGTATATAGTACGTATAGAGAAAGTAAATATATATATATATATATATACAGGGTGTTAATGCACTACACCAAAATAATTTGCGAGATTGTGCACGTGACTGATATAAGTAATTTGAGATCAGCGATGCATGGTCCCTGGATAAACATAATGCAGCTAGATAGCGTAAATGTGTGGGTATCAGGTGCTAGTGTTAAAGCAAAGCAGGTTAAAAATTGGCTTAGAATGTCTTAAAACTGCTGCCCAAGTATAAAAATATCAATTTTTAACTGCTTGTTACTTGTGTTCTCAAGATTTAACATCGCAAAAATCTGCAAAATCTTGAACTAATCACTTTGACAATGCGACACTGAGCATTCATTAACTACGAGGGGCATACTGAAAGTCACGAGCAACCCATTGTAAAAATTTAAATTTCAACAATGTAACGAAACGAATTGCAGGATCGTAATCTACAGACTTTAAGCCACATGTTGACATATTGTGATGTCATTAGCTTCTATCACGTGACCACAGACGGTGTTTGAAAAATGGCTGACATTGATGTTTCATTTCGACAGCGTGCTGTCATTGAATTCCTTGTGAAAGAAGGAAAATCTGCTCCTGAAATTCACCTCAGACTTCAACGTGCGTATGGAGGTGTCTGCATGGGTGCCAGCAGTGTTAGAAGATGGGTGAAACATTTCAAAGATGGAAACACGAGTCTGCAAAATGCGCCTTGTAGCAGGCGTCCTCGAACTGCCTCTACAGAATGCAATAAGGAAAGAGTTGATGAGCTCATTACAGGAGATAGGCGTTTCACTGTGAATGAAATTGCTGCGAAACTTGGAATAGGACATAGTGCAGTGCAAGAAATGATCCACAGCTTGGGTTATCGAAAGGTGTGTGCCCGTTGGGTCCCCCGTTTATTGACTGAAGACCACAAACTTCAGAGAAGAACCATTGCACAAAACCTTCTTCAGAGATTTCATAATGAATTTTTGACGTGTATTGTGACTGGAGATGAGAGATGGTTCCATATCTATGAGCCGGAAACGAAACGTCAGAGTATGGAATGGCACCACTTGAACTCACTATCGAAGAATAAAGCGAAGACAGTGCAGTCTGTAGGAAAAGCTATGGGAAGTGTCTTTTGGGATGCACAAGGTTGCATTCTCGTTGACTTTCTTGAACCTGGACAAACCATAAATTCTGCCCGCTACATCAAGACACTTTTGAAGCTCCGTCGGGCTTTGCGTGATAAACGCCCTGGAAAGAGGATCATCCTTCAACAGGATAATGCGCGTCCGCATACTGCCCGTGCCACTATGGAGAAGATCAGGGCATTAGGGTGGGAAACTCTTCCACATCCTCCCTACAGTCCCGACTTGGCACCCTGCGACTACCATCTTTTCGGTTCTGTGAAGGAGCAGATGCGTGGCCAACGCTACGAGATGCTGGAGAATATTCGGAAAGCAGTGCGTCAGGGTCTGCGGGCAGCTGGAACGGAGTTCTATCACAAGGACATTTTAAAACTTGTAGAACGATGGGAAAAATGTGTGCAAAACAATGGAGACTATGTCAAAAAGTGAAAGAAAGTCTGTAGATTATGATGATGTATTTGGTTTGGCTTAAAAATAAATATTAAGATTGTAAAACAGTGTTGCCCATGACTTTCAGTATGCCCCTCGTATGTTCTTGAGTTATGTATGTAGCCTACTCTGGAGGCGTTTTTTCAACTGCTCTGGTGGCTTAATGCGTAACGCAGGAAGCTGCTATCCCAAAAGTCTTGAGTTTGATTCCTATCATAGAGTAAATGTTTTTTATTATTATATTTTTCATTCCAGATGAAGTGCTGCGATATGTATACTTAGATCACCATTCTAATTGGCTAGTGCATTAACACTGTTATCACTTCCTTATTGCTGCTCACTGAGGTTAGTATGCCGAAGATTGTCTGTGAGGCAACATGGAGAACATGTGCACCTTCTCTGAACTTGCAGATACAGAGAGGTAGTCTGTAATATGTCCCTTCGTTTTTCGTGTTATTCTCTCGAATGGTTGATATGTGTATATACATACACATACATATGGTGATAAAGGAAAAAAGCAGCATTAAGTCAATAGTTCTACTCTGAAGATCAATCAAATTAAAAATGCCAGGGAAATGGGCAAGTCCAATTAAGACAAAAGAAATGTGAGTGGACTGTGGAGCTACAATGTGGATAGAGAAGGCCATAAAGCCCCATTGCAAATGTTCACATAGCGATAATGTCACAAAATGTTAACTGTTCATAGAAAATGACAGAAAAATCATTTTCTAAAGCTTCTGGAGCATGGGGTGGAAGAAGAAACCTGCTTATGTTGTTAATTTAATGGAAAACATGAAAAGAAAAAATAAGCAATCAAGGTGACGTTTTCCAATGCATTATTTTCAGTGAGTAAAGGTGTGCGTATGCAAAATAGAGAACCGTTTTTGCAAAACTTGCTTTCTATAAAAATATCGAAATTCACTTTTTTATTGTCCACATGCATCTTCAAGCCCTCTATGCGATGGTGCAATCTCTTTTTGCTAAACTTACTTCCTGCAGCTGCAATAATATGATAAAACTTGTGAGTTTTTCCAAAACTGGCTTTCTACTTTGCAAGAGTTACTGCAAAACTTGCTTTCTACAGCAAAGTACATTTTGTTAAAGTTACCGGTACTGAAAACTTAGTTTATACTCAATAATGACATGAATACGAGAATGGTAACAATAAGTCTGTATTTGTTGTTCATTTCCTGCCTGTAAGTCGTTCATTGTCAGTGGTTACTCTTGCCAGTTCACTTAAGGAATAAGCTTCGTCATTTTATGTACATGCTTTACAAGTAGTGAAGTTAGTAACTAATATAACATGACAGAAGAATATTCATGTCCTGTGTCAAACGTTTATCAATGTGGAAGTTGAACGAAGAGGAGAGAAAGTTGTTCAAGAAGGAAGAAAAGTTTTAAATATTCAGAAGAAAATGCTGGTGATCTGAATGTAAGTTGTAATCATTTCTCTCAAGAGTGTATGAGTAAGCGAGGTCAACACGGCTGATATGTTTCTGATCATTCTTATGACGATATGGATGAATTTAGAAAACTTCTTTATCTCAATAAAACAAAATTTGAACAAGATGCTTTTCTACTGAAGTATATGGCAGTTAATAAGCCAAGAAGATTAAATGTAGATCCCGATGCAGCTAAAAATTCCAAAGAAGTGTCAGTAAGGTACCATATAAAAAGAGACAGTGATACGATTCACATGTGTGCAAAAGTCTTCCAAAACATAACAGGTGTAACTCGAAACAGATTTCGGTGGATTGCAAGACATTTTTTAGCTACCAGTTCTCTTCTAAAAGAAAATTGTGGAGGTTCCCGCCAAACGAAGGAACAGAAGCAACTCATTGAAGATATAATAAAACACATTACAAAATACAAGTGCAGGGAAGTTCACTACAGCCGAAATAAATGCAAGAGATCATATTTACCACCTGAAATTAACACCAATATAATGAACAGGAATTTCACCAGAAAACAAAAACAAGAGGGATTAAAAAAATGCCCACTATCAAAATTCCAAGGTTATTTTATAAAATCTTTAATATAGGTTTCAGTAATCCCCATTTTAATACAAGTTCAATGTGTAAATCCTTATTGCTTAAATCAAAATTTTGCAAAAATCTGGAAGAGAAGAAGAAGACTCAAATTAACTACCGATTACATAAATTGAGAGCAAATAGATTTTTCCAGATAATGAAGGAGAGTATGGACAATGATATAGATGTGATGTTCGACATGCAACAGAACTAACCCCTTCCAAAGTTATCCATTGGTAAGGTGTTCTACTCTAAGCAGGGTTGGCTCTACGACCTGTACATAATACAAAATAAATCGCCTATAGATAAATCTGAGGTGAAGTTTTACATGTGGTTAGAGACACATGACACTCTGCTCGAGGTGCCAACGAGGTAGCTCCAGCTTTACAAGATTATCTTCAGGAACTTGAGAGAACTTTTATAAAAGAAGGGAAGAAAACATTGATTCTTAGACTATTTTCAAATTTGTGTACAGCTCAAAACAAAAACAGCATACTTATGGCAATTGTAACAAGATTTTTGGAAATATCCGTGTTTCTGAAGGTTCTATATTATTTTCCTATTCGAGAACCCTGAATAGGATATTTGGGAACTTAGAGAAAAGGTACAGAAATAAGGAAGAAATCCTATCTCCACATCAGTACTATGAGATAATGAAAAACTATGGAATTGTGAAAGTACTAGTGGACAACTGGAAAGTCTATGATTTGAAAGAAAAATTAACCAAAGTGCTGAAGAGTGCGTTGCCATTCCAAATTTCAAAGGTTTGAGTCATAAAATAAAAAAAGTATGTTGGAGAGGACTTGTATCAATTCTGGTGAAAAATACGTTCTCAGGACCAGAAATGCAGGTGGAAGTAACAAAGTCAGGGAATAGAAACTTCAAACTCATGGATAACGCTATCATAAAGAAGCAAACAAATCATGTGAGTAAAAAGAAAAAGGAAGAGTGGTAAAATTGATGCAATTTTTTAAAGTTCCGGATTATGCCAAATCATTCTATGATGATGTAATAAACACTACTGAAATATTCTTAAGTGATAAAAACACAATTTCTGTTATCAGTGAGGACTCTGATGATCAAGAAATTGTATGAACATTGGATAAAATGCTGAAGATAATTACTCTTGTAATAATTTACACATAATTTTTGTTCCTCTTTATATAGATTGTTCATTATAGGGAGTTTTTTTTAGAATGTACAAAAAAAGCTGACAGTGACTACATTACTCACAATGTAAATAGATATCTTTTAACTATTGATGAAAAGCTCTAAGAGACTTCTATTATTAAAATTACAAATAATTGGATGTATTGACATTCTATGGAGAAAGCATGTTTTGGAAAAACAGTTAAATTTTGAAATTTCATAAAATGTACAATTCTTGCATTATATAAACTGCGAATATAAAAATTTGAAAATGCCTAATTATAAAATAAATACCTTAAAAATCATTTTTTTAGCATTTAAAACTTTATTGGAAAACAGTTTTTTGTCCCTGCTGAAAAATTAAATTTTTTCACAAAACAAGTTTTGCAAAAATGGTCCTCTTTATGTTTTTGCATACTTTTGGACTGGGAGAATGCTCAGCTCTGCAATGGAAGAAGAACTAGGATAAAGAAGCTAAGTCATCAAAAGAAGAAACTGAGGATAGCATTCAAAAGTACAATAAAGGACAAACAAATAAAAGCGTCCTTTGGGAAATGCACAAAGAAAACAGTCCCTTTTAGAATTCTTAGATTCACTAATATGGAATCACATTCTACAGAGCACCTTCTAAAAAGAAGTACTTCGAACGAACTTGGAAATCCAAACAGCAACTATACAAAGCTTATAAAGATGATTGGCGTAGATTCCAAGGAATATTGCTACTTTCCATCAGCAATTTGAAGAGAATGAACTGAATTTGTTTCATCCTAAGAAGGATGAATGTCAGATATGTATGACATATTCAACTAGAAATCTTAATGAACAAGAATATCTTGAAAAGAAAACCGAGGCTAGAGAAGAAAAACAACATGGCAAATATACAGAAACCCACGTTTATGCACTGGATCCACACTGTGGACTGCTCTGCTCAAGATCAAATGTTTAAAATTTATATTTTAACACCAAGTTAGCAATGTACAACTGGACAGTTTTCATCTTAAAGAACAAATATGCATGTTTATGGCATGAAGTTGAATGGAATTTTCCACTGTAACGGTAGATTAGCACAATTCATTACAAACTGAAATTTTCACAATTTTGCTTTCTGCAAATTTGTAAAAATAAAAATAAAAATAAATTGTTTTTGAAAGCTTTGAAAGTGTGCCGCCACTGTACAAAGACAGACTCAAAATATCAAAATCAAAGTACGAACATTTTCAGTCACTCTAAAGAAGCATATCACATTTTTATGATACTGCAAATAATAGGAGTACTTATTAAAATGGATTTACGGAGGTCTAACCAAACGACGAATACAATGTGAACCAACTATTTTATTACTAAATTATTTTGTTTTAAATTATTAGTAATAAAATGAGTAAAAAATTATAATATTATAATTCAAATAGAAAATAAAATTCTGTTCCACATTTTGTATAATTAAGGCTTATGTCATAAGATAAAGTATCATTAAATCTTGAGAATGCTAGTAACAAGCTTCTAAAAATCGATATATCTATACTCAGACAGCAGTTTTAAAGACATTCTAAGCCATTTTTTCAACCTGGTTGGCTTTAACGCTGACTTATGAGCACTGATAGCCACATGTTTAACGCTATGTAGCTACATTATATTTATCCAGGGACCATGCATCACCGATCTCAAATTACTTATATCAGTCTCGTGCACAATCTTGCAAATTATTTTGGTGTAGTTCATTAACACCCTGAGTGTGTGTGTGTATATATATATTTTTTTTTGTGTGGAGTTTCTACCTATCTCTTATGGTTTAACAATTATGCAAATGTCATGCAGAATGAAGAGCTCTCTAGAGCCTACTCCTAGAAAAAACAAGATATACATTTTATTGGTTATGTAAATATCTTTAATATGCTGTATTTTAATCAAATTTGATAGAGCCATTTTTGAGAAAATCAAAGTTTTCAAAATTTTTCCCATGTAAAGAATAGTTTGGGGTGGTAGGGGATTTTTCTCAAAATATACCAAGTTTGGTATTTTACTAACTTTTCTTTTTGAGTTATTGTTTCTCACTCATGCAAGCACACTTTTTTTTATACAGGGGACCCTAAAACGTGTATTCCTGTGAAATATCAGAATAAATTTTTTGGATGGAGTGCTATACCTTTTCTACCTATGTACCATGTACTATGCAGAGAAAGTAAAAATATAATTTATTACTTACAAATACATCCAAATGAACTGCTTTGCTGTGAATATATATTTTCATTGTCAATCTCAAGAGTATCATGAAACAAAATGTGTATGCTGTTATGCTTCCCCTTCTTGCTTCCCTTCCTGTATTATTGTGAAACATATTTAAAACTTTAGTGATGGTAATGCTGCATATTACAAGTGAAAATGAGATACCTCTTCAAGGACCAATCCAGGTGAAGGAGCACAAGGAAGATCCAGTCTCTCAGTTTTCCACGCTCTCTCCAATATATCCATAGAAGTGTGACCTCGAGCAAGTGCTATTGTTAATCCTACCATTTTTCTAATCTGATGTAGCATGAAGCTTTGTCCTTTCACTTTCATTACTGCAAATTCCATATTTTCCTTCATGAAAGGCTCTTCAAGATTAAAATTCAAAATGTAGCGCTTTGCACTTGGATCCAATGGTTTCCTGAAACAATGAGACATCATTATATTCTTGAATATTAATTAAATGCTAACATATATATTTTATAAATGTAAAAAGAAGCTAGTAACAGTGAAGTAATAACACAAATATTAATATAAAAATAATAGTTGCAACAAATCTTCACTTATCTTTTGGAATCCTTGCTTTGGACTAGTTTCGCAATCAATTTATTGCATTATCAACAAAATTTCCTTTGGTCTCAGTTTTGGTCTGATTTTTGATGTTGTTTATTTACACTGTTATGGTTACTGCTACTAGGTGGAATATCTACTAATGCATTGCTAACTACTGGAATCAAAACAAATTTGGTAAGAGAGTCAATTGGAGGTATATCAAAATTCATTGCATGATTTCATTACTTTAATATAAATATTTTCTCCCAAACCATTAAATCTATGGGCCCATTTAAGTGTTTTAATAATTTAACATCTGGATTTATTTCATGATTAAATTTCCAAAAATGTTCTGCTACAGCTGATTTATCAATTTGTTTGTCTTTAATATTCCTAAAGTGTTCTTTTACTCTGGTTTCCAAATGACGTTTAGTCTTACCAATATAAACAAGGTCACAATTTAAACAATTTAATTGATAAATGTCAGATTTTTTATTTTTTGAAATTTCATCCTGTTTAGAAAAGCCTAGCAAATTTTTTATACTGTATTTATTTTGAGGAACCAATATTATGCCATGCTCTTTGAAAATAATTGTGAATTTTTATTTGCCCAAGGTCTAAAGTGTTCTTTTACTCTGGTTTCCAAATGACGTTTAAAGTGTTCCTTTACTCTGGTTTCCAAAGACCTTTAGTCTTACCAATATAAACAAGGTCACAATTTAAACACTTTAATTGATAAATGCCAGATTTTTTATTTTTTGAAATTTCATCCTTTTTAGAAAAGCCTAACAAATTTTTTATACCGTATTTATTTTGAGGAACCAATATTACGCCATGCTCTTTGAAAATAATTGTGAATTTTTATTTGCCCAACGGTGATAAGTAAATTTTTTAAAAATGTAATTATCTTTTATTTTCTAAAGCGTAGAAATATCTTTAATAGCTTTTTTATATTTAAACTTCTCAGTTTTCTTATTTATAAAATCAGTATTAAAACCATTTAATTAAAGCAGTGTTAATAATGTGTTTATATTCTTTATAGAATTCATCTTTATTAAGGGGTAAATTAATTAACCTATAAATTAAACTATTAAAAACAGCAAATTTATATGAAAAAGGGTTAAATCCATTATTTTTTATATAATTATCAGTCTGGGTTTGCTTTCTGTATATTCCAAAATTCAATTTATTGTCTTTTTTTATTATTTTTAAATCCAGAAAAGGGAGATAGCCATCACTTTCAGTTTCTAATGTGAATTTTATAGCCTTATCTTGTAAATTTAAAAGTTTTAAAGCGTCATTTACATGTTTATCAGGAACAATAGCAAATATATCATCTACATATCTATACCAAGTTTTAAAAATTAGAGGGAATGCTTTAGTTACCTGTATTTCAAAATAGCTCATTAAAAGATCAGCAATAAAAGGTGAAAGTGGACTACCCATTGCTAAACCAGAAGTTTGTTGATAGAATTTGTCATTAAAGCTGAAAAAATGTTGATCCAAACAAAGATTAGTAAGGATAACAAAATCATTTATTAAATCTTCATTCAGTTCTATAGAACTTAACCATTTTTTAAAAATGTCAAAAGTTTTTCTCTAGGAATGCTTGGAAACAAAGCAGTTACATCAAAAGAAACAAGTGTATCATTACTAGACAATGTAGTATTGCTGATCCTTTCGACTAGCTCAAAAGAATTTTTAATACTTAAACTCTCAAATTTTTCAAAATTAGTGAATATTTTATTTAACCATTTAGCTAGGTTGTAAGTAGGTGAATTTATGCAATTTACAATAGGTCTCATTTTATTTCCAGGTTTATGAATTTTGGGAAGAGCATATATTCTGGGTAAAATTGGATTACTGACTTTTATAATTTGCTTTTCTTTATTTGTAATACTTTTAATTTCATTAAGGGTTTTATTATAAATTAAAATGCAGGATTTTAAAGGGTTAATATCAATGCTTTTGTAATCTTCACCTTGCAGTAAGAGTTCCATTCTGTTAATGTAATCAATTTTATTTAAAATTACAATGCTGTTACCTTTATCAGCTTTAGTACAGATTACATCTTTTCTTTTAATGATTTAATAATTTGTTTGTGATTTACTATAGGGTGACTTTTATTCAAATTCTGTAATATTTTATTACATTTTTCTTTAACCAATAATTTATTATTTTTGTTTAAATCCTGACTAGCAATTTCTGTATCTGCTACATAATCTGCTATATTTTTTTTGAAAAATTTACACAGGTTTTTAAACTTTTATTCAAAAAATCAATTTCCTTCTCATTGAAGTTACAATTTGAAAGGTTAATTACATTATCTTTAGGGCTATTCTCTTTAGTTGGTTTCAATTAATTTTGTTTTAAGCATAATTTATTTTTATTTATTTTTCAGTTTATTTGTTTTATTTTTCATGCTAAAGAAAGTGGCTATCTCCCTTTCCTGGATTTAAAAATAAAAAAAGACAATATATTGAATTTTGGATATACAGAAAGGAAACCCAAACTGATAATTACATAAAAAATAATGGCTTTAACCCTTTTTCATATAAATTTGCTGTTTTTAATAGTTTAATTTATAGGTTATTTAATTTACCCCTTAATAAAGATGAATTCTATAAAGAATATAAACACATTATTAACACTGCTTTAATTAAATGGTTTTAATACTGATTTTATAAATAAAAAAATTGAGAAGTTTAAATATAAAAAAGCTACTAAAGATATTTCTACGCTTAAGAAAATAAAAGATAATTACATTTTTAAAAAATTTACTTATCACCCTTGGGCAAATAAAAATTCACAATTATTTTCAAAGGGCATGGCATAATATTGGTTCCTCAAAATAAATACAGTATAAAAAATTTGTTAGGCTTTTCTAAAAAGGATGAAATTTCAAAAAATAAAAAATCTGGCATTAATCAATTAAATTGATTAAATTGTGACCTTGTTTATATTGGTAAGACTAAACGTCATTTGGAAACCAGAGTAAAAGAACACTTTAGGAATATTAAAGACAAACAAATTGATAAATCAGCTGTAGCAGAACATTTTTGGAAATTTAATCATGAAATAAATCCAGATGTTAAATTATTAAAACACTTAAATGGGCCCATAGATTTAATGGTTTGGGAGAAAATATTTATATTAAAGTAATGAAATCATGCAATGAATTTTGATATACCTCCAATTGACTCTTACCAAATTTGTTTTGATTCCAGTAGTTAGCAATGCATTAGTAGATATTCCACCTAGTAGCAGTAACCATAACAGTGTAAATAAACAACATCAAAAAACAGACCAAAACTGAGACCAAAGGAAATTTTGTTGATAATGCAATAAATTCATTGCGAAACTAGTCCAAAGCAAGGATTCCAAAAGATAAGTGAAGATTTGTTGCAACTATTATTTTTATTTTAATATATTTTTATGTTTTCTACTTTGTATATCATACATAGGTACATTCCACTCAAAATTTTTATATCGAGAACTCACTGGAAATACATGTTTTAGCATTTTTAGAAAAAGGTCTGAGTGTGCGTGTTTGCGTATACGTGAACACGGTAATTAAAAAACAAAAGGCTGATTAAATACCAAGTTTGGTTTTAAGTTCAGTTCTTTCAAGGATGCGACACAAAGATGTTAAGGAAAATTCCCCCCCCACTCCAAACTACCCTTCACATGAAACATTTTTTGACATTTTTATTTTCTCAAAAATGGGTCTAATGATTTTGATTTAAATACTGTATATTAAATATATTTACATGACAAATAAAATGTATAACCTGAATTTCATGGGAATAGCCTATGAAGTCCTCTTCATTCTGAATGACTTTTGCATAACTGGTAAACCACAGAGAGACAAAAAGTTTACTACACCAAAAATGGAGATCTTGTTAAAACCATGATTATGTCAAATACAATTTTTTTGTAAACTATTTCTGAAATACTCATTATTTGTTTCATTTTAAAATAATTATATTTTTCTCAAATGCGAAGTTACCATTCATCTCATCTCTCTTTTGTTTTACTGCTAGCCATATAAGAATTCTAATGCATCACATAGTGACCAGCTTTTAATTGGCTATCATTTTAGCCTAGGTATTCCCTTATTTTCCTTCTATTTACACGGAAGTAATTAATAAGTCCATTGCTGCTTATATTTATCTTGATTGGTATGAGGTAGATAAAAAGATTAATCTTTTGTAAGAATGGTTTGTTTGTAGAACAGGCAGAGAAAATCATGTGAATGGAACACATAATATTTTTCAAAATGCACTAATGTAAAATTAACAACATAAAACTAGGAAATAGAAATACAGCAGTTCCTCTGATATTGAATGTTTTGTTCCTATTATTGTTATGCAAAACATTTCCTTTTTATTAAGAACAAATTGTGATTATTTATTTACATACTAACTAAAATTACCAATTTACCTTTGGCAATTTTATATCATTTGGTAGGCTTTGCTTTGACATTTACATATTGTTTCAGTTGCTAAGAGTGGGAAGAGTTATTATTGCAGATTTAATTTCAGAGTTGTTGAAAAAGTTGTTGGTAAATTAATGTGAATGGACAGAATTCAAGCCAACACTTTGGATATGAAGAAATGGGTTTATGTTTATGATCTGTTGAGGTGATTATTTCTGTATGGCAGAATTTACATTCTTGCTCTGGCCACAAATCCTGTAGTTTTTGTTAAAATTGGTTACTGGTATACAGTAAAGTTTAAAACCCTCTCCATTTAATTTGCATTGCTTCAAAATACATTGAGTCTGAGAAAAAACATTTATAATAACCATCAAAAATTGCAGAGCTTACAAGGGCATCAAGATGTCAGCTGGAAGAGTTGGGGAATCCCTGCTCATTGGGTTTTAGCTAATCACTAAAATATATAATAATATGATTAATATTCAACATACTTTCTTGAAGTAAAGTTGTGGAAATTATGCGTGCCTTCAAATGCCTTGAGAGTTTTGTTCACTTGCTCCATAACTTCTGATGTAATGCGATAATTTTCATTGGGTTCCTCAGAAGAAGGGGCTAATGCAAATGTGGGAAGCATGTAAGAATATGTCCTGGCATCACAACAACTTTTACTATTGAAGCTTTTGGTTGCACGTTTAATTGCCAATACTCTTATCTGCTCTGGAAGATGTTCATTGATTGATTCCACTTTTGCATCTTCCGCTGAAATGAAAGAATTTCAAATACTCAGTTTGCTAGTTGAAATATGCAACACTGATAACATTCAAGCAATCCATTAATGAATGATTAAGTTTCAATAACAAACTTAAAGATTAATTCACAGTGATACAATAATATCATTGGATAATTTGATTTGACCGATATATTTTCTAAAAATCATAACTCCAATGATCATACAGTTCATTTTATAATCAAAGTAAAGTACCATTAGAAAAAATTAATTATTTTGACACTATGAAACAGATGTATTACACATAGTTTACTTTTGCTAAAAACTATTGTTTACAGTACCTAGGTATATATTTTCCACGCAGTGGCTTACAAAAGTTTATTTTTCTTCTATTTTATGTAAACTGAGATAAACATTTGCAGAAATGATTTCATTACATGTTTTATTAGGCATATGGGGTACAGGAAGCTGAAGGGATATCGCTATAAGCTAATTTAGAAATTCAACTTTTTGCTGGACATAAAAAACAACAACCCTTCATATATTGAAAGTATTGGAAAATTCAAACCAATAGCAATATATGTCTCAGAAATGGACTAATGCCACAAAAAAGTTTGACATACTTTATGTATTTTAACAAGATCTACATTTTCCTTGCTACAAGTTTTAGTCTTATTTCTTATGATTAAAAGAATCAAGATACTGGAAGTGGTACACAGTGAAGCATAATTACACATTGGAAAAATGAGTCGAATTTACACTTGATTTGCTTCACTAAGTGATTAATCTGTTGTTGAAATCTGTTGATGATGTAGGCAACATATGCCTTCGAAATAAGTCCAGGTAATTAATTACTTAGTGAAGCAAATCAAGTGTAAATTCGACTCATTTTTCCAATGTCTTATTTCTTATATTTGCCAGTAACACTAAATCCACTCAGAATTAAGAGAATTTCATAGACATGTCAGAAAATGCAACATAATATGCAGTTTATTAATTTTACAATATCTTAACCATATTTATTCTACTCTAAAACATTGGGGCATTTATGATGGAGTGAAAAATAATGAAATTCTGATTACTTTGGTCTCACTCTCCCTCCACTTCATATCATTTTGGGGTGGAATAAATACTTCCTCTGCTTACTATAGGTTAAGTAATTCATTCACGTTCCATCACGCCCTGTCAGGATATATTGCGTCATTTTTACAGTGGTTTCTTGATCAGAGAATTTCTACTTTGCTAGTTGCTACTATGTACACATGGTGACACTCTTCACCTATAGGATGAAATCACTTGTGCACCTGAAACATGGCAAATTTAGCCTAGGGAACTTTGCTTTCATGGGGTTCTTTTATGTGCAAATAAACATTACACAGGGCCAACAGCATTACTTCCCTTTTGAAGGAAGCCATGCTAAGGATTTTTAGATCTCAAAAAATCTATCACTCTCCACTGGGTTTGAACCTCCAACCTTGGGTATTAGAGGTAGCACTATACCACAGAGGGCAACAGGTTAAGTAATAGTTAAGTAATAATACCAAATGTGTTCTACCCACTGTTAAAATATGGATTCAATACTTTCTAGACAATCTTTTTATATATTTTTTTTATAGTGTTTAACACCTGCTTTTACTACATAGGCACTGCAGGCAATGGCACTGATGATTCATGGAATGAAGATCGAGCACCGGTGGAATGTGATTGTGGGAGAAACTGGAAAACCCATCCCTATGCCACTTTGTCCACCACAAATCCCACATGCCGTCACCTAAAATTTTATAAAGGGTGAAAGGGACATATGATCATCCTTTTAAACTATGAAACAGAACACTGTTTTGAGTGAAACAGAACACTGTTTTGAGTATTTTTCCTTAATACATTTTTCCCATAAAGTTTTCTGTTCTTGAGATAATTTCTATTTTATTTTGCATAATACTGCAACACCATATATTCAACATGTTCACTTTAATTCAAGAGGTTAACTTTTTAATTCTTCAACTTCTGCTGATATGGCAACATCAAACATACACACTTCTGGTGTGCAAATAAACAGAAAACCATATCTGATTATAATGCAACCTAAATATCACATAGAATGTACAACTGAAGAAGCATTTACTTTTACCACAGACAATTAAACTAGACACTTGCCCAGTATTGTAATGGCATGTTCTTGGGATGTCAGTCAGGTGAGTGTTGGGCTACTGTCCAAGCTTTCAATGACCCACACCTGGGTGACTTCCCAGGAATAAATATTAACATGGCTTCTGCAACAGATAATTGCACAGACACCCAAATTTTCTGGCATAAACAATTTCCTATTATCATGATGCAACATATTCTGATATGAAGAAAAAGTTCATTCAATGGAAAAATTTTTGCAAAATGCAATATATACGCCAATGCAGCAGGTTTTAGGGTAATTTTTCTACATACTTTTCTCCCTGTAAAACTAAAATAATGACTTTCATGACTTCTGCAGTTTTGATGAATATACAACTGTCATTGGTCCAAGTATTTCTTTTCTGATAATATTGCTAATGATATTCAAAACACCATTGAGTAGCAGGGTCGACTTTCCAAACAGTGAATAGCTTCTGGTATAAAACAAAAATGTGTCTATATATGCAAGAAAAGTGGCAAGGGTGGAGGGGGGGGGCACTCGAGCGATTTCTTGATCTTGGTGAGCAGAAAGCTTTTGTTTCTGCCAAGTCATTGGCAAATTTAATGGAAAAATAATATTTTTCTTTTGAAGAAGGTATTACATTATTTTAGGTTTCAACCCCTCATACGGTTCTTTTTTTTAGGTACAATGAAATTCACATATTCTGCTTCTGAAAGTGTGAAATGAATATACATCCTGAAATCTGCTAATTAAATTCTGAAGGTAAAAAAATTGGTTAAAACCTAAAAATGTTTACCCTAATTATAAAACTCCTTGAGTGCTTGATTAAAGCAAAGACAGAAACAGAAAATCAATCTTTAAATTCAAAATCTTCTCGGGCTTCTAGCCAGGTAATAACTTGGCTTGACACCAACGTTTCGAAGAAGTGCATCTTCCTGAAGTTCACCCTGAAGACGAGGAAGATGCACTTCTTCGAAACGTTGGTGTCAAGCCAAGTTATTACCTGGCTAGAAGCCCGAGAAGATTTTGAATTAACACGTCGCCAGGAAAGCTATAGTTCTTATTTTACAATCTTTAAATGTTCTGAATAGGATATGCAAGCTATACTATGGTTGCTGCTTCAGGATCTTCTTCCACCAAGTATAAGATTTTATCCATTACTACATCTCTTTCATCATCTTCATATGCAACATTTCTTTAGCCAACTTCAACATGAGGAGATGTACTTCCTATATCTAGAACTCTTTAACAGATGAAAAGAAAATGTTCTATGATATAGTGCTTGTCTATTTGGACATCTTTCTCAACAAATTCTTGCCCTGCATTTCAATGTACTTCACCATAAATAAGTAACACTTCAAGATAATCAGCATTAGTAAAGTGAGCCATTTTAGAATAATCCACTGTTTCAAAAACAAACCATAAGCACAATAAACAAACATCTGAGCTACATTTTTTTCTCTTCCACCATGTATAAAAACAGAGAGAGCTACTATTAAGGAAAGTTATAAGAAAGTATGAGGAATCATAAAGAAACCTGTGGGGAAAAAAAGAAAAAAGAAAACGCTTTAAGAAAAGAATAACAATGAACTCGCTCATATTCGTACTGCACCATTCAGCAGTGGCTGATAGCAAATACATTTAAATTCTATCTCTGCATGCATTCTAGCCTCTAACCCTCACGATACATTTAATGTAGGGAGAACTAACCTGCTTTCTTAAATTTCTATCTTACCTATTGAAATCAAAGGTTTTCATCACTCCAAATATCTGGATCTAGTAGAGCTGATATAGTTTGGTTCAAGATATAAACTCACATACTATTATATCTGACATTGAGATTCTATATATTTTTATTTTCTAAGTTTTGAGAGAGAACGGAGAGAGACATAGAGGAACAGAGAGGGGAGGGAAAGCAAACATCTAAAAGATGAAACAGTTAACAAATTTCATATTTGAGTCAAGAACCATTTAATGAAATACCTGGTGAAAATTTTCAAGAAAATTCTCCCATCCTAAACTATGCTTTACATCGTAGTGTTCATTATATTTTACATTCTCTAACATGACTAATAATTTTGATTAAAATATCATACCTTTAAGATATTAATAAGAGCACTTTAAATTAAGCTATAAAATATTCAAGATTCCTACTGAATTTTCTGTAACAACCTTTTCTATAAAGGTAGACAAAAAATTTGATCTACAACAGCAGATATGTTAAAATGAGTAGGTTGAAGCTTTTCAAAATGAAAGTATTTTTAAAGGTACAATCTGGTTTCAAACCTAAAAAGCTTCCGCACTTAACAACAGAACAGCATAATGCACCTTAGCATGTATATCTATTTATAGGAGTAAGTTAGTGCTTTCACATCTATAGATATTAGTTTAAAAGGTAGTTTTGAGATTAGTACTGATTAAAATTCTTTCTATAATAAAGAATGTGAATAAAGCTACTGTTTAAATCATTACGGAAAATAAATTAAATCACAATTTAAGTTCTAGTAATGGGGATCATTATTTTTGCAAATTTAACATTTTTAATGATAATGTTAAAATGAAGCAGTAATATCTTACGTAATTTTAGAGAGACTACTTGTCGTGCTGCAGAAACACCCTTATCTGTGCGAGCTGCTCGCTGAAATTGAATTGTCTGTGGTGTATTATATGCCTCCTCGGTTATAATACCAGCTTTAAGCATAGCTCCAAGCAAATCCTCCTCTATGGTCTTCATGCCAGGATTTCTGTAAAACACTTTGAAGATTTAAGTTCTTGATATTTTCATAACATTCACTGTAAAACAAGGTATTGAACTTCAACCACATTTATCTTGCTTTTTTGAGAAAATTTAACTACATAACATCAACTCATCAGGTAATAAACACATTTTAATAACAGTTGCCCATTTCCTAATATATCCTTTAATTCTAATTTTAAATGAGGAAAAATTTACAAATTCTCCTGTTTTAGAACAAAACATGAACCAATAATTGTTAACTATTTTAATTTCTCCTTTACCAAATCTAGAATGTTTACAGGAATATATTTTTAGTGTGTACATCCATACTGTTTAATAATACTTTATTGCTCTTTTTATTCAATTTAGAATGTTTGCAATGACTAGTCTACTGGAATATATTTCTATGTATGCCCAAATTGTTTACTAATTTATTTCTCCTTTGATTCAGGTTTTAATGCTTGCAATGCCTAATCTACTGAATATATTTCTAAGCATTTTCAAGCTGCCCATTTTTTATTTTTAAAGTTATTTTCTTTTCTAACGATGCTCTCAATTGTTAGGATCATATCAGCACTACCAGATGCTGGAATGCCCAGCAGTTCTTTGACATGCCAGTGAATCATGTCCACTTTTAAGCACGCTTAAAAACAATTGGTATGGGCTGGTATGAACCAACTTAGGATCAGAACCAACTGAGTCACCCAGACCAACTTCAAATTGTCCAGCTACCAAGTTGGTCCTGACAGTGCATTAGAATTTTACCTAAATCAATCTACGTGTACAATGCAATTCCAATGTGAAGTTTAATCACATTTTATGCACAGGTCACTGCCAGTTCTATGGCAACACTTGCTGCAGATAAGGTCCATGTTGTTAAACCTATCCTCTGACATAATCTGTACAGACACATTTGTGACATTGAGCAACTGTGTGAACAACCATTGTAAGCAGATGCAAATGACTTCAATGTAACTAATAGTTTGCTGTCTCTGTGCAGTTAATTAATTTTTTGAACTGGATGGAGGAACAAAGTGCTATAATTCTGCAAGAGGTTGCAACATACTTAGAGCTGCTATGCAGCTTTAATGTTATATTTAATAGCCTTTCTGCCCCAAGAGCACTCACCTCTGCATCCCTAAATAGCCTTGGCCGGAGTAAGTTAACAGAAGAGCTACTTTTCTTCTTTTAATTCTTTCCGAGTCTATCTTCTGTTTTTTAATCTCCGTATCTTCATCACTTTGTAGAGACCTTTTGCGATTTTCGGCTTCCACAGCCACATTATTTGAATTTGTGCTCCCACTCATTTTCAGAATTAGTCTACAAGGGTTGAATACCGATCCTGAAGCAAAAGATTAATAAATAGCCTTTATTTTATTTCATAAACTCTTTAAAATTCTGAATAATATTAAAATGTAGTTAGTCAAACTTATGCAAATAATCTTAGCTCTTACCAAATCTAGAAAGATTTACATTAATTCCAAATTTCGACATGTACAGCATAAAACGATGTCCTTTTTTCACCCGTTAAAAGTTAACCTAGTTTGCTTATGAGGCTAGCCAAGCTAAAGCGGTTTGTCCTAGATTTTCCTTTAAACGCGAAGGAAATTATGATGAAACCTGCCTTTTAATTGTGCTCAAATACGACATCAAATATTGAGCTTAAATGCTAATTGCAGCGGAATTCGGGTAATATCAAATATCTTCTATATCGGGAAAAACCATCCAACCACGTGTCGCACAAATATTATTTTAGCCAACAATTGTCCTGCAGTATATATTTTCGTTATAAAATGTCATAAACATTTTAATATTTATATTTTTCTCTTCAAAACGTCGGTTCAATCAAGCAAAGATATTACTTTACACACAAACAAAATGGAAATCGATTTTGCATGCGCAAGGACGACATCTTGAAAATATTTTCAATTTTTCTTTTCGTTCATGCAGACGCTAGAGCTAAGGATTTGTAATCCAGATAAATAATTGTGATCAATTCACTTTAAAAGCTACAGCACAAAATTGCAAAGGGGACAAAATACATCCCTGATTATTGCATATATAGAATTGATAAATTGTAGCCATCGCGTGCAAAGGAACTTTTATTTAAGTCTTGGCAAGTTAAATGCTCTTTGGAAAGAGGTCATGGCGCACAATGAATGAATCGATAAAGCTAATGCTTCATTTAGGGGTGAAAGGGACATGAAAACTACTTGATGCTGTTCCTAGTATCTGAGAGAAAATCGTGAATAAAATGAGCTCAGTTATGCTGCTAGACCAACCAGTTCCCTTCCCAGATCTGGATTTTCATTGATGAAGATTTTTAAAGTTCTAAAGTTTTTAATAAAGTTGTTATTATCCCTTAATAACACTGGATGCGTGTGTATATATATGCAAATAATTATATATATATATATATATATATATATATATATATATATATATATAATTATTTGCATATGTTTGACTAACCGTATGGGAGTGAAGTGACAAACACATTTGAGCCCAAAACAAGCTTAGCACTGTTGAAAAGTAAACCTCTTCAAAATCAAATTCAGGTAAACTCAGGCATGGTAGCCAGTACTTGTTTTGGGTTCAAATGTAGGTGTGTAACACTTCGCTCCCATACTGGAAAGCAGTTATATTGAAGAAACCGCAGTACAGAGTCAGTGAGGGCGAATGCCACCGGCATGCCGATCGGGTCCCCCGACAAAAACCATTCCTTCATTGGTAGGATGATGGTGAGTAAAGTAAAGAGACGGTGGAAAGAGGGTGGAACGATAGTGGGGAGGAGTGTTGAATCAGTAATAAGATGTTTTTATATTTATTTTTTTAAATTTTATATATTTCTTATTTTAATTATCTGTTCTGTGTATATATATTATTTTTATTTTTATACATTTTTTTCATTTTCTTTATTTTTCTTTTTATTTATTTTTCCCCTTTATTTTTTTTTATTTTTTTATTTTTCCTCTTTTTATTTTTTTAACATATATTTTCCCCCCTTGTTTTAAGCGATGGCCTCTTAATTGACCATTATTGACCATTATTGTCTGGGGCACTTGTAGCTTTCTCCGGGGTCGAGGTCATACTCTCCGAGGCCACGAATTAGGGCGTTGAAGCTGTTTGGAAGAGCCCTGTAAAAGTTCTGGGAAAGAACTAGGATATAATCTGTTATTAAGAGGAAGGAGAGATCACGATGGATGTCTTGGTTGTGGATGTACCAGTCGGCATTTACTGCAATACGAAGAAATTTGTTTTGGAATATTTGAAGACGGGAAGATGGGATTTAGCGGCAATGCCCCAGACTTGACATCCATAGGTCAACGAGGTCGGAGAACCTGTTTGTACAATAACACCTTGTTATGTACAGACAGACGACTTTCGTGAATACGATGGATATAACATTGCCATTTGACTACTTTTTTGGACAGTTCTTCTGTATGAAGTTTCCACGTCAATTTATAGTCCAGCGTCACGCCGAGGTATTTGGCTTGAAACTACCAGGTAACATCACCATCGGCTAGTCGCAGGTGCGGAAGATCATCTGGCAGTTTTCGGCGAGTATAGGTCACCACCTGTGACTTGCTGGCGTTGATCTTTAAGCGCCATGTGTTGAACCACATGGCGAGTACATTGGCATAGTATTGGATTCTTAGGACTGCATCCTTGGGCTGGATAGAGGCGGAGGCTATAGCAGTATCATCAGCAAACTGGAAGAGCTGGCAGCCAGGGTGAAAGGGTAATGTATTAATGTAAATAAGGAAAATTAGGGGGCCTAGGACGCTGCCCTGAGGAACTCCAGCATAAATGCGTAGTAGAAATAACATCTTCTGCAGAGACAGAGAAGGTACGGCGTTGAAGGTAAGAACGCAGAAGATGAATGAAGTAAGGTGGTATATGCAGCTGAATGAGGCGTAGCAGAAGGCTCTCATGCCAAACAGAGTCGAAAACCTTAGAGAGGTCCAAAAACAATGCCACAATAAAGTGTCTATTATTAAAACCAGTAATTATGGAGTCCACCAGCCGAAGTAGTTGATGATAGTGGAGTGTTTGCGGCGGAAGCCGAATTGCTCCGGACGTAGGATGTTGTGGGTCTCCAAGTAGTATTAAAGCCTTCGCTGCAGCACCTTTTCAAAGACCTTCTGATGGTTTGTAGCAGCTAATAGATCGGTGGCCTAGACGGGAGGAATCCTTTCCCGGCTTTGGTAAGGTAAAATTTGTTGTATGTTTCCATGCTGATGGAAAATAAGCCAGTTGAAAGAGATCATTGAAGAGGTGCATCACCAATTGCATCCAAGCAGGAGGGAGGGCCTGCAGCGCCGCATAGAGAATACTGTCAAAACCAGTAGCCTTGTACGGGCGTACCTCGAGAAGGTCACGTAATTCCGCGAAAGTTGTAAGTGGAATATTTTCCAGCTGATATGGTCTGTTTAGATATTACTGGACATCTACATCAACTTGATGAGCGTGGTCGAGTTACAGATATCTGCAGGGTGGAAGACATCTTCCAAATACCCCGCCATCATCTCCACTTTCTCTCTGGTGGATTGAGCAGTACGTTCACCCAGATAGAGGGGGTTTCTCTCGAGATGGTAGACGAAGAAGGGCCTTAGATATACGCCAAAGTGACTGATCCTCGATATCAAGGGATGAAATCCGTCGTTCCCATTCCTCGTTGACATAGTCTGCCACTTCCGGCTTTAAAAGGCGTCGCAGCCGATTAAACTCGCCCCGGTCCTGAGGTGAGCCAGTATGTTGAGCTCGTCGGCGCGCCTTATTTTTTGCTGCCACCAGGTCACGGAGGTACCGCGGCAGTTTCCGTGTGGCTGGGTGCTATCGTCTTGCAGGAGGTATGGCAATTTTCATTGCAGCGGTAATGGAAGTGGTGATGTGGGTGATCACAGCTTCAGCTTCTTGTATGGTGGCACAGGACTGTAGAGGTGCTTGCATATTTGCAACGATATTTGTGTACTCTGGCCAGTTGGTGCGCTAAGACTATGGTGTGAGCTTGATGATTTGAAAGAAGGTGAGTATGGAATAAAACTAGGGCGGGGTAGTGGTCAGAAGAAAGTTCAGGAAGGGTGATTAACTTGGGATGATGTCGGATGTTCTTGACCAGAGACTCGTCGCCCCCCAGCCATTCTAGAGGGTGACGATCACCCTGAGAGATGGTTGGGGAGGATGGGGAGAGTACCATTATGTTATTTGACAGTAGGTAGGTTCCAATGTAACTCCTCGGCGAGTGAGTGTGGGGAGTTCCAAGCTGGGCTCTTGGCATTAAAATCCCCTATAGCGATAGTGGCAGTGTTCGACGTGAACAAGACTTCCAGCCCATTGTAAACAATAGGTATACTGGGAGAGATATAAAATGAAAATAATCGAAGAGGCCCTCTGTTGGTATCCACCTGGACTCATATAACCTCCAATTTTACGTTGGAGCAATGTGGAGTTGATGCTGTTGGATGCTACGATTGACATAAATGGCTGTATCACCATATCCGTCGGCTCTTTCAAACCTGTAAGAAAGCATCCCAGGAATTGCAGCCTTGTCCGAGGGCATCAGGTGGGTCTCTTGGTGCACAATTTTTTTTAAGAACTTTTATTGGACTTATATTACGAGTAGAAGATGAAGTCCCTTTACAGCAACAAAGTTTGTTGTCTCCTTGAGCTGCCTCCGAAGACCATTAGCATTCCAGCAGCAGAGCTTGAGAGAGTGGAGATCTGTTACATTGCCAGCACTAGCCATGATGGATCATGAAGCGAAGGACGGCATGAACGAAGATGGTGTAAGGGTGGAAAAATAAAAATGGCGTGCTATTTATGGACGCTCTTTAACTGCTGTGGTTCTCAGCGTCCCATTCTAAATCGGGCGTGAAAGCCCACTTAATTTTGCTCAGAGGCCTCTCTATCAGGCTTGAGGTTCTTTTACGTGGCGTAAATCTATGACATGGGACTAACGGCTTTACTCCCCTTCCGATGGAAGCCATGCTAAGGATTTTTACACCCGAAAAAATCCATTGTCCTCCGCCGGGTTTGAACCCGCGACATTGGGAATATGAAGTTAGCATGGTACCCATTACACCACGGAGGGCAACATGAAAGGGTGGATATGAGTTAGTCTGACACGTAGCGCTGCAGCTAGGGAGGCTGCAAAATTTTGGTTGGAGTGAAAGAGGTATTTGAGCCATGGTGCTCAGAAAGGAATCGTCTGGAATGATAGAGATTAAGGAGGGATGTTCAGGAAGAGACTGCTGCTGTATGGGTGACAACGTTTCTGTTGCTGGCTAGGAGGTTGCCAGAGGATGTCCAACCGATGCTGAGCTGTGTGTGTTTAGCTTCTAGTGAGACAGATTCCTGCTTTGCAGACTGTAATTTCAGTGGTCGGAGACGTGGAGTACCCTGCTGGATATGGGGCGCAGCTGAAGGCCGGGATTGAGCTGCTATCAGCGTTGAGGATTAGGAGCCTGATTTGGCTTCTGAGGTAGTGTAACAGGTTGTAGCGATGACGCAGCATCACTGCATGCAGGCTGCATCCCCGGTGCAGAGCATACGGCTGCAACACAGTTGGGGTATTGTATAGGTTTCCTGGGTGAGCCGGGATAATGGGCCCCAGTAAAGGCCTCTCTGGAGAGATCAGCATTGTGTGGCACCCTCGGTCGTGCATTGTAGTGCGACATTTGACATTCTTGGAACTCAGAAGTTCCGATCGGGCCTCCTGCCACACCGGGCACTTGGCGTAGAGACATGAATGTGCATCACCACAGTTACAACATTGCGGAGTCGATCCAGGTATTGCAAGTTTTGAACAATTGGCCCGTTTATGGCCGGTCTCACCACAGAAGGCGCAAACGGCTGTAACAGGCACCCAGCTGTATTATGTGTAAATTGCTGACAGTTTGTGCACTGCTGTGGTCTCGATGGCTGTTTAAACGGTTCGACGCGTACAATTGCATGGAACATGTGCGTCCCCTTATATATATTTCGTACAGTGTCTGTTTTCTTCAGAGCAATTCTGAAGTGCGGCAGTTCCAGGGGATGGGGCCCTCTGGTCTTCAACTGGACTACACGCCCCTTTGCAGCAGTAACTGATCTCATCTTCAGGTACGAAAGAAGCCGCATCTTTAATAGTAACATGGAGGAAACGCTCCTCCGGCAAAACAGTGGTGACGCCTTCAATATGCTGTTCCTCCATCAGCCGACAGAGTTAGCGGTGGTCGGTGGCCGTCGCTGGTAACAAAGCTACCGTACCACAAAGGTTTTTAAAGGTGTAACTATGGGTTTGGTCATTGGTGAAGGCGGCCATCAGCTTCCTGGCATTCTTAGGATGTTTAAGGAAAATTGGAGATGGATGAATCACCTGAGGTGAAGGGGGTGGTTTGGAAGCAATAGCAGTGGAGGAGGCTGCAGAATCCTCAACGGCTTCAATCATCTCAGAGGTAGGCCTATAATACGGCGAGGAGCACTTTCTCTTTCCTTGGGTGCGTTCTTGCTCATTGGGATCTTTATTAAGTGCTTCGTAGCGATTGCCAACAGCAATGGTTCCCGCCGGAGGAGGAGTTCGCTAAGGCCGGGTGATGTGGCGAGGTGGTGGTTTTTGCCAAACGGCTGCAGCTCCCATATGGCGCTCATGTGTAAGTAGATAACAAGTGATGGCATTCATGTGGGTTCGATGTGCCGTAAAGAGTCGAAAATCCTGCAGGGCAAAGACGGTCGAGATACCAGCAGTATTCTCAGCTGAGAAGTATTGTAGCAGGTGCTCCTTAGCAACGTCAAGGTAGAGTTGACGAGCATGTTGTTCCATGCAAAGGTGGAGCATAGTATCGGTGGTCAAAGGATACACTGGATGGATAATTAGAGGCTGATCCAGGAAAAGACTGAAGTCTCCGCCATTTAGATAGTAGTTAGCTGCATCTTGATCTGTATCTACAGGTTGAACAGGCAGAAGCGCTGCAGCAGAAGAGATTGGAGATGGCTCCACGTCGGATTCAATCGGCTGACTAACGGTGGACATTATTTTGATACCATCAGTGGTAGATTTATACACCACACTGGAGTCAGCAAAGAGTATCATGAACACCACTGGTCACAGAAACCTGGACCATATATAATGCGATAGATGCAATATGGTTAACATCAAGCAGCAAACAAGAGCTTACAGCCACTTGTTACTTATAAAGTCTGTTTATGTATCCAATAGTATAAAGATACACACAAACTCAAGAAAACACGACAGGAACAAATATATGGTACATCAGCTACTACGCATGCACACAATATTTTACGTAGAATACAACACAATATTACGTAGAAATAATTTCAATACCACGTTTTATTATGACTAATACACTACACACTGTTTATTTCCCACGTATGTGTATCTATCACGAAGCACAATCTCCAATATTTTTGCAATAAAATCCAAAAATCTTGTCGAAGCTCACGTCAAATATAGGTTGCTATGCTATGTTCTGAAGAAACCACTTTCGTATTAAGGAGGGTTACCAACGGTAGTCCCACTTAAGTTCAGAGGCTTTGGATCGCCCTCCCAAGTACCACCCCTATTATTGGTCAAAATGCTTGTTTACTGTGGCAATAGCTCATTGTGTGTCTGCTGCAGCCTGAGGCAAAGTTTACTCCGTAATGGCTTCAAAAGTCACTGATTTGTGGCAGGGGCACCTACATAGTTGGTCTTTCCTATGCTGGTTACAGCCTTTCAGCGATAATGGAAAGATGCAAACAAAAAGGCCTTACTATAAGTAAGTTATGTGTGGGCCGTATTACACATCTGCACAAAAGTGGATTCCCACCTGAAGCTCAATGTGCAAAAAACTAGCCAGAAAAAGAGCACAACCAACGCAACCTAAAGGCATAGTAGCTAAGGTGAAGGCAGCATTGACTCAAGAAAATCCACCACCACAAAGAAGTATTGCCAGCCGCATTGAAACATCTAAAGGGACCGTTTATCGGA